>JAVTVJ010000280.1:1484024-2968049 GCA_034509425.1 Eopsaltria australis
AGGGAGGGGTAGGGGGAAGGTATCTTGAGGTTTGGTTTTATTTTCCCCAAGCCAAGTCTGTTTTGCCCGTGATGGTAAGAGGTGAGTGATCTCCCCCTGTCCTTATCTCAACTCATGAGCCTTTCCTTTTATTTTCTCTCCCCTGTCCAGGAGAGGAGTGATAGTGCTTTGGTGGGCATCTGACATCTAGCCAGGGTTAATCACACACACACATAATAAAACCAACACTATCCATGAGTGACACCAGCAGTGTCTTGCTATTTTAACTGCAATAACACTAGAGATCTCTTTGCTGGTTAAGTCAGCAGTCACATCTCTTCAAATCCTACCATAGAGTAGGAGATGATCAATTTATTCAGGTTTCAGCAAGTCGTCTTCCCAGGAATAGTAGATTTTTATCATCACAACAGAAGAAATGTAATTCCTTTATCACAGAAGATAGGCAGGCCTGTGTCTTAGAGATTAGTGCTATGATGAACTCTACACTTTAATATGAACTAAGATATTATGTCCATCCTGAAAATATATAAATAAGATGTAGGAAAAGATCCTTAGCAGCTTAAAGCATTGTAGCTCTGTTGATTTCAGTGAGCTATATTAATTTGCATGAAATACAGGTCCAGGCCTGCATTCCCAGGGCATCCTTCTCAGATGGAGAACAGAAAAAAATATAGAAAACACAAGAGGAAATATGGTAGATCCAGTCCCTCAAACTGAGTACTAATCAAGATTACAGAGACATAAAACAGAGAGTAAAATATGGATCTTATTTCTCATTGTGTATGTTCTTTTCTTGGGATTATTTTTTATTTTTATTTGGGTTAGGCACAGGTGATCATATCTTTAAGGATTTCTCTGATTCTGCATCTAATAATGCTGATAAGCTGCTAATTTAAAAGGGGCAAAAGTCATCAAGTAATTGATGCCTTATCTTCAAGAAACAATTCTCTTGATAGTAAGTATCTGAGCAACACAAACCCAATTATTATTTTCAGTAACTTTTAACTAAAGAAAAATGCAATCTAATTTCTAGTAATAAAACCTCAAAACTCAACTGTTTTCTTCATTTTTAATAATTTACAGCCTTTCCCCAGTAGAAAGCTATGTGTGGTGATCAGAGTGGTCGTTAAATGAGATGAGGTGAACTTTCTGACACTCTTAATTAATTGTCCCATGCCCATTGGTCTGTGCCTAATAAGAGCTTGTGGTGGCCTCATGAATAAGGATGCTGGAAAATATAAGAAAAAAACCCACTGTAATCTACAGCTGATAAACCTAGTCTGTTTTCTTAAGCTGTTTTGCCTCCTTCCCTGAAGAGCCTGGTCCAGTTTTCTGGATTCCAGCTAGAGGTTTGAGTCTGAGAAACAGAGAACCATTGTGGACACCAAATCCCATCCACCGAAATCACGGGCAGCCATTCCTCTGTTGTCACTGGCTTCTTACCCCATGTCCTCAGTATGCCTTGCTCTTCCATCTGCCCACTGGAAGTCCCTGATTCACAAATGCTGTAGAAGATGCCCAGAGTTTGACAATGCTCTGCCATAGTTCAGTGGTGAATCATAGAAAAGACTGGTAAGAAATAATTTTTGATTAAAGGTTACACCATAATTTTCCTGTAAGAAGCCTTGGGACAATAATATGGAGGGTGGTCACCCTTGTCCATCTTTCCTGAGTCCTCAGTAGTGACAGCTGTAAGTCAGAAAGAGCAATACCAATGAGGTGGTGCTACCATTTCCCCTCTTTTTTTCCTTGAGAGCAACAAATGCCAGATCTGGCTTGCCTTTTCCTAGAGAGATGAATGGGATGATTTCATGAGGAAATGAGGAAACCTTGGCAGTTTAAAAGACATATATAGCAGCTAATGTTTGAAAAAGTCAAAGAAATGGAGTAGTCTCACTGTCAATAAAAATAAAGTATCTAAAACTGTAGCCAAATCATGAAGAAAAGAGTACTCTGGGAAAATGAGTGTCAATAAAAAAAAGCCATTCTGGAATTATGAAATTCCTTGAGAGGTTTTATAGAAAAGAACACACAATAAACAGCCATCAGTTCACACTGGAACACAAATTAAGACTGAGTTAATTATTTTCTGGAAGAAAATCTATTGTGACTACTTTTACTTTTTGGGGAAAAACAAGTTAAATCTCTTAAGATAAATTCGAGTTTCCCTGTACTTGTATGTTACATGACATCTGTGCAGATAGTCTAAAGACATTTAAAAACAATCTGGTAGTTTGAATTATTTTCAGAATCCTGCTAAGATTATTATCTATGAGATAGCAAATTGCAGGACAGTTCCCTAATTAATAACCCATTTCTTTTTTCAGACTTGGGGCCAAATTCAGTGGTGAACTCTATGTGACACATACATCAACAGCTGCTTGCTGGTCTCCCTTCCAAAGGGACCTCTCTGGTGCCACCACCCAAAGAGAAGCAGAACCACTTTTGGAGACTAAATGAGAAAAGAACAAATGTCAAGGCAAAAATTGACCATGGGGGATTTACACAGATCAAAAACTGTACCTCCACTGACATCAGAACATTTTAAATCCACCTAGATGTGGGGTTGCATTGGATCAGCTGAAGACACTCTGTGGATTCAGTGGAGATGCAAAATTTTGTCCTAAAAGATCAAATTCAGACTTCAGTTAATTCTTGCCACAAATACTAATAAAAAGTTAAAAGTATGGCTGCAGGTATGGAGGATTGTATGGACATGGACTAAACTGGGGAGATGCTCGTTTTGTAGTCTTTTACTAACACTGTTCTTCTGTCTCCCTAGTACCTCCATCATACTTATTTGTACGGTCAGATGGTCCAAGCTGCAGTGCCTTGAAACTTGTTTTTTCTGACTAATCTATGATCAACCTGACAATGTCATCAGTTACCAGTGCTAACATTTCTTGCCTATATTTGATTGCTTTTCTTGCCCCCAGATTCTCTCTCTGGATCTCCTTGTACTCAAACACAGTGTGAGTCTGGTCTGACACCCACTCCGCGTATCTTCAAAGACCTACAAGGTATCAATACCTACATCTAGACTGGTTTTTCTTTACAGTCAGTGGAAGGAATCAGGTAGACACAGGACATGATTTATATAACCTACTTTAGACTTACAGTAGATGCAGTGAATCACAGCATCAATGTGCTTCTTTTGCCTTCTGTGGACTCAGAGGAAGCCTGGAATGACTCGTTAACTGTGGGTGCCTGCAGTTGAGATACCTACACCACAGACACCTATATAATATTAGATAGGTCTTACCTTGTATTGATAGCCTTGTCATAACAGCAGTGCAGCTTTCCAGAAACTTCTTTTATTTATCCCCAAATATTTTTCACTGTTAAGAGGAATACGTATCTTTTGATGGTTTGACGTATTTTTGAAATTACTTCTTGCATGTGCTTTTCCATTTTCCCTTTTCCCCTTTTTTCCTTTTTCCCCATTTCCCTTTTCCCCTTTTTTCCTTTTTCATTCTTCCCCTTAGTAATGCTGCTAAACAGTAAATTGAAAAGAAAGAGCAAAAGCAAATCTCCATCCTCTACCAAGGATCTGATGATGTGTTAGACAAATGCTGGCTTGGATTTGTATACTAGGTGCAAGAAATTTTTGCTGGAAAGTTGGTTTTCCATTCTAAAATACAATTGTTCTTTAATAATTCCCAGCCTCTTTAGGACAAGAGGGCAGGCCTATCTGTGTTTTCCTGTGATTCACCATTTTGTGAATCCTGAATTTCTCTTTAGGCACATCCTAATTTAGCAAAATTTTCTGTTTATCTGTAGCTTCTTAACAATTTGCTGGGGCAGAGCTCATATAGTCATGGATACACTCTATAGTTCAGTATTGTGTTTTACAGTATCCAAATCAAATTGATGATGGAGTCCAAGGAGTCTACAAAGAAATGGGAGGAGAGCTCAGCAACACCATGAGGTGGATAGCCAGTTGTTTCAAAGAGGAGATTGAAGATTCCTTCCCTTGTAACTCAGACATGCTGCTAGAAGGCAGAAGGAATACAAAAAGTAAAATCAAAATCAATTCAGAAGGAATACAAAAGTAAATCAAATCATCAGCACTGCAATGTCAAGGAAATGTCCAGTGGAATAAGAAATAAGGGACATATATTCATCTGCTTACACAGGATTTGGTCAGAAAAAAAGTATACAGATCTCCAATGCAAAACTGCAGATATTCCATGCAAAAGCTACCTCTATGACTTGTGAGAGCTAGAAATCCGTCCAAGGCATAGACAGAAAACAACTTCAAAAGCAAATTTCTCAAGGAAAATACTGTGTATTAGATATACTGAATTTGTAAGAAATGCCATTGAAGAGAGCTCCACAGGCTCTTAGGTCATCCAGAGAAAAAGGAGAGAAAAATAACTGGAGCATATACTCAGAATGAATTTGGAGCATTTCTCAAGGCAGCAGGATCTCCAGGTTAGCTTCAGAAAGCCTCCACTGAGCAGCATGCAAAGGGGGCTGTGGCATTTAACTGCTATGAGGACACACAGAGGGCAATCCAGGGGACACAGGGATCCATGCTTGTGTCAGGCTGGTGGAGGAAGGACACTGATTCAGCCTGAATAAATCCTAGTCAGAGTAGGATGATGATCATGGTAATCCCAAACTCCTGCAAGATCTCCCTTTTGCCATCTCCCATGGAGGTCTAAGCAGTCCATGCACAGCACAACAGAGCCAAGAACCACGACATAGTGTATATCTTACTTAAGGCATCTAAATAGTATTTAGCTTGAGATAAGGGGAGCAGAAGGAAGTTGGGGTTTTTGCCCTGTGTTCATTAAACTAATGCAATATATAGCTTCTCTTGCTCAGGGTAGCAAACTTAGGCTTGTGGGGGGCATACACTCAGAGATACATAAAACTTAGGAACGTGTTTAACCTTAAGGGCAATGCTGGCATGGAAACACATGGTCTAGTTTTGGAGCTTTGTCAGGTATGAATAAACTGACAACAGACAGTTTCTACCTCCTGCATCAGAGAAGCTCTAGAGCAACCTTCCAGGAGGAAGATGAGGGAAGGAAAACTATCTGGTAAAGTGATACGTTTATAAAGGAGATGGTATGACCTGTTTGCCCATGATAGAAGAGAGCTGAACACAAGGATTTTTATGCAAATCAAGGTGATGAACACATCAGTTAAACCCAAATGATGGGTTTTGTTTATTACAGCCTTCAGAGTACTTTCCCACTATCAATCACTGCTTCCAGCAAATCCTTGTAAAAAAAATGATCACAGACATAGTAAATGTGGGAAGAGAGGAAAAAAGACATCATGGGACAGGATGGGGAGGATGTGCTTGCACTCTGACTGAATGCTGCACTTCTAGCTCCAAACTATCTGAAGCAATAAAAAATTATATATCAACTTGTGAAAGCAGCAGCACAGCAACCCCCATGGGATCGAGTGCTGGCCTAGCTCCAAGGAGAGCAGGGTGCAGTTCAGGTCTTGGTGTGCTGGATGACCTTCACTGAATCCCTTTATCTCCTGAGGTTCCCCATCAGCAGTGATCATCAGTGATGGTGATTGCAGGCCCTTTCCTCAAGGGCTTTGAGATCTACACATTTAAATTACTGCATGAAAGAGATCTTGTCACTTTGCCACAGATTTAGTGACAGCAGATTTCATTGTAAACTTTATCCAATACAATACTGTACACTCCTTTCTACATGAAAAACAGGACCTTGGATATGTTTTTAAAACAAGTAAACACTTAAAATGCCTTTTTAAATATCAGCCTTAGCTATTAAAAAAATAAAGCAAATTGTAATCTAAATTAGGAGCAAAATTGCTCAGGAATTCTGAAGTGTAAGTATAAATAGATGTTAACAGAAAAATGTCAAAATAGTTGCCTTAGATTTTTATGTCTCTACCAATATGTTACCAATATTTTTGAGAATGTACTGACTAACACTGGGGTTAAGACTCCCACAATGTCCTTCTAATTAAGGAAGTTTTGGGTTCAGCTGACTCTGGTCTGATTTAGCACCCAAGAGAAAATTAATGATGCTGGTTCACTTTACTTCATTCTTCTTTAATGGGCTACCAAGAGCCCACACACAAAGCCAAATGTTAAGATTCCTAGACTGACATTAACTACCACACTATATAGACAAGGTATTTCAATTTCTGGCTCTGGGCATTTCCTTTGTATATTTTCTCTCCTCATCTTGTCCAAATATCCTTGCCCCCAACAGAGAACAAGATGCAGCTACCTGCAACCATTAGAAAATACTCACACTGGGCTACTCACACCTCCCAGGGAAAGTGCACCCATTAAAACTGCATAATTTTCTAAAGGCTGAGCCAGTGGTTGGGGTTTTAGCTCTGTAGGTGGCTTCCCTCTCACCTCACCTTTCGTCCCATGTGTTTAGGGCTGAGCTTGCATTCACTGCAATGGGCTTTGTTTTGTAGGAACTTAAGGGCTATGTCTCTTCCTAAAAATAAAGCTGACCTGGCACTACTGGAGAGCATATTAATCACCTAAATTTGTTTTGGCAAATACATTGTTTTTGGGATGAGGAAAACATGGTGCGAATTTGACTTCATTTCACTGCATTACTGAATGACTGCATTTCTTCTTGGCAGGCTTTATTCCAACTGAATTCTTTTCTCTAACTGCTTTTGTTATAAAACTGCTTTCCTCTTGTTGAAGAAACAATAAAATGATTAAAAGATGCTAACCCAGAATAAAATGTTTTGAGTGAGGTCATATGAAATATATTTTTAATGTAGCTCTCTCTGAGACCTTATTCTCTTTTTTGTTTTGAATGACAAATTAATGCAGCATCAGTCAGTTGTAAGACTCTGCTCACTCCCTGCATGGGATTGCAGACCAGTGCAATCAGACCTGTGGCATTTTATACCTGCTTCTGTTGGAACAAATTCAATTAGAGGGCAGAGTAAGATACAAGGCAGTGGCCTATCAGGCCTTTTGCCTTTATGGGTGATATCTGTGCACTGCCTATACAATTTGGGCAGCAGTCCAGCAGCCAGAGTTGACACAGCTGGCCTCTAGAGGTAGTCTTGCTTTTCCATAGTGTAAACTACGATAAGGTCCATATTGTAGACCTGTGTGGAGACCGAAACAGATTATCATGGAGTATTTGGGAATTACAACCAGCACCAGTGTAATTCCTGCTATTTGCTGCACTGATACAGTTGAGAACATGGCCTGGCATTATTTCCTGCCTGGGAATTTCCTATTTGTTCATCTCTTTATGCCTTCAGAGAGAGCCTAGAGCATATTAAGAGGTTTGATAGATACCAACAATAACATGTTTCATTTATAATTGTTTACAGTTCTAAACAAGCTTCTGCCAATAAATTCCATCAATTGATCCTAACCCCTAAAGCAAAATTCACTGCCTAAACCAAAATGTTTAGTTTTTTTTCTTGCACTCTTGGTTGACTTTTTTCAACTCCTGGCCCTTGCTTTTAAAAAGCAAGAACATGGTGGAAAATGCACCGGAGGACTTTGGTTGACACGAAAGAGCTACATCATCTTGAGCTGCAGACACACAACTTCATTCGAAAAATGCACAAGTAATTACATGGCATAATTACACGGTCTATCCAGGTAATTGCAGGTGAAATTAGGCATGGTGTCATGTGCTAATAAGGATTACAGCTACACTGAAATTTTTGTGTGTATGATTGCATTGATTAAGATATTTTAAATCTGCTCTTAATAGTAAGAGTTATTCAATTGTCTGGTCTAAACTACTCCCAGCAGGGTGAAAGTCTACCATCACAGAAGTCTAGCACAAGGCCTTTTCATCATTGATATTTTTCAAGCAGAAATTAAATGTGAGCTCTTTCTCCTTCCACTGCTGGTCCAGTTACTCTGTAAAAAGCTGCCTAGCAATGATCCATTTCTCTTGTGCCAGTGGAAATCAGGAATAAACAGGAGAAATCAGGAAAATCGCTGAGGCGCTGCTGCCACTGTCATGTGTCAATAGGCTGTGTACAGAACGGCAGATAAAGCGTGTCATGTACAAACTGGGTGTTTAGTGCTGACATATCAGAGTGGTACACAGATGGTTATCCTATTGCCTCAGGGAGGGAGCAGGAGGAAGGCCTGGTAGACCTGTCCTGGTATGGTTTTGCTCCTTGGGGTGATGGAGGGTATGTTCAGCATCTCTCAGAAAGCTGCTGCCCGTGTTATTTCAGTCTATTGTGGAGCCCCAAGGGTTGGTTTGAGGCTACATTACTCTGCATAAATCCTGCACAGGCCACTGTCCCCAAAGGACCTGCAGCACACCCTGCTTGCTGCTGGCTGGGGTCACTTGCAGCACGCACCAGATCTCAGGAGCCTTCCCCCCTCCATCAGTGCCAGGCAGGAGCTGCATCACCACCCATGCGTGACAGCAGCTCTCCTGCACGCCCTGCCTGTCTTCCCTGCACTGTCACCAAGCACTGGAAAGCAGAGGAGGGCCCATGGCAGCAGCAAGGAATGGTCAAGTGACTCTTCTTGCATCTGGTATTCCCCATCCTTATCTGCCTGGTATCCAAGTCCATGGATATGGCAGGGCTGGGTAGTCCAGGGAGTGGGCGGAGGGAGCTGTGCCTGGCCACGGAAATCAGAGCCGTGTTGCACACTCATTTACAAGGAAAGTGACATCATACCAGAAGACAGCACCTGGCCCTTCTTGCAAGTTTATAATATTAACACCTCCTAACATTAAAAAAATTAGGAAAATTATTTCAGCCACACCGTCTCACGGTAGTCTTTCCTTTCACTGAAAAGGATACATTAGCACCAAAATCTGCTGCTGCTGTTTTCCCACTGGCTACAGCAATACTGGAATCAAGCCTAAATGTGAATATAATTGAGAACTCTTTTGAATAAAATTATCTCATTCAGACATACTGGTTCTAGGAAGTCAGGCTAATGTAATCATTACAGTGGGAGTCTAAAAGTCCAGGGCTGCTTACCTCTCCTCCTGATTTGCCTACTGACTTGTTTTATGACTTTAGAAGCAACTTAACTTTTCAGTGATTCATCTCCTTCAGCTGAAAGATGGATATGATAATGTTTGTTTATTTCAATTAAGTCTTGAGTGGTTTAAAAGGGATTAATTAACCTTCATCAGACAACTTTGAAATGTACTAATTCATAGTGTTAATAATACCATAAAATACCTAAAAATGGGGAGAGGGAGGACATTTGAGAAGTTGCAGAGCTCTAAGCTTAGAGACTATGTGAATAGGAAGGACAAGACTATTTTGGTGAGTGGGAATATAAAATCTATTGACATCTAGTCCACTCTTGAGCAAGACATGCTAGATTTTGTGTATTTATTGATCAGTGAACCACATGTCTTCTGATTACCCCTTGGCTTCTAATTCATTCCATTTAGTTGGGGAATGTTTACATCTGTTCTCATAAAATCCCATTCATACCTTTCACTATTTCAAACTAATTATCCTGGCTCAAACTTGGGTATACCATCTAGAGTTAATCCTTTCAAGAGTATCTTACTCTGTTAATACATCCAGTGCACAGTGCTTGGGATAACACCAGTTTGAAATAGCATTAGATTTGCAGCCTACACCCAGCCAGCATGGTTTTTTCCCCAGCACAAATTTGCATTTTGGGGACTGAAAGCCTGCGTTGATAGTCTAAGTGACCTGAAGCAAATCCCTACAATTTCTCTGGAGACAACTGAAATACATCCATTCAGAACAGCCAAGGCTCTAGTCATGCCATAATAATTAAGAGCTGTGTCCATGTCAAAAAATGTACAATCTGAGTCTGTACTTATTTGTGTGTTTTTTACCAAATAACTTAGTGCTAAACTCAGTACTCACATACAACTGTGAATATGCACCTGAGGGCAGAGTTGATTCTTATCATCATAAATGTCATCGGTGTTTCTCTGCCGCTTCCAGTGGAAAGCATAAATCTGAGGAGCCTAAGGCTATAAGATCCATCTCTTTCCATGAGCAGGTGGGGAGCAAATGGTGCTCCAAAAAGAGTTTGTGAGTGCCAGTGTGTGTCACCGAGTCATCATGTAAGCTTGCCAGTGTTTTCTGAGGATGTTTAGGCAAGCAAGTCATTGCATTTGCAGGCTATTTTCATAATGACGAGTGCCTTGATTCAGTCCTGTTTGGAAAAGAAGCAAAGACACAGCTACACTAAAAAATTATCACCATTGTCCATGCAGCTGACCACTTTCACGCCATGTCATCGATAGGCTGAACTGAGAAGCAGCTCACTTATCAGTCCTTATCCATGGAAAGATTGTCAGGGTGTTGAACACCTTCTATATAATAGCTCCTTCCTCTGTGGAGGAGCTATTCCTCTCCAAATATTAGTTTATTAAAATTAGATTCTATCGGTCCCCGAATACACCACTTGGTCTCATATGTATGCAGCTTCCACACTTCTCCTTGATGGATTTATTACAAATGCAGTATTGGTGGTATTTTAGTCTTCACAGCAAGTAGCTGTTTCTAAGTATTGCTCCTAGGAAACTTGTGGTAATGTTTTCAAAATCACCTAAGAGGCCACGTTCCACTTTTAATGGTGAGCAAGGTGACCACGTCTCTGGCCGAAGGAGCACATTGACAGCCAGATGGCCATTGCAGCCCAGCATTATGGAAGCATAGAAATCTCCCATCTTTTGGTCACACTGGGCTGCTGAAGGGAAACTCATGTTCACAGAGCCTTCTGGGTATCTCCTACCTCATCTGCATTCATTCAGTATCCCTATGGCAACTACAGCAGCAATTGCTCACTTGGAATAGTGATCTTAGGACAGTGTTATATCATTCCTTCTCTTCACTGATTTAGCAACTGAAAATACAAGAAAACAGTCAAAGAGCATCCATGACCTAGCAGGTCTGTGGAGACAACAACAGGACCAGAAGATGTCCAAGCTGCTTAGAACAACTGAACTCAGCAAAGAGCTACAGCCTTCTTCTTGGGCAGCACAGCACTTTTCCTTAACACTAATTAGAATGATGACAGAGGGAAATAGCCCTTAAAAAAGGAAGAAACCTCAAAAGTTACATCTAGGGGAGGAATAGTTTTTTTTTAGGTCAGTGCTTCTGAGGTGTCTAATTTGTAGCATCACTGTCTTGAAAGGTTTTTGCATCTGTGAAATTCTTTATCATAGACTCCAAATGGCAACCAAAATTATGCAGTGAAAGGCTCAGTCAGTATTGGGATATATTTCTCTGCTCCATCTTATTATTGATTAGAATCCATATCAATGTGGTGGGTCTGGTTTCAATCAGCTACTGCAGCAGCATTACACTGTCTATCCACCAATATCTACAGGATATTTTTTTTGTCTCCATCTGCAGACATTTCATGGAAAATATCTGCTAAAATGTTCAGGTCTTCATGCTTTGCAGAGGTTTATGGTGCTTCATTTTGAAAATCCATAGCTCAGTGTCAGTGTCAGCAAAGGTGAAGTCAATCAGACTGTTCCAAGGCCTTTACACCACTTTAAATCCAATTTAACGATGTCAAGATATTTTAGAGATGTACAATACTTGTGCTGGGCCTTCTTTTGTTCTTTAAGAGCAGATATAAAAACAAGCCTACATTTTTGAGGTCATCCCAAACTGGGTTATTCTATGATTTTGGTTTTTTCTAGGTACACTTTTCCAAATTTATCTCACTTGGATTGGCACATTTGGATTGCACTCACCTCCAGTCTGCCCAGCTTTCAAATAGAGTACTACAACATGTGAACGTGCAGCAGGTCACAAAATTGTAAGTTTACCTTAAAGGCTAGAAGATTTTAAAATAGCAATATATCTATTCCAGAGAAATTGTGGCTTTATGCAACAATTACCTCTGTAACACTTAATAGTAAATTTGGCCGTAAGTTTCTAAAATGCTGACTGGTGTAGGGCTAAGAAATTAAAGTTTCTATGTTTAGCTCCTATCAAAGCTTCATGAGAAAATATAACATCATACACGAGTGAGACAGTGGTCCCAACAACACAGTCAGAGACAAGCTGGGGGAATTCTTTTTCTTTATGAAAAAGGTTTTGTTTGTTGGGTTTGTTTGTTTTTTTTTTTAATCTGAGAACAAAGTATAAAAAAGGTAAAAATTTCACTTAGCAATACAAAAACAACCACAGAACACCATCCTCATGCACTCCTTCTTTGAGCCATGTGTTGTTCCATATTAAACATGAGTGAGAGGAATCTTTTGTGTGTGCATGTCTGTACACATCTAATCACACAAATACTTTAAAACATTACTGTAACGAAACATTTGAAGATTAAATGTGTCCCCTCTGAAGCCAATGGCTTAACACCAACCTCAGCATAGCCATCCTCACCTGTAATTATGTCTTGAGGCTGAAACCTCTAACTTCAGGGAACTAACTGGAAAAGCTTAATTTGCTGTCAGTGGAACGAGTCTCTCCCCTCCTGGTTTGTTAGGGATGGTTCTTCTCATGAAGAACAAGTGGAATTGTAAAAGGCAGGAATAGAAATCAAATTTTACATTGGTACATGGGAAAACTGCCTGGCAAAAACATGCAGGTACACTGAGATGAAAATCTGAAGATAAAACTTGGACTGAGATTATTGGAAATACAACATTTGAATGATTCAGAAGTGAGAAATCTCGGCAATTATAACGATTTCGCACATTAACTTTCATTATTTCTTCAGTTATAAGTGAACAGTAAGTTGCAATACAGAAATACATGCTTTTACAGGTACACTCTTCAAAATGTATTATTTCCAGTGAATTTTCTTTTCCATATTATGTCAAACATTGTATTTCCACTGGAGCCACAAAAATCAAAAAAGAGAAAATAAACATATATAGAGATGCACATACTTCTAAAATAAATATA
Organism: Eopsaltria australis; assembly: GCA_034509425.1. Lineage (NCBI taxonomy): Eukaryota > Metazoa > Chordata > Aves > Passeriformes > Petroicidae > Eopsaltria > Eopsaltria australis. Next base: position 1,496,871 of record JAVTVJ010000280.1, read on the forward strand.
CGTTTAATTAAATTGTTATTTTGCAATGAAATCAGTTTTCTGCTTCAAAAGCTTTCCTGAAAAATATATTTGTGTGGATGAATAATTTTAAGATTCAACAGTCAGTGGAAGTTGACAGAGTCTTTTCATATGAAATATGACACAACCTTATGAACATCAAAATTATATGGCAGGAACTGTTCTGTTGAGCACTGCATTCACTTTCCCAGGATCAGATCAATACATTTTCTGTCAACGAAAAAAAATCTGCTAAAACAACAGGAATTTTTTTGCAAGAAAATGATATTTTTTATACAGCTAACAGTATAATTCTACATCAATACAGATAGACTTTTTAACAGGGTTTCTGATTGAAGTAAACTGAGGAGGTACTAAACAGATTTTCTGCACATATTCACAGCATCAGACCCTTCTTGCAAAAGCTTGTGGACATGCTTAACTTGAGGTAACGCCTCACAGAGGTGTATTTACTTCAATATTAGGTCTCTGCCTGAAAAGTGTGCACATGTGTTAAATCTTTTCAAAATCAACCCCACAGGGACTTTGGTTCTGATCATACAGGCAACTGCATAAGCTCATCCCTGTAATTGGCTAAATCCCATTTACAACACATGAAAGGGTTGTCTTCACCAACAGCTCTCAAGGTCTAGCCAAACTCTGGAAACATTCTGCCTATCCATAGCTTTTCAGGGGGGCTGTAATTAAAGGCTGCCTTTTTCAATCCCAGTGGATCTAGCCACAGTTGCAGAATTGTTTTTGAAGACTTTTTCTGTGTCAGCTGCAGCTCTTTTTGCATAACTCATGTGGAAGCTTCTGAGCAGCTTTCAAAGAATGTTAAGACCTGTTTCTGTATGATATGATACAAAAAGATAAAAGAAAGGGTTGATATTTCTTTGCTTTTTCAGAAATTAGAATTCTCATTTGAAGGACCAGTCGTTATTTTTCTCTTTGGTTTGACAGACCTTCATTCCCATTCCCTGACAGTCAATATCCCACTGTATCAGTAAGAATAATTGGTGTCCTGTGTTAGATTAGGCATAATTGCATTGTATTGATGGTTGCAATGATTGTAACAGGGTGAGGAAATAAAACAGTTGTTGAATTGAGTCTTGGGTTGAAGAATGTGTTTGCACTGTATAAACTAGATTATTTGAGGCAGTCATCCCTGTATGCTTAATTTAAATCTGATAGATAGGAAATTTAAATACAGTAGGGAGGAAATTAGCATTTTTTAGGTTCTCTGTTCTCCTAAATCTTCATACAGGAAAGCTAAATGGAACTGTGACACCACTCACTTCAGGCACAGATATAAAGACAAGACACTCTCATCAGATTCTGTATGTAGACAGTAAGGGGAGCTGAGCAACCACCAAAAGAAATCCAGAGTGGGTCCAGGTCCAAGGGGAGCCTGTAGGTTTCTTCACCACTTACAGAAGGAGCTGAAGGACACCCAGCCTGAACTGAATCACCACCTAATTTTACTTGTTCCAGGCCTTATAATCTATTGCTTACATATTCAAAGGACCCAATCACTTAAGAGAGAGCTACAATGCACCTTAATCTCCCCATTCACAAATCCTTTGGTTATGAGTCTGTACACAGGCACAGTTAGTCATTCGTAGATTCTCCTTGGAAAACTGTGCCCAAAGTTCTACATTTTTAATCTGAATAGAAGCACATAACTGGATAACAATGCCTTTGTTCATCCTTCACCAGTTGCAAGAGGCTTAAGATGCCTCATGGGTGCCTCTTTTAACTCAGGGAAAGCCATGGAGTGAGGACTGAGGGAAGTGTGTGAAGCAGCCCCAGAAGATGGCAATAGCAGCAGCGCCAGGCATCTCACGGGGCAGTTGCACACAAAGCCAGGGTCTGAGCTTCTAATGTCCACCTCCACTCTGGTGGTGCTCACATGAACATTGAGGCTCTGGGAGGGTGCCTTCCCTGCTTCCTGATGAGCTGTCAGCACCTGTATCACTTTCCATGAGACAAACCCAGGATGAGTATCTGCTGCTCTCCACGTCTGCATACCAGCCTGCTCTTCTGCCTTGGAGTAAATTTCTCTGACAGAAAGGACCAGGTGTGGGGACTGAAGGCTGGTTTTTTGAACTTCTGCCAATACCTGAATTTTCTTCCATTTCTTAGCTACCATGCAGACTCCCTGGAGGTTGGGGAAAGGTGAGGTTACCCTTTCTTCTCAGAGGTCATATGGGTCCATACCTTCAGTAATGTCACAGTCACCTACAAAGCCATACTAGTGTCTGGGGGATGCAGGCCATGGTGTGAGAGTCTCCACCCTCCACTGGCTCACACTCTTCTCCTTGGGTTACTGCAAGAAAGAGAGCAGCAAAGAAACCACCCCTGGGCTTTGCCTCCTCTGGGGACATCAGGAAAGCCACAGCTCACCTCAGGCATCCTTGGACAAGTTGCACCCATCAGTCTGCAGTACTGTTTCATATCATCCCAGACACAAATAAGGACTGGGTCAGGTACAAACAACTATCCTCACACTGAGGATTTAAGTGGTCCTGGGTTTGCTCCTGGAGCTCCAGAAATGGTGAGTGCTTGTGTTCAATTTCAATTCAAATTCTTTTCAATGATTCCTTTTTGCAAAACTGTGAGGCTTCAAATTTTCATTGTCTCCAGCCAAAAGAGAATGTAAAACGGCCTCAACAGGTGCAACAAAGAAGCACTTCAGAATCCACTCAGAACTCAACAGACACAAAGTAAATGTATTCAATAAATATTTTATTTTGACACATAGTACATATTTGCACTTTAAGAAAATACTATAGCCAAAGGGATGCTTACAAAGATGTTGACAGAAAAAAAAAATAGAAAAGCATAAAATCATAATTTTCCTGAACAGAAATAATTTTGTACTTAGAAGAATTTTTAGATTATTCATTGAGTACCATTTATGTCCTCTGTACTGCTGAGAATGTACAGCCAACCCTGGGATAAATATTTTCAGAGTCATCCAAGTGATTTGGAGAGGAAGACCTACTGACTGTCAGTAGTTATTAGGTGCTTTTGATGGTGTTACTTGTCTTGTGCAGTCCACAGGGCTCCCTATCTAAACCCCTGAGGTCACTGAGAGATTTTCTGTTTACTTCAAGGGCTCTGTGTCAGGTCTGCAAGGTGCTGTGAGCTCTCTACAAGGAGACAGGAACCCTTCTGGAACAACAGATTGCTTTGGACTACAAGAGGTTGTTTACCAAGGATAATATCAAGTATTTTTAAGCAGGTGACACTCAGTGCTAAAATGCAAACAGTTGAGGGAGTGGTACTAGGATAGTGCTACTTTTCAGTGAATTAAGAAGAAAATCTTCAAAACCAACACACCACTTTGCTTCACACCACTTCAAACTGCTGCAGTCTTCACTCACACCTTATCCATGGAAACCTCAAGTAATCTTTGGCAAACCTTCAGCATCCCATCAAGATTAACAAGGAAAAAATTTCTCACCTTGCTCTCTTCTGTCTACTCAAATTTAAAAGAATGAGGGATGCTTTTTGTTATGAAACGCAACCTTGTGGGGATTCCAAGCTGGAGAGCACGAGTGCCTAAAAGTATCAGAAAACTGTGGCTTAGGAAGTGAAATAGGGAGAGAAGGAGCCATTCTGTTGATTTCGGAAGGTGCTGCAAAAGTTCCCCTGACTTCAGCTGGGCATCAGCCAGGCCCACTGGGCATAAAACTCCACTCAGCATCTCTTCTATCTTCCACACACAATTCTGACAGGGGTCCTACAGACAAAATTTAATTGACTGTAGCATTCAGATACCACCAAAAATTGTTTCTTTGTGGTAGAGTTTACCCGTGTGTAAAAAGTCAGCACAAACAGGACTATGAGGGACTTGGATGGTACATAAACCTTGTTTTGTTCCTCTGCATAACTGAATCCCACCCTTGGAGAATAAGCTAGGAAGTCTGCTTCTCGATGGTTAGTTTTCTGTTACAACACATGATGGATGACTGTTTTTAAAATATTTGCAAAGGCATGTATGTATTATACTAAAAAAAGGTATTCGTTTGATAGCACTGGGGAATATCTAGCCAGAGATAAGAAATAAACCTTTAATATTTCCATAAACTCTCTGGTTGAAACAAAGACACAGCAGCGTCCTATCCACTACAACTGTTTCCTAACAGCTTTTTACAGAGCCTAATACAGAGGACAAAGATCAACAGGATGCTATTATCAAGCACCATGTGTTGTGAAAGGCTAAATGCTGAAACAGTCTGTGCTAGCATCCTTGTTGTATTATCTCTGAATCCATGGATAGTGAGAAAATGAGGGCTTCTAAAAGAACACCTAAAGAAATTGACCACCTTATTATCATGCTAAAATACTACATCATACATAAAGGAGTCCAAAAGTGGTCTAGGATAGTTACTATATTGAAATTTTTGAATACTGTAGGATATTATTTCCCTCTTTTTTTCACACATACAGACATGCCTGTCCAGCATAAAATTGATTAGCAATCAATACACAAAATTTCTCAAAGCAAACAGAAGTTTTGCAAAACAAAGAAATTAGTTCCATTGTCAACACATGTATTTGGTTACTGCCACAAGAAAGCAGGCTGCCCCTACAGGTCTCTGTGCAGGGATGACAATCTGATAAAATCACACTCTGGACTTTCTTCATGTCATTGTAAAAGCTCTGAATAAAGCTGGAGAACAAGAGGTCAAAGCAATATTTTAAATGAGAGGTTGTATTCTAACAAAAACAGCAATAAAATTTCACCAGCTAGGCCTTTTCTTGGGAAGGTGATGAACAGTAACAGGGAAGGCAGCAACCACGCAATTTTCTAGCCAAAATCTAATACTACCCTTACAGAAAGTGCATCATTATTCATGGTAACAGGAGAATGCCTAAAAAGTTTTTGGACCTTTTCATTAAACCATCACAATTAATTATATGGAAACTACTTTTGAGGAAGGATTTTGTATCTGTTACTGGCCCTATATCATAAAGAGTATAAATGTGAACAAACTCATTTTTCCTTGACTAAAAGTGCTGCAGACGATGTGTTCAGCATAAAGAGAGATTCTGAAATAAGAAAAGCAATAAAATAAGTAAGTGGGAACAACAATGGGCAATTTCCACCTGAGTGTGAGCAGGGTAAAAAGCCAGTGCAGAGAAAAGATAGCAAGGGAAGTGAGGTGGTGAAAATACATGACACAGAGTGTGCCCTGTATTCCTACTTGAATGTGTCTTGGAGGACAAGGGGCGTTCCAGCCTTTCCTACCGTGACGGAACAACTCAGCAGAAAACACAACACATCAACAGTCAGCAAGACTTTTTCCCTCGGGGGGCAATGCTTATGATCAGAAATCAAACCAAGTTAATACGGAGGCAACACTTGCCAAAGAAGAACTACAAAAAAATCCCTAGCATAGAACTACCTACTTCAATAACAAGAGTTTTGACATATGGTGGCCCTTGCACTCTCATTTTCCTAAAAGATGCTTTTTTGTAGGACTACAGACACTCGGCCTAACCTGAATGTTGAAGGAGAGGTCTTTTTCTCTAGCCATTCTTCTAGCAAGGGCCATGCAAGCCCACAGTGCTGTATCCAGAGGCTGAACCATTTAGAGACACTGAGTTTAAAGCAGCTCAGAGGCACCTGTGGAACGAGGCTCTTCCATTCAGCGCTGTTTTGAGGACATTGCTGCCAGTTCATTTGGACTGGCAATACTCCATTCAACAATTCACTGTTGTAAAACATCTCAAATTATTAAACTAGCAGATAGCTGAAGTGGTTCTTGTCCTAGCTCCCAGTAAGTTTTTTCCAATCATAACCGATGTCCAGTAGTTTCAGTCCACATTTCTGCTTGTGTACACCACATCTTAATGGTGTCTTTGTTTTCCCTGCCCCATTTCAGAAACATGATAAAACATTCTGGAAATGGGCTTGCCAATTAAATGTTTGAATCCCTAGGGATTTATTTTGTTTTAATCATATGCTTTCCTATGTTGAAAGGCACAAAACTAGGAAAAACTGATGTATTTTGGTCATGTGTGCATGGGATGAACCCCACAAACGTGCTGGATGAATGTATGTTTTGTGTAACTGAACTTACCCCTGCCAATAACCTGTATTCAGGCTTGCATGCTTACCCCATTTCCATGTATTTAGCTCTTTCTGCTTGCAAACTTATGTGTACAATGGAGCTCAGTCCAGTATTCACTCTGTAAGTGTATCAACAGGCAGGTGGAACTGTGAGGACCTTTTTTGTGTTGGTGGGCATTTACTTAGGTCATTGTACCTGCTGAGAAAGTGCTTGCCAACACGTATTACAGCTCCACAATCCAGCCTCATGTAATCAGGTTCTGCCTGTATGAGGTTAGAGGCCTCCACAATGAAGCATTTCCATTCCCTGAAAAACAGCTGCATGTGGAATCAAGCAAGCAGATATTTTTACCCATACAATTTTCCTCTTGCCAGACAGCTGCTTGGGTTTTATTTGCTTTTGGTTTGTTTGCATGTTTGTCTGTTTGTTTGTTTGTTTGTTTGTTTTTATGGGAATGTCCATAGGGAAATGTCATTTACACTTAATGTTTTTATTTACTTATTTTGATAGCAAATTCAAACAATTCCACAAAGATAAACATTCTGCTTGGTACATGTTGCATAAGAAATATGAAAAATTTCTAATGAAATGTATTCATTTGAAATTGGAAGGTGAAGGGGTTCCTGTCAAGTATGATGTAAAATACTAGGAGGATTTGTCCTTAAGGAAATAACACTTCCCACAGCAGTTAACACTCTGTGTGGTAAGGAAAGGAAACAGAAGAGGGTGCATGGTCACAGCTTCTGCTCCACTCATCCACACACGCCTGTTACACCTGCATGTGTGGATACAAAGATGCTGAGCTCTAAACTACCAATGCCAGCAGAAGGGCAGAGTTTGAGGACTGCCCTGCATCGATTGACAAAAATGTGATACTTTCCAATGACTTTGTCAGGGTTTAGTACAGCACCCTTCTTAGAATGAGTTCCCACAGCATTGCTACTCTGTGCTTGAGTTCGTTGGGGCAGCCAGGGAGACGCTTCACCTTTTTGGACAATTCAGCCTCTTATTTCAGGCTTATTTGTGAAATAGTGACAGCAAAGAGAGTATTGCATACGCACATTGCATACGCACTCAGAAGTACAATGAGAAAAATATAAATAAAAAGGATCATAAACTTAAAACTATATAAGCAAATGCTACACAAACTAAATCCCTCAATTCTTTCCACTAACATAAATCTGGTATGTAGCACTGGCTGAATGAGAAATCTCAGACCAGGTCTCCTGTCTAGCTGTTGCCATCTGTATTGCAAAATAAGAGATCCTGGCAAGTATTTATAAACTCATGATAGCAGGAGAAGATTCTGCAGTAGTGAACGAGCTCTATCCCTGCTTTTCATGTTGTCAGGATTTTGCTCACTGACTGTAAAGTTTTGAAGCAAGAAATGTGTCACAACACAAAGCTCCAGCTTCACAAGAAAGACAAAGAAGTGACAGACCTTTGAAGCCAAAGTCACTTGTTTCTGGGCAGGTCTTTTTGGAGGAACCAAGATCATGCACAGGCTTAAGTTTACATGCATGAACAGTTCCCTCAAAGTCAACAGAAGATATATAAACCTCCCTTTACCTGGGACCAAGGTCTGGATGTAAGGAGCTCTAGTACTTTGCAAAGTAAGGCTTTAATGTGTACAGAAGAAGTGGAGTGGAAGCAACAGTCATTTGGAAATTTAAGAATGAAGGGAAAATAACTATTAATCTGAGCACTGCTGAGCATGCATGACTTGAGTTCTTCTCAGTTGGATTTCAACAGAGTCACAGATTTAAGGTTTCTTTATGAACACCCAAGTCACCACAAACCATAAATCTCACCATACATCTCTGCATGCCTTCCACAAGGCAAATTTTCAGTTTGAAAAAAATGCAGACATGGCTATGTAAACCACTGATTTTTCAAATTGCTGGAAGTTAAAAAAAAAAAAAAAAAGGACAACAGATTACTTGTGTTAACCTAGACTGATTATTTCTCAAAAATTTTTGTGGAAGAAAATTGACATTGAAGGCCAGGAAAGTGCACTAAAAATGCTGTGTTTCAGGTTGGAGCATTTTTAAGGATTTTTTTTTAATCTGAAACATGAAAATGATTAATTTGGAAAGCATTTGAAAATTTAAACTTTTGCCTGCAAATATAGGTACTTCTACCTCCCCTTCCCTTCACAGACATAAACTCCCAAACCAGCAACTGACAATACTCATAATTTGAAAATATATGGCCTAGTATTATCAAACTGATTTTTTGCTGATGGAGTCAAAATCTAGAACAGCTCCACCACTTACCTTTTAAAAAATTATAAGAAGACACAGTATTATGATCAATGAAGGATGTAACTTCTAGTGACACAGAGATTTCAACACAAACAAGTGCTTAAGCTAGAACTGCAGACAATCAGGACAAGGGAAATGCATACCCACCATGGGTGTTTGAAGGCTAAACCAAGAATGGCTGGCAGACAGACAGTGTGGAATTTGTCTGCTTTCTAGAGTAAAGTATCTTCCTTGCTGCAGTGCTTGGCACTGGGGAAAGCCACGAGAACCTGCTGACTTCAGGGAAAAGCCCCATTAAGAAGGCATGCAGGAAGGCACACCATATATTTTCAAAAGAGCTAGTTCTTACAGGCTGGCCTGCCAACGATTCTCATGTTGGAACAGGGAGGAGCAGGAGAAAGTGCCCTTCTTAAGTTTCACCTTCTTCTCTATTTGAACCTAGTGGGACAGAAACAATGCAATGTTTTGATTTAATTTCCTCTCACGAGGCCTTTCACCTGGATGCACTGAAGCAGTGCACAGCCTTGCTCCTGCAAGAATATTTATAGTAGGTGTCACTAGTCCAAGACATGAATTTTTATTCCTTCCTTTTCTTTTTCTTCTCCTAGAAGGCCTCAAGATCCATCCAGTTTTTCTCCCCACCCTATATCTTTCTTTAAAGCTGAAAATTTAAATTCCAAAAGCAATGCTTCCAAAAGGAAACGCTAGATGTGGTTCCCTGTCTTTGTGTTCCACTGGATTGGGTGGTTTTTTTTCTATTTGACAGGAGCTGAGCCAGGACTTCTTGACTGTGTCTTCACAGGACTGTCTTCACTGTGCCACACAGCCACCACCTGAAGGAATAAAATTCTGATCTCTGCCTCTTTGAAGCCGCTCCCTTGCAGAGATGAACAAGATCCTTAATGTTACATCTGCAGTGCTCTGTATGTCCCTAGATATAACAAGTTAAGAGCCAAATACCTTGTCTTTGAGTAGTACAATGACTAATGCATGCTCTGGTTATTCAGGGTCAGATGGTCACTTGCTTTGTTTACTTTACAAATGGCAGCAGCACCGTGTGGCCAAAAACGTGTGCTGTGGTCTCAGAATGAACATAACTCCCGGCGTGGCAGTGGGACAGTGAGACATGCAGGGAAGCTCACCACACTGCAAGGATTCATGCTCAGCCCTAATGGGTGCTGCTCTTTCACTTGAGTCACTGCAGGCACTTGCCACTTGTCAAGCACAGACTCAACAACATCCTCTTCAGCTAAGCAGTGGTCCTACCAGGTTGAGAACCTTTTGCTCCTTGATTGTCCTCATTCTTCTAGACAGAAGTAAATACATATTTGTGAGGTAGCTTTGAAGTCCCTGGTTGTATTCGGGAGATTGAAGAAAGACACTAGAACAGAGCTGTAGTTTCTTTAAAGCACCATGAACATTTATAGAAAAGAAAAAACAAGCAAACAAACAAAAAATAAATGCTTGAATAATACCAGAAACAGATATAGGAAAAAGAGACCCTTGGGTGAAGAAGAAACCTACTTGATAGCACTAAAATGTAATAAGGGGCAAACAACCTAAAATTGAAATACGGGTTCCAATTACATTTTATCCTCAAAGCAGTTAAATATTATTGCAGTTTACATGAAAGTTAAAGCAGAATTGTAAAAACTGGAAGTGTGGCATTGAGGAAAAGCTGCTATGGTTTGGCCCAGCTTTCAACAGGGACTTTGTCAGTAAGTGAAGGAATACCAAGTTACGGCATGTGAATGACAGACCCCCTGCTTTCGTGTGTCACTGACTGTGGAAACTGATTTGCTTGCACTAGACTAACTCAAAGGGCTACACAACATCAGGAGAGCAGGTCTGACCTGATTTACATATTTTGGGTACTGCAGTATACTTGTATAAATACAAGGAAAATCTACTGAGTTTAGAGATTAGCAGACAATTGCTTCACTATTCTCGACATTGTATATTTCATGTACACTAGTATGGTTAGTTAATATGTATTAGTTTAACATATACCTAAATGTCTTGCAGAGCCAGATGGAGTTTTTTACAGAGATGATAGACTCAAATGGATGTGGATGTTCTGGCTAACCTATTCCTCATTTCTTCTGAAACAGGAAAAAATGGTAAATAGCTTCTCAAGGTGTAGTTATATTTTTCTGAAAAAGGCGAATATGAAGATGAAATCTCAGAGCAGCAGAGAAAAAAATGGATGGAGCAATGCACTGGAAGTTAGAAGCTCAGATTTGATTTTTGACTTTGCTGCTTCCATACTGTGAGACTCCTAGCAGGTCATTTCACCTGTCTGTTCCCTTTCCTACTCTCGTGTCTAACTTGTCAAATGACAATGCCAGCAGCTTAGGCCAGAGGTTGCTTGTAGGATCTAATGCTCTTAGTGTCTGGTTCTGTTAAAGGGCTGCAGTTACTAATGCTCCACTAGTAAAAAGAGGCAAAAAAAAAAAAAAAAAAAAAGAAAAACAGTTGATAGGAGACAGCAGGAATTAGATTATTAGATGCACTAGTATAGAAAAAGAACACTCAGAAGCAGCATCTCAAAATGATGAAGAAAATACCCCGATTATTTTAATGTTGTGAAAGAACAGGAGTAAGAAATAGGAACAAAGAAATAGTCAGAGTATAACTGTGCCCTCCTACAGAGAAACCAACAGAACAAGTTGGCCCTTTCTTTGACTTCTACAAACTTCTGTTGAGCTCTCAAGAAACTGAAAGTAGAGCTGAGGTGGGAACAATAACTTCCTAGAAGTGTGCTTCTTGAAGAATGGCTGTCCTGCACTGATCCTGTGGCTCTGTTCCTACTCTGCAGTGAATATTCTGCAGCTTTAGTTCAGCTAAAATGCCTCCTCCCTTCACTGCTTGCACATAAATTGCTATTAATGTTACCATGTTATACAAGTGCATTGGGGAGGAAAATAGGCCCACTAATGCATTGTCCTGCTCCAGTGTTTTTTAACCTGGAGGATGCCATGCTATTCCATGGACTGTGGGTGGGCACAGGCCACAGGAAAAAAGCAACAGAGGTGGGACATGCCCCATAAGGCTGCATCTGCCTCACCCTTTCCTCCCCATGCTTCTCCCCAGGCTGTGTGCAAAGCTTAATGCAGATAAAGCATATGCTCCCAGAGTTGCCTTATGGCCTTCCTTCCCTGCACACATGACAACCGTCACTTGTAGTCAGCCATGGTAGCAGCTCAAAGGGATCCAGGGCCTGCAGGCTCAGGCTGCAGCTGCCTAGTCCAAGCTTCCTTTTTATTATCTGAATACATTTACAATGGCCATGCAAGCACATGTCTACCTCAGCCCGGAAGAGCTACCCATGGACAGGTCAGTTCCACAGGCAGCAAGTAGCTCCTACCCTGGGCAGGAGAAGAAGAGAAGATCTCTTAAGGACAAGATCCTTAAGTAATTAAGGATCCAACTCAGTCCCCTCCCCAACACTACTGAGTTTCATGGCAGTTCCCAAAGGAAGAGAGTAAAAAAAAAAACCAAACCCCATTACTATTATTTATAGCAATGCTACTATTTTTCCTGTTATTATTAAACAAGAACAAAGTGAATGGAAATATTTTTTCTCTCTTGACACAGCACGGACATGTGGCTGCTTACGTCTTTTATGTTGTGCCATGGATTAATTAGGAGGGGACATGCAGTTGGGAGGCAGATACTCCGCCGCCAGCTGAGTGCAAAGCAGGCAAACCCAGATGAACTCACACAAATGCCATGGACGTGCAACTTGGAAGCCCCAAATCCCGCTGCGCGCGCAACTGAGCAAAGGCTTTATCTGAGCTGAACGGCACCGACTTCAGAGCAGGCTGGCTGTGCACAGCAGCACACGAGAGCCTGCCACAAGGTAGGGTCACGGCATCACTCTTGAAAACTAACACCAGTTACACACATGTGACAGAAAAGTCCCATCTGATGACACAATTTTTTTGCAGAAAAATCTAGAAATCCAACTTGTGTGGAGTTCTAAAATAATAATCAGCAAGCAACTTAAAAAATTTCAGCACTTGCTGTCCCTTAAAAACTCCTCACAGACACTTGCTAACACCTTAAAACTCTTGATAACAGTGGTTGATGAAAGCCAGAAATATCTCCAAGTGGGCATGAAAAGAGATTAATTTGCTTGAAACCATATACAGAAAAATGGAGACCCAGAAATATTCACTATCCTCTCCCTCTCCCCTTCATAACCTCAGTGTTTGCAAAAGGTCCTGGATTGACAACCCAAGAAAATACAGTTCTCTCTTTCGCTATGGACAAAACAAATCAAAGGCAGTGGAAATGCAAGCATCCTATTTTCTGAACATACCAGCATACCTCAGCTTACTCATCTCCCCTAAAGGGGGAAAAAATCCTTGTGCTTCTGCAGACCTAACAGGTGGACTGCCTTGCCACTAACTCACCAGCCATTTGTAACTGTATGAAGCAGACACAAAACACAATTGTTCTACTTAGGAGCACTGTATATCCATTTTGTACAGCTGTAAAAAACTACATTACATGCAAGGTGTCCTTATCTTGGCCTCTTTTCTGAAATGGCCAACAAAGGTATCAAGTGTAATAGAGAGATCTGTTAAGAACAAAATGAATCAACATTTAAAATGAAGTTAATGTATACTATCAAGTGTCCACATCACTTATATTGCTCAGTAATTACTTGCTTTGACAGGATTTTAGCAATGAAAAGGTATGAGATGCACCAAGGTGTGGTGTTATTAATATGGGTAAAAGAATCCAGGAAACAAGGCACTAATAGCACTAATACTGACATGTAAGAAACTATAACATGTAAGTTTTAACTGTCTGGATTAGGCCTCTTACCAGCAACTGCTTATGCATACTGAAAAGATGCTGCTTACCCACTACTGCAAAGCACTTCACAATCTGGAAATGATAGCAGGAAGCTCTGCCTAAAAATTAGGCCAACCTTTTCATATGTGACTAATGAAATGTGTGTGCTTTCACTTGCCAGTGTCCCGGCCTCTGACACCTGATGTGCACCTGACTTCCAGTGGATAGATGGTCAGCTCTGCCTTCTTAGCAGTGAAAATGAAATAATGAAGTAAAATGCACTAATTACAATAATATGTTTATGTTGTTATCTTTATATTATTCAGGCACTGATAAACCCATCCTTGCTTACAACAAACAAGAGGGTGGGGCATTTACAATACTTTTCTCACATCTTAAGAAAAAACGTGCAGGCTAGTTTAAAATGATTTCTCAGAAACACGGATACAATTTAGTTTTCTAATATGAGCTTGTACTTTACTGCACTGTATTATTCAGACATAAGAAATATTATTTCACGGTTATTTAACATAATTCTGCCTTACTGAAAAAAGGGGCCGAGGAATGAAAGAAGAGTAGACAAGCCATGGGAAGATGCTGAAATTAACCGTATTACATTGGAAAAAAGCTCAAGACTGAGAACACATGGAATAAACTCTGCAACATCCTTGGATGTGTAAAGCCATCATGAAACACAAACATCGCTCTGCTATTGGAAAAAAAAAAAAAAGAGTAAATTTCCATTGCTATTATAACTATTATTTCTCCGGATTTTTTTTTTTTACAATTGCTGACTAGAATTCAGCATCCCACCTAGAGACAGAGCCGCACAAAAAATTAGTTCTTCCTAACCCTAAGAATAAATGTCACGTATGTCTTCTGCTTAAAAACCATGAGGGTCTCATGTTGCATACATTCGAGCCCTCGCGAGCATTAATACACAGGGTACGCAGTATGCTTTCACACCGTGTTTGATTTCTGTAGCGGAAGGGAGCTTCTCCCAAAAAGTTAGGCTACATTTCCAACACCCGTCAGCACAATCGCCATGCAGCCACGCAAAAGCTGCTGGCCTCACACTGTCGCTTTGTGCGTATCAGCCCGTGAGCCACAGAGATTCTCAAATGAATTTCGCATCCATGTGTTTGGTACAGTCCGCGAGGTGCAGGGCAGAGGACCGGGCAAGACACAGAGCGTGGCGCGGACCCCAGCGTTGTACTTGGCTAGCTCTGCCAGCCGAGCTGTCTCTCTGGGAAGCCGATGTGAAGCCGGCCGTGCTGTCGATGCTGGCCCGGTGAGGGCCTCTCCGCCACGCCTGGGCGAGGATTCCTACGGCAGCGGGCACCGCCCGGAGCTCCGCCGCATCCCCGCGCGGCGCCGCTGCCTGATCGCCCCTGGCCGGGTCAGGGGGCAGCGCCGGCCCGGCCCGTCCGCCCGCGGGCCGCGGGGGTGGCTGCCCGTGTTTACTGCCCCAGCAGGGGCTGCGCGGATGCGCTGCTGCCTCCCGCAACTTCTGGCTCGCCGTGCTGTGGCCTCTGAATGAAACCCGCCCAACTCGGCCGAGTAAGTTACCGGGGGCCTGCTCGGGGTGCGCCGGGCCGGGCCGAGCCCGCACCCCGCTACCCCGCGGCGCTGCCCAGGGCAGGCGTAGTTTACTCTCGCGGCGCTGCCCGGGCGGCCAATGGACAGCGGCTGCCGGCGCTGTGGCCGGCATGGCTCCGCGCTGCCCTGGGCGGCCCCCGCTCCCTGCCCCGCTCCGGCACTGCCGGCGGGGGCTCCGCGAACCCCGCGAGGGGCAGCGCGGCGATCTTTGTGTGAGTGTGTGCGGGGAGTGTGTGCGCCGGCGGCTCCCTCGCGGGCCGCGAGTGTAACGGCAGCGCTGAGTGGCCAGCGGGCCCGTCGCTCAGCGCGCCGGCCAATGGCGGGGCGCCTTATATCGCGGGGAGTGTTGTGGCGCTGCCCGGGTTGCATGGCTCTGTGTGGAGCCGCGTTCCGCGGGCGCCGAGGCGGAGGGGCTGCGCTGCGAGCCGCGTCCGGCCCAGCGGCGCGGTGCGCACCCCGCCGAGGTGAGTGCCCCGGCCAGCCGACCCGCACCGGGCGGGCGGAGATGGGCAGCGACAGGGAGGGAGAGAGAGAGGGAGAGATAGGGAGAGGGGTGCCCTCGCCCCACGCGTTACGCTCCGCGCCCCAGCGGCGGGGCAGCCCCCCGCGCCCCTCCTGCGGCGCTGGCAGACGGGAGGCAGGCGCGGAGCTTCCCCTGCCCGGCGCGGCGGCTGCCGCGGCTCCCAGCCACTTTTCCTCCCTCTTGCCAGCCCTGCCTTCGTTTTGAAAGTTTGGGCAGCGGAGGACGGGTGGGTGCCAGCCCTCCGCCCGGCCGGGAGGGCAGGGGTGACCGGGGGTGTTTGACGGGGAGGGGGCCAAGTGGATCGCGGTACAGCGCAGGGCATTTAACACACCAGCGAGCCGAGCCCGAGAGGCGGCGGGGGTAGGCCAGCCAGTGCCAGGCTGCGTTTGAAACCAGGCACCTCTCGCCGCCACAGAGAGAGGCAAGAGCAGCGGCGGAGAGAGGAAGGGGAAGGAGGGCGAGGAGGAGGAGGGATGGCTACCGGCCGTCGCTCGGTGCGTGCCTCCGGGGGGACTTGACAGGGAAATCGCGGCAGACAGAAACGAAACTTCATCCCGAGGGGCGGCGAGGCGCGGGGGAGAGTGCGCGGATCGGTATCGGCTGCCGCCGGCCTGGGGGGCTCCGCGCCGCCGGGAGAAAGGGCGGGGGGGGATATAAAACCGGAGAGGGGGAAGCAGCCGATCCTGCGGCCGCACGGGGAGCGGGAGGAAAAACCCCGGCGCCGACCCCGACAACAACAGCGGCGGCCGGGCTCGGCCGGAGAGTTGGGCTGTGCGTTTTCCGGTAGTCATCGGCGATGCACCCGGGGCGGCGGCGGCCCCGGTGGGCAGCGGGGGGGCGAGCGGGCGGCCCTGCCGGAGTTTCGCGTGGATGCGGGATTATGTTGTGTCAATAAGTTTAAGGTGGAGAGGGAGAAAGGGAGGGAGGAAGGCGGGCGGGGGCCGGGGGGAGGCGGCGGCAGGCCTCGGCCGCGCGAAGTCCTATTTCTGAAGGTAAGTTGTGACATTGGGTGGTCGCGATGACAGAAAACTTGGCGAGGGGCGCCTTGGGGAGGGGGCGGCCGCGTCGGGGGGGCCTCTCCCGGCCGCCGGGAGCCGGATGGGTGCTCGGCTGTTATTTGCTGCTGCGAGATCGGGTCGCTGGTAAATTACAGAAAGCAGCCCTCCTCCTCCTCCTCCCCCCGCTCCCCGCCAGGCGCTTCGCTCTTCCTCCTCTCGGGTTTATTTGCAATGTATGAAACTTGCATGGCTGTGAGGAGAGCCGATCCAGTGTGGGTTTGCGAGGAGGAGGAGGAGGAGGACGGGGAAGGAAGGGTTGGAGGCAGGGGAAGAGGAGGCAGTCGCGTTAATCCCGGGCGCCGCACGGCAGCAGGTTTGCGTTAGGAATATCGGTGGCAGCCCGCTGCCGCCGCTGAATGAGGAAGGTAAAACGAAGCGATGCGAGAGCCGCCGAGGCGACATGCACGGCGGCGGGGCGAGAGGCACCGGCAGGCGGCTGCCCGCCCCCTCCCTCCCTGCCTGCTGCCTCCTCCCTCCCTCCCCGCCGGGGCGGGGAAGGACCGTGCCCGGGTCTCCCCCGCTCGCCGCCAGCCGAGCCGGGGGGCCGCGGGGCTTTAACCGTGTGCGGGGCGGATTCGCCACTTTTTCCGGGGGAGGCCCGTGGTTAAAAGTTTTCTGCAGAGGTGAGTGTGTGCGGGGAGGCCGGGGCGCCGCCAGGCCGGCGGTGGTCACTCGGGCCTGGGGCGCCGAAACCATTGCCCGTCCTGCTGGTGACACGTCCAAGTCCCGCAGCCCGGCGGGGCGGCGGAGGGGCCCGGCACGGCCGCCGGGGCAGGGACGGGGTGCCGGTCTCCATGTGGGCTCTCCCGGCGGCGGCACCTCCTCCCCGGTGGCAGCGGCGGCGGCAGCAGCGGGATCATCGCCCGGGCCCGCGGGGAGGAGGAGGGGAGCAGCAGGGAGGTGTTTGCTGCCAGCCTGCCTCGCCGGAGCCCGCCGGGGAGGGCAGCTGGGAGGGCCGGGGAGCCCCCCGCGCCCCCTCCCCGCGCCGCCGCCCCTTCCCTGCGCGCCCGCCCGCCCCCAAAGGTGTTGTGCAGACTTTTCCCCCGGGAGGGTGAGATTTATGCGCTGCATTATTGCTCCTCTCCTCCCCCCTCAAAGCAAGATGGACTCTCTCTTCTCTCTCACTCACTCACTCTCTCCCTCTCTCTCGTTCTCTCCCCCTCTCCCTGTGTCTTGTCAGCCTTCAAGATCGACATTTTGTAACTAGGATGCAAACTTGATGGTGACCGGGGGCGGGGGGCGCGGGGGGGAGACGGGAAAACCCCGGGTCACGGCGGTCTTTCTCCATATTTAATACCTTTTCTTTCCACCCCACCCCGGAGCCCGGATTCCGGTGGCCCTACACTTTGCACGGGCGGGGGTGGGCGGAGGGCGGGCGGCGGCTGCGAGCGCCGCTCCCCCCGCGGCGGCCGGGGGTCGCTCCCCGCGGGCTGCGGTGGCGGAGGGGCTGCTGGGCGGCCGCAGCACTCCGGGCGGCTCGGCTGGGCTCTGCCGGGGGGCAGCGGGCATTACCTGAAACTGTGCTCCAGCCTCGCAGCCTTCGTCCGTCGCTCTGTCTGTCTGTCTCTTTCCCCGGCTGGATCTCGTACCTGCGGTCTGGCGGCTTGTTCTTGTTAATTTTTGCGTTGTTTGGTTTATCCACGCGCGGCGATTGATCGCTCACTTGTGTAAGTTCCCAGGGGTTATTGTTATATATGCCTCCTTGCAGATGGTGGTCAACTTTCTGTCTTTTATTTTGATAATACGTGCGAGTATTACTGTGTGTGCATGTAAATAATTACGTGGTGCATCCCTGTGTGTATGTATATGTCTGTGCGCCCTCATAAACATGCATCCGTGTGAGAGAGAGGCAGAGGAAAAATAACCCACCCTGCTGATGCACACTCAGTTGATTTGCTCCATTTGCCCACTCTTAATGCCCTTTAAAGACACGGTGCATCTTTTGTTTGCTCCTTACGATTTCCTGCGACTGTCATGTTGTTTTAATGGCAACTTAGCTGGGATGGGGGTGAGGAGGAAGCAAGTTTCAAGTTTTGGGATCTCTCCTCTTGTTGGCGATGTGATGAGTTGCAATATTGTAAAATCGTGGTGTGCTGATGATGTGCCTTTATTTGATACTTTATAGGTCACTATCACATGACAAAGGCTTTGAGACAGCTTCATCTTCATCTGTCTGTGATTTCCATTTGCCTTCCTGGGTAAGTATGTGAACTGTACACATAAAAAAAGAACTTGGTTGTTGATGATAAGATAGAGGTCCTCGTGCTGCCACTTTTTATGAGGAAGATGCTTGTTCTGGTTTTAGCACCTCAGAAAACATATCTTCTCCAGGTGCTAATGGCAACTGCTAGAATACAAAGTTTGTATGTAGAGGTGCCTCCAAGTAACCTGGGAATGTGCATATTCAGAGCTCTCTTCACTTTTTTTTTTCCTTGTATTTTTTTCCCTTAAACTTTGTAAAGATAATCAGCTGATTGAGTTAGGGAGAAAGTTTTAAACCAAAGTAACATCAGAATATGCAGAGTGCAACACACAGGTCAAAAATTTAATAAGCGTGTAAAGTCCTTTTAAAATTCAGTGGTAGAAAAGTACAAGAATATAAACTGAATAGGTAATTAGGGAACTCTGGAGGTCAAGAATCAGTGAGAAGTTTAGCAGAACTGTAGTGCTGCTGCAACAGGAGTTCGTTCAGTTTTAACACATAAACTGAGAGCTAATTAGAATTCCATCCATGCTCATTCTGTATTACTGGTTTTTCTTTTGGCATTGATGAATGCAGATACCAGTCAATTTGAAAGATGTATCTTAGTGACTAATTTACTAGTATTCCTAAGCTTTCAGGTACATAACAGTTGTTTTTTTAATCTGCACTCTGGGAAAAGTTGTGACAACTTTTGAAGGGTTTGACACCTTTTAAGCTGAAGTGGAAGTTGTAGTTCAAAAGAGAGGTTCTAAATTTTTGGGGTCACGTTCATAGGTGACATAAAGTGGGTTGTTCTTGGAGCACTTCTCATACAATCACTTGTGGTGTCACTGACATGCGTTTGGCCGAAAATGGGAAGTGGGAGGTAGCATTTCTTCTTGGTGCTATTCTGTACATAATTAAAAACAAGACAGGGCATGTATTTGGGGTAAGCTTAGTACTCATAAATGCAAATGATTAATAACATACTCTTGACCTTTTGCAGGCAGTGTATAGCAGACATAGGATAAGTGATGGTCCCAAACATGCTGACTTGAAGAGGGCTGTTTGGAGCAGCTGTTCTAGTGTGATACTATGACCACAAAGCTAGTGTTAAGGCTGGGATAACCACTGTGGGTAGTTGGTTTGAAGGGAGAATTCTTCTGTTCTCCAGTTCCTGCAGATTTACACCCAAATTTCAGGTTTTCAGATTCTGTGTGCAGTGTGGTTGGTATGTGCAGGTCTCAGAGTATAAACACCAAATTCAATAACTGAAATTTTTTTATGACAGACTAGTTGCATAGGAGAATATTGCTTTTGGTTTTATAGCATTACTGACAAGGATCGTGTTCTGTGAAGAGTAATTGGTGCAACAATTTTTTCCAAGTAAAAATGCACTTGGAGATTCAGAACTGGCAGATAGGCTTCAAAATGTTGATCAGGGCTGAATACAAATGTACTGATTTCTGAACTTAATTTTCTGTGTTTTCAGGTAAGAGTGCTGTAAGTGCTAAGGACATTTTCTTTATTTCGAGTAATAGTAAAGGATACTGAACAAGAATAGCTCAGAGACCTTGACTCAGGTCTTGAGTCATTATCTGGTTTTAGTTTTGTTATGAAGTCTTTTGGATGCATGGAATGTTGATCTGGCAGTGAAGTGGTGATCATAATCTTCCCACACTTGGAGGGGAGTGGACCTTGGTTTTGTGCATAGTGCTAAATGTGTCTCACCTGATGTTGAACTGGCTTTAACAATGAAAAGGGTAGGGTTATCTTCTTTACAAAAAAGGTGTAAAAGGAGCTTTAGAGGAAGAGAAGAAATACATTTCCTTGTAGCTTGAAAAAGGGCAATAAATATAATGTGCCTAGTTAAGGTTAGAATAGAGATTTCATTAGATTTGTCCATCAGTAGAAATCTCCGTTTACTTTAGGGAGCTTTTATTTTGGTGAAAGGGAAGGTTTCTTTTATTACACAGTTATCACTAAAGTAACTGTTTATGAATGGATTTTAGTAATTCAGTCCTGATGTACAGGAGTTCTGGTTTGCTTGGTGAGTGCTGGTGCAGGACTGGTATGTTGCAAGATAGAAGGTGATGAGCTGCTCAGCAAGGGGCCTTGTGGATGCTTCAAAAATTGGCCCAAGCTCTCAAAAGTTTCTTGCACACTACTGTCCCTCCTGGCACAGCAAACTAATAAACCACGTCAAGCAGGCATGTAAGTTAGCAGAAACATAGCTGGTTTCTGTGTGGAGGTAAGCTCAGAATATTTAAGAAGCTTGCCCTTGACACTTTGGAGTTTTTTGGGGGCTGCTTGCTTTAAGCTCATTGCCTGCAATACTTCCATTGGCTTCATCAGGAGGTTTATTTAGGAAAGGAGTGTAGGAGTGATGGTGAGAGGAATTTGTCCATGTTTCTTTTTCCCTTCAAGGAAGAAAACCTTTCTCCTTCATAGCTGTTGTGTGAATAATTACAGATATTAAATGTCAGTTTTCCACATAAAATATCAGAGGTAATCATGCCATTATTTTATAACTAATGTTTTTCCTGTTCATTCAGAATGCTCTTAATACACTTTGTTCGTAAATTAGTGTTTCCGTAGCTGGCGATGCTGTAAGCATGTGACTGTCTTGAAGCAGATGACAAGTCTTGTTAAATTCACTGATATGACTGCTCGTGTTCAGAGCTCAAAGTTCTTCCAGGTTGCTGCTGCTCGTGGTCTGTGGGCTGAGGATGCGCAGTGTCTCTGGAGCTCGTGAACATGGCGTTAGGCAGGGCAGTCTTCTGGCACAGAGCTGGGGAAGGAGTGGTGTGAAGAGAGGAGATCTTGACTGAGTGAGCTGGGATAAGGTACTCTTCCACCACACATGGTGGTGGAAAAGGTGCAGGTAAGGTAGATGAGACCTGTGATGTGAAGCTCTTAAATGTACCAGCAGTGAAATTTGGACACCTGGGAGGTGAGACACTGCTTCTCTTTCTACAGTAAATGGCTTGTGTAGTGTGCAGATCCCCCTCTTAATCTGCAGGTGGTTCCTTGGTGGAGGAAGGTACTGTAAATTAGAAATGGAACTGAACTGAAACTCTCGTTTTAATTTTTGAGTGTGTTGCAAGCTGTCTCTTGAACTCTGGCAAGTGATGTCAAAACCAGAAGTTGCTTTCCAAATTTTGGACTCAGGTTGGACTTCCTGTGCCGTGTTGTGGGAATGGCCTGCTATGGCCACCAGTGAAATCAGCAGCACTGCTGTGGCCTGCTGGTGGCTTCCAAGGTCTTTACTTTTAGAAGCACAGCCATATGTCCCTTTGTCACTTCTAAATGGAGAGTGACAGTACTTCCCTCTATCATTAAATCATATGGCACCTGTATATTGGGACAGTGTTCATGAGTGATGTAAGTTCTTCAAAGCAGTATAGATACTGTTGTAGCTTACTGTAAACTTAGTAATTTGTTTTCATGATTACTTAGGAGTCTGTAAAGCTGGATTGAATTTGTAATTGTATGTATTTCAAAATATTCCTGAGAAGAAATTGGCAAAAGTCATCCTTTCTAACTTCTATAGCATTAAGTTTATTTTTTTATCTTATACCATGTTTCTCCCTTTCTTGGGGTATTCTTGCCAGAAGCTTCTTCATTCTGTTTCATGTCAAAAGATTATTAGGACTTACTTCCTTTTTATTATTTTGTTGGTTTTTTTTTTAAGATCAGTAATGATACAGTGTTTCTGTCTGAGAGCAGTGGGGTGAGTGTGGTCCTGGTGGACATGGGAATTTCACAAAAGACTCCTACAGCTGTCACCCTTCTTGATAGTTTCAAAAGGGGTAAGATCTGAACCGGCATAAGGATTACTCTGAATTTAAGAATGCCTGACGGGCTGCTGTTTTGAATTGCTTGAGGAAGAAAAAAGCACATACTATTTTCTCAATAATAGTAATATTAATAATAATTGGCAGTTGTAGGCCTTGCCTTATTTATGTGCTTCTGTCCTGTCTGGTGAAGTACACAAGCTGTACTGTAATCACACACCTCAAGATCAGGAACAATCATTTTTTCCCCGTTTTAGGCATCTGAGATAAAAAGCTGTGAAGGAGCGTAGGCTTGCCTGCAGTCACTTAGCAGGTTAGCATTAGCAGGGAATGGAATAAAATCTACATCTGACTCCTTAGTTTTGTGTCCTTTCCCTTGGTGTTTGCTACTGCTCTGAAGCTTTCCTGGTATTTGTCTTGGGATGTGAGCGGTCTTACTGAATTCTATGCCACTTGGACATCTTTTGCTAAAACTCTGCTTTCATTCGTAATGCTGCTTCAAAAAAAAAAAAAAAATCCCACCTTCAGAATGTTGTGAAGTTACTGACTTACAATTTGGTTATATTTATTGACAAGAGAGTGTAAAGTAGGAGGAGAGCTTACTTAAGAGTTTTTGCCAGTAAACGTGGTGTTTAAACTGCTGTTTATTGCAGTATTTATTACCCCTATTTATTTAAGACTAACTTTGTAAAGTTAATGCAAGGAAAAAAATGATTCTTCATAGTGAAGTTTTTAAAATGTGATTCATGTGAAATAGTTATTCACAATTAAATTATTTTTTCATACTCATAATCTAATGCAGAATCACAACTGATTTTCTTATAAAACATGGAATTGACAGAAGCAACTACTTTGGCACTCTGGCAGTATTGTGATGAATAAGGTAACTTGCTTACTGAACTTCTATTTCTAGAGTAAATATGTAAGGTTTCCAGATTTGCTGTTTACTTGTGTTTTGCTACTTAAAATAAAAGTTTGATGTAATAACTGGAGTTGTATTAGAGGAATAAATCACACTTTACTTAATGCCTGGGTGTAGACCTCTTTGTAATATTCTCACAATGGTAGCAGCATTTTATTATTTCTAATGTTTATACATTTAGTTACCTAAAAGATGAATCCACAAAGAGGAAAAGCATGGTTTTGACACTTTCCAGTGTTCATGCTTTTTCCTTTATAGGAAATGCATACACAAATGCATAATGTAATAGCAAGTCCTTATGAGCGTGGACAATTCAGCATGTGAAAGTAAGCTAGCTTCAGGCATATCTGAGTACAAAGAAACCTAGTACAACAAAATCTCAATTTTTAGCAAGGGGAAGGAAAGTTAACAGGATTTTATGAGACTACACTAAGAAAATCAGTTGCTTAGGAAGCATGGAATTTTTATTGTCAGAAATCTTCCACGTGGGTGTCTCTATATAAGAGATTTTATAAAATGTAGCAAATGCTGAAAGTAAAAAGCAGCATTTTATTGACCCTTAATGTCACAGAGCCTCATTCAGCGAAGATAAAAATAATTCAGTGGACTTGCACAACATGGGATCTATGGAACTTAATGCAAGTGGAAGCTCTCTTGTCAAGAAGCTTATGAAGTCCTGTCTACACCTTCCCTTTCTGAGGGAAGGTGTCTTGCCTCTGGCTGTGTGGTGTTTTGTTTGGGGGTTTATGATCTTTTCTTCCTGAAAGGCATTACACATGTAGCAAATTGTCTGCTTTGAGATATTGTGGAACCCACCCTAACTGCGTTCCTGGCTGTGGGATCACTCTCACACAGGTAGCAACAGGAAGATGCCACTCTGACTCCTGAGAGGGGCTTTGTCCTGTGCTTCTGAAACCACAGATCCCTGTGGCAGGGTCAGGCACATGCATTAAAGGGCTACTCCTTGGTTCTCTTGATAAGAACTGAGCTGGCCTGTTGCAAGATTCAGGTGAGGAAGTCTTAAGCCTGGTCCTGTGCTACTGGTGAGCTGAGTCAAGGACTGGTGACTGAACTGTGCTGCTGAGTGTCTGGCAGTGCTTCAGTGCTTGATGGCTTTCAACCAATACCTCTCAGTTCTTTCCCCAATATGTTTTTTCTGCTGGCTACATAAGCACTTTTAAACTTAAACTCTGTTAGAAGTTACCTGTCTTTTTGTTTTGAGTTTGTTTTTCATTTGTGCTCATGCCTTGCATAGTCAAGAGGTACCCAGCAATGGCAGTGGGGGAAGCATGTCACACAGTAATAGATTATGTCTCTTGCACTAGTATAGTATATCTTCCCTCCGCAGCCTGTGTGTTCTTCTGTGAAACAAATAATTCTACGTTTGTGTATGTGAGAGAATGCGTTGTTTTGTGGTTGTCAAAGCAGTACTTAAGAGAATCTTCATGAGAAATTTGAAGGTGAAGCTGGATAAAGAAAACATTAGGTGAGAATGGAAGGAGTGAGGGAGGACTTGATTTCTTACCTCATTTCATTTTTGTGGTTGGCCATGTTTGGGTTTGCTTTCCCTAAGTGGTGGTCTTTGAGCCACATCCTGCCAACAGTGAACTACAGTTAGCAACATCATGCTGACTTAAGGGGTGAAGTACAGGAACATCAATTTCTCTTGACCTCATGGCTGAAGAGCCCGATCCTGCAGTTACAGCTGTGCAGGTGAATTCCTGAAGAAAAAGCCAGAACCAGCCCTGCATCAGCGATGTGCACCCCTTTGCAGGTTTGCTGTCTGAACTTCCTGGTGGCCTGTAATTCCTCAGGAAAGCTGCAGATCTCACATTATTCTTCAGTTATTGATGTGCAGTTAGTCCTGCCAGGATCATGCACCTGTTGTACTCAGTGATCAGCTCACAAGCTTACAGGCCATCCCTGACCTGATGGTGAACCATGTAGGAAGAGCTGAGAACAGAGAGAGACATTGCTCAAATATGCCGAGTTCCTATAAATGAGAAGAGGGTGTAAGAGCATGAAGTGTGAGAATGCCATTTGGTAGATGGTAAGTCTTCTGGCACGTAAGCCATTTTGTTCAAGTGTGTTTGCTTCACAAGTTGGCTGTCTGTCTAGGGAAAGAAACCACTCTGATGTAGTGCAAATCGATGGTCAGAGATGATAGATTTGGAAAGAAGTAGCATTTTCACCTCCACTTCACTGGTAAATCTGTCTTCAAATGTTCTTTCTCTTTGCAGATGGTTTCTTTACATCCAAATTTCATGTTGAGCAGTGTAAACTTCCTGCCTGGCTCAGTTCTGACCAGTCAGTGTTCCATGCCACAAACTTGAGAGTTTAAGGGTTTAGCTCTTGTTTGAATATATGTGTGATTCTTTTTCTTACTTGTTTCTTTGTTTGTATTCCCTCTAATTTGTTTGAGATGCTCTTTCATACATTGTGTTAAACATCAGTCATCAAGTGCTCATAATATATTTTGAAACAAGTATGCAAAATTGCAGCATGATCCTGCGCTGATTACAGAACTATAGCATATGAATTAATAAGAAAATAAAAACAGCATAATTAATTTCCAGCTGCTTTTGGAGAAACAGAGGTGTTTATAAGGGGAAATTTGGTGTGTGCAAATTGAAGAATGACAAAGCTGGTAGCAAATATATTAATGCAGGCAATTATTCACAATTTACTTCCTCTGTTGTATTGATTAAAAATGTGTTTTAGTGCTGAAAGAGTAAGCAGAAGCTCCAGTGCCATTCTTTTAAAATTGTTAGACTAAATGAGGAGCACAAGTGTCTGAAGCAGAGCAAGGGAAGGAAGTTTTTAACTTTATTTCTTAGTACAGAAGACCTTAAATAAGGGAAGTAAATGACAGATGAAGTGTAATGGTTGAATTTGTCCATTTCTCATTACTATGAGATTTCCATTAATATGAGAAAATTGCCTGTGTGTGTGTGTGAAACAATTATTGTATGTTAAGTATTACCCTTGCATCTGTTGTGCTTATCTGTCTTGCCTCAGCACTGTGTACCAAAGCAGCAGGAGTAAATAAAGTCTATGGTTAGAAGTGACTCAGGCAGAATCTCGCCCTGTGAGGGTCCTTGGCATGGTTTGGTCCTTCAGAGTCCTTTGGAGGAAGCTGTGGAAGGGATCTGGATACTCAGTTGCCGGTTTTGAAATCGCTTGTTTTGCTGCTACTCAGGGCTGGCCTGTTCAGGTGGGAGCTCCAAACAAAGCTTTGGGTCTGTGTGCCTGCGACATCTTCCTGGTTTTTAATCAGCAAAGGAAGATCCTGCCCTCCTGAGAGATATGTCTAGAGGAAATGGATTATTTATTTATATAGTGAAGTGGACTCTCGAGGATGTCCCTGTCGAGCTTTCTGTTTCGCTGTGCCATGTGCTGATGGGGCTGAAGTGAGTGACAGGATGCTGGAGTGCACGGAGGGAAGCACCTGAGAAAACTGACCAGATACTGTGTTTTGTCTGAGAAGTGCTCTGCTGGTTTCTCTGCCACGGCTGATCTGGTTTCTGTGTGCATTCTTGCTTTCCTGGATGGACCCACAGGGCTGCGTTTGGCGTTTACTGTTACTCTTCTCAGAAAGAGGGAAATCAAAACGGGAGGTGAGGCTGTCAGCACAGACATCCCCATGCAGTGGGTTACGTGAGAGAAGGGCACAGCTCAGCTCTACAGTGGGGACAGTTTGTGTTCTCTTATTCAAGGATCCTAAAGGGAAAAAAAAAAACTCTTTGAGTGAGGGATGGTGTTTTGTGGAGCTCTAAAAAGCTTTGCAGAGATTGATTGGAATGAAGGAGACAGTGGGGGCTGGCACACTGAAAGCAGGGAGGGGGGTTTTATGCCTCCCATTCCTGGCCCTTGTGAGCCCCTCTGTACCTACACTCACATGTCTGCTGCCTTGGCATTCCAGTTACACCTATTGAACTGATTTAAATCAGGATTTCGCTCAATAAACACTTGGTTTAAATTGGTGCTTGTAATCTCATTTTGATTTGGTATTTTTGTTTTTTCAGAAGCAGTCTCTATTGGTAGACAACCATTAAAATATGTTGCTAAATATAGCCTTTACACTAAATTAGGCACTATTTTTTGTTCTTTCAGAGCATGTACTGTATGCCTGCACACTTTCCAAGTGATTTCATGGCCTATGTGCATCTATCTAGATTGCAACCATTAAGAAAGTTTTTATTTAGGACATGACAAATTATGCCTTTTTATAATTATGGCCTTTAAAAATGTCCTACTTAATAAAATTACACTCATGCACAAACACACAAGCAAATGCAACTAGATTTTGCACTTAAAAGTAAAGTATTATTCCTAGTAAAGTAACTGATTCTGCTTAATCAAATGCAAGCTTTTAGAACTAACAGAACTCAAACTTCTTTGTTTTCTCAGATGAGAGGGAAACAAATAATCTTACTCTTTCAATTCCCAGTTAGTTTCCCGGCTTTACAGGAAGTGCCATTAAGTGACTTACGGAGCAAAGACTCTGCAGATGCAATGGAAGGTACTAGTTTCAGGTAACTTAGTTCTAAACCTAATACTTGTTCTTGGTACGTCAAGGAAGACTTACCTGTTGAGTATTTGAGCTTTGTTTACAGTTTGGACATCAAACTTTTGCAGTTTATTTTAATTTAATATAAATTGAGTTACATAATGTTACAGCGGAATTTAACATTGGTTTGTAATAATTTAAAGGCAACTTGCAATTTGGTATTTTTTTGTTAAAATACATCTAGCAACAATAACATCCGAAATGTTGTTGTGATTTCTTTGCTCAGAAAGAGTTCATTTGTAACAGTATCTGTTTCTGTTAAGCAGAATATATTTTTTTAGATGACTTTAGCGTCTATTATCCAGTTCCTATTTGTAATAGCAGATGCCTTGGGCAGTATCTTCTGCCATTAAGGAATGCAGAGTAGCTCACTAGGTAACACTGTGGCCATAATAACTTTTTTTTTGGTGGGTGCTAGACCCCTCTGTAACTTCTAAAAGATAGAGATCAACAGATCTCTGTTTACACAGATACGTACTTAACATTAAAAAAACTAATTATTTTAAAATTGCTGTTGTGAGATGTCCTTCTGACTATGTGGTATGTGATTGTGACTTTTATGGTTGAGGGGGTACTTTACGACATCCAGGAAGGAATCTAGCACTGCTGGTGAGAGAAGGCAAAACATGAAACCAAGTTGTTACTGGATGCTGCTTGTATTGCTAATGTATTGGAGGGAAAAGAAATGAAGAAAAAAATTGGTATATATGCCATATCAACTCTGTGGCTGACACGAATTCTAACCCCCACCCTACCAAAATATTAATAGCATCTGAGTAGTCAAAGAGCTTGATAACATGTATTGACTCTGCAGCTCCCTGTGTTTTTTCTGCAGCAGGGGAACTGTGTAGCAGTATTTGTGACCATTAA
The DNA here is from genome assembly GCA_034509425.1 of Eopsaltria australis. Lineage (NCBI taxonomy): Eukaryota > Metazoa > Chordata > Aves > Passeriformes > Petroicidae > Eopsaltria > Eopsaltria australis. Next base: position 1,525,545 of record JAVTVJ010000280.1, read on the forward strand.
GAAATGTAGAGTTAGACCTCAGGTAGGAGAAGGGCTGTGCTCAGAAATGCAGAGTGTGCCTGAGGCCTGGTAGTACAGTTACACAAATGCAGTTTTGCCCCTACCTCCCAAAACGGAGGAGTTACACACTTCAAGAAGTGGTTTTATGGCCTTCACTCCCCAGTGCAGCATAGGTTTCACGATCCTGTCTTTGTCCTGTTTTTCTATATTCTTTTGTATCAATGTATAGGGTATTCAAAGTCTCAGCAGTTACTGTGATCTTGTATAACTAATTTTGAAAAGATAAGATTAGAATGCTGAATAGAAACCAGAGGAAAATTGAAGCAAAGGTCAAAATGCTATTGCAGGTTGCAAATGTTTAAAATGGTCAATTTTTATAAAGAAACATAAAGAAAACATTCCTTAAAAATTGAAACAGGAAAATTACTGAGTATTTCTTACTCTTACGAGAACAAGCTAAAGTAAGATGAATCACTCACTCATCCTTAAAGGGTCGTCATTTTCATTTTCACGTACTTTTGATTCAAGATCAGTAAGAAAAATAGAGTTGTAACATATTTAGGCAACTCTTTAGATAGGAGCTGTTTATTGCTGAAGCATTTATGTTTCTAACTGCTCTAAAACAATTAGCTTTTGTTTAACATAAGTGTTTTAGCAGAATGCTTTACTTCTCATCCTCTGCTGCTCCTGTGATACCCCACCTGAACAACAGCATCCAGCTCTCGGATTCACAGTATAATAAAGGCATGAACCTGTTGGAGCAAGTCCAGAAGAGGAGCATGTAGTTCATCAGAGGGCTGCAGCACCTTTTCTATGAGTACAGGCAGAGAGAGTTGGAATTTTTCAACTCTGAGAAGACAAGGCTCCAGAAAGACTTGTAGCAGCCTTCCAGTACCTCATGTGGCCTATGAGAGAGATAGAGAGGCACTTTTCACAAGAGCAGGTAGTGGCAGGACAAGGGGGAATGACTTCAAACTGAAAGAGATTAGATTTAGATTGGATATTAGGAAGAAATTCTTCACTGTGATGGGACGACTGCACAGGCTGCCCAGAGATGCTGTGACTGCCCCATCCCTCGAAGTGTTCAAGGCCAGGCTGGACGGGGCTTGAGCAGCCTGGTCTAGTTGAAGGTGTCCCTGCCCATGGCTGGGGAGTTCAAATTAGATGACCTTTAAGGTCCCTTCAATGCAAACCATTCTGTGATTCTACAATGTGGCTGATTTTATAATTACTGCATTTTCATAGGATTGAATTATTCTTGTCCTGACTTACTTCTTCCCCCCCACATTCCCCCTTAGACATGTGAAATGTTGAGGCTTTCCTTCTTTTCAGAAAATAAGTATTGGAGCCAAGATTTTATCAGGAGAATCAGTATCTTTGACAGTGTTCTGTCTGAAATGTCTTAGAGAAACCTGTTACTCTGCATGTGCTTAGCAGTGTTTTCCTGCTAGGTTACATTGAAATGGGCTATTGGTCAGGCTGAAAAAATCTGGATGTAAAATTTGGTCTGAAATCAGAGTTTATGTGAGCTTGTGCAATTCCAGTGAGGCTGCTGAAGAAAATTTGGTTGTGTTAGTCTGGGGGATTGTGGCAAAACCAGTTAGGAGCAGTGTGTGTTTAAAATATTGCTGTAGCTACATCAGTAGCACTTGATCAGAAGAATGAGATAACCTGACTCCTTTTTATTTTTTATTGGGGGGCAGGGGAAGAGGTGAGGGTGGTGGTGTCCCGTCACTGCAATTAAAACTCACTTTTTTCTCTTTCTTTGGAGAGTTAGTCAGATGGATCAGCTTAGTGAAATAATCAACCGGCAGTCCATATTTAGATGACGGGCCAGTCTTTTTTTTGGAACAATTTTAAACTGAGGAACCAAAATCATTTCTGCTAGTGCTGAGCTAAAGTAGTGTCTCTGCCAAGCAGTCTGCTTTTGTGGTGGCCCTAGCCAAGCATAGAGGGAGTGGAAAAGCAGGTGCCCTGAGCACTCCAAGTTTGTGTAAGGTAAACTGCAGAGGAATGTCCTTTGCAAAGTATCATACATGTTATGCACTGTCTGCAAAATAGATTCTGTTGCTTCCCCAAGTACTTCTCCCACACACCAAAAGTGACGGGGGCAGCTTACCATATGTGTGATTTCCCCCATCTCCCATCCAAAACAGAGCTATGTTGTTGCCCAGGAGCTGCACCCCATTAGGTGTAATCACTGTCACGCTGAGTTCAGTGAGAACTTTGTTACAGACTTCAGTGGAAATAAGGATTTTCTTAAAAGTCACAATGTATGGATCTCATTGAGGTTTCTTGAAGGATCATCTGTATTTTACCAGGATAATGACACTAGTGATTGGCATGAATTTCCCAGTTTAACAAATGTGGTTGAAAGTATGCAGTAGCCTTAGAATAAAAGTAGAGTATGCCACTACAGCCTTTTCAGCTGCAGAGACCAAATAAAGCAGTTTACCCATTTACAAACTTGGGGTGGTGATGGATTCTTCCTGTGTAGTGTTGTGCAGTTTCTGAAAGAAAAACTTGTTAGTGAGTAGCAGGGCAGAAAGTTAAGAAGAGTTGTTTACATTTGTTGGTGGCTTTTTTGTTAGCCTTGTCAGGGTAAAATGACAATTGCATTAATTATAATACTTGAGGGAAATTTTCCACCGAGGCTCAGTTTTGTTTGATTGTGAAGATCTAGAAAAAGATGCCTGCTGCTTTCTCTGGAGAGATGGACTTCAGGTTCATCCTGCCAGAGAATCAAAACCATTCACTTTCTAAACAGGTATATAACAAAATCTTTTAAGTGTGTACTGTAGAACACAGCTAATATTGTCATTTATGTATTACATATTTTGTTAAACATGTTTTCAGGGTGTAATAACATTTTGCTCTTCTGTTGTGTGCTTTTGCAGGCATCAACTAACTACATTTTACAAACATTTCAGAACCAGTGCTACCCACTCCCATTTCGCAGATTGCAGAGTAGACTCAGGGATGTTCAGGTAAGACCAGATGACTGGTGGCAGAACCAAGTACAGAATTCCTAAACTTCCTGCAAGTTTTTACATGACTGTTAAACTTGCTATACCAACTACCTCTTTGTTACTAAAATATATGCCCCATGCACATTACTTTCTGATATTGGTAGGTGAAAAAATGGTGATGAACTGTTACCTGTCAATTTCTAGCTTACTGGTTAAGTACTTGTGAACTTAAAAGAGTTAAGAAATTTGTTAGCATCCAAATTCAATTCAGGATTCTTCCTCGACATCTAAGAGCTTGTTCTGCCTAGTAGGAAGATACCCTTGCAGGTCAGAGCTTTTGGGCCTGGTCTTTTGTTCTTCCAAGCCAAGGTGTCTTCTTAATGCAGTGCTGTATGAATATTGCCCTCCATTCTTCCTAATTCTCTGAAAATGACTTTTGCAAGGATGCATACGCATGTTTAGTTTGTAGTACAAGATTTGTGAAGGTGATAGAAACATACTTATGCTGGTTTTAAGAATGAGCTTAATTGTCCTAATCCTCAGAAGGACTTCATTAAGTCAGGCTTTGTCTCTACCTACATATTTCAGTGTGTTCAGTTCAGCTTTTCAGCCAGAGCTTCTTGCTCTAAGGATTGGCACAAGTGCCCTGGAAGGAAGTCAGCATTGTGATAATGTGGGGTTTTGCAGGGTACTTTGTAATTCAGGTGCCAAGTTTGAACTTGTAGTTTTGTATTAGGTCAGTAGCAAGCAAGCCTAGTGACTGTCTTTCAAAGCAGATAAGACCGAGAATCCATGGATCTTGTGCTTTCATTTCTTAGGCTAGTACAGTTCAGAACTGTGGACTTGTGTGCACCTAGGGTTTTTAATAACTTCTGTTTTCTCAGTTGGTACACAGTCTTGAGCATACCAGAATCTGATTTGCAGAAAATTCTTAATACCTTGTTCACCTTCTGATTTCAAATCCAGCTGTCTGTATGCTATACTGTGAATCTGTAGATCCCAAGGGAGTTATCTCCCATCCTTGCTCTACAGTTCCAGCCAGCACCATCAGGTTTTTAAATGCTGACCTTTTTTTAAATGTGAACAAATTTGCATCTTTTGGACTGAGTTTTTTCCTCTGTTGGGCTTATCCTTAGGACAGGGGCCTTGCAGGGTTAGTCTAGTAATTCTGTCTGCAAGAAAAAAACCCAAAACAACTGAAAAACAAACTCTAAAAAATACCCCAACAAACAAAAAATGGGAAAACAGCTATAGATTTTAAGGAGCTTGTCCTGAAGAATGCTGGCCCTGCTTGTTGTCCAAAGAATTGATTTTTATTTCACAAATACAAAAGTTTTTTGTTCCATTCATTTTTAAGAATTGCGCTTCAGTTGTGGAGAGCACAAAGATCTTTATACACTTGATTATTTTAGGGCCCAGTCCTGCAGTGCCTCTGTCATAGCAGTTTCCTTGAGCTATTGCAGTTGCAGGATTGAAGCCGTACATGCAGCTAATCTTACAGGGGCCTGATCCTGCTCTGAAACATTTTGGCACAGATCCTTGGGCACGTGCACAGTTCTGGGCAAGCTCTTGTGGCTTGGCATCAATGAAACAATGGTGAAGATGGATCTGATGGTGTATTCTGGTTTATGAAGTGGTGAGGTTCCTCTTGGAAATCTCATAAAGCAGACTATGTACAGAAGTTTGTAAAGTCTGTAACCTGGGTGATTTTTAGAGGTGTTTCTCAGGAAATAAGACACTTAGATTCAGAACTTTCCTCTTTTCTCCTTAAAATGTAAGGCTAAACAGTTGACAGCGGAAGTAGATCAATAAGGATATAGATAAAATAAAAAACAGAAGGAGTAAATGGCCCAGTACTGTTTGGTTTGTTTTGTGGGTTTTTGTTTGTTTTTAAATACTTCTGTCTTCAGTAACTACATGAATAAAGTAATTAATTTATGTAACTTCTTGGAAAGTTCCCTCAACAAAAGTTTGCAGAAGTCAAATAATGTTTTTGTAGAAAAATAAATATTCTGAGAAAATGTAAAACAAATCTTATCCTGACAGCTAGGCAGTAGTGTTTCAGATGGGAACCAGGCTCAAGCCATGTCGTGACTCTTCCTTGACCTGGACCAGATGTTTCTGTCTCCTTGGAGAACTCACAACTTTAAGGAAAGTTAATGCTGGTCAGTTTTTGCTGCTGGTGTTCAGAATACTGTGCAGTACTTTCAGGAAGAGCTGAAAAATCATCAGGTACTTTTCAGTCTGCTGCTGCTTTTGGGAGTCCTGTATTGTCAGGTCCAACTCAGTTACACTTACCAAGGAGAGCATGTCTAGTCGGGGTATGAGAAGTGTGTTTATGCTTCCACTGGTTTCAAAGCATCCTGAAGAACAAGGTACTAGCTCAACTCACTGGTACTGCAATTAGACTGCCATGGGCATGCAGACATGCAGGAAGTTAGCTCAGGGGTCTTCCTGCTGGATTAGTAACACTGCAGAATATAGGACTAGTAGAGAAATAAAACGAAAATAAAAGGATATGGCAGGATATTTTTCACTTGCATCAAAATGGAATTTCTTGTAAGGTCCTCCTATTTACTTCTTATGCTTTTTGATGTTATCGAGACCTGCAGTGGGTGTTGGATGCGATCATTCTGTTGCTAGAGCATGCAGTTTCTTTTTCTCTGTAGCCAAGGACTGAAGGTGGCTCTTAGATACATGTCTGCAGTTACAGTAAGACTGACATAACATCAGGGCGCTCCAGAGCAGGGGAAAATCCAAAGCAAATAAGCTGTGGGTAAGGAGGTGTCTGTATTCCTAACACCCACAGTGAGATAGAGAACAGTGGTGCCTGTGCTGCCCTTGCAAGGTGCTGGCTGTGTGGGGGTTGGGTAGAATATGCCCTGCAGTTCTGGTTCCCTCATCATCCAGACTGGTGACACTTCTGGAGTTCCCTACCACTTTGTCTGTCTGGATTTCCTGTAGTGGAGGTTGGGATGGGTAAGGACAGCTGTGAGGGGATTGTTTTGGTGCCTTCTAGTCAGGACACAGACATCCCTCAGTCTGAGAGAGATTCGCAGTGTTGAAGCAGAGGTGTGGTCAGAGATTGTTGTGAAGACCTATGGGCTTTGCCTTGTAAGTTGTGTGGCTACTAGGACCTCACAAATATATAAGAAGAGATAAGGGGTTGTGTGTGAGGGAATATGATGGCTGTCAGAGACAACCTCACTTCTGAAGTTACCAGGGAAGCTAGTGAGATCCTGGAACTTTTTATTTAAAAACATATAATTTACGTTCCTTAGGTATGCTGTGCCAATTGATTCATTACCTGAAATTTTGTTATTCTTTCAGTCGTGAGCAAAAATTCATTCTGTTTATGGATTAAGGAACATACTCTTACTGTATTTCCTTTGGCTATGGATCTGTAAATATTGTTCTTAAGTCCATTTATGAGCTACTAAGGCCTTTAGTAGAAATCATTTGACTTTGACATCAGGAAGAACTGTTCCTGTTTCAAGTATAGTCATTTTTTCTCCAGCAGAAGGAAGTTCCAAGGAATTAAGTTTGCTGCAGTTGGCATCGAGTACACAGCATGATAGATTTCACTGAAGCAGTTGTGGGATGATGGGGGTGGGGGGGGGTGAAGAAGTGCTCCCCAACTGGTCTTGCATTTTGTGCATCTGTAACAAATCACTCAACTCCAAGAATAGACAGGTGCAGGTTCATTGAGGTTGTTGATCAGGTTCATGGAGTCACATCATCTGCAGTCCTCCGTGCTCTTTCAGTTTTGATATTCGGAGCCACAGAGGTTTGACTTAAATAAAGAGAACCTCATCCCATCCCAGTGATTGCAGCTGCTGTTGTCTTTTGCATCTCCACAAAGTAGGTGTGACAAATTACCTGTCAGAGGGGCAGTAGGCAACTTGTAAGACATAAGGATGAGGATCCATGCATCTTCACCCACTTGTTACTATGGTGAAAAAGTTTTTCTAGTCCAAATGTCTTACTCTTCTTTGGAGAACTTGACTCATTCATTAAGTTGGCCATGGATGATAGAGGTGGAGCTGGATGAGGAGAGGAAAAACATAAAACAGGAAGTAAAATTGCAGTTAAAAAATAAATGCATGGAATCAGGTCTTTTGGGAGAACTAGAGATATTATCACCATATAAAAAGTTACACATATGCATCATTCTTTATGAGACTGAGGTTATTATTTGGTTTCAAAATTGTACCTGAATGCAAGGATTTTCAGTCGAAATTTGTATTATTTCTGGAATCTATTTTGAATATGTGAAATTTGCTAGTGGTGACATGTATTTGATCATAATGTTATTTTAAACTTGGATGCATCAGCTTCCAAAACTTAGGATTCTTGACAGATATTTAAATATTTAAAGCACCCTCCATAAGATTACTAAATCCAGCAGTTCAACTATATAAACAATGCTCGGGATAATGAACCAGAAAATACTCAAAATGGCATACCCTCTCCATAAATATTTCTCTCTTATTTCAACATTCACCAGGGTGAATCACAAGAAAAGTAACTCCCAAATGTTTATTTGTTTTAACTCACTAGTTTACTGATGATCTAAGCTTTCAGGGAAACCCATCAAGTCCCACAAGGTGGCAGGAGCTAACTGTTCTACACTAGACCACTATGTGATCTGAAGGAAAATAAAGGTAATAAGCTCATTTTGCTACTGGTATGCATTCAGATCATAAGCCAAAATTTCAAAACCCTACCTTTGTGTTTCTTAGACTTCTGAATAATTTTGACAAATGATCAAGATTCTGTCCTCAAGAATCTTACTTCCAGACAGAAAATTCAAGCATTCTTACTTTGTCAACAAAACAAGTGGCAAATTGGTGGCAATTTGCTTATAATGTGCATTGTCACTGTAAATGGAGAACAGGGATGAATCCATTCAGGAACTTGGTGATCTATGAGGTTCACAATTTAACAAACTGGCAGTGAGCATCTCTAACTTGCAAATTCATGTTGACACAGTGGGTATGCTGATTGTGAGATGGAACACAGGGCTGAGGAACTGCAAAAGCAAAGGAATTCTCTGCTGCTTCAGCGTGGCTGCAGAGATATTTTACTTTGGAAACTGGAGAATCAAAAAGTTGGTAAAAGTGTCAGAGTTGGGGGATTATTGGCAATAATTGAAATAGCTTATCCTAACTAGTGAGACAGTGTTGGCTGGTACATAGAACATAAAGCTGAAACTTACTTTTTTTTTTTTCTTTTCCCAGTGCCCCAATCTTTATTTAGGCTGCTGGAATTCTTGTTCCACTTTTCTTGCTTCTGTTTCCATGTACCTGCTGATGGGTCAGCACTTTCCTGAAACATTCTGTGATCAGGATGTAAAGCACAGCAAAAGAGCAAGGGGGTTAATGAAGTATGTCTCCTCAAAAGCATGATTTGAGACCTGTGGTTGCTTAACCTTGCACTTTGAGTTCCAAGTTTCATTTTTAAAAAATCTCTCTGGCCTGCCTTGGAAATCCGTGGACTTGAGGGTTTTAGTTGGCAGAAGTAACACTGGAAGAAACAGTAATAAGATGAGGTGATTATCTCTGATTCAGTGGACCACAAAGTGTTGGTTTGAGACTTGTGAATCTCTTGATTTGTGTTAAGAGATTCTATATTAAATCAGCTAATGTCCATTTTTGTTTTTTTGAATGAGAGGAAAAATATACATATTAACCAGATATCCTGTCTTTGGGAATGTGAACAGTGCTGTTTATGTGGACAGACAATGCAATTCAGTAGGACTAAGGCAAAACAGATTAGGTAGCTTTCTTAATTAGTAGACAGATACTAGAGTAAAAGTAATTCAACTCTCTTAAGAAATGTAATTTTCTTCTGTGCCACTTGGTGTCAATTGCTTGTCATTATGATGTTGAAAAAGTTTCTAATCCTGTGTTATGGGGATATCTGTAATAGCCCTATAAGGTGAATGAAGTGAAAATCCTTCCATGCCTGATATGAAATAGTATTGATGGAAGGAACTTGCTGCACAACTGATTTTAAATGTTCTTGACTTACAGACCTGTTGCACTTGTGTATGTTGTCCAGTAAAACACCTACACCTCACCAGTGACAGGGGTGATGGGACGAGACACAGATGAGTGTTCTCAGCATCTGCCACAAAGAAGTAGCACAAACCATTGTCCTACCAAAATATGTGAGCTTCAGAAGCATGAATTTGTATACTCCTCTTTGCAGCAATGCTTGAAATTTAGAAAAACCTTCAGGTTTAGAGCTGACTTGAGTAATTTTAGTGGCCAGAGTCACATGATACTTATAATTTCAAAGTGAAAATTCTGTTACTGTCAATGGTTATACCTTTCATTTGCCTCTAATTTGAAAGAAGTTCTAGTTCTTACATAAACAGCCTAAAATGATTAGAAAGTAAATAATTATCAAGGATTTGGCATTTGATGAGTATGCTAGTGAAATTTTTTCAATGCAGTTGAAAAGGTGCATGATTTACAGTTACGTACTAATAGGATCAGGACACTCAGCTGTGGATTATTAAGTAATTTTTCCTTATTGAAGCAAGCCTGGCTGTATCTGTCATTTCTTCTGTTTGAAATTTTCAGTCACACAAGTGGGATAGATGCCTCGCTTCCATCGCAACTCAGAATCAGTGGATCACTTATGCTGATGTGAAACACTTGAAAAAAATCCCACATACCTGTATGTAAATACGATGAAAAAATCAGTTTCAGACTTCAAGATGGAAGATCATTTATTACTGTGGCCTCTGGGTTCAAGAGTGTTCTTTAAGTGTAGCCCCAGTATGCTGCAAACATGGACTTTAATGTGGCTTGCAGAGAGTTTGCTACTGCTGCGTGTTCAGACCACTATGTCAGGGTAATGTCAGTTATGACATAACTGACATACTGTCAGGTATGTCTGTTTCTTTATGCACAAAAAGTCAGCAATCATGGTAATACCAGGGGGGTTAGAAAGAGTAGTGCAAGCCACCCATTTTAATTTGACCACACAGTCAACACAGAAAAAAGCTCTGGAGTATACAGAGACAGATGTCCTTTTGGGCAGAGGAGTAGCTTTCCAGAGAACACTGGATGCTGGGGGGTGGTGTTTCTCAGCAGTGGCAAATAAATGATCATAAGAGATACCCACTTTGTGATGTACTTAAAATTTTTATACTGAACTGGGAGGATTAATAAAGATTATTGAATAGTTTGGCAATTGATGGCGATTGCTGTATAACTCCAAATTAATCACAGTGTTACTAGAGGAAACAGAAGTGGGAGGTGAAGAGCACTGCACAGGGCTTGTGGCCTTCCAGCATAGGTTTCCTTCTTCCAGGAAACCCGGGGTCTTCCCTCCCTATCTGCCAAACGCTGTCTTAAATGCCTCAGCTATTTGCTGTCTTTGGTTAATTCAGGGACAATTGGAGTTGTCTCATCCACCAGATTCCCTGCCGAGGTGCTGAGTGCTTTCTCTTCTCTGTGACCAACTTGGGAATGCAGGGCATCACTGTTCTCTGGTAAATGCCCAACTCAAGAGAGAGTCCAGCCAGCCAAACAGGCTAATATACACTGCCTGTTTAGTAACAAAGCTAAGAGTTCTGTGTAGTCCCCCCAAGTCTGATTTGAGGGATTTTGAGGTCTAGAGAGTTGGCTGTGCAGCATGTGGGATCTTTTAAAGAAAAAATGGAAAGATTCTTTATTAACTTTTTGGAAACACCTTGCTAAAATGTAGCATTTAAAAATACATATTGATAAAACCTGGCATCATCTCAAATCTTAAGAGTATGTCTCTACATGGTTTTGTGGTTACCAAAGTGTTCCTTTAATAAGGCAGAACAAGTATCAGACGGGGTTTGGCAGTGATAGCATGGAGCTCTGTGCATGCTAGTTTAATTTGCATTGAGTAAGGGGAGGTTAGATCATGCAGAGTGGGGTTGGGCTGCTGCACTTATGGTTCCCTGGTACTTGATTAGTTGGTTTAAATCAGGTTGCTGTGTCTAGAAGCTACCAAAACTATTGAGTTTCTAGAGTCAGTTACTGACAGATGGTGCTGATGAGACAGGGACATGTCCTGGACATTCCTTCAAGAGGCAAGATCTGGTTAGGCTGCAGTAACAACTCCCCCTGTGCTAGGAGGTTGCAAATCCTGTTTATGGATTTCTTTTAGAGCACTGGATGTTGAAAACAGTACTTTCTCTTGGGAAATGATTATTCAATTAACTGGGCATTTACTTTGATAATAACTTCTGTTGTTGAAAGTGAAAACTAGTTGGGGATAAGAGCTGCCTATTAGAGGGCTTGTTCTTGAGCTCTATAGGAGTAGAGGAGGCAGGGGAGGATGAGTTTACTGCCTTTGGTGCTTAGGGTAGAATTTTTGCCCTGTTCTTCTGCCCTTCATTAAAGAAGCTGTCATTGAAAACTAGAGTCCTTGGGAATGTATGTGAAGTATAGAAATACCCACTAAGGTCTCAGCACTGAGACCAAGTTACCTGTGTTTCTCTAAAGTATCTTTGCCTGCCCATTTAGTATCAAGGCTGTGTTTAACATTCTTCCCCACCCTCCCTCCACTCTCTTGTAAAAAAAATAACATTAAAAAAACCTAATAGAACAATTACTGTGTTGACAGGGAGTTAATGTGTCTTTGTGGTTTATATACTGGATTGGTTTACAAGTGATGCTGTTAAATTCACAGGCCACATGTTTACCCAAGGAGAAGATCAAATTGTGATACTGGAATCACTTTGATATAAATGCAAATGTTGGAGAATATGCTGGATACCACCAGATCACTTGTTACAGCCGTTTCTTGCTTCCAGAAGAGTGCACTTGCCCTTTCTCAGGTCATTTCAGCTAACAGTTGCTTTTGTTCTCCTGCCTTTTCCTGGGCTGTAATAGGCAGGGTCCCAGAAAGCAGCAATGGTGGTCAGCTAGTTAAGAGATGCAGGGATGCAAATGATGACTTCTCTAAAGTTTAACAGCAGCATCTGGGAGTTTTATGGTCTCCTATGGGCCATTTTACCTCTCTGTTGCAGTTCAAAATGCACTGGTAGAAAAGGCAGCAGTGGGTCAGCTCTGCAGCAGCTGCATTTCACAGCATGAGGTTTTTGTGTAAATAGCTCTTACTGCTCACCTGTGTTCAACTTGAGGAGTGCAGGGCAAGTGCAGGAATAGGAGAGTTTGTATGACTGGCAGGGCAGTGTTGTACTCTGACAACTATAGTGTTTGTGGCTCTTCCGCATATAGAGCGAGGACATGGTTGAGATCCATAAAGCATCCTTTGGTAAAGAGTGGCCCATCCTAAACCTTTTCTTTCTGTCAGTTGGAAACAAGCAAAAAAAAAACCAAAACCCAAAAGTGTTTGCGTATATTAATGCTGTTACTGTGTTGTATTTATAGGGGCAGCTATTTTACGTGTAGATTGGAATCTGTGTTCCTTGCATTCATGCTGGAGTGGCAGGAAGAGGCCCACCCTCTTCTATGGTGTCCCACACATGTATTTTAGACTTGAATGTAAGGAACCTGTATGATTTTCCTTGATTAAGAGGTCTGCTGTATTTCTATGTGCAGTATCACTTTGCATATTGCATTAACTTCTGGTGAGTGAACCTAGGACGTAGAAAGAAAAAAACTTGATTTGGGGGATTTTTTTGGGGCGGGGAGAGTGGCGTTTTTGATATAAAATAGGAATTTTGACTTTCGGTAATCTGTTTTGTGTTTTCTTACAGTAAAGTGAAGTGTTGCACAGTAAAAACTTCTTTTAACCCTGAGTCCCACACAAACACTGTGGAGAAAACCACAGACCAGAGGATAAAACAATGCTTTTTTTTTTTCAATTGAATGAGAAAAACTTTTCATTTCATTTTAGATAGTATGCAGACAAAATATAGAGAAACGTTTAGAGAAGACCATGTAATAGCCACTGATTCACATCTGGCTTTGGTGTCAGGTCTTTTGATATGAGTGGACATCATTACAAGTGATGTTACAGCGGATATTTTGCTCTGTATGAGACAGTAAGTAGCACTTACTACCGGAGATGAAATGACACTATTTTAAGTGAATTTGCAATTTGCAAAATTTGCTTTTGCAAAGCACCTTGAGCTCAGTTTGCTCGCAGTTATTCAGAGGAATTAGTTGTTGGTAAAACAAAAGAACAGCTAAAGATCGGATGACACTTCACAAATCCATAGGGATAGCTGAAAATTTTACTTTATTTGCTGGATTTTCATGTTGGCAGCTGTATTTATATGGTGCTTTCATGCTGGCATAACCCCCCTTCCTCATGTTTCCAGGGTGGAGTCCTCTGTCCTTGCTCACAGCTGTGGTGGCCTTGGCTGGGGCCAGCCATCCTGCAGCTCTGCTTCCCAGGGATGGCTGTGCCAGGCCAGCTGTTTCCAAAACTATGATATGTGCTGATGTCCCCCTGCAGGCACCCTGGGGCAGGGTGGGTGCCTGGGCCCCCCCTGCCAGAGGGGAGGCTGTGGAGGTGGGAGAGCAGCAGTAAGTTAAAGCAGCATAAGGACAGATAAAGGTCAGGCAGGGTTTGCTCTTAAGTAAAACTGAATGAAAATTATTTCCCTGCTGCTTTTGCTGCCCTGCTCATTTTTCCTGCAAGCGTGTTTATGGAGGAAAATATAACCTGAATATGCCAGGACTGGGATGGCAACCCACCTGCAGGGACCTGACCTCTCCTCCATGCTTGCTCCCTCTCACTCAGTGCTGCCACAGAGACTGATCTCATCTCCTGCCGTGGCTGGCACAGCTGCCAGCTGTCTGCAGATGCAGACAAAATATATTTCTTTAAGTCACTTCCCTGTTTTCTGAATCTTGCCCACTTTGTTCTCCAACTTTTCCCAGTGCCTACAGAGGCCTGTCAGGTTTCTGGACCTTAAATGTAAAAGGGTATCTAAAGGTCACAGCTTACATCCCCAAACAAAGCTAAACTTCAGAATTCTGCCAAAAGTGACACCAGTGGGATCAAACTCCAAAAATCTGAGCTCTAGTTCAGGTGCTCAAGTCTCACATGGCACTTGATCACTATCTTAATATACAGATAGGTGCCCAGCACCTATTTCTAATGTGCAAGCTAATACTGAAACCTGAAGAAAATTGCAAAGGTATCCTAAATGCAGAACTCAAGCTGCTGTAGTGGTTTTTCAGCATTTCATTAAAATAAGTTCAATTTGAAAGATTTATTTTTATATATATTAGCTTTTGAATTCAATGAAGTACTTCGTGAATGAGATGTGAAACTGGAAGCAGTGTGGGGTTCTTTCCCGTGCAGAAAAGATGACAATATTTGGCCCAAACACTAGAGGATTCTGTAAAAACAATTACACATACTCCAAAGGAAATCATTCAAATAAATGGTTGTGTGTAGTGACTGTTTCTAATTGGGCTTGATGTTTTATCACAATTAGTTTTCCATTTAGGAGGGAGAATAGGAACTATAAAATTTAATGCAAATGAGCAGAGTGAAATAGTTTTCTTTTCAACTGCTCTTTGAGTCTTTGCACATCTTTTAAGAATATGCTTACAAAATATTGCAGCAGTATATCTAGGGAGAAAACTGGGTTGTTTTGGTAATCAGAAGTGTATGTCCTAATAAATAGTTTCTGATAGAACTAGAAAATAGAGATTATACTAATGGAAGTTTCTTGTTAAAACTTTGGGGTTGCATTTTAACCTCATGGAGAACAGCTATCATTATTCTTAAAGTAAAAACTAGATAAAACCCTCCTAATTTTAAGAAACTTTAATACTGGAAATGTGTTGGGGTTTTTTTGCTACAAGTAATATATGATTTTACACTGTGAGAAGTAAACTGCATCTGTAAATTTGCCTATTGTAAGTCTAAAAATGGGGCAACAGTGATAGGATTTTATTCTGCCACATTGTGTATAGTATCTGAGTACCTTCCACCTATAGCAGAGAAGAACTGGGATTTAACTTCTCAGGAAGCTGTGGGGGAGGGATAAGAAGAGACAGCATGCTGCTTGTTGGTAGGATTTTTGGCTTGGGTGTTTCGTGCATTATTTAGGTATGACGTTTGTACCTGAAGTTTTTCTGACGCTTGAGATGTGTGGGTGTGTGCAGTAGGTAACAGGGCAGTGGCTTTCTGTGATGGCAATGTGCTGTTAATGTACTGCATAGCTCAGAAGCGCTATTGTGTACATGTGTATATATGAAAATATTTGATACAACTTCTAAGAAATGCTGAGATCCAGGACTCATAAAAACAGTGATTCTGCTATTTCTGAATACACAGATTGCTGATGTTTTCTGGACTGTTTTATGAACTAATGTATCTGTTTAGTGTTGTATTAATTGTGTTGTATAAGCATTGGATTGGGAGACTGCATCCATTTTGAGGAGAACAGTGACTTTGTTTAGATTTAGTAATTAAAATCGTGTTTCTTCATGGAATTGGAATAAAATGTGGAGCTCCAGTGGAGATGCTACTTTTTTAGTATTGCTGCAATACTCTGTATGTATATGTGAGCACATTTCTGGTCTGAATTTTACAGGAGGCAGGGTTACAATTGTAGACTGAAACTGCAGATTTGATTGGAGAATTGTTTGGATGTCTTCAGCGATAGTCACTTCCAAGTTAAGATTTGGAGTGTTTTAAGCATACTCTCAAGGTATTTGCTTGTTTCATTAATTTCTTTGTTTGCTGCTGTATTTCCTTGCTACATAGAAGGAGAAAGCCTTCACCCAGGCAAGATTAATCAGTGTTACTTTTTCTATCTTCTTTGACCAGATCTTCTCCATCCTGGTCATTAATAAGTAATTTTAATGCTACTAACGTACCAGAGCAACAAGCCAGGAGAAGTCATCCTATCGTGTCAGTTCAGGACAAGATAGATAAACTGATGGAGTGAGTAAATGCATGATCAAACTACCTCTGGCTTGGCTTGTTTTAAGCAAATATAGAGACAATTTGGTGCCTAATCTCTACCTGCCATTAATGTAGGGATTGAGAGGTGAGAAATTGTCACATAGAAGTTTATTTTGACAGCTGTAGTTTAAGCAATACAAAACTTCAAGTTAGTTTTAAAGTAATAATTGCTTGACTGAAAGTGCCTGGACTTCTAAGTGTGTTCATACCCACATTTATAGTGCATGCTACTTCCCTCCTTATGCCTTCTTCTGAGGTAGTTTTTTATCTAGTAGCTAAAGGATGATCCATTTTGACCATGTTCAAGCTTTTAAAAATTGTGTATCTCCCTGCAAGAAAAAAGCTGACACTATTTAAAGTACTTGGTTTTCAACTTTTCAAAGATTACTTTAAAGACATTAAAACATTGTCCTGTAGATGATACGGATGCCTGAAAAATGAATGTAAGCCTACCAATAGACTAATCTTCTTAGTTCTTTTTGCAGACCTGTAGGAAGTAATGACTGTGGTGTTAAAAACTGCTCATGTACTGCTGTATCTGTACTGCAGTCGGAGACCTCTGGACAGGGTAATAACACCAGTCAGCAAAGATAATGACAGAAGTCTAACTGTTTGGTAGTGTTAAGCACAAACTTGTTTTGCTTTGAGAAGAATGGTGGCATAACATGACTTTAACAGTCCTGGCTGTGAAATCCTACTGAAATGTTAAACTTTGATTTATGTACTTGTTCTTTTCTTGACCTCAGTCAAGGAGACTTAGGAGAGACAAAAGACCGGAGAGTAATTATTTGAAGTACAAGCAGATGCTACTCTAGTTTCTCAAGGAAGTTTTTTTGCATAGAAAGGCAGGGTTAAAGAAATTGAGCTTTTTGTACTGAAAACGATGCAATACTTTAGCTTGTCTTTCCAGCTTTTTCTTTGTATGACCTGTCATCTTTTAAGAATGAAGTGCCTTTAATAATAAAAGATTGAAGTGGGCTGGTAGAGGAGGGTCTTTCAGAGTAGTTTAAAGTTTTTTGCAAAATAATAGCAGGTTACTTAAAAACATGTGAGAAAGTTTCATTTTCTTACCGAGTAAAGATAGACTGAAGATGAGCCTTTGCCGTTAAAAGGTGTGCCTTAAGTGATTTGTTAGCTAACCTCATAACAATGGTCAATGATATTTATTTACTACTAAAAGTACTTCTTTTAGAAACAAAAAAGGTGTTTCTTTTGCTTTTGAGATTGCTGGAATAAATTGTCCTTGTCTGTCATGTCAAGAGTGCCAGAGACTGCTCTTCTGTATCTAGTGAAATACTGTCTCAGGTGTACCAGTGTACTTGAAGTGAAGAAGTAGAGGGGCGGAAGGAGGCCGTACTGTGCACTGTACTCTGTACCAACACATACCCGTCCATATTGGTGAGGACTAAGAAGTGCCCCTTCAAAACTGAGTATCAAATTGAGAAGCAGGGGAAAAACAGCACTCATTGCTGTAGAATCTCTTCTATCCAGCAGGTAGGAAACGGCTTCTCTGAAATACACAGAATAACCCTGAGATTGGTGGTGGCCTTGTGAGCTCATTTATCTCAGGTGTTGTGGACTCCCAGAGCTGTGACTGATGCTGTACAAGTGTTGGTTTTGATTTGAAGAGAAGCTCAGGTATTTATGTAATAATAATTGTATCGGAAAAGCTTTGGGAGTAACTTTGCTGTTTCTCTTAAGTTGTTTACTCTTAAGAGCTCTTACCTGTATTTTCCCCTTGTCTGCTGTTGGTCCACATACCACCGCAGCACAATATTCCATGCAGGTTTTGTGGCTTCTTGGTTTTAATGCTCATTAAATCTGTTCAGCTGAGTGTGTAAATCATATTTGCAGTTTTGATATAATTCTGGCTTTAAGCTATGTGTTTCCTTAGTAAGGAAGCAGCTGTATATCTCTCCAGTGCTAATAGTTTCCCCCAAAAAGAATCATTAAGTACTCGTGAGAGTGAAACTAGTGTCTCAGTTTGTGATTTAAAAGGGTTAAAGCTGCCAAACTGCAGGGACACTAGTGCAGAAATGGCATTGATATTAAGGAGGATAGGATGTGGTGTGTTGCTGCTCATACGCTGGCTGGCCTAGCCTGCATGCTGAGATTTAGGCTGCCTTTAGTCTCCTTGTAACTATTGTGATGTTGCTGCAGCACCTGAAGATCGTGCTGCAATGAGGCTTTGCATCCACTCGGTCAGAGCTGACTGCTCCATTGGAGGAGCTGTGGATGGGGATGTGTGTCTGCATCAGTGACCTTCAGCTTACAGCCTGAGGATTCAGTGTAGCTGCAGTCACCACAGGTAGGCTGTGAACTGGGAAGCCTTGGGACAAAGACTTGGGTCCTGTCTGTCCACTCTTGGAAATGAAGGCCACGGGCTTTGGAGAGAGGCCAGGAGAGAGGTGTGATTATGTCTCTAGCTGAGTCTGGATTTGTCTGCAGACTGAGGATAGGACATACTTTGAAAGTGTCAAAAAGTGAACAAGCCACAGCAAATTTAAAAGTCATTAAATGCTTTCTTAGAAGTTGCTGAGTTTCATAATCTGGAACGGAATCTTCCAAATGTGAGTTAGACATGCTACAGGTTCCTATACTGAGCAGACAAGGGAAAACATATGAAAAAATTGATAAAAATAAAATGGTTGGCCACCTTGCCTCTGTTTTCCCTTCTCCTGTCAGTATAACATAGAGGACATCAAGTGGGATTTTTGAAAGTATAAGAACTTTGCTTAAACTGATTTACTGTTTTATTTTGGCCCTGTATCAGCTCTGTACCCACCAGTAAAAAACACTCTGCATCTTGCCATACAGAGCTAGTGGGGCAAAACATGCAGACCTGAAAAGAGGGCAAGACAAGTTTAAAAACCATGCAGTGTTCCTACTTACCTACACAGCCTCATTTAGAAAAGCCCTAAATGCATGAGGATTGTCTCCTTTTGGCTGAGAGGGATAGATCAGATCCTGGCTATGTGAGTGGTACGAAGATCCACTGCCATACTGTTTCCTGTTACAAATTTTAATTATTACTTTGAAATACTGGCTGATGACTCTCACGGTAGCCAGTCCACCCTCCCTTGTATTTTTTTAGCTTTTGTTTTCCAAGGTCACGTTTATTTAGAATGTTACATATCACTGTTTTCTGTGGGGTTTTGTAACGCTGCCCTAATGATACAAACCAGCCTTGCTGCTGAGGAGTGTGGGGGACAGGCAGGCAGCAGAGGCAGCCTGGCTCCTGCAGAGGCCAGGATGGCAGCGTGTCCCTGGCTGCAGGAGCAGAACCAGCCTCACTGGGGGAGCCAGCTCCTGCAGCGAGCGAGCTTCCGTGGCCTGCCCTCCCGTGGGGGCAGAGAAAGTTCTTACACAGGGTGGGAGATGCGGTTGTCGAGGTTAAGCCCTGCCTGGAGTCAGTTTGAATTTCAGCATGAAAAGCCTCTCAGTTCTTAAAGATGTTTTCCTAAAGAATTTCCCCCCTTTTTCTTTTACACTTCATCAGAAGTTGTTATTTACGCACTGGACACGGCAATTCTGTCTTCTAGAAGATGCCATCATCTGTTGCTTTTAGCGCGCCAGAGGAGTTCCCGCAGCTGAAGAGCAGGAGCGTTGAGTCCGTCCCGCAGGACGTGCCCTTTGAGAGCGGCTCACGCGTGACAGCGGGCTCGGCGCCCAGGGCAGCCCTCGGCAGCCCTCAGCAGCCGTCAGCCCGGGCCGGGCGGGCAGGGAAGCCCCAGGGCCGCTGTGAGGCCGGGGCTGTGGCGGCAGCAGGGCGGGCGGCGTGCGGGGCCGCTTGCGCAGGGCCGGTACCTGTGCGGCGAGTGCCGCTGCGCGGGGCTGCCGCGGGCCTGCGCCCCTGGGCCGGGGGGTGCGGGCGGCCGTGTCAGCCCCGGCGCTGGTATTTCAGTAATGCGCTGCTGGTTGGTCATACTGCCAAAGCCAAGCTATAAGCAGCGAGTCTTTGCTCCACTTTTCTTCGCTCGGTGCCTCTGCTCCGCCCCGTCCGTGCTCCCCGCGCCGCTGAGATCAGCTTCCTGCTTTTCGTTTCCCTCGGAACAGCGCTGTTACTCCTCCCCCGAAAGAGTTATTTTCATCGGTCCGGAGTTAATTCCTGTGTGTGGCTGCGGGCTCTGTTTGTGACAGGCGAATGCCGGGCTGGAGAAGCGCTATCGCGGTGGTCGTGGCGTGTTGCAGAGCACCGGGGCTGTAGGCAGGATGGCAGAGTGCTGCTGCACCGAAAACACTCCTGTGCCGGCTCTGTGACCGGCAGGGCAGAGGAGGTGAGTGCCGCTCCGACCTCGCCTGGGTCCAGGCAGTTGTTGGAGGAGGAACCAGGAGTCACAACCTACCCAGGCTCAATAACAAGAAACGAGCAATTATGTTGTTACCGTCTCTGATTAGATGCTTTTGCTCCTACTAATACTGTAATGGAGTATACTCAGGAAATGATGTGTATTGCTGTAGCAAAGACCTGTAGTCAATGAAAGTTTATAGTTTGTAAATATCTGGATTTTTTTCATTGAAAAGTATAAATAGTTATGACACAAATACAGATGATAAAAGTAAAGTTTACTCTAAACAACTTAAAAAACCCACTTATGTTGTTTCAGGACTTCTGGATGGATTGAGTAATGCAAGAGAAGAGACTTTACAGTGGTTTAGTAATAACTGTGGATCTAGAACAGTGTGATGTATTTGAGGGAGTGATGTGATGTTATAACATGGAAATAAAACTACAGATATGAAAAGCAAAAAGGAAAAAATAATTTTTACAGTTGCCAAGCATCCCTCAGAAAGGAAGCCAGGTTGGTTGAGAGAAAACAGTGGAATAATCTCAGTTGCAACAAACGGCCAACTTCTATGGAAAGGTGTCTTACATTGTTGCATTGAGTTTTCTTAATTATTTTTCTTCACAGAGTGATGAATGTAAATATCACAGGTTCATTAGTCAATTTTCAGCTTTTTAGATGAGCACCATTCTCTGTATTTCCTCTAATGGAGTTCTGAAATTGCTAATCCATAACTGGTGGTAGGTTACACAGATACTTTGTGTTGTCATATTCTGCTTTTGCTGTTTATTTATTATTGCCTGTTAACAGTCAGATTAATGAGACTGCTTTGTTTGCTGTGGCCGTGATGCCCTGAGTGATTTTGCAGAGGGCTTTTCATGAGAAGCCGCTCAAACAGGCAGCTGTGGTGGGCCAGCCTGGTGCTGGGTGCTGCCACTGCAGCTACAGGGCACTGCCACAGGTCTGAGCTGCTCCCCAGGTGACAAGGGACAGTAGTAACAAATCAAAGATCTTGATCAGGATCAAGATCTTTGGCCTAACCAGAATTGCTCGTGCTCTTGATCCAGTCAAAAATGCCTGGTTTGAGTAGCTGTTTTCCATGCTGACAAGTTTATTTTATTTATTGTTCTATAAAATGAAATACATAGAACCTTTTATTAGTTCTTACAGTGAAGTTCTCCGGTAGCTTTGCTGAAAGCCATTCTGGAGAAACACATATTTTAAAGTTCGGTGCATTTTGGTGAAAAATGAGAGAGGTACAGTAAATAAGAAATTGGGGGTTGATTTCTGTTAATATTTTTGGTTATGACTGACTTTCTTTCCATTTTCCTTGATGGAAGTTAGCTCTACTTCTCTCCAGCAGCCTTTTTGTACTTTAAGGGGGCTTTCAAGAAGGCTGGAGAGAGACTTTTCACAAGGGCTTGTAGTGATAGAGCAAGGTAGCATGGCCTTAAGCTGAAGGAGGTTAGGTTTAGATTAGATATTAAGAAGAAATTCTTCACTGTGAGGGTGGTGAGGCACTGGGACAGGTTGCCCTGAGGTGTTGACCCATCCCTGGAAGTGTTCAGGAGCAGGTGGAATGGAGCTCTGAGGTGTAGTTGAAGGTGTCCCTGCCTGTGGCAGGGGGTTGGAGCCAGATAATCTTCGAGGTCCCTTCCAACCCCAATCATTCTGTGAGTTTACGCTTCTGTGATTCTTCACAGAAGAAGTCATAAAGGTAGAAGTAGAAGTCATAAAGGTCATAAAGGTGTTGTGTTACTGGCCCATGCTTGCAGTTGAACGGCTTTGTAGGTAAAGGTGTAAGGCCAAAATAAAATTAAAACAACAAACCGCTTTTATAGCCGAGTCTGTGGTCTCCATTTGAGTATTGGTGGAGGAGCATTGTATAGGAAGTAATAATAAAACTTCCAGTTGTGGCCTTGCATCTTTTGTATTTGTTTTCATGTACTGTGTGTACTACACTCCATGGTTTTGCCTCTGTCCAATCTTTAAATTCATTGCTGCTAAATCTACTTCTTGGTATAGACTTGTGCTCAAGAAATTAACCCTGTGTTATGTCATTACTCTGGGGGATAAAACAGTAGCTAAAGTCATTTTATGTGCTGTGCACATTTTATCACTGTGTTAAAAAGACAACACAAGCCTGTTTGCTTCAATGTGTTGAATCTAAAGATAATTCTACATGCCAGTGTCTTCTCAATAAATGCGTGGGAAATACGCTTATGCTGTAGATGCAAATATATTTCTTATGTGGGCCCAAGTATCAACCCTTATTTGCCAAAGTTACTACCTTTTTACTTGCATTCTGCCAGTAAAGAAACTCTGTAGCACTGAGTACCTCAGCGTAATGTGAAGCATCAAGTGCAACTGCTGTTGGACATTTGTGCTGTTTTATTGTTTGTACCTATTTTCAACGTTTCAGTTATAATTGATAGAAGGCTGCTGTAAAAATGCAACCTATATCAATAAAGGGTTCCTACCAGTGGCTCTACATTTGGTTTTATAACTGATTTTCCTGCTTCACTGGCAGCTAGAGTCAAAGCATTTGCTGCTTCTCTGTCATACTTTGGCAACCTAGTTTTCTCTTAACTTGTAGAAATCGGTTAGTGTAGTTTGGAATCCACCAAAGGGGGATGAGAAGTTGTGTCTGAAAGCTGAATACTTCTTCCTTGGAGAGATCACAAGGGTACTAATAAGTGCTCTGGATTTGTAGGCATGAAGAGAAAAATGAAGGGAATGACTCCCAGAGTATTTTTTTTCACTTTCAACATGTGTTATATTGACCCCATTTTCATCGTACATAGAAGATACAGACATTATTTGAATTATAGCTCCCAGACAAAGACGTGGAATTACTTGACAGAAGTAATAGTGAATCAACATATTTAAATGGCAGCACTGTTACCAAAAGAAACAGTCCAAGCCTCAGACACTTGGATCTTACCTCATGGGGCCACACCAGTGTTTCTGTTGTATAATGAACTGGACTTGAGGAATGATCATAGCTAAAATTAATGATTTTTATTAGCTTAACTCTTGCTGCTTAAAGATAGAACTATCCACTACTTGGTGGATCAGCTGAGGTGTTATGAATCAGATTTAAGAACTAAACAGCTCTGTTGCTCCCTGAAAAGGGGTCCAGGAGTGTGCAGTAGAAGCAGGACAGGGGACATGATTCGTTTTGGTTTCAGAGCTGGCCTGTGCTTGCTGCTTGTCAAGCTAGAGCCTTAAGGGCAGGCTAAGTAAAGTGCAAGAGGAGGAGGATGTATCTCCAGAAATAGAGCACTACTGTCTATTTCTTCTACTCGGGACTTACATGTATCTTTTAAACATGATTTTGCAGTCTAGATAGTTTCCAGAGCTGATAACATCAGTTAGTTACTGATACTGAGGATAACATGTCTCAATAGTGATGCTTTTACTTTTCTCCTGTGATTCTTTCTGAAGATGGTGCTGTAAAGTGTTAATTTCATCAATTACTCCTGAGATTTTTTCACTGGTGGTAGACTACAGGAAAAAGAGAAGATAGCTTCTCCTCCCATGGCCTGTAAGAAAAGTACATTTCTCTGGCAAACATTTTAATATTTTTTTGTTTGTTTTTTATATAGCAGGGTGATTTGAGTTGCTGGAGTGTGATTTGTGAAGTTCAGGAAGTTTTTGTTGGTAGTTTCCAAGCTTCTGTCATGTGTCAGATGCTGGCAAAATGAACAACAGGTACTGAGCATGCATTCGCTGGGGCTGTGTTTTGGCTAAGGAAGTGGAATGTTACATCCCAATGTAAAGTTCCTGTTCTGAAATTTGCTAATGTAGACCCGTGCATTTTGTTTGGGGCCTTGTTACTTTCTGTGACATTTCATGCAAATACAGAAATCCATGCTAGTGGATTTTGACAAGGGATAAAAGGATTGATGTTTACTTTGCTTGGAAATTGCTGAGATGATAGAGTTTAGAGTTGAAATTGTCATCTCTGCTTCTTCCCTTGCCCCGTGAAAGTAAACTGAAAACTACAGAAAAATGTGGCATATTGAGTCTTCAGATTTTTGAGTAATATTTTAGGGTACCTTATGCTGCAAAATCATGCTGTTTAATTAAAACTTTATACAAACCAAAAATTATATTTGTGAGAGAGTAACAAGAGGAATGATAGTTTCAGGGGGAGAAAGAAAACTTACTTTAATATCCCTGTCAAGCTTGCACAGCTTTTATAAAGCCAAAAGGATTGAAAAAACGACCTAGAAACACAAACATGACAAAAAATTATAAAATCAGCAACTTGGTTTGATTGTATCTTTCTTTCAGAGGGAAAAAATAAGATTCTTGCTTTTTGCTGTGAATGGAGAAGATACTTATTAAGAGTAAACCACAGAAATAATGCTTTCTTTGGTAGGTAAGTTATGGCACAATCCAAGGCACCTAAATCCCTCTAGAATTGATGGATATTGGGATGATGCTGGGAGAGCCTTGCTGGGAGGCACGGTCATATCAGTGGAGGGACTTTGCAGGGAGCTGGGGTCTTGTGCTGCTTTGGGGCACTGTTCCATGATGGCCAGCTAGGCTGAGTTGAAACCCTTACATCATCTGAGATTCTTTAGATGTGAAACTTGAGTATATATAAGGGCAATTGCAAATGGCTTTTGTAATATTTTAGAGTACTTCTTTTTTCAAAAGCAGCCACAGAAGGTGCTGCCAGAAAAACCTGTGCATTTCAGCTGAAGATGAGCAGGATCTGCTGCAGGGGAGAGCTACTCAAAATGTATCCACCCCTTTTTATCTTTTAGTTCACTACTGTACAGTAAAGTGCTTTTTATATCAGGAGGTTAAAATACTTTCAAATTAAAGGGATATCTTTATGCAGATGTTCAAACAAAATATTTTTTCCCAAACTAATTAAGAAGTTAAACTGTCAGTAGAAATGAAAATAATTTGAGTTTTCCTTTTCCCGGCTAGTTACAAGAAAGTATAAGGGGCTTTTTAAATTTAAAATTGTAGTAAAGTAGCTGTAACTGTTCCATACTTAATTAAATTACTTTCTTTTTGTGACTGATGCTGCCCCTCAGAGCTTGTTAACATACGGAGTAACTTGGAAGTAGCAATCAGGTGTGTAAACACCTGGAAGTTTTTTGGGTAAAGATGCAGACAAATTCCACATGGGCCTATTGTGCATTGACAGAATCTCAGTAAGCAGAATTTTGGTGGAACTCAGTCAAGAAGCAGGTTCTTGCTAGTCAGGAGCAGTAAAGAGCTATTAGATTTCAGGTATTTCCTTCTCCCTTCAAGGCTCCAATAAGGCAGGCAGCTAGCCAGGCCCCATTTGAGAAAAACTGTTGGTATATTCTAACAACACAACTGAGGCCTTCCCTCACTTCCCTGTAGTGGTGTTCATGGTTTATTCAAAATGATCACAGGAGTAAGACTCTGGTAGAGGTTTTCTGAGTTAGATGCTGGTCTTTCACTGAATGTGTGACCTGAATCGTTGCTCTGTGAATTCTGAATCTGCACCCAGAAATGTTTGCTGCAGGTACTGACATCTGCTTTCTGGTGGACCTCTAGTGAGACAATCCAAATTGATGCGTTGAAGTGGTGGTTAGGCAGAGGAAAAATAGGTACTTTCCGGGTCAGCTTTCATAAGAAGCAAATATATTCTAAATATAATCAATTTACACTGTTGCTTGTGACTAAATTTTCTGCTGTATGAGTTGACAAATGCCCATGAAAGATAAATTCTTTGCTCTTTGCAGTTCTAAGAGGTATTTCAGCTTGTCCTGCAGGTCCTTAGAGAAAGGCATCTTCAGTTGACTGATAACTCTTTAGCACATTTCTGCTGAGTAATTAAGGTGCAAATAGAGACTGTGGAGATGCTTAGGCTTCAGTCAGCAATGTGTTCGTTTTAAGATGGTCAGCCTCCTTGATTTATACCTAGAAATAATTAATTCTTGAACATTGTTCCATCTCTTGAAGGTGATTAAGGAGCATAATATGCTCCCTTTGTCAGACCTGGTGGGGAGCAAGGGGGCAGGCAACTACCCAGCTCACCAAATGTCCCAAGTAGTCTGTGGTAAGACCTCTAGAAAAGGCATATTGTAGATGTCTTTTGGGGTGATACAGGTTTCTTTTGGACAATACGATAAACCGTTTATCAGAAGGAAGTATGCCAACCTAGGTATTTGCACCACTAACAAAGAACATGTTTTGTACAATGTACCATGCTTTGGCTGATCTGCATATTAAGAAGTAGTAGAAGGTTCAGAAGGAGCTTCCCTTTTTAATTTTTGTGCACAGAGGGAGGGGATTAAAGAGTGGCTGTGGTATTTTGTAATTTCTTGCCGTTTTCAAGTCTGCCTTTGCAAAACAGGCCTACTGTGTGGTGTTGACTTTTATCTTGTGTGTACCTGCAGAAAAATATGTACAGATACCTACACACGTAAACACGTATGTATATGTATGAATATGTATGTATTAGAAAAAGTACGTGCATCTTTGCTGTAGTAACAGGACAAAATGAGCTTTGGTGGCTATTCCTGATATCCATTCACTCCTGCAGTTCACTGAAAACATCCTGTGAGACAAGACAATGAGGCTTGGCCTAACACAGTAGACATGAGGGGTACTGTCTGCTACTCATTTCATCAGTGATATTTTTTGGTGTGCTGTTTTAGGCCAGCAGTGAACCCACTCTTTCATTGCTCTTACCAAAGAGTATCTTATTTTTAAAACACATAGATAAAGAAACAAAATTAGAGTCAGGTAAATTTTTGTCTAAATAAAATTTCAAATAAAGTTAATGTTAAATTAAGTCTTAAGAGGGGGCCTTATTTTTCATATGATTCTGGCCAATTAAGCCTGCAAAATATTGATACTGTTTTTATTGACAGTACAAATTAGGCCTGTTTAAGAACTAGAGAAACAGATCTGGGTAGTGCCTGTACAAATCTTTGAGTGCTGCAGAACTGTTTTCTTGCTTCCAGACACCTCTGCAACTGGACCACTGAGCACTGAGTAGCAAAAAACAGCTCTTGGTGATTTATTGACCTAAAAGGATAAGGTGTCCCTCATCTTGGAGAGATAAATGTTATTTAGAGTCAGTCTTTCTTCAGGTCCTCCACATAGGGCAAATCTGACCAACACTTAATTTGTTAGATGTGGTGGCAAGGTGGAGGTGTTGCCTGCTGGGATCAGAGCTTTAAACATCACTTAGCTGCTGCTCATGCCCTCACCATTTTGTAGGAATCTTCTCTGTTTAGTTCTGACATTAAGGCTTGCAAGGATCATTTTTCTTTCTTTCATGTCTTGGTATAGTTGAGGTACCGCTGTTTTCCACCTTCAACTGCAGCTTGAAATAGGTTGGTGCTCCTTAACCATACCAGAATGATTATTTGCACTTTTACTGCATTTTTCACTTGCTTTACCCAAATGATGTATAGGATTCATGGAAAAAGCTAGGTGACACCTCTGTGATTGAGGCAGGTAGAAGCTCTGAATCACAGGGAGGTTAACTATGAATTTAAGGAAGGCTTTTGGCTTCCTTGAAAGGTTTAGAGAACCTGTAGTTCCTTATTTTGGGTGTGGAGAGGGAAAGCTGCTGCTGCTAGGATTAAGTTTTAGGATGTTAAACTGCATTTGCAGGGTGTAAGGGAGCATATTATAAACTGCTGTGGAAGTTGTGTGTGTGAGGATTAACACCTGATGCTCGCTTTTATTGGATTTACCTCTGATCAACAGTGCAAACATTTAAAAAGAAAATACACAAATAGCAGTCTCTACTCTGTGAAGGAAGAGTCGCAACATAGTCTTCCAGAGTCTGGCATTAGTGTGGCAGCAAAGTGATTTCCAGGAGCAAAAGAAACAGCTTAGGACAATCTTGCCCAAGGTGTGTTTAGGTGTCTGCAGTTCAGTCACTCAGCAGGTAACACAAATTAGTACAGAGTAAAATAAATGGATCTGAGTTTGTTTGATGACCAAGGTGTTGATGTGAAGAATCAGTACCAGTTTTTCACTTTCTTACATAGTTGGAATGGCCATTCATTTGAAGAATGAATATTTGATGTTTTCATATAAAATTATGTGCTTAAATTTCTGGAAGGTACCTGGCTGAAGGGGGTTGTACAGAGACCTGATGGCGCATTACAAATATTTATGAAGCTTGGTAAGATTTTTATAGTTTTAATACTGTTTATCAAAACGTATACTTCAGATACCAGTTTAATTTATTATGGTTCTTTCTTTTGCAAGAGGTAGGTGGCTCTTCCATGACTGAGAGACCTTACCTAAGCACCCATGTGCTTCATCCAAGCCTACACAGCGGGTTTGTGGCGGAGGAGGGATGTGGGCCAAGGAAGATCCCTTGGCTTGCCCTGCTGCTGCTTAGCAGTTTAATCCATGTCATCTGAACTGATGCTTCCCAGGGGTGGCAGTGTTACTCAGAAAAGGTTTGCCCACCCCTGAAGAGGAACAGGCAGCTGCACAAGGGTTAGAAAGAACACAGCCATGTTTACTCCTAGGCATGTTGAAGGAGAGAGCTTGATTTTTGACCTTGACATGGGCTGGAAGTGGGAAATTAACATCTAGGGCACCCTAAGGAACATGAACAGGGAACATAATGAACAAGGATGCAAGGACCATGTCACGGTTCAGATACTGGACCTGCAGTGGACTCTTGTCAATGCTGTGTGTGCTTTAAGGGGTAAAAAAGCCTTGTCTTGCCCTGGCAGCCGGACTACAGAAGCTGGTGAAACTGCAGGAATTGTTTGTGACCACTAGATGACTCCTTCAGCCTGCTGGTGGATAAACTCAGAGCTGAAAAATAGTCTGAAGAGCTGGTGCAGGAGGGAGGGGCTGTTTTGGGTCTGTTCTGAGAGAAGTGCACAAAAATTAACGGGTTATGTATCTCCCAACTGATGGAAGTGCTAACGTGATTTTTAGTTTGAGTGGAAGTAGTTCAGGGTAATAAAACTCTACGGATCACAAATTTGGGAAGTTTGTTAATAAGTTTGCATTTTCAAAACAAAGGTCCTTAACCCTCTGTAAGCTCAGGCTGGATTCACTGAGGGAATGAGCATGTAAAGAAGCTAATTTTGCAAGTTGTACTACTTATTGACTAGACTGCAAGTGACACCTGAGTTTGTGAGGGACTCTGGCTCTTCGCAAGCTTTCATGAAAAAAACACCCACTGAAAACTCCACCCAAACCAGCAGCACCATAATGCTATCTTTGCCTCTTTGCATCTTGTAGATGGGTAAGACAAATCCCGTTAGGCTGGTTAAAATGTAGACAGAAGTTAAGGCCTAGACAGAATTCCCACAAACTTGCTACAAATTTCATTGTGTATGTAGACAGTCCACTCACCTGATCATGCTCAGGATTAGATAATCTTCCTATCATTTAGAGAGAGTACAGACAATGCTTTAGTTTCATAAACATGTATCTGCCACTGTCTGTACTAGTTGTGTAGTCCTTTTATCAAGGTAATTAAGTGATGAGGTGGTTCTGATGTTGCTCCGTGTGTTTCCTCACATCCGTTTTTATTTCTGAGATGTAATAATGAATCACTAGTTGCCATTAAATGTTACCAGTTCCTGGTGCAAAGTATGTGCTGGTTAAAGAAATCAGCCTATGGCTGATTTTTTTTTAAATTCAAAACTGTTTTTGTAAACCAAGAACCTTATAGCAATAAGACTTGGCCCTGATCTATGGCTTGATCTGTAAAGGTTTTATATTATTCTTTGAAGCTGTGAAGCCTGAATGCTTCAGTGTTTGTGATAAGCATACTACTAGTCTTGTTTTTAAACTTAATGCACACTAAGAATGTAATGTTTGGATGTTTTCTTCAGCTAAAGTTTTCTCTTTTATCTCTTAAATACATAAGACCTGTTGATAAGTCCAAAACCTCTTCTGAATTAGCTTCTAAAAATGCAGTTCTGGATTGAGTCGTTGCAAGCCAGGACTAGAATTTTCTTGACCCAAACTATGTCTCTTGAGGGTTATGTTTATCCAGTGGCATTCTGGGGTTTAGTTCTTTGGATGTGTCACAAAGACATGATATAAAAGCAGCTGTTGTAGAAGATTTTCAGTTACTTTCTATTTATGCATGTAGGATATGTATGTGATACAGTTCTTTGTATGAATATATGCAAACATGCCTTGTGTCTTGCTTTCCAGCTATGCATACGTTGACACACATTCACAAGCATCCTTCCCTTCCTCCCTACCTTGTTTTCTGTCCCAAAGACCCTATTTTTGAGATTGTGTTAAAATTTTGTTTCCCTGGTTTAAAGGGAAACTGCATTACCGGTAATTTAGACTAATCATTTTTAAATAAACTGTGACAGAATTGATGAGGAGAAATATTGAAAAAAGAAACTGGTTTTTGGCATTTGCTTAAATCATTTCCATCTGTCTTATTGCTGGGTCATTATTTTGTTACATGAAATGTTCTGTTTAACTTGCTTTCTGAGATTTCCATGTTTTTATCTGTTGACTTAAAATCTGTAGTTCTAAGGAGGTTCTAACCTTGCATGGTTTAATTGAAAGGTCAAGAAGGAAGATTCAGGGGTGAAACTATCTATTTAAACTCACTTGGTTTGGGTGTGTTCATTGCGTTGATCTCTTACGTGCTACAAGGGAAATGAAACTGTGCTGCACCATGTTAATATCAGGCTAATAAAATGTAATGAAAAAATTAAAGGAAAGAATACCTAATCTTGTAGTTCCCATTAGATTCTCACTCAGACGAGTGTTTTATTGTTGGATTTATGCTTTTTCTGCTGCTGTCAGTAATGGTTGTAGATATGAATAGAAGGCAGCATGTGTAGCATGGATCAAAGTGAGGTGAATGAGCTGAATTGGAAATTTACCATGCTTGAGCTAAGCTGGCAGTGGAAATGACATGAGAGGCTTAATTTTATTTAGAGCTGTGTAAAGGGGGAGGCGTTCATGTGTGCTGGTCTTATCTCCCCCAGCCTCTGCCTTGTCCTTCTTGTGGTTCTCCTGGGCCCCAAGTGACGTGCTGGGATGTACAGGTTATCAGTTCCAAGTGAATCTGGTATTTCAGGAATTAGCTGGGCTGCTGCAGCAGTTAGGAGCACAAGGGATGGTGGCATATTTTGTGTTCAGCTTTCTCTCTGAAGTGGCTGAGCTGAGTCAGGCAGCAGGGGAAAGGCTGAGCGAGGCACTGTTGTTTCCCCGCAGACTGCTGGTGTGCTTGCCTGCCCCGTTCACTGACTGTGATCTGGTGGTGGAATAGCCAGACCCTTTGATATTTCTGTGTCCCAGCCCTTAGCATAGTCAGTGTTCAGAATGGTTAACAGGCATACTTCATAATGTTACGTCTTATTGTAGAAAGACCCCAGGAAGGGAGTACTGAGAATGGTCAGGCAGAGACAGATAATGAGCACTGCACTGTGTTTATTTAGGGAAGGAAAAAAAAGAAAACCGAAACTCAAAACAAACTCTCTCAGAGTCTGAGAAACTTCTGAATGAAGAGAGTTGTGTTTGAGGCAAGGTCGTATAGCAGACTTACTTAAGCACGTTACTGCGTTTAAGGTTAAGGAGGAAAGCTTCAGTTATTTCTTACCTGCTCCTAACAGTTTTCACCTCAAATACAAGCATTTGATTATGAAGCAAGAACTTGAAATCCTTTTGAGGACTGTTTGCAGAAAGTTGGTCTTTTTCATTCATACATTGAATTACATAACTATAAACGGAATGTGTTTTAAAACAAGAGCTCCTTAAACTTTTAATTTGTCCTGCAAAACCTCAGGTGATTTTCATACCCTAACATTGTATTTTACAAAGGTTTATACCTGTATTACAATCATCTGAAGCACAGGGAACATTGCACTAGTGCTCTCTGTTTCTGTCACCTGGAGTCTTTCCCAGCATCAGTTTTAGAAGTCAGGTTTCATTTCCTAGTGCCAATATTGACACAGTTGTGATTCGGGTGTATTTAGTGTTCACTCTGAAGAGGGTATATTCTTTGATGTGCATCCAGAAAATTGTTTTGGTGGGGGTGGGATTTCTATTGTACATGGGCACCACGGTTCCCTCTAGGATTAGATTTCCTCATCCTCCCAAAGCTGCTTTGAGAAGAATGCTTTTTGTACTGCTGAGAATTGGATTTGGTGTCAAAGCCTGTTCCAGTGCATTGTGTACCAACTGCGTCGGCCACCCGATGGTGCCCAAGGATCCTCCCCAGCCGCGGGGACCGAACTCCTGCCATCTTCTTTACCCCTCCTAGCCCTCAGAACAGGAAATCTATGGGAAAAGACTGATGAAATGCTTAAATAACTGTTGTTAGTACTAATACCTTATTTTAGGATGATACCAGTGCTAATTTCACTGGTTTATTGGGAATACTCTGAAGTCAGTCATAATCTCAGTCTCTCTCCTTCCCAGCATTGTTTTTCCAGGTAATTTGCAACCAAACAATCTATTTATGGGTTGTGCCAATGCATCATGCTGGATAATGTGACACATCATTTTTTGGAGGGGATAAAGAGTCTGTGTTTATTTAATAAGGCTTGGTTCCCTAACTGAGTTGTGGCAGAAACTCTACATGAGGTGGTACTAGACACCTAAAAGTAACACCTCACCCTGGCCAAGCCCTTCTAGAGCAACTGAAAGTTGTAGATCCAGTCTCCAAAGAGATGGACTATCTGTGGCAGAGCTTTTACAGCCTGGAATGGGCAGATCCCGTGTAAAAATGGGATGCTGATGGTAACTAGTTAAAACTTATTCTGGATTTCTGAAATATTACTGGTTTGCCCTCTCAGTTGTAAAGAAGCAGCAAACCAGACTTCTAATACAGTGCTAGATATCTATTTATTTATTTATAATAGCCGTTCCATCCAGGTGATTGATGGGTTATCTCTGTTTATCTTCTGGTATATTTCTGCATCAAGCACTTGTTTTAATTTAAAAGAGATCTGTAGCCCTTCAGTTTGTGATACACTGCAGAGCAACATCTGTAGATGTGACTGCAGGAGTGTGTTAGGTGCTATTATTTACAAGTTTTTAAAAAATCCTAACCCAAACCTAAAAAAATCCAGCACCACAACCACCACCCCCCCCCACCCAAAAAATCCCCCCAAACAGCCAACAATTGAATATGCATAATTTTGTTTATACAGTGGTTTTCCAGTCATACTTGATGTTCTGCTGTTGACTATCTGTACTGCTAGAATGGGTAAAAACACTGAATAGTGTTCTTTACGTTTTATTGTTGTTGTATTACGATTTTTTCACAACTGAATGTTACTGCAAATGCTTTAAAAGTATGGTAACACTACAGCTGTTATTATGTAAGAACCAACTAAATTACATTTATACTAAGTTGGAGACTCAAAGGATGCTCTTATTTTGTCTAATAGACATGTACATACACAGATCAGACACAGTAAGGAAATCAAGGTGGAAACTTGAAGAGTTGTCTTGATGCCGCTTTTTTTGTATGCTGGTGTAGGCACAGGGACTAAAACTGTGGTTTGGAGTAAATGAGCAGTCCCATATTTAATTATTTCATTTCCTGATAAAATTTTATTAAAAATTGTCATTTTTATTTTAAAAAGTTTAAATAATAACAAGATATTTGTGGCTTTTCTTCCCACCCTCACAAAAACTGTTTTAGTTGAACGTACTGATAAGGTCTGTAACTCCATGATTACATAGCATTGGGGAATGAAGGAAAATATCACGCTGTTCTGCAAATACAGTCTGCAAATACAAGTTAATGGTTAACTACATTTAAGTCTGGAAATGATTGTATATTAATTACAGTTAATTATGAGATGATACAAGTACATTGCCGTGCAGGGTGCTCAGAACACACTGTAACTTCGAAGTGTGTTTTAGGAAAAGGATTTGGGTATTATCACCTCGTTTTAGGACAGAAATACCATTCTTCACTGCAAAAATCACCAAAGAACCTTCATGGCCCTGCTTGGTCTTAGTGTGCAGGCTCTTATTCTTCAGTGTGCACCTCTAAAGAAAAGTTAATCCATTTCCATTTGATCTGCAGTGATAACTGCTTGCCCAGCTGTGTGGTTTGTTACCTGTGGTTGGCCCCATAGAGCAAAGGTAGTTTTTCCTGATGGATTTTTAGAACCATTTTGAAACTTGTCCCTGTTAGAGTTGCCTTTAGGCAACTCTTAGCATACTATGTTTTGGCTTCTGCATATCTTCCGGCTGCACACCAAGCTGTGATATTTAAGAGTGTGCTGTGCTCCCCTCTGACTACTCCTCTGGAGCACCCTCTGTAAAATCAGGATTTCTGTAGCCAGTTTTGCCTTACTTTCTGCCCTTAAACAGAGGCTGTGACACGAAAAAAATTTTGCTTTCCAGATTATTTTTTTTCAAGACAAAACTACTCTGTTCTTCATCCCATAGTCTTTATCCTTTTTATAATATTAGTACTAATAATACTTATTATTTTTGGCTTGCACCTTTTGCTGAAAGTCAGATTCTAGAAAAAAAAGCTTGTATGACAAGGGACTTCTGTGTGCAACCCATCTCACTGAAGTTACACAAGGTCTGCAGCAAGTGGGAGCTCAAAGGCCACAGCTCTTAAGTCTTGATCTTGAGAATACTGACATGTAGGCATAACTTCTCCATCAAAGCTCCCTTCTGTTGGCCTCCGGGCTGACTTGTGTAGTTGAAATGGAGCCCAAATATTAACGCTCACGAGTTGGTGACAACAGAAAGGGGGGAGGCAGGGTGTAAATGCTATTGACTTCCCATCCCAGTGCTCTGCCTACTGCTCCAGAAGGATGGGCATCTTCTGGGGCTCCACTGGCATATTTGACAGCCCATGAAGACGGTACTCCTTACATGCTCGCGGGCACTGAAGGACAGATTTTAGGAAACAATATCCATTCCTAAGTAGCTTGACTCTATTTCAGAGTAAGAGCAACTTTTCTGAAGCTCTTAATAAAACAGTAATAATTACTGAAATCATTGTCAGGATCATGACCAGCTGCTGCATCAATTTCCCACAGCAGTCACGATTATCCTGTTCTCTTTAATATGCTGGGGATGCTCACGGTGTTGGAACTCATGCAGAGAAGTAGGTGCAGGACTGATTGATGATAGTGGTTGAGGTGGTCTGTGTGTGATATTGATGGAGGGGAAAACAATGCTGTGCTTCAGCCATTTCAGATGGCTTAAGTTTTCTGCCAGCATTCCAGTTAATCATTTTAAAAAAGCAGTTTAAAAAAGCAGCTCTGTGGTATCTGTACGTGCCTTTTATGAGGTGGGGAGAAAGTACTTCTGTATGCTTTCAGATGCTTTCAGTGACCACATATTAATATAAATACTTGCACCTCTGAGTGATTGCACAAAGCAAGTAGGCACCTAAGGTATCAACACTTCCTAAAAAAACATGGACTTTTTTCATCCTTTTTAAGTTCGATTTGTTTTCAAGTGGTTTGTAACAGGCCACTTGCTGCTACGGTGCAACTAATTTTGAGTACCTAAGGAATGACTTTTTTACATTATAAACAGCTAGTTCCACAGTGAATTTAGAGCTGGTTTCTGCTGTATAGTAAAGTACAGAAACAAATACATGACTTGGCTCTGGGGAATAATAATCCCTACCCAACACCTAATGCTCCTTATTGTACCACATTACTTTGACTCTTCGCAGAGTAGTTAATAGGTGTTTTTTCCTGTTTTTAGAAAGCTGGAATAGGATGTATATCCTGGTTTGCCAACTAGACAGATAATGGAGTAGAGTCCTTTCAACACCTCCAGGGCTGTGTGCAGTCTTTCATGGCCTCTCAATTTTTACAGGAAAAGTCAATGTGACCTGCAGCACCAAACATAAAAACTTCCCCGGTTAAGATCCAGAATTTGGGAAAGACTGTGAAGTGGTTGGTGCCTGTTGACAGGCACACTTCCTTAAGGATTCTTGTGTAGGAAGATTTTCCTCATACAGCTGTCTTTGCAAAAGAGTGGACATTGTCACTAACCAGCATCCAAACAGATCTGTTTTCATAAATCTAAATGGGAAAAGCTTTTAGGAAAGCCATGAGGCCCTATGTAGGCATATAGGCTACCTGTCTTCTTGCCAGCAAACTGCTACCTGAGCCACAGTAAGATGATGCTCCCATCTCAGCACACTTCCTTGTTATTGCACCCAAATTTATGTGAGGGCTGCCTTGAAAGTTGAGCTTTTACCTCTTCTGCATAATTTCCATGAACGTGAAGAGGAAGGGTAGGAATGTAAGTATACTGAAGGCACACTCTGATCAAAATTATCAAATATCCCGAAGTATCACAAATTTACACATTTATAGCAATTTTATGTAATCTGTTTGTAAAACTTGGTACCATAGTATAGTTTTAATGCTGTGTTCCTGAGATAAAAGCAACAAAACCAGCTAGCATTATTTTTACCTTAAACCTGCCCCCTCTCCAGCTTTGTTTTAAAACTCTTCTAAATCTAGTTTTAAATACATCTTTGTGGACTTACAGTCATACCTAGTATATCTTTAATTTCTTGAGTTTAAATGCACTGCTTCCCATTTTCAAACAAAACTGCATTGCAGAAGGGGTTGTGAAGAAGGCAGCCTGTTAGAGTCCCTATGTTCCTTCCAGTTAGTTTGAAAGAGAAATCTCACTCAGGTGATGTTTTCCAGTAAGACCATTGACTCTGCCAGACCTGATACACTGAAAATGTATATGGATACAAATGCACCAGAGTTGTTTGGAAAAGAATTGTTTCATTTTCTTGTCATTTACCTTGATTGTAACCTTTCCGTATATGAATTAATCTTACTGCTCTCGGCATGGATGGCTTTAATGGAAAGCCGGGTAGAGGGTATGATACAGTCTTCTAAAATGCACACAACAATGTGGGTAAATGTAGACCTTCTGAAAAACAAGTCTTGTGTGCACTAACTAGAAAAATACTTTTTTTGCCTTTTATTTGTACATATTTCTGTGCTTTTCAAGATTCTTAGACTGCTGAGGGTGTAAATTTTTCACTTCTTTTTTTTCTACTTTAGGATTTCTGTTGGGAGTCAATCCAATACAAGTTGAAGATAACTTGTTAGAAAAACAGTTCTGAGATTTTATTTATTTTTGTACACCAGTAAAGAAGAGACTGCAAAGCTCTTGACTGATACTGGAACAGGATGTTTGGGGGTAAACTAATTTCTTAATGCTAAACTGAAAGTATGTGTACATAGATATTTTTAATATCTAGTGCCCATTATTTAGATTACCTTTTATAATCACAAGGTGTGAAAATAGATGTAGCCACTCTAGTTGATTGTAGAAGCTGACAGGTGCTATTTAGGAAAACTATTTTAGTGTTGAGTATTTTGCTGTGCTGTGGTTTTTGGGGTGGAGGTTTTCTAGTTTGATATTCTGGATATTGTTTGCTTTTTGCTTCAATATTGTGTTCAGTATTGAAGATCTATATTAACACTTTTTTTATGTTTCTTTCCTTTTTGCCATCATGCATCATCATTCAGTATTTAATAGTGTTCTGTAGTATTAAGAAGAATTAATAGTCAACATTTTTCTCGTCACCGTACTGTTTTCCAATCTCTTGTAAAAGAGCTTTAATTTTTTAATAATAAAATCTGTCAGATGATTTAAAAGCAAAACAATGGAGAAGATTTTACCATTCTTTCTTTCTGTTATGAGAAGCTTATTCATTTCCAGTTTATTTTTGGCATTAAAAGAAACTGGGATCAAGTTAAGGATCCCACTGAGCTGAACATAGCAGCCTTCGAAAGATGTATTGTATTCCCAAGCACTACCCACCTTGAATCACAGCTACTTTAGGCTACTAAATGCCGTGGTTATAGTTCCAGACATAGGAATGCTTGCAGTGGTTTTGGACACCTGTCTATCCATTCCACCAGAATGCTTCTGCAAAACTAGAAATGTGGCTTGAAGGTGGCTGGTGTGTGGAATAACTACAGAAGCACATAGGTGGGAGGTTGAAGAGAATGTTCAGGAATTCCTGGCAAAAATCAGGTTAAAAAAAAGACAGGTTTGGCTGCAGGCTGGTTATAGGGTTTCTGTGACAAATCTGCTGAATGCAAAAGCTGGAAGAATGATAGGAATGCGCATTGTTTGTCCTGCACAATTCAGCTCGGGGGAGCAGAGTTAATTGGGTTCTTCCTACGGTTTTACTGTGCTTGATAAAGTTAATTTTAGGCCTGATTCTGCCTTGTCTGGCAGCTCTGCTATCCTGTTGGGCTGAGTGTGGGAGAAAGGGAAATGGGTCACATGCACAGAAACTGGTCTTGCAGACAAAACCTGGCGGGCAGCTTTGGTGACGCAGAGCTGAGGCTGCGATCTGTTTATCCGCTTGTTGTTCTGCTGGCTCGGCCTGGCAATAGGACTGGGAGCTAATAGGACTCTTTCTGTCCTTAAACACAGCGCTGACAGGGAGCCCTGTCTGCTGAGTCAGGAAATGGCAGGTTTGCATCACTACTTCTAGGAGTGCCTATTGAGGGAAAGGCTATTTACTCCTAATGCAATTTTGTGTACATACACGTTCTCCATATTTATTAGTGAATAGCAAGTTGGAAGTGCAGAATTTTGTAATTTGGAGCAATCCACTTAATGTATGTAGTTAAATAAATCCAGGTGAGATTTTGAAATGGTTCAGAAGAATGAAAGGGTATATGTTCATCCTTGCTGGAGTTGAAATGCTTCTCATTACTACTGTTTGCAGAATTTGAGACATCACTGTATTTGATTTATTTGTATATTTGATATATTGTTTAAAATAGCATATAGGTTGCTATTGCAAATAAGAAGAATGGAAATTTTAACAAGAAAATGTGTCTTGTGAAGTATAAAGTAGCAGTATAAAAGACTTCACAGGAAAGTTAAGTTTCCTTCTTTTGTGGTCTCTTGCTTGTTCAGATTATGTTTGCATATATATAAAAAAGATAACATATATAGGAAGTTATTTACTATATACATCTTATATCTTGCATATTAAATAAGAGGGTTGAGAACTTCCCCTCCAGGTGCTGAGCTAATAGAAGTAAAATCTGAGCCCTTTCCAGTGTTTTCTCTTTGTATCTTCATGGTTCTGTCAAACTTTGGCCAGAGCATTCTGAGCTGGAAGGGACCCACCAGGATCATTGAGTCCAGCATCTAAGGGAATGGCTCCATTCTGTGGCTCTGTTGTACCCAATGTACAGGCAGACTCGTGCAGTGTCAATCACAAGAGTCCTGCATCTCTGGGAGCAGCTCTGTACGCTGGCTTGGGGGAGTTTGGCAAGGCAAGGAGGCTGGGCCCAGGAGTTCAGAATAGTCTGAAAGAGCCCAGGAATACACACAGGGAAATATGAGTGGTTTTTCAACTTCCTTGTCACAGCTGTGTTTGTAAACTTGTCCAAGCTGTATCAACCTGCAAGTCAAAGTAACTTCTGCTTATATGGATAATAGTAGGAATTAGTATACCTTATGCCCAGTTTTGTCTTAAAGAGAAATTCTATTTCATGAGGAAATTAACCAATGAAACTCAAGTTTTCTCTTTTGAAATTCATTATCAATTAGGTATCTGAGCAGCTTTTTTGACTACTGATCATGTTCTCCCCAAAGGGAAAAGCTGTGGAGAAAGGAGGATGATTTCTTTTGATACTCAGGATAAACCCACTTTCTTCTCAGTCCTTTCTCCCTGTCTTTCTTGATGTAGTGTAAAGCAGGTAGCAACAACCTGTCCTAATTCTGGTAGATCCATGAGCAACTCAGTGGGTGTTCAGATGTGTTGCTATGCCTCTGTTACTTTCCTTTTTTTGCATTCTTTTCTTTTTTTTCCCCTCACCCTCTTCGATTTAAAGTATCTTAGGAGTTACCAGGCAAGATTTGAGATATATTGGAGAGGAGGGGGGTGATGGTGAAGAGCATTTCACTTTCCTCACTTGTATACTCTCAGTTTGATTTTCATACAGTCTGTGTGGATAAGCCCCTAACAGTCTGGGGGGAACTGCATTTTCTGGTTTGTCTAATTCTGAGCTATACCCACTATCATAAAATATACTGTGCTGAGTCAGGGTAGTTCTCAGATCTCTGGCTTCTTTGAGAACCTTTTCTGACTGGAGGTTGGTTTCTGTGTCAGATACTCTTTCTAAGTTGTGAGATGCTTAGGTGAAGGATTTTGTTGCTTGAGTATTTGGAGAAGACCATATATGAAAGTAAGAAAGTTTTGATATTGTACAACTCTCTCCTGAAAAAAGCTTTTCCTGGGGGATTATGCTTGATGCATGAGTGCTTCCTAGCGAGCCAGTAAATGAACTTGAGCCTCTGCTGTGACGCTGGCTGTTGTGAGCTATAGGAATACACCTGCAGGCGTGCTTGCAGTTCCCACATGCTTGATGGCATTTCTCAGACCTGATCTACTTTGAAGCATTAGCAGGCTTGGTTGTTGCTTTCATGCTAAGCAAACAGGCGAGGAGCATCCTGATGAGCCTTGGGAGTGGCCATTCAGTTCACAGTTACTTGTGTCTCCATGGCACTTCTGTTTTCCATGGAGAGGGTGCCTGCTTGGGTCCTGGAGGGCTCCTGAGCCCTTGACTCCAGCCTTGAGCAAGCATCTTTGGCTGGCAGCATTTCCAGACTGTAACGTCTTCACCAGGAGTAATCCCTTTGCTAGAGATTGATGGTTACCTCAAAATCTTGACATATTTCTTCTCTCTAATTAACATTGGGTTTAGCAGCAGTTGCCATTCATCCAAGATTCCTGATGGGGGGAAGAAGGTGGGTAAATTTCACTCCTGTCAAGCCAGAGGTAATGGTTTTAGAGCTCAGGGGGCACAAGGAGTTCATCAATAACGTGGGTCAGATCTTCTAGGTACTGTGAATCAGTGTAGTCAGCTGGAGAAAATGGCCTTGCTGGAGTTGTGACCTGTGACTTAAAATAGGTAACAAGATTTAAGAGTGTGCTTGTTAGTTATAGCATCTAATATTGTCTCTCTGTTCAGGAAGATGCCTGCTTCCCCATTTTCCTCCCACTCAAGATTGTAACTTGTATCTTAACATTGCTTTAAATTAAGCTTCAGCCAGTCTAGTATTGTACCATTCTCCTTTAAGCATAAATTGAGGTGTGCAGGGCACATACAGAACTCCAGATAATCCTTGTTTGCTTTTGACTCTGGGCAACAACTTTGTTGAGTTAGGATGAATTGGATCACCAGTATCTGATGATGTGTCTGAGCGTTTTAACAGTGTGTTCAGTCATGAACAAATGGGTTGTGTAATGTGTCGCTGATCTGCAACCCTGTATCTCAGACTTCAGCTGTTTAGGGGAGCTGTCTGTTTCTATGGCAGTGGGCAGCCTACTGCTGTCACTTAGTAGGTGCTGCTGTGTCCCCCTTGGTGTCATCATGAGAGGTGCATTAAGAGCTGGCTGTTGTGGGCCACACCATGCAGAATTTTCACAGGTGGAGAATTCTTTATGGTCAGTGTTCTCCGGAATGTGGACACCTGGTGGCTGTTGTGGTGGGAACACCAATCTGGTGCTCCTGTGGGATGGACCTTGCAGCAGATCACTGGATAAGGATGTTTTGTTGGTTGGGTATCTGCAGCTTCTGCTGGCAATACTCTTGTCCCAGTGGTGAGGTAAAGTGAGTAGACTCCATAAATCCCCTTTCTTTGAATTTTGTCCATTCAAATCTCCTATCGTTTGACTTTAATGAGGCAAAAATGTGCTTGACCTGGCTTTTGCTGTAAGCCAAAGTGCGCATGTATAGTCAGCTACACAGCTCAGCTGCTCAAATTACAGTAACTTAGTCCTGTTTCTAAGCTCATAAATCCGTTTAACCTAAATCAAAGTAGTGAACTCTCTAAATGATTTGTCTTACGAGGCTTCAGCTTTGTGGCTTCTTTCATCATAAATAAATCAGCCTGGTTTTTGTGACACACTGACAGTCACATGTCACAGATGTAAATTCCAACATTTGGTACAGCTGTATTCCCATGGCATCCTCTGAGCTTTGTGGTGTTGAGGAACAAGCCTAAGCTATCTGACAGTAAACAAGTCTGCCTGAAATAAGAACTGAAAACATCTGAGTTAATTTTAGTTAACTGTTCTTGTGTAAATAAGGGCTTGTTGTTGTATATGTAAGGTAACTTCCATAGCCTAAACAAGTAGGAAATTTTAAATTCTGTTTGCTGATGTGAATTTCTGGAATGGCCTGTGAAAAGTTACGTGGCACAGGTGTTCTGGAGAAAGCAAAATGTCAAATACCAAACACTCACTGAGTGATGTAATTGCTTTCTAATCTGATATAGAGCTTGCATATAGTGCATCTGAACACTGAGCTCTAGCAGGCTCCAGCATAAATGGTCTTCTGAGATGCATCTTGTTAGGATTTAATGTCATAAAGCAATTCATAATACAGAGGACTCTCTCTCTCTCTCTCTCCAAGGGTAAAATTCACCTTTCCTGGTTCTTGTAAATATGTGTATACAGTAAAATAAACAAGTTTGATAGAGGTACAAAATGCTAAAGTACTTGTTAA
This sequence comes from Eopsaltria australis, assembly GCA_034509425.1. Lineage (NCBI taxonomy): Eukaryota > Metazoa > Chordata > Aves > Passeriformes > Petroicidae > Eopsaltria > Eopsaltria australis. The sequence continues at coordinate 1,568,175 of JAVTVJ010000280.1, forward strand.
ACTGTATCCCAACTGTTTCAATTTAGTAATTTCACTGTATGTATAATACAACAGAGTAAAAAGTATGATTTCTGGCAAATTACTTATTTTCTGGTTTCTCCAGTGAGACCATTTTAAAACACTCTGCATTTCAGTATGCTTTTGTTGTACAAAGCAATAAGAACTGCATTAAAACTTTCTCTGATAGTAGTTAAGAAAGCAGCGAAGTCAGTCTTTCTTCACTAAACACCCATTCAAAATGATAGCAGTGCACACAGGATGCTCAGTTAAGAGTCCGCAGAATATGAAATTACAAACCTGAATGTATTTATTTTATTCATCCTGACTTGTCTATTTTATTTATCTTTGGCTTTCCTGGGGATTCTTTGTGGTGAAGAGCTGCTCCAGAGTTAAGTCAGAGTGGTTCAGTAGAGGTGTTCAAGCATTATATAAGCTGTCAGTTTGCTTTCACTCTTTCTGGATCTTTCTCCTTCAATAAGATTTCATTTCCATAACCTGTTACAGGCATTGTAGGTCATTATCTGCATTGTGAAGGGTGCTTTTCCATGAAGCAGGAAAGGCCCAATCTCAAATTGCCTAAGGCTGAATAAGCAAAACCTTTGAATACAATGGTGTCAGTAGTTCAGTAATGTCTGTATTCCTACCTCTCATGCATGCTGATTTAAATTAGCTTTGAGTCTAAGCTTGGTGTAACCTTATATATTTGTAAATGGTTTCTCTGGTATCATAATAGAGACTTGCAGGCTTCTTTAAGCAACACAAGACAGGAAGGTGGAAAAAAAAGTAACCTGGGATTTTTGTTTGATTTGATTGCTTCTCCTCCAGAGAGATGGCTTTGTGGGTCTGGGTTTTTGTATGTAACGGTTACTGCACTCAGCTTGTTTTATAATCTTGTCTGTGAGGATACTGCTGTCTTTTAATGAATGTCTAGGAAATAAAACTAATTACTTACAAGCACAGCCTTTTTAATAAGGAGATGTTTTCTCATGCATCACACTGCTTTCTAAAGATGTCTCTGAAGTTGAACACAATAAATTCAAGTCTACAGTGCTCTGTAACACAAAGACATAACAAGATCTTGGGACTTCAGAAGACAGCCTCTGGAGTTATGCCTGGAGTCATCCTGAGTACTTGCAGCCATGAGTATACTTGGTGTGCTGTTACTTGCATAGCAATAACTGACAGCAGCTTTTATTACAAAAAAGGTGATCTCCAAGGTGTGCTGTCCAATATATCTGCTGTCACATCCCCTCCTCTCCACAGACATTCTTTTATCAATCTCAGAGCAAACATCTAAATAATAACTGGAAGGAGTTAGTCTTTAGGGCCTTTTTTTGTTTTGGGGTTTTTTTTGCTAATATATTATACAGCTGCTTCTTGCCTGATGATTTTAGGCTGCTTTGGAGTCAGTTCACCACTGTTTTTGGTGTGAGTCCTGCAGATGGGAAGGTGTGCAGAAGCCCTAGCTTTAGTCCCTTGGAGAGAAGGCTGGCAGTGCACTGAGAGAGGGCTTTGTGGAGCAAACGGGGCCGTGTATGGCCCCAAGCTTGGCATTGCTCTGGAGGCAGCTGAGGCTGTTTCAAGTGAAATCTCTGCTGACTTCGGTGACGCAGGAAGAGCACTGAGTTATGTAGTGAGGGAAGGAATCTGCAGCATAAAAACCCTCAGTGCCTCGAGGCTGATGCTGTAGCTGGGAGCACTTGTCAGCCCTGCTGCACAGATGTCCCTCTTGGACATCGCAGCTTCGCCCACGCTCGCCTTCCTGCAGTCCCTCATGCAGGGAAGGGAAGGGCCCAAGATGCTGTTGAGCTCTCCTGGTGTCTCCAACAGCATGTTTTGCCCAGTGGTAGCTGCAGGCGGGGATGTGGGTGACAAAGCCACTCACCTGCCATGAGGTAGTGTGCTTGAAAGAATGCTGAGATGGCAGCTGCTGCCATTGACCGGGCTGTTTTCAAAGAAAGCTGCATTCATAAGGGCACAGCAGGAATAAGGAGACCTGGCAGTTATTGTTTGGGTGCATTGTGGGGTGTTCATTATTCTTTATTCATCAGCACTGGGTGGTCAGTGTCATGTGCGCCTGGCTTCTGCTCCCCTCTGTTCCTGGTGATGGGCAAGGCAAAGTTTGAGGGAGGGTTGATGGGCAGATAGTTTTCCTTCTGCAACAAGTGAGTTCACTGCAGGAAAGTGAGAAGGTGGAAGGTGGCTATTACTGTTCTGCTCTGTAGTTTAAATCTCTCTGCTTTGGTTCCTAATGCAAACAGGAAAGGCAGTATGATCAGCTTTCAAGAAAAACTAAAAGCAGATTTGCCACATTTGAGTAAACTCAACCAAAATTACAGCAAATAGGAACTATCCTGTGATCTGTGACTTCATTGTATCATTTACAATTACTTGGACATGATTTCTTAATTGAAAACTGACTGTGCAGCACGTTGTTATTAAAAAGATAAACCTCAATGACATGGCTGTGCCACTCAACAGAAAAAAAAATGGAAAATTCTCCTCTACTCAAAGAGGTTTATTCCTTAAATGTAGAGGAAGGGATTTAATCAGCAATTATTCTCTTTACATGAATAGTTTTGTATTGATAGTTTCATTTCAGTAAACTATATTTTGACTTGTCTGCGGGCACAGCTGCCACTTCTCCTGTAGCTGAGCAGCTGGATATAAAGCCGTGAGTTTATGACCTGACAAGTATACGTAGTTAGATGTAGATGTATCTTGTCTAAACCTGTATCTGTATTTCCATCTAGGAATATCTGCATAAACATAATAATACAGTTTGTAAAGCTCATTAAAAGTTTGGAGGCAATCACAAGTACTCAATTCTACATGTGTTAAACAATCAGCCAAGATTCCCAGTAGTGATCAAAAGAATTTAGAAAAGCAATATTTCTATCTTTGTTTCTCTGTGGTTGTAAAGATAGGAAGATAAAACCCATAAAGCCTACCTGTAATCTTAACTATCCAGTCTTGTTTGAGGTGTGGCTTACTTGTGAAGTGGCTTTTTTATTTGGCTGGAGGTTTATTGTTTTGGTTTTTCTCTGCTGGAGAACTACAGGAGCAGTTTTCACCACCCAGCTGGAGCCAGACTGTTGGAGTTTTTTTCATGAAACCACTTCTTCTTTGACTGTTGGTTAAGAAATGTGAGTTTTAAATAGGTGATAATATAAACAAAATGAGAACCCAACATTTAAATAGTCTACTTTACTAAGAGAACTTCTCCTTTCAGTTTTTATGGGCCTCTGGTACTTTCTTGGTGGCTCTCCAGAAATTCTGCCAAAAGGAGATCTAATGAAACAGTACAGGCCGATACCCTCTGCTTGTGGCAACATTGTTTTTGACTGCAGCTCTTCTAGTTTACAGTTTTACTCCATTTTTTAAGTGTACAAAGCATGATTAAAAAAGAATAGCTAACAACAACAAAACCCCAAATTAAAAGGCAGATGTTTTCCACACTTCTCATATTCATAATACACTCAAAGAGCTGAATCACAGACCATGGGACTTGGCAGCACAGGAAACCTGTGTTTTATGTGTTGGTGCTCTCTTTCCAGACCTCAGCCTTTCTTAGGAATGCCTACGTCAAATGTTTTCCTACAGTTCTTCTTTTTCTTTTGCTTTTTTTCCATAAATCAGCCCTCTGGCTGGTTGTGTTGTACTGGAAGTTGCTGATGCTGCCATGGGTGGTCCTGAGGCTTCCTTCTTTTCAAGAAAATATTCAGTGTGTAAATATTTTACATTGAATACTTTGCCTTTACATTTTGCAAATCTGCCTTTGCTGTCTTACGTGTCTGGATTTCTTCTGCAGGGATAGGCCTGTGCACTAGAAGTGTGAATTAAAGATAATTGACTGTGGAAGTGGTGTACTTTTTCCTGCGAGCTGACTTTGCCCTTGTACTGAGAATGTTTACAATGATGAGAACTCATTTGTGCTTCCTAAGCTTCAGCCAAATGTTTGACTTGTCATAATTTAACTGTGATATAAAGCAAACTGAGGTATTTAATGCCAACATCAGAAAGTTACCAAGAGCCAGTTTTCACAAATCCAGTTTTAGTCGTGGACTGGGATGAGTCATTTAATCCGATGCAATGAAAACAGAAAAGATTTTGAAGCACAGACATGTGAGTTCATCTTCCACTTTTCATGTTCCAGAGGAAAAATTTTTGTATCTGGAGGAAATTTTTAAGCTGTCTGCCTTGTAACTTGTAACTTCATGAACATCCCAAACAGCAAAATTCAGGACAGTGTTAATACTGATCATGGAAAAATAGGTCCTTAGAGCCCACTGAACTAAAGGAGTCTCCCTTCTGAGTTCTTCTAGTGGTATGAAGAAGGTAGGGTTGATCAAATAACCTGGTACATCCACAGTTAAGTCTGCTTCTTCACCACAACATTGCAGTTTACGTCAGCAGAGGAACTCGGGTCATAGATAATGACCATAGGTGGTAGGAATAGTAAACTGCTAACAAGTTCTGCTTGTGTACAGAAGCCTGCCATCGATACCCAGAGTATTCAGGAGAAACTCATCTGTTTCCCCAGTCTTTTGAAGATGTTGGATACACATGGGGATAATTTTTTTGAGAGTGATGAAAGCCTAAATGAGTTGTGTTTTGTTGGCTCATATTTTAAAAACTTTTTATTAATGGAGTTTGGTTTTTTAAAAATTAGTTTATTAAATGACGGAAAGGGTCCAGCATTGTGAGTAGTTTAGCATTGTGAATGGGCATCAGAAGATAAAGACAAAGAACCACTCAGTGTTTCTGCTTAATGATGGGTATGTGTTCGCGTTCACATACGCATGAAATCCACCCATTCTGAGAGGGCTTCATTAAGGACCCAGCCTTTAATAAGCAAGGATCCACAGCCATGTTTGAGAGCTTTTTGTGTTCCAAAGTGCCCCTCCTGTTAAAATATCTTTAGAAAAAAAAAGGAAAATCTTTTCCTGCTTCCTGTGGAGGTTTCAGTGCAAACCTGGACTACTCATAGAAGGAACTGTCTCCGGTGATTGCAAGTGTTTGATTCTTGAGGGCTGTCGAGTCTCTTGCAATGAGATTCTTTGTGTCACCATTTAAAGCTTGTGAAAGACCTGTGTGCCCCACAGATTGCTGCCAAATTCATGTATCCTATGGCACTTCTAGAGTATTGCAAAGGCCTTCCACCTGTTTTCTCCCAAACTGCAAACTGTGACAAACAGAGCAAGTTATTTTACAAATTAGATTGGAAAGTCCTGTCCAGTCTTATCGACGTCCTTTGGAATCTTCACTGTTTCTGGTAAGTTTTTTTGAGCAAATTACGTGCAGTTGTTTGTCCAGTTGCTTACCAGCTCGTCAGATACCCAGACTTCCAGGGAAGACTTGTTTGTTTTTAGACCCTTGAGCCTAGAACAACAGACTTGTGAATAACCTGTCCCCTGCAGACCTCCCAGGATGGGAGACATCTGGATTTTAGATTATGTTCATTAGGTGCCACACATTATTTGATGAGGAAGCTCACTTGCTTCCTCTTGCTCTCTTGCTCACTGAGGTTTTTTTAGAGCTTGCCTCAGAATCACACTAACTTCTTGTTCTTCCCCCCTACTCAAAAACAAGCTTCTTAAGAAATCAGAATGTAATGGAAAGCTTGACTTAAATTGGACTCGTATTTTCAAACGCAATTAAAATACCTTGCCGTGTCTAGATTACATGGATTTTAAAATTTTTTTGAAGTGGGGCAGAGGTGTTTGCAAACTTCGATGTGTAGTATTGGGTGGCTTCTTGAAAGAAACAGGAAGGGTTGAGGCAAACTAGCTGTGCTGCTTGTTCTCCAGATACCAGTATTTCCAGCTCTTCTGCATTTGGAATTGCTGGCAAACAGGTGGCATGGTTGTAATCTCAGGTTACCACAGGTCAAATGAAACAGGGTCATCATTCTTGTGGACCATGCAGACAGAAGAAATCAGACCCTGAGGTGTTTAATTGTGCTCTAAGGCACTAAGAAAGATATGGGAAACAGCAGGCTGACTGACCTCAGCTTGGTCACTGAGAGGACTGCAGCACTGGTCCTCCTGGAAGTCATTTCTAGGCACATGAAGAACAAGAAGAGGACAAGAAATAGCCAAACATGAATTTACCATGGGCAAATTCTTCCTGAGTGCGAAAAAGTGATGGAGAGAAAAAGCTGCTGGCAAAGGGAGAGCAGAGGACCTTGTTTAGTTTGATGGTACCAAGTTTTTTGACACTTCCATTAGCATCCTTGCGGCCAAACTGAATTCCCCCTGGATAGATTGTTGGACAGACTGCATGTGAAAAATTGGCTGAGCCAGCATTGAACTGGCAGAGAGTTGTTGGCGGTGTTCCTTGGGGGCTGATACTGGTGCCAGTGTTTAATATTTTTGTTGGTGATACAAATGACAAGTTGGAGCACGCCCTCAGCAAACCAAAGGTGTCACCAAATTGATGGAAGTAGCAGATTGCAGGAGCTGCCATTCAGAGAAACTTGAGAAAGGTGACGTGGGCTAGCAGGAACCCAAGAAGTTTAACAAAAAGAAAGGCAGAAAACAGCTTTGCAGAGAAGACCTGGTGATAGAAGGATTTTCCTGCTCTGAGCTCCTGAGACTGAATACCCATACAGAGGGACTGTAGGGAGCACAGTCAAGGACCAGTGAGGTGGTTGGGTCAGAGCACATAGCATACCAGGAAAGGCTGTGAGAGCTCGTGGTGTCTCTCCTGAGAAGGCTGAGGGGATGCTCCAGTTGACTCCAGCTATCTGTAGGATCATTATGAAGAAGAGGGACCCTTGACTTCTTTTAGAGGAGCATAGTGAAAGGATAGGCATGAGGTGATTGTCAGAAGTTTCAGGTGGGGAAATTCAGGTTGACCATAAGGAAAAATACCATGTATTATGAGAGTGGTGAAAGAGGTGGTGTATTCTCCATCCCTGAGCTGGGTCCTGAGCAGCGTGGTTCAGCTTTGAGGCTAAGTCTGCCTTGGGCAGGACTAGAGACCCCCAACTGCTGAATTTAGTATTTAATATTGCCCTTTTCTTGAAATAATGGTTTGTTAGTGCATGAAAATTAGTAACTATATTACGGCATTTTAAGAGGAACAGTGCAAAAGTATTTTTTTCGTGAATTTTTTTTTTTCCTTTCACATGCATCTCATGTCACATTTCTAGCTTTAGATCTTTTGAAGTGGACATTGCTGAATCCTGTGATTGTCTTTCTATGAATCAAAAACAAGCCAAGTCTCTTTCTCCTTAAAAGAGACTGTTATGTTCAGCAGCACTCGAGGTGGTGATGCATTTTTGCATATGAGCATGCATATGGCTTGAGAATGGGAGCATTGTCTACAGCCCTGCTTACTTTTGATGGTTTAGCTCAAAGCTTATTTGAGAGAGAGATTGTTAGGGAGAATCTCAGAAATGTCTTCTAGCATCAAGCTACCTCCCTGGCAAAGAACACATTTTCTTGGTAGCTTGTTTTGTTCCAGGAATTTGAAATCATTTATACTCAACATCCACGGAGCTTCAGGAGAATGTGGCTGTAATGATACAGTGAATTGCCATCAGTGAAATATGGGCCTACTCAGTTACACACTTAGACAGTGTTTGCCATTATACAGGGCTTTCTAGCTCATACTGGTATATATGTAGCTCTCAATTAAAACAATTTTTAAAATTGTGATACGAAAGTAAAATCACTTTTTTTAAGATTTTATAGGCTGCGTGGGTTTGATCTTTAGACCTTTCCCATCAAGTGAAGTACTTTAAATCTCCATGCAGAATTTTAGCTCACATTCCACCTGCAAAGAGAGCAATAGACTTAGGCCTGGTGTTGTGTGACATCCTGGGGGAACTGCTTTGCTTACTTGGCTCATATCATTTTAATGCATGGGTTCTTAGAGGGGACACACCTGAGGGAATACACAAAACACTCGTATCCTAGAAAGAACTTGAAGTAGTGCAGGCCAAAATTTCCATGCCTTTTTAATGGATTAACTGAATTAGCTGAGTACAACGATTTAGGTAATAGGATAATGGAACCATGGAACTTTAAATTATTTTAATTATTTTGATAGGTGTTTAAAGGGGAGTTTAATGTGCTCTATAGCTGAGGTTATACATGGAGTAAGATACCATTTTACCTTTTGAGGGCTTTTTAAGTAACATTGTTTATTCCTTTTCTTTTATATGTATGTTACATAATTTTTTTTTTACTCTTTCAGGCATTGTGTATGTATGCCCTGTTGCTGTATTTTGGGGCAGCTTTGTGATTTCCTGCATCTCCAGATCTTTGCATTGGGTAGTTACACTATCCTGTAAGTTTTCCAGGCCCTCTAGGTGGATTATTACGCTGAGGGTGTCGGATAAGCCCCGGATCAGGCAGGTTTGGTGGTGTGTAAGGACTTGTGTGTACTGGGAGTGGGAGACAGGGCTCGTGTCTCGAGTGAGGTGCTCCCAGGGCTGTCCATTGGAGTGCTGGTCCCACGAGCAGATGGGGTTGCCCAGCGAGCTCCTTGCTGTCCATGCCGTGGTGGGACAGCGGCGCTGGCTCCCCGAGGGCTGAGCAGGGGCTGTGGGTGAAGGGGCGGCAGCCTGGCCCTGCCAGGGGGACGTGCCGCCTGTCACTCCCACTGCATCCTCTGAGCTCCGCGGCTCCGGGAGCGCCCGCCTGGAGCTGCATCTAAAGTGTGCCTCACTGGGCATGTGTAATGTCTCTGTGATTACCCATGGAACCAGCACACAAAAAGATTGCTGAATGCGAAAGTTTTCTTTTCAGTTTCTTCGTTTTCTGGAAGGGAGAGACGGCAGAAGGGAGCAGGGGCTGGGATCAGAGTTAAAAACTCTCTTCCCGGTTTGACCATGAATTTGTTTCTGACTTCTTGTCTAAGATTTTTCATCTCTGTTAGACTTCTTGCAAACTGCAAAAGTTGGGAAGATAGCAGTGTTCCCACCTTTTATTAAAATGCCTTGAATTCAAAAGAGAATGAATAAGATCTAAGCATTTTCTTTTTTTTTTTTTTCCCCAGAGAATTTGTTTCTGCCACAGCTAACAAATCTCTCAATAGAACAATAACAAAGATGATGTTTGGTAATGGTATGTTTTTAACTTTGGCTCTGTCTCAGACTCTGAATTCTAATGCTTTTTCTATAGGCATAGAGGGGCACTAAACTATTTGTATGTTACTGTAGCTCTGTGAAAGTATACTACAAAAATAGAACCATCTTACCTTTAGGCTCTCAGAGGTTCATTGTGAAGAAGCCCAGACATTTTCCTTGACTGATTGGCTGCCTGACACAGTCTTCTATAAATTTGCAGATGGAATGGAAGCACATACATGACTTTCCATGCATACTAAATTCAGGATTTGATATGCTCTGCATGTTTCACACAAGTCGTCTGCATGGTACGCACTGCAGGTTTGATGCTGTCTTGGGCACATTACTGTATGTGCATGTTTAGCCATTTTTTGGGATACCTGGTGAGCCCAATTCCTTACACTTGGAGAATAAGAGGATATTTGAGATGGGACACATAAGACCTGAAATAATTGTTCCCATTGTGAAACTAACGTGTTAAGTGACCAAATTTAGCTGAGTATGTAAGTTTTGGGCCTGTGTAATACCACAGATTGGGTTAAGTGTAAAACAGAAACCTTTTGATATGGCACTGTGGATTTTTGGCTTTATCCAGTGTGAGGAATGCTTAGAGCATGCTTTTTTCTCCAGGATTTTCTTGTATGTTTAGTTGACACCCTAATTATTTACAGACTTCCAACAAGTCAGAATTTTCTCATGATAAGAAGTCATTAAGTCGTACTGAAAAAGCTCTGTATAATGAATTGACATTCGTGCCTTGTTTCCATGGATAAGATGGATATGGTGGGGTTTTTTTTTCCCCTTTTTCTTTCCATTCTTTAGATCTGAAATCAGCTGGTTTTTGGCCCAAATTCAGTTCATCAGAATGCTCAAACTTAGGCTTAATTCAAGCATCTATTTACCATTGCATGGCCAAGAGTCACCTCATAAAATAACAGGAAGTGACAGAAATAACAAACTTTTAAAAACTTTAAAGATAAGGAAAAGGGAAAGTTTATTTTTAAATTCCAAATTGAAATAAAAAAGAAAATAACCACTAGATGGCACTTGGAAATTGTATATTAAGATATTACAAATGTTCATAGACTCAAAAGGTTTTTATGTGGATCCATGTAGTTCTGAGCGACAGTGATGCTTCCAAAACCAGAATTAAAGTTCCTTTAGCTGTATCTCTTTCTGTGATCAAACTAAACCACTGTGCTAAGGAATCTAGTCTGAATTAAAAGCTCATTCCTGAATCTTAAAATGCTCCCTTTAGCAAGATGATAAATACAAATACAACTGATAAATGTGTGCAAATTAGTTTGGTTTCCATGTATTTTTCATGGAATCATAGAATTGTTTAGGTAGGAAAAAATTCTGAAGATCACTGAAGTCCACCACTAAGCCATGTCCCTAAGTGCCACATCCACATGGCTTTTAAAATACCTCCAGGGATGGTGACTAAACCAGATCCCTGAGCAACTGTTCCAGTGCTTGACAACCCTTTTAACTTGGGGAAGTTCTTCCTTATATCCAGTCTAAATCTGAGGCCATTTCCTGTTTTTGTTTGGGAGAAGAGATTCATAGCCATTTGTTTCAGTAAAATTGTGCTGTGCCTTAGCATTCTGTTTACCTTCTTGGCTTATGGCTAATTTGAGATACAATGTATTTTGGCAAAATGTTGCTGCTTTAATATTGTCAATAGCTTGGAAATTAACTCAGAGTTTGGTAGGGAGGGGTTCATGCAGGGAACAGACTCACAAGGGTTCACTTTCCATTTCTGGCTTTACACACTTGTCCCTCTTGGTAGGGGGAGAAGATGGAAGGTGACTGTGACAATTCAATTCTGGAGAAAATACTTTAGTAGCTAGAAATTTATTATCAAGTCAGTTTTGTGGTATTTCTGGCACAAGCCCCTTTTATTTGAAATTCTTGTGTAGTCTCTTTATTGTTGTTTCTGAGATGCATGAGAGTTACATTACCATGATTTATGGGCTTTATATTGAAGATGCACAAAGCTGAGTAAATACTTTCTGTAGCCATCAATTTGATTCTTCTTCCAGAGGAGTAGTGGGTAGTAGCTGTTCAAGGGGAAGTTTAGACAACTGCCTTAGCCTATTGCACTTGAATTGAAAAGAGCAGAAGTAGACAAAGTGTAATATGGGGTTGTGCAGGGATATTTTATAGCCTATTAAATATATATTAAGGGAGTAATTCTTTCATTGCTCATACAGCTGTCTATGGTTCCCCTGACACTGGTGGTAATTATGAGTGAATTTTATTATGAAAACTCTGTTATGCACATGGTAAACCTTAGAATGGGTTACAGTAGTGATGGACACAGCTGCACTGTCCTGCTTTTGCAGAAGACACTGGGACACAATCAACAAGAGGTGAAAAGGAGAGTTGAACAATTTTGCCATTCATCTGTGCTCCCCCTGCGATATCTGCTGCAGGAACGTCTCTTCTTTGTGCTGCTCTGTGCTGCACAAAAGCACTTGGCTGTGTTTCTGCCATGACTGCACCCTACAGCAATTTGTACGCCTGCTAATCAAAGATAAAAACGGAGCTTTGGGAGTGGCAAGTCTAGAACATGTACCTTTTTTTTTTTTTTTCTTTCATTCATAGGTTCTCATCCTCTGCAGGCTGTGAGCAGAACTCCAGACGATCCTTATTCACATAAAATTCCAGTTTGTCTTGGGTTTCTTACCTGATAGGCCCTTCAGTGAGGAAGCTGTTGCTGAACTGCAGATGCCCTCCTGGGAATGATCTGATTGGAATGTCCACACACTGAAATTCATGGAATTTTTCCTGTGGCTGTCTTACCTGTGAGCTCACTGGCTCTAAAAATCTCTTTTTGCTGAGATTAAGCATTTAGTAATTTGCAAAAGCTGGAGAGAACTCCTGGTTATCTAGCTGACAAATCACAAAGATTTTTATTTTGCAACACTGAAATTTTGGGAAATGCAGGAATGACAGTGGTCTTTCTAGAGAAGCTGCTCCCCATGCAGGCTGAGGTAGTCCCACTCACGCAGGAACACAAAGCAAATTTTTCATGGCGTGCTTTTTCAGCTCTAAGTTGCAGAAAGTCAGTGCTTTTTTGGAGTGTGCTGTTGCTATGGTCTGTGATGCTCTGCAGACAAGCACTCATCTCCTGCCTGAGAGGTAGTTGCATTTTACAGTCTGCTCTGTGTTCCTGGAGGAAGAGTGCTCTGTTGATAAATTACTCTGGTGTCAGTAGAGGGCTTAGAAGTGGTTGTCATTATTATCTCCCCTCTGTGGGAGGAAGTACTGCAAAGTAGGTTGGGCTCTGGCAACTCTGTGTTTTGAATTTTAGATATTTATTCCGCTCACCTTCCCAGGTTTCTTGGTGCACTGTCCTGTTTTGGCAGCAAATGTAGAAACAAAAAGAAATACCACTTTGGAGCAAAAGGATGCCAGAATTTCCAGGCTCTGTGGGTTACATCTCCGTCACCTAGGAGCAGAGCCAGGTTTGGTAGTGCAGGTGTCCCAGTGTGTCCATCCTCTGGGTGAGTGACCTCACCTACACATGCAGGAGGCTTTGCCCTGCTCCCCAGTTTGTGGTTCCTTGGCATTAGCACTGTGCTGAACATGCAGGAAAAGAACCCCCTGCCTGATCTCCAGGAGCTCCAGGCAAAGGAAGTTGCTGGGCTGATAATCCAGGTGCTTTTTTCCAGCAGATGCACAGGGCTGTAGGCAGACTTGCTGGTGTGCTTTTGGCAACAGGGTGGTTAGCACCTGGTGTCCAGAAAGGTGGATGTCACCCTAACAAATGCTTGTCTTCTGCAATTTATAACCCAGAAATTTTGGCTAGCACCATGTGTCACTGGAGTCTTGCTTGGTGAAGTAAATATAGCTGTAGTCTGTGACTTAGTGGGTTTCTGGTTTTTGTGTTTCTGCCTCTGCAGCTGCTGAAGTCTAAAATGAGTCCTACAATAGCAAATGTCCTACTGTAAATTAAATTCAAGGCAACAAAAAGTATTGTTATGATGGAGATCTGAGTCTTCAGACAACTGCTTTTTTCTAAGTAACGCTAGGCTCCTGTTCATATGCTTCTGTTTGAGTACAGATGTTAGTGACTTGCAGTCTGAGACCTTTTTCTGCAAGGCAAACTCTTCCATCAATTCTTTCCCTTCATCTGCACCAGCGATCCACTTCACAGAGGCAAAAGGGGCTACAGTGAGTACAGTTGTTCAACATAAAGTGTTTTTCATACTAGACAAAGCTTGGTAGATTTCTTTGCATTAAAAAAAATACCAAAGAATATTTCTTATTTTGCATATCTGAATGAAAAGAGGAGGAATAGAGTTGAAGTTTAAACTCTGTTGATTTGTGTTATATGTTGCTTTTCTTGCTCTTAGGCAGGTATAAAAGGGATACTTAAAAAAAAACCCCAAAATTTAAAAAAAGTGCTGTTGACATTTTTTAATGATCTTGGGGTTTAATTTTATGTATTAGAGAACAAAGAAAGCAAGCAACTGAGATCAGAGTTTGAGAATAAGGAACAGTTTAAAATAATTTCTGAAGATGGAAGAGTGTGTCATTAAAAATTAACTAACACTTGTAGCTGTGTTGCTAAGTGTTTCGTGTGGTGACAGTCTCTCCCAAACCTCCACTGGCAAACAGGACCCCATTGAGTCTCAGCATGTCCCCCATTAAACCATCACATCTCTGAAAATTAGAAAGCTCATTAATGGCCTTCTGCTGTGAAGCAATAAAGAGTATATTCACTGACTGGTCAGCAATTAGTGCCAACTAGTTTTTGTCATACATTATAGAAATATTCTGGTTCAGTTATTCCAGCGCTAAAAGAAACTTATTTAAAAAAAAACAACCCACTTTTTGTATTTGTGTAGGTGTATTTTACAGCCAGCAATCTCCTTTTGCTTTCATGTGAAAATTCAAATACCTCTTCAGCCCACTAGACTGCTGAGAACATGAACTCATTTCCCAGTCTCCTGCTTCTTTATTGAAACAGGTCACTGACTCAGTAGTCCCCAAAACAACAAACTATTAGTGTCATAGTTCAGTCCTCTCTTTTCTCATTAGCATTTGTTTTTATCATGTAGTAGAGAACTTAGATAGTGGAAAACAGAGCAGAAAGTGTGGAAAATCCACTTGAAACTGCCTTTGCTCCTTTGTACCAGTAATCTTCATTGAGTCAACCAAAGGCCCAGCTAGGCTCCAGGAAGTGGTGTTTTTTTAAGGTAACAGGAACTCAGAAATTCATTTCCACTGTCCTTATGGAAATGAGAGTTGCTGAAGATCAGATGCTGCTCTATGGAGAATTTTCCAACGGTGGCTACACCATAGTCACAATCCATGTCTGTGGGATTCTGCTTTTGCAGGTCTTGCATTTCTTTCTAAACTGTATTACAACATGTGTCGAGAGCACTTGGCTGCTTTTGAAGACCTTTATAAAGATTTTGGTGTTTGTGGATGTAATTTATCACGTCTAGCTTATTTAGCACAAGCAGCATTCTCAGTGACAGATCAACACTGATGAGCTAGTCCCAAAATAGTACTGCTGAAGTTGGTTACCTGTGTAAGGTTTTATAAATAACAGAGGAAGATAGCAGAAAAACAAAACTTAACATTACCAAATGTAATCAAACCCTTGTTGTTAAAGTACACTTAAAAAATGAAGACTTATAAACAGTTATGTATTTGAAATAGAAGCAAAGGCAGTAAAAAGCTAAACAATATCTTCTTGCCCGATTTCCCTCCACCATCCACCTCTTTCCTTCAGGAATCTTTTTTTTTTTTTCCCCTCTGAAGCTCTATTAGCTATACATATTTATGAGACGTCCAAGAAGACTGTGATCCTTTGATTAATGTTGCTAGGGATCAGAAGGACAGCCAGTGCACACACACACATACACAAGAAAATTCTTAAATTTTTTTATACTGATGTAATACTTTTGTAATGTTTGATCTGTATATGCACTAAAAGTAGATGTAGAATGTCACCCTGAAGGTATCTTGCTGTCAATGGATCATGAATGTCAGCCTTGACAGGTATCCTCTAGTGACGTTATAAAGCATATGTGGCTTATTTTAAGGAAAGCTGTCCATACCTTTCTCTTGTCTTGTTGAGATATTCCTGCCTTCTCCCTAGTGGTTGTCACTTCATTTTTGTCATCCTCAAAATGAGAAGTAACTTGTAAAATCTTGTTGTCTGGTTTTACTAATTTTTACTCTTTTGAACTTCTAAAAGCCATTACATCTGCCTTAAAAGATACATGATATTTTTACTGATACCTGTGGAAAAAAATTACTTTTTTTCTGTGTTACGGTTCATAAATTCCAGTTATTGCAAACTTTGC
Organism: Eopsaltria australis; assembly: GCA_034509425.1. Classification (NCBI taxonomy): domain Eukaryota; kingdom Metazoa; phylum Chordata; class Aves; order Passeriformes; family Petroicidae; genus Eopsaltria; species Eopsaltria australis. The sequence goes on from JAVTVJ010000280.1 coordinate 1,583,583, forward strand.
ACTTCAGGTGTTGTGTATCTTCTTTACTTTTAAGCCCAAATCTCTCAAAGATTGCCCATGGCTTGTTCTGTGACTTTCAATTGCCAGGCTTAAATGTGTTCTTCCATTCTTGTGGGGTCCAAGTCCAGCTCTTTCTGTAAAAGCATGCTGGTAGAGATGCTTGCCAGCGCTTGGGGATCCTGAAAGTGAGAGAAGCAGCTGGGTATTTTTGCTTGCTTCTGTCTGCCAGCTTCCAGTCTCTCACATAAAACAAGCACCTAACATGCTATTGACAATGTGTCAAGGGGAAAAAAATCAGATAAATAAATAGAATCTTAAGAGTCAAGTAACTGGATTCCATCGATGTTTTGCCATTCAAGAAGTAAATAATGCCAGTAAAACTTCCACTGTCGTTTAATCATAATCATACATGCATTCTGCTACATCTTGCCAAAAGTAAGGATAATATCCATGTTAGCTGTATTTTGCATTTGCCTGCATTTTTTCATGTATCTGAATGTATCACCAATTAGGACACAAATGTCCATAAAGTGGGGGAATAGTAAAATAAAAGATCAAGCAATCCAGAGGAAAACAAGTTTACCACACTATGTTGGCATCCATTTTTAACAGGAAATGTCCCATGTGATATAGTAAAGAATTGGAGCATTTTTCATTATACCAATCCTGTATTTGATTGAGAGGAGCATCAGCAAAAAGTGCACACCAAAAAAAGTCTCCGAGATGTAGGTCAAAACTTACAGGGACCTGAATAAATAAAAATGGGGAAAGAAGATTTGGAAACACAAAAGTATTTAAAAATAGGATGTGACCCACCCTTAAGGGGAAGGAAACAATTTTATGTGTTTATGAATGACCCCCTATTTTATAGGAAAGAAGAGCAGCCATAGAGCATAGAGTATATAGCTTGACATACTTAAGAAGTGAGGGACTTCCAGGCCATGCGGTAAATGTAAAGTTTGAAGTCTGTTTGTGACCTTAGTCCTTCCATCAGTGGGGTCAGAATCAGGAGAGTTTTTGTTGTTGACCATTGCAGGGATTCTGAAGCAGAAGCAGCGTGATTGTATTTTTCTGTAGTAAATGATGCTTGTATGACAGTGAGGGTATGACTGACTCTGTGTGGTAAAATGGTTCACAATTTAAAAAGACAACCTAGTGGACATCCCTTGAATTCCCAAAGCTGAGTATACATTCTTATTTTAGCACTAATGTGTTATGAGCTTTGGTTAATTTATTTTAGTGGTGAGTGTTTAATACCTAGCCTTCATGAATGGAAAACAAAAACTATTTGTGAGCTCAGCTGTGATGAAGAGGTGTAAGGTACTGAGAGCCTCTTTGGGATTTGCAAGGTGACTGGTGCCTGGCTCTGTGCTGCCTTGCCAAACTCAGCATAGAGCATAGACAGGGCCTCAGGGGTAATGGAGAACACATGTAAGATACACCTAAGTCCTGTGAAGTCTTCCCTTGTTCATCCTTTTAAGGACAGCAGGCAGAGAGGTGCCAGCTAAAGGCAGTGCTGTTGTTGAAACAGCCCTGAGACTTCAGCTGAGCTTTGTGAAGGAGGATCATGGAGCACTCCTAAAATATTAATTTAGTTTCATGCTAACAAGGTAGAGGGCTGTTTGTGGTACTCATCATACTTAGGACTGATTGTAGACAGAAGCCATATGATTAGCTCATGTACACGAGTGAATGGTAAGAGCTGGAGTAGCTCTCCCTGTTGTACTTGTAGCATATTTATCCTGCTCAGAAATAGGCCACATGCTTTATTGACTACAGTAATAGGCAGATCTGTATCACTTAGCAATCTCTGAACGAATCTGTGCTGCCAATGGGAGCTGAAGTCCTGCTTGAACATTAACTCAGCTTTGTTGATTTGTGTCTGAAAATACCCCAAACAAAAGCAAATGGTGGTTCAGCACTTTAGGAAGAGACAGATGGAGAGCACAGTGCAGTGTGGTACATGGCAGAGGTCACAGTGGGATAAAAACAATTTCAAACATACATTTTGTGATACTGAAATGTGGCTTAATTTTCCACACTTAAGTGGTTTTTTTTAAGCCAAAGTGGTTCTTGTATTTGGATCTGCTTTGCAAGTCGCGGATAAAGATTTCGGTGAAATGGTGCATGGTTATATGCTGTATAAAACTCCCTGTAACCTACAGGAGTTGGTTACAGAAAATGAACAGAGGAGCTGGTGATATGAAATCGAAGTTTAAATGTTTTCCAGGCAGAAGTGGCATTATATGGATAGCAAGGTATGTCATTTAATGGGACAAAGTTACTACAAAGTTACAGGGCTTCTTAATTAGTAGGGGGGCAGGTACTGCTGACAAGTGTGGAGGAGCTAACAAATTTCAATACACATCCATGAAAATGCCATTTCAAAATCTAGGTTAAAATTTCTGAACCTCCTTCCTTCAGGCTTCAGTTGTTCCTCCAGCAAGCAGAGGCTGAAGGTCCTTCAGCTTTCTGTACTGGTGAAGTCTGCAGGGGAAGCAGCTGCTTATGCACATTTCTGGTTCTAACAAGGGCACATTGCCAAAATGCCAGTGAGTTAACCAACAAGAAACACCTGGAAGAGATCATCCAAAACTAGAATCAGTGCTCACTAAATGCAGGAGCGTGGCTGGAGCTGTGCAAGATAGTCCTTGTGGGGCATTTGCCCCAGAGGTGGCACAATGGCTCAGGCAGCTGGTCTAAGTGCAAGCATGGCAGCTTTCTCTCCTGCCACTGTAGGCTGAAACATTAGCATTGCACCGGGCATCATACAGAGAGCAGCTTCCTAAAATGCATTGTGGCCTTGCAGTTACAAGGTTTGACTCTTTTCCATGCCTTTTTCCTGAGAGTCAGCAAGACAGCTTCTTCTGGCTTTGCTTATGGGACCAGGGCTTAGTGCAGCTGCTTTGTCCTGCTGCTGAGAAACGCCTGTGAGACTTCATCAGATTTATTGACTTTGTAGAGATGCAGCTGGCTAACCACTCTCAGGTTCAGTTTGTTTTGATGTTTGTGTTGTTTTCTTGGAAAGCTAGCCATGCTCCTGTCAGGGTTGCCACTGATATTACACAATGCTAACAGAAGGCTACAAGGGACCAGACTGCGTGCCAGCAGCACTTGCTTGCTGTGCGCTTCAGTACTCGGATGTGATGTGCTGATTTTATTTATTTATATGTTTATGTGTCCCTTGGTTGGGTAGCACATCTCTTAAGTCAACCCTTAAACTGATGCTTTGGATGTGTTAAGCACGTATTTTTACTAAGAGGTAGTTCTGAGGTATTTTTTAGGTAAGGACACACACACAAGTTCATGTGATTTGTCTTCTGCATGCACTTGGCTCAGCAGATGGTTTTTGTTTTCTGTGCAGTACTTTGGAAAGGTCATCTGATTGGTTGTTTCAAATTCGTGTTTAAAATTCACTTCTCTTAGGGACTCATATTTCCCTATTGCACCTTTTAATGGCACTGGACAAATCCTAGCTCGTAGTAACATGGAGCTCTGTATCAACGATGGGGAGTATAAGTGCATGATTAACACAAGTGGCTGGTGATACGTTCCACTGCGAGAAAGAGGGATGTCCTGGCATTGACATTTTCAGTGGCAAAATATGAAAAGCTGAATGGATATAGGTGTGGGTGAGCTGTGGAGTCTCTCACTCACTTGGCTAATGAAGGACTTCTCTGCCATCCTTCAGACAGGAGCACATTCGAGAGCTGGACTAGCTGGCATCCTTACTTCATGCTCTTAAATTGTGTATTTCTAGTTACTCTAAGCATTACATGGAAGTGTTAAGATTGCATAAAGTACATCCATGCTTATGTTAATATTTGGAATAAATCTCTACCTAATACCTTGCCAGAAACTTCAGAGAGTCTTTCATTTGTGCCTCATATATTTGTCACTGATTTGATGGTCATTTATGCCTATGGGCTTGTTGTGAATTTATCAATATTTTTGCATGACAGGTCACAGTAATGAAAGGCAGTAGTAGGAATAAGGATCACTCAACAGAAGGTGAAGGAACTGGGAAGCGACCAAAAAGGAAGTGTCTTCAGTGGCATCCCCTGCTTGCCAAGAAACTCCTTGACTTCTCTGAAGAGGAAGAAGAGGAAGAAGAAGAGGAAGATATTGATAAGGTAGATTTAATTGGATGCTTTGACCATAGATGCTTAATGGTGGATAGGATTCTCCCTAGCTGTGTTTTGTATTTTGTGTCGTCTTGTTCTCTTTTGTGAAGAAATACAGCCAATGAGAAGTGATGCAATGCAGGGCCTGTAAGGCTGTAAAGGCAGGGAATTGTCAGTCATACCTTTAAAATAGTGGACAAATTTTTGTGGACTGGAATAGTTTTTATCTGCTTCGTTTTAATAATGTGTTACACATCCTCATCTTGATTGGTCAAAGAGGGTTTTTGATGTGCTTTTTTTTTTTAATTGCTTATTTTAGACAAGAGATTGGCCTGTGCTTGGTTTCTGCTTCTAGTGGCTCTGAAGGGTATACCAAACTAAAGTTTTCATTCTTCTTTTTTAAAGATTAAAAAACTACAAAGATTAAAAGGGAAAAAGGAGAAAAAAAGCTGTCTACAATTTTTACTGTCTTTGCATGTGAAATTCAGCATCCTCCAGAGTACTGAGTGCACAGATGAAGTAATCTGTTTCTAGTTTGACACTTGGTATTTTGGTCTTGTTCAATGACTCTGACCTTACCTTTTTTTTTATAAGGACCCTGCCATGTGGCACTTCACACTTTTCCAGTTAGACTCGTTCTCCATAACAAAAAGTGAGAATTGTTTATGCAGATGCGATACCATCATGTGGATAACATTCATATCTGTATCTCCTTGGTGCCTTCCTAAGGCAGGGATGGAAAGGTCAGTGCCAAGGAGACTGCCTTGAGCCATACACTGATAAGAGAGGATGACCTTGACAATAATAAGCAAGAGCCTGATTCTCTGATGTTGCTTTCTGTTGACCTTACAGGTCCTTTCACAACGTGGTATAAAACAGCAGCGTCGCAGTTAGGTAGGAGGTGGTTTTCTGTCTCATGCAGTAAGTTCTGTGGCTCGTCCCTTGTGGGAATGATGCACTGGCCTGTAAGTGGAGAGAGCACGTTTTGGCAGTGTATTCTGTTGAGATTTGCCCTCTGCCTCTGCTGGGCAGCTGTGTGGTGGCTGCACTGCTGTGCTGCTTACAGGCTGAGCAGTGACCAGCAGGAGATGGGGACACAACTGACAAACTAACAACTGTTGCCTATTCCTCCTTGTGTGCTCTGTAGTTGCAAACATGGACAGTCAAGGTCCAAGGTAGCTCTGCTTGCCTCATCCCACTAAGATGATTTCTAGGTTGTCAATAGGAGGGTAGGAAGGATTTTGTCCCTCCAGCCCCTTTAGGACTGTTACTAGAGAATGGTGCTCAGCTTAGAAATTGTTACACTTGGAACTCAGCATTAAGTCTTGCAGAGAGCATGAATGAACCTTGGAGTATCAGGTGAGGAGGTTTGATGTAGAGCTCTGCAGTGTCCGTATGGAACGGATGGCCTTTGGAGACAGCTGTGTGCATCCATGTGCCACTCCCTCACTCCCACACAGCACACACGGTCTCAGTCTCTGTGCGAAACGCGGATAACTGAGCTTTCACCCCTTCCCTTTCGGTTCTGCCAGGTGCCGCTCCTTGGCCCTGATGGTTTAGAGCAGGATGCTGATGAGACTGAAGATGACGAGTCCTCAGAGCAACGAGCTCGCCGACCAATGAATGCATTTCTCTTGTTCTGCAAACGCCACCGCTCTCTTGTGCGGAAAGAACACCCTCGCCTCGATAATCGTGGCGCAACCAAGATCTTGGCAGATTGGTGGTCTGTTCTAGATCCAAAAGAAAAACAGAAATACACTGACATGGCCAAGGAGGTATGTTCTGGATGGTGGATGTAAAGGGAGTTCATAACATATTTGTCTTTTTTGTCTCTGTATATTTAATGTTTTCTGTGGGATCTTTCTCTTCCCTCTCTACATCAGCTTCCAGTGGGATTATGGTGCCCAGAGCAGCTGCTGTTGTTGCTTTAACTCACTTGATCCTTTGGACCAGAATGGAAAGCAGTTGGTCTGTGTACACAAACTAACCTGGTTTGGGTAGTCATTTCTATAAATATATGCACTTTGTGATTGTATCGCCTGATAATTTCTGCAGTACAAGCATTAACACAAGGATTGTGGCCATTGCAAACAGTAACATACAGTTCAGTGTCAGCTGACTTGTGATACTTAGCCGTGCATTCGATGTCATTGATGCCAACTATTGTAATACAGGTGAACCAAACCAAAGGCACAGTCAAGAAATGTAGTCCCTTTTTACCTTTGATACTAATGAATTAAATATTACTAGTGTTTCTGGAACTATGTTCCCTATTAACCAGTTCCTCATACTGCAAGATTTGGTGAGTCCAATACCAAATCAGAGAGCAGTGCCTAATCAGAGTCTGTTAACCAGGAGCAAGGAAAGGAGATAAATCCCCATATTTCACAAAGTGTCTTTATGTCAACTTAAAATTTAAATGAGCATTTATAGGAAATAGCTTTCTTGATAAGCTGTTGCCAAGAAGGCTGTGGTTGTTGATAGTAGAGTGAGAAAGACACAGCCAATTACTTAGGCTGATAACCTAGCCCCAAAACAGATCTCTGTGATTATCTGTATGATATGGAGTGTGGGTAACCTTTGAATTCAATCTTAATAAAAAGAATGGAACATCAGTGAGAAAGAAAAACATCTCTCTCCTTTGTTGGGTATGCTAGCACACTGTGGGAAGTGCAGATAACTGTGAAACAGTTGGGAAACTATTATCCATGCCTGCCCTGTGACCTGAAGGTGTCTGCTACTGTTAACAGGGTGTAAGGTCTGTCTGTTCAGTAGATCGTGTGAGCATGGAAAGGTCCACAGGAAAAGCAGTGTTTAGCATGGCAGGTCCTTTTTAAGCAGGGTCTGTAGGACCTCTATAGTTCCTCATCTGTGGCACAGCATTGAAACCTTCGAGTCTTAGCTTTGTCCAACCATTCCGGTTTTGTTCTGCAATTCCACTTGCGAATTAAGGATATTTCTCTACACATCTGGAGAAAGGGCAGTTAGAAGATTCAGTACAGATGCAGAGAAAGGAAAGATGAGAATAAAGAAATAATTTTTGGAAGAAACAAACGCAGTGTGACTGTTTTTCTTAGCCTTTTGTCTTGCTGAAGGAAGCTTGTTCATTAGGAGGGAAAATAATTGCAGAACTTCTGTATGAAGTGACAGATCTGAAACTATTAATCATATTGTTACAGAAATCATTGTTCCTGTAGTGATTTTTTTTTTTTTTTGTCATGAAGAACAAATTGAGTATTCAGCGTCAAAGCGGAACAATAAATCTAAGTAGTTTACATCATTATAAGTAGTTCTAAGAATACGTAGAAGAGAGCGTATAATTTCTTTCTTTAAACGGTGTATGTTACAGCAATAATTAGCAGCTATAATGTGCTATTGAATACATTTGGGCCTTCTTCAGCAAGCCTATTCTGTGTGTGTGGTTTGGTCGTTTTATTGTAATGCTTTTTACAGAGCCACAGAATAGTTGTGGTTGAAAGGGGCCTCTGGAGATCATCCTGTCCAACCCCACTGCTCAAGCAGGTTCACCTGGAGCAGGTTGCACAGGTTCACCTGTAAGTAGGCTTACTGCTGAGACTGTCAAAAAGAGGTTAATGTCAATTGTAGTGAGAACCACTTGTTGGTACTTTCCTTTTTCCTGAAGAGAATTTATTTAAAAATCAAGAAGGTGAGTGCCTTTGGAAAATTATAAAAACACCATTGCACCAATGATCTTCTGTTTGAGTGCCTATATAAGCTCACTGAGATTTAAGATACAGTGAGTAATCTTCTGTTACTTAAATGTAGCTTTTTAATGTCCTTTGACTTCCATATTTCACTGCACAGCCTCTAGCCACTGTCCTGGCAGGACACACATCTCCCAGAGAACTCTCTATCATATCTGCTATCCCTACAATGTGTCTTGTATATCCTGAGCATCCAAACCTCTCTTTCAGAGGTACAGCTGGGCCTTACAGAAGTGGTCCCTCCTGCAGTGGCTACAGTCCCTGTTCTTCTACAGTCTCTAGAATGTTTTTTTTATTACTCGTTTCTATAGCTTTCAAAATAATTTAGAATACGTGCCATGCAAGAAGCTTTCAGTTTCTTATCTGCTTACTACTAGCAGTGATACTACCTCAGCAGTATGCAAGTCAGGGTACTTGTGTATTTATTTACAGATGTCTAGCTGTATGTGAGATCTAGCATTTTGGAAGATAGTCAGGCGCCCAAACTTTTTGCCAACTGAAATTACAAAAAGTTTCCTAGTCAACTGGACATCTGTCCCCAGCTCCCACTGAGAGGCTCATCAGGTCTCTAGTTCATTGAGGCGCTTCAGAAAATCCCATTATGTACCTGTCTGCACCTCAGGATGCCTTAATTATCTGGAAAAACTGGCCCCACATTCCCTCTATTTTGGATCTTGTGGTTTATGGTCTCTTGTAGCAACAACTGCCCTGGAGACTTGGTGCTGCATCTGCAGAGCTTGATGTCTGCTTTTGCTGGTGTTACCTTTATGAGTAGGTTTTCTATTTCCATCCTGAGGCTTCCTAGATCAGCTTAAATTTGAAAGTTTCACTGTCTAGGATATAAGCCCAGTACTTGATACATACTCAAAAAGGAACCAGAAGTGTTGCTGTACTTTTTAGCATTTTCCTTCACTGAGGGAAATTAATCTGACCACTCATAAATACGCACCAGCATTTTTATTCACTTCCATAATAAGGGTAGTGTTCTTCTGTTAACTCTTACAGAATTTACTGGGAGTATGCAGCTGCCTTAGAAAGCATCTGGTGAGATTGGTTTCTATTCAAGCTCTATTCCCTTCCTAGAAGACACTTCAATTTTAAACATGTCTTTGCATCAGCAAGATGTTTTCTGTAGAGAGCAGCCTGATAAATGTGATTAGACATTGGAGTGGACTGCCCTGGAAGGTGGTGGAATCACCATCCCTGGAGGTGTTTAAAGAAAGGTTGGATATGACTCTGAGTGCCATGGTGTAGTTGGCAAGGTGTGTTGGTCTGTAGGCTGAGCTCAGTGATATCAGAGGTCTTTTCCAACCTCACTGATGGTGTGATTCTGCTGCCATACAGTGGCTGAGCTGAACACTTTTCCCTGCTGGTCCTCGGCCAGTGGTGTCAGGTCCAGTCAGCCAGACTGTGAGAGCTTGCTGGCCTTGTGGTGCCACTGCTTTGGCAGCTGCCTCAGGGTAGGAGAGGACAAATGTCCCAGCTTGCTGGCTGGAGTTTGGCAGGTCCGCTGGCTGACGCATGGACTGTAACGTGTGTAATGCAAACCCTGCGTCCTTCAGGAGTAAAAAATGGAGTGTTGTATTTTCTGGGGAATTTTTTTAGTGTTAGGTCTCTGGGATTCATGTGACATTTAATAGCATACATTTAAAATTAAGCACGTGCTAACAGCTAGCCTGAGGTGTAGCTGGAATCCACTTGTGAGCTCCTGTTCCTACCACAACTAGAGGAAGCAAATCTTTTTTATTTGGTGATGAAAGCAACTTGGGGAGTTTTAACCTCAGTTCTGAAGTGGCACTAGTCCTGCTGCATAACACAGCATTCTCCAGGCTTTTACAAATCAGAAATAAGGCATCAGATCAATCCCACAAACACATCTTGTTCTATTTCTTACCTGGATCTTCGGGACATGACCCTGCTGAGCAGTCCCTGCCATTTGTTGTGGAAAGCAAGGTGGTGTCTCTGCATTCCGGGTTAGGTACTTATGTTTGGGTTGGGTTTATTGTGGTTTTCTTTTATTGGTTTGGTTTGCTTGTACTTTGGGGTTTTTTTTATCAATTTTAGGTGTCTGCTTAGACTGGCTGTGTTAAGTTGCTTTACTGCACAGTTCGTCAAAGGGAGGAAAGCAATAAACTCCACTGTCTTTGACCTTTTCTTTATACTGTGTAGCTCATTTAAGTTATCTTCTCATGACCCAGTAAGCAAAATCTATGTTTTAGGCCTTGGTCTAGTACTCACAAAAGTCAATAACGAAAGGCTTTTTGAGATTTGGATCAGGCCCCTTTATGCATTTATAAAAACTACTTTTTGGCCATTGTATAACTTTTTAGATTTTCTCCTCCTTTATCTTATGTGTTGAAACTGAACAGTTCCAGTGAATTGTCGTCCGTCAGTTTGATCCCTTCCCTTCAGAATCTGCAGTTAATGTTCACTTCTTGGCTTTGCAGAGAAAAAAAAAAATGACATTAATAGACCAGCTCACTTGAATTGCTCTTGTTGAAAACTGATTAAAAGCTTATTGCAGCCTTGTCTCACAAATGGCATGCGTTCTGGTTCTCATTTGATGGGCAGCCTGTCGGCTTGTCAAATTACTCAATAGAATAATTCAATTACTCAAAGCAGCATTGCTGATATGAAGAGCTTATGTAGCTCATTGCTAGCGACTCTGTGCTTTCCACTCTGCAGGCTGGAAACATGATTTGTGAGTGGGCTGTGGCTTTAACAATGGAAGGCAAAGCTGCTTCATCGTGTATTTCCTTTCCTCCTCTTCCCTTACCCTCCCCTTCCTATCCCTTCCCTCCACCAGGCTATTTTTGTGGTGTACTGAGCTCCCAAAGCAAACTGAGGGAAAGGGAAAAGGAGTGAGGTGAGCAGTGTCGCAGTCCTTACTTTGCAGATTTAATACATACACCCTATTCAGAAAATACAGCGTGTATGTGGGTCAGCGATCCCTGCAGATTTTTATTATTTATAGCCATTTCTATAAATACAGGACTTCACACAGCAGGGTTCACGCAGTGCTGTGTTTCTTGTAAACCGAAACGTTCTTATCTGTGCTACGGTCTGGAGGTAGCAAGTGCCAGCTCAAAGGTGAAGATGGAAATGAAAGCAAGCAGTGCACATGTGCTGCTGACCCTGCCACAAGGCAGACTATTTGTTGAGCTGGCAAAACACCGTAGTGGCTCCAGCAGAGGACAAGGCTTTCAGTGCTATTTCTGTATTTGATGCCCAAGGGATTTTTTTTCCTCTCTGTGTTTCTGTGCATGCATGTGCATGAAACATAGGTGCTTCTCTGTGCCGTGACTGTGACTGATGACAGCTGTATGGGTGGGAACGTGTAATCACAGAACAAACTTCCTGCATCTTGCCCTGCCACGAACTTCCAAGCACAAAGCCGCTCTTTCGGTCATTAGCTACCATTGAGAGCTGCCCAGTCGTGAAGGGGTATTGGGTTCCTTCTCCCTGCAGTGAGCACTGGTACTGGCTGGGTACGCTCCCACAGCAGCAAGTGCTGCACACCCCTATCAGTCGTTAGGCAAACATCTGCAGCTGGAATGTGTGGCATGTTCCTCTGATTTGCCAGTTCTCAACCTTGCATAGCAACACATGTAAAATACTGAAATGCAGTCTTTCTGTTACTGCTAACGTTCAAAAATCTTGGTTTAATGTGGGCAGTAAAATTCTTGACTAACGTTGGTGTTTTGTTTTGCGAAAAAAATAGATCCTGGTCCTTTCCCCCACCCCCCAAACTGGGATCCAGACCCTTTCCCCCACCTCTCTTGTGTAGTTTGGCTCCTTTGTTTTGCTGCCTCATACCAAGCACACAGCAAACAACTGAGAAGTGTGCTGGGTGCTCAAGGCCAAAGAATGTTTTAAATGGTCACAGTTTGTTTTATGCAGCCATACAGCATGGTACATTTTGGAAGGAGCACTGGGATGGTGTATCACATGATACTGAATATGACATTATACTGGTTGTGATTTGTTTTCGGTGCCTGCTTTGGGAAAACATATACTCAAATATTCTAAAATACAGAACTGTTAGAGAAGAATGAGTGCAAGGTAAGGCATCATGCTGCATTTATTGCTAAATGTGTTTTCATACAATTCAAACTGGAAAGTAAACCTGCAAAAGAATTCAAGTATCTGTTTCTCAGAGCATGAGCATACAAGCACTGGGGAGCAGTTTGCAGGATCAAAACTTCAGCCTGCTCTGGGTAATAGACCCTCAGGAGAGGAAAGAGAAAACCCACTCTTTTACTTACCTTAAAATTTCTTCTTAGCAAATTGTGTTGGTGGTTGGATTCTAAGCATGTGATTAAACTGTTAAAAAATCAAGATATTTAAGGATTAGTTACTGTATTAAATCCTCTTACATTCAATGTGCTCTGTTGCCCTGTGTAGAGTATAATGTCAAGACTGATAGTTTCTGTTTTCTTTTCTAGTACAAGGATGCATTTATGAAAGCAAACCCAGGGTACAAGTGGTGCCCCACAACCAACAAACCTGTGAAAACCCAGGCATCCAGTGTTACAAGCAGGAAAAAACTATGGGCCATTGCATCAGACTCTGCAAAAGACTTGCCGAGCCCAAGGAAAGTAACCAAAAGTGAAGAAATGCCACAACTTAACTTTGGGATGGCAGGTGAGATCTCTATCCACATCACTAAGCTATAGCATCCTCATTCTGTCTAGGGATGTGGTATTGAAACTGAATTGGGATACCAGTTTTTCTTTACTACACATGGTTCTGTAGTGTCCCAGCTGAAATTGCCAAAACCTCTGTGTGACAACTTTTTAAAATTTTCTGCAGTGCATGATTTATTTTCAAGAGTCAAGTCCAGATATGAGGCATCCTAACTCATACTTCCTGTAGGGCCCAGATTTGATTGATTTTTGATTTCAGCTTATCTGCTGTTGGAGACTTTCATTCTGTGGTCAAAAAGGAAAGTGCTGATTGTGTGCATTCTGTTTCTCTGTCACAGAATGCTGTACTCCGTTTAGAAATTTACTATTTGCAAAAATAATTTATTAGTGTCCCAAGTTGGATATGTTAATATTCTTGTAGATTAATGTGCCAGTGGGGCAAACATTTTTGTATTTAAATCAAGAGAAGCATAACTTAATTTCACTTAAACATGCTCTTTTGCCCATTACGTCTTGGAGGAGCAAATGCTAAACATCTAAATATTTGAAAAAAAAAAAAAAAAGAAATATGTGAAGAAGTGTAGGTGGAGTGCCTGAACTGGTAAAAGCAGATAATCTCTCACTGATGTCCATAAATAGCAGAACTGTTGTAATCATGACCTTGAAATACAGGGACATTAATGTTAAATACTGGCAGCTTAAGAACCTAGCATTCAAGGTAGAATTTTTTTTCCTGCCATTCTTTTTTCCCTTTTGTTCTCTTTTTGCATCAGTATTTGTAAAATTAGAAACTTTGTCATATCCTACCTGGTTTATGGCAAGTGTGTAGCAGATAGGACTTCTCTGCTTAGAGAGGTTGTGAGCTGGAGAGTAGAAAATGGTTTTATGGAACAAGTGTAAAAGAATGAAAAGGGATAAAGAGGCATGGATACCTTGGTATAGTGGTATGAAAATTCCTGTAATGAAATTTCTTCTGGCTTTTAAGGAACTGTGTGATGAAAATAAAAGCGTTTCATGCTGCATAGTTCCGGTATATGGGAGACAAAGTCTGAAAATCACAAGCCCCTTCAGACCATTTTACTTTTGCTTTTAGAGGAGTCATTTCTATGCTCCTTAAATATTTACTGACTTATCACAAAGAACAGGTAACAAGCCTTAATCGGCCTCTTATCCATCCCCTGGTGCTCCTGCTGGGCTATCCTAAAGTGTCGAGTTTTTTAGTACAGAGGTCTTGAAACATCACCTGTCAGACTAGGGGACAGAGAAATCAAAAATTAATTAGAAGCCAATCCACTGTTTCATCTATAGAGCCATTTATTTCTGAAGAAGGTTCTTAAGTGCTACCTGTGATAGTTACAGGTTCTTTTTTTTCCTGCAGGCTGAGTCAATGAGCATAGTAATTCATAAGAATCTTGTTCCTGTCCTCATGCCAGTGAAGACTGGCAATATCTTGGGTATAAGAATAGCTCATAAAATAAAGGCAGCTTCTGACAGAGATGTTTGCAGCATCCATATCATGAAAAGTGTGCCATGCCAAATGGATTACTGCTTCGTCAGCTATATACCAGTTCGTGCTAAATATGTTTATTGTGCTCTTCTCTGCTTGATTTCACATGATAGTTCAGTTTGATTCTGACTCTTCTACCCAGTGCAATTTCTTTAAAATCCAGGCTGTATACTAGCTGATGAACGGAAATGTAGCTGAACCACCTCAAAAACACTTTTACCTTTGAAATGCCACTGATTCTCTTGTATCTTCAAGACACCAACTTCCCCAGGACAGGGTTTATATGACTCCAGAATCTTACCAGGAAAATCTGTTGGTCATTGCTAATCATGTCTTGATTGCTTTTTGTGTATTACATTTTATTTTGGAAAATCTAAAATGTAGAGAGTAAGATATTAGTTCATTTTTCTAAGTCCCACACAGGCTGTTTCTGTCCTTTTTTTGGCTTTACAAGAATAACCATGCCACATTTAAGTCTGTCATGCTGACATACCATTACATCAAGAAACTGAGGTGTGGCAGCAGCTTTGGGCTTCTGACCTGCAGACCCACTAGTGGTGTCCTTGATCATCCAGCCTGGAAGCAGTAATTGAGCGTGTTTTTCTCATTATATGGCTCACCTGTCTAGGGTATAGGGCAAAGAACACTGCTGTTCGCAAAAGCTTTGCCATAGAAATGTGTGAGATTCTCAGTACTTGCATATTTTTGCTTCTGAAGTAAAACCATCCATGCCAAAATGCTTTTTAGCGAGGCAAAGGCAGGAAGTAAGACATTTCTAGAGTGGGCTATATCCCTATAGAAACACAGTTTCTGTTTTTTAGAAAGAAGCTCAATTATGCACCCAGGTAAAAGTTAGTTGAAGCTGGCTCCTGCTGGCCTTCTTCCTGCTTAGTACTTCCTCAGTTTGTTGTTTCCTCTGACTGAGGAATGGCTATGATGAACAAGCCAGCCTGCTGAGTCTGTAACAAGCCCAGTCCTAACAATGTCTTTTCCAAAGACAGAGATGGTTTTAAGTTTCATCAGTATTAAGAGCTGTTAAGAAAGTCACAAATCACCTGCCATTCTACAAGTCAAATGTGTGTACTATTTTCCCAGTACTGATTTAAGAATAAATTCTGTAAAATACTCCTTAAAATTCTTCTTCATACCAGTAAGCTCCTAGTGCCAGAAGAGAAACATTATTGTGCTGAGATGGCACTATAAGTATATGGTGGTGTTTGGATTATGTACATTTTGTCTTCCCTTAGGTGAAGTTACTTTGTAATTGGAAACCTTAGTGGAAGGATTTTTGTTTTTATCATGAGCAGACATATAAGCACCAACCCTCTCCTACAGCTGCAGCATAAGCGTTCAAGTTGTTTAAGCATCACATTAAACTTTTATTTCCAATTTTTCTGTCATTTTTTTCCTTCCTCTTAATTTTTATATTTAAATAAACAGTTTAAGTATTTGCTTACTTGGGGAGAAAAACACTAAACCACACTTCTATCCTTGTCCTGTTATGAAAAGCTACTTACTTGAAAGGCAGAAAGCCAAAGCTATCAAGAAGACATTTAGAAGAGGGGCAAGAATTTTAGAGTCATAAACTGGGTGTTTTTGAGATGGTCAAAACTGGGGAGGGGAAAAAAGACCAACAGGTAACTAAAATAAAGCACAAAAGAGCAGCTGGAAGTCATCAGGGCGATGTGGGCATAAGAAAGTACTGTACTGCAGCTTGTCAGGCAAAGTGTTTTCAGGAGCCCCCTCATCTGATGTGGTTGTGCTGCTGGTCATCCATATACAAGAAAGATGAACTCCACCTGGAATAACTGCAGGGGAGAGCTATAGGAATTGCTGGAATGATGGGAGATGGATGTGCTTGATGACATTGGGAGATCTTGAATTGTTTAGACCAGGAAAACAAGTGGAAGAAGAACAGGATGAGTCCTGTATATGCAGAAAAGGGAGATACCATTTAGGGAAACCATTACTAATCCTAGAGATGCGAGTATCAGAAAAAACCTGTACTACCTGGCCCTGAGTGTATTTAAGCTAAGAACTGGAGAAAAAGACCTTAATGCTTAGATGATTTGGATCCTGCAAACACCTTCCAAAGGGAGTAGAAACAGTAGGACGCCACCAGCCAAGGCCTTACTGTTTAATATGAGGCTCAGTAAGTTTATGGTGGGCCTGGAGATCTCTTCCAGTCTCTCTTTCCTCCAGATTACCTGTCTGCTCAGGCATTATCTTTCAAGATACGTGTTCACTTTTCACTTTCTAGTTGCTCTGATGTCCTCTGGTTTGAAGGACTGAATGGTTTCTGATCAGCTACTTGGATGGCAAAAAGTGCTGTTGCTGACAGGATCGCTTCATTTAGGAATTGTGCTTAGGTACTTACTGGCTCTTCACATTTTCTGTGTCTCTTCTTGTTACTAGATCCTACACTTCAGGTAGTGCCTTGTCTCTTCATAGAAGTGTGATTTTTTTCCCCCCCCTTTTTAATTAAAAAGACAAACTTCTTAAAAAAACCAAAACCAAATTCTCCACGTGCGCTCTGTGTTTTTATTATAGTGAAGGAAAAAGTTAATTCCAGCTGAATGTTGGGTTTGAAGCTGGGTGCTGTTTAGGATGCCTGTTTAAAACTATTTAATAATAAGCCACTCTTCCATCCATGAGGTAGTGAATGAGCCTAGTTAATTTACATTGTTTTCCTCTGCTTCTATTTAATGCCCTTGTAAAAGACTTTTGAGAAAAATTACCTTGGGAATGTCAGTGAGTGATGCTGTGTTTGGGAAAACTGGGCAGCATCTGTGGTACTGAATTAAACAGCATCGATGAGTATTCCCATGAATTGGACGTGATCATCTGTAGCACTAAACTCTGGGGAGGTTTACAGGTACAGGTTTGGCCCATGTCAGCTGAAAAGATCAAAAAATTCCACTCACATTGTGGCTGTTGTATGAGACATTTGGCCACTGTCTGTCTCCCTGTCTCTACATGACACTGTTAAATCAGGCGTTGCTCCCAAGGCATTCCCCCAAAATCAGACAATTAATCTTCATAGTGATGAAGAGCTACCACTGTTCTGAGTGGAAAAGCTACTCCATGAGTAATGCAGTGTCAGAGTTTATTGCTTTCCCTTCTTGTCATTTTCTGAGCTCCTGAGGTGCAGGAAGGCTGGAGGGGAAAAGCTGTCAGTATCAAATACTTGGAGAAAGAACATTTATATCTCCATTTCACATTCTTCAATTATATATTGTATTGGCAGGACAACAAGTAGGCAGGCAGCTTGCCTGGCCAGTGCTTGTGCTGTTCTGGCTTCATGCTTCAGAGCTGTCAGGCTGGCACTTTTCACCACTAAATACAGCTCTAAATTAAAGACAAATGAAAATAGAAATTTTGCTTCAGAGCTTGATCATGTTGTTTTGTTCTATCCTTTTATTTGTTCATTTGCCAAGGAAGGAACCACTCCCTTGGTAGGAGCATCCACCGACTTACAGACCTGTGCATTATTAGAGCATCTTTGTGTGTATTTATGTGTGAGATCATTACAGTTGCTGTTTTAAAGATATTCATCTCTGTAGTACATAAAACCTTTGGTAGTAAAATTGTAAATCCATGCAATGGGGTGTTAAGCACACAAATCCAATTAAATCCTTCAAACAGCTTTGAAAGCCTTCCCAGAGGGTGCAGAAATGGTTATTTGTGATTCTCTTGAACTGCCTTTTATGGCAGCTTGCTGAGAGTGTCTGTGACAAGTAGTCTTCTGGGGCTTTAGTGTGGTGCAAGTGGTAGGTTTTTTAAACAAGCAAATGAATCAACTTAAGACTTTGTTTTACTCTTTTAACAGATCCTACACAAATGGGAGGCCTGAGTATGCTGCTTCTAGCAGGGGAACATGCACTTACTGCACAAGAGGTAAGGAACTCTCTTCTCTCCCTTACCACAAGCTCTCAGTTTAAAGAGCTTGTAAGAGGAATATTTGACCAGTGGGGAATGAAAGTTAAGGCACATCTCTGGTAAGCTCAGCTGGGAATGAAGTGTGAGTCTTGTATCCCAGCTGTGAATGTAGAGGTTGAGCACAGTTCAGTATTAACTCTGCTGATACTTGAGCACTCCAGTCAAGCCTGCCCCATGAAGTGCCACTGTCAGAGGTAAAACGGTTGAAATATGGTGACTGTGTTAACAAACAGGTGGTTTGCAAGCTTTTCTGGGCAATGATTTTATATACTTGTGCAATGCCTCACACAATTGTGACCTAGGTACTAACAGATAGATAAATAAATATTTTCCTACAAAGTCAGCATCATTGTATGTGCATTCTGAAACCATGCAAGTGCTATCAGGTAATTGAAGTACTGCAGTCTCCTCCTATTCACTAAATCCTTATGTCTAAAACGAAGTTTGTAGTTCAGTTGCCATCACAAACGTGTTTTACATTTTTACAAAGGAGCCTAGTAAGTGTTTGTGCATATCTCCAGTAGTGCAGAGATCTCTCATCTTTCTTTGGACTGATTATTAATACCATCTTTCTTTTAGGACATCTATGAAAATAGTTCAAAAGGTGACTTCTTTGTTGGGTATGATAAGTAGTCACTGCCATAAATCTCTAGCTCTAGGAAAGAGCTCTCTTTTGTTGTTGTTGTTGTTGTTGTTATTGGGAGGAAAAGCAATATTTTACTTAATCTACATGTGTAGTGCATTTGAGATATACTGCTCCTGTACTGCCAGGACTCCTCAGTGCTTTGCACATGAGTTTTAACCATGGAAGTTTTGTGCTGTGTGGGTACTGGCCTTCTGTGCTGCAGCATGAAAAATAAGAAACACTCATGCCAAGTTGACAGAGAACTGAAAAGAAGCACATTATTTTGTGCTAAAATTATGCTGTCTTGTGCTTCTCAAACTTGTAATCTCAGTTTGTAGCAGAGAAGCTGCTTTTACTATGCTGTTACATTTAAATGTGTAGTCATAGATTATTACATTCCTTTAAACAAGGTCCTTGTTATGACCTTGAGAGCTGAGGTGTCTTTATTTTACAGGTGTCTCAAGTAGTATGATTTCAGATGGCAGTGTAGGAATAAAATCTATATGTAGATTTAGAGTCAAATCAAAAAGCATGTTGTGTGATTGTTTTAGTGCATGAAAGTTCTTTTAATCAGAACTTTTGTTATTTTGAGCAGAAGACACACTTCCCATGTGCCTACATAAACCCCACTTTTTTTGATAGAAGTGTGCATATGACTTGTGATTAAATATTCCCTTTATGTATATACTGCACTCTAGTCTTCTGGGCTTGTAGTCTTCTTTTGAAACCTGGCCCTCCGCATCAAAGAAGCAAGCTGTGTAATCTGTTTTCCCCCAAAATGTAGAGCAAAATAATTGTTACAACTACAGCCCAGACAAAATTAGTTGGGGGATTGTTAGCATTGTGATGGGCCATAACTTAGCCTGTACTTAGTAATGAGCTACCATATTTTAATTGTCATACCCTATCTGGCAAGTGGTTGAGGGACAGAACACATCCCCAGGGAGCTGCACATCTGTGATTTCTTCTGAGGGTCCCCATTGTAAAATACTTCCTCCAGATCAATTGGGGTGATTGGTATTCTTGAAGGGACCCAGATGAATAAAGTTCGCTCCTCATCATTGCGTGTTAGCAGGAGTTAAGTCTCCAGCTGTGTATCCAGGTGCTGAGAGACTTTCTCAGTTTCTTTTGTGTGGCAGCCCTGGTGTGTCTTCCATTTTTCCTTTATTTTCTTATGTCTCAGTGGTGAATAGATATAGAGCAAATAATTTCATAGGCATATGTTTCCTAAATGCAGTAATGATCCTAAACCTATTTAGACTTGAATAACTGAACAGCTCTTCTGTCTTCTCACCCTCAGGCTTGTGGACAGAGGAGATGGTCACCTTTGCGTGCCTTTAGGAGACTATATGGTTGGATTTCTGTGCTTATGGTCTCACACTTAAACCAGCGTCTGGGAGGTTAGCAGAATGTGCTAGGAAGTGGTGTGACAGGCTCAGAAAGCAGCTCGAGAATTCATTGTAGAGTTGGGAAGCTGCTTTGCTCTTCAGTGGTCAGGTGCTGCATTAGAGTTGGTATCCACATGGGAGAGAATACGGTGTGCTAAGGTGACTGCTGAGGTATGGTTAGTGAAGAAGTTCAGAAGTTGCTTTAGTATGGAGGATATATGTATTATTTTTTATATGCACGAGTGTATAAATACATGTTGTGCATCTAAAGCCTTGGCATTTCTATTTTCAAAAAAGGAGAGACACAGTGCCATATTTTAAAGAATTCTCTAAATTATGTCATGTTGCCCGCATTGTCATTAAAGTGTGTATATACACTTAAGATACATGTTGGTATATATCTTAAGTGTGTCCCACATATATGGTTCTTAAAGTGGATGTCTGCAAGACACAAGATTACCTGTGGACATGCAGATTGCTGTGCGTATGTATGATTAGGCAGGCTTGGGTGGCCTTGTAAGCATAGGTCTTACATACTCTTACAATCTTCAAGTTGTTAATGGAGGGGAAGGCAGCTCTGGCACAGTTTTGCTCAGCACTTGAGAGAGGATGAAGGACATTGTACTTAGAGGTCTGCTAATCCAATGAAAAGTATTCAACACCTGCTGATATTCTGCCAAGTGTATGCTGAATGAATGGATAGGGGTTTTTCGAGTGAGGTGTTTAATCTTCAAGTTGTCAGAAGCCCAAATGTCAGGTAACAAAGTGACCTGCCAGCAGGAGGATGGGAAGAGGCACAACAGTGATATTTACAAAATGGTTTTGAGGCTTCAGTTGCCATCTCTGTATGTTGTCAGTATGTTCCCATTTTTGCAATGGACTAGAGAGTTTCTCTTCTGCTAACACAATTCAGTGTCGGTATGTGATTGATTTCTGGGCAGCAGCTGGAGTTACTAAGCAGATAGGCAAGAGAAGCTACAGACCTTACAGGTAGCCAGCAAAAGACTTGGACATGCAATGAGTTTCCCCCTGCATTTTGGATGTTTTCATCAGTCACACAAGACAGTTGTGTATGAGCATTTTTATTGAACAGCTGAGCAGAGATGCCAGACGGGTCTGCTGCAGCTGCTGTGGCTGTGCCAGGCCTAGCCTGGTCCTCGCTGTGGGTTACTGGCAGCAAGGCTGAAGCTGGGTGAGCAGCTCTCCGTGCCCATCCGTCTCCCTGCACATCTCCCTTCCCTGTCTGCCAGCCCTTTCCTTGCCTTACAGCAGCACCTAGTGGACTCTCTGTAGGTTACTGCCCAGAAATCCCAAAATCCGGAGCGTCGTCCAAAGCCTGCCTGTCCACACCAGAGTGCAGCTGTCCCAGGGCTTTTCCTCCACCCTTGTTCGGTGGGATTGTTTTAGAGTAGGTTATGGTAACCTGCAGGGAAAGGAAGGCCACAGAGGTATTATCCTTCTTTTTGAGAAGAAAAAGCTGTCTGGCATGTGATGCAGAGTCTGTGTTAAGTGTGAATCAGAAGTGAAAAATCTCTCAGTGCAGCTTGAGGAAAGGCTGGGAGGAGGATAAAGGAGAAGAAATGGGATGTTGAGGACATTTTATTAGAGCAGGAAATGAGGCGTACAAAATGGCACTATCTGTGCATCTGTTCCCTCTGGTAATTATTTTAATGCTTTGATCAGGTTCAGCCTGGAAAAAGTTAGAAATCCTGGAGATAATAAGTTTCCCACAAGTCAAGAATGTTTGGGGAGCAGCAGAGTGGAAAAAACAAGCTCAAATTAGTGCTCTGTCAAGGCAACAGCATTAACTTTTTAAAGAGTAGCAGGAATTGATAGGAAAAGCGTAATGGTTCCAACCACAAAATCTCCACTGAGTTACTGAGCACCAACAATCTGCACTCTACACACAAAACTGTAGAAAACTGGGCTTCACACCTCCCACAGCAAGTGGGTCTTTTACCACCAGGTGTACAAGCTGTGGCCTCTGAGGCAATGAGCAGGCTCGTCCTGAGTGTCTGACAGCCCCGGTGTGTTGTGTTGTGTTGTGTTGTGTTGTGTTGTGTTGTGTTGTGTTCTGTTGTGAGGGCTGAGCTGGGATAGCCCCTCTTGGAAGGGCACTGCCACTCCAGCACGATGCTCTTGGGGTCCCTGGCTCAATGGCTCCAAACTCAGAGCTAAGTGGTATAAGGCAGCTGGTTGAACTGCAGAAAATATAGGAAACAAGTCCAAATATTGATTTTTCCTTTTAAGAATCCCATTGGTGCAGTGGCCTAAGGTAATCAAATGAGTGCTCAGACATGCAAGCAGCAACCTTACATATTTACACCTCTGCAGAGTCTCAGACCTTCAGAGATGGGTCACTTAACAGCAGGAAGATGCTTGCCTGATACAGTCCATGTCTGCTGAGGCACAGACATCTTAAACAGATTGTACAGAAACATGATAAAATCAGTAATAAACAATACATCGGTGAAAACAGTAGCACAACCTACTAAAAAGGCAAAAGGTAGACATTAAAAATACATTCTTTGTGGCCCTTTGGGTTGCTGCACTCCCATAGTACACTGATGTTTAATAAATACAGTGGAAATATAGATCACTCTTGCTGCTCAGTTTTATGTCAGGGTGGAAACAAGTTTGTTTGTATATGTAAGCAAGTTGTCACATGAGTATATTTCCCCTTGGCCTGTAGGTTGCTACACTTGGATTTAGTGTTTCCAGGGTAGCGTGGGTAGCAAATTCCTGAAAGCAAATGCTGCTGTTGCTGTTGCAGTGCTGCAGGATCTCAGACAAACAGCAGCAGGAGCAAGCTGCACGTGCTGCAGGCCTACATGTGCTCTGGGGCTTTGTGCTTACTAACAACAGGTGCAGTCAGCAGCTAAATCTCATCTGTGCTTTCACCAATAAAAGCTGTATATACTTGTTTAGGTAATGAATAAGAAAAAGCCTCACATTTGTTTTTGAATCTTTTAAATAAACTGAAATTTCAAGGGGAAAAAAGTTGTTAGGGAAAAAATTTCCATCTGGTTACCTTTTCTAAAATTCTTACAAAACCTCCTTCCTTTCTTCTGTTTCTCACAAGTCATGTTATGTACCTTATTTTATACTAACAGTACCTCATTCTCATATGAGTTACACATGTAAATCTTTTACACTCATATGTGACACTTAATGAATGTATCATGATTGATAGAGTTCCTTTACAGAATAATGCTTGATTAACACATTTCTAGCTAATAAGAATACCATGGCTAAGATCTGTGTTAATTCGAATAAGGCTTATGGTTTTGAGCAGTCATTTAATTGTGTTTTGTTTTCAGATATAACGACTTTCTTGCACTGCTTCTCCAAACACCCCTAAAATGTATGTTTATGTACATGATTTGAGAAATTTTAGGCTTGTGCTACCCTTACCTACTTATTTTCATGCTGTTATGACTGGAGATTATTTTTCTAATTAATATGCCTGTCATCAACTGTATCTTCAAAATATTTTTTACGTTCTATGTAATCTTACTCAGTATTATAGCACAAATTACAGACCTAGCAGTGTTGATAGCATCACCAATACAAGATGGTTATGTGTGTAGTCTAGTATAATTCATTGAGTATTCTATTGCATGAAACTGTTCTGAGAAGTTCAGAATCATAAAAGGAGAAAAAAACCAGGTATTTTTGTAGTTTTCTTTCTAGCCAGTTTTCAAATGCATTAAAATGGGTGCTAAACCATGTTTTCCTCTATAAATATGATTTAATCTTTTCAGGACTGTGAAGCATCAGCTTGTCCTTCTTCTCTTAAATGGTTTGTTTTGCTCACTGTTGTTTTTAGCTTGGGAGAAGGTACCTTTGAGGTCTTACTCTCCACACTCCTTGTTTCAGGTTTCCTCCAGTACTTGCCAGTCTGACGCATCTAATTCTGCAGAAGCCTGTCAGAAATCATCATTGTTTCAGTTTGCAGAGGTGAGTTTCTTCAAAAAGGGTTTTTTTTCCAAGTGTTTCCTTTTAAGAAGCATGTGATGCCCAGCTGAAAGAAAAATCAAATGTCTCTAACTAAAATTGATGCTTTTATTTATTCCCTCATTTTTGGGTTTATGCTGTTGAATCATTTATCAGTTTAGTCAGACTTGAAGTGCAGGAGAGTGTGTTGAGAACCATGGTAGAAACACAAGTGCAATAATGGAGCTGTGGTTTAAGCTGTAATTTGGAGATATGTCATTCCTGCACTTAGTTCTAGTTTTAAACTAGAGCCTTATTAACTAAGATTTTAATGTGTATTTGGATGTTACATTATGTTTCTAATCTACTGTGGCTGCTTTAGTCATCGGCTCCATCAAAAATAATTGTAGTTCTTGAATTTACAAAATTTTCTTTTTTAACCACCAAACACCTCTATGCAAGTGTGCTTTAATTCTGCAATGTACAATACTTTTGTCAACATACTCCAGTTATTGCTAGAAGTGCAACTGTGGTGTGTGTATTGTTCTTTTTCTTTGAAGCATACTGTTTCATCCAAGTCTTAATGGGTTTCATTGATAACAACAACATGACATTAATGAGCTTGCAAGGAACTCTGGCCCTCTGCAAGCATCACTTGTTTCCTGGTATTGTTCCAACTTTTGAAATAGTCGTAATACATAACACAAAGATTCAGTTGTACAGATAATGATTTTACAGGACACTGGGTAGTTTTTAAGTAAGTGTATATAAAAAGAAGTTTTTTCATAGTAGTGGCTTTTTATTACCTGTATTCACACCAGCTGTGAATCTGACTTGTGTGTCTTTAATACCCATTGCCTTGTGCACCTTCATACTCCTCCCTAAAACATCATCACTTCTGGAGCAGATACATTGCAATGCTAGCACACAGAAAATGGGACTTTTTTTTCAGCTGGATATTTTAACATCAACACAAGCCCTTGAGTTCCCACTTAGGCTCCGAGTCTTTCAAATATATAAGAAATAAATTGGAGCACTGATCCTTTATTTCTGATTAAAGATAAAGGCCAGAGTGAAGTAGATAACCTGTAATTAGGCTCTTAAACAGCCTGCTGGCTTTTCTTGTTAGGGAGAGGAAATGCCTGGTGTGCCAGCAATGAAAAGCAATACTTAGAGGCTTCTTAGAATTGGTTAATTCCAGTATTACTTATGACACTTCTGTGATAATGATTCGACATCCATCTACCCATATTTCTGAGATGCTTCTGTGTGCTTACACTGTCAGTAGAGCAATGTCTTATATTGTATAGTTCCTCTTGATAGTGGTCTGTTTCTTGAATTTCACTGCTGAATCTTTTAAAGAGTAAGACAAATACCAGCTCACCTAATTGTTTCAGTTCATTTTACAATGCTGAAGGAGGGAAGTGCCCGACCCATGTGGTAGTAGGCAGGAATTGAGTGCTGCCAGATATGCCTTTGCTTAGGGCTTCTGACCTCTGGCTTTTCCTTACCCACTGAAGAAAAATTTCAGTGGGTGCCAGGAAACAAGCTCACCTGCACTGCTAAAATGTGTGGTTTAGGAGTAGCTTACTGATGATCAGTAATTAGAAGTGCAAATTAGCTAGTCTTATTTTTCAAGGATGTTAAACAGCCTGTGGAGAGGGTGCACCTAACCCCAGTGCATGGTAGGTATGTGTGTCAGTGGCAAAATAATTGGTACTTGTAGTGAAGTTTGCCATTAATCAGAGGTGTCATTTGCAACAAAACTAATTGGCACAGGTTAAACAGTATGAAATGCAGTTACCTTAGTGTCTGGGATAGATCTGGTATCTCAAAATACCTGCACACATTGTGTTCCTGTCCACACTTACCTTCTGTGCTAAGTAGCAATTTGTGCTCTATCATCACCACCATTCTGCAGTCTCAGGTCTTCCATTGAACTGTGAAATACAATACAGTGTTAAGTATTTGTTGCTAACCCTTCTTTGACGTATCAGCAGGCAACTAAAAGCTCTTCAAAAAAAGCTCGTTTTGTTGATCCAATGAAAGATTTTGCTTCTGAAAAATAATTCAAGATTTCTCTTTCACAGATCACCTGTTTATGTGTTTCCTGGAAAGCAGATACTGTTTGTTCTAAGGGTGTGTTGGGACTTGTTTGCATACTCTGGAGTACCAGGAGTCTGTTTATGATAGATTATAAATTTAGCATGTTGCAGTGTGATACTGAAACTGAAGAGTTAGGTAATACAAGCATAATTGTTTTCCTGACAGATCTCTTCAAACACGTCACAGCCTGGAGTCCTGGGAGCAGTAAAACAAACAGAGGAGTCTGCATTGTTTCAGTTTGCTGAGGTATAATGGCTGAATGTGGTGGGGGAGGATGGGAGGAAGCAAGGAATCAGTTGTCACTGAACAGCTAAGCACCGTGTCTCATCAGGGATTCCGTCGGGAGATGTATATCTGGGATTCCCATCGGGAGATGTGTATCTTTGTGACAGCATTGTGTTAAGAAAACTGTGGGGTGAATAACCAGTGATTGGATGAGATGTTGGCCAGTTCTACCAGTTGTGGCATATACAAGATACTTGTGAACATTACCTAGCCTTCCATACCCAAAGGATCACTGCAGACTTATTATCCAAATGGCCTTTTAATTTACATCTAGGAAAACAGCATTTAAAAGACATTCTGAAATGACACTGCACTGCACTGGAAGAGGCTGCAGCAGGGCAGAATGGTGACTGCCTAGAGGCAGGAATCATTTGAAGAATCCTTGCAGGTCAAAGGAAGCTTATCACAACAGCTACAGGGGTATTTAACAGCATCGTTAAGTAGTGATTTAGCAAGCCTATCAGTTACCCATAAGCATGTAGCCTATCCTCTTCCTCCACATATTGAAGATTTGGAGTTCATTAAATGCTGCTTTTAGGAATTTCTTCTCCCATGTGTTGAATGTGCCTCTGTGAATTGACTTCCCACACATATACTCTGCTTGCCCATTTGGGGGAGTCTGATACTGCTTGCAGATTCAGTTAAGCCACGGGTGCATTTTGTGTGTGTCTGAAAAGGTTGGGATTGGAGCTGGTGCTATTGCAGAGGAGCACAAAGGGTTTAAAAGATACCCTGTTTGTTATTCTGTGAGTTTACAAAGCTTGGGCTACATACCATGCACTTCCTTCTCTGAAATGTTGAGCTAGTTGCCTACTGTGTGTTTTTAGCTTGGCTAGAATGGTGTTTTTCTTAGAAGGGCCAAGAAGGAAAAATCAATTTACTGATTCAGGTGCCAGAAAATATCTGGCTACAAACACCCCTGTAAAAGACAGAATAGAGTAAATATCTCTAATCATGAAGGTGTTTTGTATGTACCACATTTTTGAAAGTTAGGAGTTAATTTGGAAAGCTCTTTTGAGAAAATTAATAGAATTGAGCAGGATGAAACTATGTGCTGAAGCCAGACTTTTAAAACAAGTTAGAAGATAGAAACTGGAGAACATTTCTTGTTAATTTTATTGCAAAGTACTGGAATAATACTGAAAGTGAATCTGCTAGCATAGTTTCAAAAATCTCGGTCATTCTGGATATCTGCAGAGTTGAACAGAGTATGTATTGCATTTAGTACAACATTCTGAAATTGTCACATAAAACCTGGCTTAGCCATACTCTCAGAATTTCACAGAACCTAAAAGCATTTCCTGTCCTAATTGAACAAACAGAATGACAAACCTGAAGATTGTCATACGGATGTGACAGTGCAGAGTTGCGTTCCACTATGCTGAGTGAGCTCATTGGAGTGCATATATGAAACATCAAATGTTAGGCAGAAGAGGTGCTTTGAAAGTTAATTAGGATTTACTGAGGACAGTTTTAGAGTCAGGGTTAATCTCTTTTTCTTGTAAAAATATTTAAATGTGTGTGCAGTCTGGAGCAATTGATTTTGTTCTGTGACTGAAGATAGGAGCAAAAATCTGGAAAAGAGGAAAAAACAAAAGAAAAAATTTTAAAAACCCACCTTGTTAGCCATGGTTATTCTTCCTGTGAAACCTTAATGACAGTGATGAACATAATTTTTTATCTATAGCAGTAGAGAAATGGCATTTTTCTAAGCTTGTAGCCTGATGGTTTAATTTAGGTTGCTCCAGGGGAAAGTATTGAGCATGTTACAGAACCTCTTTAAGCTTTCTCCCCTGCTATTAAAGCTGCTTGTGCTCTTTCAGCTATAAGGGCTTTCATTTGCACAGGCTGTCTTTGTCAAATTTGGCAAAAGTCCTATTCCTTACTGTGCCACTTCTTTCTGCATCTTGTCTATATGAACGCGTTACTGCATTTAGCGAGCTAAATTATGGCAAGCAATTTGCAGTGGGCTGCTGTCAGCACCGTACAGTGCTACAAAAGAAAAAAGAGAGGGAGAGAAAGTAGTTATTTAACCAGTAGCCAAGTAGACCTGTGAAGAAATGTGAAGTGTGCTCTGGTCTGATGTGCCTGGAGACTTCTGGCAGCCATCCCAGCTCAGTTTTGGTTCAGGCTGGGTGTTCCGCATATGTTGCCTTTCTCTTCACCGCCTTTGCAGCAGGGTGAGTTAGAGTGCCTCTTTGTGAAGACAGCGATCCCATTGAGTAGGTTTGTCATTTAAAACAGACACCTTTACCCCAGGAGTACAAGTGCCCTGTCACTCAGAAGCAGCTCTTTATTTGCAGAGTAGCATGGGATTCTTTTTGTCTTTACAGCCTCAGTTAGTCTTTCATCTGGTTGTCTAGCCCAAGTGCTTTAGTTGTCAATTAAAGCTGTTCAGGATATGGGTAATGAGGCCTGCCCAGTTACTTGCCACAACAGATGATGAAAATCACGGGGGCAAGACTTTTTTGGTCCTGTGGGTGCGCAGGCAAGTGCCTTGGAGGTCTTCAAAGATGATGTGGCATCCTTGTAAGAGCTTTTTTGGGCTTTGGACTGTTGTCAAGTTACGCTTTTGGCTTTCTCATGCTGCTCTGACCTTGCAAGTGGTTGGCCCCACTTTTGTCCTTCTCATTTGAACCTTTGTGGAAAGGCATTGTGTAGGCTGTGATTTCTGAGCAGTGGCCATGTTCCTTAGGGTAGTTTGCAGGCTGTGGGCTCACAGGGGCTGATCGCTGTCCCTTGCCATGAGAGGGAAGCAGAGCAGATGGGACCCCTGCTCTCTTGGTCTTACTGCATCTGTGTTTGGCAAATATGAACAGATGGTGGTGACTGCTTCCTTGAGAGGAAAGAAGAGTACCTCCTAGATTTTCCTAAACTCTTGTTATTAAAGAAAAGGCTTCTGGAGTATGGAAGCAAAAGAATTTCTAGTTCAACCATCTTAATAATAAAACTAATCCAAAACCACCAAACTCTTTGCTTTCAGCAGCTTTTCTAAATCTTTTCTCTAGGTGATTTAATTTTAAAAAACCCCTTGTTGCAGCGTGCAACAAGGTGGAATTTTTTTTCTGGTCCAGGATGTTACTATCATTTAAGAAAAATATATGCCCGAGGATGATTTTGTCCCTGGTGCATTCTAACATACTCACTTTGAGAAGATTTGCTCTCTGTTTAATTCTGTGCAGAGCAGGAGGTTTGAATCCAAAACTTCTGGTCAAAATGCCTTGAAATTGAGAGTGTAAAAACTAGTGAGTGCTTTCCCTTCCACATTTTTCATATGTAAAGCTGTAATCTTCTCAGGTGAAGACAAATGTATTTGCTGTTTGCCCATATACTGAAATTATTAAATATTTGTGTTGAAATGAAATACCTATTCTAGGAGGAAGATGAAAAAGTAGTACCATGCTTCTTTTGCAAACTAAAATGTAATACAGTAGCTAAAATCCCACCTGTATTGTAATAAAAGACAGTAACTTGATCCTAATGCTCCTCCAGTTAAACCTCTGCATAAGTGAGGGGCTCTTTGTGGTTGTAGTCCTGGAGGTTCTGAATATTCTGATTAAGGCTGGAAGATGTTCTTAAGACAGGGAATGGGATCAGTAATCTCACTGAGAGCTGATTCATCAGCCCTTCTTTTCCTTCTGATGTTTAGCTTCATCAGAATGAGTTACACACTTGTGTCTCTTGGTGTTCTGTTTTCTTAACTCTTATAAGACTTTTTTTTTTTAATATGAAGTGTCTGCTTCCTCTCTTTTAGTAATATAAAGATCTTACATTTTCTGAGGAACACTTATTGTCTTGTCAGAATTTCTTTACTCTTTCCTCACTTTGTGCATCAGGAGGCAAGATATGCGTGTATGTTCTCAAGGTGTAATTCAGCGTGGGTGTTGTTCTATCCTTTTTCTGCCATTCATATTGTGCTGAAAAAAAATCATTAAGATGAGCATTTGTTATGATAAGATTAAAAAGTTGAGATCATCTTCCTGCGAAGTGCACTGTACAAGATCACTTAGTCAAGTGAGGGCCTGAGCAGGTTCACTGAACTGTCTCAAAGGAAAACTAGGATGTTGAAATATTTTAGTTTCGTATTAAAAATTACTATTAGTGCACATTTGAGTATTATTCAGAGTTTTAAATAGCTTTAAGTGAAATGGATGTCCTGGATTTTCATGGAGGGGGATGTGGTGGGGAGTGTAATAAATTCTTTGACAGGTAATTGAAAGGGAAATTCCCCAAATAACCTAGTTCAAAAGAAAGCATTAAATACAAGGAGAAAGGCAAAAGTGATAGTTTTTGCATCTGAAATATCACAGAACCATAGAATGGTTTGATTTGGAAGGGACCTTAAAGCTCATCTTGTTCCAATGCCCCTGCCATGGAGAGGGACACCTTCCACTTGGTGAGGTTTCTCAAAGCTCCATCCAGCCTGGTTCTGAACACCAGCCTCTCTGGGCCACCTCTTCCAGTCCCTCACCACCCTCTGAGCCAGGAATTTTTCTTAACATCTGCCATAAACCTGCCCTCTTTCAGCTTAAAACCATTGCCCTTGTGCTGTCACTACCTGCCCAATCATGGTCCTAAGTGGGATTTTTGTGGTGAGGGATATACCACAGAAACTGGTGATTTTGTCCCAAGGCTTTTCAAGGCTTTCAGGTCAAATACTACCATGCAATACCATGCAAAAAAAAAAAAAATCACATATCAGAAATAATAATTCTTGCATTTCTGAATTCATAATGCTGCACTGGAAAGCAGGTCTGAAAAAATTTGGCTGTAAAAACAATTGGCTAAAGTGGTAATGGTAGTTATTTACTCATTACAGGTGCTGGCACACCAACAGCTCTTCGGAAGGCTAGGTTTGATCTGCAGACATAGGTCTTTATTTCCTTTTTTATACCTAAAGAAAGTGAAACAAGAACTGCCTGAGGAGAGATGGTCCTCTTCTATATCTAAGTAATGGGAAATACTGCCCATTATTGAATGTGAAGCATTGAATGTGCCTATTCTGGGAACATTTTATTTAAACTTAACAACTAGTAGTGCATATTTTTAAGCAGCAGGTTTAATTTGTTCATTTGGTCACATAAAAAAAGATGTAAAACACACAGCATGGCAGAATATTAGCTGTCAACAGCACAAACAGAGAGTATCCATGAGTGTAATCTAAGGAAGGAATGCTGTATTTGCTTGTATTCTCCTGAGTATGTTTTCTACATATGTTAAGTGTTTCTTGGGTGGGGTTGCCTGTCTGAAGTAGGCCTTATGCCAGAAAGAACTAAAAGTAACTGATTTAACTAATCCCTTGTTTTCCATTCTTTTTCTCCCTTCCTTTCTGTGCTTCCTTTTCTCCTCTGTTCATTTGTAACCAAGATCTCATCAAATACTTCCCAGTTGCCAAGTCCCGAGCCAGTAAAGCACTGTGGGAAGTCGGCACTCTTCCAGTTGGCAGAGGTAAAGTTATACCTAGTAGTGTCAGAAGGGGAGGATGTGTATAACTTTTCCACAAAAAAAAAAAATATTAATTGTTTAAGGTTTCCTCTAGTATCAAATTTGGTATTTCCAGAGACATAGATTAGTAAATAATGACATACCAAGAGTGGCTTTGGTCCCAGGGACCTAGTCTTTTAAACACATATGAATGTGCATATTTTCTTAGAGACAGCACAGAAAGTTACACTTCTTTCTAGGAAAATTAGCTTTATAACTGTAATAGAAAGTGCTCAGGAGAACAGCAAAGACAGGAGATAACAGTATTCTTCTTAATGAGGAGCTGGATACCAGGAATAAAAAAATAAAGCTTTCATTATAATGATTGGAAGGTGCATTGCTTAATCGGGGACTGAGAATAGGAAAAGAAAAGTAGTCTTTGAGGTCATCAGGAATCTGAATGAAGAGTTGGAAGTTGATGCAGTGTATTAAATTCTGAAATTGACAGCTGTCAGCAGTAATCAAGAATGCTGGGTTAGGTTTCCTCAAAGTCCTAGAAATTTTCTGTGAGTCTTAAATATAACCTTGTAGAGGTCTCCTCTTTGATATGGATGATTCACTCAAAAATCTCTGAGATTTGATGTGCAAATACTATTCTTTGTGATGAGTGAAAGATGAAGATACATGCTGTATTCCAGATAAATAAGGGAGTATGCTAGCACATTACTTGTACACTTTCTTTGCTTGGTTTTTGTTGTGGTGTTCTAGTTTTTTATTCCAAATTCACATCCTATTTCAGTAAGGAAAATGGTTCTCTGGATCCTGTCTAGTTGCAGCCAGCCCTGTATTCTTGCTGATGAGGTCAGTCCCTCTTAGGAAAAAGGCAAAGATCGGAAGCATTGAAATGGAAGTATTTCATGTCTTGTTCTATGGATAGTCTTCCAAGACTGGCTTTATAGGAACTTACATGAGTGGAAGAAAATCTGCCTTACTGTACAGGCAGTCTCTGGCAGTAGTAGAGTTTGTGGCTGTGTGCTATTGCCAGCAGTGCCTGGGCAAGGATGATTACACCTAACTGTGATCAGTGATCCATAAGGGTATTTGGCTGCTGCAGCTCTGGGATAGCAGAAGGGCTGCTAGTATTTACTCAGGGACACCAGAGGATTTTAACTTGGCCTCTGATAGGACAGCAGCAGGCTGAGTAGTGCTGTTCTGGAGTAAGGCTTATTGCTGAGTGCAGCCTGATTTTTAGAAGTCAGCATTAGAAGTTGTGATGCGACTGTGAAGCCCTAATTCAGTAGAAGGACAGATGCTTGTCCACAGGAGTGCACAGTTTGTACTGCAGGTGGCAGAAAATGTGAAGCTAAGTGTGGCAGCATGACGTTGTATGTTGGACAGGTTCCCGTGATCTCTCAGTGATTGCTCAGATGGATTCCTGCAAGCCTAATTTAATACACAAAATGGATGTTAAAGGCTCTGATTCAAAGAGGGAAAAACACAGCAGATGTGCTAGGCACATCCTCCATGTCTCTAGCTCCTGTAGGACATCAGTGCTATTGATTTGTTTCTTCTTTTTTTCCCCAGCTTTGGAGATCTCTGATGTTGGATTGTAGTTGGATAAATAATATGTGAAAGATTCAGCTTAAGTTTTCAGATAGCAGTTCAGGACCTGGTTTGGAGCATCCCAAATAAGCCATGTTCATAATTTCCTCGAGGGTGTCTTAAGTTTGCTAGTGGATTTGGCAGACAGCTGTGCTGTGCTGCTGTATCTCCAAACTGCAGATGCTGTGCACTGGAAGGGACTGGACTACTGTTTCCATGCTGCTGGCATGGCAAGTGTCTGGTGCGTGGGAGCCTGTCTTCTTCAGCATACCACACTGCTCTGTTCCTCCTTCATCTCTTTGCTTATGTGGATTAGGCAATTTTATCTTGGGTTTTTTCCCCCCTCTTCCCTATGCCTTCCTTTTTGATACTTCACAATATTTCACAGATGGTGATTAAAATAAAATGCAGCAGGGGGTTAAACTGTTTTCTAAAAATTCTGCAAATGGTTGTAGCAGCCACTCTGCATTCTGAAGCCTGGGAGGCTGTTGCTGTTTAGCTCTGCTGGGTCTCTTGCTCTGTCTTTAGCCTTCAGTGCAGAGGTGGAGCATCACCTCACCAAGGCAAGGAGGCCACTTCACAGCACTGACAGCACTTGGCTGTGATCAGCATGTGGAGGGTTGAGCTCTAATGGTCAGAGCTTGGGAGGTGCTGTGAAGAGCTGCACCTTCCAGGAGATGTAGAGACCGTGTTGGTTTTTTATTTCCTTTATGGCACTGATAGGCCAAATTCTGCAATCGACTTTGTAGGCCCATGTTGGTTGAGAGCAATAAAAACTGAGTTTGTAGGGATAGGGGGAGCCAAAAGAGTGTAAATACTTTAGTTTCCCAGTCCCTTAGAACTTCACTTTCTTACACAGCCTAAAGAAGGAGGTATAAGAAGCCCGCAAGCCTGGTCAGAGATGATGGGATATGTCCTTAAAAACAGAACATTTTCTTCATACTAGTGGCCAATCCTGATAATGATATTTTAAATTTGTTTAGAAAAAGATCATTTCTTTGCACCTCAAAACTGATACAAAACACTCTTAAGTACTGAAGAGGATCGTAGCCTGATCCTGATCAGGAAAAAGATTGTGGAGGATAATCAGCTACATGCTTGCACGACAGCCTCCTTTTTACTCTGAGAAGTACTAAAGATTGCTAAAGGCTTGAGGGCTCCTACTTTGGGTTCAGAGCATCTCTTTTATATGAGTCCAATAGGACACCAAAAAGCAATGCTATAGCCTGAAAGGAATAGCCTCCTTAACCTGTGATAATGAAATAATTAAATTTTGCAGTCCAATGTCCTACTAAGCCATCAAAAACACCACCAGCTGGGTTGCATGCTGGTGTAGGTTGTTGCTTAGCTTTTGGAGTCTGTTCCTGTGTGAGAGAGCATGTGCTTCAGTTCATCCTGCTTCTCGAAGAGAGTCCTGACAAGAAAAGCCCCAAATCTGCAAGTACTGTTTAGTGTACAGTGGTGTTATCCACCAGAGCAGTGTTGGAGTGGGCTTTTATTCATAGCAGCATGCACAGGTCTGCACTTCTTTTTCAATATGTAATCTTTTGAATGAATTTTGGGAAGGAGGGGCAAACAGTCCGTTCAAAAGCTCTATCATAAACATAAAAGAATAGTTACTGATAAAGGAATGTTTAATCTGTTGGTTTTCCTCTCCACAGATTTCTTCAAGTACATCCCGTTCAGGGCCTTCTGATTTAACGAAACAGTGTGGAACATCAGCGTTATTTCAGCTGGCAGAGGTAATAGTAAAACACTGGTGACTAATTGCCCCAGGTGCAGTGGGGTGGAGAAGTTAATGCTGTTGATTGCCAAAGTCTGAAAGGCAGAACAGTGCTACAGTTATAATTGCACCGCTGCTTATACAACCATGAATTATCATGGCTCAGATGCCACAAGTCAAGATTTCCCTAGATTAGCCATTAACTTAGAGGTTTCTAAGAGTTTGGCGCAGCTGAGAAGTGCAACCAGTTCCTGGTGGCAAAGGGACTTTGCAATTGAACTTGATTCAATTTCTTGGTTTAGGCTTTGAGGTTTTAGGGTTTGGCTGAGGGGCACAAATAGTTGAGAGAGAGGACTGGATTACTGTGTTACTCAAATTTGGGCATTGCCATTACAAATTCATGTTAAAATTCATCTTAATGGTCATGAGCTGCTTTCATTTATTTTTGCTTTTCGGGTGAAGTAGCAGGTCAATAACTTCTATAGTTCTGCAACGATACTCTCGGCATATCTTCCTTTTGGGAGCAGTTAAAACCAATAGCATTTTATTGAAATTTTGTCTTTATTTTGTTTCTAAACACTTTTTTTAAGCTTTCCCAATCTTGAAGACTGTTTAATTACAAGTTTATTTAGTGCTCAGAAGACAGAAGTCACTTCTTTTGTAGCCACATATATAGCTCTGTACTATTGGCTACTGCAGAAGCAGCAAATGTATAAAAGGAAAAAATCCACTGGCTAGGGGATGTGTGTTGAATTGACAAAATGTTCTTAGTCCAATGAGCTCTATTTTAAAGACAAAGTGCCTTTATATCAAGAACCCACATCAGCACAGTTGTGGAGTTCCCCTTTGCCTAGCCTGATCTGCTTCCCAGTAGATACTGTGTGTTGCCCAAGCTCTGGTGCTTTATGGTGCTCAGCCCAGCTCGTCCTGAACCAGATCAGTAGTTTCTACCCTGTACAGCGATAATTTTGAAAACCTGCCACAGAAACATCCCAATCATTAGTGTTATGTTATAAATTGGTATGAGAGGCTTTTTTAGTTTGCAAGGAAAAAAAGCCCTGCCAATTCGAGAAATCTAAAATGGACCTAAAGAGAGAACCCAGTGGTCTGGGGGAGGTACATCCATACTGACAGCACAGACTGTGGTCACGGGCTGAGCTGCAGGAGCCTTCTGATGTCTGGCTCAAAGCAAGCCTCTTCCATCTGGTTTTGCTCCAGGTGACTGGTTGACATTTGTTCTAAAAATAAAACAGCACCAGGAATTCAGCTTGGGGGTTTTCAGAGGGGACAGTAAGAACAAAGCATCTCTTCCCAAGGGCAGTTGGTTGGTGCCATGAAGGACTGCCTTCTGTAGAGGTGTCCACATAGCTTACAGGGGATCCAAAACAGAGGATCTCCCAAGTCAGTGCTGCAGGAACATGGCAGTTTGAGGACCTTCTGACAGCTCTTTTTTTTGAATATTGATGTTCCTCAGATAGTGTAAGGATTTTGGTTTCCATTAGTGTTATCTCCAGGAAGAGATAACCATGGCAACCACTGCTGCTTTGCAGTTCTTTGCAAAATGAGTCTGTGACATGAAAGATTTGGAAGGCTTTTGTACTACCTTCCAAATTATTTCTTACATTCAAGTAAAAGAAAATAATCTCACTTAGTGAGATTCAGTAAACATTTTTTCCCCTCCCTTCTTCAAGCTTCAAGGCCATTTGGAAAATGGAGAAAAGAATTTTTATTAGGGACGTTTGAAAGTTGAAGGGGGAACGGATGTGAGATTTCAAGTAGCTTATCTGTGGCAATAGTCAAAAATAACTGTTCTGTTGCATTTTGGATATCCTGAAAATCTGTCTAGCAGTGGGTTTCTAGATTATATAAAGACCCTTAAAGGAAACACCACTGAGATCAATTGGAGTCTTTTTCTATTAGAGCAATAAAACCCACCAGCCTTATTCTAGCACTTAGCCCTCATCCCATTGCATCAGTTTCAGCAGGGCTTCAGTCTGTGTTTCAGTACTGTCCTGTAGCACAGTTTGCTTTCCTAAACTGAACTGCCAGAGATATTCCCTGTTTAATGCTCCTGTTAGTGTAAGTAATGTTAACAGTTGATATTCATGGGACTGTTTTTAATCTTATTTTAGATGTGCCTTGCTTCAGAAGGAGTAAAAGTGAAAGAACCTGGGAAAACAAAAGTGGAAGCACTGGAAGATGAGGAAGGGGATGTTTCAGAGGACATGGAAGTAGAACTGGAGAAAACAACAGTAAAAGACTCCAGTAAAGGAAAAGTAGAACAATCAGAGATAGAGAAAATGCAAAACCCGGATGAAACAAAAGCTGAGGAATCAGAAACTGCAAAATGCAGAGATTTTACTAGTCTTGCAATGGAAAACAGTCCTTTTGAGAGAAAGGATAGCACAAAGGATCACATGTGCCGATCTCCAGAGCTTTTCATGGGTGACATGACTATCCTTGGGCTAAAGCCGGAAAAGATTAAGAAGAAAAAGAAAAAAAATAAGTTGGACCGGCACACAAATGAAAAATCCACCCCCAAGAAATCTTGTAAAAAGAGACAGTCCTCCGAGTCGGACATTGAGAGTGTAATGTACACAATTGAAGCTGTGGCCAAGGGGGACTGGGGTGCTGAGAGACTCGCGGATACTCCCCGCAAAAAAAACCGCCCTGTCTCAAATGTGAAGGGAAGCATGTTGGATACAAAATCACCAAAGAAAAAAGTGAAATCGAAAGAGAAGAAAACATCAAAGGAGAAACAGATGGATACCACCAAAGAATCAAAGCCTCCCGATTTCCTTAGTATTGGAGCCAGCAAGGAAGTACCATGTGAGGCTTCTGATAACATTAAAGTGGAACCACTGACCCCAACAGAGGAGGTGGTACCCCAAAGCTTACCAGAACAGGTCAAAACTGAGGACAGTGACTGTGTTAAAAAGATAGAAACCTGTGGCTCCAGGAAATCGGAGAGATCTTGCAAAGGTGCTCTTTATAAAACTCTGGTGTCAGAGGGCATGCTCACATCTCTGCGCGCTAATGTGGACAGAGGTGGGTGGCTTTGAGTGTTTTGTTTACAGCATGAACTGCAAAAGCCTGCCTGGAGTGGGAGGAAGAGCAGAAGTCCATGTTTAAGCTGGAGTTTGAGCAGTGTGCAATGGGAGTGTTTGTGTCTGGCCACCTGAGATGCTAGGGCCAGGTGGAGTGGCTGGACTCCATGTTCCAGGGCAGGTCTTTTGAAATCTGGCAATCTGTGTTCCTGCTTACCTCACAAACTCTTAACTGCTCTGTTTTTGTCTTTCATGATCTGAGTTTTAACTTCTTGACTGAAGGCTTTGTTGTTTAATTTGTCAGCCTGCTGATAGATGTGTGCAGGACTTGTGATGTATGTAACCCCAAACAATTACCTTGTTTCTATATAAACAGCTCTTGTGGTTGTGAGCATAGGTCTCAATCCTGCAAGAAGCAAACATGTTCTGGTTTTGCTTTGGTTGTTAGTTTTGCTGTAGGCAGTAAGTGAGAACCCTTTATCTTGTGGAAGGACAAATTTGAGATAATTTCTGGAAGCTTTCAGTGAGATGTCTGGAAATGTGTTTTTCCAACTGGTAGATTTATGTTTAACTAGAACAGTCAGAAAAGAAAAAAGATGTTTGTAATTTAGGGAAGCTTATTAATGTGTATCTCTTAATCTTTCTCCTTTATACCTTAAGAGATCCTGACTTTTGAGGTAGTCCAGGAAAAGACAGGACAGTAGATGCAGAATAGGTGTCAATATATCATCATTGCTCAGTTTAAAATACAAAATGTTTTGTAACTGCCTTCAAGAAGGTCAGGTTTCATAAGTTGCAGTACTGGCTGGGTACACAAGTTTCTTCAGGGTCTACTTTGTTTTGGGACATTTTTCTAAAGATTAGAAACAATTTTCTGTCTTCATCACAGGAAAAAGAAGCTC
Source organism: Eopsaltria australis (assembly GCA_034509425.1). Taxonomy (NCBI): domain Eukaryota; kingdom Metazoa; phylum Chordata; class Aves; order Passeriformes; family Petroicidae; genus Eopsaltria; species Eopsaltria australis. Next base: position 1,622,562 of record JAVTVJ010000280.1, read on the forward strand.
AGGAAAAGGCAACTCCTCAGATCATGAAGGATGCTGGAATGAAGAAATCTGGGCCTTTTCTCCAAGTGGGACAAGTGGGAACAAAAAACTGAAAAAGACTAAGCCAAAGGAAGAGTTTGTTTTTGGGTAAGTTGTGGCTTAACACTGTTAGATGTTTCAGTTAGGTCAGCCTAATAATTTAAGAGTGAGTCCTCCTCACTGCAGCTAAGTGAACTGCATCTAACACCCAAATAATCACAATTCCTGAAATGAAAAGCCTTATTGGACTGGGTCATGCTCTAAATACCTGTCTCCTACATAGCAAAGTAATTCCTTTGAGATCTTTCCTGGTTTACACCACTGTAAGTGAATTGGAATGTTATTTGCTCAGCTCTAAACAAACTAGACAGTATTTACCTGCTCAAAAAGTGATGAAGAGGGTTACTTACATTTTTAGAGTACTTTGCAAGCACTATAGAAAGTTCTGTGTAGGTGTTCAATCATCATAAACCAAATTAGACTAGAAAGAATAGATCTCTTTGCCCCCTTGGAGAGATTGCTTACAGAGGAATAGTAAACAATATTCTTATGTTGGCAAATAATGATGATAAATACGTCATTTTTATACTGTAGAGAAAAGATATTTGAACTGTTTATGTCCACTGTGACAAAATTAAATATATCTTAAAATGAGTTAATGAGTATAGATGCATTAAAATTTAGCAAGGCTGCACAGAATTACTTTTCCAGTGTACAAGTACTGATTTTTGTCAGAGTATTCCAGATTTATTTAGCTGCAGGCACAGTAGTTAAATCTGGGTAGCCATTCATACTTGCAAATTCTTGCAGATGGGAAAATGAATTTAAAAGGGAGAGTTTTTCCATGTTTCATGTTTAAAATTATAATATGTTTGGTTTTGCAGGTTTGCAGTAGCCTTTTTTATAACCTAGTTTATGTGACATCTAGTTGCAGCTCACTTTCAGCAAAGTCAATGGAATATTAAGTCAATGGGAATCCCCAAGTCTTGTTTATTGGAATAGTCAAGAAAAAATGGAATACTTTGTATTTTTAGAGCTTTATATAAATTCTGGAAATATTTTTAAGTTTAAATTGAAGGATTGAAAACTTCTCACACATAATGGTGGGAAAACTGATCACATCTTACAGCATAAAAAAAGTAGTTGTAAATTATTTATTCAAAGTAGCTAGGAAAATTGTCTAAATCATTCATTTAATGCTGTTCTGCCCTCATGAGCTGGCTGGATGAGGAAATACATATTTTCCAATCTCATCCTTACACAGTTACATCAGTAATGAATATTATTTTGTGAACTCTACAAAGGCAGAATTAAGAATTTGTGAAGCATAAATGCTGGAGAAGGTATCCCAAATCCCTGTTCATTGCATTACCTGATCTTCTGGCTGCTTGAAGAGCTGCTCCACTTAACTCCCTCTGCTCCCTTCAGCATCACATTTCAGCCTCATTTTGTGTGTGCGTTGGTGAAAGGGTCCTGACCCCTTCAGAATTACAACATTTTCCCTGTATCCTCTTACCTTCCCCACCATTGCTTCCCACATTTCCCTGATGGTCCAGGTCAGATGTGCTTTCCCCACATACAGCCCACTCCTTGCCAAGCCGGGCTCTACCTGCAGGTATCTTCTGGCAGGACTAGGCTGTGAAGCATGAACACCTCAGCTCAACTGCATGTGTCTGACCAGGCTTCTGAGAGACTGTGAAAATTCATGGCAGTATGGCTGATTTTTATTTCTTTAAATAATTAATTGCTGACATAGAGATAGCAGCATTCCCCATTGCCTGCACGTCACACAAGTTATAAATTACTAGCCAGGATGGCAGCTCATCCTCTGTCAAACAAGATTTGGCTTTCCCAATTAGAGCTGCAGCCCCTCACATGCCCTTGGGGCAGAAGCTGAGGCAGGAGGGAACAGACAGTGGGAGAGGAGCTGAGTCACAGGATGGCATTGCATGACAGCTGTCAGAGCAGAAAATCTGATGGCTTTGTGGTTGTCAGGGAACATCCCTGTGGGAGAGAAAAAGGTAGCAGTACCAAGCACTAGTGATGTCAGATACCTTTGTGATTTAAAACCAAAATAAAACGTGTACACAAACAAACTGCACCATGCACCTGGTCTGCAAAGAGCCAAGGCTGTATTTTAAGATGGAAAATTGCTTACTGAGAGAAGTAATAATTACAGAGATGAAATGAGGTATCGTTCTGTGTACCAAAGCTTTCAGAAGGCAATTTGTTTGAAGTGCTGCTTCAGGAAGCAGAGAGAAGTACCCTGTTTCTTGTGATATTTCCAAGTGTATAAAGGCCAGCCTTCCAACAGTCATGCCAACTTCTGTCAAGTTGAGGTTTTTCATAGCAAGGAGAATTAAAAACAAGTGGAAAATGTCATTGTTCCCCTATCACTGACAGTGCTATTTATAACCTGCCTAACTGTGTGCACTGCCTTTTACTAGAACACAATTCCTGCTTATACTCCTGCCTGGCTGCAAAAATTTGCAGGAACAGAGTGCTTATGCAATCCAGTGTAGTCATTACAGCGGGAAATGCTGTACCATCCTCTTTTGAGGATGTTTTCTTCTGGCTATTAGGAACAATCATACCTTGTCTGTGGGTTTCTTGAGTTGTAGTTAATCTGCTGGCAGTCATTCAGGTTGGGCTGAAATATGAGGCATGTTGGGTTTCATGAAAGCATAAGCTAGTTGCATTTTTCATCTCACTGCAAATAAAATATGAGGGGAGAAAACCTAATCACCCAGAACAAATACAAAACTAATTCCCATCCCAAAGCTTCATGTTTCGCAATATCCACAAAAGATTGATTAGTTTGACATTCTTCCTCTGGTTTGAGATGCTGTATTCATTCTGGTGTAAGAACTTTTATGTGAAATTATTTTATTGGTTTATTTATTGGTTTTACTGTCTTTGTTCATTCCCACCACAGAACAGACAAATCTCCTGTATGAATCTGTGCAGCAAACAGAGCTAAATGTCACCAGTATGGCATTGATTATTTTTTTTTCTAATTTTAACATATGCTTCTAAGGTAATCAATTTGCTGAAGCAGAAATGTACAGTCTCATTCCAAAGTTGGATTAATATATACTGGTTTGATGTTTACAGTGTGTGCACTTACCTGTTTTTCCCCTCTCTCTGTGTAGAAGGGTGTGTGAATACACACACATGCTCTTAAACAATATATTTTTTCCTCCAGAAAGAGTTACATTTAATTTGAATGGTTTTGTTTCCCATTTAGCTTAGCAAAATTGGACGAAGAATTTGCAAAGAAATTCAACAGCCTCCCTCAATACAGTCCTATTACCTTTGACAGGAAAAATTCAGCTGTTTCGAGGAAAAAGCGAAAGGTTGGAAGCGGCTCATGTGAACTACCAAAATCCAACAAAGGTAAATTGCCAAGTGCGGGACATTCTTAAACAACAGCAGTGCTGTGACAAGCTCAGGAATTTGTACATCCTTACTTTACTGTTACCTGTGAAAAGTCTGAAGTTAGAGAAGAAATTTCCTAGCACTGAAGTTGTTAGCTGGTTCTCATCTGGTTTAGTTTTCAGGCTGATTTTTTTCACTCTTGATTCCTGATTTTCATGATAAGTAGAACTGGGTAGAGTTTGTACACGAAATGTATTTCTTGTAGCAAGAAAGTTTTTCAAAAACATGAATATTTGTGAGGTAAGTGAATTTGACACGTTTTCCCAGGAGAAGATAGGGAAAAAAGGGCATATGATCAAAGGTTATATTTTGACATTTTTCTAAACTTAATTTTATGCCACTTCTAATTTCACTGTAATTTTAGGGTCTGTAAACTAAAGCGTGAGATACCAGAGATATCTGAATGAAACATCTGGAATTTTTCTTCTACCAAGATTATAATTGTGTCATAAGTTTTGAGCAAAAATGTCCTGATGTGATTAATAAAAAGTTAGAGGACATGAAAACCAATTCCATACTCAGCTCCATTGCTGAGGCTCATAAAGGGAGAGGCTCATGACACACTTCTGTTACACTGTTAAAAAACACTGTTTTATAAAAAAACACTGGTTTTTTATGCAGACAACCTGTGACACAGAGGTGGTAGAGAAGTGACAATGTGGTAGGGTAAAGCTACTCTTATACTGTGGCAGAAATACGGATGCATACATACAATATAGAAGCATTGCAAAATGAAGGAATTACGTGCCAGTAATTCCACAAGACAAAAGGATGCTCAAAAGGATCCTCATCAGGCACAGTTTGCAATGTGAAGTTGGTTTCCTTTTCTGCTACAACGGTAGTTGCACTGACTGACAGGTTTTAAGATCTAATAGGGCTGTTTTAGCCAGGTGACCCTGGATTAGATCTATGCCTTTTGAATGCTTCACAAATAATCACATTACAGTGTGCAGGATTGAGCAGCTGTTCTTTTCTAGTGCATGCCAATTTTGGTATTGATTTTTGTAATTAGATGTGGAACAGCCACTTTGCAAAATTAGGCTTGTGCTAATACCAAGCTAGCTCTGACTTCAGCTGCCTTTAATTTTGTTTTATGTTATGTATTTGACAGAACTTCTTAAATGAGCATGAATGAATTGCTTTACAGTATGATAACACACTGGTTAATTAAGCAACATCTGTTGGGAAGAAAGACTCAACTACACTGATCTAGCAATTGAAGTTGTAGTAGCATGTTGGATTTCTCACTACAGTCTTTACCTGTTCAAGTGTCTGTGTGTTTAAAAATTCTGCAGGCCCTGTGTTGTTTGGGAGTGGTGGGCTAGAATTCTGCTTCAAGCCAGGTAACCCTGCATTCTGCTTTTGGCCAGGCTCATACAGGAGAGTTTAGTTTTTATCCTTGTTAGCATCACTTAAAGAGCTTTGGAATATATTTGGCCTTGTCTCAAGGGAAGGTCAAAGACATAACTGCAGGCTGGTTACAAGCCTGATATGAGCAGCTTTGGCACATCCCTGCGGAGACAGTCGTGGAGCATTTGCCTCTGGCTGACAATAAGGGCTCTTTAAATTAAGCCAGCTGACTTTGCACTGAGCAGATGGTAAACAGTCACATGAACTTTTCCACCAACTGAGCTGTGGGGTTGCAACAAGCATCCCCAGGGCAGGAATATCTGATAATAACACTGCTCTTTCTGTAGTGAATGTCTAACCACAGCCCCAGACTAAATCCAGACAGAGTTAGTGATACCTGCTCCTGATTCCAGTGAATGTTGAATTCACACACTTGAGCTGGGCAAGCTGACAGTTTGTGGCAGTCATTCCAACTCCCTGAAGAGCAAGGTTCAGTCAGCTCTCAAGAGGTAGTTGAAAAACTTTCCAACAAACCATTTTTCTTCTGGAAAAGAAAGATTGCTAAAAAGCAAGTATTTCATGGTAGTAGGTTGATTTTAAATGTGTTGTATTTTCTTAGGATGTGTAAAATTGGGATGTGAGTTGTGGATTTTAAATGATCTGACCTAAAGTGCATGCAAGCAAGCTCACTAGCTTAGTACAGTTTGTTCCAGCACAGTCAAACCTTTATTAAGCTGAATCCTCAATTCAATTAGTGATGTACTGACAGGCTACTGAGCCTCATCATGCTGTTGTCTGGTGAAGTGTGATGAGTATAAAGACTCTTAGAGAACCCTGGCCTCCAAAAGTGTAGCACAAGCAGGTCTCTGTGTTGGCTACTGCAAATATTGTGGGAAATGAAACTGGCATGTCATGCAAAATAATCCAGCTTGGTTTGGAATGGTTCTGGGTTTTTTGCATTGTCCTGATTTTTTACACAATCAGAATTAAACAAAAGTAGCATCTTATTCTTATGCGATGTGATGAGCATGAGCCATGAAGGGTCGAGACTCTTATGGGTGTGACTTTGTTGGGTTATGGGAGACCTTAACTTTGCACTGCTCTGCATTACTGTGTTGTGTGGAGTTGTTTCTGCTGTGTGAGTTTTCATTGGGTGTGTCTCTGTTAGGTAATTGGAAGAGTTGTCCAGCACAAATAGTGTCTACAGGTGTTTGGGTCCTCTGGATGTTTCCAAGTAAGGATAGGTTTAGGTAAACACTCCTTGAAATGATACACTGCTTTTTTGGAATGAGCATGTGCAGGATCATAAGCTATCCACTCATTCTCACTCAGCACAGATAACGACTTAATTTTTGAAGTGTATAGATCAGTGTCTACTAAACATTTAAAATTTAGAAAATATGTTGGAGTGCTGCACACTAAACATTCCCCAGGATATTGGGTGAATAAAAATGGAGAAATGTTTTTGTTTGTTGTGTTTGGGATGTTTCTCTGCACTCCACCCCCAACTGTAACTGTGTGCATTAATAAGTTTTATTTTGGAGTAAATGGTGCTGGATTGATTTTCTGTCAAATGTCATTAGCCTTTGCCTACAACAGGCTTGATCTGCTACCTGACCACACAGCCAGGTTTGTCAGGATATTTTCCTGCTCCAAAGTGGAAAATCAGTAGGACAGTGCCCACCAAATACTTCTGTTGTGCTTGTCATGTCCAGTCCACACTTCACCTTGTTCTTTCACATAAAAATACCTGAAGAACCCTGTAACATGAAAGCTGTTTCAGATCCACATATATGAAGAAAAATTTGAACTTTTTCTTAAATGAGAGGCATTTTTCCCCAGTTTCCAAACGGTCTAAATTCTGCTCCCACTGAAATTAATGAGGGGTTCTTTCTTCAATGGGAGCAGGACTGAACAAGCCATAAAGCTTTGTCAAAATCCACATCAAACATTTTGAACTGGGAACATGCATATACAATAATAATGTCACAAAATGGCTGAAGAATACAGCTATACTGAATCTGTGCAGATGGCCTGCTCCGACATTTACTGGAGCTGTGACTGTTTCCTTTTTTCCCTTCTTTCCAATGGCATATGTGCCAAAACATCCCACCACGCAGCAGTCAGCTGTCTGCAGTGAGTCACTAATCTGCTTGTATGCAAAAGTGAGCAACAGGCAGAGTCATTATTTCTGCTTTGTACTGGGAAGAAATGCTCACTTATACCCCAAGCACTGCACTAAAGCTTTCATTTTGGGAAGTCAAAGAGAGGAATACACAGTGTGCTTTTATTTGGGGAGGAGATTTTCTACTTTTTTTTTTTTTGTCTGTGGCCCCTAGGACTAGAAATAAAGCATCAGCTTAAAACGGATGCTACTTTGTGGCATTCCTCTTGGTCTTAGCTCTGGGGTTTTTTTGGCTCAGTTCAAAGCATTCAGATGCTTGGAGATTGCATTCTGTAATGTTCCAAGGATCATGACCTAAAAATACGGCGCCTTCCTCTGAGAGATGCAGAAATGCACAGACTGTTCATCCTGATTTTGTTAGGATCTTGTTGAAATGTGCTCTATTTGATCAGATCCTTCAAAACAGGGAACCTTCTGAGAGCAAAGGAGGCCTATGCCCAGAAATTTGGAGGAAATGCAGTTATGGTTCATTTTCTCGCCTGCTGCTTCCTCGAGCAGCTGCCACTGGCTGTAACAAGTATTCTCAGGAGGAATCCCTACTGCCCTCAGTGAGCACAATGGACAAGCCAGGGATTAAATCCTGTGGCAATTGCTGGAGTGCTAGGGAGAGGAAGAGCTGTGTAGAGTATTTCCAACAGCAAGATGAGCAGATGGCTGTATAACAATGACGAGTAAACTAACATTAAAAGGTTTTTTTCAGTTTTCTATAGGAAATCACATCCAGGGTCCATTGCCGAACAGCAAGACTTTTAAGTTAGTTTTTTCAGTCAGGGATTTTCTCTGGATTGAATGTTCACAAGTGGCATTTGTTCAAAGTCTTGGAATACTTGCCTGTTGTCCTCATGAAACAGGTGTAGCCCAGCCAGGCATGCTGTCAACTCCTGCATGGTGACTGTGCCTACACTGTTAAGGCAGAGAGTGGATGAAGTTTCCTGTGGAGTCAGAAGTTACATTCTCTGGTCCAAGTATGAACTATTGACTTACGGCTATTAGCCCATCTTCTCTTTCAATGCATTTATGGCCAGAGACTTGTTTCTGTTGATGTGGATGAAGTATTTGAGCTCAGTCTCAAGAAGAGCTCAGTTCTTTCACTTACGCTTTTGCTCAAGCTCTCTGAGCTTTTTCATTCCTTGTTTTGCATTTTTGTTGTACTGACACTAGACTAGTTCTGGGTGGTACTCAGAAAGCTGTTGTAAAATTTGCAGAACAACACTTCAATAAGTTTGAGTGAATATGGTCTCTTCTGTTCTACTTTCTGCTATTTTCTGTACAGATTCTAGTGAAGCTGTTTAGATTCAAGCTAATGTTGCCTAAGATGATCTCTTGCTTGGACTTCTAGATTTTTGGAAGTTTATTAATCTTTTCCCAAAGTTTTGATTTCTTCCGTATTGGAAAAGAAGTAGCAGTGAGCCACAAAACCAACATATGCAAGATGTTAGGGTTTCTGTGCCTGCCTCTGGCTGCATTTTAGCTTTCTTTCAGTGATTTTCAGTATTGATCAGACAGTCTAGTATCGGTGAATGGCTTTCACCTCATAAGATTAAGTACTTCTTCCACGTGCTACACACTTTATTCCTTTTTTCCTTGAATATGGAGTCTGAGATGACAAATTGAAGATGTGTAATGTAGACTCATCCTGACTGCACATTCATGTATGGTTGCAGTTGTGTCCCAGTAGACAAACTGTGTGTCTGGTTTCTTTTAAGGATGAGGAGGAGTGGAAAAAGCCAGTATTTGTGGTGGGTAGAATCCTGTTCAGGTGAGCTGGAGATGGAAGGACACCCTCTTGTTAGGCTAGAAGTCAACTTGCCACGTGCACAGCATCTCATTTCTGTTTGGGCTGGTCTGTCCTGAACTAGCCCTGAAGACTTATTGTCCACTGTGTCTTTGGAAATAAAATTTTGAAGTGGAGCTTCTGTAAGCTCCCTAAAAATGTCTTTGCAGTGTGGAAATTATGCATCTCTTATGCCTATGTTGTTGTTTCATCACTGATTGCTCCCCTAATGAGGCAAAGACTAACTTGTCGATGACCTCTGATAGTGGCATATTTTGTGGTCCAGTGTCACACAAGATGTCTTCTGACTGCTCCTCCATAAAGACTCTGCTGGCAAAGTAGGAATGATACCATGAGCTGGACATAACCTCACCTTCCTTCTCTGGGAGTTTTTACTTTTGCACTTAGTATATCTCATTTCTGGTCACCAGAATGGCAGTGATAGCTCTTGCATCTTGTGGTGGGTCAGCCCTGGTTGGTAAGTAAGTACCCACCCTGTTGCTCACTCCCACAGTGGGATGTGGGAGAGAATAGGAAAGGCAAAAGCAAGGACAAATACTTCCTGAGTCAAGATGATGACGTAAGTTGGAGGGAGGAAACAACTAATGCAAAAGCCAGCACTCACCACTAAGAAACTGCTGCCCAGCCAGTACCTGAGCAATGGACAACTTTAAAAAAAACTTTCTCCACAGTTTTGTGCAGAGTATGGTGTGAAATAACCTCTTGGCCAGTGTGGGTCAGCACTGTTAAGTTTACTCCCTGCCAGCCAAACCCAGTAAAGATGCAGAAGAGAGCATATCTTTAAACAAGCCGCAAAACCCGTTTTATTGCATGGCTAAGCTTTCCTATGGGCTTAATTCCCCAAAATGCATTGTGTGCACTTACACATTGGGAGGGGCTGGGTTGAACTATAGCTTGCTGAAAGCCTCCAGAGTCCCTTCGGGCAGAAGGTCAGGTTTGTGCTTCCCTGTGAAATGGCAACTTGTATTACAGGAAGGGGAGGTTGTACAGTACATACTGTGACTGTTGTACTTTTTCAAGCTTCTAATTAAAAGTATGTATTATTAATGTTGTCTGTAGGTTCATTCCAGTCTCAGAAAAAGAACTTATTCCACAAAATTGTCAGCAAATTTAAGCACAGAAAGAAGCTTAATGTTCCGGACACAGGTACTGGTGCATTGTTAATTAAGGTTTTTGGCTGCCTTCTTTCTCAGTTCAGTCTTGGGGAAATGCTTCTAGACAGATACACCTCAGCTCGGTGTCTTTGATCGCTTTGGTTCCTTATTTTTCCTGTCTGCTATGATTCCATTGCCTCCTGGCTCCAGTTGGTATTACCTTACTTCAGTGTGATGCTGTTTTGTTTTTACTTAGCATCTCCCTTTAATTGCAGTTTCCCTGTTCCAGATGCCATGCAGCGGAGCTGACAAAGCAAGGGCAGTTCTGCAGTTGGCCCTGAAAACTTTATCTTTTACAGCTCACAGCTCTGTAGTCTCTAGGTTGCTCTTACTTGCATTCTTCTATATCAGTGACCAAATTATTTTGCCAGAGCATTTATGCATGTCCCCATCTCCTGTTCCTGTGATTTCTTGCTGTCTGGAACAGCAGACTGCAGCTGGTCAAGGTGTAAGAGCCTGGTCAGGATGGTCAGAAATACCAACCTTCAACCCTACTTCTTTAGAAATCTGAACCAGCTTTCTGTTCGCTTCATATTGAAAATACATTCTGCATTTTTTTAAGTCATGTTCTGGACCTTCTCTGCCCACTGTCTGCTGTTAGCGCTCTAAAGTCTTTTTCTTGTTACAGTATCATAATCCTGCACACTACAAACTCACAACTCTGAGGGGCATTTTCAGCTGTACAATATGTAGAGGATTATAGCTTAGCCTGCTTTCCTGGGCCCTTTTGTCATCATGTTGCCCACATTGTTCAAGTCATGCCCGGGCTGTTCCTTAGCTGTTCCACAGTGGTATGCTCTTGTGCATTGTTCCTGTAGTGTAAAAGAGCCTCTCTGGTTCTGCTTACTTAACTCCATTAATTTTGTCTGGTTTCTTCCCCATCAGTGTTCATCCCTAAGATAATAAAATTGCTGTTCCCATCTCCAGTTTCCCCAGCTACCTTTATGGTCAATATCTTTCCCTAAGACGTGGCGATGTAATTTCCTTTTCTTTCCTGATGCTGTGTTTTCTGTCATCTGTGTTGCACATGCACTGTTTTCGCACATAGGCTCTGCCTGCTCTTCTGCATTCCATGGTGCAAATAATTTGAAATTACTTGCTCTGTCTCATTGTATTTGTACAATGAATATGTAGTTGCTTATGAAAAGTAACTATCTTGCTTCCATGTTGGTGCAAAAAAGACATCATATATTAGCATAGTTTTTATTGGATGTCATTCAGATTTTGTTCCTGAATTATTAATAGACCATGTAGACAAATTATTATGAAAAACAGGTGCTTAAAGTCTCCTGTGGAAAAAGAAACAGAAAGTGTTTAATAGAAGATTAAGTAAAGACTAAGAAGTACAAATACCTTAAAATCTGCAGATAAGAACGTGGTTAAACAAAATGTCAAACCCTGCATTTGTTTAAAAGAAGCCCGCCTATTTTGATACAAAGTGAAGTGTGCACTATGATCAAAGATTCAAGCCTGGCAAGTGTTGAGTACTCTGGCCTCATTCCAGCACAGAGGCATGTCCTTGGAAGTTAAGCATGTGAATAATGTCATAGTGTCTAAACATTAAAGATGTGTCTGTGCATTTGCTGGGGCAGAGCCAGCTTGCTAAGTTCCTCCCAAGACTAAAGCAAAGATAGGAGGAACTTAGGAGCCTTACACAGCCCACATATAATCATCAGAGGAAAGGCAATGGCTGTCTGTATATTGATGGGGAGCTGCATTTTCCCCTGAATTACAGAGGGGAGCAAATCTGGAGTCCTGCCTACTCTGAAGTGTACCCTGTAGTGACTGAAAGCAAAGTGTTGATCAGCGAAGTGCAGCGTGGGCATGGCCTCAGCAGGTGCTGGACAGCCTCTTCTTCATGTGCTGCCTACAGATCTTCATCCTCCATCCAGGAGTTCCTAGGCAACAGGCCCTAAACCGTGTGGCTGAGCTGTCCCCCATTCTGCAGCATTCAAGATGGGAATCCCAGAATCTTCATTTCAATTCAGATAATATTTATGTGAGCATTTTGTGAATCAAACAATAAACTAAAATTTTGGCTCCTTTTTGTGGTTAGTCTGTACTTGTGGTGAGTCACAAGTCTACATAATGTGCGGTTTTGGTTTTTATTAAGTTAGTTTTGGAGAAGGAAAGACCTTGAATGTTTGTATAGCTGCAGAGGAGACGCTTGGAAGAATTGCTGTCTGCAGAGGTCATGCTGGCTTCATGTCTTGTCATCTTGAAAAGTGTGTGTGCCCATGTTCATCTGTGTTAGGAGTGAAGGAAAGGAAGTGTAGGAAAGGCAGATATCATGTGATTGGATTGTGTTGTCAGTGTATCTCTGGTGTGAAAATCTGAGTGAATTTTGACTACACTGTACACAGCAGCACCAGTGCACATCACCATAGTAAGAGTTTGCAGCTGTTCATAGAGCAGGGTACATTCCAGTTAAACAGCACTGAAATGCTGCAGAGAGCACACAGTAATGCAGTTGAGTATGTCAAGAGTTACATCTCTTCCTTAGGAAGGCTTACAGAAGCACAGCTGGATCCATGCCTGTTAAGAAAAGTTAACACTCATCTGGGAGTTTTATTTTTCTGCCACACCAACAGAGCTTTGTGATGGGAAACAGTACTTCAAATAACAAGTCACAGTGATTGCCTCTTTGCAGGTACACTTAGTGAGCCGTGCTGAGGCTCTTGCACGGTCTGTGTGGCAGCCAGCTGTAACGCTGGCCTTGGCACCAGAAGAGAGGGTGAACACACACACAGGTCTCAGTACCAGCTCACGTGTGAAGCAGCCCTGTCCCTGCACCTCCTCCTGCAGCAGCTCTCCCACACACGCCAGGGCCCTGTTGTGTGGGGCCTGCAGCCCAGAGGGAGCCAGTAGCTCTGTGCCTTTGGCAGCCATTCTAGCTGGAGGAGGGCTGGATCAGCACAGGCTCCTGCAGCAGAGCTTCCCACCCAGGCAGCTGTCTCCTACACCTGGTTTGACCATCTGCTCCTTTGTATCTCTGCTTGTTAGTCCCCAGCTCCTTTGTATCTCTGCTTGTTAGTCCCCATCTCTGTGTGCTGCTGGACCCCAAAGCAGTATTGTAGCAGTGTCCTGTTGTCAGAAGAGCTGGAATTTCTGCCAGGTCAGTCTATTTGGCATCACTTCTTCAGTGAAGTGGTTCCCTAGGCACTGGTGACTTGAAGCTATGCTCTGTCTGGCTAGATTTGCACTGTTTAACTTCATAAAAACCATTAAAGCATTACAGCCCACCTTTCCTCCTTTATACCAGCATGCTTAGACCCACAGAGCATTTATTCTCCGCTAAGTGTAGATAAACTGCTGCAGCTCTCGCGAAATAGGCATCACTAAAGAAATTCTTTTTAAGTGTTTTGTTGGAGTTTGGTCCAAAAAGCTTGTCTGAAAAGCTGTGGTATGCTGAGTCAGTTCAATTGACTTCATTTTTCTTGTTCACAAAGATAGAGGGGAGATAAGACTACGTGTACTCTGCACGCCTGCAGAATAGCATAAACTAACTGTGCAAACCTTCAACAAACCTAGCTGAGGAAACCATCTGGCACAGACCTCTGGATACATATCTCTCAAAGTCATTTCTGCCACTGTGGTGTAGGCATGCCCAAAGGCCCACGCCTTCATGCCATGTTCTCAACTCTGCTTGCAAAAACAGCCTGGCAGTTGTGCCCATGCCATGGTCATAGAGAGCTGAGCATGCACCTACCTGTTGGCAGGACTGCACAGTGACTGCAGAACCTCATTTTGTGCCTAGACAGTGTTCCCCTGAAAATTAGCTGAGCTCCTCGTGGGACAGCTCTTGAATGCAGGACACTGTGGAAGCAGAATAGATGCGAGATTGATTAAAGAAAACTACAGGGAATTAAACCTGGCTAGCCCTATCCTTCCTGCAGAACAAAACCAGGCCCAGGTTTGGAGCATCTGTAGGGGTATACCTTTGTCACTTGAAGAAGTGGGATGCTGTTCCTCTTGAAGGAGGAGCAGGAGCACCTAGTTTAGATGTAGGGTTGTTGAAACATGGACTCCTTTCTCCTGTAGAGGTCAGTGCAAAGGGTCTTGTGAGTGAAGCCTTCGTGTGATTTCCTCCAAGATAAGTTTTAACTCTACTTGAATAATACTCTGTAAAGAGGTCTGAAATTACTTCTAAACTCAGTGCCCACTAAGTCTGCTAGAGAAGAGAAAAAGATACTCTTCCCTTCAGCATTCACCCTGCACCCACACACACACAAAATACTCATTGTTCACCTTCAGTCCTTCCTTCTTCAAGACTCTATGGCAGCAATGTTATGTTGAAGTGATAAAGAGCTTATTTTAGAGCTAGAGGAGAAAAGGAAAGTATACAACTTTCAAGCCTCATTTCAAGGATTAAAAAAACCTTGGAGAGGGACTATAAAACAATATAAAAACATGGAGAGGGGAATATACTTATGCATCTGAGTTTTTACAGCCACCTTCTGCTATTCCTTAGTCAAACATGCCAACATCATATACTCCTTATGTCTTCAACTATTGCCTATTTTACCTTTCAAGGTTTTTGTTTCTCTTTATTTTTTGACACATATGAGAAAGAGAAATGTAAAAGGGAGCCCTCAGCTGTAGTGATCAATCAAGTTAATTTCTAGTGACCTGACATACAACACAACTAATTAAACGCATACCAATTCAAGTTTCTTTTAATTGTGTGTTGTTCATTGTTTGAAAAAATCTTAATTTTTGTATTAAATGTTTAAAAAGTGAGTACTAAGATTAAAAGCATTATAAACTCAATCAAGCTAGAATTAGACAGCAGTGTCAAAATGCTAATTAGAGCAAATCAGAATTAACAGATAGAGTTGGACTACAACCAGACTATTGCATTAAAATATAATCAACACTTACAAATTCCCAAATAAGAAATCTAGAGAGAAAGCTGCCTATTTAATGATACATTCCAATTAAGATCCTGGTCTCAATGCATGAAGCTTATCTGAACATGTGGCTGTTGGCTCAGTTGAGTTACTTGAAAGTCACATTTGCAGTCATTGGTGCTTCTGCTTAATTGGACTGTTACAGGGTGGATCTTTTCTTGTGCTTTCTCTTGCACTTTTTACAAAAAATCAGTTTTACAGCAAAGCTCTGCTCTGGAAAGGTTAGCAGCTAGAGCTAAGCACTTAGAAATGCTAATTGAAGCTGTGTGCTTTTTCTTCCAAATAAAAAGCATGTACAAGTTGAAAAAATGTTTTCTAAGAGAATATAGGTGAATTAAGATCATAAATTAAAGTTTGGAATGTTTCAAATGTTTTTACACGTATGTACTAGATCTGGTTGTATTCTTACACAATAAAACATTAATAGGTTCTTCCCATTCAAACAGAAGAGCAAAGGGCAACTGCTAATGAGAGAAAATGTGTTACAGCTATTCTCTTCATCTAGTCCACATCCTCACACAATGAACAGTTACAGAAGCCAGCAAAAGATAAAGGTTTTATTAGCTATATATTTGAATAGAAAATTGATTAAATCTACAAAACTAACAACAAACAGAGATACACACTAAAAGAGGGCAAAGGCCATGCAGACTTGTTTGGCTGTTGTGCACAGCCTGGGTGCTCCTGTGTGACACCACCAGTCTCAGTGCAGGAGACTGGAGTTCTTCAGTTCTTAGCCCTTCTGAAAGAGCAACTGTTTGCACTCTGGCTTCAGTTCTGAGTGTGTAATTTTTGCTGGTCAAACCACCCAAAAACTGACAAATGTGTCTTAAACAAGTCTTTAAAATGGGGAGAAAGATTAAAAGAAACCGGAGGGAAGAGTAAGCTAACTGTAAACACAGTAACAGCTATGGAAAATATATCAAGAACTGTTGCAAAGAGATGGGGTATAACCTGACAGGTAGTAAAGAAAATAATGAGTTGAAAATGCAGCAGGGGAGATGAGATACAGGCATAAGGAAAAAATGTGTAATCATTCAGGATGGCAGTGCACTGGGAAAAAATACCCCAAGGACTTGGTGCAGGTAATCATGAGTGTTCCCAGTTTCAAAACAGGTTAGGCAGGCATCTGTAAAAAATTACTTGGGCATTCCATTTGCTACCTGTAGCCTCTTTCTAACCCTAGCTGACAGTGATCACAGATGAGGCAGGCTTCATAATACTTTTATCACAGGAGGGAAAAAGATGTCACAGGTTGCCTTTATGGACTAGTGATATCCCGTGGGATTAGCAGAATGGCTCATTGAATCGGTGCAAATTGCAAACAATTGACTACTAGGCACTGAGCTCAGACTTGGGAAGCTTAACTTAAATATGTTTTGTGATTGCTGTCTGACCAATTCCTTTGTGAACAAGATTAAAATAAACTCTTCAGTCAAGTGAAAATTTGGGATCATGTTCCAGTTCAGAGTAAAAGGCTACTTCAGAGCACCAACACTGGAGCTGCTGAGAAAGATTTAAACTGTTCCTTTCTCATTCTGTGACATTATGTGGGCAATATTTCTATCATGGTATTCTATCCCATGCTTACTACCTTTTTTTAGCATGCTTGTCTTCAGCTGTGATCCAGTTCTGCTTTTGTATTTGCGGCCTTCGGGGTGTTTTTTAAGATTTGTTATTTTGTGAAAGGCAATATTTCCCTTTCTTAGAGGAGTTGATGTAGAGTGACTAAAGAGGTAAGACTGGGTTTTAGTCAGGAATTGCTGAATTCTGCTTGTCAGTCCATCTGTGGGCTAAGATCAGCTTACATGAGGACCCTTGTTATTCCTTAAATACATTTTGTCTCTTAGCCACTTGCTGACATCTTCTGTGGCAGAATGTTTTATGCAGACTGATACCCAGCTCCTACTCAAGTGCTACTGCTGATCTCACAGTTTTCTTTGCAAATAATAGAAACCCGAGCCTCCAGTATGTCTTCGAGGTGGATTCTGTTAACTTCTCTGCAAGCATCTGTGGCATTCAGATCATATCTTGCCATGGGTTATGCTCTGAGTACCTGTGAGGAGCAGTGTTATGCAGATAGATGCAAAATGGTAAATGGGCATAGCTAGTGGCTGAATTCTACATCTAAAATTGTGTTTTTATTCTCTTCCAGCCATACTATTAGAAGACAGAAATTCCAGTGAGTCTGCCTGGAAGAATAAAATTTCTATATCTGCCCTAAACACTCCAGAGCCAGCAATGATGCATGAGCCTTTAGTTGGCAGCCAGAAAAGGAAAGCAAGGAAAACTAAGATCACGCATCTTGTCCGAACAGCAGATGGACGAGTGTCACCAGCAGCAGGGACACTGGGTAAGGAAATTGGAGTTAAAATTTTATTAAAACTGAATGGTTGGAGAATGTTTGAGGGTACAAGCGACCTATCAGGGCGATGTTTTTAAATTAGCTTGTTTTCATACCTGCTTAAAATGGTCGTTTTTTAAAATAGAGGTATCAACCAGCTGGGAAATCAGTGAGTCCATAATGGCCAGCTTCTTTTGTTTGAATTAACAAGTTTGTCTTTTCTCCTTGGATGTTTCTCTCTAAGAACTGTGAACTGATACAGAGAGAAATGGAAAATGGTTACCTTTAATAATTTGTTTCCAGTCTGGCAAAAAAATCACACTGCAGCCTGGTTACAGGTTGTAAAACTGGATTTCATAGTATGACAGTTAATGCCAGAGTCTGTGTTGGAGTTCTCCAGTAGGATAATCTTTCATGACTACTGTATCTAAAATACACACAAAAGCTCTCTTGCCTGACAGATCAAATTCAATTGAAGGCAAAATCAGTAAACTGCTTCATAAACCTGAGTACTGTGCTTCTGACCCAGTAGATTGGGTCAGAAGAGGTTGCAGCATGAATCAGATGACACTGGCAGAATCAAAGTCCTAAAGGTAAAGGTTCTGTTAACACCAGACTAGTTAGCATATCCATAGGCTGCAGTGAATTTACGGGCTACATCTGCATGCTTAACTTACTTTTCTTTCTTTGCAGAGGAGAAGCCGAAAGAGCTGCCACAAAGTACTCTTCAAAAGTCATCAAGTGCAGAAACAGATTGCAACAGTGAATGCTCCAGAAACACAGAGACAGAAGAAAATCATAGTATTACGTCAGATATGCCAGCAGTGTCTGCATTTTTTAGCTTAGCTGCTCTGGCAGAAGTAGCAGCCATGGAAAATGTACACAGGTATGGTTTTCTTTTCTTCTTGTTGTCTTAAGCAAATAGTATGTGGCTGGCAGCTTGTTCAGAAAGCATGTGAATAGCAGACTGTTTAATTTGGCCTGCATTTCCTCTTTCACAGCTTTCTATGAATGTCTGCTTTACACCACTTGCTCAATACTGTTAAGTCTTCACCTAAATGACAGTGTAGTCTATTTAGCAATTAATAAAATGATCCTTCCCAGTAAGCTTACCTACCAGTTTTTGTATGTAAACAGGTTCATATGCTCCTTGAGATTCTAACGACTGAGAATTATCAGATGCTATTTGTCAGATAACAGCAGGTTTAAATAGCTACTGCACTCTGATTTGCATTTTCCAGTGGCCTAAATCCTAAGATGGTGGAGAGTATTTCATATATTTTGAGATGAAGTTTCTTCATGCTGAACATGGCTGAGGGAAGCTAACTTGTTATTCTTACTCTTGTGCTTTGCTGTGTAGAAGGCAAAGCATCTGCAGAATAGCACGGGGCAGAGCAACTCTGGGTGGTGGAAAGTGAGAGTAGTTTGGGTTGGTCTTCTCAGTTACTGAGGAGGCCACCCATAGTTGCTTAGGGCTTATGAATCAGTTCAGCATGGTCAGATGTGATGGGAGTAAACCAAAGACAGCAGATCCTCCTTGGCTCTCAATTATCCAGTGTTGTTCTTTCATGGAACTTATTGGATATGTAACCCCATCTTCTGCAGTGGAAACTGATTGAGGGAGCATTGGGCCAGTTTGAAACCATCACAGCCTCTGCCAATGCCATTTGACAGATTGCTGGCTGCCTAAGCAACTCCTCAAGGCAGCGGTTCATGAAACCATTCACAGCCTCAATTAACTGTTCCTCTCATGGGCCCCATTGATGAGCCCAGTCCATTGTGTTCAGGCTGCACATCAAATGATCCAAGGCTTTTCAGAAGCTCAGGAACCCTACAAGAAACAGATCTGCTGGCTCCTGTCTGCAGAAGCTGTTGTCTTGCTTAAGCAGCGTTGTTTTGGGTGACAAGTGATTTCACACTGCAGCCAGCCTGTCTGTCATCATAAGCCACAAAACGGGACTTGTGGAAGTGCTGTGCTAAGCTCTGCTCTCATTCACACCACTGTGGTTTCATTGACTGCCATTAACACTGACCAGAATTGTACAAAAGCAACAGAATTTGCTCTGCTGTGGTTTTTCTTCCTTGTGCTTCTAAGAGTTCTTGTCTTTTTGTCCCTGTTGAAGCGAGCTAATGTTTTGCAGAGCTTTGTGCTTGGGTCTTTCTCTTTGAATCCTGTCTTCTGTCATGTCATTATGTAGCTCAAGCAATGCAGCACCTTCCATTTGGCCTGAAAACATGAAATTGGCAAATATCCAGCAACTGTTGGAAATGGCAGTTTATAATCACCCTGAGGGAGGCGAAATGACAACAGGAGACAGCTCTTCCAGTAAAAAGTTAGCCACATCTCTTGCAGACTTGGCAAATGGAAGTCAAAACAGAAACCTAAATCTTACAGGGTAGATGCTGCTCTGTTTTCTACTCTGTCAACTGTTGTAACTCACTTTATTTGCAAATAGCCAGAAACGTGAAGAAAAGCATTGGAGGTTTGCTTGATATATTTCTTCAGTGTCCGAATTTAATTTATTAAATAATTTCATGGAGCCTTGGGACATGGAATCCTTCTGGCAATGTGGTTTTCATTTGAAGTCTTCTGCTTAGCTTTATTTACCTTGTGCATGCCCTGGTTAAGCACTGTGAGTCTGAGCTGCATTTTGTGCCAAGGTCACTGCATTGCATTCCAGTTGCGTGAAGCATATGGGGTGCCTCTGCTGGGAGTTTCTGCTGGGGGTATTATAAAGTGGCCCTGGTGTAAATAAGAAGCAGGCCCCGGATTTTCATTGCTACAAATGACAAATACAAAATGTAACAAAAATGGAACCTCACTTGTGAGAGTAAATAACAGGCATGGTGTATGTACATGCTTGGTGTATATATTTTAAAAGGCAAGCTGCAAAGGAGTTATCCCGAGTCCATTTGGTACCATGACTGATGTTGATTTCCAGCACATAATTCTGGCACAGTTTATTCTTATGATACCCTGTGCCAGGGGATCATTTGTAAGTTAACACTGCTGCAGTAACGAAAGAGATGTGCTAGGCTGATGTAGTCATGTGGCATGGAGGAATCCCAGTGTACAACTCTGCAGTACGAGTACATTTCCGTATTGCTTACAAGCTGTTGACTTGCACTAATGTGATCTGTGCCTCTGTGCATTTACCTTCTTTTGCCACACGTGCTGTGTGCTCTGCTTCTGAGGGCTGCAGCAGCTCCCTTGCAAAATAAGGCACAGCACTTGTGCACTCCTAACTTACTCTTACGCTGTGCATTTTGCTTTGTGTGGTCAAATACCATCACGTCTTGTTTTTTCCTGCCTTTGCATTGTGATGTGGGTTATCCTCAGGATGCTGTGTTACTGTTGCAGGGACACCTCTGAAAGCACATGTAACCAGAGTCTGTGAGCAGCACCTGCAGCAGTGAGGAGTTACCTGCTGCACTGTCAGGTGCTAAACCATACAGCTGCTGCTTCCTGTCCTTTCTGGTCTGACAACAGCACCTCCCGTGCTCCAAGTATTGATGGGTGGCTTTTCTTTTCTTCTTTTGCAGAAGTCAGAGGGCCACACCTCTCCCACACGATGGACAGCCAAATGAAATGTCTCAGGCTCCAGTGCTTATTTCCTGCGCTGACCAGTGAAGCTCCACTTTATTGTAAAACATTGTGCTTTACCTAATATCCTAGCCTTGTCTTTATCAAGGGAAGCTAGTCAGTCCATATGATGGAAATAGAGACTGCAATAAAGTGCTTATTGCTCTGAGTGGCCCAGAATTCACTGGAAGCCAGACGTTAGCAACTTGGGCCAGGTCCTCAAATTGGAACCCAGTATGTAGGAGGGTGATATTGTCTATTAATGAACTGAAATGGAGTGGAATGATCCCAGAGCTTGCTTTCTATTGAAGGCTTTTAAACAGTAAACAGGTGGTTGGTGTGAAAAAGGCTGCCTTTACTGTTAGCTCACACAGCATCTCTTTTACCAACCAGAGAGTACGACAACTAGTTTCATATAATACCTAGTTATTCTAAATGAAAAAGAAAAAAAAAACAACAAAAACACTGACGCACTGCACTAGTTACTATTAGATATTCTTAGTCATTTTTGTACATGAAGATTTAAGTTCTAAGATGGTTTATATTAATAGGTTATGCCTACGTTTATATTGTAGAATGAGTTTAAAACCTGTTCCAGAGAACTCACGGCAGCCTGGACAGATGTACCATTGTTAGCGGTGTTTGGGCAGCCATGTGGTCCAGATGTTCTGCACTTTTATATTTGCCACCGGAGTGGTAGAGTTTACTGGGAAAAGTTCTGACAGGCTACGTTTGGGTTTGTTTCTTTTTAATTTAGCTTTGAATAACCAGGATGATGTGCATTAGAAAAAGGAGTGGTGTATGGAAAAGAAAATACTGCAGATAATTGACTTGTCTTTCATGCCTTGGAGGGTTCCTTTATTTTTGCATAGATATCTGAGCGACTTGGTGAAAACTTTCCTGTAAACAAAAAGTACTGCAAATGCGTTTTTCAAAAGTGACCTTAGTATTATTTCACAGTTCTGAAAAACTTAAAACCATGACTTTTCAATATAGTGTACACCAATACACATACCTTTTGCATTTTACAGACACTGGCATTGTTGTAGTTACTATGCACAGTCCAAATCAGCTTCAGAGTTTGCATAAAGGGCCAATTACAGTTTGCGTGGGTGAAGTGGAAAGCTGTATACAGTTAAACTACAACTGAAGAGTAGCGTTTGACTGAATTCAGACTACCAAACAGATCCATCTGCCAGTTTCTGTCTCTGCTTGTGTTGAATTTTTGTGTTTTGCTCTCATAAATACATCCCAAAAGCCGGCCAAGTGTATCACTTGGCCTGTTACCGTCACTATTCTGACTTACACTATTGTATAACCAAGCATTGATTACTACCAATAGATGCAAAATGATCACTCGTAATTAATCTAAAGCTACAAATTCAACAGGGTACTTCTTCTATAGCACAAGATGTTTCCCTACTTTTTGCATTGTAGCACAACAATTTACCAAATTGGACTCCAGCAATAATTTTCTATTAGTCTTCGTCATACTGGCTGAACTTTTGATAGTATTAGATTGAGTTTGAAGTTCTTTGAATTAAGTCTTTAAATGATGCGAGTTTACATCATTCTATCAGGCATTCTTATTTATACTTGACTGAATTGATAATGTGTTTTGGGGGTTATTTTGTAACTAATTTGACGTAATAGCCATATGGACAGTGACTATTAATGCTTGCTAGGTTTAGCCTTTCATTGTTGTAGTTAAGTGAAAGTCTCTGGTTCAGTGTCAGGAAACAACACACAATGTACCACACGAGTTTTAAGAAAGGATTAAAGGTCTGACTAAAAGCAGGTAGCTGGGGAAGTGTCACTGAAACAGCACCATCGAGGATGCATGTGTTGAAAGAAGGGAGCAACAGAAGAACAAAAAAATTTACAAACCAATGAGTCAGTGAAAAGGCTTTTTTAAAACTTCAGGTGAATAAATGTCTAAGAGCCCCTAGAATGCCATTGCAGCCTATGGTGGTATTTTAAATAAGATTTTATTAAAGTTTTATAAGTTATTTTAACAAGACAGGAAAAATTTAAAAGACTTAAAACTTGTGGGTCACAGCAGGGTGGCTGTTGGAGTTTTGGACCACTTTATAATTAGCTGAAATCCAAATATGTTACAGTGCAGGCTGTTCACGTTGACAATGGTACTAACTTATTTCTCTAGAAACCTTTAGAGTAGATATATTTTTGTCAAAGCACCCCATCCTTCCTCGATTTAAATTTCAATATTGTTCCTGGAGATATTTCTGTATATTAATGGTACCTTTTTTAAAAGAAACAGAAAATTACTTTTTTCTATATGAATTAATATCTTACTTGATCTGCTTTTCCTTGACTTTCCCTTAGAGAGGGGGTAGGGTTGGGTCAGTTTACTGGATATGACTGTTTTCAGATACTTATAAACCTTTTTGTAGATATGCTTAATTTTTAAGCGATTAGGCACTGAGAGTAGCAGAAATCCTGCAAAGCTTTATAGTTCACTAGGCATTTGCCTTTGTTGGTTCTCTGAGTGATGTCTTGATTTGAGTAGCTAGAATTTTCCCTGAATCTACTAGAAGGGGTATCAGTATTTTCAGGTAACAAAGTCTGTTAGCACAACAAAAACTTCAGACCAATATCTTACTGTATTGGGGTTGGGTTTTTTTCCTTGTTTGTTTTGTTTTAATTTTTATTAATTTCAGCTGCTTTCATTTTGGAAAATCTTACTGCTATTGTGTGTACTTCAGTATACCAGCAAACACTGTTACCTGTTAACACGTTGTCCACAAATGCCTCTAGAGAAGAAATTGTTGCACCTTATGTATATCTCAAGCAAACCAAAATATGATGCTTTTCTGCTTTGTTTATTCTGAATATGTTGTATCATACTTTACTGAACCCATTTTAACTTAGCTAAAGCTATCAATATTTATGCATTTCACATTATTTTCTGGATCTGAACCTGTGTATAAATCTTTCTTTGAAAAAAAGACAAGCATTTACTGTAGTTGTCCTCTGTGACTTATCCATGGGAGGGGGGAATCTTGTCTCAAGTGTAATATGCAGTACTGTCCCAGTTTTCCTTGACTTTTATTTATTTAGTCATCTTTGATATTTCATAGTTCTGAGGTATACAAAATGCATTGTCGTAGCTGAAGCTACAGATCTGAGCAGCTGGGAGAAAATTACTGTAATGTCTTCTTAATTGTTCTAGTACTGTATACAAGTATGGGAAAAACGTTCTGCAGAACATTTGAGATGCAGATTCTTATCCCCACGGTAGGCTATTTTCCAGGTATTAGACCAAATCAGTCAAAACTCCATGATCTTACCGGTCTTCTCTCACTAAATTATTCTGAAAACATCTACGGAGATTACTTAATGCTCTGTTTTTGGCAGTAACTACCCCTTGAATGTGCTGTGTTTTCAGAAAAGAATATATTTATTTAAGATGAATGAATGCTCTTTTATACTAATACAGTATCCCAAAGTCATGAGCAAGAGACTTCTTGGTAGTTTGGGTTTCTATTTTATAGCATTAGTGCATGACTTTTGAAATTAAAGTGATAAGCGTTGTTGGAAAGGGGCACAAGAACAAGGGACTGGTAGAAGTGTGTGGATTTGTGGTGTTTAAATTCCAGCTTTGGTCTTTATTATTTGGGTGAAAGCTGCCTTTGTAGCACAAGGCTGAAGAGCATTCTGCAGTTCGTATCAAGTAGAGAGTTGTAAGTCACGTCAGTACAAGGGAATGCCTTATAGTTTGGATGCTGTCTTTTGCAACAGGATATTAATTGAAGCAGTTTTAATTTCCACTGCCTGTTTAGCTACTGTACAGATACTGAACCAACTGAAGGCAAGTTATAGACATGGGACAGCTAAGAGAGCGTGTAGGGAAAGCTGTCCTTTATTCTCAGTATGGCAACATTATGGCAACAACGGGGAATTAGAAAAGAATTTAGATGTGTAAATATAGGTGTGTGTGGGTGTGTGTGTGCGTGCACGTGTGTGTGCCTGGGTGTGTACATTCTGCAAAAAAATGATGTAGGAAAACCAGAAACATGATGGGTCTACAAGACACTATAATGTATGTCGACCCTTTTGAGTGCACTCCCTTTTTTTTGAATGCTGAGTCTAATATGGCTACCTCTCCTAAAAGACTACTTTTGTTAACTTCCATTTGCTTTCAGGCTTGATCATGTAATCTTTTTGGCCATTGATACCATTTGTATATCGCTGTGTGCTTTATTTTTCCAAGAGCAACATTTATATAGCACAGACAACGTAAAGGCTGAATATACAGTGGTAGCCAGACTATGTTGCAGGAGCATTTTTGTTTAAACTCTGCCACAGTCACATGGGTTGCAGGATGTGGGCCCACTAGCTCTGCAGTGAGATCAGTTTCTGTAACAGCAGAAGATGCAGTGCTCGTGGGTAGCAGACTTCTGATGTTTCTAGAGGCGTCGAGTAAGCCAGGTGCTGCTCTTGAAACTTATTTCGCAAGGAAACGTAACTGTGCAACTTGTGTGTTGTATACCCTGCGTTACCCATTAGATGCTGTTTGTTTGCTGTGCTTGTTTGATAGGTTGTAGAGCTCCTTTGCCATGTTTTGCAATACTCATGGCATTCTCCTTACCTTGTACATATATTTGAACTGTCAACTACAGCTGCCAGGATGCTGAGGCACTTCAGGACACTGAGTGCCATGAACAAGTACATGTTTAGGCTGTGAAAGTGTTACTTTCCTGCTACCCTGAATTCCCCAAGAAAAAGGCACAGTGAGGTTTATGCTCTCACCGAAGTCATTTGTATACTCAGTATTTTATACTGAATTGACAACTTTGAAGAAGCTTCTGAGATGGATGTCTGTTTTATGTTCCCCCACTAATTCTTTGATGGCAGGAATCTAGGAAGACTTGACATGAGATCTCCACTCAGCAACACACCCAGGCTTAGGCTGGAAACCTTTCTTCCTTAAGGGGCAGCATTGTTGTTGGCACTGTGACAGTGTGGGAGCCTCGATCATGGACCACTATGCTCTTGGATTTAAGCTTGTGCTTGCGTGATGTTCCTGGGGGAGGCACGTCATCATGACCTAGGGCCTTCATTGAGGTGGAATTTTAAAAATTACTGCAAATAGCTTAACATTTGTGGAGTTCTTCCAAAGAATTACATTGTAGTCTCTGGGTGTTGGCTGTTACCGTATACCAGCGGACCCCCACTGTATTCCACTAGAAAAACCACACCTGTTCAGGATAACTGACCGGGCTCCCAAATGTAATGGTCTATTCCGCTCTTTTCAGCTCCATGGCTGAAACCTTGTTTGCCCCTCAGTCCTGCTATACTCCAGTCAGTGGTTGGGTCTTTGAGGGTGACAGAAGCAGGAGAGGCAGGTATGTGCATGTGTCTGCACGTGTGTGCACATACACACATCGGAGTGCAGTGACTTCCAGCATGTACTCTGTCCTAAGTGTTCCTGTGTTTGCTCATAAAGCAACTTGAAGTTTCTCAGATTATAGTTTTCCTACTTCCTTGCTAGATTTTGATATCTTTCCTTCACATTACACACCATAAGGTGTGATTTTCAAAAATCACACCTGAAAAAAACCACAGATCCTGCTGACCTGGATGCTACAAAAACCTTCTTTCTCAGCAGTGCTTGCTTTTAATAACCAGTATCTGTTGACAGTTTCAACACAACTGATTTGCTGTGATCTTTCTCCTTGGAGCCCAGTCCTTCAACTTCTATTCTCACATGTAT
Source organism: Eopsaltria australis (assembly GCA_034509425.1). Classification (NCBI taxonomy): domain Eukaryota; kingdom Metazoa; phylum Chordata; class Aves; order Passeriformes; family Petroicidae; genus Eopsaltria; species Eopsaltria australis. The sequence continues at coordinate 1,649,076 of JAVTVJ010000280.1, forward strand.
TTCCACTGAATTTTGACCCAGTATATGATTTTATTCTCTCCAAAGTTTGGTGTAAACATGCCTTACAATAGTTCATCTCCATCAATGCTATAACAGAGCTACTGCCTTCTTAGTTGTGTGTAGTTAAGTCAATAAGCACATTTATAGAATGTCATACTTTATTCAAAAACCTCTAATTTGATATTTTTAGTGCACATGTTAAGTCATGTGTATAATATGCTAAAGTACATTAAACTGTGATAATGAAACTGAATAAAATATTTAATAAAATATTTGAAATATTTGATAAGGACCTTTAAATAGATTTCTTTATGTTCATTCTATTTTGGTTATCTAGCGTGTGCCTGTAAACAGTTTCCCGTTTAAAACTAATTATTACAAATAAATACTGTTCAAATGGAGCTTCTTTGATACTTCACCTGCTTTACCACCAAATGATTGTTTACTTTAACATATGGCTGAATTAGCAGTAAATGCAGAATTCGTTTTTAGCTACAGTATGAACTTGTTGGGTTTTTTATATTTAAACAAGCTCGTTTTCACCTGAAAATGGAAGATGCCAAAACCCAGAGATGGATCCTCAAACCCATAAGCTGTAGTTTTCTGTCACATCATCCACTCAGCTTCTACACAATGACTGTGAAGATGTCACTTACTTTGCAAAGAACTTCTGCCCAATTGTTCTTCCTTACACATGTCTATACTGGGAGCTTCCATTTTATTTTTTAAAACTTCTGAGCCTGGCTCAGCACTGCTGACATTGTTTAGAAGATCCACAGATCCATTTCAGTGCCCGAGAATTCTTCGGATTTACATCGCATGAAGCTGGAGACTGTGGGACAGAGAGAGCCAGGACTCAGTGCAGTTAGGCTTTGGAAGAAAAGTTTGCCTTTTCTTCTGGGCTTTCTAGGTATCTACTTTGTGGATTTTGTCTTCTCTGCACAACTGGGAAGCTTGTTGATAGTCAACTAAGATAAAAGAGAAGTCATCCCACAGACGAATCCCTTGCTATGATTTCAGTCTTTGGACATAAGAGAACTTACGGTTTATCTTTTAGAAATAAGTAGAAAGTGACATCAATATTTAAACGTAAAGGTAGTAGGTTCCCACTACTTTGGAAACTTGTTTAAACCTGAAATCTGTTCTGTCCGTATATTTTTCCCTCTTGGGGCTTGAAAATTAGGCTTCATGAAGCCAGTAGACACTGGCTGTTCACATGAGAGCAGATCTTCTGTCTGAGTCATAACCAGCAGAAGGGGAACCTTTAGGTTTGTGGCTTTTTTTTAACTATGTGCCATTTACTCAGGAAAGAAGAAACGTATGCAATCCTGCACTGCCTTTACTGGGTATGCGTCAGTATCTCTGGAAAGAAACACCAGGAATGGAAAAGCTTCAGCCTTAAAGGCCGTGTAAAGGTCATGGGGAAGAGGAAGGAAAGTTCTGATTCACTGAGTAAAAAAGGTGGAAGAAATTTTAAGAATTACGTGTTCTGTCTGTATCGGATGCCCAGTCAGGGACCTTGGAGTCACTATTCACTTTTTATTAATTACTAAATTACCTTAAAACAGTCATCTTCATTCCTTGAAGTCCCATCTTTTCTCCTCTGCTCTCATTTTGTTCTTCCAACTAAAGACTTGCTGAATTCAGCTAATTCTCAGTGCACCTAGATCTGGTTTGTTACCCAGCCTTCACTCAGGTTGCTTTTTGCAACTGCATGGCATTACACTGACTCTTAACTGTCAGGTAAGGTAAATTTCCACTTCTGGAAAAACATAGGGTGGAAAGGCATCATCCAACGCAAGCACCACGCTTTGCTAGACACTGCTGTTCTCCCCTCGATACCATTTGTTGGGTCCCTTTCATTGTTCATCCCAGAGTTTTTTAATGTACAGCTAACCCTGCTTTCAGAGAGACTTTTTTTTTTCCCCTACAATGTGACAGCATGGAGTGAGACACACAGTATACCTGGGCGTACAGTAGCCATGCTATACACGAGCTCAGTGGGCTGTCAGTTCTCCAGTAGGACACTAGCACTTTGTAACAAAATATGAGATGCATTCCTATCTCTGCTGCAAAGTTTTGTTTTGTTTTGTTTTCTGAAATAAAACCTATAAGATACAACATCTACCTTCGATCCAGTGTCAAATTCTTTTTTGTGGACTGTTCTTGGCACAGCAACAGTAAGAAATTGAGCTCCAATACAGGTGTATTTACAATGCCCTTGAAATTTCATCAAGGCTTTATTGATTGTTTTCTGAGTGAAGAATCATTAGGTGCTCAGCAGAAGTGCACTGGGCCACAGTGTCGCTGCTGCAAGCCCAGCTGAAACTCCAGTTGAAAATCCAACCTATATAAAGTATAAAATACAAAACATGTATTCCATATAGAGCAGCGTTTTCGCTTATTAGGCTGTGGAACAAAAGGAACTAATTGAAAGAGACTCAAAAATAAGCCAGTTGAGTCAGAATGACAGGCTTAGCATTGCAGCACACTGAGAGAAGGCAGGTGTTACCATCGAACAACGTCCAATTTAAGAAAACAAAAAGGGTGGGAAAGACAAAGCCTGAGCTCCCAGGAGGTGTCCTTCAAATCCAAAAGTAGTTTTTGGAATACATCTTTGGAGTACAAGTTCCATATATGGCCCACCAAAGGCTTCCCAGTTAGAGCAGACCATCAGGCTTCAGTCAGACCAATCTGAGCATCAATTCCCTTCCTTCCAAGGGTGGGTTCCCTTAATACCTGGTCAGCACCACTGAGTTATTAAAACACTGTGCTGTTTTTAGGAGTTAAGGAGAATTTGGAGATCAGATAGTCCCAATCTGTCAAGTTTAGGATACTTAGTTTTGGTTTTGGTGTCCAATAATAATGGCTTTTGCAAGGGCTTTGGAGTTCATGTGTGTTCAGTTTTGCAAAACCAATGGCATTGACTCAGGCAGCCTGCAGCATGCCATTGGCATTGGTCAGAGTGATGTCATTTTAAGAAAATTCACTGCACATCTCTCTCTTGACAGACAGAGGGTTCCCTGTTACATTCTGAGATGGCTCATCTGCTTCGGGACTCCCAGCTGTGCTGTTTGTCATGAAGCTGGGCACTGGCAGGGGAAGGTTCTTTGGCTACAAGCCTCTCCAGGATTGCAAAAAGTTTGTCAGTGCCTCAGCAACTTTGTGTGGAATCTGTTCTTGCCTGCAGCTTCTTAGACAGATTTTTGTAATAGAAAGTGAAAGAAAACCAGCTGGGAACTCAGTGGTGAAGTTGAACCTCCATGAGCTTCGAGGTTTCAGTAGGCAGTGCAGAGAGTGGCAGGTTGTGGCAACAAGGCTGTGTTTCCTTTTGTTTTGAAGAGCGGTGTTTTCTAACGGAAGTAAGGTGGCAGGGAAATTACCATCACAGCAGATGGACAGCTTATTGTCTTCAAGAGGTTCCAATTTCAAGAGCAAGGTTTGCCAAGCGGTCTAAAAAAAACCCAGAAATTGCAGTTCGAGTCTGTGGCTTGGAATGGATGCTGTGTTTTGCTTCAGTGACTGTAGCAATAACTTTTCAGTTAGAAGTAATGTGTGAAGGGTGATGCAGTTCTAAACCATCCCATTCACTCCCAGATGACACATGTATTTGGCACATGGTGTAAGTGTTGCTAACGAGTGCTTCCCTGCAAGTACATAATAAATAATATCAAGTGCTCATCATCATTTTAATCAGTAATTAAGAAAATTCTTCTTGCTGTCTTAAGAAAATACACCGTGCTTGGCTGGCACAGGGTATATTTTTACACTGGAAAGTAATGGAAGGAAGCAATTGCTGTGTGACTGTTTAATCTTGGAACATAATTTTTTCCAAACATCTTTGCTAATGACTGTCTGTAGTGCACCACATTTAGGACATAGTTAATTGAGCTCTGGGATCCTTCAAAGTGAAGGTAACTACTTACTTCTCATGCAGAAATCCATGCCAGCAAGGAAATCTCTTAGGGATGAAGGGTTGCATTTTTGAAATAACTAATTTATGAGAATTTTACTCATGACGTTTCATGGGTGAGAACCTTGAAAACACAATAATACACCAGAGTCACTGTAAAAGCAGTAGGTTCATATTCATGGATTCTGTTAATCTAAAACTAGTTTAAAGAACCTAGACAAAAAAACAGATGTGTCCTGTTCCACCGTGACACAGTGGTTCTCTAGTTGATGGCCAAGGGTTGCCAGCAGGGATTTTAAAGCATCTTTAATGATGAGATAAAAGTGTATTCTTAAATAGAAATCTCTGGGGTTTTTGACCACTCAGAAAATACTCAAAGTGCTTTGCAAGATGAACAATTTTTTAGTACTTGTAATAAGTAAAACTACAAATACAGCTATTTCAACAATCTTCAGATAAAGAGAAAGTGGCAAATGGAATTTTTTAGATGCTGAGTTGCCTCAGACCTAGATGAGAGTCCCTTAGCAGGATTGGCCTGTCACACCTGACAGTGCTTGTGGAGGATGTGGTGGCATGCCTGGAATGTGCATCTGTATTCAGCATTAAACCACCATCCCACAAATCCCAGCCACTGGAAATCCGTTTCCATCAAGATACAAGGGACATAAACAGCATAAAAGCTGTTTAAAAATAAGAACTGGTTGGGTTAAGTCTCTTCTGTCAAATCCGTTGTCCCACTGAAAATGCTTTATATTTGGTAGAGACAGACCTCTTCCTTGGATGGTTTTCTTTATGTTGCAGGAAATTGGGAACATCAAGCTTCACTTGCAAATCTTTCACCTTGCTTTTCAGTCATCTTGCCTTTCTCTCCTCTCTTTTTTTGAGAGGCTAAACACTCGGTAGACATCAGCAGCAAAACATCCCACAGATTCTCAGTAGGATGGACAGTATCCCACACCTTCCCAAGCTACTGCATAACTCTGCAAAACCTGCAGTGTTTATTAGCATTTTAACAACAGTTCTTTCCTGAGCCATGGCTGTGTGTCAAACACAGCTTCTGCAGAAGGATAGGCACAGGGAGGTGGGATCCTGCTGGGAAGTGGGTAGAGCAGCAAAGCTGGGCTCCCCACGCCTTTCTTGTGCCCCAACTCTGTAGGAAAGTCCACCAGCACCAGAGCCAGGCACCCAGCAGGTTTTTGAAACCTGATAAATTATTTCCTCCTCCTAACAGTTTATTGTGAAAATAGACTCACAGTTTGTGGGAATTTGGCCTGGTTAATTTTTTAGTGTATGGCTTAAATTCACTTTTTTTTTTGGTTTTTTTTTTAAAGTCAAACCAAACCCCCTTCAGCACTGCATATTAGACCTATAACATTCACATGAACTCATGCTTAGGCTTAACTTGCAAAATAAAACTCTTAACACATTTCTAAATTTCTTTATTAAAGGGGAAAAGACAATCCCCAGACAATTACACTTTTTTCTCCATAATTACTGAAGAAATCTTCAAATGTAATATTGAATTTTCCAGTTACCTTGTTCATACAGCCTTGCCTAAGGCAGCAGGCACACATGGGGGCAGCCTGTGGGATCAGACAAGCAGCAGTATGACTTTCCCTCCAGAGAAGGCACCCTGGCCAAGGGGAAGCTGTGCAGCAGCCCCACTGCATCCAGAGGGATGGGACAGGGATGCCAGCTGTCAGGTGCTGCAGACAACTGCCGTTTGAGTTGCACCTGCAGGATTCATATAGCCAAGGGCTCTTGCCCTGCATGTCTTGTCAGTTCATAAAATGTTGCTTTTAATTTCTGTGTCTTCCACCTGCTGGTGGAAAGCTGTTCTAGGCACTTCGCATGACAGAGATTGTGTTGGGAGAGCAGTTCCCTGCGGGTTTGAGTTGTTGCAGTCAGAGATTGGCGGTGGAAGCACCAGATACTTGGTGTAAACTGCATCCATCTCCTTGAAATAGTGTTGTGATGGTGGTTGTCTCAAGGCTCTGTGCACATGGCGTAATTGCTGATGTAAAGACATTTTTATCCTCTTGCTGTTGTTACTGAGCATTGCTTTCATCAAGAAACATGAATTGGAGACAGATGCCACGGACTTTAAGAATTAAATCTGTCCCTACCTGTCTTTTTACACCCATGTGAAATTTATAAATAGGGATGGGGGGTTTTAAATCAGGGTGCAGAGAAGCCTGTAAAGAAAGACCAGCACCTCCATAAATCAAATTCTGCCTTTTCTGCTTGTGTTTCTATGGTGAGAGTGGGTCAGCAAGTTGCTGAAGTAATTGCTTACAGCAGAAATGGTGAACAGATGGATTCCCACTGGTGAGCGTGGCAGACCAGTGCCGCTGCTGCTGTTTGTTCACTTCCTTTCATTCCTTGTGGGTTGACTGCTGTTATATTTCTGCATTCATTGTGCACCCTAAGCCAGCTGAGAGGAGGTCAGCTTTGGGCAGTCATGTTACATGAAATGCAGTGTCACACATCGTCATCACATAGTGTTGGTATTTCCTAAAGGTCTTTCATCCTGATGTTTGTGAGTGCCTGTTTTAAAATGGCTCAGGCTCCTAGCTTGACTTTTTTTTTCTTTCCTCTTTTTTTTGTTTTCAAGACAGAGTTGTATTTCATGTAAACCACATAATTCTGTGGGCTGCTTGTAGCAGGTTTTAAAACCCATATGCTCCTTGAATGCCCAACTCATGCAATCCATGGGCAAAAACCAGTGAAGGATATTTAAAAGAGGCAGTGGTCTTGTCAGTGTGGGGTTTTCTTGTTTGTTATCAACTTGTTATCAGCAGATCAGTCAACATTTCTCACGATGGAAAAAGGCTGAAGGGAAGCTTTCTGTGACAAATTTTGAATGTCAGGGTGGACATTTCTGTATGTTCTTGGTTTGCTGCTCTCCATTTTCATCTTTTTTCAGGGTGACTGTATAAGTACACAGGGTTTTGGTGATGTGTGAGGAAACTATAAGCTGACTATTAGTAGTATGTCTGAAGTGCTTGTGTGTGTTCCTGGACAAACAGCAAGCTAAGGCAGAAAACCAAGTAGCCAGACAGGGTATTAAACACATCCTGGGACGTGGCAGGATGAGATCTTGGCAGAATTTACTTGGTGCAGAGTCACAGGGCCAAAAGGGACTTGGAGACATCAGCTAGAGAATTTCCAAGGCAGGTTAAGCTATACTTAGCACAGACCTGATGGGTGGACGGGTAGGTGTTGAACTTGTTCTTAAAAGCCTCTAATAGTGGAGAATCAACCATTTCCCTGCTGTTTTTCCAGTGTTTGACTGTCTTTTTGAAGGTGGTTTATTCCCCCAGTGCCTAAGTGCAAAATACTAAGGTCTAGGAGAAAAAGACAGTGTCCTCAAATTACATTAGATAGAGGAGCATTTTAGCTGTTTTTATAAATGCAACCTAAGAAATAATGGTCAGACAAAATCTGAGACAAGATTTCCAAGGAGCACCAGCCCAACTCTGCTCACCGCAGGACTCCTCCATGCCTTTGAAAACCTCTTTCTTCAAATGGTGTGTCAGGTTGATGGTTAATAGCCATATCAGAGAGGTTCAAAGAGACCTTTCTCCTCATGCTGTGTTTTCTATCCAGTAGTTGCCTTCAATTTTTTTTTTTTCACAGAGTTCAGACAGTGAAAAAACAGAAAACCAAACCAAAAAATCCCCAGCCCCAAACCCACCCAGCTTGCCAGCCTTTTTCCTTGGTACCCTTTTCAGATACTACAAGGCCATCAGCAAAGCCATATTATGAGGAGGAGACCAAAGGAGAGCAGCATCCATTTCGTTAGGCAGTGCTTGTGCCAGCCATAACAAGAGGCTGGAGAGCCAGCTGGAGCCAGAGCCCACCCTTGCCCTACAGCTGTCCTCTCTCCTGCCTTGGAAACAGCCTTTTTCCTGACTATCCTCTGGTGGGATGCTGCTGGCAAGGCATCACCTGTGCTTGCAGACCCCTGCCTGTGGTCTGATCCAGCCTCTTCCTGGAAGAACTGGGAAAAGCTGTGTGCAGTGGTGTTGGCAGTGCAGGGACCAGGACACCTCTGCTTTGAGACAGAGAGCCATGGCTGTGCCTGCAATGCTCTCTGCAGCTCCAAACTAGGACTAGTGGAATAATCTTGAAACACTTAGGAGACTGATGGAGCAAGGGCAGTGTGTTACAAGAGCTGTGCACTCCCCTGTTGCTTGTGCACCAATGTACCTGGGGCAATTCCTCAGTTTATTGAGAAGTCTCCTAGGGGCAGGCCATGCTGAGAACCCATTACTGGGAATAGGCATCCAGTGGGGAAGCAAAGGGGAGAGCACACCCCTCAAGCTGGGCAATAGCCTTCATTTTCTGCTTGTTCTGATTCATCAGGAGGTTCTCTGCCTGGATTCCTGGCTGCTGTGCCTGGTGCCCTGGGTAGGGCAGGGCTTTGCTGCACTCACCAGAAGTTGCAGGTTTGCAAGAAATGAGTCGGCAAACCCCTTACACTCTGCTGGTCCAGGCACTGGGCAGAGATGGCTCCAGCCACACTGGCATGTGCTGGGACCCTGCCCCAGACCCAGCAGCCCTGCTCTTCTGCATGGCCCCATGCAGCTCGAGTGGGGAAGGCAATGCAAAGCCCCCTGGCTCAGGCAGCAGGCAGCATCAGTGCCTCCTGCAGCGCACAGCAGCCCCTCGTAGCCCCACACTGCCATGGCCATGGCCAGCAACACTGCCCAGGGCTGCTCAGGCTGCTGGGGTGCTCCGAGCACCTGCCCTGCACAGCCAGGGCCCTGTGGCCTGGGCAGGGAACAGCTGCAGGCAGCAGCAGAGGTGGCCCTGCTGCAGGAGGTGTTCAATGCCCGTTGTTTGCCGTAGTGCCCCAAGGCTGAGCTGCTCCGTGTGGTGGCACAGAGCTGGGCACTGACACCCAGGGAGCCACAGCAAAGCAGCTCAGGGACTGGGTGCTGTGTTGAAGAGCTGGAACAAGTGGTACCACTGGCAGGACACAAAGCAGAGGCTTCCTAAGGATGCTTGCTCCAGGTGACATCTGGCCCCAGTTACAGGCATGGACATGGCAAGGAGCTTGGATGGATGGGGGACCCAGGTCTGTTCAGTTCCGCTATGAGCTTTTGATGAAATCCCATGCAAATGTGTACTGACCGAAGACTGACTTTGAATGGCAGTATCTCCACAGACAACCCCCTGCAGAAGTTGGCGTTCTCCAAGCATTGAGAGAGAAAATATTTAATGGCTTAAAAAGGAAAGGGGGCAACAGAGCAGTTTAGAAAATGCAATTTCCTCAACAACTGTGTGATTGGGAGAACTGGCACTATAAAAGGGATGAAATTATTTTCCCCTAGCCCAATAATCACCCTGGCAGGAATGGCTTAGTGCTAGGAGGTTTTGTTCCTGTTGTCACACGCAAACTGTGAAATGCAGGGGATGCAAATTAACCAGTCTGTTCAGTAGTCCTTGGCTTTCACCATCAATGTAATCTTTAGTGATGCCTGGAGAAGGGAAAGTGTTTTCCTCCACGTTTCACAGTTTGTCTCCTGCTCTGATAGACTCTTAATCCCTTGTGCTCCCCGATTTTCTCGGTGCTGCTCGCCCCTTTGAACCCTACCTGGAATAAGCAAAAACAAGTTACAGTGGAGACAAAAGTGACAAAAGAAGTTGCACTTTACAGGAGATCAACCAGAGCATGACTTCCAAATGACACCCTGTTACTCAGTAGTCAAAAAAAACCACAAGAGCAGCCAGTACAGATGAATATTCAGCTGATTTTATGGTGTAATTGCTTCTCACTTAAAATGTGCCCTTCTTTTTCCCCTTCCTCCCAGCATAGCAAGGTGCTTCCTGCATTTTCCCTGCTGTTGAGTATCAGCATGTGCTTTGAGTCCTATAGAGCTGGAGAGGAATTAGTAACAGAATTGAAAAATAACCGATCCTGTTAGACTTGCATGCACAAAATTCTTAGCAAAATACAAAAAAAAGGGCATTTCTCTTGTGTTGTGCTTGCACAGTCTGTGTCAATGAAGTCAAAGGGCATAAAAAAGGGGAAGTGGTGCTCTGTGGTGGTACAGGGACTGAAGTGACTCAGTTTTAAGCAATGTCCCTACACATGGGCTTTCCTGATACAGGCAGAAGAATTTACATCATGCACCATAAAGCTCAGCTTCCAGCTTTCGTGTGCACCCCTGCTTGTGGTGCTTTCCTGCCTGCTCCCACTGGATACCTGGATGAGACAAAGAAGGATACCTGCTGCTTGGATAGCTAAGATTGCTTCTGAGTTCACATGAAATACCAGTCAGGAACTTTCTGTGTTTACTGTTTTGTAAACAAAGATGCAGAGGGAAATGCTAAATTCAGTAAGGATGTGTTTGCCAGGTTGAGTGCTCATGGGAGGTATGATCTTGGGTACAGACCATCCTTCCTTCCCTGACACTGCAAATACATCCTGTTCTATCAGGGCATCCTTCTTTCAAATACCTATTTTTAAGCTCCCCTATCAAAATGTCAGAATTTAGGGGAAATTATTTGTTTATTTATTGCCACACTTTTCTTGATATGTATTTTGTGCTGTATCCACGATGGCTTCTGTTGAGTGTGTGCTCTGTGCTTTCGGCCAGATGTTGGAGCTTGCACTGGAGGTTGTTTCTGCCTGTGGTGAGTGCCTGGCTGGGAGGTGCAGGGGAGCAGAGTGGCCATTTGTGCAGGTGGGACCATGCTGAGTCACATGGGCCTGATCCTGGTGAGGCAGGTCGGCAGGAAATGCAGGCTGTGGGGGATACCCTCAGCACTGGTGTGGTACCTAAGGTAGAGCAACTGTGTGTCAGGGTGTGGTCATTGCTTTGGGAAGAGGCTTCTAGAAACCCTCAGGCAGGGAGTGTGTTAAGTGACATCTGTGTCATGAGCATCTCATGTGAGCAGCAAGGGTTAGGCTGAGAGCAAAGTGATCCTGCTTACAAGAGGGCCTCATCCCTCCATCCCTGTTTTTAGGAGGGAATCCCTTGGAAGGGGCGCTGCCTGTCTGCATGTGCGTGCTCCCACTTTGCCTTTGTGAGTGGACCCCAAGACACAAACGGGGAGCAGAATGGAAAAGGGTTGCACAAAAGGCACCCTGGGCTTTGCTGGATCCTCAGAGTGCTCCCTCCAAGTGTCTCTCCCTTCCTCATCCCCTGCTGGCAGCTTGGGCTTGGCTCTTGGGCAGCAGCAGCAGGCAGCACTCTGCTCCCTGCCTGCTGTGGGGAACACGAGGCTCAAATAGCCCAGTTGGAGATTTGACCAACTCAAAATAGTCAGTTTTAATTTTCCTCAAATAGTCAGTTTTAATTTTAATAAGTCATATTTAGTAGCCTTAAGGACACTGGCTGTGTGAGAGGGAAAGGGTCATGTCCTGAAAGCAAAGCTGGATGAATGGGTGCTGAATGAAGGGCTGCTGAGAGTTTGGTGTGGGGTGAAAGGCATCACATTTTCCTTAAGAGAGAGGACCCCTTGCCATGTGGTTGAAAAACGTGGTGGGGTTGACAGGGGAAGCACTTTGAGAAATGTTCTTTTAGATTAAACAACAAAACTCTGCATGCACATACAGACTAGATCCTCATAACGCAGCAGGCTTTGACAGTGTACTGCAGCATTATTGCTATTTATAATCGACAATTACTAACACTATAATCCAGTAAACTTAGTGGTAGCAATTACAGCAACATAAATAGCAATCCAGATGACTAAAGGCATTGCTGTCAATGCAGGTGGCAGCTATAGCATTAGAAAAAGAAGTTGGAGGGAAGATATCAGGACTCGATACGTGAGCTTGGGTCTGCTAGTCTTTTATATACCATTTTTAATATACTTCCTGAAATGAAGCTTCAGAAAGGTACACTGCCTCTTTAAAATTAGTCTAGGAACTACAGGTAGTTCACATTATTTTTAAAATAATAAATCTCTATATATATCTATATTAAAATATATATGTATACATAAGTTGGCTAGCCTACCTTGTGGAAAGGCTGCAGCTAAACTAAGTCTGAGCTAATATTGTATTACCATGGTCTTCTGGTTTGTAGATAGCCCTTCCTTATTAGATGAGGTTCTGTTCTTGCTCCACAGAAGGTGCCTGTGTATATAACTCCTTTGTATTGCTTTCTGCAGAGTCCCTTATATATTTCTTACTACTAATGCTGTGTAGAAAAGGAAATCCAGAGATTTTACTACTGATAATTAACCATATAATGGCCATTAGCAAAATAAAGATTTAGTTGTTTGGGAAACAGATTATTTATATTGTGTATGGTTTATTGCCTGATAACTTGTTTGGTGACTGGATATTCTTTTCCTTCTCCTGGTCCTTTTCTGCTTTTTCCAGCTATGGTGTTTACTCCTCACTTTGATTATCTAGCAGGCAATAAAGTATATTGTATGTTTTGAAGCCGAGTGGTGTGCTCCTTACTCGCTGTCGGTGGCGGGAGCTGGGGCAGGGGCAGCTCTCCAGCCGTGGCTGGCACCTCTCCTGCTGGAGAAGCCAGGGCCCAGGTGGGCACCAGGACAGCAACCTGGCAGGTCCTGCTCCAAAGGAGGGAGCTGCAGCCAGGAGCTGTCAGAGCCTGGCTTCCTCAGTCATTCCTAAGGACATGAGGAGACCATGGGGACACAGAAGAGTCAGTGTGTATCTTCTGAACTCATAACCACCCTTTGTACTTCCCTGGCATGGACAGCAGTGGCAGTGGCAAGTACTGTCACTGGCAGCTTCTGGCTCTCTCGACAGCCTCATGCTGCTGGGTTTTCACCCTGAGGAAAGGACATCAGCAGAGCTCTGTGCTCAGGCCAGTTTCAGGTCCTGTAACTGCAGGGGCACTCTGCACTTTCCTGCACGCAGGGCAATGCATCCTCCATGCCCAGCACTACACAGCCAGGCAGTGCGTGCTGAAACACTGCTCCAGGCAACACTCACACGTGTCAAATGGCCCAGATGGACCTGGGCTGCTTGTTTGGGGCTGCATTACTTTGCTTTGCTTTGCTTTGCTTTGCTTTGCTTTGCTTTGCTTTACTTTGCTTTGCTTTGCTTTGCTTTGCTTTACTTTGCTTTGCTTTGCTTTGAATGGGGAGCCAAGTTCTGCATGGCACTTCCTCCCTCCTGACATCTCAGGGATTTTTTTCTGTGGTTCAGAAATTTCACTGCCAGATGCAACTGGTGGGAGTGCACCCTTGGCTGTGTTTGCAGGAGGAGCACATCCTTCTCTCCTGCATTCCTTTCCTCAGCCATGGCTCCTCAGAGGCCACCTGTCACCTCCCAAGGGGACACAGAGCATTGCCCCTGCTTTGCCCTCCCTCAGCAGCCCCAGTGCAGCACAAGGGGCTGCAATGAAGCCACTCACCCGACTCACCTGGCCCTGCTCCAGGAGCCAGGCTCTGGGTGCATGGCCCTGCTCCTGTGCAGTGGCTCAGGGCACAGAGGGGAGCAGAGTAAACCCACCTCCCACTAAAGTTCCTAATGGCTTTGGCATCTGGGGAAATGAAGCTGCTAAAGCCTCAGCCTTTATCAGTCAGCACCATTTTCTGGTGCCTGTTTTGCCCCATTTCACCCTGAAGCAAAAGTCGAAATGGTGGCACTGCCTGTGCAGAAAAGATTCCCAAAAAACAGTAAAAACCTCTCATTTGTAAATGAAAACAGATTTTTTTTTTTTTGTTTCAGTTCTGACCTTCACATATATCACTGGTTTTTGCATGGCTGTATGTATGCATGCTGCATATAAGTACACCTCAGTCCATCCTTACTAGTAATTTAAACTGATGGAATTGTTCCCTGGGTACTGCTGCTCTAGATGGTGGCAGTTGTGAACACAACAGTATTTTTACAGTTTTGTGTTTGTGCAGCCCTGCTTGAGCTCCTGCCTAAGCCCCTTTAGCCCCTGCACCACAATTTTGGTTTCTTGGAAAGAGGGGACAGGCACAGGCTGCTGCACATGGCCCCTTGAAAAGTACACACCCCCAGTTTGGTCCCCTACCATCTGCAACTCTCCTGCTGGGAAAAAAAAAAAGTGCTTTTTTCTGTGTTAATATAAGTATCTAGGGGTTTGGGTTTTTTGTTTTGTTTTTTTTCTTTTGGCATCAACAGAGAAAATGAACCAGAGATTTGCATCCAGGAAATGCCTGGCTTCATCTTGCTGTGCTTGCTCCATCATGGGGGAAAAAGATCACTCCCATTTCTAAGCAGTGGGGCCTCTCCCTTGGACCTTGACCCCTTCAAATACTCTTCTTGTGTCCTCAGATGCCTGTGCCAGGCATTGGCCTTATTTGCACATCCCACCTGGAGAAATCAGTTGGTGAAGTAGGCAGCAGCAAAGCTGGTGGCTCTGAGTGGGTACAGCAGCCCACTACATCTATATTCAGCAACTAATGAGCCCTGGAGAAGTCTCAATTATGAAGCATATTTTATATGTATGTGTCTATATTGTATATTTTTTCCTTTTTGAAATTGCTTATTATGGCATATTTATGATTGACAGTTTGGGTGGGTTGTTTTTATTTTTTCCACAGGCCAAATTGGATCCTCAGATGCTTTTTTTGCCAGCACAAATGAGATGTGCAAAAAGAAGAGCTGCTGCAGGTACTTGGGGAGGTAAATGGCTTCCTCTCCGCATTAGACCAGTTGGTAATCACAGGAACTGTTTGTACAAGGAGAATGAGCCTCGTGTTAGTGCTGGTGTCCTCAGAGCTCCCCTGGGCTGCAGGTGCTCCCAGGGTTGTGGAGGGAAGCTTTGAGTGTGCTCTGGGCTCCTCCAGTGCTGTGGTTTGGTGAACCCCACCCCTCAGCTTTGGTGAACCCACGGACTGGAGCTTTTCTGTCATTTGTTTCACCATTTGGTGAACAGTTTGAACCCAGCTTGCCAAAGCCAAGCTCTTGCACCCCAGAGAACTGAGAATCGGCTTTCAAGCTGATTGAAGTCTGAGCAAGGGTGATGAGGAGCTTCTTGGTTTGGGTGAAAGCAGAGTGAGTCAGAGGGTGACCCTTCAGGCTGTCCCAACCCAGTGGATTCAGGGAACAGTGTTGGTTATGAGCTCAGCGGTCTCAGGAGATGTGACTGGCAGGATTATGGAGAGATCCTTCAAATAAACCAGCTGGTTTAGGGCAGAAAATTGGCACTGTTTCAGCCTGCAAGTGCTGGGGCTCAACTGTGTGAGCATCCTCACAGCTCGTGGGTTTCCATTGCTGCACAGGGGCGGGTTGGAAAAGATCCTTGAGGCAGGGTCTGCACCTGTGGCTCATTCCTGAGCAGCCAGGCCCTCTTTGAGCAGCCACATCCTCCAGGGTGGTTGGTGTAGAAATGCTTGCACAGAAGGGAAGCTTCTAATCCATGTCATTTTAAAAATATAATTAAATAAATAAAGCTGGGCACCACGAGCCATTTGGGGCAGGAATCATCATCCTCCTTCTTCCCCTTACTGTATATCATCAACTTCCTCTTCATTTAGATAGATTTGAGGGCACACTTGGGCTGGCACTTAATTGCTTATTGTAAGGACAATTAAATTAATTAGAAGACTGATACTGCAAGGCACTGAGAGGAACCATCAGTGTCAGTGGTGCTCATAGATATAAAATCCTAACCAAAGTGCTCCACCTTTTCTGGTCCTAATTTCTCCCTAACTAACTAGAAGGGGTTTTGTCACTAATAGGTCTCACTTTTTGTACTTTCTTGAGCTTTCTGTACTATAAATGGTTGATACGTGGCCTGTTCTGATGGCACACCATGAGATTTAAAATACCATGTGAGAAGAAATTTGCCTGCAAACTTCCAGCAATTCTTTTTTATTCAGATAGAGTTGGGGAAAGGAAAACCAAATGCAAATACTCTCATTGCTAGCCTTCCCTTGAAAGGGAAATCTAGTTGTACCTTGAAGAAGCCTGGGAAGAGGGTTTTTCTCCCAGGATCTCCACCAGTTGTGTGCAGCAGGAGGGATGGGGAGCTCTGCAGTGTCTTGCTGTGCTTACACTGCTTTCAGTCAATGAGATTTAACTGTGCCAACCTCCCAGGACATGTAAGCAAGTCGTGGTGGCATGACAGGGTGGCAACAGCATGCTGGTGCTCATCATCATCTCATCTCAATCTCATCTCTCCTGGTGTCCCTGTTGCTCAGAGGCCAGTTTTGGCCCGCACCACATCTCCACCATCCACCCAGAGAGCTGTGATTTGCAGGGGAAGGCAGAGCTGCCTTCAGCCCAGAGCCCCTGAATCACCTTGCTGGGGGTCTGGAGCACCCCTGTGTGAAAGCAGAGTGACACAAACCCAGCCCTGTGTCGGGAGCCCTGGATTTATAGCCAGCACATCTCATTGTCTGACAGCGAGCTGCTGCTCCTTCATCAGCTGTGGGGTCTTTTCAACAGGCACCATAAAGGAGATGGCAGCACTGATGGAAAAGCCCCAGCCATGTGGCAGCACCTAGGGGGATTTAGTTCTCCCAGGCATTTCTCACTCCTGTTCTTCCTGGGAGGGATCTTTCACTGCCCTGCCCTAAATGCACTTGTACTCAGTGGAGTTTCATCACATGAGAAATTGGCCTGGCCTGGCCCCTCGTTTCTAAATCTCCAGGTCATTTGTATTATTAAATGACAGTCAGAAAAGATCTTTTTACAAGCAGATCCTTTAAAGGCCAACAGGAAATATTCCTATGTAATTATGTGTAATAGAATTATTCCCTTGCTTTGCATGTTACTGAAAAATAACCCAGTGTATTCATAACTCATGGACTTTTAAGGCAAATTTTAGTTGTCTGCAAAGTGTGGATTAGTGATATACTTGATTCATCCTTTGGGGGGTGGAGTATGGTTGATTCATCACTACAGCTTTAGCTGGGTGTTTAACGTTCTTTTCATTTTCTTCTTCCCCCAGCTGGCTGCATGTCTAGTTCCTGTTGATTTTAATAGGAGTTGGATCTGCTAGTCCCTCTGAAATGTTTGGAGAATCTCAGTGTTTTCCTTAGGGAAGCATGCAGAGCACAGGGATGCAAAGACTGAAGGCAGCAGCTGCCCCACTGCCCCCCAGGGCTCACAGCCTGGGCTGCCACCCATTTCAGATGTGCTTTGCATTCTTCTTCCAAAAGCATCAGGGCTGGATACAGCAGCTCTGGGAAAACACCAGTGGTGAAAAAGATTAAACTTGGAGGGAGGGGAAGATCCCCTGCAGCACAGTGGAGGTGTCTGCCCAAGTGGGAAAAAAAAAAGGAATAGGGAAGGGGAAAGGGGGAAAAATCCCCAGTGGGACTTTAGTAATCCTGATGGAAGGTTTATGCCTTAAAAGGCTGGGACTGCAGAGCTGCAGTGGGTGTGAATCCCCACCCCTGCAGGGTGCTGCCACTCCCCTCCTGCCAGCCCCTGCTCCAAGCCTTATTCCTATTTTCCAGGTGTCTGTGTGAGCACTGGCAAGGTTTGGCATCTTGTAGAGAAGGACTCACCTCTTGACCGAGCCACTTCAGATGCAGGACAATGCTGCTTGCTTTTCCCTGCTCCCTGGCTCATGCTCCTGGCCCCACAGTTTTCTCCCAGGTCAGGTCAAAACCGGGTCTGTGAGTGCCTTTCTGGAAAGCTCTCCTGCTTTTCTGTGCTGTGCAAGTTTAATTCAATTGACGTGGGCTGAGGAACCACATCCGCTTCCTGGAGTAGGGAGTATTTTCATGGTCTAACAAAATAAAACCCAACAGGTTCTATTAATTCAGCAACTGTGTTACTGAAAGGTATAATCCCAATTACCTAATTATTGCTTTTTTATTATTATTTTACCTTTTCCATTCTTTGGTATGGAAAGTGTAAAATAATAATAGTCTGCCATCCCTGTTTCTTTGGCAGGAGATGACACCAATTGTGCAGTTCCTTCTGCCTTGGTCAAGAGCCCATCTGAGGCTATTTTTTTACTCATTTTATGCAGTCTGGTTCAGCAGTATTTTTCTTAATATATTTCATTTTATTTTATTTTATTTTATTTTATTGTATTGTATTGTATTGTATTGTATTGTATTGTATTATTTGCCTGCAAGTGTAGTTGCACAATGATCACTTGCAAGACAAGGGTGTGACAAATCCTTGCTATCATTTTCTTGCACAAAGCAAAGCTAGAGTTAAAAGCAAGTTAGGCCACACTCAGGCAATGTGCTCTCACAGCAAAACACAAGCTGAAATCATGTCCAGACTGCCCTAAATAAGTTTGTCCCAGGCTCCAGGCCTTGTGGCACTGAACCACTGCCTGCCTGGAGATGTAATTTATTGCAGAGGTTTAACCCAGTTCCTCTGTCCCTGCAGAGGGCTCTCACTCCCCAAAATGTTTGACTTTAGAAGTGCCTCCAATGGCTTCCCTTTGCCAGGGAAAGCATTTCCCAAAATATATGTGATTTTGAGGCAGCTTTTTCTTTTATTTTTCCTTTTTATAACTAGCCACCAAAGGTAAACCACCTCCCATTACCCAGAGCACTGGAGGGAGGGGGACAATGACACACCCTTCCCACCTGGCTCATGAAACCTTTATCTGAGTCAGTTTAAATTGCCATAAGCCTGGGGAGATGCTGGGTATTTCTCAGGTCTCACCGATGTTGCTCCAGCTCTCAAGAGTTGTTAAAGTGACACCACCCATGCTCTTGTGAACCAGTTCATTTCACCCTTACCCCTGTTCCTCAGACTTGTTTCAGCCAGTGAGGTGATCCAGGCTGAAACACTGCCTGAACATGAAAAGACTTTGGCTGGCTGGTACAGCCAGTTCAGCTACAGCATTTGGTGGCAATGCAAATATTTACAGCAGCCCCATGGAGGAAGTGGTGCAAGTGGAGCTTCTCCCAAGTGAAACACCTGAAGTGTATGTGCAGCATAAAAAAATCCAAGCTCTGAGGCTCATCTGTAGTTTCATCACTTTTTGACACTGCAGTCAAGATTTAGGGGTCATGCTTCTGAGAGCAGCATCAAACATCAGGTGTGACACTCCTGGAGGCACCCTGGTGTTGGCTGGGAGAGGGAAATGCTATTGAGTCACTTCCAGAAAGACTAAAATCAGTGCAGAATCATGAAAAATAATGCAGCTCAACCCAAAGCTTTCTCTTGATTTGTAGTTATTTAGGAAATTCAGTGGTTCTCAAACTGTGTGCCCACAGGTTATCAGTCCTGCAGACCCAGTGATGCTTTCCATGCAGTACAGTACATACCTGTATTGAGTACACTCCCGTGGTGGTATCAGAGCTGCCTGTATCCACAGTTTACACTCACTGGGTGCTGTTGCAAGCTAAGCCACAACAAGCTCTATCCTGATGTCTACACCAGATATTAATTCAGGTTATATCATAGGCAAGCACAGTGGACCTGGTCCAAAACACCCAGTAAGGGGGGACAAATCCCATTCAAACCCAAAAGACCCCTTGCAACCACCAAATGGTGCCAGATTTGCTGCAAAACTGGTGCACATGCTTTGACTCATGCTGGACCCTCCTGGCAGGGGGATGGTGGTGCGTGTACATTAATTTTTTTCTGGCATCTAATGAGCTGGCAGCTCCGGGCCAGACATGCCCCAAACACAAGCCAGCTCTGAGGAGGACACACAGGATCATCCTTTGGGCATCTTCCAGCCTTGCATCTGCCAAGGACCTTCCGTGCATGGGGACAGACAGACAGACTACACCCAGTGGTGTGTAAAACCCCTGAAACCTCGACACACAGGCAATGACTCAGCTGTCTTGTTTCAGTCCATTGCAGAAAATTACTTGCTAATGAGTCATTTGAAAAATCACCCTTGTCTGACCCTGTCAGGCTGCTTTGCCTTGCTGGCTTGAGTGGGAGGGAGAGGGACCTTAGGGAGAGCTGGCCTGGGCTGGGTCTGTGTGCTCAGGTCACAAGGGCTGAGCAAGGCCAGCAGCAGTGGTGTCTCCACTGGGATCAGGGCACTATGGGGTCTTCAGCTGCACGTTTGGGCTCTCTGTTCCTGCTGCATCCACACGGCATTAGCACACGTGGACTCTCCAGCACTGCTAAGTCAATAAATGCAGCAGTCCCTGGAACAGCTGCTTTTCCTGCAGCCAGTCTATTGCTGTTCAGAAGAAATGTTATTTCTAACTAACTGCTCTATGGTTTTCTTATGTTTCTTCATGGAAGGTTTTTATAAGATCAAATATTTGTATCGCATCAAGTATTTGTTGTGTGAGAATGGCAGGGCTGGTGGTGAGAGCCAGTGTCTAACACCACCATGAACCAGCACCAGCAAACGTCACTGTGAGCCAAGGGAAGGAGATAAAGCTGAAGCCACCCAAACCCCCTTGCAATGAGGGAAGAACTTGCTGTTTCAAGGAAACACTGGTTGTGAACCTTGAATGATATCCAAGTGCTGCAGGAAGCACACACAGGTCAACGTTTTGAGAAACCCCCACATGATGTACTTACACCCTGAGCAATCTGCAGGGAACTGAAGAGAATTGTTTGCAAATGCCCAGGAAGCAAAAAACATTTCTTTTAAAACTTTAATTCATAGTTCAAACACAGCTTGAAAATGTGCCCACAGACCTTGTAATGTTTGGTAGTGCTGAATCTGGGTGAGGCCATGGTTTAATGCCAGCTCATGGAGGGAGGGTGAGCGAGTCAGTGAGAGACCACCCTGCCTTTGTCTTCACATAAACAGAAGAATAAAAGCAGCCTAAGTAAGAAAGAGAGATCATTCATTAAAATATTTGCTTAGACCAGATGGCTCTGGTGACTCAGACAAAATACTCCCCCTGCTACAAGCCAGCTGTAAAAGAACCATGGTTTGCCATTTAGGAAAAATGACACAGCGTGGTGCAGAGTCTGTCTAGGAAACATGGAGGGAAAAAAAAAAAAAGCACTCACATGTCCCATCTAAAAATTTAAAAGGTTTATCTGGATCACTGCTCCAGTCTAGCACCAGCTTGGTAGTGCCTATGTGCAAGGATGGGGCGTGGGACAGATCAGGGATTGACTTGTTACTCAGCATTTTTTGCTTTAATAAGTTAAAATACATGAGAACTTTTAAGCAGGTGTTTTTAAACTGTTTATTTTAATCATCTGAATTTAAATTTTGGCTCTTTTCTTCTGCTTCCCTAAAGAAATTGTGGTATTTCAAAAGCCCAGGGCTTCTGTTCAAATGATTCACTCTGATGCAGATACCATCTGAATCAAAACAAAGCACAGATCCAACAACCACACTCACTAAGGGAGAATTAAACCACTAAAAACAGTTTTTAATGAGTCTTTATGAATAATCATGACATTTTCCCCCAATTGCTCTCTTCTAGCTTTATTTTAGTAGATACAATCCTCTGCACTAAGAGAATTCACGCCAGTTTGAAGAGCATTATTCTCCAAGACAAACAGCCATCAGCCCAGGCAAGATGGGCTCTGCTCTCCCAAATGCATGGATTGGTCATTAAAATGTGATGCTGACCATCCTCCTCCTCCTCACAGGATGGCTGTGGGCCTTTCTGGCACAGGACATACACAGAATTTCAGAGCTTCCCAGGAAACAACAGCGTTTTTGTGAACTGCAGGCTGTACCCAAGGAGCCACAAACCACTGTCCTCATGATGTCTCATGATCCAGAACCTTATCTGGCTCATGCATAGATCCTCAAGTCTCCAGACTTCTTCAAACCAAAAGCACACCTTGCCCATCCCAGCAATCACAAGGGGTTTAGTTTTTTTTCCCTTTCCATGAAACTTATTTCAGACCATCCCTGTATCCTTTCTCACACACTTCCCCACCTGTAGTCACATCTGTCCCATCTTGAGAGGAGGTTTTTCCTGCAGTTTCTCCCAGAACAGCAACATCCATCCTGGCAGTCTGATTCCCATTTTTACAGATCTCTGTGACCTCCTGTGGGCTGAGATGAAGCCACAGGGCTGCAGCGTGGCAGTGCAGGATGGAGAGGTCCATCAGTGCAGCCTCGAGTCCTGTGTCACCAGAGGTGTGTGTCACATGTGGGAGAGGCTGTGCTGTGCTGAGCCCTTGTTTGAGGAGTCCAATCCATCCCTTCTGCCTTGGTCCATCACCGCGTGCTCCCAGCACTGCTCATGGCAGCAGCTCCCTGTGCAGAGGGATGTGAAGGAACCACTGTGGTGGGAAATTTTTCTTTGGCTGCTGTTTTTGAGCTGTTAAAACATGAACATGAGCATTGGCAAAAGGAGCTTTAAAATATCAGATCTGTCTGTCCATCCCTGCGCAGAGTCAGCTCTTTGTCCACTCTGCCGCAGGTCGGGGGAAGTGATTCTTGCACCTTTCATTCCTCGTGTTGTCACATCCTGCCACAGATTTACTTTTTTTTTAATTCATCTGTTAGTTCCAGTCCTTCCTCCAAGGCCATGTTTTCCTGGACTTAGGGTCATTTTTATCCTGGGCTCCCCTGGCTGCCCTGCAAGAGTCACAGCTCCAAAAACCCAGCTGTGGCATGGAACCTCCATTGGCATGTCCCTTTTTTTCTCTCCTTTTCTTCCATGTGACCTGTGACTTTCTATGTCTCCACAATTCATTTCAGACTCAAAAGCACTAACTGGTCCCAAAATCTCATGAATGGGACTATACCACTGGAAAGGACTACAGAGTCTACATTTACTAACTACATTTCTTGCTGTAGCTGTCAAGCATCTTGCATTAAAAGCAGTTATGAGGTTTTTCTTTATTTGTCTTTATTTGCCTTTAGACCAAAGTGCAAATAACCTTTTGCTTCTGTTGGCACAGGCTATGTGTTTATGAGCAGTTTCAGTTCACTCCTGTGGTGCTAACAGAGGCTGGCCTGCTATTAAATCAAACCCACATGAAACCTTGCATTTGTGCTGTCTTGGGGAAGTCTGGGGTGCTTGAACTGACATTTCAGAGGCTGCACCTCGCAGAATCCAGCCAGCTTGGCTGAGCTGCTCTGGGTGAGGATTAGAAGTGATGGGACAAAATCTAAACCAGGAACCTGACCCATCAGCCACCCTTTGGAGGCTCACAACTGTGTGCAGGGGCACCCAAGGGAAGTGGGGAAAGCATTCTGCCACTCTAGCTATTTTAGGCTGGAATGCAGAGCAATCTACTAATGATTATCTCTGCAGAACCAGGAAGAGGGACTGCCTCTTTCTGCCAGATGTTCTCTTGGACTGAGAAGCCTGCAATGAGCACTGGTCTTGAACCACCCACATGACCCAGTGGCAGTATCTTCAAAGCAGTTGTCTTCCCCACCCCTCCCACTGGTCTTGTTTATTTATTTTGGGTGACCTGATCATGCAGCAGAGTTAAAAGAAGGCTGCTTTGGTATAATCAGACAAGAGAAGCATGATCCAGTACTATAAAGGAGAAGTCCTTAGTGCTGTAGCAAAAAACTACTTTTTACTGCATTAGGTAGGCCATTATTACACTTTGTTAAGCCCCCTGTTGTGGCAGGTGTGTGGAGCTATGAGTAAGGTGAAGGATGTGGAGCTCTGCTCCCTGCCACCCTCCATGCCCCTTGTGCCATTGCAAGGACAACACTCAGCCCTCCTCTCATCTTTAGTCCTTCGCTGGCAAAATTGGGATTTGCTTCCTTTGGGGTCACCAGGCACCTTCAGGAATGCAGACAGAAGAGGTGGTCTCAGAGCATCGATGTTCTCTCCAGACACCCAGATACCAGACGATGCAGACCTCAAGGACTTTCAAATGTCATCAGCTCCTCTCTGGCACTGAGGGATGCTTGGAGTTCAATGAGATGTGACTGTCACCTGCATGTACAGCTTTAAAAATCTTTCCCTTGGCAAAGCTACTCTTTCACTGGGTTTCTTTTCAGAGAGCATCATGTTGAGGGATGTTAGCTAAAGACATGCTTACAACACATGTACATTTGCTTTACTTAAATGCATGTACATTTGCTTTACTTAAAAATGCATGTACATTTGCTTTACTTAAAAAATAAAAAACATTTAGTCACAGACTGGCGCTGGCAAAGTTATACATAACCCAGAAAGTAGCTCCCTTAAGGAATTATTCCAGCAAAAGGTTCACAGGTCTTCAAACTTGTATGACCGTCCTAGGGCAATGCTTTCACAGCTTGCAGTCTTTGTCCTGTGGGTTTAACATCTCTCCAGTTCCATGGGATTCAAATGAAGCACAAGCCTGGCAATTGGCCCTGCCTCACTTGCACTGTCACTCCCTGGGAGGAGGGAGACACTTCCCAAATGAAGCTATTTACACTAAGAAGCAACTCGACAAAAAGCCTGGTCTCACTTCTCTTCAGGAAGGCTGAAACCAACCAGAGCTGAACTGGTGATGGCACACGACAGGGGTCAAGTGTCAAAGTGAGACAGGTTTCTCTCACCCGCCAGAGGTGTCTTCTGGAGAAGTGCTGGGCAAGTTAAAGGTGTTGGAACAGAATGAAGGCAAGGTGAACTGTACCAACTAAGGCTGCTGCTGTGACCCCCCACAACCCATCTGGCATGGAGAAAATACTGCTGGAGCCTCTCCCTCCTCCTGCTTTTTGCCAGTCCCTGCTCTTCTCTACAAAGCCTTGTGAGCCCCCAGCACTTTCTCTTTGCTGCTCCCCAGCCCTTGGCCTGGCAGTTCCTGCTATGCACTGAGGTTGTTTTGTTCAGGTTTCCCAGCCCGAGGCTGTAGTCTGGATGAGGAGCAGGCTCAGGGCATGGATCAGTCCCTCACCAAGTGCACGTGGTAAAGGGGCTGTTTTCTATGGCTGGTAAATAAACAAGTAGTGACTTGTACCTTTCAGCACAGGGCTTTTCTCTTGTGCCACTTGTTTTGTTTTAGCATCTGCTCCCTCCTTGCCTTTGACATGCACCGTGCTATTAATGCACCTGCAGAGCATGTCAAGAGCTCACGCTGTCACCAATGAAATAGATGTAGCTCCTTGAGCTGGCCTTGGGAGACAGGAACTACCTTTCCCTCTGTCACCTTCCCTGTGACTGCCAGTCATAACATCTTTTATCCCATGTTAATTGTCCTTCCCCATTGCTGCAGTAACCAGCTGCATTTCCTGTTCAGTGACATTTAAAGCTGTTTATGCTTTGGTGTTCTGGTGTGTCGCCACTGCAAACGCCAACAGCTTCCTCATGGTTCAGGATATGGCGATTTTATTCCCCAACTGCCCATTACTATTTGATTTATATCATTCCCAGAGAACTGGTATGAGGAAAAAAAGGCAGCATGAAGGGCAATCTAACAGGGCTAGGGTAGTATCAAGGCACGACCTTTGTTAAATCAACAGAGCTGTAAGGGTGGTAGGGTGCCACATCTGATACCCTGCGCCAAGGCTCAACTGAGCATCCATCCCCACTCATCCTCTTGGTGGAAGCCTCTTTCCACCCTGCTGCAGGCAGGAGAGGAGCTGTTTGTCCCCCTCTCCCCCATCCCTGGGAGCAGTGGAAGAGGCAAAGGCAGCAGGGCCCCAGTGCCTCCTACACAATCTTCTCCTGGGATGAGGTCCTGCAGTGGCCACAGCATCAGAGGACAGGGCAGGTAAGGGGTACTGTAAAGAAAACACAATTGCCCTCCTCCCCATCACTGCCTTTTTAACCCTTATTTCATTGTTACATTAAATAACATCACTGTAGTTTTCATCTTAATCAGTCTATCAAAAAAAACCTTTTTTTTCTAACTACAGACCAGTTAAGGGAGGGCGTGTTAGGTTCCTACAGTGGTATCTGTTTAGCTGTGCCAGCCAAAACCTCACAAAGTTCCTGGAACAGTAAGTGCCTGGCTCTGTCAAAGCCTGGTGCAGCACTTTCATTCTTAACTCTAACTCCAGCTACAGAGGGATTGTTCCTGAAAACCTGTTTTGTAATTACAGTGCAGGACGCAGAGGAATCTATTTCCATGCTGGTCTCCTTAAATTACAATTTATATCATTTTATTACGATCTCTAAATTCTCAGTGTTTGACGTGGGACAAATCAAAGCTTCCAAGTTCTACTTGGGCTGACTCCCATACCTGCAGAGCTCTGCATACACCACAGTGCCTTTACTTCCACTTCTTCAATAGGTGAACTTTTTCACTGAGCTGAACTACTGTGAAATGGCAGAGAACCCTGATCACTTTTTTCTTCAGTGAAAATATCTTAACTGGCTATGCTCAAACTTAAATGAAATTAATTGCAATGAGCAGATCTTAAAGATCCCTTTTCTCCTTACTGTTGTCTGAACTTCTGTTTGTCCTTGGATGAACCTTCTGGCTAACAGCACAGTGTATTTCCACTGATTTGTTGGGGTTTTTATTCCTCTTTCCCATGTATCTAGTTTATTAAAGAATACTGCTTTCTTACACAGACAAAAAAAAAACCAAAAAACCCCAACAGCCCAAAATACGACCAAATGTTCTTGCTCTAAAAGCAATTCCTGCAGCACTTTCGAAGACAAAAAGGGAAGTTAAATGACTGCAACCAAATACAAATACCCTCAAGCCAAGTTCTGAAAAACATTGTCTCCTTCATTTTTCCACAGGTCTGGTAACCATTTTAAGTTTAACCTGCACCCACCTACTGTGCAGACTTAGAAGAGGCAGAGGGGGTGTGGGATGGGGTAGGAAAGGGGGCAGACTAATTACTAGAGCAGTTTCAAAATCTTTCGCTATCTGCAGGTACATAAATTATGAATGACAGTAAAACTCAGTACTTTAATTCAAGCTGAAGGTGTGCCAGGCCTTACTCTGCACCAAGCAGCTGCTGTGCCCAGGGGACATCGCTGAGGTGTGGAGGTAGAGCCTGACCTCATGTGACAGCTGCACATCCCCAGGGAGCTCCACGTGCTCAGCCGCTTGGGCGCATGCAGACAGCAGCACTACACAGAATCATGGAATTATTAAGGTTGGAAAAGACCTCCAAAGGTTATCAAGGCCAGATTTTAACTGAACATCACCCTGTCAACAGAACTGTATCACTGAGTGCCACATCCAGTGACTCCACCACTTCCCTGGGGAGCCTGTTCCAATGCCTGACAACACTTTCAGTGAAGGAACAGAAATAGTCCCATAACTCTAGGGTCCAAAGGTACCAATTTTAGCGACATTAGGAGAAACTGTTCACATTCTTCCAGCAAACTTGCAGCTCCTATGCTCTTTAATTCTCCCACCAAACTTGTATTCATGGCAGACGCTCTCCTCCCTTCACAGCACCCACTCTCCAGCCCAGTAATTTCAAAAGCCTCCTTTCTGTAGTCTTTAAAAACAAGCAAGCAAAAGAACAGAAGGAAACCAAAACTTGTTTCAACACTGCAGCTTTCCTCCCCCAAAGCAGATGATCCTTGTCTCCGTGCTATTTACAGTTGTGTATTAAAGTTTCTTGCCAATTCATCATTTCACTGAAACATAGTCTGGTTCTGCCCTTTTGCTGTACTTTCTGAGTACTCCTTGCCCTTTTCCCACAGCCCAGCTGCAGTGTGAAGCCCTGGGTTCACCTCCCAGGCCATGCCCTGCCCCTGCTGTTCTTCTGGAGCGGGCACAGTAGGGAACCAACAAGGAAACAAGAGGAAGTCCAGCTCACACTTTTTCATCCTGAAAGCTTTGCGAGAGTCCTCAAGGAGACAGGAAACAAGAGGTAACTGAAGTCCAAGACAGTACTGGCTGCATCTATGACAAAGGCACAGAGCACTAGAGCATGAAAGATTTTCCATAGGAAAGAAATATAAATTCTTCTATGAAGTGGAATGAACCCGAGGCTGTCCACTTCTACTCTTAGGCAGGTAACTCAGTAGCAACTGGTCAATTATGGAGCTCTGATCAAGCACTTTCAGAAGGCTTCTGGACTGGAAATTCAGGTTTGGGTTGGTTTTCCTGGCTGAACTGATTGGAGCAGTCTGGGTAACAGGTGCTGGGCATCACTGCCAGTTCATCACTGTATTGAGATATTCTCCAGCTACATACATTTCTATTAGCACTATTTCTCTCACCCCAAAGTTCAAGCATGCAGTTTTCCTGAGCTTGCAGTTCATCCTGCAGTTGGGTCCCTTCACAGAAAATTCTAAAACTGTTAAAATTCTGTTTAAATAGCTCAAATTGTGGTTCATGGCTCCTTTAGAGAGGAAGGTGTGTGTGTCTTCTAGGGAAGTCACGAAACATTTCTGAAGAGACACTGAAGTTCAACAACCACAGTTGACGTCACCTTGAACAAACAAGGGAATTGCCAGTAATTTCCACTGTTCCCATCAGCTCAGTTCCACTGAAGAGGATATGAGTGGAAAGACTACCAGGCAGGACTTGCAGCTCCTCTCTCCAGGGTCAAACGAACATTAAAAACAACTTCAGGAAATCCAGAATTTATGCAGCAGTGCTTTAGCAGCAACACAAGGGATCCTCTTCTCACAGAAATACCATTCCAGGGCTGCACAGACAGACTGGACACAGGTGCTTCTCTGCTGTTTCTGAAGTTACAGTGGCAGCAGCAGCTTTTACTCCTCATGTCCTCCCACAGCACGTTTGGGCGACAACATTTGATGGCTGATGCTGGAGAGCACAACTGAAGTTATTACAGGGCAGCCTACACACTCGCTTCACCATCTGGATGACCTTTTTGAGGAGAAACCCACCCAAAACCGTCTGCAGCAGCCCATGTAACACTGAGAACAATTCTGTAGATCCAGTAAGTAATACATAAAGACAGGGAGAAGAGCAGCTATGACTGTGAATTTATGGAAGCAGCTACAGAAGTTCAGCGTGCTACCAACAAGAAAATCTCCTGCAAAAACAACTTCAAATGACTTTATTTTTTTAAGTATATTAGCACAATATTTACAAAATCATTTCATGTTTCATAAATAAAAACAATTTATTGGGTAAAGACTATAGATCTATAGATATTTAAAATGTCTATTTATATATACACACATATGTACACACACAAATGAGAGCATACATTATGAACAACTTTGGTTTAAATTACTGGTGGGAAAGGGCTGGCTGGGTGTATCAATGACTTTTTTAATTCCCACCTACAAGAAATCCAGCCCTTAACACAACAGGATGGTGGGCTTCTCCCATTTCTGAGGCCACGATTCTGCAGCCCATGCACAGCTACTGAGCTCCTCATGTTTTGACAATTCCTAGGAACAGCTCGGCCTGATCCCACGGTGACACAGCGGGGTTCTGCTGCAGTTTACTTTACAGAAGTTAACATAAAGCTATTATGTATAACCAGTTTTATAAGGCAGAATACCTCAACAGAATTCCAGTTGATTTGGTTTTTTATTCCTCTGCTGCTAAGACTTTCAGCTTGCCAGAGGGAATCACTAGTTAAAAACAGGGAGCACCGCACAGTACTAAACTAGGAACATTTTTATAATGAATTGTAATGGAGAACTATCTCCCATCTTTAGCTAGATATCACTGAGATTATGGGAAACCTGCACCAAAAGATCCGTATGTAAGAGCTCAAACCTTGCACGAATACTCCCACTGGCTAAGTAGGACAGTAAGCATGAGCCATACAGGCTTCTCCCATGTTTTATCACATGGGTGACCCTCTGCCCTGTGTCCAGTTCCATTGATCCCAGTGAAGGCTGGCCCTTGGCTTGCTTTAAATGGCTCAATTCTGCAGCCTTGGCAAGAGGGACGATTATGACAGCACCTACTGTAAAATCAGACACCTCAATTTTGCTTTGCTGAATTCTTAATGCGACTCGGAGCTCAACGTGCAGAGACCCAAATCCCTGCAACATGCACCCACAGCATGGATATGAACCTTAGTTTGCAACACTCAACTCTGAGAAGTGCCAAATTACTCAGGATCTTTAAAAACATGGATTTTATTACACGACTGTTTGGCAACAGCTTTCCAAACCAAGTTTTAAATTGTTAGAAGGAGAAAACCGTGTGTGCCTTTGAAATACAGTACCTTAGTACAAACAGGAAACAGTGTCAAGATTTCTACAAAGCAAACACAAAGTCCAAGAGCAGCCAACTATATTGGAACAACTCTCAAAACAGCTGTAAAACATAGCAGAATCTCATGGAATGTGCAAGTCCTAGTAAACTGGTTTTTAGCTGTACCATTAGATATATACAGAAACTGAGCTTCCTCACTCCTCATCAGCTCCTCCTACTTTTTATTTTATGTATTTGTGATGTAATTTCAGCAACACAAACCTGGGCCAGAAATTATATAGCTCTTTTCCATTCAAGAAAACAAGGTTTTAAACTCTGTCAAAAATACACTAAATAGGACAACTCCTATTTTTATGAAGCATCCACGACTTTCACAAATTCACTGAGTCAAGAAAGCCTGAAATTGCTTCCAATTCCACACACTGCACAACATGAACACACACAAGAACCACATTCAGCATTAAGATTACCAGCTCCTGTGCTCTGTAATTCCAGTGCTGAATTAGGCTCCAACAGCTGAGCAGTTTCTTATCAAAGGTTACAGAGGAGGCACGGAGAGCCCTCTCACTGGACAAAAATATCAGCCACCAGAGCACACATGACTACTGTCCACAGAGAGGAATACCAATGTCTCATGGAATTAGAACTCCGTTAATAATTTCAGGAGAGCTGGGAGTAAACTTTGTACTTACGCAACTTTGTGTAGAACTTTTTCTTTTTTTTTTTTTATAAAAATCTGCTGAATGTCAGGAAAGACGTATTTGTACAATCTCTACCTCCTGCTTGTATCATACACATAAACCATACTTTGTCCATGCACACAAATAAAGAAAACAATAGTCTAAATGGTATTGCAATCTCTGGGCTCAGCAGGCCCATTATCAAAGCAGTGACTAATGATAGTTTTTGAAAATAATACCACTAAGGATTACTGCAGGGAGACTCTGTACTGGGCAAATAGTGCTTTTTATATTCTCACCCTCAACCATCCCACATACACCATAACAAAAGAAAATAAAGATCACATGTGGGCAAACACACATGTTCCTTGCTACAGCTGCTGTGACTATAAAATTATGTCATTTATATCAAAAGCACTTTTGCCACACATGCAAAACAACTAGATTCCTGAATTTCTTCTCGATGAGTAGTGCATCTTCAAGGCCACGGTGTATCAACAACGGTGTACTTTTTATATATGCATCACATACCTCTGCGGTTCTGGGAATTGAAAAAGAAACAGAAAGAAATATTGTTTGGGAAGAACAGCAAGGTTTTGTGCTGCCTACGCAAGTTACAGCTTACAGAATTTTATTTTCTTTTTCCATTTCAAAATTGAAAGCACGTTTAGCATTCAAAGAGTGCAAAAAAGGTGTTACTAACAGCAAGTGATGTTTCAGCCTCTCCACTAAAGAAAGATGGACACTGTCTTGGAGCTTTCACTTGTGAATTTGAGTAAGCTGAAATGGCTCACAGGCTCAGCTGTCTGACCCACCCAGTCCATATATTCTAAGGCTAGTTTACTTTCACATGCTGTTTTGTAAGCTAGTCAGCTTCAACATCTGATTCATCCCTGCTTCAGTCTGTGTCTGAATTTTCCAGGGAAGGTTAAGGTAGAAGCAGGTAGAGCTCAAAAGGTTGCTGCCTCCAGCGTGTGAGTCAGAGCATTTGCCTTCCATCTGTAAAACCTTCTGTCACTGGTTAGGAGCCATCTTTCAGAGCAGAGAAAGCAGACAGACTTCTAGCTCTACCCTAAAATTAAATGGGTAATTGACAATTTCTGTGCTTTTGTGAGCTCCACCTCAGCACTAGAAGGGAGGTTTGCATAACCTGAGACTCAAGAAAAATCAGGCAACTTATTTAAAACTGGATCTCCAAGCAAAACTCTGCCTTGTTCTTCAGCAGTATGAGGTACCTGCAGTCTGCTCTGAATGCAATGGGCTGGCAAGTATCTATTTGTTTCCTGATCTGAAGCATCTCCGTGAAGAACAAGCACCAGCCAATTCTGGAGCAGGCCCTGCCTTCCACTCCATCCAGCTCAGATTATACTAACTGGTATACATTTATCAATGTGTTTATAAGGCATCAATGCCCTTGTCCTTTGTACTGCAGAAGTGCTTGTATTCCTACTGGTTTAGAAAATAATTATGTGGGACATTTGGATGAACCAAATACAGTGGCCATAAGTAACACAAACCAAACAGCACATGGTATTCGTAAGGAAGCCTGTTTTTAAAACTAACTCATACACCTTTTTCCAATTAGAGCTAACTAGTACCTCATTTGTTTGCTCACTGTCAATTCATGCCTGTAGAAATGGCATGATATAAAAATATTACAAGAGAGCTAACAGATTTGGAGTGACCTTACTCTTTATCCCAGGTAGCCAAGTGCTGTAATTGAATGTAGGAGTACTTGGCTAAGGGTCTAGTGATACCTCATGACAAGCTTGCTCAGTATTCAGGAAGAAACATAAATACCAATAGCATGAACAAGAGCTTTTTTATCCTGTTCCCATGAAAAGCACAGCTGCTGAACAGGAAATAATACTATTTTCATTTTCAAACCTTATCATCTAGCCTAAAATTTAAGCTCTTCAATGAGAGCAATCTGAAAAATAATAAATTGAGCAAAATCTGACTGGAATACAATCTAACAAAACCCAGAGGATTCAAGTTAACACCTAAAGAGGGGGAGAGGGAGAGAAAGTTACTTTTAAACCACTTTCCTGTGAATTTCTGTTGGAGATCACCAATTAAATGCACAGAGAAAGCATTGTTGTTGATATAACAACAATAAAACCCAAACAAACCCCAAACAGAACAACCCACCACCAAGAAAACATTCCAAGCATCTTAAATACTACATGAGCATAAAGAAAACAAAGCTATTTGACTTTCCACATTAGATCAGAAACATACTATTGCACAGTTCTCTCACTGACTCATCCTCTTCACTGTTTAGGAATACACATTCTTCCCCTATGTTTGATATGGACACAGGTATTCTTTCTTTTCAATTAAATATAATTTGACCAAGTACAGCACCTGCCCTGAAACCTGTCCTCCAAGTTTCACTGAATTAGCACTGGGTAACTCTAAACATCAAAACCCTCAAATGCTTAGCCATTAAAATAAACATCTGTTAGACTTACCATCATTCTAACATCACTCCTTTTGCATCTTTAAAAGTTAAAAAAACGGATTAGTAATGAGTGAAACAGAAAGAAATGCTTCCTAGTTAATATTCATCAGGTTAATTCTAAAATGCAGGTTAATTCTAAAATTAATTCAGGTTAATTCTGAAATTCAGGTTAGAACTCACTGCTACTCAGCATGCCAATTAGTGAATGTAATAGCAAAAAAAATAAAGTATCAAAGTCATCCCTTTTTCACTGTCAATTTCCCTCACCTTAAGTACTATCAGAGTTTCCCAACCCAAAGAAATATTAAAAGAATAGAGTGGCAAGGATAGATTTTGCTGTGATTGTTAAGCATTTCACCTAAATAAATATCTATGAAAAATTAACATCAATTTTCAATACCAGTCCCTCTCTTTCCCTTAAAAGCTGGACATTTTGCAAAGCAAAGAGGGTAGACATAGGAGTGTGAGATATTAGATTTGTCCTAAAACAGTCAAACAATGCCTCTAGCTAGCAAGCACAGTGGCATAAAACAGGGAGTCTGGAGCTGCAGGCAAAATTTCATCGAGAAATCAAACTCTTACTGACTCACAGAGCCACGTAAGTTGCCACACTGATCTGCCATCTTATTGCTGTGGTACTGGGAATTAGAACCATCTTTATCCATAATTAATCCCTTAATTAGAAGATAAACCTTGAATATCACCTACCATTTAGTGGTTCTTCTACAGCTTTCTGCAAAACATTTAAAAATATATATATGTATAAAAAGCCTTCATGTTTACTCCTGGCTGGCCACAGTTAAATTACTCTAATTGACATATACAGTAAGTAGTGATTCTACAAAAACGAAGAAAGCTTAATGTTAATCAAATTAATGACTGAAGGTCTGAAAAAAAATTACATCAGTCAACAGCTGCATTCTCCAGGTTGTTTTCCCTTACTGTGATGTTTAGCCAGATGAAATACCCCTAGGTGGCAGCGGAAGCCATGCAGATACTACTTTTAAGCTCTAAAACCTAACTGATTATTTCTGTCATTTGATCAATGGTTAGTAACAAAGCAGCAGGACTAAAAAAGAAAAGAAAATTAGTAGCCAAGCAAATCAAGTGTAAATCTCCTCAAAAAGAAATACATGACAGTTGTGCATTTAGTCTGGTAGACAATCATCAGAAACAACACATGCAATCTACAGAAATGCTAAAAAAAAAAATTAAAAAATCAGTACTTGGTTAGGATGGCAGATTTCAAAATAGACACCTCCTCCCCCTCCGACTCAGGAAAATCTCAAGAATAATTTTTTAACTGTGCCCCATCATTAAAATGATGCCCTTCACCAATATTAAGTTTTCCATAGTCTTTAGATGACACAGAATCAAAGTATATTCTTAACATTACTTCCCACAGCACAGCAATAGAGGCTGAACAGCCCTTGATGGAAACAAGCAGCATATTAACACACTCCAATTTCCACCAGGTCTTTCCCAAGCAGCCCTAAGTTCATGGACACAAATTACATCACTTGAATTCCTCTGTATCTAGCCCTTGGCTATCTGCAGCTGCAAAAAACATTTTGGTACTTGCTGAGGTTTCCAATGACCTCTAAGTTCTAAAAGCTTCTTTTGATTTCATTCCTGTTCCCAATTCAGAGAATAACAGGATGTCCATTCCTTTGTTGCTGTGGCTGTTTATTTCTCAAATCCTTGCTGCCACAGAAGACCACCTTGTGAGGAGAGCAGCTCAGGAAGAGAGCGGAGTTCTCATCAAAGGATGCTATTTTGCATGCTGGTTTCTACTTCAAAGTTTATGTACAACCAAAACTAAGTTAAGGGAGAAAAAAACAACTCTTCTCTTGCCCTGTTTACTTCCATTCTACAAGTAAGCACAAGATAAAGGCAAGATTTAATTTTGAATGAAGCATATCTTCAATTCACTTCTCTGCTCATTTTTATAACATAATTATCTCTTAACCTCTTTTCCTTCTATTTTTCTAACATTGTGCACTTACAGTCCTTCCATAAAGAAAGACCAATCCTCTGAAATACTCTTCCTTAAAATGAAAATGGATGAGCAAAAGCAAAGGAAATAAAGAAAGCCCTAAAAATCTCTTGTCCTAATTGCAGTCAGCTCTCACTCTTAGAAACCATCTTCCTTCAACAGCTGGGTCTCAGGCTCTAGACTGGAGACCTGAGAATGTGTCTCAAATGATGGCTGGCATTCAAGAGGTGGGATGAGTTGTATTTGCCAGATCCCCCTGCTACAAGGAAGTTTTACTGGTATTCTACAGCTGTGCCTGTTTCCTTGCTTCTGGAAAATACCAGACACCAGGCAGCTCACATTCATGCATCACTCAAAAGCGCTGTGCACGTCTGTGAAAATTACTGGTTTGGAAATTATTATTCTACAATTCAGAACTACCAACTGAAAAGCCTTCTTTAAAAAAACAAGGTATTTTAAAATTTGTTCTGTGTTACCTAAAGACAGGCACTGTCTTTTCAGAAGGTTTCATCAAATTAGGGGCTATTATAGGAAAATCAGAAAACAGGTCAAGGCTATGCCATCTGTACAGCCAGGAACTGAAGAGAATACCAAAGGGGTCTGGTGTACAAGACCATAGGAAAAAACCTTTTAAGCCTTTCTTACAGGCCACCTGGATGTTTTACACTCACATTAATGAAAAAGTTTTTTAACAAGGTGAGCAAAATGTCTTTTAAATATTCAGGTGGAAGAAAGAACACTAAACTTCTACCACCTTCCAGTGCCAGCAATGGAAACTCCATCTGGGCACAGCAGTCGGAGCAGCCCTAGGTCAGGGTGGCAATTACAGCACTACAGACACACTCAGTAGGGACAATGGAGACCACCAACTCACTCAACATTAGACATCTGTTACACAGCCAGAACTGTTGCTTGCTACCAACCTGGTCTGAATTGGAACTAGTGAAGAAAGGTTCAGTATCTCACTACAATCCCCTGAGCCATCTAGTCACCCCAAATTTATTAATTTTAAGCTTACCCCCGGACGAGGATGATCTTTCATTCTGGAACCTAAAATAATTACAAAAAAGTGACCAGGCAGATGAATAAATGTCATGATCAACCAAACACAAACACAGAACCACAGAATTGTTAAGGCTGGAGAAGACCTCCCAGAACATCAAGCCCAAGCAACCAGCAAGCCCAACCCAAGCAGCACCACCACCTGCACCACTAAACCACGTCCCCAAGGGTCACACCTAAACATCACTTCCAGAGATTGTGATTTCACCATGTCCTGGGCAGCCTGTTTCAGTGCTTGATCACCCTTTCAGAAAAGAAATTTTTCCTAATATCCAATCTAAACCTCCCCAGGCACAACTTGAGGCCATTTCCTCTCATCTTGTCACCTGTCACCTTGGAAAAGATACTGTCTACTGATAAAACTTGCAACAGAGCAGTAACACACATAACTGAAGCTTCCCCTATCCAAAGGTACTTAATTTTATGATCTGGAAATTCTTAAAGCCTCTGAACACTCTTCTGTTTAGGAACCAAATAATCTTATCACGTACAGTGTGTGAATTGCCTCACTCATGCACTCAGCTCTAAAGGTGAATTAGGCTACTCACTATACATTGTGCTTACTTTGGCATGCTAGAACCTACCCCAACAGCCACATTTAACTTCTTCAGCCAGCACAATCAAACCAGAAATGTAACATTTATGCAGACCATGAGTAAACAGCACTGAAGTCAACACTATACAAGTAAACCAAAGTCAATAAAAAATAAATTTATTGTTGTTATTAAAAGGCTTGATTCACGTCTGCCGTATTTTTGACTCGTCTATTTATTTTGGATATCAAATATTAGGCATTCTGCCTTAATTTCTTCTCTACTGGAAATTCTCTGTCTCAGGGTCTATAATTTCTGGCCATGCCCACACATGGTGTGCACCCACTACACCTGGGAGGCTGCATGGTTCAGTGCAGACTTGTGACTGCACCCACTGTAAATACTTCAGCAGCTCCAGTCTGGAAGCAACACCTCCTCAACTGCACACTTCTGTGTCCACAGAAGGTGCACAACAAGGTGCTTGAAGAGCCATCATGCACAGCTTGAAACAAATAACCCAGGCTGTAGAGTCCACACAATGTTATGCTGTGGTGTGCCAGCATTCCAATCACACAGCATTGCTGGCTTTAGCTTATTAACACATCCTCACATCTCTCATCTTTGAGACCTGATGAACAGACCGGTTTCTGAAACAATGCTGTGCTATTCTTTTCTCCTGGGTTTTAAAATTAAGCAGGAGGAAAACCACAGCTCATTAAATGAAAGGTGTCCATTCAAATTGCTCTTCTTTTAACCTACCTCTAACCAGTGCACATCAATAGGCAGATGTTGCTTCTTTAAATCCATGTTGTGATAAGCTTTTGTCACCACCATCCCACAACCCACTCTACAGAATCCTTGACACCCTTTAGCTCTCTTCTTTCTAAGATTCAACTGGCCAACTGTGTAAATGCAGACCTTGAACAGCAACATCCCTCCTACAACTGAAACCCTCTTATTTAAGGAACCTAGCTATGTTGACCTCGAAACAGTTTATGATGATAAATTGTGGGTTTCTTAACTCAAGATTTCCCCACACACTCTATGAAACACAGCAAACACACACAGACAACTTTTCAGTAATTTTTGAAACTATGTAACTCTGAAACCTTGTGCTCCAATAAATTATGTCTACTTGAAAAGGAAAATAAAATATTAGGTGCTACTTACCCATAATAAACACGTAAGCCAGACTAAGCAAACTTGCAATAGCCATAATAGCTAAGCCAGCAATCAGAACAGACCCATGTAACGGAGGACAGGCTGGGAAAAACATAGCAAAAGAACTCAAAAAAAAGCACAGACTCTTATTTTTAGGTATAACTGATTAGTAAAATACATAAAACTGATAAAGACAGGCATGATTAACTTCACTTTCAAAGCTATTCCAGAACTACTCCTGCATCTTTTTTTTATACGTTCTTTAGTGATACAGAGGCATTTACTGGTTTATCCTACTCAGCTGAACTATTCTACTAGTTTAGGTACTCCATTGTCATTCATTGCAACTGATAATATTCTTTCATTAACTGTATTTTAAGTTTAAATTTACATCTTCAATCCCAACTGTTTTGGACTGTAATTGTGTTAGATGACAGAATACAATACTGTTATTGCTGTTACAACCCAGGATGAGCTGTTTCTTCTGGCACTCAGGGTCACTGAGCTGAACTCCCAGAGATACAGGGAACACCTACCTGGGAGAAGAACACCCTGAAAAACTAGGGACACTTTTCATTTACAAGCATTATAAAAGCATCCTCTAAAAAATCCATGTATTAATGCTTTACCAGGAATCTCTCATCAGCTTATTTTACTATTGTAACTTACAATACTTCTATAAGTACTAAACAACAAGCATAAAATTCAAATCACAACTCCATTGAAAGGGCTATCATTTCACACAGATTAGAAAAATCTTTAAAAACCACTTCAAGGAGAAACAGGTCTTAAATCCCCAACCAAATCAATGATTAAAATGAAGAGTATCTGCACAAAACAATAAATCAGGAACATAAAGTGCCTACAAGGAACACGAGTATGTATTCTCCTACTAAACACACTGCCAAGGACAAGGAGTCCTAAACTGGCCCTTTTCTCTGCTGTGGGGCTCTGGTGGCACAGGGGAAGGCAGGGAGGGGACAGAGAGGCCAGGGGCGGGGATAAGGGACATCTCTGTGTGTGGTGGTTAGCTGGTGTTCCTTTACCACAGTGACAGTTTTTCAGTGATGAAACAGAGTGCCAGCCACAACCACACTTCCAACAGCCCAAGAACACTTGCAAGTTTACTGTTTTACATTTACCTCCTTAATGTGTTTTAATGGTATTCATTGAAATATTCACGGGCTCAGTTCCATCCAGAGATTCAAGGAACTTCTGATTTAATCACTGAACATGAGATAATTATTATTATTTAATTTCTTAATACCCCAGGCCTCGGTAAGAATAACAATAATAGTCACCCAAAATCAACACTAACATGCAAAATTAAAATAATTAACTTTTTTTTTTTTTTTAAAGCAGCTGCTCACAGAATGTAGTCATGAAACTGATGTATGTAATACCGCCTTTGGGCTATCCTTCTTTCACCAGATAAAAAAGCATTAGCACGGTAGTCCTAAACTACATTTACAGAAATTACTAGCTAACATTCCATGTAGTCAAGCAATTTTCATGAAGTTTTAGTGTTAGAAATAAACAAACACCAGATGCAGACAAGAGTAAAAAAAGCACTGCTTACCTGGGACACACAGTGCAAAACCAACCACAGCAATTATAAAACCAAGGAGTTTCAAACCTATCAGAGCCAACGTTGCCTGTGGTAGACTGTCAAAAACTGGGGAAAAAAAATGTAAAATTTAATACAGAGACATAAAGGACAGATAATTGTATAAAGCTAGAAATCAGATTCTCCTAAATTCTAAGCTCAGCCAGTGAGCGTGATAACAAAACTCACAAGTCACTGCAAGTCAAGGCTCTTGTATGTATACACACACATTAAACTATGTATATATAAAACACATCATAAACAAACCACAGTAGAGAAAAATGGAACACACATTCTCAGAGCTACTCATTCAACCCAGTCCCTAAATCCAGGAAGGGAGAGCAGAAATCACCCAG
The DNA here is from genome assembly GCA_034509425.1 of Eopsaltria australis. Classification (NCBI taxonomy): domain Eukaryota; kingdom Metazoa; phylum Chordata; class Aves; order Passeriformes; family Petroicidae; genus Eopsaltria; species Eopsaltria australis. The sequence continues at coordinate 1,688,636 of JAVTVJ010000280.1, forward strand.
ATGTGCTACCCTGTGTTCAAGCAGGTAACTCCCACTTCTTTTGTGAAGCAACTCAGCCCAAAAAACACAGGCTAAACATTTTGTTTCAAGATACTATAAACGTGATGAACCCAGAATGCTACTGTAGCACCTGTTTCTATAAATGAGAATATTTTGTAGATTATGGGAGCAGCTCAGCTTTTTCTATCCATATGCTAGTGAATAAAGACATACTCACCAATTCCAAACATGACGTACTGTAATGGTACCAAAATCACAGCAGGAATTACAATTAGGCCAAGACCAGCCTGATTCTGTACAGTATAGCCATCTGCCAACATTTATGAGACAATCAGTAAAACCAAAATTGTCAACTGGATTAAAGCACAAAACAACAAACAGAAATCACTGGAATCACTGAATTTCTTGGGTTCAGAAAGAAATCCCACTGAAGCACCAGAAGTCACTCTCTATTCCCTAATATTCACCCAAGGCAGTAGGATGGAAAATACACATAAATTTGGAGTCTGTATCTTCCTATGATCACTTGAAGGCCTGACAACTCCAATGCTGTTTCTGCTGTCATCTGTATATTTTTTTAATTTAAAAATTAGTAGATGGCAATTAATACGTGGTACTAACTTCCGTATTACAGAATGGAAGAGATTATTTTCCTCTCTTATTCCCTTAAATTAAGAGAGCAATTTTAATCACTTACCTTGGATAAAAAGAGCAGCGCCTACACCAGCTACAACTGCAAAGATGACAAGTGCTACAATAATGCACACTTTCCTCTGAGATTCAATTTCATATTTTAATCCTTAAAGAGACAGAGAGAAAAACGATCAGACATACAGATTCTTTCACTAAAATACACAGGTTTATGATTCAGACTCTTCTGAAATAAAGAAACTCAAACTCCTAAAAATTAAAACTACATACACACCCAAAATTTAATTTGTTTCCATTGTTTGGTATGGTTAATATGGCTTACTCAGAAAAATGACACCTGTCATCAGTGTTCTAGTCAAATTCTTACTTTCTCCTTCCATACAATTCAGCTGCTTATCAGAATAACTTTGGGGCACGGTACAGGTTAATTCGGGTAGATGCACTTCTGACATTTAAATGTTACAGTGAATCTGTTACTCAGGCGAGTGTCAGGGACTTAGAAATTCCAGGTTTCATTCTCTTCCTCACGACACTGTGAGCTCAGACACATCACATCACCTCTGTCCCCAAAGGAACTCAAATCCTGAAAGCCAATCCTGTAAACGAAAGTCCCAAAAACCCCACCTCAAAAAAACCAATACAACACTCCCCAACCCACAGAACCAAGAAAACGTACATCTCCAAATATTACACAGAAAAATCATGCCAAATTTAACAACCTACTTAAAGGCATAAAGAACCACCAGTGGATTCCCAGGTTATCTAAAAGAGTACAAATTAAAGGAATAAAAATGCACCAACACAAACGAAAAAATCCCAACAAATAGTTAAGTACCCCCATATTTATTAAGCTAGAGATAGCACACCTCATTTCCCCACAGCAGCCAAGACCTTTCAATAAACTGCCCAGGTGCAAAAACATCCAAGTACACTGAAATGATTCATATAAAATGACAGTACTTCTCCATTAAAGTACTACTTTTCTAAAAAAGTTCTGCTATGAATGCAGGGCAATAACAAGTCCTGAACAGAGCTGAGGCTCCTATACCATTATAAAATATGAAAATCAGCAATAAAACCATACAGAGATAAAATAGTTTTTAAAAGTATGTAATAGTTTTCAACCTTGGACCATGGATGGACCTCTGAAGAGTCTCATAACACTTCCAGAGAGTCATGAAAAAGTAATAAAAGAAGTTATATATAGATGGCTGAATGTGTACGTGATTATGACAAATCACTCTGAGTGCAATTACTTTCCATTTCTTATGGACTTGACTCTTAGCTGAAATGTTTCTTTTTTAAATTCATTTTTCCGAAGTCTACAAATTGAAAAAGGCTGAAAAACCTCAAAGGCTGAGGTAACAAATTGCACTATCTGAAAGACCAGGACATAAAGCACACTCTACATTGCACAGGTGCTGGACAACAATGTAGAAAGAACACCTAAGGATGTCTGGTGAATTAATGTATTGCATCTAAAAACATTTAACAAAATCACCAGTGTCAGTGTTAAATTATAATCCTGCCCGTGCTAAAAGACTAATGAAAAGTTTTACATTAAGAAGAGAGCACACCATCCTTCTCTCACATTGATTTTATGGCCATATAATGAAACATTTTTGGATTATTCAATAATGTCATGGTGACTCAACAGTGAAGAAAAGCTTCACACACCACGTCTCTTGTGTATTACCTGGATCAATTCCCACACATCTTTTAGATGTGAGCACCACCTTTCATTTTACAGGGATGCCTTTATGCATGGAAGTGATTTCAGGACAAATTAGTAACTGCAAAGAATTAAAGAGTCAATACTTACCAATAACACTTAACTGAGCTGCACACAAAATAACAAGTAAGCACATCAATGATATGATGACAGCCCTTTCCACTAGAAGGAACCATGATCCTAGAGAACAAACAAAAAAAATAGTAGGAAGAGAACAAAAACTGAGGCTATTTGCTTTATATTTACCATTCCTCTTAGGCTATGCCCTAGACTGCCCAAGACTGTATGCAATTTAGCATTAAGAATTATAACAGTCTAAGAATCCTATGTCCTCTACCCACATACTTTTCTCCCTGATCTTCTGTGTGACAACCTACTTTTTCAGTACTTCCAGTTATCCCAGTATTTTCCGAACTGGAAGCCTTGACTTCCACTGGAGCAGAGAATATGCTGGTGTTAATTCTGGCACTGCAAGCTACTGAACTTGTGGAACTACAAAAATCTCTGTAAATCAGAAGGCTAAGCAGAGCAGATATGAGAAGTCCAGTGTGATGCCTCCTCAGCTATTCTATTCTACTTTCAATGGCAGTAACTCTGGAAGAAATCTGGGTATGTGGTAAGGAATACAGGAGCTAGCCTAAGAGAGAGGGAAACACTGCCTTGTTAATTTTAGGTCTTCCCAACATTATCCATTTAGACTTTTTTCCCCTGAATTTTGGATGCCTTAGGCTGTTCAGTCAGTCATGCTTTAAGACTGTAAGCCACCTTCCAACATAAAATTCTGAAAATATCCCCACTGAACTAGCAAATGCAGTTCATTCTTGTATTTCTGCTCATATATTCATTTAGGCTCACTTAGGGGAACCCAAAGTCTCCATTTCTTACATTATCCTTGCCACCATTCATCTGCCTGCACATTTGCTTCCAAAGAAATTTCTAATCTTCATTAAGATTAATATTTGTTGCATTTTTTGTCCATATATAAAAGTTCTATCTGCTGCTCCAGAAACGTTATTTAGCAGCAATACCTCACAACTTTCAATGCCAATTAAATACCCTGAGGACAGTTTTTAAGTTAATGAATTTCCCTCTTTCCCTTCCCTCCCCCTCCTCCCACAAGAGGTCACAGAAGATACAGTGCATACATCAGAAATACAAGACAAATACTAAGCTGAAGGCAAGAAAATGGAGAAACAGCTACTAGCTTCTTACTCAACAAAACAAAGTTAATTTATTGAATTGTTTAAAGCAAGACTTTTTGCTTCATTCACAACATTGAAAAAGCAACTAATATTGAACAGTAACTTCATTGCACAGTGGCCACTCCCTGGATAAGCCAAATCCAAGGGATGCTGCTCAGTGCAACTGAGAGTAATTAAAGAAAGTAACTGCTAGCAGAGACTCTGAGAACCACTTCACTTCCTCTGCAGCTGACACTATTAGGTATCACCAAAAAAAAGCAGCCAAGAAGCCTGGAATCTGCTGGGGCTTCAGCATGCAACACAGAACCATGTGTGGTCCAGCCTGAAAGAACTTGCTGCACAGAAGTGCTTGCAATACTGCAGACACGTGCAACATGCAAGGAAGAGGAACTGCTGAATGCACGACCCTGGAAATACACTTCCCTTACTCTGGTGTGCTTCATTGTAATCAACTGAATTCCTGGCGTAAAGTAGTGCTTTGAGAGCCAATATAGGGCAGTCAGTTCCAAGCTAAGAAGAGAGATTTCCAGACTGGGGGGAAAGAAGAGTGAAGAGAAGGGGTAAAAGGGAAAGGAAACACAGGACGAAGAGAAGGAAGAGAAGAAAAAATGAGAAGCACGAGGAAAGAAGAGAAGAGAAAAAGCTGCAAGAAAAGACATGATGAAGAGAGGAAAAAGAAAAGAAAATGGGGAAACTTGACAGTCACTCTCCTGATCAGGAAAGTGTGTGTGCACAAAGAGGAAGGCACTTGCACAGAGATCTTGCTCACTATGCTACCCACTGCCTAGGTGAATCTCCAGGAAATCCCAGGAATTCTCCAAAGTGAGATGGAGGATAGTTGGCTATCTTTGTAAAAGCATCAATTGGAACATGCTAGTAGTGACAGCATGAATTCATTGCTCAAAAATTACTGAGTGAAGACTGGTACAAGATTTCCATTATGCACTAACCCTTTCCAAAACTCACTTACCTTTTCCAAAACTTACTAACTTACATACTCACTTTCTTCTATTAGCTTATTGTCTCAAGGGTTTCTCTAGAACACTGAAGAGGAGCAAGCAACAAAAAGTTGTGCAGAAGAACTGAAAGAGAGAGCAAGCAACTGTGTTTCCTCCAGCTTCACCCTCAAACCTAAGTTTTACATTTTGCAGCATATACTCTCAAACCTAATGCAACCTCAAAACTAAGAATTTTTCACCAACCACGTTTTTCGTCTGGTCTTTCATCGCCGCAATTGACAACTAGAAAATGAAATTAGAAAAATTATATCAGTTTCCTCCTTTGTTGTCTTTACACCGATTTCAAAATTATAAACACAGAGAAAATAAAATTTGCAAATGGGACTTGATTCCACCACATTCTCACACCTTACTTCCTCTTCTGGAGTGTAACACTGAATTGCGCAATCAGTCAAAAGAGGCTGAGTAAGCTGTAGGAGAATGAAGGAAATGGAAACTTTATACCTCTTCCCCTGTTTTTGCAGCGTTCTAAAAAATGAATTATTTTCTAGCATCTTCACTTTCAGCGAACGCTGTGCCCTTCTCAATTTCAGGATCACATTTGCTTTGCAAGCTATATAGTTAAGACAACAACTAGACCCAACTGAGAATTATACAGATGTTTGCAGCAGGACACAAGCAACATCTGTTTGAGCTTCACAAATATTTTATTATGGAATGAGAAAACTAATAGCAAAGCCAAACAAAATTCTGGAGTGCATGGGTAAGACTCCGTGTGCTACACATATGCAACACATTCAGTGCTTCAGAGCAGCTCTGCAGAGGCAAGGCTTCTGTGCAGAACAGATGAACAGGGCACACCTACATCCAGTGAAACTGTCACATCTGCACAGCACTGGGCAGAGCACACACGTACAGCAGAACCCATTATCCAACAGCTGAGGCGCTGCAGAACGTGGGCTGGGACTGACAAGATAAAGTAAAATAGCTCTCCAGATGAGAAATTCATTTTGTGAATCTCATTCATTTTAACCTCACTTTAAACACCATCTTTTGAAGATGACATTTCATGCTAGAAAACCGTAACAAGCTGCCATCTAGCAGTAGCATTTTCAACTTCACTAGAAAACTGCCTACCTTCAGATTGAGTTTTAGAGCTCTTAAAACAGAATTTCTATTAGTTCTACCTGTACTTTTCCAGCAGAGTTAAAGGTTGCAAGAAGCAATTCTTCCAAGAAAAGATCTCTGCAGCCACTGTGATGAATGTCTACATTTCAGTACTATGAAAATGATCAGAAATATGTCACACAGTAACATGAAACTGCTGAATAGATCAGCACCTATATAATCAAAAAGATGTGGGAAAGGATAAATTTTCCTATATGGGAGTTAAATCACACTCAGACATAACTACAGAACAAACGAATATGTTCAGATCTTTCCCATGGAAGCACTCCCCTCTAAGTGAAACCAAAATAAGCCATATTAGCTTACAGGTTAGAAGGCCTGGGTGCTACATATTTTGTATTTCACTTTAAAGGAATACATTGCCATTTTCATTATTCTTCTCTTTCCCTTAAGGTTTTGCTTGTTTTCCCTCCCAACAGGTTCTGAAACAATAGCAGGCAACTCACCTGAGCTGTTTCTAAGTTCCATTTTCACTTCTCCTTCTCTGTTTGATTCTGTTACTTCGCAGCTGTAATTTCCAACAGTTGCTTGTGCACTGTCCAGCACCAGCGAGGCCACACCCTTGACTAAATCCGCCTGGGATAAAAATCTTGCAGATGAAAACGACGGATGAATATTAAACTTCTTGCTTCCTCCGTGATAAAAAAATATTTGCTCTCCTTGCCTTTTCCACGTGACAAACATGTCTTTTTCATTGTTCTGATTTAGATTAGTCACAGAACAAGGTAAAACTACAGTTTCATTACAGTCATTTTTTTCTATAATACCTGGCGCAACGAGTATTAACTGGGCAGAACCTATAAAGAAAAATGAAAATTGAAAAATTCAGAATTATTTCTTAATACTCGAGAGCAAAGAAGAAATAATTACGACAGGTGAATTGGGAAAACAGAACAAACTCACCCGTGAAACCACAAAAAGAGAATCATGCTTTAAGGGATCAACAGAAGATGGAAAAAAGGCATTATTATAATTCTACCTACTCCTCTACACAAACTCAGCCATTCCCACATCCATTTAATGTATAGATACCTATCATAAATAAAAAAACAAATTTGGGTTGCCATTTATTTACTGGGACACTTCTCCTATTTCACACGTGGAAATACTGCCTGGTTTCTGCAAAGCATACAAATAACATTAACCATAGGCTGTCCCACTGATGTTCAGTTTTTTTGATGCTGATCACACAGGTATCTAGAAACTGAGGTCCAGGCATCAGCTCCACACAAGCTCCCCTTATAGTTCATTAAAGGCACAGGGAAGAAAGTCTCACTTTTACATTTCTGAGAGAAGGCAGGCAGGGCAGCTTAGTCACTTGTTCCTTCTTATCTCTGAAGGTGGAGCCAAATGCCCATAGGTTTAGATCATTCCTTGTAAATTCTCTCCCTTTCCTTTCAAGTGGAGAAGGTGCATAAACAATACCATATATTAAATAAGACTACTACTTAGTATTTGACTGCATGCACAACCAAATTGAAAATGGAGAATTTATACGAATTACCAAACTCTATTACAAACACTGTGATTAACTGTCTCTAACAATAGCATTCCAGTCAGGAAGTGAAAAATGAACACCTCACAGGATTATGTTACCACAGCTGGGCTTTCCCATCTCTGTCCCACACAGCACCACAGTTCTAGAACAGCAGTACTGACTGACCAGTTTCAAGAAAGACCTAAACCCTATGCCAAGATTTTATCAGAAATGGAGATCCATTCATCACTTCTTAAGCATATCAAAAATTGTAACAGCTGTATATAAATTACACCAGGAACTAGAAAAAAAGAGGTTAATTTAACTAGCTTGGCTGTAATCTATGAAGACTTTGAATATTTTATTTTCTCTACTTTTCCTTGTTTGTATGAAATCATAACAAAGTTTAATACCTTTCTTAACAGTAATTGCTCCCCAAATTCCCAGAGACATTAATAATTCAAAATGCTTTACTACATCCATCTGATAAAACCAAGTATGGGAAAGGATATGACAATCCCCTAATAGTGTAAGCAGTGAGACTGGAATAGCTCCAGGGACTTCAGGGGAACTACTGATACTCACATAGATAAAACCAGCTCAGAATGATATGTATTTAATGACTAAACTTAATTAGGGCAAGGGGAGAAAGAAAAAAAAAGGAAAGAGGAAAAAAAAAGTTATGTCACTACTTGCAGTAGCTCTGTTTTTTTTTCCTCAAATCAAGTCTCAGATCACATTTAAAAAACACTCCTGTTTTAAATATCACTGTAATATTCTCACACATTTCCTAGATTTCTGTGAATATCAAAAGCTTAAAATAAACTGTCTCTCTATATATTATGCATGACAGCACTTGACAATGAAGGAAGAGGTATTCTCTGGTTTACTCATCGTGTTACATTTTTAAACAAACAAAAGCAACAAAAGCAGAACAAACGAAAAGCATACCCAAACCTCAACCTATGCCCTAATAAAAAACAAAGGTACATAATTAAAATCTTCAATGGTTCTTTGTGAAATAGATCTCACACCTGTTTCACACTAAATCATGACAATAACTGTTGGGATGTTTCTTCTTTTTCAGAGCCAGAACATTTACATTTTGTAGGAAGAATCTGTTCACCACAGGCTCCATTTCCCCAAGAAAGCTGATTTTCAACTAAAGAAAACGCCTCCAAGTATTTCCCAAAGCAAATAAAACTCCCAACCACCTTGAAGGAATTGAACTGACAGGAATTTTCTCCCCAGAGCAGGGCAGCGAGCTGTCAGTTCGTGTCTGCAGGGCTGTGCCGGCGGGCAGCCAGGCAGGCAGGCTCTCCATGGGAGCCGGAGCAGAGGCGCTCCGGGAGCAGCGAGCGCTGCGGGAATGAGGCGGGAATGGGCTCCAGCCCAGCGCTCGGACGCGGATTTGCGGCTCTGTCCTGTGCCATCCCCGCTGCTCTCCCACTAAAGGGAGCCCGACGGCTTCCTGCAGATGGTACCTCCAACTTCCCAACAGTTCTGGTGGTAAGAGGAAGCCAGGAGAAGCCTCCCTCAATAGTGACCAAATCCTGCAGGCAATGGATTACTGGGCGGGCTCTTAGCCTCCAACTTTCTCGCAGATCTTAGAGGCGTCACATGCAGGTGCCAATTTTAGAGCCTCACACCAAGCAGCGTGGGGGCCCCTGAAGAACTCGCAATTGCGGAGCTGCCACGGAAAGATTGCTGCACATGCAGTGCAAATTCAAAACTGCTGCACACAGCTGACAAAACTGGTGAAGTTTGGTCACTACACCTGACGGAGCCTGCCCTTTTCATCTTCTCGTGCAAACCGTGCTGGGGCACTTGTCATTTAAGCCAGTCTGCTGCTAGCCCCGGAAGCCAGACTGGAATTTCGACACAAATTTAAGCAGGCAAGTTTCGATGCGTTGCCTACTGACAGAACAACACTACAGCAGCTGCACCTGGGGGAAATCTTGTTAGCTCTGTCCCCCCACCGAGGGGTTTCTTCTCAAGGCAGAGAAATAAGAATTTAAGACTGTGCGATGTCAGCTGCACATCGATGGCACACAAACCTAATATTAAAGCTCAAGAAACGTCGTCAACTCTAGACCCTGAGCATTAGGGGACCAGTGTGACTGTTTCAGGAGAGGACACGGAGCTGAGCTGCCCTAATGCACAGGAGCTGAGGAGCAAAGCTCTGGGCACGCTTCCGCTTCTCTCGCCCGCAACTCCTGCGGGGAGCAGCCCACCGCCGGCCGCGGGAGGATGCGGGAGCGGTGGCGGCGGGGGCTGCATGACAGCGTGTGTTGCGTGTGTGTGCGTGTGTCCCCGTTCCTTCCCAAAGGATGGCGATCTACCGCCTCGCACCCGCGGTCCCACACGCGCCTGCTGCCAGCACCAACAGCCGGGAGTTGCGGGCAGGAGCGCCGCGGGTCCCGTGGCCGAGCGGCGGCAGGACGGGCGGCAGGACGGGCGGCGGCCGCTCCGCCCCGCCGGCCCCGGGACCGGCCCCCGCCCGCCGCCGCCACCCGAACCCCCCCTTCCCGCGGCTCGGGGGACGGCTCAGCCTTTCCCTCGCACCCCGGGGGCTGTGCCGGAGACACCGCCGGGGCACCCGCGCCGGGACCCGCTGCAGACGGGAGCGCACGGAATGCGCCTCGAGGCGATCGCTGCGGCCGCAGCCGGAGGAGTCAGGACGACGAGGGAAGGGGAGAGGAGGCGGCAGGGCGGGCGCGGCGGGCACTCACCTGCGCGCAGGGCGCCGAGCAGCACGGAAGCGGCCAGCAGCCACATGGCGGAGCGGCGGCGGCGGCGCGGCCCGGCGGAGCGCGGCTCGAGCGGCGCCGCAGCGGGCGGGCGGGCGGCGGGGGAGGCGGGGGGGCGCTCCCGCCGCTGATTGGCTGCAGGCCGCTGGCGCGGGGGCGGTGCGCGGGGTGGGCCTCACGGACGGCCCTGTTTCCCCCGCGGACACCGCTGCAGGTCGGGGGGTGAACTGCGATCAGGCGTGGTTTCGGTGATGGTCTGTGTCTTTTAAAGTAATTAGCAGGACGTATGTCCTACGCCCGCCCCAGCTCCGGGGCCGCGGCGTTGCGGTTCGCGTTTCCCCGCACGCACAGCGGAGAGGGTCGCGTTCGGGGCCCGGTAAAATGGCTGCCAGGGGAGGAAGGTGCCGGCTCCGGCAAAAGGGGAAGCGTTGACAGGATGACTCCTCCACCGCTTTGTTGATTGTGAGAGATGTCCGTTTTTTTGGAGGATGAAAGCCCCGTTGGGCTGGGCTGGGCAGGGCTGCGGCCAGGGGGGGACGGAGGGAGAGCTCTGGGTTCCCCCGTCCCTGCCCCTCAAGTCAGCTGACGCCGGGAGCTGAGGGCATCCATCCTTCGTGTCGCTCAAAGCCTGTGGAAGACCGGCCCTGCCAGGGGTACGTTTGTTCCTGGCTGCAGTCATATGCACTAAGTGTAACACAAGGTGTTCAAAAACACTGAAGAACTTGTAAGTGATGAGCTGTTGCACTTAATTTTAAAGCGAGGATAAGTGCTCCTTTTTCCTCTGTTTGCAGTAATACATACATTTGACTATCTCAGCAAATGTTTCAACGAGTTTGTTGTTTTTTTTTCCCAGGACTACCCCTCTTTAGAACTTTTTATGTAGAATTGTCTTAAAATTTTGAATTTGTGCATACTTTGTTCTCATACACAGGTGTTGGTGAAGCATTAAAAAAAGGAGTGTTAAATATATTTGGGGAACATACATTTATGTACGTTTATAGCTATGTATATATTCACAATGTTGTTACAAGTCCCAAAGTTCAACAGAGGACGAAAGCCAGGGCAGAATCAAAATTCTGTGAGAAACTGAATTTCCATAGGTTTTATGTCTGTCATGGTTTACTGCATTTATGGGGTTTTGCAACATTTATATTGGCTTTATAATGGGTGGTTCTACCCCACAAACACCCCCCTGCTTCCTGAGTCTCTATTCTCTTAAATTCTCCCTAAGTGATTAATGGGTACCGATGCCTCGACTGTCGCGTTTGTTTCCTCCAGATATTCATAAAGCACTCAGACATCCTCCGGCATTCAAGTTTAGTAAAAAGCCTTGAGCTGTGGGAGCCATCTCACTCCAGAAACGACGGAGGGGGCTGGCACAAAGCTGCTGATCCTGCTCCTGCCAGACTGACTCAGATGATGTTCTCTGGAGGCCAGAAGAGCTGAGCTGGAGCAGAGGGTAGCAGGGAAGACACGTCTGCGTCAGCAGTGGCTCTTATCTGTCTGTGCCCTGCGTGCCAGCATGCTGATAGCCACAGGCACTGGGGTCCCCTTTGTGGGGAGCTGCGCAGCATTTTCTGTAAGAAAACCAGGGATGCTCTCCTGCTGCAAAGAGAAGGCTACAGCTGCAGCACGCACTTGTCCCTGTTGCTAAGGTAACACAAATCACACCCACGCTGGCCTAGAAGCAAAACAGCGCGCATGGGAAATTTGTTGCGGCCAGGAGCCTCGCGTGGGAGAGCACTGCTCCCTCAGGTGCTGCTGCCTCCTGCACTACTGAGCTGGGTCTCACAAATCCCTCGAAAAGAGCTCTTTGCAGTTTTCCTGATTATGTTGGAGGTTGCTGTGCCATCCAGCTAGGTGTGCACTTGAAATACTTTGTCTTGTAATGCTCTTCCTTCTTCTGCTGAGAAATGTCTGCAATGCCTCTGCTTGCTGGTGGTTTTGGGCAGCAGGATTGTGCAGCACAAGGCAGTTCAGATGCCCACTGAAACAAAGGTTGGGCAGCTCTGCTTTCTGTTCTGTACCAGGAGCACAGAGCAACCCCTGCTGTAGCACAAGAGCTGCATGCTTTTAACAACTTCCTGACATCACTCATGTTTTGCCCAGCAGTGCATGCTGTGGAAGCTCATAGAGAAACACATCTCAGCAGCTGTGAACAGCACATCCCCAATGCTGAATTACCTTTAAGTCCAAGTGCTCCGAAAGTGAGAGGTCATATATTTTGAAAACTGCCTGAGTCTCTCATGACTTCCAGGGCACACTTCTGGTCTTTAAATTAGGTAACTTATTTTAGTACCACTACTAGGCAGGGATCTGCCATTTTATACTGGTTTACAGCTCTTTGGAGTGCCATTGATCACTCTCTGGGGTCAGCAAGGGAAGCTGGGACAACACGAGTCACATACAAAAGCCCATGTACAGGAGGCAGTGACTGCTGTGGCTGGCAGGAAACTGCTGAAGAGTGACATAAAAGCCTGAGTGCCTAAAGCAAAGGGTGTCAGTAGCTGTGATCTGTCAAATGCACTGTGAGGGCTGTCTCCCTTGGCAAGAAATGCGGTGGCCAGGCCTCCATCTGTGTTCCTGAGCTCACTCACCACAGGTACCCTACCCTAACACAGAAACCACTCACACCCAGAGCTCACAGGGCAGCAACATGATGGGTAATACTTTGTTCTTCCTCAGGCATCACAAAGGATTCACAGGGAAGCCTTTTTTCCCTTTCACTTCTGATGTGGGAACCTAAGCATGCCGAGGTTAAATGAACTGACTAAGGTTGCATGATTAGCCAGTGGCAGAGCTGAGAATAGACACCATCTCCATTTTTTCAAGCCTAACATCTAGCTCTCAGGCCCTTCTTGGGGGCATAGGCAGGTGAGCAAAACTATATATCACAGCTCTATAGAATATGACATTTTTAGAACAGGCTCAACACTGAACTTACTATGGTTCTAAAAAAAGAAAAAAAAAAACAAAAACATGGGAATATTTTTTTAAAAAGGAAAAGAAAAGCAACAATATTTTCTTTTTATGAGTGCTCCTGCCTGGGTAAGAAGGTAAAAATGGAATTCAAGTGACATTTATAAATATTAATGGACTTCTAAGCACTAGCACATTAAGTAAGTTCCCAAGGGCCAAAGCCTGAATTAACTTTGAGTAATAGTTGCTGAAGACCTAGGCAAAAATAAAAGCAATGCTGTGAAGAAATGTTAACCATTCACAGCTGTTTGGTAGGGCTAAAATGCAGTCATTTGTCCTCCATTTCAAAACAAACTATTTTAGGGCAACACTGCTTCTTTCATGCTCCCAGCCCTCCCCTTCTTTCCTAATTCTCTTTCTACTCTTGTGTATTTAAATGCATTTTTTTGCATTTCCCATCTTCACCTGCTGCTGTAGCTGCTGGGATTCATCAGGCAGCTTAGTGACATTAGTGACTTAGTGGGGGGATGTGGGAGACAAGAAACCTTGTTCGCTCTTGCTCAACATAAAGCACTCCGGGAAGGGTTCACCTAACAGTGAGGTGGGCGGGGGAGGGGGGTTGGCTGAAACGCCAGCCTGTGAATCTCTCCTGCGGCGAGGGCTTCTGAACACAGATTTGTGTTCAGGTCACTGAACCCCTGCTGCAGGCCACAGCTGAGACAGCTGGGTAGAGCAACCTGGGGGTTACCTGCAGCTGCCCCCCACCTACATGAGACCTGGAGAACTGTATCAGGTTATTGACAAGCCAAGAGGAATTACACGTCATGGTCACTAGGGCAGTGAAGATGGTGATCTGTTTTTGCCTTAGGCATTTTGCTCCTTCCAAGAACGTCCTGTAATGGTGAAGCAGTATGTATCATTCCAGGGAATGGTTCAGCTAAGTTACTTGGTTCTCAAGGGTTCTAGAAACCTCTTATTTCACACAAGATTCACTCCGAGAGAGGGTCAATTCCTCTAAAACATTTAAGGAGACATGTTCATAGCTTTAAAGCTGTTTAAAGACATGACTTCCCGTGCAGTGCAGAGTCCCTTTTGATGTCAGAGAGAATTAGGTTGTACCTGTCCTCAAGCATCTGGCTCAGTCACCTAAAGGCATTTCCAAAGCTGGCCTTAGCAGCTTTCATTAGTGGCTGGCAGGTCTGTGAGCACAGAGAACTCTCTGTCCCCCACACTACGAGTCTTTGTTCGCAGTGCACCCATTATGTTCAATTAGTGGCAGCGTGGAGCGTATGCTGACCGTGCCTTGCACTTTGCCTGTCCTGCCTGTCCGTCCTGCCCGGGGGCACCACCACCCCAGCCCAGCCCAGCCCAGCCACCACCCACACGTTCGGCAGCCTGCAAGTACAGGCCCAGGGCAACAGTGCCACTGCCTGCATTAACATAACAGGATCCCTGCATCACAGCCAGCAGAAAAGGCTGTGCCTGCTCCCCCTGTGCACCGCAGCAGCCACAGCCACAGTGATGGCTCCCGTGAAATCACACCCGTGAGCAGGAACGGTAAGTTCTGTGAGATGTTTGTAGAGACACCCATGCCCGCTGACTCTCCAGTGCTGCAGCCTGGCTGGCTGGCTGCCTTCCTTCAGCCTGGATGGGCTGAGGATCAACTGAGGCCACCCAGACTTCCTTGACATGGCACACTCTCCGTGTGGGCTTGTGCTTTGTCCTCTCCCTCCTCCTCCTCCTTAACCCCAACCCAGTCTGCTGCTGTCTTTCACAAAATCCGTAGAAATATAAGTATCATGGAGTTGTCTGCCTCTGGCAGTTTTTTTCTTTGGGAATAATTATAATTGGCTGTGGCAGTTAAAAACTTATCGGTGTAGACAGATGACAGACAGTACAATCACATAAGCTTCCCTCTGAGAAAATAAAGCTAAAACCCATTTATCATCCAGGATGGAAACAAAAGGTCTTCCTTTGAAGAGCCAGGCTGTGAAAACACAAAGAGAAGACTGTTATGTCCATGAATTAAATCTGTGGTAGGTAACCAAGCACAGGCAGTCCATTTGCAGCATGATGGTACTGTGGTAATTATAATATCACTGCTTTCATCTGAGCAGTACCTAGATGGGGACATAGCAGCCCACTCAGAGGCAGTAACTGAGGTCCCAAGAGGATAATTAAGCCACAAGGACTTGAAGAGTGACTGCACCATAAACATAGAAAAATATAAGCATATTTGCATAGTGTCTATAAGGGCTACGTGCATGGGGATCAGTTATTCCTGGAGTAAGTCATTAACTGCCCTCTCCCAGAGAACAGAAGAGTTTTGATTCCTAGGTATATGTCTGAAGCACAGTCTCCTGGAACCATCTTTCCTGGGGCAGCTCACATGCCATCCCCAGCAGGAGTCCATGCCCTCTTCACTCAGCTTCCTAGCGGAGCCCAGGCAAGGACTGTGCAGCCCTTAGAATCACAGAATGGTTTGGGTTGGAAGGGACCTTAAAGATCATCTACTTCCAATTCCCACCACACCCCTGCCACGTGCAGGGATAATTTCCACTGGACCATGTTGTTCAAAATCCCATCCAGCCTGGCCTTCAACACCTCCAGGGATGGGGCATCCACAGCTTCTCTGGGCAACCTGTTCCAGTGTCTCACCACCCTCACAGTTAATAATTTCTTCCTAACATCTAATGTAAATTTCTCTTTCAGTTTAAAGCCACTGTCCTATCACTACCTGCCCTTGTCAATAGTCCCTCTCCAGCTCTCTTGCAGGTCCCTTTAGGTACCAGGAGGCTGCTCTAAGGGCTCCCTGGAGCCTTCTTTTCTCCAGGCTGGACAACCCCAACACTCTCAGCCTTGTCCTTCCTCTATCTTGGTTCAGTAGCTCTCAGTGTCCAACTGGGCAGGATAATCCAGCCACCCTAGACACAGTCTCTTTTTTTCAGTAGTCATTTTTTGCAAATTATTTTAACATCTGGCCCCTCTTTGGCCTGAATGCTTTCTAATGGCATGCAGGTTGCCATTCATGAATTTTATTCTCAATGCACCCAAATTCAGGTTGGGTGCAACTGAGGAGGCAAGTGGGAGGGCTTCTTTCTGTGCTAATTTAAAACAATTAAACAATTCATAAGAATTCCTGAGATGTTTTTAAGAAAAAGAAAGCTGGGTGAGTAGAATGGTTGTCTTGTGGAAGTTGCTGACTACCCAGTACATATGAACAGATGATAGCCTCAAGTTCCATGAGACATGCTTGGATCTAATGGTATTTGCAGACACACAAAGAAAAATATTGTTAGCATGCAACCAGTTGTTGTATGGGAGAGAGATGAGAAGGGAATAGAGAGGAGGGAGGATGGGAAAGATAAGAACAGAGAAATACCAGAAACAGAACTGCACAAAACGTTTTCTCTAGGTTTAGTTCTCAGGATTACAGACAGTCCACCAATAAATTCACTAACTGACGTGCCTCCCGTGCAGCCACATTAATGTCACAACTACGTGACTTGGCCAAGTGCTTGATTTCACTGATAAACTCTTCCACCTTTGGATGAAATTGTGGATGGTTTCTACTTTCTTTCTTTTTTTTTTAATAGCCTTCTTGGCTTCCAACAGCTTTGCCTAGTTAAATTTCCCCTTCTAGCTAAAAAAGAAATTAGACTGATCTCTTTTGGCAGCTGTGAAATGGTTGCATATTGTGTATGTTTTCTTGATAAGCTTGCATGAAATGGAATTGGTTTTCTTTTGATGGATACACCACTTTCAGCACAATGTCCCCACAAGATTAGCAAGTGCTTAATTTTTTTAGAGACTTTTTATTTGCATGTAATGTCACATACACCATTTCTATAGAGCATTATGAGTAGCACATGAAGCTGTTTGAACAGGGAACCAGAACTGACTGAGGGATGTTTCCTCAGTGAGCGTGCAGCATGATTTATGATGATATGTAGTTTGCTAACCACAAAGTTTGAGTCGATGGCAAGAACTCCATGAGATTTGGAGTTTAATTTTTATGACTTCCTGGAGCCAAATTCAGGTGCTGTAGAATATATGAACTGGCTGTGCTGGGTCTGCCCTAAAAGCAGTTTGGCTCCCTGTTCTGTAATGACAGTGCCCATATGTGGGTGCCTGCGGACAAGGGCAAACATATGCAACCATTCTTACTTTCCTGGGTCCTCAGCCTCCAGTCTATTTTAGCTCAGACTCCCTGAACTCCTGTTTTCTGCATATATTAGAGCCCACAATGGAGAGAGAGAGGAGATGCAAGTTGCACTGAAGACAATAGATATTACACTGAAAAGCACCATGAGTGAATGTGATTGCTCTGACTTCTTCTATGGTTATGTGCATGAGCCTCAGCCTACCCTGTACTTCAGTGCAATGCTATTATTAAGAATAAAATCAATGAATGACAAAGGAGATGTTCCAAGACAACAGGGAAAAGGCCAAAATGAGCATAAAAGGGTAATAATATTATACAAGATCTTTATTATTATAATAGTATGAGATAAAGTGGCTGGCATTATTATTATAATAGTATGAGATAAAGTGGCTGGCATTCTGCCATTCTTTTTCCCAATATTGAATTTAGCCATGAAGGTCTTTCAAAATCATATTCATGAGAGTCCAGAGGGGAGTGGCCAGCAAGGAATCTATTCTGTTTTGAAAGTAAAAGCTTTTGTGAGGTGGAGGTAGGATCATTTAATCGTTTCTCTGACAGAACTTCTCAAGAATACATTCAAATGTAAGAAGAAATAAGTACTGGAATAATTAGCAGAGTATTTTAGTTGTAGTTACTATGTACTGTTTGCCTGCCTGCATGGTGAAACTCTTCAGTACTGGTAGGACCCAATAATGACTAATGGAGAATCACAGACTGGCACTGCAGGTGGCAGCTAGACCACCACTGCAAGCTGGTTGTGTATTACCAACAGAAAATTCCCCACTGCCTTCCTTTCCTCTGTTTCCCATTCTTTGTCTTCTGAAGGGGTTGCTGAGCTGACTGCATGGGGTGGGTGGGCACAGGGGGTTCCTGCCAGATTAGTTGTCAGCCTGATCTGTGAGCTGTTCCTGCTCATCACTCTGCCGTGCATTGGCAACTCCTGCAGGGAAGTGACAGAAACGTGCAGATGATGAAACAAAATGGGCATCTGAACACACACACAGCAGCTGATCGTTAGCTCAGCTTATCCCAGCAGGAAAGCTGGAGTCCCAGGGCCATATGTTTGCTTTTTCCCCACTGTAACTGTCCGGCAGAGTGCTCCATCTCTGGACAGGCTGCATCCCAACACCTGCCTGCACAGCCCAGTGGCTCTTAGCTGGGGCTGCGGAGGCTCTGGGAGCCAGGGTAGGCAGCCCACGAGGCACTGCCATCTCCAGCATGGTGGATCTCCGTAGGGCCAGGAGTCTTCCCAGGCAGCCTGGTCCAGGCCCAGGGCACACAGACATATGGTTGGTCTGTGGCTCTGGGGCAGGATGCCAGGGACAGGCAGCACTCCAGCTGAACCCTAGCTGGAACTCTGTTACTGGTTTGTACAGCATTTTGGCCTCCTCATGTGGACATTTTTCCACCTGGATTTAGTTACGCGTAAGTATTTTCAACCAACTTGTCATCACAAGTCTTCATTTTGGACCAGGGACAAAGAAGAAACAAGGGTGAAATTAATTTTCTGAGTTATGTGATGCAATTTTAAATTTAGCTTATGGCTCTCCTCAAGGAGCAGGTCTCCAACTGTTTTTTTTAAACTAAGTTTTATTTATCTATAACTATCTTTAAACCTGTCTGAAGTGATAATTGTGGATTCTGCCCTTTGACACCAAATTTGAACTTGTAAACAGGAAATAAAAGGGAAGTGTTCAACAGGAACTCCACCAGAGGTTCCACTGGTCAACTGGAAAAGAAAAATGTAAAACATCTTTAGTTTGGTTTGAAATTTCCCTATTACTTGTGAAATTTCAAACATTAAATAATTAAATCCTGTTTATCTACCAATTAGCAGCAGTTAAATGCAGTTCATCTCAGTAGAGAACAAAAAAAAAAAGCAAGAGGGAAAACAGTGCCCTGTAAATGGTTACTTTAAGAATTTTCCCTTTTCCTCAAAGCTGTAGCCAAACAAGGCTTGTAGCTGTTACCAGTAGGGCCTTGCTTGTACTACTGCAAGAGTTTACACTGCGCTTAACTGTTTCATTGTGGCTGCAGCAAATAATGCAGTATCTCCCTGCAGAACAGTGGGAACTGCTCCAGCTATTCAGAGACCAGAACTGGAAGAGCTGCTAACAAAGGAGGTTTATGTGGAAACCAACACTATTCTTGCATACTCAGCTCCCTGGTCTCTGCCTTCCTCCTCCTCCCCCCTTCCTCTTCTTCCGTTTAGAATTTCCTTTGCTTGTGTATCTGTTTCTGAAGTGGCTTAGACTCTTGTCCTCACCTAACCTTTTAATTCCCCCGTTTTTTCTCCTCTCCTTATTTAATTTCTTCTTGTGGCTTTTGCACACCAAAGGTAGCTGTGGTAAACAGGTTTGTTTGTTTGTTTGTTTGTTTGTTTGTTTGGGGTGTTTGTGCAGAGGCTGGTGGGAATGTCCCATGACTTGTGTTGGTTTATGTTAAGGCTGTAGAGAACTTCAATTTCTTATCAGTCTGTTCTCCTCACTCTCAATACCTCCTCCTTTTTACCTCTTTCAATGAGCTGCACCTCTTTCCTATTGTGTGCTTTTCTCTCACTTTTCACTCTCATAGCAAATATGCTCATTCCAGTGCTGTTTTCTTCCTTGCTGGCTTTTCTCTGCAAATGCAGAAATCCCTTCTGCCCCTCTGCATCACAGAAACATGCTCCTCCACCTACTGATGACTTTTCCCATGTTGCAGCCTTACCGTTTCCTTTTTGTGATTGTCTCTCTGCATGGACTTGTGCAATTGTTTCTTTGTATTCCCCAGCTTTTGTCTTCCAAGTCTGTAATCCATAGGAATGGTCACTACTACCATGTCCTTAACTTTGCCTTTCTTCCCTCTGCATGCTGGTACTGTTGCAGATACCTGTAGGGTCTCAGTTCCATTTTCAGCTCTCTCCAAGGCAGAGGGTGTATGGTCTGCAAGTCAGGCTGGTCACAGAAAGCAACACCCTTCTTTGCCTGAAACAACTTTTTGTAGAGATCTAGTCACTTCCTCCTGATAAGGTGACATGCATGCCTAGGAATATGATTTCTGAGTAAGAGCAAGGTGTGGTTCAGAGATAAAACTGCCCTGGCTGGTCACGTGCTAGGAACCACAAGCAGAAGGAAAACTTAAACACTGTTGTTTCCTGCATGTCCTGGTAAGTGTAATGCAAAACAGTCACTCAAAATAGCAATTGTCACTTGAAAAATATGACTCATTTTGACACTCTTGGATGTTTTAACTGTATACCATTTGTAGGGCTCTAATGACTCAGTGTGAAGATTTGCCTGAACAGCTTGTGAAAGGCAGGTCAGTGCTAGAATTAGCCTGAGTCCACCGAAGCTCTTCTACGGAGGTGGTCGTCAGTGAAAGGGGGCCCTGAGCACTGCAGCTGTATTCCAATATAGGGTGAAAAGCACCAAGAAGAGACTTCCAGTACTAACCTGACCAGCCACTGAAAACAGATGCCTTTTTGTCTGGCTTTTGTTTTGAAATGGCCAATAAGAACAGATCAGCACTGGCACCATTGTCTGTAATAAATGTGTCTTCACGCAGTGGAAGACTGTGGTGTGTTGTAAACAATCATGGCACTGAGTAAAGCATAATCGATGGCACAAGTGCCACAAAGGATACATTTGCCAAGGCATGGTTTAAAGATTGGCATCTGTATAACAGAGCTGGCACATTTAAGACATGGTGAAAAGGAGCTATCAGCATTTTCTGGGATGAAATATAGGATAGATTGTCATAAAAAGACTTAATAACCCTTTACCGTTATTACATTTTCTGCATCACAGTAAAGCTTTATCTAGTGCCTGTGAAGGTCCCTCACTGATAAACTGGTATTTTGTATTCTGAGTCTCTAAAAAATAAATGACATGTTTCATCTCAAATGCAGACTCTACTGCTCTCAGTTACTGTAGAACACTGAAAGATCTTTCTGTGTGCTATGGGTCTTGCTAATTGCTATATTCTTGAAGCTTTATGTAGGGGTCACTCTGCTAAAATCAGGAATGGCAAATTTGGGTGTTCAGAGACACAATATATAGGCATGGGATAAAAATCTGGGTACTGCAGGGAATATTACAGCTTTTTAGAAGATACATGTCTTCTGTTTCTTCTTTTCTTCCACCACTGAACAGAACTTTTTTTCAAAAATGAAAAGTTCCCTCCTCCTAGCCAAACCTTATGCTGGTAAAGGTCAAGTTAAACTGCTTTGAAACTCTGAGTATCAGTACAACTCTTTGTGGTGCAGATAAAAAGGAGGTTTTTTTTTCCAGAAGCAGGTGGTTTTGAAAGGTGCAACATGAAAATGTCTGTCCACCAGACAGAGATAAATGATTCAGCCAAAATTCTGAGGCTTCAAGCACACAGGTTATTGCATTTAGAGAAGAGAGAGGTGAAGATCTGATAAAACACAAGTGAAGTAGGAAAGCCCGTCCTTACTCAGAATGTTTAGCCTGACCTCATAATGTTTAGCCTGACCCCAAAAACAAGCCAAGATATCAATTCAAGAATACTTGAATTTGTGAGCAAGTTCTGTGTTTCATTTTCTGCTGTTTGTTTGAGTCATTCTAGGCACAAAAGTTACCACTTGGCTTCTTCACCACTTCTTCCTCTCCCTGATTACAGCAATCAATAGGACACTGAGTTTTGATTAGCTGCTTTTAGCAGAAGGGTGACAAGCACCATGGTGTTCACCTTCCCTCTGTATGTAGCTGTACTAGCAAATTCAGTCTGTCCAGCCTTCTGCAGTCTCCCACAGGGTTTTCTTAAGCACCATAGGAGCTGAGTTTCTCTGACAGGAAGCAGGACCAGCTTCGTGCTTCTCATCTCCTAACAGCCACACTGGATGGGTGCCAGCAGTGGCTGCACACAGGTGGCACTCTGCAGAGACACACCAAGACAGCTCCACTCAGCTGAGCAGATGCTCAGATGCACTGACCACATCCGTTATATTCAGGTCATGTTGTTGTCGAACTTCCAATCATGTGGAGGGAAACATCACCACAGACAAGTACACTGTGCACTTCAGAGAGAGGAAGACTAACTAGAAGCAACAAATGGAATATAACTAAGTGAAGGCATGTTTTGTACATTTAAGCCAAGATAGTATGGAAGAGCTTTTTAAAGGAAGCCATTTCATTCTGTCCACATGAATTTGTTTCTTGTATAACAGTCCTGTTCACAACTGAGAGAAAACTGAACTGACTGTCAGTTGTTTATCTTCTCTGGCACACTTACCCCCAATTCCTTTTCTCGATAAGAGTTCTCACAAACCCAGACTTACTAACAGGTATGTTCTTATTCAAATAAAAGTCTGGACTACTTATAGAAAAAAACCTCCAAACCTGCCACACCTTGCCACGCCTAGAATATACTCTTCTGTCCCAGGCAAAGTCTTCTCAGAACAGTACTTTTTATTCTTTGTTATCAATATTATATAGGTGAAGATGATGAAAATCTTCAAGAACGTTTTACTTGAGTTTACAGGCACCCTACAGAAGGCTGCAATGAAATGGCCACTGGACAATTTAGTACAAAATTAATGAGTGACACTTTTAAGACCACAGTTTTCATTGTTTTTACTGTTGTTAGACAGTATTTGATAAGCTCAGCAGAAATCCTTCCTGCCATCATACAAAGAACTTGTGCACCTCCTGTACCAAAGGAAACAATGTTCAACAGATGCTGTCAAACCTTTTGAAACCTTCTGCACCATTTTTTTGGCACTAGTTTCCAGGAAAATTTCACAAACAGCCTGTCCCTTTTGGTCTGACTACTAGCTTGTATTCTTTCCCAAATGGATTCTTTGAAAGGAGGCAAAATGCTCATGGACAAGCCATGTTGAAGAAGGATAGGGAGAACTCTAAAACCTCAAAAGAGTCCCCCTACCAAGATACAACAAGAAACTTCTGCCCTAAAACTAGAGGAGGGATGGGAAGCTTTTTGTCTAAGGGGTGCCTACACTCCACAGTTTAATTCTTTGTGTTACTATGGAATAACACTAAGGTGTCATTTGAAGTATTGTCATCCTTTGAAAACCACAGAAACAGGAAACTATTTTTGAATGAACAATTGCAATTAGTGCATTATCAGGAAGAATATTATTAGAAATACTTATTCTGTCCTTCTGACCTTAAAATATTCACTTTTGTTGATTTTTACAACAGTGTGCATGTGAGCATCTCAGCTACTTCTGGGATGGAGTACTGAAATACAGCCAATCCCAACTACTAAGACCAGGAGTAAAAAAGAACAGAGTAAAACTAGGCAGTAAGTGAAAGACTAGCACTATTCAAATCGTTACTTACTCTCAATAAAAAGCTCTCAACCCTGTTCATTCCAGTGTTGCATGGGAATAATTGTGAAATGGTAGGGCTGTTACTGGGAGGCTGAAAGACAGTCATTTCCAGCAACACCAAGCCCCGGAGCAATAGCTAAGTATTAGCTAATACATGAGAAAGGCCTGGTAATGGCATTTGCTGAATGAAACATACATCGAAAGGAGGAAATGGCAGATGAAAATAACCTTTGCTATCTCCAAGCTTTCTCAGGAAAGTCCCTACCCATGAGCAGTATTCATGCAGAAAAGCCAGTGCTCATGTCCTGTTTACCCTCACCAGGTACTGATTAACTTTTCCTGAGCTTTATTTCACGCTGTTGCCAGGTATCACCCAACCACTTCCTAAAACATGAATCCATCCACAAGCGAATGGAAAGCAGCGAGGCTGCAGGAAGTAGGCCAGGGTTTTCACAGGCACGTTGCTGTGCTGCTGGTTCCAGCCCCGGGAGAGGCCGGCGTGCGCGCAGCCTGTGCGCATGCACGTGCAGCTGCCGTGTGGGGGGACACTGCAGCATTGACATCCCCGCGCGGGCACGCGGCCAGCGAGGCAGCACAGCATCAACCAACTCCTTCTTTTTCTAATTAACATTTGTCAAACTTGGACAGAAGCCCGGGCTGCAAAATTTGGATGCAAAATTCAAAGAGCACAGAAGCTGGAAATGTTCACACACAGGCTCTTCATTTATGCTTAGTCTTTTTTATAGGTCATGCACAGATGACTTAATTGCTCTTACTGTAACTTACAATTAGCAATACAGTGATTTTTTTGTATGTCATAGTGCACAGTAGAGCTGCACTCCAAAAAAAAGTGGCAAAGTTTAATAGTGGGTGGACATAAACGTTTTCCCTTTCAAGAAAAAATTTTCCCTGAGGTTCCTCCCTTTTGGGTGGATGAAGAGGGGAAGGCCAGTAACGCCACCAGCAGAAAGGAGTGAGAATATTTTGACAAGAACTGGGAGTTGTTTGTAACAGTGGTTTCTCAAACTCATGTGAACTCATTCAGCTTCCTGCACAGCACTCAGCAATGCAAGTTCAAATGATTAACCGTGTCTCAGCGCTGAAACAATGAATTCTTGGCATATGATTGAAAGGCACTTTTAAACTCTTGCAACTTCAGTGTTAAGTCACCAACTCTATAGAAGGTTCTCTGAGAGAGAAATGGATTAAAAGGTAAAAAACCAGGCCTTTGCACTTTTTATCATCACAGCAATTCATGCTATCTGCTGACATTAGAAGAAAATGAGGAGTGGGGTATTATATTTATTAAAGTAAGAAGGTAATGCATGTAATCACACTCAGATATCCTAAATGGCCTACAAACAGCATCTCTAACAGAGTACCTAGCACTAAGACTATTTCCCAGCAGGGCACTTATATCCTTTCCTAGACAAAAGACAGGGAAATAAGACATTGGGTCATGTTAATCAGGTTCAGAGTATCTCAGAGCTGAAGAAACCCTAAGAAGTAATATGCTGCAAGTGTTCCTTTCCTGGAACTTTGAGGAGTACATGCAAGAGAATGAGCTGGCTACTGATGAGCCTTCCTCAACAACTTGTTTCCAAGAGCCAAGTGTCAGCTCGTCCTGGGGCCACATACAAGACTGAATTATTGCAGTCCTCATGGCAAGGACAAAACCCATGGTTTCTCTAACCAAAGTGAGCAAATGAAGCACCTTCTTTCTCCCTCTGCACGATTTCTGTGTCTGTCTACAGTCAGCTCCTACTTGGCTTCTACATAAAATGTGACAGTGAACCTTACGCCCCTGCTGATGTTCCAAGAGAACGGACAACGTTAAAAGATCTTGGAAGAAGACAGCTGTATACAAAAGTCAACTCTTGCAAATAGTCCTTCTTTCCTAAATCTTTTTCAGAAGAAAAGAGACTCTTTTATAGAACAGCTTTATGTGCATCCTACTAACTTAGGGACATCTTTGTTTTGTTGGTCTTCCGTTCTGTCACTGCAGTGGATAATGAGCAGTGCAGGAAGTAATGTAAACCAAGTGATTTAATATTAATATGGCTTCTGCTTCCTGCAGTGATTCAGCAGTGGAAAAATTACACAGATCTTTGCTCTTCTAGATGGGCCTTTCAGACTGCTTGTGACAGGCCTCACTACTCTCCTCTGCTTTTAAGGAAGGTGGTGTGGCCACTTGCAGGATCAGTAAGGCTGCTTTCAAAGCAAGGTCAAGTGCTTTTACTGTCTCAAGGGGCAAATGCCACTCTTTGTCAGATGACAATTAAAAGCCATGTATCACTCCTGAGATAACAACAGAAGTGTTCTAGTTAAATGAAGGCAGTTTCAGACAGTACCATTAAAAATAATGTAGATCAATTCCAGATAATTAGCACGCTATTTTAGAATTACTTTGGCACAAAGGAGGCTTTTCTTCCAGAGTTTTTTGTCGCATTAGAGGGTTTTTGGCCATGCTTGTCTTAACAGATTCACTTCTAATAGAGTAAGAGGCTCAGTTCATAAGGAAAGATTTTTGATTAATCATGTTTGTTCTATCAGCATGAAGGAGGAGTTTTTTGAGGAAAGCATTTACATAAACAGCATTTATACAACACAACATTGCAATCCAAAAGCGTCAGTGAGCTGCTTTGCAGGCAATGCAAAAGGGAGTTGCTTTATCTTAAGTTGAAGCAAAGCCACTGTTAAAGTAAATATGCCGTAGCAACAGCAGCTAACAAAGAGAACATGAATAATAACTTTTCTAATTTCAGCTGAATGTGGGAGGATATAGGTAGGCAGCAAAAGAAGCTGGAAACCAGTTTCCAGTGTGATTCATAGAGATTTTCAGCAGTGGCTTGCACAGGTAAATTGTGATCGTCAACATTTACAGATAGCTTTTCACTTATTGAAATCCAATGGGTTTAGGGCTTTTTCTTTTTGGCAAATGAAATACTGAAGCACAACAAACTTACACTGGCTCATAGTACTGACTGTGTCAAGTATCTTGACTTTCAGACACAGAACTGATCCACTCATTCTGCAAAATACTGCTCACCTTTCAAGTCAGAGAAATCATTTGTCAGATGAATGGAATAGTCTGCAGAACTCAGGTGAGGATTTTAATGCCACTGGAATTGGCATTATTGTTCATGGCTTATGAACAACTATTATTGTTCATGGCTTATGAACAACCAGAACCAAAAGGATGTACTAGTACTTTAGTAAGGTTATTTCTTTGCTCCATACTCCTTCATTACCACTAACATCTAGAATCACTCCCTACCTACACATTTACTAAGACAAAGCAAGCTCCCTGTTGCCATTACATTCCCAATCCCTTCCTCCTACATTTTTCTTCTCATTCTGTATTACTCAACTAGATTTGGCAACATTTTTCCTCCACAGAAATCAAAAGTGGGTGTTCTCATACAAGAAAAGAAAACAAGAATAATCCAAATTATGTCCACAGAGCTCTTCTAAATAGTGTAAATGAAAGCAGCATTTGACCCAATGTTAATATAAAGTGACTCTGAAACAGTGATGGCACATGGAAAAAAATTAGAAAGCCAAGAGTGATTTCCAAACAATGTTTTTCACCTTCTTTGGTCTTATATAGATTTTGGTATCGTTGCTGCTGTTAGAGGAGTCTTGCAGCTGATATCAGTTTTGACCCAGCCTGTTAAAAAGGGTAATGCTGTACTATTTCAGTAAAATCAATTAAATACTTTATCTAAATGTATGTAAGTGGCAATGACAGACATTTTACCTTCAAGTCCTTTGCAAGCAACTTCCTTTCAGCACTGAAGAGTATCAAGATTACAGGCTGTCAGCATCATTCCACAGACTTTCACACTAAGTAACATTCTCCAAAGAAATAGAGACATCTTCACTAACAAGAATTTATTAGTTTATTTGGAAGAGATATGCAGTAAATCTTTACAGCACAAAACTAAATATGGCTTCCTCTTGAGTCTAAAGTCTGCACATCACTTCTTTAAAAAGTGCATCTTTTAACAAGCATCTTGTTAAAAAGGAACAGGAAACAAGAACATCCTCCCACCCCAACAAAACCTCTGAACTCACAAAAAAAGCAAATGGTAGAAAACTGCACTTTGGGCAAACCAAGTCAGGTCCAAACAATTTTAATAGGCACCTACTGTGGCTTCTGAAATCACTGTTGCATGCATATCTCTAGTCATATTGGATTTCTCTTTCAGCTTTGACTGGAGCAATGTGTGCTCCATCACACCAATCTGTATGTCCATCTGAATGGTTTCTTGCCTCAGTTTTGTTAAGGCCTGTTTAATCTTCACTAGAGGAGCTGTCCAAAAAAAGATAAACAGTACAATTCTGTCAGCCACCTAACACAAAAGCATTGTTTGCTGTAATTCACTCCTTAAAACTGAAGAGTTGAATGAACAAAAGAGTGTTCTACTCCAAAGACATGATTGTACTGATAGATCATTTTTAATATGCAAAACACTTTAAAGACAGAAATAGGCAATGACAATTTTGCTGTCTTCTTGACATCTAAGAGCTTCATAAAAATGTGCATCAACATTAAGACAGGTTTTTCAATTATGTGTTTTGCTCAGCTGAAAGCCTTATCCCCATACCTACGTGAGGTTTGATAGAGAACTGAAGGCACCTTCAGCAGGGGATCATCTTACCTGTGGAAACCTTTAAAATGTTTTGTGCCCTACATTTTGTTTCTAATCCCTCCCTTCCCACTAATATGGTGCTGCTGCATCATTTTGCTCCTTTTAATTGCTCTTATTTTAATGAAGTACATTATCATGAAACTGTCACCAAGAAAAAGGATGTGTTGTCTGAAGCAAAAATGTACTTACCACCATCAGTCATACTGCTTCCTTTCTCTTCTGTTTCCTGCTTTACTTTCTCTAATGCTTCTGTAATCTTAAAATAGATTTTTTCTTAATTAAACCAGATGAATATCAAATTAAAAAAAAGTCTGCTGAATAAGTGCTTTAATTAAAAAAAATTAACTGATCCATCTTATTTGTTATATAGAGGAACAATCTTTCAAGCATTCAGAAATTTTTAATTTAACTAAATTAATGTTGTAAAAATTACAGAAAAAGGGTAACAATTTGACCAAACACCATGGTGCTACTGAAAATCTGTGCATCCCCAATAATAACAACAATGTAAGCGTTTCAGCGTGATGCTAGATGGAAGAACAAAGGAACCAGTATCTCTGCGGATCAAGATTCATCAAATAACCATACTTGCTGCCCCTCTGGAAGCATCAGGACTTCAGCATGTGACACTGGAAACCTGAGAAACAGCACTGCAGCAAAAGAAGGTGCAGCAGTCCAGCCTGCTGGCACAGGTACAGGTATGTAAAATCCACGTATGAAGAGCAAAAGTGCATGTCAGCACTGTCCAGCAACCAATTTGCCTTTGTACACAATGATTCTGAAGTACAGTCAAGGTAATAATTCAGTACTCTTGTCTATGATGTGAAAATAGCCCTTCATTAAGGCTTCCATAAGCCTTTTAAGTAACAAAAAGGAATCATTGCTGCATTGTTACTGCATGCCTGCAGTGGTAATGGTATTGCCATGTGGGCTGAGGTCTGAAAACAGATCAGTACTAACATCCAATGTGTCTGGTTTACCTCAGACATGCACCACTGCATCTGTGTAGTTTGAAGGATGCCAGCTAGTAACCATTACTCATCAGTCAATCAGCTTCCAGAGCACACACTGTATATCTGAAGTCATCATAAAATACTTTTCAAACTTACTTCCTTGAGAGTGAAATAGAAAGAAGCTCTACTTCTGCAGAATTCATACACTCAGAAATCTTTGCTAGCAAACTCACATTAAACTGCTGTATTACCTACTGCAGCTGCACTAAGTGATCACTGTAAGTCCCTTCCAACTCAACTATTCTATTCTGTTCTAAAATATCTCAAACTTGTACAATTTCTAACACATTCTTATTGTGTGACCTATTTAATGCAACTATTCCAGAGATTTTATTGTCTAATAAATAAAGCTGGTTTCTAAAACCCAAACAGAGCCATTTAAAAAAATTCTGAATTGGATAAAAAAGTTGAAGTATTTGGAAATTGGGCTATAATTCTAAATGAAATGCCATGAAACACTCAACATGGGGAGGCAGTTAGAAGATGTTTCTTTAAATTTGTCAGAGCACCAATATAAAGGAAAAAGAAAATCCACAACAGAAAACCCGACTTAGGTAATAAAATAATTTCATGTATGGAAAAAATTACTATTTGGTCAAATATTGCTTTTAAGTGCCTGTAAGTTAAAAATTTCAAATTGTTAATTTTAATTAAAAATAAGAGTTAAGCTTTCCTTCTTCCAAATAATTTATGGGCATGATTTATTAATCCCCCATAATTCTAGGACACAGGTTATAAAATACAGAACATTTACCTTCATTTACAAACTGAGCTCACATTTCATGAGTTAAAAATCAAGGGCAGCCTGGATTTAAAATTTAGGGACTGGACTAGATCGCCTCCCCCAAAGAAAGAATAATCTCTAACATGAGAACAAATCAGAAAGAACTGGGTTCATTAAACTGCAACCACTAAATGCCAATTCTGAAGACTGTTTTAAAATAAGAAGTGTTTTACCTCAGAAAGCACTCTAATCCTTTCAGTTACTCCTCCACTTCCCTCCTGGTACTTCTCTTTAGCCTGGAAAGAAACATGTCTTTGAAGAGATGTATGCAGATAGCTCAGAGAAAACTTCAAGATTTGCTCTCATATGTTCCAATTCCAGAAGCTCTCCCACAAAGCCCCAGTGAGGTTTACAAATGAGGACAGGCTTGAAACATCAGCCCCTGCAATGACTATCATTCAAAAATGTAAAGCAGTAATAGTCCAAATACACGCTTGGTAAGAACTATGCTTTCTAATCATTTACATGAGGAAATGAACATGAAGAAAATCTGCCATAATGCAGAAAGGATTGAATACTGTAATCCAGAATAATACTTCATCAACAGTAAATTACTATCTTGAAGATACCTTAATAACAAGGCAAACAGAAGGTGCAGGGGTCAAATTCTGTTAGCATTATTGTCAGCATGGCCACAACCAGGAGGGCTTGTCAAAAGGCAGACTATAACACCTCCTAAACAGGGATCAAAAAGCTTCTCAGACAGCACTCTATTGGCATAAAAGCTAAATGAAGCAAAAAGAAGTAATCAGAGTGCTTTGTGCACGTTAGCACCAGCGCTCAAACTAAGGGATGAATGTTGGACTGAGACCGTAGTTTTTCCGCTCCTGACAGATGCGTGAACTTCACAAGGAAAGCAGAACTAGCAATTTACTGGCTGCTCAAGACTGGCAACAGCTATACATAATACTCAGGCAAAACCATCTATTTTCCCCTGTAGAACAGTTGAATAAAAATTACTAGTTTAGCTTAGGAAGAATATAATTTGACAGCCAATCAACATTTCCCCTGCTTTATATCCAACAGCAGAATTCATAGATAGCTCACTCCATGTCGTCTTTGCCTCTACCCTTACTTAACAGCAAGTTAATTCTGGAGAAGGCAACAACAAAAGGTCAGCAATACCTCACTCAGCAAGGCTTGTGCTGAACGGTATTCTTGAACCAAGTGCTCCAACTGATTGTTGATGTACTTTTCCCTGCTATTGATCTTTTCCAGTGTTCTGCTGATTTCATTATGGAGTTTGTCAAGGTAACCCTAGAAAATCACATTCTGTGGGTTGACAGTATACAGACAGTATGCAAAGAGTATCAAAATGGCTATGGAAGCCTACAGAAAGAGAGAAAAATAGTACAGAAATACTGTGTTTAGCCAACAAAAAATTATTCCCAATGTGTTCTGGTTTGCCCACCTCCAAAACACCTATTTCAGTCTCCTCACTTAATTACAAATGTCAATGTCAGTAAGTTTCTCTAGCAACAGTCTTTGAGAGTATTTTGGGGTTTTTAACAGCACCTTCAGATTGTATTATTCTATTTTGTCCTCTGTAGTCAGGATGTACTTATGATAATGCATTCATTACTGGACCCTGATAGCCCTATTAATCCTTCTACATACAACTCTTTCCCACAAGGCATTTTGCCACTAGCGCTGTCCTTAATGATCATTACCATATCTTTCCCTTTTTACCTTTACAACAGTAGCACAAATAAAATGAAGAAAATAAATCAGTTTAGTTCTTAATGCATATCAAATAAAAGAGAAAATAAAAATGCTGACAGACTAGTAAAATATTTTGTCCATACAAGACATACCCTAGTTTCTTTCAAAGAAGAATCAATTCCATCCTTATGCTGATGCATTTGATCTACATGAATCCTCCAATCCTAAAAAAGACATCACAAATTAAAACATAGGTAAATACAACTTTTATCCTTCTCTGGTTACTAAACAACAGCGGGTATGCAAAGCAGAGTCAGCTCTCTTTTATATTATTGCATGTATCATCCTGCCACTGCCATGTTCATAGCCAGGGGCACTGGCTCAATGTGACACAATTTATAAATCTCCCAAATGTCACATGTGACACTCAGATCCATAAACAAACACTGACATCCTACTGATACCATAGCAGCTATGCTTTTTAGAGTCTGATCTTCATGGAACTATTTCTGCCAGAAACCACTCTGGGCACAAACACTAAAAATATTGATTCTAGCTGCACTAGTTCAGCTTATTCTTAGACAAAATGAGTGCTTTTGATGCCCAACACCTACCACTTCTGGACTATCTGTTCTTTCCTTTCTATTTTAGTCCTTACTGTTACCAGGAGAAGAATGGAAAGAAATTAAAAAGAAATACCAAAACTTGGTTTTGATAATGGGATACAACTAGAAGGGGGAAAATTATTTCCAGCTTCTAGATCACAGGCAACATACATGGCCTTAGGGGTGGGGACTGAGAAAAGGTGCTGTGAATTGGCACTGCATACCCGGTAATGAGCCATTAGAGAAAATGTGCTTCAAGTTTGCAGGAGACTCATGATCTCTCATTGATCTGGTGACAATTGTTCACAATTTGCCAAACTTCAGATTTTAAATAAAAACAGGGGGCACACAACCCACCCCCACCTCTGTCCAGGACTTTACAATAAGTTCTAGTTTCTAGTGCCATTGATTAAACCATTAATACTCTCCTGGTCCTACATTTACATGCATAGCTTAGGAAACAGAATATGATGTTTTCTGGCAGAATGGAAGAAGGCCAAATACTTCTCTCCAATTATTTCTGAAAGATCAGAAGCTAGAAGAAGAATCCTCTTTTCATGTTCATTTTGACATATTCCTTAAGGTCAAGAGATGGTGCATTAAGCTGGAAGCTAGTAAAGCTAAGATCCTACAGTGGCTTTAATTTTTCATGTATGTCTTTATTAAGTTTTAATTCCTCACTGTGAGACACAAGCATCATGTTCTCTGCAACAGATGGGCTTGCTGAGGATCACAGCAGAGTGGTTCAAGCCAGGCAATTCTTCACACAGAAAAATGCAGGATGGTGTATGACAGGCAAGCAGCTCAGCAGACAGTTGAGAGCTTCCCCTATTTTTGGCAAGATAATTATCTTCCATTATGTTTATGTATATGTATTGTATTGCTATATCAGTGCTGCAGATTGCTCCAACACCTCAACTACCAGGGTCACTGCAAATGAACAATTTCCATACTGCACTGATCTGTGTGTGCTACACGAACTCCTAGAAAGAATGCTTATGGCAATGCCAGGAGCAGGTCCTAGGTTTGGACTTGCCAAAGACAGATGCCTACTTCTAAGCTGCTCATTCTAGACTCCTTGAAATAGGCTATGGAGAGAAATACACAGTTCTAAGACATGATGAATTTTACCCTGAGACAGTGATATGGTGAGCAAAATCAGTTGAAAAAATGCTCACTTCTTTTCACTAAACATAAGGAGAGTTCAGGATGACTAGAGCAGGGTACAGACCTACTTGATTGTCATGTAAAGTTCACCAAGAGGAATTCCATACAATCAGCCTTTCATGTGGTTTAAAAATGGAAAAGTTGAAAGGTAGAATCATCAGCTCTCCTCCTGGAAGATGTTTTAATAGTTGTTAAACTGAGGGTATAATTTTTTAGAAGTGTGAATACACTGGAAATGTCAGAGGTCTGAAAAAAATCCTCACTGAATAAATATATAAAAATAAGGTGCCTTGTAAGCAGCAGAAAAAACACCTTACTGAATATTATTGCTTCTAGGGTCAAAGTAAGTGACAAAAGTTCAGACAAGATAGCACTGGAGAGCCCATTACTCACAGGTCTTGGCATGACAGAAGACAAAAACTGCAAACAGAAAGTAAACACCATCGACTGAAATCACATTTTAATCACCACATGTACACAGGCAAATCTATTCTTCCATACCTTATTGTCAGTCCTGACTGTGACTTTCAGCTGTGGAAGCACACGTTCCACTTCCAGATTCCACTCTGCTGCATCTGTTGTGGACTGTAAAATGTCTTCTTGCTTTGCAGTGTCATTCACATTCTGTGTAAGAATAATGAAGTTTATACACAAAGTATCATTGTTATGCACAGTGAGAACTGTTAGAAATCACTATAATGCTTTACAATGTTAATATTAGAAAAATATTTATATCCAGAATGATCTAGACTACAGATGAAACAGATTTAATGGCTTTCCCTGAATTCATAAAGATTTGGAATTAAAAAAAAAATATATCTTCTCATACTTAAAACTAAAGACTATTAAATGTATATAATAAGAAATTATAATACATTTCAGAAATGGTGTATGTATGTGGGATTAAAACATATTCATGAAACTAATTCCATGTTTCTCTAGAAGTCTCTGCAAAAAAGTTCCTGCAAATGTTCCCAGCAGCCCTTCAGTGATATCATTTTAGAAACTGGCTACACATTTTTCTTTCAAAATAAGCTGATTCATTTCAGATGGGGTGTTTTTTTCAAGTAAAGACTGTACAAGGATTTTTAGACTTAAATCCACCAGACATAAATTGCTGCTACAGATGTAAAAATCTCTCAAGAGAGGACTGATGGGTACCAACTTACTGCTCTGTATGTTTGTGCCTTTAAAACATTCAGGTCGATATAATTTTCTTCATTGTCTGACTCTTCTTCCTTAAGAGAAGTAGCAAAGTAAGACTTCAGTAAGTATTGCACAATCTTTCTCCAGAATTTTATTTTGCAGGAGCACAAACCAAGGAGTATTAAGTTCCATATTTCTGAACAAAACAAGACATGGAGAATTTGTGATATGGACAAATTATGAAGAGACATAATACCTGGGACAAGTTGTAAGATCAAAGCTACCCCACATTTCCTTCAGAGCACCACAGCATTACAAAAATAAACCAACCAACCAACAAACCCAAAACCTAAACCTAAGGCCTCTGATATCAAATGGTCCATTATCAATAGTTGTACGGTAACTGTATTTTTGAATGTATTTCTTAAAGCTTTACCTTAAAAATAAAACTCCATCAAAACAAAAACCAAACCACAACCAGACC
The DNA here is from genome assembly GCA_034509425.1 of Eopsaltria australis. Lineage (NCBI taxonomy): Eukaryota > Metazoa > Chordata > Aves > Passeriformes > Petroicidae > Eopsaltria > Eopsaltria australis. Next base: position 1,723,490 of record JAVTVJ010000280.1, read on the forward strand.
TCAACAGAGTTTGCACTACATATTTGGAGTTGCAGAATGATGCCACATCTTAAGTGTGCAGAAGAACACAACTGAAATTGAGGCAATTTATTTTTTCTTGCCCGTGAGACCACACACTCTGCTCATGTATTTATAGAGTTCTCTGCTGTAGTCTCAAAATTCCCTTCTTCTGTGACCGTGATCAGCTGAGAGCCCATCACTCATAAGTAACAATGCTTTTTCTGTGCATTAACCTTCATTTATCTATACTGTATTTCGTCTGCCATTTTATCACCCATACACTTCGTCCTTACACACCTTGTCCCCCTCTTGACTGTCTTTTCCACCAAAGTGAAATTTCATCATCCATCTCCTTTCTACACAAATCACAAAAGCTGCAATAACACAGGTCTTACAGTAAAATCCTTCAAGACTCAGTGAAAACCTTGGAGTTTATTCCTCTTTCCTCTACTTTTTACCCAGTTTTAAACTAACAGGGACTACTATTTTCTTCTGGCATGTTTGACCCCAAGTCCCCTGAATACTTGCAAGACATTAAGACTAGATGGAGACTATCTTTTGCTGAATGGACAATACATGTTTGTGCAGCACATCAAAGAACATACCACCAGAACAAAAAGACTGGTTATCAGAACTGAGAAACCAAACTGTGCAGATTTCCTTGCACACCCAGCCTCACTGCCTACTGCTGGCCACCTAATACAGGCTACCCAATTCCCCAAGATTTACAGAACTAATCTTGTCTCTGTCAGCCTCAGCGTTTTTATCCAGAAGAATCAAAACCAAAAACCAATCAATGAAACTCATCATTAGCATTTAATTGCTGGAAATACTGCTAACGGATACAGTTAATAAGAATATACTGGCAGCAACAATGGACTGGGCAAAAAAATTACATTGGCATGTAATTAATCCCTGTAGAACCACAAGGGGCTCTAAAAAGTGAGTATCCTTTTGGTATAAACTGCCTGGTAATGAAATACTTATTAAGGGAATAACACCTCAGTGCTTAATAAACCACATACATTCTGGACAGCAAAGAGAACAAGTTAGTTGTGAAAATCATGGCCTAGGACAAATACCTGAGAGCAACTCCAGGAGTTCTTTGAAGGATTCCAACTGTGCTTTGGCTCTTTCATCCCCATTTCCCAATTTAAGCAGCTTAGACCATAACAAGATACAGAAAAGAGCAGACAACTGACTGTTGTCCTATTTTAACCCTTTAGTTTAACATCAAGAGTAGATTTATCAGCAGAAAAGAAAACAATTCTGAATCTCTGTGTTTTAATGCACGGTTAGATTCCACTGCACATAAAAACATACTCTGAAGAGTTAATCTTATCTGAAAAGAAACAAAAAACTCTAGAGAATCTGACAATGCAAGAATGAAGCTGCGGGAAAAAACCTGAACAGCTAATAGAAAAGACTTCTTAAACAAAGCCAAAGAAAATGAACAGTGAATAAAAATTTCCTCATAGCTGACCAATATTAATATAATCAAAGCCAACCAAATAAACCTACTGCAACATCCTCTTCCAATTTACTAAGTGTTAATTCTGCATCATCTTCTGTTATTTCTTCTTCTTCTGGCTCTTCTGTCGGATATGCTGGCCTGAAATTAATTCAAAGAACAGCAGAGCTTTTAAACACAGTAAATTGTAAATACCTCTGCAAACAAAACATTTCATGAGAAAAATGAATCATGTGGAATATACCTAGACAGTGATAAGTGTTTCACAACTTAAATAAATATACACTCAGCATTGAACGTCTTGTTCATTTTGGGCTGTCTTAAAAATAAAGGCTATTTACTATGCCATGCAGTACAGTACATTCACACTACAAAGTCATCTAAGACATAAATTGGGGTTTTTCTCTATTGGTCTAAGCTCTTAAAATTCAAGTGCAAGTCACCATAGGCTTATTTTCAACCTACAGTGGAATTTGTGTGATAAACAGTAAAATATTTCCAAGGTAGAAATTTCTTTGCTAGATCCATTTCAAAATCCATCAGAGGAAAAGAATGAAATAAAGAACACTTTTAAAGACTTTTTCATATACTTGAGATTATCTGTCACCTAATTTGTCCTAAGATTTCCTTCAGATTAAATAAAATTACTGTAGTCTGCTTGTAACATGATAATACTGTGCATAATTTGAGGAATTTATTACTGACTGATAGAAGTTAAAAGGACATTAAACGTTTCAACTCAAACATCAGATTAACAAGGAGTTATGTGTAGGGAAATAACGAAAAAAAAAAAGTCATCAGTTAAACCTTAATTAGCTAAGTCTATAATGGTCCAAACTCAGTCTTGCTGGTAATAGGCCAGCTGTGTGAAATTGCATTAGGAATTAATTGGTCCCCCTGCTTCAAGCCTAGTTGAATTTCCCATCTCATGAAATGTCAAGTAAAATGTTTTCAGTCATTCCTATGTTTTATTTTACCATTACAACTTACATCTGTTTGCTGGAAAACAATGCCTAAGGGAGGATGCTCAGAAGCGTACTGTACCTTTTCCAACGAAACCCAGTGTGTTTCAAGGCTTCTTCAGCCAAACAATCAAGAACATAGCACACTTGCTCTCCGCAGCCTGTCTTTAATTTTGAGGGAGGAAAATCCACAGGCCTTCCCTAAAATAAAGAGATAGGCTGTTTACTAATGGCCAGCCTAACAACCCAAATTTCCCTGTAGGGAGATAAGTTTTTGTACACCAAAACCAGAGTGTCCCTTGTGTATGAAGATTTTATTAATGACAATTTACATGCATCTCCTATGCAGCTCCAGTGAGGCAACAGAAGGAAAACCAGATGAAGCCGAAGAACAGATGCAGTGGAGAAACCTTTAAACATGGTAAGAGGATACTCCCAGGGAGCACAAGAGGCAGAAGCCACAAGGGAGCTGGATGGTCAAGCACACAGGTGACAAGCTGGCAAGGTAAGAACAGCTACAGAGAAACTCAAGCATTGAGACTTAACTACCAACTTTTCAACAGCGCCCTGTTTGCTCCAGATTCTATTTATAAAATATTTTAATTATTGCTGTCACACAGAATAAACACAATAGTTTGTTATGGTTTAACTCCTTTGGAGAAAAGTGCCCTTAACATCATTTACAGCTGTACCAGAGTATAATCTTCCATAAGATCATACTTCTTGTCAGTTGATACATTCTTCTGACCTTTGGGGTTTGTTTTTTTCCTTTTTCTTTTTTTAATTTGAAAAAAAATCCTAGTAGTTTCTGGCAGTTAATAAAACCTTTTACTCCTTAACAAAAAAAACCAAACCCACACACAAAAAAAAAAACCAAAAAAACCAACCAAAAAAAACCCACCAACCCAAAAAAACCCCAAAAAATCAAACAAAACCAACCAAACAAAAAAAACAAAACCAAAAAACCATGAACACTATTCTAAACCACTTCCTACACTACAAATTAAGTCACTGACTTTGGCTGGAGCAGGACCATCAACACTGTGTAAACTTTCCAGATAAAATCTCCAAAAATTATGCTACTATAAATGAGCAACATATGTGGCACTAAAAAAGGTAAGCCTGGTTTAATTCATTTTACAGACTGTAGAACAAAACTATCTGGAATAACTTATAAGACTGTTTTTGTAGTGCTAAAAAAATTAGCAGGTAGGTCCAGCCTATGTAAACTTCCAATTAACTAAGTAACAAAGTACAAACTTATAGCCAGGAAAAGCCTGTCCTGTCCTTGGGACCAGACCCAGCAGGAGAGCAGCGTGTGCCTTCTGTTATTCCTGAAGGGAATGCAGGAGCTTGCCACAGCCTCGGGAAGAGAGCCCAGCCCGCGTGACACTCACAAAGGACCGCAGCTCCGAGAGCACACGTGAAATCACCGCATTGGGGTCATCGTACTCCTGCGGCTGCTCGAAGGGATGTCCCGCCTTGCTGATCAGCCAAGCGGCCAGCGTGCAGAACATGAAGAACTGCTCACCCGGATTGGTGGGCAGGGCAAAGTAGTGCCTGTTTAAAAAAGGGGACAAATGGTACATATTTTGTGCTTCTAGAGCTCTTCCAACATTATAGGTAAGCACAGGCTACAGAGCAGTTTCTTCACCCAGTTTTCTCAATGAGCAACCCATCTCAGTGTAGTTCAGGATGCCTTGTTTCACACAACCACAGCAGACCAAGATTTCTACACCCAGCTTGCTTGTTTCCAGCGTTGAGTAAGTTGTTAGTCATCACCAGACTTGGCTGCCAAGTTCCCCAAACCACCTCCCCTTCACACTTTTCCCAAGAGATACAACATGATGTTCCTACATCTGCGCGAATCAGGAGCATGTTTTGAAGTGATCCTTCCACCTGTCCTTACCTACTGTGCTTTTGGTTGCTTTAGAGAGCAATGAAAACTGGATCTGATTTGCATCATACCAAATTCAAATATGTGGTCCTAACAAGACCACAGTTCATAAAACCAGACCACAGCCAGTTATTCCCCACAAAGTGTAAATTACATGCACGCTGGATACTGTGAACCAAATGCTTCCCTTTAACGACACAGCTACTCACTAAGGCACACAAAGGTTTGCTGCCCTGCTCCAAACATTCCAGTGCTTCAACAGCAGGCCAGAACCAAGTTACAGCCACTGTGCTCATACTTGAGCCTCCTTCCCAAAAAGGGAACAACCTGAAGTCTCTTACCAAACTGTTATTTATAAATAGATTAATTCTGGGATATCCTGTGGAGCCTGGCTGAAAGTGAGAGATGTGTTTAAGTTATTTGGGCGGGTGGTTGTTGGGAGCACATTGATACTGTTTCCCAGGCTTCCTGTCTCTCACCACAACTTTAAAAAAAGACATCAAAACATTACATATGAAACAAATATGTACTGGACGTGAAACCCCAGCCTTAACAACAATGCGTCCAAGACCCTTTTTATAAAGGGTCAAAAATATTCACACCCCACGAACAGCTATTTTGAATTCAAGATACTTAGAGTTATTTTAAATAACTTAGAATTTAGGCAGAACTATTTGGAATAGGCAGACTTTAGGAAAAATTATTTTTTGCACAGGTACCCTGACGTGCAGATACCCAGTACCTGCGGGGGCAAGGAAGGTAAGGGCACTATTTACTTATCGCATCTCAGCCTTTCGCGAGGCCTCGCGTTTTGAGAGCTTCCAGCTCACACAGGCAGCTCTGCAGCTGGCAGATTTTCCCTTGAGGCAGGCATCCTGCCGTGTGAGCCCCGCCTTCCTTCGCTAGGTCTGAGGGCCCGGAGGGATTCCTGCCCGCCGTCCCCCGCCCGCGGCCGCGCCAGCGCCCTCCGGGCCAGGAGCACCTGGACAGAGGCCGCATGTTGTGGCGGCGCAGCGCCTCCTCCTCGTAGCTCAGCAGCTTCAGCTTGTCCAGCAGGTCCTCCATGAGCACGAACATGTGGAAAGCTGCGCCAGGGCCGCGCTCCGCCGGCCCCTCCTCGGCCCGCTCCCGCTCTCCGCGCCGGCCCGCAGCGCCCTCTTCCGCCATTTTGCTCGGAGTCACAGCGGGGGTGGGCGGGGCCGCCCCGCCATTGAGGGCTCGGCTCGGGGCGGGGCCGGGGGCGTCTCAGTGGCAACCGGCGCTAACCAAAGTGCGCGTTCCAGCTCATGAGGGGCTTCACGGGAGCTCCGCATTCAAACTTTCCTCCTTCCCCGAGACTAACTTCGGGCCGCCTCGCTCCGTGCAGGTCCGGAGCGGGCAGTGGCTCCGGGCAGCTCCCGGGCTGAGGTGCGGTGCTGTGCAGCTGGACGTGCGGCAAAGTGAGTCTCGGCAGCCGAGAGCTGCCTGGGGGGGCCGGCTGGGAGCGCCGGGGCTGGGGTGGGCAAGCTCCGTGTCCCGTGTCCCGGGAGTGCGCTTGGCACTGGTGGGGCACCTCGAGGGCTGTGTCCAGCTCTGGACATCTCACTGCCAGACAGACTTTGAGGTGCTGGAGCGCGTCCAGACAAGGGCAGCGTAGCTGGTGAAGGGTCTGAAGGGCAGTTCCCATAAGGAGGCGCTCAGGAAAGACCTTATGACTCTTTTCAATTCCCTGAAAGGCAGTTGTCGCCATGTGGGGGGGGCAGTCTGTTCTCCCAATAATAGTAACAGGACGAGCTGCACCAGGGGACGTTCAGATTGGATATTGGGAGGAATTTCCTCACTGAAGGAGTTTTCAAGCATTGCAATGAGCTGCCCAGGGACGTCACCATCCCTGGAAGTGTTCAAGGAACGACTGGACGTGTCACTTAATGCCACGGTCTAGTTGAGAAGTACATCGGTCAAAGGTTGGACTTGATGATCTCAGAGGTCTTTTACAACCGAAATGATTCTGTGAACACAAGACACACCTCATCTGTGTACTGCTAGCACCAGCCAAGGTCTTTGAGGGGATACATCCCTTCTTGCCACTTCTTCCTGCATTTTGTTCGGGGCTTTTTGTAAGCCCTCTTCCCGAAAGTACTTGAGTCGTTCTGCTGGCAACCACATGGCACACACAAGTCTCGAATTGCCCAGAGAGAATAAGTCATTGTTGAAGTATTGTTAGAAAATAATTACCTAACCCTGCAGGCAGCCCTAGGCACCTACTTCTCGTTTCAGGTTACCAGCTTTTTGGGAAGAGTGTCACGATTACTTTTACCTTCCGTTCTTGTTCCCCTGTGCCCGCAGAGATGTGCCCTCGCTCCCCGTGCCCGGTTCCTGCCCTGAGAGGGAATTGCGGCTGTCGCGGCGGCGCGCCGGGCGCGTTTCCGAGCAGCATCGTGCTGCTCACTCATCTCCTCCGTTACAGCTTGCGGGAGCTTTGGGTTTGGTCAACAAAATCAAGCAAAAGAAATGGTTAAGAGGAAAAGTTTTTTAAGCCCGAAGAAGGGAACGCAAAAGGTGTGAAAGCTTCGCGTGTGTTGAATCGTAGATCGCACTGCAGAAATAGCTGCTTCCCTTAATGGGACGGGCATGAACTTGTATGTGAGTTACCTGAGCTCTGTGCCATGCGGGTGGGACGCTCCGAGTGCAGCTGGAGAGAGGCAGAGATCAACAGGGAGAGATGTTTAGATTGTGGAAACTTTCTTCTATTGGGAGTATTTATCAACAAGTTAGGATTTGAAGTTGTAAGGGTTTCATTGTGGGGAGGCAGAGAATTCTCTGTTTTACTGCAGGAAAACCTCTGAAGGCTCAGTGAGGAAATTCCAGAAAGCTGGCATCATTGTGGCAGGGAGGAGAGTCTAGCAGCATGTGATTCACATGTGTTTTGGAGAATTTTACGTGTTTGTTTTTGTTGTCTACTTGTTGATAGAAACTGAAGTCTTCTGGTATTTCCTAGTCCTCATAGGCATCTGTATGCTTGAAATGTGTTGTTGTTAAGTTATATTGAAAAGGAATTAATCAGAATCCTTTGTCTAAGAAATAAACGTTTTGTTTAAAAGGAGGATATTTCAATACGCATATCTGCTCTCAAAGGGATCACAGAGAAAAGTACACTGAGCAGCCACCAATCCTGATGGCTGTTTGCTCTGATCAGGATTCAGCTTGAATGCAGAGCTCAAAGATGAGGGAATATTTGGATACAATTTTGTCACTGATTAAGAGAAGAAAAAGAAAGCAAGTGTTCTATTCCTGTAGTGGCTAAAGCACATGCAGCATTGCCCCTACCACTGTTTGAGCTGTTCAGTATGCCTTTGGAGATGCATTTTAGCACCTTGCCTTGCCCTCAGAAACCCTGGCTGAGCTGCGTTCCAGTTGAGCCTGTGGTGATTCTGTATGAAATAACTCTCCTGAAAACTAGAGCATCAGTAACTAACATGACTACAGTGATCTTAATTCTAGTTGTGCACTGTCTGTTTACATAATTTCATATTGATATTCCACCACAAAGCCTTAGGGCATGATTTCTTGGCTGTGCAACTGAAGTCTGTGACAAACAGGAAAAACACGTTTGTTCAGTTCTTTGCAGTGTGATTCTAACCTCCAGCACACACACACTTTATTCCTGTAAGACCCCAGAACTTGCTGAAAAGACTGGCCAGAGCCTACACTCCTCAGATTTTTCTGCAGACCAGCACGTGTTTTTCTCTACATGGTACAATGGGAAGATCCAAAGCTAAGGTTTGTCCTGAACATGAAAATTTTCATCTAGGTAGCTGTAGGTGTGTGTTTTGGAGCAGGGTTATAGGGTACAGCTAGAAGGTGGGGAGAGGCAGTGTGCACTGTCCATGCAGCCCCCAAGGGCATCGCAGAGCTACCTCTGGAGCCATGGTACTCTCAGAGCATCACATGAAAGCAACTGGCAATTAAACGTGGCAGATTCCTCACTAAGGGAAATACAGCACTGATTGCAGTTTCTGAAATTCAGACATCAAGCACAGGATGTTGTGTTGATCAAGTTGGAAGTGATAGGTAAATAAGCAAAAAAAAATCCAGTAAAACATGTACCCCACTTGCCAATGCAAGAGGTAAAGAAGGTAGATACTGGCAATTGTTGCTGCCATAGAACAAAATTATATATCATAAATGTTTATGTTACCATTGCATCAGTTCTGTCTCAGATTTAATGTTTTGGTGCCTCTGTTCTTTTATGTTTTGTTCTGGTTTTTTTCCCTAATAAAATTGTGAGAATACATAAAACAATCACACTACTACTACAAAAGAAATGATACTTAAAAATCTTTGGGATTTAAGATTCACATCCACCACAAATACAGTCTCACATGCCAGTCAAAATTATTCATTAATTCTAAAAGGTCTGGCTAGCAAGTCTGGCTAAACCTGTGTCCTGTGCCATGATACCTATAAAATGGTACCTATTGGGGGGAAAAAAAAAGGACTAGGGAAAATTCTTTAAAGTCTTTTAAATTGTTTGATCCCTGAGGTAATTTCTCCACTGGAGTATGCTGTATTTTAGGAATGTAAGACTACATTCTTCCTTCACTCAGGTAATAGTTACAATAAGGTTATTCTTTTTCTGTTCTGCATGAGAGCTTCCAGTTCATTACTGTCAGACAAAACAGAAGATATGATGAGAGAGCCTCCTTCTCCTCCTCCTTTGCATTCCTACCCTAGCTTTCCATGCATAGATTTTTGAAAGTGTAAAAAGTGTGAAAAGTTCTCTGTATCTGCAGTATTTGCAAATGCAGTCAAATTTCCCACCCGAGAAAGTAAATGTTGCAGTAATCAGAAACATATTTTAAGAAGTAAAGAAAATCAGGCTTGATAAGGGACATCTTACATCCTTTTGCAAATTTTACTTGACCAGTTTTCCATGCTGTCCTGTTCAGGAATGATGAAGATTAATATTCCCTAGCCCTGCAACAACACTGAGAGTAAACACTTTGTATTTATTAAAAATAAAGTATCAATCTGCAAAGGGCTACAAGGTAATGAGAGGGCCTCCACCATTTTGTAAGGAATAGAATCATATAATGAATGACCTTAAGGCAAAAAATCTGGAGCAAGTCTGTTGCAAACAAAAAAAACAAAATACAAAGGCCTATTATAGCTCGCTGGTTTTCCTGTCCAGCCTGGTGTTGCCACAACAGATTCCAGCTGGCTATATTCCCAGGAGTGCCCCTGTCCCCAGGGCACTCTGGCAGTGTCACGTAGACACTTGGCCAGAGAAACTGCGGCCTGCGTTGTGGTGCAGGAACAGTCCAGTGTAGCTATCAGCTGAAGATGAATAATGAGAGGGCTCTTGGTGTGCCTTTAATTCTGAGTGGCTTTATTGCAGGGTCTTCCCACAGAGGAGAGGCAGGGTCCAAGAGTGCGAGGGGCCCTCAGACACAGCCTTAAGAGTTACCCTGTACCACCAATCACCAGGGGGTTTGGGGGAGTATAGGGAAGTTCCAGGGTTACTTGGTCCTATGGGATGGGGAAGGAAAGGCACCCAGGAGATAACAGGGAATAGAACAAAGGCTCTTGGGGGGAGGGAGGAGATGATGGACACCAGCAGTGGCTACTCTGGTTTGTCCTGGGTTAAACCATGGTCACTTCACCTTCCAGGGGTTTCCTATCTCCTTGGAACTTTCTCCACCAGTTATCTTTCTCCTTTTTTAAGTCTTCTCCCCCTGAGGTTTCTAAGGACACATCCACAGCAGCTACAGCCTATAGTCCTTAGCAAGCTGTGGAAAGGAAATTATATTATATGAGCATGTCTTTTACCTGCTTTTAAACAGATTTTCTCCCCTGCTTTTATTTTGCCAGTTTGACATGAATCTAGGAACCAGTGAAGAAATGAAGGGGCGGAACGTACCAGGTCTTGTGATCTGTTTATTTCACTTCAGTGCTACACTTTGGGGTAGGTTTTAGCTGAAAAATAATAAAGAAGACCATTATTACTGATTTTTATTAAGGACAGTTCATGAATTCAAACACTGTTTATTAATGGTAAAGACTCGATTTTGGGTAATGTAAAACACTTGTGAAGAAAAAGACTGTTTGTCAGGTGGCTGCATGGATGGCTGTGGCCATCAGGCACATTGAGCCCCCAGACTATTACCTGCCAATGTTTCTGCCCCACAGCTCAGCAGGCAGTGCATTTCAGTTCAGGCTGAAAATGACTTGCAGCAAATTGGGTGACTTTGCATTGAGAAGACTAAGGAAAAGTCATTTGGATTGTCCTGCCAGATGAGCTGGAGAGAGCATCAGAATGTCTGAAAAGGCAGCTGCAGCCTATCAGGTTGTCTGACCTTGGCCAAGGAGGTCCACGTGACAATGCCAAGTCAATGCAGTCATTTTTTTAAAAGATTAATTTTAAATTGCTCTTTTATGCCAGCAAGGCCTAAGTTAAATGTTGACAGAAATGAGATGCTACCACTTGTGTGAATTTGTGGAATGCACCCCTTAATTATCTCAAGGGGCTGGGAGGGAGCTTCCTGACACTGTCTGTGGTGGCAAAGCTGTTTCAAGAAGTTCTTCCTGTCAGTTGCAGCACCATGTCTTTTTTTCCTGTGATGGTACAGCTGCTTGGCACTATGTGAGGGTGGTTGGTAACAAGGGGCATTGCAGCATGGCACTGTGAATGTCTGAACACATAGGAAGCTGCAGCTCAAAAGGTTTTTGAAGTCTAAGGTGGAAAAGATGTGGTTCAAGGTGTGGAAACACACTTGAAGCTCAGGTGGTAAGGTGGCGATGTGCTGAGTTGAATATGTAGGTGCTTTCTTGGGATTTCTACATGAACTGATCAGAAGTTCAAAGAGCAGAACTCTGTGTTATAATCCCAATTACACTGAAGGGAGACCTTTGCTGTCTCAAGAGACTCGTGACAGAAAAGCCATGAAAGAGACGTTGGCACACCTGATAGGAATGCACTGCCTGCAAGAGCATTTTTTTGGCAGAGATAAAGAAGAGCAGAAATATACTTGCAGACGGGATTAAACTTTTTTTTTTGTATTTATGGGCTTTAGGTTTTACAGAACAGGAAGAAGTAACAGGGCTGTTTTCCAAGGATTGCATCCTCCCTTGTCGTTTCCCACCTGGGCATGATGAAGTAATTCACTGGACCAATGGGAATAAAAAAGTGCACAGTTACTACCAGCAGAAGGATCAGTTGGAAGAACAAGATCCACATTACAGACTCAGAACACACCTTTTCCATGAGAGCATCCCTAGTGGAAATGCCTCCTTGAAGCTCAGTAACCTGACCATGACTGATGAGGGCTCTTACACCTGCTATGTGGGAACAGCAGAACACGCAACAGAAGTGGAAGTGCTGCTACGCGTGAGAGGTCAGTAAGACATCAAAAATCCTTGGATTGCACCACCACAAATGGGATGGCACCAACAGTTTTTCTTGTGTTGTTTCTCACATGGAATCAAAGTCCTCCAACCCAGCAGAGCACCTTTTGGTCCTGATGGTGTTATGAAGCAATTTTTTTTCTCTGGTGTAACGTTGTAACATGCGTTGGAAAATTACAGTGCAGCACTTGTTTACATAACTCTGATTTCTAAGGAGTAATTACATGGTACACATAAAGTGGCTTCTCAGAACAATATGAATCTTGGCATTGTAAGTAGCTGTGCTTTCTTCTGAAATCAAACACAGATTAAGTTTTGTTCACAGCTATATTTATTCTCCCCAATGATATTTCAGAAGAGCAGTCACTTCAAGTTAAAAACTATTTTGTAAGTAGTAGGATTTCTTTTTTAAAGTGGTTTTTTTTTTCATCTACAGCTCCTTCTTCTTACGCACTGGAATACCAAAAGACAAACACAGAAAGGAGACTGAAGTGCTATGCCTTTCTCACTTATCCAGCACCAAATATATCTTGGGTACAAGGCAATATGTCCATCCAAGAGACAGATCGGGAGGAAACCAGGAATGGAGTTCTCTATTCTCTTAGAAGTGACCAGGACATTAGAAACACAGCAGATACTTACTACTGTCATATTCATTTTCATCATGGAGTGTGGGCTGCTGAATGGAAGATGCAAGGTAAGAATTAATGGAAGTTTCTTCCTGCATTGTTACTGAATTTCACAGCTAGTTTCAGAATCAAACTAAAGACCGTCTGTCTGCAGTGGGGCAACATGGGTATGGGACAGTGCTAAAGAATATCTATACTTTTCTCTTTGAAATGAATTTGTTAGGACTGCAAGGCAGCGTTACAAGTTACTTCCTTATGAGAGGGGCTAGCTTACCCTTCTGTAATTACCTTTACTCTGAGCATCTTTTTTATATCAGTTTCACATTTTAAGAGGTGCCTAATAAACAAACTTTAGACTGTCAATAAAAGAATTTTTTCTATTGGACAAAATACACGGCAACCTCAGAGAACGTGTGGGTTCTGTGAGGGAGGTGAAAGTTTGCCTGCTGCTCTAGCTCTGTATGATCTTTACACTGTCAATTTCCCATCTTTTGCCAGACTTTTATTGATACTGTTTGATCCTTTCACTGTTCTTCTCTTCACATGCATCCTTAAGTACCGGTCTGAATGCTGGGGTGCATGGAATGGAGCAGCAAATTTTCTTTGCATTTTAGCAAACAGCAGCTCATTTTGTTAGTTAAGGAAAAGCAGGACTATGAAATTTCAACTCTGCTTTGTCTTCCTTGTGAATTTCATGCAATTTCAGTTTGAGTAAATAACTGGTGCTTTTCAACCCCTCCTGTTTCTTAGGAAATATTTTTGATTGAATGAAGAGCAATGCAAGAGCAGTTCCCTTGTGAGATGTGCATGGGTGCTTCCATCACCCTGATTACCCCCTAAAGTGTTACCAGACATTCTCAGTTCCTAACCCACTGCACAAGTTCCAGAACAAGAGTGCAGTTTTTAATTTACATGGAATAGCTTACAATATGGAAGGTTTCAAGTATGGCATCATAGTAGCTAACAAGTGCACTGTGTCTATTTTGTTATCTGTGCCTCTGATCCACAAGAGAAAAAGGTACATTTCATTACACGTTTACTTGAATTTCCCTGAATCCATCTAACCCCTCAGTAGAATATTTTTAAAATGGACTGCTTTCCTTTTGCTTCCATAATAGCAGTGTGGGGTACAATTTTTGGTTTTTTGTCTTCATGATTTTCAGCCCCACATCTCTGTTCATTAAACCACCCCCCACCCCGAAATCAAGTGTCATTGATACCATGTCAAAATAATCTATTATCTTCCTCTCCAGCTGACTGCCAGCCACCACTGCTGTCAAATCCCTGCTACTAAATCAATAGTTGTGCTATGATGTTAATTTGTCTTGTATTAGTATTTTATACTAATTATATTATAATTATATATGTATTTATAATATAAATATATAATTACAATATATATAAATATAATATTATAATATAAATAAATATATATATTTTATGTTATAAATTATATATAATATATATTGTTGTTATGTTTATAATGATATATTTGTCTTGTATTAGTATTTTATATTATTATATTTGTATTTTATATCATTTTATTAATAGTATTTATATTAGATGTTAATTCCACTTACCTGCCTTCTCCTTCCCGTTCCTGTTTTTTTAAAGCTATTCATTAATTGTTAAATATTCAACATAGACAAGTACTTAAGTCTACCATAGTCAAAAGTTATTTCTAACTGCATGCAATCTTTTTATTCTTTTAATTATGTTATGTTCTTTTTATTCTTTTAACTATGTTAAATTATGTTGTGTTTTATCCTTTTGCTTCAGATGTGCAGGTATTTGATCAGTTGCATTTTCCCTGTGCTCTCAGCTTGTGGAATTTCCTGCTGTTTTACACAGTAACTTAAACTAAACTGAATCACTTCTACTAATGAGCCCCTCATAGTCAAATAAAAAAAAAGCATTTTCATAAATATTGCTAATACCAATGAGATTTTTTTAATGTAAGATTTTTTTTTAAATCTTCAAAAGCTTCTAGAAACATATTGTGATATTTGAATACAATATCAAAGTTCTGAAATACAGTTTTGTATTTGTCCATGGTAGTATCAAACCACAGAAAAAAATCAGAAAATGTCTAAATAACCTTCACAGCATTTCCCAAAAAAACTGCAGAGAGTTCTTTATCTGTTTCAGATCACCTGTTTAATGTGGAAGGAGGTAGCACCGTGATTCCTTGTGGACATGGGACTGACACTGCAAACACTGACGGTTTCAGCGTTGTCTGGACATTACACAGAAATGCAGTGACCTCAGTCCTGGCCTCCTTCAATGGCACATCTCACTCTCACCAGCCTCGAGTCCAGCTTAATGAAAGTGACTTTTCACTGGTGTTGGATCATCTTACTGCAGGCGACAGTGGAGAATATCTGTGTAATATTTCAACAACTCTCTACACAAAACTTACTGTGAGAACTTTGCAAGTTGGTAAGTTGCCACTCCTTCCATTTCAGAGGATGAGGACCAGTTAGGACAATACACAGCCAAAGAGTCAATCAGAAATCCATAAAATACTGAGAAAAGCCATCTTCCTGTGATTGGTACAGGTAGGTAGAAGAGACACATATTTTATTACTGTTGGCCCAGGGGGAAACAAAAAGTTACCCGAGATGTGTTCATTTAAAGACTAGAAGTTTATTTTTTTTGGTCAGCAGCTTATTGTAGCAAAGGTCTGAAAATCAGTGGCTGACTTCAGTTGCCACCAACTGCCCTGGTAGCTGAGGGCACAGCAGGGCTCTCAGAGTCCTGTCCTAAATGCTCTGCTGACAGCAAAGATAGCTTTAAATGTAGGAGAGAGATGATGGGAAGCCCAAAGCATGTGCTATAAGTTTGGCTGCAGAGCAAAGCTTGTTGAGAATACAGAGTTGTTATTTTCAAAGCTTTAATTCTACACAGCAGGCCTTTTTTAGGCCTGGGGATATATATATGTTTAAATGCATGCCTGTGTTTTTATGATCTGTAGTAAATTCCCAGCTGTGAAATCTTAGTTACAGTTATTTCGTTGTCAGTAGCACAGACAACAGTAGCACACACATTTGCACAATTAAATGCAATCACCTAAAAGACTGAGAGCTAATATAGGGCACCTCTTCTAAACAAAGAAGAGAACTTGAAGCAAGCCAGTAAGACATGAAAAATAGAGGCAATATAACAGAAAAGGGGGTAGAATAAGTGATAATAACTACAGATGAGCACCTTTGTGTCTTTCAGCACAGCCTGAAAGCAGGTAAGTGGCTGGAGGCAGTAGGGAATGGGCTAGACCATGTTGGATAGCAGTCATGGCACAGCAGCAAACTGAGCCATCAGAAGTGTTTCCAAGGGCCACTGGAAAGAAGGCCTTTGAGGGGAAAAAAGAGCTGAATTTACAACCATCTCTCCTGCATAAGGACAGGTTACAGCTTAAAGCTGCTCTGCTAAAGGAGTTGACAGGATATAAACATAAGTCTGCATGTGGGTACAGAGTCAAGCTAAAGGCAATATCTAGATTAAATGCTCTGTCTTAGCAGTTCTTATTTTCCAGACATCCACAGGAAGTTTCTGGAGGAGTGTAAAATTTTTCAAATTCTTTGGACAAGACACAGCAGAGGAAAGGTAGCCTGAGGCAGAAGAACCATACAGTTCTTCTGACAGTTTGGTGCTGTGCAGAGGTTTCTGCTAGGTGGGCTTTGATCTCCTGTGGAATCCCTGGTTATCACTCATCTCAGGATTTCTTGTGTCCACCTGGAGTGCATGGTTGCACAATGAAGCTGGGCAATGTTTCAGATTAAAGCTGCAAAGATTTTGCAGCAGGTGTCATGAAATTTATGATCCAGGCTGGATAACATTTACAGAGCTGCTCTACTTTAAATCTGCAGTGCTGTTAATGGCACTGAGCACCATACCTGGAGACAGTGTTTAGTATACTGGGCAGGTGATTGGTTTTAAATGGGATTTGTATTAAGAAGTTGTCAAATCCTATCCTCTGAGCACACGTGGAATTTGCTATCACCACAGTTAAGTAAAATAATCTACTTTCACCTATTCACATTTAAGTCAGTAATGTATCACTTCAAAGTCTTACAGTATTGGTCAAATAACTTGAACGTTGTTGTCCTAGTCTCAGTTTTCTTTTAATGTTTCTTTCTCCCTAAATCATACCTTTTAGATTATAAATAAGAAAAAATGGTAGCTTTGATATATTTATTGAACAGCAATGAATATTTGTGATATAAAGCACTTCTATTTTGTATTTGTATTTTTAAAGAAAATTCAAGTAACACCTGGATAGTTGTGCTAGGAGTGCTTGGTGCAGTGGCAGCAGTGGCAGGAGTGACAATTTTCTGTCTCAAGGTATGTACAATCAT
The DNA here is from genome assembly GCA_034509425.1 of Eopsaltria australis. NCBI lineage: Eukaryota > Metazoa > Chordata > Aves > Passeriformes > Petroicidae > Eopsaltria > Eopsaltria australis. The sequence goes on from JAVTVJ010000280.1 coordinate 1,740,187, forward strand.
TAGAGTACTTATTTTTTAAGGTACTGTTGATACCAAGCTCCTCAAGACTTAAATGAGGGTTTGAGCCAAGCTTTGCTATTTTAAAAAAATTGGTAATGAGCAGGTGTAGCTAGACAGCTATGATTAAACAACTGCACTGTCAGCATTGTTTGCTAGGCTGATCTTTTGTTTTAAGAAAAGGGGAAGACAGTCCCAATGTGAATGGGCTGTCTGGACAAGGGCCACCAGGAGTGAAGTCAAAAGAACTGAGCAGTTAGTGGGGAAAGGTAATTCTGGCAGTGGGAGATTGAAACCCATTGACCATCTCCTCAAAATGGACCCCCAATTGAAATTGAAGGGAAGAACCTAAATCCAGACCTTGAATGTTTAACCAAAACATAAATTTGATTTTCACGGGTTAAAGCATACAAAAAAGACTGAAAATGTAGGAAGATAAGTTTCAGCATAAATAATTTGTTGTCATTCTTGCTATTTTCTAAGTCTGAAGGCCCTCTGTGGTACATCCATGCAATATTATTTTGGTAGTAACAATGTCAGCAAGTGCTTCCTTTGACCGGACGCTCTTCTGTGCTTTATAAAAAGACGAAAGAGTTGGTTACCCCTCACAAATATTTTCCAAAAGCTTGCTAAAGACCGATCAAATTGCTGAATTTTCTTGCTTGTCTTTAAGACCAAAAAGAATCCAAAACAAAATGTGAAGTTTCTCAAACAATGCTCATACCTGGTCTTCACTAGGGCCCAAATTACTGTTTAATTGTATCACTGTCAAAACCTCAGTTTGAAAAGTGATACTAAATTGCTTTGTGTAGCAGGTCATTAGAACCATACATCTGTCTGCACACCTCTCCTCTTTACTGGAGTACAGCATCTTAAAGTGGATGCATTTTATTCTCATGTGTTTTTAATAGGCTGGCTTTGTCTTAGAATACTCTGTCTCTTTCCTCTGCAATTCAAGTGTGAGTATCCTTAAAAATCCAAACTTTAGTTCTTAGTCCGTCCTTCTATGCCTAACCCTATCCATGGAGAGATTTACCTTCAAACTCCCTGTGTCTTAAGATTTTGTCACGATCTGGATTTGGTAAGCTTCAGGAGACATTTTATGATGGGTAACATGAGGTACAGCAAAAACACATGAGAAAAAAAAACTCTGAAATTATTATGCCTCAGTCTTTTTACAATTTTTCTTTCTACGTAGAGATTCACTTGTATGCTGCTTATTAAACAATTGTAACATGCTTTAGAGATGACAATATACTTTGAGATGCAGTTGTCTAAACAATTTAAGCAAATTATCTTGGGACCTGTTGAGTCCTTAAACATATCGTAATCAGAGGAAGTGGAACAGTTAATTCAGCTCTGGTCACATTGATGGAGGACTAGATGAAAAAAACAGGAATGTTTCTGCACTGTTGTGGATGCTTATTTCACTCAGATAATGCTAAAAAGGAAAACGCTGACTTAACTTTATAGTGAGTGTGTCTTGTTCTGGTCCCACTAGGGGATTAATTTTACACATCAGTAGTTCTTACAAGTATTTTTATTTTGTCTAGAAGAAAAGGAAGAGAGGAATCATATGATGACATGCAGGAAGAAAATAGTTCTCTGCCCACAGATATGACTGAGATTGTTGATCAAGAGAACAGAATTCCTTCACCTTCCCCTCTGAGTTACAGTAAGAGCCACATGGAAATGTGATTGTCTGAGCAACACTAAAGGACAAATTGGGAGAAAAAGAAAGTCAACGGACACTTGTATGTGAAAAGTCATGCAGCAGGGCATCTCACCTCCCACATGAGCTTCTCTGTTGCTTGTTAACTGGTGAGATAACTCAAACCAGACAAAGCTGTCTTGCAGTGAGTTATTTTGGCACCATGGGATTACCAATGGTCTGGCATCTCCCAGCTGAAAAAACATCTTACTATGGAAGTGAGATCTGGAAAGAGAAAGGCGATTTCTGACTGACAGGCACCTCACTTCACAAACTATATAAGCCACACCAAACTTTCACAAAGCAGAAATCTTCTGCACATTTTCCTGGAAATATGTGGAGTTTCTCCTCAGAGTAGGGATGCCTGCTTTGCAGTTACTCCTCTAGGGGCTGAGTATTTATTTTTCTGGCTTTAATATAGGTACCTTGATACCAATCAGTGTTTTATGTAATCTACTGCTAGTTCTTTTGTTTTATACTGGGTAGTAAGTAACTATGATTAAGACCTTTCATGTTTTACCCCCTGTCTGTTCAATTAATAACTAATTTTATAAACTGACCTGATCTGCCATCCTTAAAACTTGCAAGGTCGGAGTGATTTCTTGAATTTAAGCTGTTGGCAAATATCCAAGGCTGAGGCAGGGCTTGTCTGAAGCTTCCACATTTTCTGTGACAAGTCAGCATGCAAAATTGGAACTTGGATTTCCTAAAGGAACAAAGAAGTTTCCACAGAAGAAGAAATCCCTAAGTTTTGAGGGATTTTTTTCAGGATGAGAGAAAGAGAGGGCTTACTGGTTTTCATTTCATTAAGTGTTTTAATTTAAAGCAAAGACCATGTCTGCTGTTGACAGCGGCGAGTCGAACCCAGCAGAGTGTGCTGGGCTGGCAAGGGTGGGGAGAAGTGTCAGAGTGGGATCAGCTGTGGGGAACAAAACAATGGCAGACTAAGGTGCCAAATGCTGCTGAGCACAGTGGTCTGGAAAATGAGCAGTGTGATGTGGACAATCCAGCTTCCAGGGATTTGTCCATGAATTGTTTTCCATTGTCTCGGGCTCAGGGATGGGAAATGTTAGCTGTGGGAGCCTCCCCCACCATCTTGCTTTTGTCCTGGGGGCCACATGGTGTGTGGGAATGGCTGCCTTATTTTTGTCTGGAAAAACACATGGAGCTGACAGCACTGGAATGGCTGCCATCTTGTCCTTGTTCTGGGGGACCACATGGACATGACCTATGGGGTCTCTTTTTGTATACTTTTGTTACTAATATTGTTCCTCTTTGCTTTCAGTAAATTATCTCAACCCACAATCTCTGCTTTTGTCTCTCTCTCACCAGAAAGGGGTGGGGGGGAAGGGGAGTGGCTTATTTGGAGTTTAATTTTCTGGCTGGTGTTAAATCCCCATGGACCAGTTCCCTGTTTAAAGGCAGAAAAGATTTAAGAGAATACTGAGCCGCAGGGAGGTGTCCCTTGACAGCATCTCCTGTGCCTTTCCTGCAGCTGGCAAAGAGAAGTCCCTTGACTGGTGGTAGTGGAAGCTTATAAACTGACTATTTATATGAAAATCTTTACTTTCTGTTCTCCTCCAAAACTCAGGGTCCTACTGGCAGGACAAATGGGAAACTGGGTTATTCCAGTTTAAGGGCTGTCCCCTTGCAGAGGTTTAATCTGTGCTGCTGTCCTGGTTCCAGCTGGGACAGGGTTATTTTTTTGCAATAGCCATGAGGGGGCATGACCAGGGCCCTAATGTTATTTGATACCACCTCACTTCATTGGAGGATGGGGGTGGGGAGAGGGACTCTATTTGGGGTAAAAGGGGTTCCTTCAAGGAGGGGTCCATGGTGAGCATTTCTGCATGTGCATGACCCTATCTTTTGTACACTTTTTTATTAATATTATTGCTGTTACTATTTATTATCTCATTGCTGTTTCCAGGAAATTGTTTTTAGGCTGTGATCTTTCAGCTTTTGTGCTTTCAACTCCCAACTCCATTCCAGGAGTGGGAAGGGAAGGGAAGGGAAGGGAAGGGAAGGGAAGGGAAGGGAAGGGAAGGGAAGGGAAGGGAAGGGAGAGCAAGAGAGTGGCAGTGAGGTTTGAGAGAGTGAACTAAGAAGTACCATTCCTAAACCACGGCGGCTGCTTTAACAATCTGCACATGAAATACGTGAGGCTCTGAAGCATGACTGGATTTGCCCTTAGTTTTGATTTTGTCAGAGATCTGCCAATTAGGATTTGTTCCAACATAATGAAGTCGGCTGTTGGCAAGATGTAATCTTCTATTGATCCCTGAGGCTTGGCAAAATAGAAACACAAATAAATGAATGAGATATGCTATACGGTCTATTTGGATTTTCACTTGATGTTTATTTCTGTAAGTGCTTTTTTTTTTCTACATCAGCTTCCAGTTGTGCCTGATTATATCAAGTATTTTCTCATATCTGTCAGCTTGGACTTTTTTATTCCTCTTCATGAACCTGAAATGCAATTGAGATAGTATACAACTGTTAAAAATAGAAGTGTCAAGGGGTTTTAGGGTAAGTTCACAAGTAAATGACAAAAGCTTCACTAATGCTTCTGCTCCCTGGTATTACCAGTTTGTATCTGAAATAGACTAGGAGCAATCTAGCCAACATTTGCCATCTTATTCCAGCTATCAATGCCAGTATGCTGTCCTTGTTCTTTGATGGCAGAGGACTTCTACAACCCTTTTACAATGGATGGTGGTGCTCTGAATCACACATGCTCCCCATAGTATCCAGGAAATGGGTACTGGTGGCAGTAGACAAAGTATTCTAAGTAATCTCTACAGTGCCCTTCTCTGCCCAAAGGAGATGCGATTTTGGGGACAGCAGTCTCCACCTGAATGCGTTTCCTGGCAGCTCCTGCAGTCGCTGTCACAAGACCCTTCTTGTAGAGCTGCCACCTCTGCATGCACCACTGAGCTCATCTTTTGGCAGTGCAAGATTCTGCTCCATTGCCAGAGCTACAATTGGTGTTGGCAGACAACATCTGACTAATAAAAACAGGCATCCACCTTTCTGTGATTTCTGCATATTGGAGGCAGTAAGGTACAGGAAATAAACAGCAACTTCAACAGTATTTTTAAAAAAAGTACTCTCGTGGTATACTTATCTCAGTGTTTGTGTGATGCCATGGCTTTGTGAATTATCAAGTGAATCTATATTAGTTTTGATTTTTTTTTGTAGGGGTAGAGTAATTTTTAAAAATCTATGGAATTTTTTTTACCCTTAAAAGCTACAAGTCTTTTGAGGTTCAGTTACAGTATTGCTTCCATTGTACGTAAATGTGTGACAAACCAAATTTTCAGGTAGTTTTAATGTAGCTGTGCTCTAGATGGTGGAGCAACAGTCATTTTTATCAGTCAAAGGTGACTTCATAAAAGCAGATATTGGGAGTGTAAAGGGTTTTCCCCCTCTTTCTTAGCTTGGGAGCTATCAACTCCATAAAACTTACATGATGTTAAGCATGGACGTTTGTTTCACTTGCAAATGAAATAGATTTAGCAATGACCCAGCTCCTCTTTCTGTCATTCGTAGAAGTAACAACCCCACTCTTATTTGCCCTGTTTGCCATAAGGCAAGCATAGCTAAGTTTGTTTTGAGTTCCAGACTAAGTTCCCAAGTACCTTCTGATTTCATCAATATTATTCTGCTACCGTTCAGTTCAAGTGCAAAACACCACAAATATATGTCTTGTCTAATCACTAATGACTTCCCAGCACCTAAGTGACTAATCACCAGTATTTTCTTTTTATCCAGCTCTTCAAATCAAGTTCATTGAAAGAGCAATGTTAAGATACTTGCTAATGTGGTAATACCCAGACCCTATTACATACATAGAAATCCACACCACCAGGGAGAGAAAAGGGTGGACTCTTTTAATATCCCTTGCAAAAAGAAACCCCAAAACTGAAACCAAATCCACCAAATAACCAGTTCTGCTTCTGCTGCTGAGAACAGAGATTAAATGACATGAAAAATACAGAGAATATAATTTGTCTAAGCATCAGATTGCTGTCCTAAAGTGTTACCTTAACATTTAAATAAAGGGTGGAGTGAAACAAAACTATGTAGAAACCCAAGAATTTATCTGAGTCTACACTGCTTTCAGAGATGTAACAGATACAGAGCACCCACTATTGTGTGTTGAACACATGTACCCCATACAGTATGATCGTACCTTTTTCATGCCAATATCTCTTGACTTACTCCTCAGCTTGTTAACTTGAGATTCAGCTATTTCAGCCCTTTCTTCAGCATCATCCAGATCATGTTGCTGTTTTCTGTACTTCGAGAGGTACAGATTGGCTTGAGCTTCCTGGTGAGAAAAAAGAGTGCAGCTGATTTCCTCCTGTCCACATGAAACAAAGCTTTTAATTTCAAGTGGGATGGAAAGTGCTCAGCATGAGTAGGTAAGAGCTGTATGGGCACCACTTGCCTCCTGCAGAACTGAGTTTGTTGTTGTTTTACAGAGCTGATATTTCTAGTGGCATTTTCCATGTTAAGTGAACGGAGAGGCTCTCAACATGTCTTGAGACATGTCATGAGGGGCTAGGAGGGAAAAAATCCTTCCTGTTCTTTCCCTTCCTCCCCTTCCCTTGCAAATTATACTGCAGTCTTAGATAAAATGGAATACTTTTTCTTAAATATAATCAATACATATGCTAAATATTTTACTTTATATATAATATACAGTTTTATATGCAGGGCTTATATAGATATGGAAAGAAGTATTTATGGGCACCAAATGTGTATTTGTACTAGAAGTTTCCATGGATAAAACATTGTGGGTTGAGAACACTTCCTCTCTCAAAGGTAAAAAGGCCCAAATACTTACAGCTTCCTCTGCTTGGTGCTTGTAACTCTTCACTTTTAATTGTAGCTTGTCAATCAGATCCTGCATCCTCGCAATATTCTTCTTATCTTCTTCTGACTGTATCAAAACACCATTAGGTTGATAGAATAAAAAGGCTTAAAGCATCTCCCACAATACAGTAATTATGGATGCCATACATATTTCAAAAACTCATAGCTCAAAGCACAAACTAGCCATATCCTGTGTACACATGAGAAAAATTTCTGCATCATCACTGAAGATGTGTGTAAGTGTGAAGGGTGAAGTCTGAGAGTCCCCTTCCCATGTATATATGTGTAAATATATATGTATATAAAGAAAGATACATATGTGCACACACTTTCAGAGGCGTGCAGGTACATGCAGGCAGAGTTCCTCGCTCAGGGGTGAGGAACATGCTTGTCATTATAAAGCATGTCATTATATTTTGAAGCAGATACGGGTGAGCCTAGAACTGTGTAATTTGCATAATTTGAAGTTTGATTCGAAGGCATTTCTGCTAAAAGGAGCCCAGTTTAAGCTGTCACACTCCATAAGCAGAGGGACCAGATAATTCTGCCCACACACTATATTTGAAGAAAACAACCTTCAGCTTCTGCATGCAAAAGTCAAAGTAAAACAACAGGTAGGAAGCTAAATAATCTCCTAAGGCAGATGGATGGGTTTATCTTCTTAATGCTGTTCAAAGCAGAAGGGTAAGTGCTCTGTGCTGCAGGCCTTTTTTGAAGGGCTAGCAGCAAGAGCAGCTGTTAGCAAACCTGCAGGAGGCTCAAGACTAGACCCTGGGGCTCAATAATAGGTGACAGAGCCTTGGGACTCAGGAACCCTGCACTGAGCTGGGCATTAGAGTCACCTGAGTCCTGGCTCCTTTTAGCAACAGCAGCACAGCTGAGAGGGAGCTGGGCTCTTTCTTCCCTTGCATTGTAAATAGTCATTGAAGCCTGTTCCATATTAATACTATGCTAAAACTGTCCGAATCCCAGCAACAGAGGCTTTCTGACAAAAAGTTACAGCAAATCAGGCAAGAGGATGATGGTCACTGGCACAGGTTGCCCAGAGAAGCTGTGGATGCTCCATCCCTGGAATGTTCAAGGCCAGGTTGGATGGGGCTCTGAGCAGCCTGGTCCAGTGGAAGGTGTCCCTGAACATGGCAGGGGCGTTGGAATGAGATGATCTCCAAGGTTCCTTCCAACCCAAAGTATTCTGTAATGGCAGCCCTAGGGAAACATTCCTCCTGTGCCTAAAGCTTCCTGCGGTCAGAAAGCTCTGAGTAAGGCCATCCTTCATCCTTCTCTGTAACACTGAGGCAATTTGGGATGTTTCTTGCCAGTGAGCTGATGGTCACTGCACACCTGGTAAGTCAGCTCCTTTATGCGTCTCTCAAACTTGCGGGCTCCTTTTTGGGCATCCGAATTGCGGCGGAGTTCAGTCTCAAGTTCATTCTCCAGCTCACGAACCTGCAAAAAAGGAAAAACCCTTGCCCTTATGCTACGTATGTGTAAAGCAGCAGATAATTTGGTTCACAGTTCAAGAAACACTTCCTAGGTATCTCCATAGAGTCAAATTTCAGAAAGAGATCAAAATGTCACCTTTCCGCTCCATTTCTTCATAGAAGTATCCCAGCTGCACCATCAGAGGTGCAGACATGGGCAAAGGCCAAAAAGTTTAACCAAAGATTGGAAGAAGCTTTTGCTGATTTTAGGTGCTGGGGCTTTTAATTCTTTTTTAATCAAGGGCTTTGTTCATCTGCTGGTCAGCAGGTTGTAGGTGGATAATGAAGGGGAAGCATGCCTCCAAGAACTGCTCACCTGCATTTTGTGAAACAGAGGGAAGTGTCCATACTACCCTTTCTCGGCCTCTGTGAACTTATCAGGCAGCACTGGGCTGCCGATCTGGTGCCAGTTCTGTAAGCAGACGGCAGTGGTCTGAAGTTGGATCACAAACTTACCCTGGATTCCAGTTTTTGGATCTGCTTCTTGCCACCTTTCAGAGCTATTTGCTCTGCTTCGTCCAGTCGCTTCTGGAGGTCTTTAATGGTTTGCTCCATGTTCTTCTTCATTCTCTCTAAATGAGCACTAGTATCCTGCTCCTTTTTGAGCTCCTCAGCCATCATTGCTGCCTGAAAAACAACCACATTTTACAGGAATTCCTGTATGGTGTTGGATTATATTTCAGAATAAATGGTTGAAGATCAGTCCTGAACTATCCCTTAATTTAGATAATTCACTGTACTCAAAGCTCCACGGAATACCTTCTGTGTGCATATCTTGCCTGGACAGAGAAAATGGAAGGACAGAAAAACCTTGGAGGCCTTTTTCCCCTCTCTGTTCTAATGCTTTCATTTAAGATTCCACCTCTCCCTTTTTCTTGTTTTCTTTATATCTGTGCTATACCACTAGGGTTCTCATTTACAATGCCTACAAGTAAGCCTGTGACATTCAGTACAGACATTTTACATAGAAATTATTCAAAATCTAATCTTGGTGTTTGAAGCTCTTGAAAGGTAGTAGCTTAAGAAAAATTCCCCTGCACAGCCACAGGTCAGCGCTGCCTGAGCAGCTATAAGAGCAGAGCAACTTCTGTAGTCTGTGCTGGGATAGAGAGCTCAGTATCAACATCTTACATAGCCTCTGCTCTTTCTGTAAGACAGGTAAAAGGATGTCAGATTAGCTCATTCCTGCTTTGATGTTTGTGCCAGCCACCAAGAGCCATTTGCAGATTTGGTACCATCACTGGTCATCATCAAAAGACAGCATTCATTTTAATCCAGGATGGAGCTGCACCAAGGGGAATCAGCATCTTCTCTGTGGCAGGCAGTAACAGTGCTGTCAGCCAAGAAGCAGTAAAGACCAGGGTACAGGAATGGCATTGTCCAGGCACTCCAGACATATAATGCAAAGAAATTTCCAGTTTTAGCTTTCATTTTGTTTGTTGGTGTGATGTGAATCATCAAATGAACTATGAAGACGTGGATATCCCCAGGTCTGTGTGAAATGAAACTATACCTGCCCAAATACCTGTCTTCCCTAGAAGAAGAAAACACTCCACCTCTCTGGGATCTTAGGCCTCATGCTTTTCCAATTCAGTAATTTTGTTTGTCACCTGGATTCTATGTACACCAGGAGACCTGTTAGCACTAGTTCAGTCTGTACTGGTTTAACCTATTTTTGTGAATGATTTACTTAATAAAAAGGTGACATTATCTGAGACTTTGAGGATCATTGGAAACTGCATCCTTGTGGAAACAAAACCCTAAGAAAACAACCAAACCCTAAACATCAGAAGAAAGTCTGCCCTCTCTTTTTACTCTCTAACCTACTTTGTTTTGTAGTTTCATCTGTCACCTCCAGATAACTATGGAGGACTTTGGATGTATGAGCTCTATACCAAGCACAGAAATGGTGACCTGGGAAATACTTTCTTGACTGTCCTTAGATGCTGTGGTACAGAAGGAAGTGAGCAAGGAACCGGCCTACTTACATCTGTGATTGCTTTCTTGGCTTTTTCTTCTGCATTCCTGCACTCCTGGAGTGATTCTTCCACTTCATTCTGCATCTGGGAAATGTCACCCTCCAGCTTCTTCTTTTGATTGATCAGGCTTGTGTTCTTTTATTAAGTTTTCCCGAAATGAATAGTGGAAAAGAAGAAAAAGTGATGATTAGAGACAACTCCTCTAAATACCACACAAGCACACCAAGGTTTTCTGAGTTTTGCAGCTTCTGGATTACTCAGAGCAATATTTGGGAATGGAGACCCAGGTATGTGGTAAGGGTTGGCTTGATTAGCATAGGTAGCTTCAGACTGAAGAAATATTAAAATTACTCTCAAAGCTGACATAATAATAAGCAATAGGCTGAAATAGAAAAATGAATAAGGCTGTTCATTTTGGTAATTTAATGATCCTTAATCAGCCAGTGAGGTGATTAAAGCAATGGACTGGAGAAAACACTGCAAAACATCACCAGCCTGTAGCACATTTTCATTTCTTTGTGACTGTTATTTGGTGGAGAGAAGCTTTGGGTTTGGGGTAAAAATGCTGTCAAGTCAGGACATGCCCCTCCATGGCACCCTAGAAATGGCCATGTCCACCTGGACAATGCCAAAGGCTGATCTCAGTGGAGACCTGCAGGCACAGAGAGCACTTTGCTGCACATGGGTTCCTGTGGTTTCTGCCCTGCATCATCTCGTTACCGTGAGAGCCCAGCCCTGTGGCTTTCACTGCTGAGTAACATCAGTGCCCTGCACAAAAGCAGTGCTTGTTGTTCTCCAGTAAAATGCCTCTCTGTCCAGGGCATGGCTTAACTAAAGCAGGAAACTGGTTTTGCAGCAGGGAAGAATGAAAGAAATCAAGTTCCCTGGTTTTTTTTTCCCCACCAGTGTTTTTTCTGGAAGCTATTTAAAGCAGTTGGATGAATCATCAGTTCCAGCTAACTTGGAGTCGGGTGGCACATCTACATCCTTTGTCCCATTTGCCCTCTGGAGGAATGCAGGGTGTGTCTGACTTGTGGTGGCCATGGACAAACAGTGTCAGTGCTCAACAGAGAACGCTCAGTTTAACCTTTGAGGGAGAGGGCACAGAAAAAGCCAACCTGGCTGTGAAGCAGGTTCACACGTTCAGTGGCTTCCAGCAGTTCGTGCTCTGCCAGCTTCCTTGCCCGTTCAGTCTGATCCAGCAAAGCCCTCAGCTCATCCAGCTCCGACTGGAGAAGATTGTTCCTCCTGTCAGAGACTGCCAGCTGCTCCTTCAGGTCTTCATTCACGTGTCCTGAGTCATCCAGCTGCACCTGAAGCTCCTAAAATAAAGCAATACAACCCCATTTCAAGCCTCTGTGCTTATATCAGAGAAATCCAGACTGCAGCAGCTACCTGGGACCAACCTCAAGAATTTCTGTGCTTTTTAAATTTATTATATTTTTATTTTATTTCCAAACTGTAAGCCGAATAGCTTTTGTGGTACGTGGTGCAACAGAGGGGAAAAAAAAAATCTGTGTGTTCAAATCTCTCAGAGCTGTCAGTTCTGGGAGAGGAGACAACAGGAGAGGTGCCTTGGCAGAACCATTTCTTTCTTTTTTTTTTTAAGCTATTACAGATGTTGACACAAACAACAAAGCTGAATGTACACACACTCTGTGTACTCCAGACAAACCACTTGCTCTGCTTCTTTTAAAAGCCTTGCAAGCTCACAAGAAAATCACAGGCTTTCAATTCCTCATGCTGTAGCTTTCTGCCCCTGCAAGATGCTGCAGCCAGCAAGGGTTTTATGGCTTGATTTCATCCAGCTTGTATGCAAGTCTGAGAAGAAATCCACATTTCAATATTCTCTTACACCAGATATGATCACCAAGGCTTTCCCTTTACATTGTTGGGAGTAGCTTCCCTCTTAATCACCATCACCACTGCTGGTTTGGTCTGGGCTAAGGAGACCCAGCCTGTGACCACTGCTGGGTGCTTGGGAGCCAGCAATACCTTTATTTGTGTCTGCAAGACACGTGCTGACTTGGTTGCCTCTGCAGCGTGCCTGTTAGCATGGCTGAGCTGGATTTCCATCTCATTGAGGTCGCCTTCCATCTTCTTCTTGATCCGGATGGCCTCATTTCTGCTGCGGGCTTCAGAGTCCAGGGTGGACTGCAGGGAATCTATGGCACGCTGCTGGTTTCTCCTGAAAAGGACATGAAATATGAACATAATGATTTTCCTCTCTGTGCAGGGACACAGAAGTACTTGCAGCAGTGCTTCACTTTCTGAAAGTGTCTCCCTTCCAGAAATAGTGTATTTATGACTGACACAGGTAGGACACCTACAGTTTCCAGTGCCTCACTGCTGTCTAAGTGGCTGGTGTGCTTCACACCTTCAGCTAACTCCCGATCTGTAAGCACCTTTAGCACACTTCTGTGTTTCCTCTGGCACTACTGGAGCAAGGAGTGCTCTCACAGCTCTTGTAAACACAAGCAAGTACGGATTTGAACCTAACAAGAAGCACTTCCAGCCTGACAGTCACTTAGCAAAATATTTACTGAATGATTTCCTGGAATGTTTTATATCTCAGCCTTTTGCTGAAAGCATTAGTGGAGGGGATTAATCAAAATGAAGGTAGGTAGCTACATTCTAAGCTCTAGGTGCTCTTTGTAGTAAATGGCATGTGTAAGCTACAATTTATTGTTTCTTAAAATAGATGTTGAAAACACTTTTCTTGTGCTAATTATAAGGGGAATGATTCATTAATACAAATCTGTGTTACAGGCATCTAAATTTAGAAGAGATCAAACCCACCCAGTTGACAGCCTGGTCCCCCTGGGAAAGGCAGCTTAATGTCAATTTAAAGACAAAACAGATACAAACAGCTTAATTTTCTTGATTCTGTAACAGAGAAGTTGTGCCACAAAAGTTTTGCTCTCTTACAACCAGAAAGTAACTCAAAGCACAGAGTATAATACACATGGAAATATTTATTTCACTGCTGACCAAATACTGCTGAAAGTGTAGGAGTTCTGGGAAATCACCAAGTCAACAAGAAAAAACTTGAGGGCTTTATTGCTTCACCTAGAAGCAATAAAGAGGGCTTTGTTGCTATCAGCAAGATACTGAACCGTGCCCTAGGCTCCCAGAAAACAACACAGAATGTCTGCTGAACCCTCATAGTGAAGCTGAAGCAGAAAGCACTGATTAGCACAGCTTGTCTCAAGATCTCTGCAATCCAGACATCAGCAGGACTCCAGAAGGTGAAAGGGAAAAAGAATTCTTGGCTTTGAAACAATTAACATATCAATCCCTCTGGGTATGCTGGCCAGGGTGGGCCTTGAACTTCCCCTTCCCTACCCTTTGACTCATCAATAAATGATAACATGATTCTTGAATTAATGACATTGCAACGCTGACTAATTCAAGGCCAAAGTTTTCTGAATAACTGCACAGACACATATGCTAGCACTTCCTCCTGTTAAGGGTATAACTCTTCAGACTTGCTTTTCTGCTGGGTGGGAGGGGAGAGACAAAAGACATCATCCTCCTCTCACCTAATCACTTAACATTCTTTTCTGTTTATCCATCTTACCTGCAAGTTGCTCTCCTGTTCCATTCACATTTTCTGCACGTCTGCAATTCTCACTGCTTACCCAAATGATGTACACATAACAGCAAGCTCCTCACATCCTCCTACGCTCAGTGTAGCTGTAATTGTATAAATTAACTAAATGTCTTCAGATAACAGGTTTGAGCACCACTGAGGCAAGTACTGCTGATTTTGCCTGGGGGTCCCTTGGGATCCCACACGGGATTAGGAGATAGCAGCTCTCTAGACCTCCTTGGCTCCATACTTTCAACATACAGAGTTAGTGGCCCCTGGTCTGCTGTGAATTGATTATGCCAGCCAGTTTTTTTACAGCTGCAGTGTGTTATGCATGATGGATTTAAGTGTACACTGTCAGAGACTGCTCTGATAGGAATATTTGAACTGAGCAAGGGAAATGAGGCGGGGCTACCCTTTGGCAAACAGTCAGAGCTGTCTTGGTTTCTGGTACGGACAGTATCTGCCTGTGCTGGCATAGCTACCTGTGGTGCATTTAACTGGCTTGGGTCTTGAGTATAGTTCCAGACTTTTCAGATTTTTCCCTTAAGAAACATTCTGCTTACTGCACCGTACCTTATATTTTCCATTTCTTCCTCCTTTTCTGTCAGTTTCCTCTCAAACTCTGCTTTAACCTGAGAAAGCTCAAGCTGAAAACGAAGTGTCTTACTTTCTTCATGCTCCAAAGCTCCCTGAAATGGAAAATACAAAGAGCTTGCAAACCAGGAATTGATTTTTTTTCCCAAACTACAAACAGCTGCACAAACATGATCCCTTCACACTTCCCTTCCTGTTTCCTCTTTCTGTCTCTCTCTCTAGGCAAGGACACGAGAAGCTTACATGGCAAAACAACGCATTTATTTGCCTTCTAATGCAACCTGACAGCTGGGAAACCAAGCAGCAAGCTCCTCAGAGGACAAATTGTCAAACAGTCCACAGCTCACAAAAAACACCCAAACAACACACCAACACCTTCAGCTGTGCCTGCATGGTTTTGACATCAACAGATGTTCCCTGCTCCACACCTCTGTACAGACACCCTCTGGAAATTCACAGGCTTGTAAGGGACAGGGATAAGCTAAAACAAGATTGTTATTGGGAGAGTGAAGGTGTCCACACATCCATCCCCTCCCACTCACATGAATCTCTCCAAATCACAAAGTGCTGGAAACTTCCCAATTAAATTGTCTTATTAGGAAAGATGACTTCAAGGAAAGAAGTAACAGACATCAGCTCTGTATGACAAAATGCAAAAATTCTCTGTCTGTTCTTTCCGACTAACATGAAGACAAGTCTGTGAAACAGGGGTAATTTGTTCCTGTGTATTTATTCCTGCATTTCTCTCATATGCGGAAGTGAAGAGCTAAGCAGACAACAGCCCATAAAGAAATAACAAGGCCTCTGACTTCCAGGTTTTGCACAAGCCAGGCCAGTGTCATTCTGTCTCCTTGCTGCTCTCACTGAACAGGGATGAAAGCACAAAACGGAATGCCATTTTTGGGACGTGCTCTCTGAAGGGTGGAGCGGCACAAGCTTAGCCATGATTCCCTTGAGAGAATGAGGAAACACAATGAGGGTTGTGGAAACAAAGCTGTACAAAGTCCCCCCTGATCTCCAGCCAACATGCAGCAGGTCAGTCAAATACACATATCATGACCAGGACCCAAAACATATTAATGGGAACAGCACGTGGAAGTTGTCATCAGCAGTGACTGCCAGAGGCCCAAACTCACCAGAAAGGGAGAAAATTTGCGTTAACCCATTTCTTTCACACTTAAAGTAAGATAACATCATCATCACTTTACTTTTGTTAGTTCCTAATACCACTGAGTTTGAGAAAGCCATTCCACACAGTCCAGGAAAGCAAACTGTGCCCCTTAAATCCCTCGAGAACCAATGTATTCCTCCTAGGGAAGATTTTTGACAGAGTACGTAATCATTCTCCCCATCTCAGAGCTGTGGAAGGAAGCCATGCTCTTTGCTCTGCTCTGATCATGATGCCTATTTCTCTGGCTCTGAAATCCCTGCAATGTATAAAGCATCCTATAACAGACAAAAGAAGCTGCACAGCATTGAAATTATTAACAGATTCCTGTCGCTGGGTGATCTTTGGTTTAGCGGATATTATTTAGAAGAAATTCAAAAGAAATGCAATCTTCACTAAAAATCCCTTGCTGTGTGCTATGATGCTTCTGCCAGCAGCCATTTTTAGCCTTGTAATGCACCTCATCTCCAAGAAAATCTGTCTGCTGAGCTCTTTAGGTGAATAACAAGGATTTCTGGTTGGATTGTTCCATATTGGTTTGTTTTTGGAAACTGGGATGAGGCAACTCTCTTGGGTACATGCCTACTTGGCACTGTAGACATCAATGCAATGAGGCCAAATTCCTACAGGACTGTTTTCATTTGTCTTCTGAGACTGCTGCATTTTCTAAAGCAGGCTGCAGTATCCAACACAACATCTGAGACCTTATAAAAGAGAAAGTCATCAGGAGGTTTGTTTTCTCGTTCTCATAATCAGGAAATGGTGAATTTGCTGTTGGAAACCAGACAGTAGAAATATCTGATAAAAGAGTGTAAGACCATAATTTTCAGCATTTCTATTTTCTGAAAGACTGAAATGTTCTACATCAAAGTGAGCAATGATTCACGTTTGAGGCAGTGGGCAGAAGATTTCTGAGCTTCCTGAAAATGAGAAACAACCCAAACACCAAACCAATCAACCAGAGAAGGGCAACAAAGCTAGTGAAGGGTCTAGAAAATGTTTCTTATAAGGAGCAGCTGAGGGAGCTGGGTTTGTTTAGTCACAAAAAGTGAAGATTTGGGGCACCTCATTACTCTCTACAACTCCCTGGAAGGAGGTTGTAGTGAGGTGGGAGTCAGTCTCTTCTGCCTACAGTGAAAGGACTAGAGGAAATGGCATAATGCTGAGACAGGGGAGATGCAGATTAGACATTAAAAAAAAATACTATATCTCACTGTTCAGGTATTGGAATAGGCTGTCCAGGGAGGTAGTGAAGTCCTCATACCTTGAGGTATTCAAAGAACAACTGGATCTGGCACTGAACAATGTGGTTTAAGGTCTAGGGGTTACAGGGGTAGTGCAGGGTGGATGGTTGGACTGGGTGATTTTAAAGGTCTCTTCCAACCTTGATGATTCCATGATTCTAACAAAAACCCAAAGGCTACAAGGCATCTCCTTGCAAAAGGCCTCCACTGATGATCATAGGGCTGACATCTCCAAAAGCCACTAGTCACTCTTGAAGGCACTGGCTAGCAAGGCTGGAGGAGCTGGATGCAGAGAGGTTGCACATGCTAGAAATCAACACATTGGCTGTTTTCCTGAGAAGATGAAAAGGATTGAAAATCCTGATAAAGATACCCTCTTCCTTTTCCTCTGGGCTTTCTTTCCTTACCTCTGCTTCTTCCAGAGCCAGCTGAACTTCCGACTTCTCTTGCTCAACCTGCTTCTTGATTTTTTCTATTTCATGAAGGCTCTTGTTTCCTTCACTGATCTGATTGGTCAGATCAGAAATCTCCTCTGAAACAAAAGAGGATGGATGGATTTAGCAAACAGAGTGTTTGGAACATCCTGCAATTCATGGAGGGTGAATAGAGGACCCAAGCCTCACCCTGCTACCTCAAGGGCTTGTCAGTACAAGAGCCCTGCCTCACTTTCATTTACAGCAAGATTTTTTTACCCGAACAACTTGAAGGCACAGCTTTTCTTGTGAATGCCTTTTGAAGTGGCTATAGTGATTTAGTTTTTATCAGTGATCTGCAGGCTATGAACACCATACTCTGCTGTTTAGGCTTCATCCACTCTGTCATCTTTCTTGTTCCTCCCCTGAGACTGCCTCCTCTGCCAGTGAGTTTCATTGACAGGAGGGCAAAGAGAAGCCTTCTCTGCTCTGGCCATACCAATCTCTGTTCAAATATTCACTGGCAGCATCAGTGTCTCAGATGACATCAGAAAGCTCATCTCAGGATGAGATAAACACATTTCCCCGTGGCTGCTGCAGGGTACCTGCATCCCTCCAGCCATCTGCTGATGTGGCTCTTGCATTGGCTGCAGGACCTGAATGAAGCCTACCTTGGAGGTTCTTGTTTTCCCTTTTCAACGTCTCCAGGTGGTCCAGTGTCTCCTCATAGGCATTCTTCAGCTTGAAGAGCTCAGTGCTGAGGCCACGGGCCTCCTTCTGGGAAGCCTCCAGCTCAGCCTGTGACTCCTCGTACTTCTGCTTCCAGTCACTGATGATCTTGTCAAACCCGCGCTGCTTCTTGTCCAGCGAGGCAGCTGCTGAGTTGGCCTTCTCCAGGTCAATCATCATGTCCTCCAGCTCATTCTGCAGCCTGTGCTTTGTCTTTTCCAGAGAAGAGCACTTGGCATTGGCTGCCTCAATTGCTTCCTCAGCTTCTTGCAGGCGAGCAGCGAGCTTCTTCCTACCAGTGGGAAGACACAGTGAAATGACCAAGTGTCACTGCTGCCGTGTTATCCAGAAAAACTGGCAGCAAAGCTATGGCTCAATAAATCACTTCTGAAAGGGAAAACAGGGAGGGGGTGAGGGTGAGGATGGGGCAAAGGGAAGAGGAATGGAGAGGGAAATTGAGCCTCTAGAAGGAAAGGGCTATGATGGGAAAAAACAGCTTAAATTATAAATACTGGTATGTGGCAAAACATTTTGTGTGTGTCTGTGAATATTTGAAATTGAACTTTTGAACTCTCAGGCACCAGCTAGCAACTTACTAGCTGAAACTAGTATGGGCTGGTTGTAAATTTTTTATAAGACCTGGTCTAAATGACAGTGTCATTTTCCTCCAATTAAGAGATATGAGACAACCACCAGTTAGGAAGCTGGTCTTGTCCTGGGCTTTTGTTCAGAGACTAGATTGGGAAAACAGGGAGTCCTGGCAAGAAGAGATGCTGGAAAGAAAGGATGGCCTAGAAAGATGATTGTGGAGATTCTAGATGAAGAAAATATTCTGAAAGTGGGGTAAGATCCTGCAGATTAGAGATGTGCAGTAGCAGAAATGGGAGATGTTCAGAGACCTTGCCCAGCAACCTGAGTCTGGTAACTGGGAGCAGCTGTACAGTGTGAGCCAACATGGCTTTCTGCCCTACTTTCCCAGGGCAGCCATCATCTCCCAGTGGGAAAGGGGAGACAAAGGAAACATAGTACTGGGCCAAGGCAAAGTAAGTGAGTGTGAGGTAACTAAGGACTATCTAATTTTGTTAGTTCTCAAATAAACCCCAGTGTCCACAGCCACTACCCCAGAGACAAGCACTCAGCAGAAACATTGACCTGCTCAAGCACTATGAAGAACAGAAGGACAGCCCCAAGTTACAGCACTGAGTCAGAGGGACTTTCCAGCCAGGTCCTGTTTCCTTAGCACATGACAAGACCCGGTGAGCACAGTCCTGCCAGTCAAGGGCACGCTGAAACCCACGTAACTCACTTGGCATCTTCCAGCTCCTCAGTTCTCTGAATGGCATCAGTCTCATACTTCGTTCTCCACTGTGCCACTTCTGCATTTCCCTTGGAGAGGGCCCTCTGCAGCTCTGCCTTGGCTTCCTGCTCCTCCTCATACTGCTCCCGCAGGAGATCGCAGTCGTGCCTGGCCGCTTGCAGGGCATGAGCCAGGGCATTTTTGGACTGCAGGGATAGAAAGGTCACAGCATTGCAAGGTTACCTACAACAAAGCCAAAACAAACAGCCCCTAGAAATTCAAATGGACACTTAAGCTTTTTTTCCTTTTTGCCTCTGGCTTTGACAGTCCAGCTCAAGTGAGGTGAGAATTGTTTGAAGTCATCCCTAACTCGTGACATGAGGAGGAAGCTACCAAAACTGAGGATAATTTAACAACTTTGGCGAAACACCCAAACTTTTAAGATGTAAGATCTGAGATTTTGGCTATCCTGCTGGGTAAGTTTTATTTCGCATTTATGTATGCTGATGATTTTCCCAAACTCTTTTCTTGTGACTTGCCTCAGTCAGGGGCATGAACTTATATCAGTACAATTAGTAGGAATCATTGTCACTCCTGTGTCTCATTTCAGCTTTTATCTAGGCTACAACTGAACCTGAACACTTTTCACCATTCCATTTCAAGGAATGGGACACAGTTAAAGCATTACCTTGGTTTCCTCTTCTAGCTGTCTCTTAAGTTCTTCAATCTGTTGTGTAAAGGATGTTTTTCCCCGGGACAGCTGACTTATCAGTGACTCCTTCTCTTCGAGTTGTCTAGTAAATTCACCTGCCACAAGATTTCACAAATTAAAAAAAAAAGATCATGATAATGAAATTACAAAGTCACAGTCAAAAGTCATAGTCCCACCTGTCCAATTTTGCTGAGGAAAAGAACTCACAGTGATTGTGAATGACCTGTTGTGAAGCTTCTTCCAAAGCTGTAACCATCAGACACTTCACCAGGATGGTTTTTCTTAGATTTTCTTATTTTTTTTCTTTTTTGGGTGGATTTTGTGAATTGAGATTGTTTGTTTGTTTGGGGTTTTGTTTTTGTACTGCCAATAGCTTGATTCATTAATTTTACTTCAGTTTGTGGGTCAGACTAGACTGATGCTTATTTTCATGGGCAGTTGTAGCTGGTTTTACTTTGTTTCACTATTTTATAGTGCTTTTCCACAGACTTCTTTTCAGAGGGCTGCAAAACACTCTTAGAACCTCACAACGACCAGTGTCCAGAACAGATGAATGCATAAGGAAAACTTCATTGGGCACAGAAAGTGGGTCACTGCAGGGTGAAAAACACAGTCTTACAGGAGACACAGAAGTTTCAACTAGCAGGAAATTAAAAATATGTCTTTGAAAATACACAGAACAGTGATCTCTGATGAGGATGTAGAAATTAAATAATACTCCTCCGGCCAGAAAGGTAGCAAGAAGTTAGAGCATATGTGGTATTTTTGGTCAGATGTGAACATCTTCTAGAGTGCAACGCTCAAGGTCAGGATGAGGAAGATGGGATTCACACATGCCCAACTCCTTTTCCCCTCTAGCATTTCTAGATGCATGTATCTTTGTTCCTGAAACAATAGGTACCCAGGCAGCCTGGCACATCCTGGGTTCTGAGCTGGCAAATCCGTTTTGGCTCATGAGACAGTATCACTGTATGCTGATAAATGTGGGTATAGGTTTGTTTTAAAAGCCAGCCCAAGGCAAGATTTCCCCACCAAGGTTATAAGAATCCTGAAGACAGAAATGTCAAAAGACACAAAGCTACTGCTCCATTCAGCAATCCCAACCCTGCCACCCTCAGAGGAGATGCCACTGCAGAAAACATGTCCCTGATGCAGTGCTGAGGTGCCCCTGATGGATTCCTGGGAAACAGTCTATTTGACTGAACTTGCACATACCATTCTCACTCTGGAGTTTTGTCTTCTGAGTTGTGAGGTCGTTCATGAGGCGAGTCATTTCCTCCAGTTTGGTTTTTGTCTCATTCAGATGATCTTCATAAGTGCGACAAAGCTTCTCTGCATTGGCCTAGTGGGAATCAGGAGAAAAGACAAAGAAAGTTGTAGACTCCAGGCAAACATTTGGAAGACGAAGCCTTCAAAATGTATCCTTTTTTCTGTGTGTTTGTCTTTCAGAGGAGCAGCAGATAGCAAAGACACGCATATCACAGCAGTAGAGCAGGGAAGAGCAGCCCCATGTCTATGATTCCAGGCCATGAGACTCCTCATCAGACCCCCTTCCCCATTTGTTTTCCCTGAATTGTGTTCTGAATGTCAGCACCAGTGTAAAAAGACTGCAAGAACTTCAGCAGCAGTCACACGCCTATGAAGTTCAGACATAGCTGCCTCATAATTGCTAGATGGGAAAATCACCTCCAATGAAAATTGCTCTACTGATTCTGCTTTAATTGCCATTTATCATAAATTGGGTTTGATGACAGCTTTCTAGCTCTGAGAATACTGACATTTCTTTTCCTCACTTGCACAGAAATCTATTTCGAGTGCTTTGAAAGCTACTCAGATTATCTACTCAGGAAACAAAATCCACAGTTCAGCTGTAGGAAGTGAAAACACACAGTGTGATCATGCAAGCCTCTGCTTTGCACTCCATGCTAACATGGGTCACAGTTGTGTACCAAGGGCAGGATCTAAGAGGACTCTGCTTCAGATGAGAGGTATCCTGCCTTGAATGGCATCACTCCAGTTGTCACCAGCCCAGGGGAGCCTAAATTAGGTGCCATGTTTTTGTGCCCTGAGATATATGGATAAACAATATGCCTGGGACTGAGGATGCACTGAGCGTTTCAATCAGGCCATTTTACTTGCTTCCTGTCTCTAGGGAAGAAGGGTTGTACCACCAGCTGGGTAAGGGAGACATGGTGCAAGACACCACCTTCTAAAACACTTCAGCCATACCAGGTATCCTGGAAAACCTTCAGACCACACGACTTTTGGGGGCTTTGGGAAGCCTCAGGACTCTTACTTTTCCCTTGACCATCTGCTCCATGTTGGATGTTAGATCATCCACTTCCATCTTCAGCTCGCTTTTCTCCTTCTCCAGTTTCTGCTTGACCCTCTGCAGGTTGTCCAGCTGCTCGCCCATCTCAGCCACGCTGTCGGCGTGCTTCTTCCTCAGCGTGGCGGCCGTGGCCTCGTAGTGCAGCGTGGCCTCCTCCAGGTCCCGCCGCAGCTTCAGGAACTCCGCCTCGCGCTTCTTGTTCATCTCCAGCTGGGCAGCTGTGGCTCCCCCGGCCTCCTCCAGCCGCTCGCTCAGCTCCTCCAGCTCGCGGGCCAGATCTGACCTCTGCTTTTCCACCTTGGCTCGAGCAGCTCTTTCTGCTTCCAGCTCCTCTTCTAGCTCTTCTATACGAGCCTGCCAGGAAGACATGAACGCTTTTGGGTCAGTTTTACAATGATTCCCATCAGAAGACCACGAGGCACCTTACAAACTGTTAAACCCTCTGCCAGCCCACATTTTACCTCACTGGCAGAAGCTCAGCAGTTAAAGGACTTGCCCATTTCTGGTAGTAAATCAGATCCTGAGCTACAGTAATGACGATGAGTCACATCTTCCTTGCAGTAGATGGCTCTGCAAGTTCTAGTTCAAGACATATAGGTCCAGTGCATTGACCTTATGTTCATCTGTTTGACATTCAGCTGAAGTACGTATGAGGAGTTACAAGCTAGTAGGAGTAACAGCAACAAATTCTCATTTTAAGAGCTCAGTGACTGAAGTAATTTCTCTCTAGCAGTGTTAAGACAGGGTTTCAATACAGCAGTGTGTAGAATTGCATGGATAAGGAATATTTATTGGAAGAAGTCTTTTTTTATTAAAAGATTATTTTCACTAATCTGCACTTTACATCGAAGCTATACAAATACTCTTTATTAACAAAAAAAAGTGGAGCTGCTATTTTTGGGTCCAGACATTGTGTTTGGACTGTGCTGAGTTTCCTTGGCCTTTTAATTTCTGTTGAAAATTTCCTGTGTGTTTTAACCTTTTCTCTAAATTTCAAATCCATGCTTATCACTGCTGAACTCCTCTCCAGCAACTACCCCCATCTCCATGGTTTGGAACAATATTATTTCCTTCAAACAGAACACCAGAGCCTTTCTGCCTTGTCTGAAACCACTACCATTCTGTGGTCAAAAACCCTATAGAGCGACCATCCTGAGGGAAAAAAGGGATCTGTCCAGGAAGCTATGGAGATGTACCACTTTGTGTCTCAAAGAGGACCTGCAGCAAGCCATAAAAAGTTTCTGCAATGTCTTTCAGTGAGGCACAAAGAGAAACTTGTCTTAAGATATATGATGAAAAAGCAAGCTGACCTGAAGCTCCTTGATCTTCTTCTGCAGCTGCATCACTATAGCTTGTTCATCTTCTATCTTGGAATTCAGCTGGCTCATTTCAAATTCTTTCCTGGCACAGAAAGGAAAACCCTACTGTGACAATTTGCCTTGAAGCTTCAAGTTAGGGTTTTGCAATTTTTAAAGAGTTGTTCAGTAAAACTTCTAACATATCTAAAAATGAAAACAATTCTCATGTATTGCAATTTGCATGAAAACACATTTTCCTCTGAGCAGCAGTTTCCAAGTCAAGCCTCTGCACGTATTTGTGCAATTATATCTCTTGTTCTTTTTGTCATATGAAAACAACACTATTTTCAGACTCAGCGTAAAAACATATTTTACAGACTCAGGTCTCCTAACAATAGTACCACAGCTAGTTAGGATGAACAACTTTAGAGAATTCCTTCAGCTTTCTCCTCTAAGCAATGAAAAACATTAGTAAGTTTCTGGGTTGTTTTTTTTTTTTTTAATGTAGGAAAGTTTAAAGAATTCTAATGTTTCAGGTATCATGTACACAACAGTAATTTTCCCTCCTTCCTTGGATACATATTTTCATGATGGAATTTTCTTTCAGCCACCACTAGAGCAGGATGACACATCTGAAGGCTCTTAAATGACACTGTAACTGTGCTGCTTTATTTGGTACAACAGAATCAACCTCTTACTTTTTCAGCTTTTCTTCCATTTGCAGCTTATCATTCTCCAAGTCCATGACACTCTCTTGGGTCAGCTTCAAATCCCCTTCCAGTTTGCGTTTTGCCCTTTCTAGATCCATCCTCACTTTCTTCTCTTGTTCAAGGGATCCCTCGAGCTTTTAGGAGCAAAGTCAATAAATACATTGAACACAGACAGTTTACAACAGCCAGATGAAGGCTGTGCCCAGTTCTGTGCTGAGTTCTAGTGAGCTGTGAAGCAGAAGCACTTAAGCATAAGCATCCTAGCTTACATTGTTTGTTTTCTAGCAGTCAGTGGGCACATGGGATAAAGAAATGGAACAACAGGGTTAGTTCGTGCTTTACATTTGTGCAAGCATTACAGTTCTCTTAGCAAAGTGCTGTTTGACTTCATGCCAGTTACACTGCAAGTGCAAGTTGGGAGGATTTTCCCTTGGTATTGCAATCCTTTGAAAGGCTGAACACAGATCAATTTTTGTGGTGTTCCTGTAATTATACCTTTTACAGACAGTCCTTTTAAAAGGACTACATTTCTATAAAGGACAGGAATATATTTCAAAGCTTTGCAACCTTTCAGTCTCATGAAAGGTCCACCATAAGTGGTGGTCAAACGAGCCTCGTGAAACATAAAGGCAGAGCCAGCTTACATCATCCACTTGCTGCTCCAGTTTCACTTTAGCTTTGCTCAGTGTGTTGACCTTGTCCTCTTCTGCTTGTAGGTCATCTAGAACTTGCTGATGAGATTCCTGCAAGGACTTTTTCTCCTTGGTAAGTTTGCTGATATTCTCGTCAAGTGTTGCCATTTCTTCTGTCAGATTTTTGACCTGTGTGAGAAAGGAAGATGTATTTGTAAGGCTTTGAAGGAAGGGATTACCATAACATGGCTCAAATGACTACTATCTGGTCTGAACCTGTAAGCAGGAAAACAAGAGAAAGAAGGATCTCTCCCCTCCCAGAACCTCGTGGCTTTTTGAGTTAAATTGCCATCAAAGGAATTAATGTCTGTCAGTTCTTGGTGTGGGGGTAGTACAAACATATTAAATTCTTCTCAGAGTCACTCTCATTGTGATGGACTTCTGCTTCTGATTCTCTGTGGGAGGAGTGGGTGTCGCCTTGGTTTTTACAGTGTTCTATGTTTTTACTTCGGTAGTAGAATTTCTCATGCATTTTCTATAAACATAGTCCTTGTTTTCCTAACCAGCATAGATTGTTTTGAACTTCTAAATTGTTTTCATTCCTTTCTTCTAAGGCGGAGAAAGATGATAGACTGTGTCATTATCCTGTGGAATTGTAGAGGTAGTAACCTCATTGACCAATCCACAATTGTCTTAAGAAAGATATAAAATTGATAGAATAAAGAAAGGCAGGCTCTCTTTGCTGGTCCTGCCTGGGAGGTCCTGACCTGCTCAAAAATCTGCGTGTTTCTTTTGTGTCCGACAGTGCGACAAGTGGGAGATGAGCTTTTTACTCTTACAGGCTTTAAGGAGGAGAGCTGGAGGAATTAATGGTTACAGCAGAAAATTGTTTACCTTAAAATGCCCCAAATAGATATCATTCTTTGGCTGAAGTGTAGTAAGACTCACTTAAAAAAAATAAGAGAAAACTTAGGCTCAGAGGTAACAATTTTTACCTCATAAGGTCAAATTACTGTATCTACTGACCCTTCAGTGTGGCCTGTGTAACAAACAGCGTAAAACCATCAGAAGACACCTAGCACAAGTTGTAAAGGTAATCCATGCCCAGCCTCCTTTGAATACATGGTGAAGTACTGAATGTACCTTGTTTTCAGTAGCATGCTTCTCTTTCTCTACTTTTGCAAGTGTTATTTCAAGATCATCAATATCCTTCTTGAGCTCAGAGCACTCATCTTCCAATTTTCTCTTCTTAGAAGTCAGCTCGGAATTCATCTCTTCCTCATCCTCAACCCTCTCTGTCAGTTCTTTGACTTTGGCTTCCAGCTGAATCTTGGATTTAATCAGCAAGTCGCAACGTTCCTCGGCATCTGCCAGAGTGTCTTGCTCCTGGTGTGGCACAAGGAAGGGGACAGCCATGACTGCCTGGCCTTTTTTCTCCCTCCCTGTTCCCCAATCCTGTGAGTGGTCAGGGAGCCTGATACTAAGCCACACAACAGAGTAAGGAAAATTTCCTACTCTTGATTTCAGAAGACAAGTAATTAACAGAGCAGGACGAGACAGTGGTGAGCATGACTAGTCACATACAAGACTACTTGCAATGTGTTACTGTCATGGACATTGCCTTGAACAGAACCTGTTAAGGTTTGCATTGTTAGCCCACCCAGTTATATGCTGCAACATGAGATTTTTTTATCCACTCAGAATTTTGGCAAGACACTGGCAAGATCAACAGCTTATTTTTATTAAATTCCGCTAACACTCTGGTATGTAAACCTTTGAGTTTCCAAGAACATCTAATAAGTATGTAAATCTATGTGTCTACTCACAGCTTGGAGCTGGAGAAGCAAATCATTTTTTTCCTGAACTAAAGAGACTTGCTTTTCCTCAAGTTCCTTTCTCCGGGCTTCGGATTTTTCCAGGGCCTCCTTCAGTTTCAAGAACTCTTCCTTCATATTGGCCATCTCCTTTTCAGTTTCTGCAGACTTCAGGAGCGGCTTGATCTTAAAGAAAAGCTTCATCCAAGGCCAGTTCTTCACAGCCATAAAAGCACGGATGTTCCACTGAATTACAAGCAGGGCGTCCCTGGTTTAAGAGAAAACAAAATTCTCTAAATTTTAGCCTGAATTGAAAAAGTGAGGGGCTTTTTTCATTCTCAGTCAGTTTCAGAGTTTTTTTTTTAGCAATATTAGGAACATGTACTAATTTCCAAGAGATACAAGAAACTTCCTCCAGTTCTCTTTATTTTTGGAGGCACAAAAAATTTCCAAATCTCATTTTTACCAGAGCTGCAGGCAACTAATATCCAGTTGCTATTATTTTTATCACACATCCACTTGAAGCTTTTAATTTAGGGTTATCTATAGCCTTAGGGACTGTAATTAATGGCTCTATTCAGCTTATAATTAAATGGTAATTACTATTATCTGCTAAGATTTCAAGGGGGTGCTTTCATACCTGCGCTCCACTATCTTCTGGAACTCAATCCGCATCAACCTGCCACGTGCTCTTGCCTGGATCATCGTTAAGATTTTCGCCAGTCTCTCATCCCTCATTTCTTCTAGATGGCCCAAGAGACCAGCCTTGAAGAACACCTGGTACATGCACAGATGTCAGTTCACCACAAAGGAGGATTTATATCAGAGCTACAATGACCTTGCTGAAATGGTTCATACTGGTATTCTTATGGACACATTACGAACTAGAAGAGTCTAGAAGGCCAAATACTACTTGCATCAGGCACTTCACTGTACCGTTCCAGAGCTGTTTTAAAACCGGGCTTCATCTCCCCGGTTTTGAATAGGCCGAGCCATTTTATCGCCACAATACCTTTCAGCTGTGGCAGGGTTCCAAGTAGGTCAGCTGAACCACATCTCCTGACTCCCAGAAATCCCTGCTAATGGGATCATGTGAGAATTGCACATGGCCTCATTTCAAAAGCTGCAGCTGATCTTGTGGTCCATCTATGTTTGAATGTACCTATATTATACTAAATAAGCTATTGTTTCATGGAGGGGGGCATGAGGCATCAGCTGCTGCTGTGTCTGCTTGTAGAGTTGCTCTAATAAAAGCTTTGTGGGAACTTGAGCCAGAGAGTTAAATTTCTTCTAGCACAGCTTAGAACCTTCTATCACTTTGCTGCTATTTTGCAGGTTTCTTGTATTATTAAATCTCCATTAAACACCACCACCAGAAATTGCAGTGTCCTATTCTACAAATTAAATACCAGATCTACCACTTTTCTTTTTACATAAGCAACGATAGTCTCCTCCAGTCACCTTGGTGTGTCCAAAACGATATTGGGTGTGGTCAACATCTAAAGATGCCATCAGTTTTTCAGCAGCTTTTCTGCTATCCACAAACTTGTCCTCTGGGATTGCTCCTGGATTCAGGATGCGGTACCTGTTAATAACAAATGAGCAATGTGTAAAATTGGCTTAGATTCTGCTTTGGGTTTTTTTTTCCTCTTCCCCCAAAACTTAAAAAAACCCGAAAAACAAACAAATGGAAATACCCTGGGTTATCTCCTGCTTTGTATCGATACAGACACAAGAAAGAGCAGAGTTCTGCATTCTGTGTCAGGCAAACTGGATGGAAGATAAACTTGAACGGAACAGGAGACAACCATAGCTCTGCACTACCTTTGTTTGAAGTCAGCATAAAGCACCCTGTTTGGAAAGCCCTTCCTGCAAATGCGGATGCCCTCCAGGACACCATTACAGCGCAGCTGATGCAAGACAAGGAATGCATCCATTTCGCCTGCAGGGGGAAAACAAGCCTAAATTAAAAGGAGCTTCTCCACAGGGCTTCATCTTCATTTCCCTGAGGAAACTGGAAAATGTGAGCTGTCATCTCCTGAGAGCACCACGTGACGAGGTAAAAAGCACAGACAGTATTTAAGTACAATCTGGTGACTCAGAAGTAAGTAATAGAATGACAGAGTTAAATATTCTGAAATTTTAAGACTATTGTCTTTTTCATACCTGGAGTTTTTGATTCATTGGGGATAATGCATCGTACGAAGTGAGGGGCTGTAGATTTTAGGTTAGTCATCAGCTTATTTAAGTTTTCCTACAACAGACACATTGAAAACATGATTAGCCTTAGCAGTTTAGTGGAATTCCAATCACTATTTCTTTGGTTTCTTGGTTGTTAAATTTAAGAAGCTCATCTTTCTAAAAGTTTTCCAACAAAATTAAAGTTACCAAAATCATTATAGAGGAATGTGTCCAAATAAACCAAAGTATGACTTAACATTATTACAGGGTTCCACATCAGTTTTAGCAAAGAAGATATGTATTTTACTTACAATCCCAGAAATTCAAAACGCCAGATGAAGAGCAAGCAAGATTCAGTATCATCCAGTGGAGTATTTCTGTAAAGCCAACTGCATCTTTGCCTAGCCACTTCCCCACTCAGTGGGGAGAGCTCACCTTTCCCTCCTGTTCCTCATAAAGGCTGGGTTTTTGTCTCCTGGCCAAACATTTTGCCTTTATTGGTCTCAATCAGACATGTCCCAGGCAGACAGCAAGCTAGCTCAGCAGAAGCCAACTATTCAGTGATCACCAGGCTCTGGGGAAAGGGTTCTGTCTAGTAAGTAGGAAATGGAGCCCATGGGAGGTAGAATGCAATGCCATCAGCACAACTGTGCAAACTGCAGATTTCTTGTTTACCAGTCAGGACAGCAAACAGCCTGAGCTGGGTACTAACAGCTGCTTGTGTGCTGGGAAATGGGCTTCTGTCTGTGGGTTATTAATTATTGTCTGAGTGCTCCTTCAGCCACCTTTATACCTCTTCAGCTGGTTAGATACAGGTTTCCATTTCCTGTGATTTCCCTTCATGGGGAGTATCTCCAAACGAGATAAAGTGACATGACTAGTGGGTAACCACATCCTTCCCAACCTGAGGTTTGTCTCAGTGTTACCCATAGAAATGGTAGTAATGGTAAAAAAAATGGTAAATAGCCCCATTTTAACTCAGGCACGATCCTAGTGACAGGTTGCACCAGAAGCACATGCCAGTCCCAGAGGAAGGGAATAACTGAGGAAACAAGAGCCTTTATGCCACTTCATTCAACAACTTTTGTTTTCCATGACTGCTCTAACCCTAGGACCCAATTACAAGCAGTAATCAGATAGGGACTAGCAAATTACTTGCAATCAGTTCCTGTTCCAAAGACAAGCACGAAGCTGTAAGCAAGCAAATAAGTGATTTAGGCTGTTGGCACCATTTTGTGACACTTTCTCAAACACAGCAAAAAGAACCATCTCCTGACTGCTCCAAGATGAAATGGAGCAGACCCTGACATGCAGTTTTAATAGCAGTCGTTTTCCTTAGCCAAGGTCAACAACCCTGTCCACGAGCCAAATTTCAATGTTGGATTTCAATTTTTTCCTGTCCATTACAATCCTTAACATTCTTCTTAAATGCATTGTCTTAACTCAAACTGCGAGGTGTGGAGAGGTAACAAACCTTGTGCAATGAGGACACTGTTTGGAAAGAAGCACCTTTCTTGCGTTTCTTTTCTCCACCCTGGTCACCTAAGGAGGAAAAAAGAAGCATAAACCAATCTGTATCTCAGCAAGGGGTGCAGGCAGAGTGTGGAAAACAAACCACGTTAATAGTGCTGCTCTACTTGACTATAAGACTCTGATTGCTCAAATTTTATACAAGATATTCTGAAAATCGTGCGTGATATATCACGCATTTGCAGCTCTCTGTCCATAGTTAGGAATTTTGTCAAAGACCACTGTAAACTTTCTGGATTGCATTTGCATTTCAGATCTATCCTGCATCGCTTCTTATGCAGAAAAGCCCATAAATATGAATATGGTGGAAAAATAACTTTTAACAAAAGTAATTTGTAGTTCGTTAAAAGCTCCATAGGGTGAGATGATGTTGAAAAAGAAAAACTTATAGAAAAATAATGCTTACAAAAAATTTATACTGCACATTGTATTGTATAGAAACTGATTCTCTGCTATGCAGACACCAAGCTTGTGCAAGTAAGATATGTCTAGAATAGAGGGAAATAGATATTTGTAATTTTAGATATAGTAACTTTGCATCCCCTGAATTTTGCTTAAAGCTTTGGAGTCAAAATCACTCAGATCCTCCCAAGGAATGCTAGTTTCTAACAAGACCTTTACAAAGTTTCACAGGTTCCTGACTTGACCCGAAAATGTACAGCAGTTGCTGCAGCTTTCTGAGCAGAGATCATTCCCAGGAGGTTTGTCATCGTGTCACCTGTCAACAATAGTCAACATAAAAGGAGAAGTGAAGGGTGCAATGTGCTTGATGCAATTATCCACAGGCTTTCCCCCTTCAGAAGGTGACACTGCTGAGCCTGAAAAGGCTAATCTGGACAGGCTGTTCCTTTCTCCTGACACCAAAGAAAAGCAAGGTGGTATTCTGACAGACAGGACTATCCACAGGTGGTTGATAACTTGCAAGGATTTGCCAGTGGCAGGATGTTTGTTATTTACATTCAGCTTCATCTCATTCCCATTACAAAGTCTTCAGCCTGCTTGCTTCCTAGGAAAGTGTCATGTGATTCTTGACAAGAGCATCTCTTGAAATGAGGTTTCTAATAAACAGGCTGTAAGTGATTGCAACTCCAGGACATAAGAGCTACATCTTTGTAATGAACACCAGTTATTTACTTAAGATCAATTTTCTGGATGTTTGCTACTTGTCTTCTCACAAATAAAAGGGTTCTGTGTAAAGAATCGAGATTAAATATGTCCTCAGAGACACATTATTACATTGTACATTAGTGCAATGTACATTGTCAAACAAAAAACCAGCAGCAAACAAAAAGGAAGACATTGGCAAAGCCTTCTACTGTGGCCTATGTGGAATAGTGTTCCAGTACCTTCAGTGTGTACTTGCCACTAATCCAATAAAATATTCCAAAACTCTCTCTTAAACTTGGTATTTCTCATTCATTTCAGGGGGGCTAACAAGGAGTACTACAGCAAGCGAAACAAGAGCTGTTCTTTCTTGTTGGCATTTATGTACACAATCTTTTGTGCCACACTTGGCTGCCTATTGGAACACTTGCATGCTCAAACTCCCACTGGGCTGTTGAAAGGCAGCTTTCCTTGCCGCAGCTGCTCAGAGGTGCTGTACACTCAAACCAGCTGAGTTAATGGTCTCCTTCCTATAACTGGAACACTCCTACAGCTGCTGTGCACATCGGAATAATTAGTCACTGCCTCATCTAGCATTGAGGCAATTGCAGTTGAGAGGATTGCTTAGTTTTTGAGATTCATTCCCCAGCACACATCCCAATACCCAAAGAAAGCCGTGTGAGCTGGTTCTGCTTACCGCTGTCAGCGCCAATGTAGCTTTCAAACAAGCTTGCCAGGAGTTTGTTGGATGATTTCTGGAAAATGCCTACTACGGTTTCATTAAGTGGGTCCTTGTTCTTCTCAAGCCACCCGATGATGTTGTAGGGAACCTACAGCAAGGCATAGAAAACAAACCAGAAGTTGCAAATGTTCCCCTTCAGAGCAGCCAGGAGCTCTTTGCCGTTCGGCTTGGAGCCAATGACATTTTGTGAAGAGCTGTGCTCAGAGCAGCACCAGCTGCCCTGGTTTTCATCACTTCCCCTCCAATTCTCTGCTTCCTAATTCCCAAACCTCTCTTTCTAATAATTAGCATGTGAATCCCACACACCCCTTCCAAACTATCTGGTCCCTGCATCTTCTCATGTGGTTATATCTCATGTGGAGATACCACATGGCATTGGTGTCCCAGGAACCCTATTAAAAAGGGCTGAAGTATAAATCACACAAGTAATAATTTAACTTCAAAATAGAATGCTACACTGGAATAATTAGGGTTTTCTAACAGAATCTTGATGATTACAAACTAACTCCAGGACTTTGCCACAGCTCTTTTTAGTGGAAAAATATGTTCCATTATCAGTACCACAAGGGAATAGAAATTCTAATTTTCTTTGCTGAATGCATTAACAACTACAGATAAGTACCAAGATCAGCATTATTTCTTTTAATAAATACAAAATTAGCTAAATGCTCAATTATAATTTGAAATTAACAGCATCAGGTAAATTCCTGCTCTGCTACGCTGAGGCTTCTTATCAATCATAGTTTGATTAAAAAATTCCTGTGACCCTCTCAAATTCTTTCTGCCTATCTGGTCTGAAAACAGAACTTGAAAACTGGACAAGTTTTGGCTCAGGTATCACAGTACCGGATTATGTTCTCGTTCACCTCATCACCAGTGAACCTGTAAACTGAACCACATCAGAGCTAATCACAATTCCTTTGGCCATCTTTTGTTCTGATACAAGTCTACCTGCCAGCAGAGGAACTTACTGCACCAGCATAATGAAGGAGTTCAAAGTGAGCTTCATATTTCCTTTTCTTATCAGGCCTGGGCTTCTGTAAGTTGGGTGACTTGCCAAGATGGTTGTCGTAGAGTTTGGATTTGAATGTCATATCTGTAGCTTTTGGGAACATGCACTCCTCTTCAAGGATAGACAGGATTCCCAGTGGCTGTGGATTTAAGAGCATCTCTGTTGGAAAATGTTTAGGCTGCCTGCTTTCAGTGGCTATGCAGTCTGTAAGTTTTATCTGATGGAGTTTTAAGCCAGCAAAACTTCTTCTAAAAGTGAGGAGGAAATCTTTGACTATTCTGTTAAAATAGTAACCACCCCTTTGACTATTCAGTATGTCACCTTTCACTATTGTGTAATTTCTGCTTTAGGAGGCTTTATGATGGCTTCCAGAAAGGGTTTTCATTTATCTTTCAGGGCAGCTGGACCCACCAGCATTTTATCATTCATGTCTCAGGAAGAGAAGAACAAACTTCCTAGCACTGGGCAGATTGGTTTGGAAGGATTAGGATCATGCACAGATACCCTGCCCTTGGACAAGAAAGTGATCAAGTAGAAGACCACTTAATAATCAGCCTTTCTACTTCTGCTGTTATGAATTTCCTGCTAATGCCAGATGCAAAATTTCATGTTTCCTCACAGATCAGCAGGGTTAGATGCTGTGCCATAAAACATTGCAGAAAGAGAGAGGCAAAGAGAGGTTATACAGCAGGGGACTACTGTCCCCACCAGGATCACATTGTACTCCCAAAGAAGGGAAAAGAAAAGACATATCCCATGCTGGGGAAGTGGTGAGAGGTTTCTTTCCTTTTCAGGGTAGAAAGAGCACAAAGGACTTTGCACCTCAGCATGTAATGTGAGAAAGAGGAGCCTCACGGGAGACGTACAGGGCACAAGGCTGAAACATTGCATTTGCCCTGAAAAGCTGACGAGCTTGATGTTAAGCATATGTGGTACACACTAAATAGAGGAACAGCAGGGACAGAGAAAGATAACAGTGCAAACCAGGGAAGATGATACAGCCATACAAATTACCAGTTACAGCACATTGGCTGCTGTTGGATCTGTGAGGCACAATTACAAAGGTAAAGCTGTGTAGTCACAAATACTGTTTTTCCTTTGATTGTGTATTCCAGGTAGAAAGGCAAGAAACTTGTCATGCTGTTTATCCTACTCTGTTCACTAGGCCACGAGGACATCCAAAGGAGCATCACAAATAGAACCAATTCAGTGAATACTCCTTGGCACGTTCATACCTTCTCGATTAGATCAATGCAGGCCTGCAGGTCCATGCCAAAGTCAATGAATACCCACTCAATGCCTTCCTTCTTATACTCTTCTTGCTCCAGGACAAACATATGATGATTGAAAAACTGTTGCAGTTTCTCATTAGTGTAATTGATGCACAGCTGCTCAAAGCTGTTAAACTGCAGAGATAAAAAAGAAGCGTTTGCACCGGAGTTAACTTGGTGGAACAGCAAGAAGGAAACTGCTTACAGCCCAAAGCATATGAGATTTTGTTCCCAAGAACTACTGGCATGTCCAGCTAAGTGGTTTTTACTGTTCATGGAAAAAATCCCCATGTAAAGTCATACACATTATTTGCCTTATGGCTTTCTCAGCACTTTGCCTTCTGTTCATTTAGAAAGAGAAACACCCAACCAAGAGCATCTTTTATGTTCTTCCACCCAGTCCTCACACATTAATACTCACATCAAAGATTTCAAATCCAGCAATATCCAGGACTCCAATGAAGAACTGTCTTGGCAGCTTAGTGTCCAAGGTCTTGTTGATACGGACCACCAGCCATTTGAACATTCGATCGTACACTGCCTTAGACAAGGCTCCCACAGCATACAGAACCTAAAATACATGTTTCAGAATACCACTGTGGGAAACAAAATCCACTGTGGAACACAAGGATTTCAGTGCAGTAGCCTGTTTCAATGTCTGCTTACAGTTCAAATGAAATTTCCCAATGGTTTGTATAATCACCAAGGCACAGTTAATACAACACACAGATTCTCCTATTATCTCTGATGGATTTTATTCAAATCAGTGCTATGTGGATATCTACTACCTAAGCTATGTGGATGTCTACTAACATGTACATAAAGTGCTCACTAAGTACATCTCGGGAAACACCTGGACAGCAAGTTCCAAATATTTTAATCCATTATACTGCTGTGGAAGTAAGGTAGCAGAAAGCTCAGAGGCCAAACACCAGCTATGATATCCAGAGCTACTGCCAGAATATGGGGGAGATCTATGCCCAAGTTGTTTATTGACATTTGCTTCTAATTTTTGAGGGATGCTACGGCATGAACAGGCAATAGGAAAAGTCTGTCTAAAGTCTCTTCTTTAGCCTGTGCATGTCTACATCATTAGGATACACCTCTCTGTAGCAGTTTTCTGGTTTCTGAGCCTGTATCACAGCCTGTCTTCAAACAGCAACTTTTATTGTAATCAAAATGCTGCAGCATCTTCTACAATATTGCTACAGCTGCAGCATAGCAACCCAAGGAGTCTTTTCCCCTTAAATTAAGAAATAACTTTAAGTGGATATTGCCTTTAGCTGATTGAGGTCACACAGAGATTAAAATTACATGAATAATGAATGAGTGATGAATGAATAAATAATCCATGGCTCAAATCTTCTAGGCAACTATTCTCATCCAGAATTATCTGTCAATCCCCATGCGTTTTTACTTCACCTGGTTTCCTGGAGTGGCTGCTACTAACACATCAGAAAAACAATTCTACCAAAAGCAGTGCTGGCCAATATTCCTTTGTCAGTCTCTTCCCCTGTCTCCCACAATTTCACCATGTATTTCCCCAAGTTTGGGGATATAAAATGAGAACAGGTACTAGAGGCTCATGTTAATATTTCTAGCAGCTGCCTGTCTCTCTGACATATTACAGGAAAATCCTCAAGGCTTGCAAGACAGGCATCCAAATATACTGAAAGCATCTCCTCACCTGTTCAACACTTTGACCTTTGGTCACATACTCGTTGCCAACTTTCACTCTAGGGTGCAACAAACCTTTAATCAAATCAGAGGAGTTGATTCCCATCAGGTAGGCAGCTTTGTCAGCACCTGGGCAAGAGAAACAAAGCTTCAATTGGCTTTAAACTTCTACAAGAATCTTCCTTAAGAAACTCTTCAGGTTTAGGGAAAAGAACATATCTCCACACTGGTTATAGGCAGTTTCAGGTGTAAGAGAAAATAAGGACCTGAAGTCATGAAAGAGAACATTAAGGCAGCAACATTTCACAATTTTTTTTGTGCAATTTTGTGCAAATTTGTCTCAAAAATGGAATTTGATCCTGTTAGTCTGACTGTGTCTGTTCATCTCCTGCTGAGTAAGGTTATCCACCACTGAACAAACCTGTTACAAATACAGCACTCTTGGCTGATCAGAAGCTACGGCATGTAAGAACAAAGCAAACAGGCTGCTGCTTCCTCAGCACAGTGCCTGGTACATGCCAGACTTCTGAAGCTGAGGAGTAATTTTAGGTAATATTCTTACTTTCAGTGCCATCAGCCTCTGCCTGCTCTTCTCTGGGTCTTTGCTTGAATTTCATATTCCCAAAGTGCATGATGGCACCTGTGAGCTTGTAGGAACCAGCCTTCTCGTCAGGCACAAATCCCAAGATGTCCATGGCTTGCTATGAAAAGGAAACACAGATATTTTGACACTTCCCTGCTCAAAAGCAGGGCAATCTACCTTTGCATGGCAGATATTGCTATCCTGACAAGGGTGTTACCACCCAAAGCAGCCACTGGAACACCCTCAAGACTCAGCAGTGGCAGGGGAACCAGGGCAGTGCTCTCTTCATCTAGCATTTTATATATAAAAATTATAAAAGTTGGACATTACAGGGAGCAAGGTCAGATTCAAAAGTGTAATGGTTTACCAGGCCTTGTGCTTCACAGCACGAATGCAGTTAAGATTCATTCCTGCTTTTGTTTTAGTCCCATAGTTTCAGTGACAGAAGTTAGGCTCCTCCTAGCAGTCTTCCACCCCTGATCTAGGAAACCCACAGCCAAACCCACATAGACTCACATCTGTTGCCAACAATTCTTCTCCATCATCCAAGTTGTCCACTGTAACTACTCCTTGTGAGCAGAAGTGGTAGTCATACGGGTTGGTAGAGATCAGCAGCATGTCTGTAAAAGAACTGCCAAGGTCAAAACTGACACCCATTCACGTTATCCTCAAAAATGGGGATGGAAAAAACAACTGTAACCTACATTTGTCTCTGCACTACTGAGTTGTTCTGTTGTTTTTATTTTAATAACTGCAGGGCAGAAAGCAACTCTCTTATTCTACTATGTTAGTCTGAAGATGTAGAGATGTGAATAAAAAGAATATAGAGAGATGTAGAGATGTGAATAAAAAGAATATGGAAATACTGCATATTAACATCTATTGTGCATACACATGGATTAAGCATATATTGCAGTATATTGAGTTCATAATTTTCTGTATAGTCCTACTTTCTGCCTTGCATGCCTTTAGGGGTAAAAAAATCTCATCTAAATAGAGAGGAGAAAAAGATTTTAGTATGATCCAAGGCAGGGAGTATGGGCATGGCTCCCCTTTTTTATAACAGACTCACAGAACAGTGACTTCCAGCACCCTTTGCAGAAGACACCTGACTTTTGATAAACAAAAGTCAGAATATGGCTTGCTCCATCGCTCATCTTTCCTTCATATAAGAACCCAGAATTGCAGAGTTATTTTCTACAAAGCCAGCTGGCTCCAAAAGTACAGGCACAGTCCTGCTTCCTTAAATTAACTGAGTTTCACCCACATTCACCAGACCGAGGTTTGGTCTAGATTTCAATCTTTTATATGCAGACACACATCCCTCCATGTCTAAATATGAATGTATGCAAATATGTGGCTATCAATATATGTTTATATGAAATCTTATTCTCTATAAGCCTTGCTTTGCTATGTAGTCACTATGATATATATGACTTTATCTGTACTTATGCCCATCCATACTTACTGATATTTATAATTATCCATATTTAGCTATGGATGTGTTTATATACAAGCACATACATTTCTTGTCCACACAACACAAGTCCCTGTTGGTTTCAGCCTCTTCAAGAGCCTGCAGACATGTTCCTGCTGGCTAAAAAGGTGTGTGCTGTTGTGGAGCACACAGAGAGCTTATGAGAAACAGAGCATTTTCCCAGCACAGGGATTATCACAGGAATCTTAGTGCAAAGCTTCCTTGGAATCTTTCCCGTAATTGTCATTAATTAGGCCACGTAAAGCTTAGAGTGTTAGGGACTTGACCGCGCACTGTCAGGATAATAAGACTTCAAAAGAGATTATGATTGCTATGGCTTAGTGGGAGTTCAGAAGAGCAATAAAGTGACTCTCCAACGTATTTTACAAAATGTGTTCCTTCAGAGCACAAATTGAAGTCAGCAAACCACGCTGCTTAAATAGCTAGTGAAGGTTTTATTCAAAGCATCTCAGCCCCTCTCTGCCCTTCCCCAGTGGGTCTGTGGGACCACACTGAGCCAAGCTTGAAAGGGGTAATAGCCACATAACCAGCAGCAGGCAGCTTTGAATATTCTCTCCTGCTACACAACATGCTGGGATGTCAGTTTTGTCACTTGGGGCAGAAAGAGGAAACTAGCTTTTCTTCATGGACCTATAAGCAAGTCTTCTCATATGTGAAGATCTGGATAATTAAAGTTTTAGCACCACAAATCCTTTGGAGGCATAGTATTTTCCAGATGTTTTGAGACCTTGGATTACACAAATTCAGTGTGACACTTTTTGCCTTCATAGTGCTATGTTTTAAAAGTCCTGCCTGAGTCTTACTCCCATTAGATTAATCTGTAATATGAGATAAATGCTCTCTGCTGCTGCTACTGGAACAAGATCTCTAAAAGATTTTATTTGACAGTGGAAGTTCAGTTTCATCAAGTGGAAGCATAAGGGCCTTTCTGCACATGGGTTTTCCCCCTAACCCCTTCTTATCCATTATCTATTCTGGTTCTTAAAAAAGCTTTAGGTTCTTAAAAGCTGTGGATCCACATAATGCTTACCTAGTAACTCTGGTTTCTTTCCTGACAGGATTTGGTAGAAGATGTGATAGTCTCTTTCACCAGGTTGCTGGAAAATCACTCGGGATTTCTCCAGTAAATCTAGTCACATAAAGAAAAAATTCAGTGAGAAAGGGTCTCACAGCTTTCAGATGAGCAACTGTATTTTTTAAAAGGAGAAAGTTTGCTGCTTACAAATCTCAATATCAGCAGATGACAGCTTGCCTGTCGTTCCAAAATGGATTCGGATAAATTTACCCTAATTCACACAGAAGAATATTCTAATTAGTGCATGTAATATACACAGAGGGAAACAAAGGATGCAGCTTGAAGCCAATCATTTGGCCCAAAGAATCAATTCATGCCAACTCCTTGGCTTTGCACAGGCATAATTGCAATGAAAAATATCCAACAATGATATTACTGTCTTCCAAGCCTAAATCTGTACACAGAGCTATGTAATCTGCTTGTGGAGAAAGGATAACAGTGTACTTATCTGCCAGGCTAAGACATGGCAAAGTACATGGCTTCCAGTTGCATGATGCAGGTTTACTGTAATGCAGGACTCAGAGCACTAAGCCTGGGCTTAAGACACACAGGCTCCTTTTTGGACTTCTCCTCATTTGCAGTCCTCCCTTACAGAGGACTGCTGTGATTTTACACAGCTTTGCCCATTAAATTTACACATCCATCCCTCCCAATTCATAAAAATTTAGTAGTTTTCATTTAGTTTCTCATATTCAAACACACAAACTTTTAAAAATAATTAATTTCTGTTCCAGCTGACAAGCTCCCTATACAATTGTGTAGCTTTAGAGATGCTTACAACCTCTGATCCTCTCCACCCCTTCCAATTTAATTTTTAAAAGGATTTGTTAGGGAAGCATGGGCTCCAAACTCAGGCTTGTCATCCTCATGCCATTCCTCTAGGACCTCTGGGACAATGACAAGCAAACGTGGCAGAGGCAGAGCTCCCAAGAGGATTGCTCTCCTGCAAACCCAGTGGAGAGGAGGAGAGGCCAAGGTGATGGCAGCAAGGAGGGACAAGCAGGGACAGCTTCCTGAGCCAAAAAGGTAAATGTAATGGCTCAAAGGTAGGAGTATTGCTGCAGGGCAGGTCTGCACAGGGGAGGATGTGGGAGGGAATGGGGACTGTGGTGTATTTCTGACACTTGGTGGCAAAGCACAGCTACCACAGGGGGAAAGAGGAAAAAAGGGGTAGGAAAATAGTGCAGAGGCTGTTCTGGGGAAGATCAACCACTACTGTTTAAAGAGCTTTCTAAAACTGGGTTTTGCTTGTCTTCTGTTCATTTCAAACAATTCAAACAGTTTAAACAATTATTCAAGCTTGGTCTTTCTTTGTTTTTCCTTAATTTTAATCATTTCAGTAGGAGATTTTTGTTAGATCCCACTATGTTATTCTTTCACTCTGTGGAAATCCAATAATTTCAGTGGGCAAAATGCAATCTATGAAGGGATTATTGACATGGGTGTTATTAACTGGCCATTGTGGAATAAGACATCACTAGATTATGCTGCAGACTTACAAAACGTGAGGAATTGTCATTTCTCAGGGTTTTGGCATTTCCAAAAGCTTCTAGGGCTGGGTTTGCTTGAATGATTTGATCCTCCAAGGTTCCCTAGAAATCAAGGTTGAAACACCATTGAGAAACCTAGAGGCCACAGACTCAGCTGTCAGCTCTAACTCAGCCATGCATTCACTTACAGAGTGGAGCCTCTGTAGCAAAGTGATTTATTTAGCTTCACCCCAGGGGCGGCACAGTGTGAATGGCAGAACAGCGAGACCATCAGTCAATTATGAGAGCTTAAAAGGCCTCCAACATTCTGCTGCTCCCTACTGTTTGGCTTTGGAGATTTATATCTTGTGCCATCTGCATAAGAAAGAAGTCACCGAGTGTACTGGGGAGCATGTGGGGACATCTGAGGGATGAGGAGCTGTGTGTAGGAGAGGGGCTGCTGAAGACAGTGACAAGCACTAGAGTGCATTTGATTTAAAGGCACTCGGAGCCTGTAACATTTGGGATTTTTGGAGATGAGAAGAGCTTTAACTGTTGCAGGCACAGTTTGGGAAGTGAATAACTTTTCCTGCCAGGGGTCATTTATCATCCACCCGGGAACTGCACAAAGGGAAATGCTGAGGCTCGTGGCACACCTGACACAGCCCAACACCAGTTTTGTGAGGCAAAAATAAAATAGCAAAGCTGATGACTTACCCCAGTTTTGGTAGCTGGCTGTTGACAAAATAGGAGCACAATGGAGAGAAAAAAGAGAGAGAATGTGAATACCAACACAGAGAACAATACAAAATATAACAATTAGCAAGGGCAGTCTTGTGGGCACTAACACATCAGCAGTGCTTTTTGAAGCCTTCAGAAAGCACGTGCGGCTGTTACTTTGCATTCACCACACATCACAATGCTGCAAAAACAGATATTGCAGCTGGAGGATGTCTCATGTCAGGTTTATCAGGTCAGGTTGCATTTCATTTTCATCACTCTTTTTTTCCCCCCAAAAATTATCCAAAAGTTCAAGTGCAGCACAACCTTATTGCCTAGAACTTGTCTGTTTGCATTTACATGCTTTTATTCTTGCCACCTAGCAGCAGTCTCTTTTCTCTGTTCACTTAGTTGGTGTTTTGGTCTGTCATGGGACATCTCCAGAGCAAAACCAAGTTTATTTCTGCAGCAGCAGTTCAGACAACAAGCTAGGGGTAGGAGCACCACTGCTGCATGAGCACAGCAGGTTTTAGACACCACGATGGGCACCAGCCTCACTGCATGCAGGAAGCTGGCTCTGGACAACTCACACATTTGTTAAGA
This sequence comes from Eopsaltria australis, assembly GCA_034509425.1. Taxonomy (NCBI): domain Eukaryota; kingdom Metazoa; phylum Chordata; class Aves; order Passeriformes; family Petroicidae; genus Eopsaltria; species Eopsaltria australis. Next base: position 1,782,239 of record JAVTVJ010000280.1, read on the forward strand.
AAGCCTTGCAGGCCTCAGGAGAACGTATCTTAGATTTTGATGACGTGAGTTCTGCGCACAGGCTTGAAATATGGCTGAAATTTTGGCTTTGTAAATACAGTTCCTAGGAATCAGTTAATTCACCACAAAAGAGCACTGAACCCTTCAAGTGCAATGAAGCTCATAGCAAATAAGCTCATAGCAACACAAGACAAAAAGCAGCATGAATACAATATTCACTGTAACCTTAGAGAGCACTTATAAGCAGAACAGCACTTATCCAAACAGAAATACAGAAAAGCTGATTGAAAAAAAAAGCTTTTGTCAAAACAATCCTTTTTTGTGGACAAAAAAGCTTTCAACGAAACAGACATTTTGATGAGATGTTATAATCCTAGTCTCTTTGAAGATTTTCCATTTGAAAAAACAAATTTTCTTATTTTTTACAATCTCCCTGTCTTTTGACCAGCTTTAACACAATCAGAAGAATATTTAGCACACACAAAAACTGAATCTCCTAGGGAAAAAAAAAAGTGGCAGCAACAAGCATCTGTCCAGAAGCAGAAGTGGTGTTTCAGGTGTGCATTGCCTTTCACCCTTCAGAACAGCATGCTCTCAGTGCTGCAGACTCGTGAGGTTAGCTGTAGACAGGAGAGGGACCCTGGGAGTCTGAAATGAGTCAGCCACCAGCAGACTTACATTGCTCTTTTTACCAGTTTCACCCAGGGCTGCCACTGTGGCAAAGTACTGGATGACTCGTTTTGTGTTGACAGTCTTGCCAGCACCGGATTCTCCACTGGAGGAAGGGGAAAGAAAACAAAAACATGGCTCCAACAGCTGCAACTCATCCTTTTAACCCCTGTCCAATTCCTCCCCTCAAGGCTCTTCCCAGACCCACTGACTCTGCTATCTGCAGCCTGTTGCTCAGCCATTTCTGTGGAAATCACATCAAATGGACTGAATGAAGAGGTGAACTCCTATGACAGCAGGAGCTTGTTCTTCACACAGCTGAGCTCAGAAGCCCCGTACAAACCCATGCTACACTGAGCTTCTTTCAGGGGCATGAAGTTTTATTGCAAACATCCAGACTGACTCTCTGGGGTATACATATATACAGTTAATGAGCTAGAAAAAGTAGAGGAAAGCTGCAGTAATTTGCCAGCATACCCAAGAGCCCATGTAACTTTGTAGAGACATCCAAGTCTCCATCCTTTCATGCTTGCCAGTAAATGTCACACCTTCTCTTTTCTACCTTGGCCATCTCCCCCTCTTTAGATGCATCTACTCAACACTCTGAAATATAACTTTCAGTGAGAGTGACCACACTGAACAGAAGGAGTCCTCTGTGTCCAAAGAGGACAGCCACAGAAAGGCTACTCCTGCAAGGAGCAGTTTTAATTGCCTGCTGGGTTGTTTTCATGCCTACGTGTACTGTTCACCAGATGGGGATCAGAAATGGGCCAGGCTCCATCAAACCTTTAGCTACTCCTTTCTCATGGAGGCCAAGTTAACCATCAGATGGCCAAATTGAGAGTTATTACAGCTTGAATCAAGTTCCAGGCAATTTAGCTGAGATTTTAAGAGTCAACTTGTATTTTATAGTGTTTTTCTCTTCAAAGTTTTTCACAGCAACAGAGTATCAAATTAGTCAAAAAAGAAGAACTTACGTGATCAGCATAGACTGATTCTCCCGATCTGTGGAGGGGAAAAAAAAAAGACAAACTTAGTAGAGTGTACAAATCACTTATTATAATTGCAAATGAGTACCAGAATCAGTCATGCAAGGAAAGGAGAGAAACACACAGAGCAAAGACAGAAAGATAGAAACTGGTATCATTTAGAATGATTTCCAGAAGTGCAAGTTCCAGCTCTGCCCTGAATCCTTCTCTTGTGTTTTGCTCAAATTGGTATTAAATACCTGTCAGTTGTACACATTCATCTGTGTCTGGGAAACGGTAATAAAGAAAGTAATTTCCTGTTCTCAAAACATTTATTCTCTTACTCCTGAGCGTGTCTTTGCTCATGTCTGACCTTTCTGCTCATGCAATACTAGACTAACCCAAGTAATTTTGCTCTTTTTTTCACAGGCTGTTCCTTGAAATGCATGTGTATTCCTTTTCAGCTGGCCGTGCTGCTGGAACTAAGCAACCTATTGTCCAAGCCTAAGTGCCTGACCAGAAACAAGCATTTATTAGAACACTCTGCAACCCTAATATATTATTAATCAAGTTCAGCGAACACTAAACCGTGGCAGCTTCCCAGGTCATTGAGCCTAAATTCCTCTTTTCCTTTTATAATTCCAGTCGTCATGGCAGGCCACATATTGAGCAGCCTTATCTGATAAAAGAACATCTCTTTGCAGCCACACACACATCCCCTCTGCCTGGTGCTTTTTGTCCCCTCACAGATGAGGCACTTTCCATTTTATTAAAACCAAGGGACAGCGAGATGTGTTCTGGTCAAGTCGCTTCTGGATTTATCCTGCTGCCTCGAAGGTCTTGGTGTGAGCACATCGCTGCTGCCCTCTGCTGATAAACTTTTTTTTCCCAGTAACTCGAGGGTCAGGGTGAGGAAATTTGCCAGGGAAGTCTGGAGTTCGCTGCCACAGGACTGGTGCCAGGACCCAGGGCAGCCGCAGGTCAGGTCCAGGCCAGGTGTGCTCCCAGCACCCCTCAGGACTTGCCTTCACCGACCTCCGAATGCACACATCGTATCAGCGTCACGGTGCGGAGTGTAAACTGCCTGCAGGTTTATTTTTGAGTTTGGGAAAGCACTGACAGAGCTTTGGGACCTGGCCCCATTTCTGCTGGATTCACTCAGATCAGACAGCTAAATCTGTGCACCCGACAGACCCTTACCAGAAGTGCCACAGGAGCAGGCAGGGCAGTTCAAAACGAGTATACAGATACACACACATATATAAAACCATCACAGACTGCCGAGCCCCTGTCGCTTGTGGGCTATTTTCCTGTTTGTTACACACTGCAGAAGCTCTCACACACTTCCCTGCAGCACCGAGGAGGCCAACACGGGTGTGACGGGGGCAGTGTCACTTACTCCGCAGCATGTCGTGGTACGCGTTGTCAGCGATGGAGAAGATGTGGGGAGGAGCCTCCGAGCGCCGCTTGCCTTTGTACGCAGCAACCACCTCCGATTTGTACACTGGCAACCACTTGTAGGGGTTTATGGTCACGCAGAATAAACCGGAATATGTCTAGAGAGTAACGCAAAACCAGGGTGAAAAAATTCACTCAAGCGGTAAGGCAAAAAGTCTCGGCAGGATGTGGCATAGCCTGCTGCTGATTTAGGTTTGGATTCTGACTTGAATCTCACACTTTCTGAATTTCAGAAGATACTAAGTTTGCTAAGTGACTTCCTAATTGCAATTCATACCAAAACTACAGCTACTGAACAGTTTTCAAAAAGGGGAAAATGGGTTTTGAGGGGTCCACCAGAAATGGAAACATCTCCTTCAGTAAAACAAAGGAGCAGCAAATGGGCTTGTGCTTGATTTTGTGCCTTGCTACTCCATGGGAGCTGTTTCCTCTTGAAAACAGACATTGCAATGGAAAGTTACAGCGTCCCTGCTTGAACTCCATTTTTAGGAGGAGAAACAATCTCCCATTATTAATTTTAAGCAAGAACCTCAAGACGATTTCTGGTGGGCGTTCAAAGAGAAAACCACTTCATAGTGTTGTACCCCAAAGCTGTGGAACCTTTTTCAGCTTTTGGAGATGCCAGGTTGGTAAAAATCTCTTTATAATTGCTCTTTGGACAACATACATCAGATTGCTGGGGCCTGGTCACTGTGAGGAAGAATGAGCTTTGAGTTGTAACCCCAGGCAATTGGTGTCAGCTGCTGACTTTTCAAGTACTTAGCCCAGCTTGGGGGAAAATCTTCAAAGAAGCCCAGTTATCATGTGGGCACAATCACTATAATGAGCTCAAGTAAGTTCTAAAAGTTTCAGGTGAAATCCAAGTCCCTTCCCCTAAAAATAGCATTAGGACCTGCTCCCAAATGGCCTTGGCATGAATCCTCAGTCCCGTTTTCTAGAAAGAAAAAGAATAAACCCCTACCAGTAAATGGATTAAGGCAAGATGCCAGTTTAATTTTCTACCTATACTGATCTGCAAACAAAGCTATGCTTTAGGCCTTGCATGTCCATACAGGGGTTATTAGAGAAGCACGAAAAATGCTTGACAATCAGAATTTAAATGGGTAATGTTAGATTTGCTCTTCTGATGAACAGCAAAAACTAGAGCAGGGATTGGCTGGAAAATCAATGGATTCCTTTGGCTGATTTAAAACACAATTGAATGCAGCTAACTGAGAGCAAAATAAATCCCCATGGCTGGTGTTGACGTGGATTAATGTTAGAAGATGAAAAAAGTAAATTGGGTTTCCCCAACACCTTGACTTATGAAAAATGTCCCCCACCATCCCTTTCCTAGGCAAGCAAGCAAAACCAAGAAGCCAGGCATCATCTTATTCACTCAGTTTTGTGTCTGCATTCAGCCAGCTCCAAGCAGCATCTTTCTTGAGGTGAAGAGCAAGACCCTCCTCACTTTTGTGACTTATCAGAGTTGTAAAAGGAACATGAAGAACACGAGATGTTCACACAGGATGTCAGCACTTGTAACGAGGGTTGCTAAATCTCCCCCTGCAGTGGCCCTTACATAGATCATCCAGTTGCTGTAGCGCTTCCTCAGGTTGTACAGCACAGACGCCTCATTCAGGTGGGTCAGCATAGACATGTCCTCGATCATGTCAAATTTGGGAGGGTTCATTGTCTGCACGTCGTCTTCCTTTATAGTCATGGTCTGCAAAGACAAACAAATACAGCAACACTGGAAGACACTGGGATTCACTGTTGCTTCATACATGTTGTAGGAGAAAACATATTTGTGCCCCAGCAGAGGGAAGTTCGTGTCAATCCCTGCCTATGTGCGCAATACTGTGTGTTTGCACAGGTATCAGAGCAATGGGGGAAGGCTGAGATGATAAAAGTAAGAAGCACGATGGTATGGCTGCAAAAGAAGCCATGGAATTTGGTTAGGGCCTGGGTTTTTGCTCTGGGGAGCAAAGCAGAACTGGCTGGTTGCAAACCTCCAGTCACAGCCCGCCCCCGGCTGTGCAGTGGCTGATGCTCGCCCACCCATCGCTGCATTCCTGTTTTTCCCTTGGTGGGTTTTTGTGTGTTATCCTATCCTGAGCTGGCATCAGTGACTGAGGCTTCCCATTCACAGCCCATTTCATGAAACAGGCAACTGAACTGAAACCAGGACAATTCTGCAGCTTGCAGCTCTGGCCTTGATAGTCAGAGATCAGACCAAACCAGTTTTGTACCCTGCCATCCGTTGTCTGCACGGTCACTTTGCCTTCGCTGCTTTCTGTAATTTCAGCTTCAACGTAAGCTTTCTTTTCATCAGGAACCCAACATTTCTTCTTCCCTGTGAAATTAAGAAGACTGAGGGTTTACAGCCTTGCATCAAACAGCAACACCATGCCTAGCTAAGTGAGATTTCTGGATTACTTTTTCTGCAGAAACGACACAAAACCTCTGGGATTGCAGCAGATTGTCAGTGCTGGGAGGCTGCCTGATGAAGCAGAAGGCATAGGGCTCCCAAATGTTGTCTTTGAAACTACTGCTCGGCTTCCTCTAGATCCTTCCAGCACAAGGTGTCAAAATATTTCACAAGTGCTGGCTAAGCCTCAGCCTCCATGGGAAATCCATAATCATTATCACCAGTGTGCAGATGGAGGAACTGAGATCCAAGCCCAAATTAAGGCGTTTGCTAAAAAGTCACACAGAGAATTTCAAACTGCTCAAGGAATCCAGCCCACATTATTTGACTGCCAGCTATCAGATTTAACCTTATTCCTCCACATTCTTCTGAGATTTGTGTCAAAAATCAGCAATTTTAATAACTCACATTGAGTTATGAATGTGCCTTTTTAGAGTTTGGAGCAGCTGTGTGAGACTTTAGGTCTTTAGTTACAGCAACTGTTGTGAATAGTGAAAGGCTGCAGTTATTGATGTATTTACACTTACAACTAAACCTCAGGGCTCATAGAAACCCATTTAATGAAAAATAAATAATGAGAAACTAAAAGCTAACATCACATTATCATACAGGCTGCAAAGCAAATAGGATATCTAGTCAGGCCACAGAATGTCTCATTACAGAAACATCAATGTCTCTTGTTTCTCTCTAAAATTGGCAGAGAGATGATTCCCCTTTTAGCAGAGCAGTACCAATACACCTTGCTTCCAAATCCAGATAAAAACTTACTTGCCAGATTATTTTTATTTTTTTACTATCTGGGAGTTTTTAATAGCTCAGCAGAATAAAGGAACCCAAACTTGGCTGAACCAGCTACCTCCAGCCACAGCAGCACAGCAGTGACAGTGGAGGCTTTGCATCCTGCTTTGCTCTGCATTTCTTTGACTGCATTTGCATGTAACCCTCACCCCTCTGAGCCAGCCCCTGGCAGCACAAAGGGTTCTGCAACTCACCATCGAAGGCAACAGTCTGAGCCTTCATCAGCTCCTTCTCGCTCTTCCGCAGGTAGGGAGCAGCCTCCCCAAACTCTGACATATCGACCATCATCTTGGCAAGGCTTCAAGGTGGCACAGCTCACAGAGGAAAAAGAAAGGCACCCAGTCTAACAGAGAAAAGAGGGGAAAAAACAAAACAATTGTCTACTTTGTGAACAATGTCAGGCAATATAAAATGCTCAGCATAACGTGGCAGGTGGCTGATCCAAGGGATGATTCATACTAAACACAAATGCCTAACACAGATTTGGGACTATGCTGCACCTTTAGTTAAACCCTTCCTTGGCTCCTGAGCCAAATCAGCTGTGTCTTGAAGGGTTCTAAACTTCAACATTTGACACAGTTATCTCTCCAGGAGGATTTCGTCTCTTTTTTGTGGTACAAATGGTGCTTAAGAGCAGGGGGGGCCACTTGAAGCCGTGATTTTAAAAACCACTTAGCAGGGGCCTCTTCTGAAAGGGTGTGCTCTCCCGCAGGTCTCCCTGGGGCTGTGCTGCTCAGCGATTCCAGCAGCATCTCAGGCAGGCGTTTTTGGGGAAACAAGGAGCAAGACAGCACTGCTGCAAAGCTGCAGGGCTGTGTGCCTGCGCTCTCCCTGCAGACAGTCAGCACCAGAGCTGGAAACAGCGCTGCTCCCTGCGCTTCTCTGATTCAGGAATTGGCGTGCCAATAAAACCACGACTAACACGGCTCTGGGAGGTCCTGTGCTGGTGCAGCCTCGCAGGCTGCTGCTCCCTCCGAATTCACCAGGCTGGGCATCCCCCTGCAGCAGGGCACTGCTGAGGGCAAGCGTGTCTGTAGAACTGGTGCAAGGGCTTCATGTGTTTTCAGATTGCTTTGAGTTTATCAGTCCAGCTTAATACCTACACTTGTTTTCTCAAACGACAAGGGTGCAGTGTTTAGGAGTCTTTTTTCATGAAAGAGAGGGCAGGGGACATGGGTCCCACTGAGACTAATTTGCTGCATTTGTACTGCCAAGTAATTAATTTGTTTTGTAATCTCTAAAATGATCAAACAGATATGTCGGGGTTTTTTGTTTTGTTTAGTTTTGGGATTGTTTAACAGACACAGACATAAATACTTACACACACATAAACTACTCAGCATGTTGTCCAGAGAATGTCTAAAAGAAGTTCCACTGTTACAAGGTGTACACACACAATTTTAGAATTTCATGTATTTTTTTTAAGTCAGGTCACCATTTGACTCCTATTTAAAACTGTATAAGTGACCCTCAGGTTAATCTCTTCCCTTATTGTATTTACTGTGCAATATCCAGAGCAGCTGGATAAATTTTCAAGATCCCTATCAAGACAGACACTGTAGTATTTCAAAATTTAATTCTATTTATTTGTAACAAAATCCTGGTAGAGATAAAAACTCCCCATCAACCAAGACAGCTTTTTTTTCAACATGTTACTCCTAGGGAGTGTAAAGCCCTAAGACAGCAGAGTTGCCAAAGTGTTATATCCAGCCCTCTCCCACTGCTGCAGTAAAAACTTGATACCTTCTGTCTTGTTGCAGTAAAGCAAAAATTTTCTTTTTCAGAACTAGCCTTAATTTTTAATAGATTTTTAGGTAATTTTTCTAAACCTTAATCTTTTTAAAGCTTAAGCACCTACATAAGCACAAGTATTGCCAATTATTTTAACATCATCTGAACTGACCAAAATTCCCAGCTGGAGACACAACTCAATGGCAGAGCCTTCCTCTCTCTCTAAGTGTGTCTCAGCTCTAGTGGAACAATGAAATTATGTCAGTTCATACATTTAAACAGCAGCATTAGGGCAGGTAAATGTCATTTCACATTAAAGGTGCAAATGCCAGTGGGGCCACTCCAGTGGGGCCTGACCCAGGTCAGGTTCTCAAAAGTTCTAGAATACACTAGAGTGCTCTGAATCACTTCTGTGTCACCTGGCTCCATTTGCAGACCTTGAAGGGACAGTTCCTCAGCAATCACCTCCTTATCTGTTTCCCCTTCACATTCAGGGTGGACCACTACAGCAAGTATGTTTTGGTGTAAAGCAGCATTTTGGCAGTTGGGAGAGAATCCCTTTGCCTTAAGCAGCCTGGGTGTTTGGAGCCCAGGCAGAGCACACCTTGGGGTGCAGAGAACTCAGTGACACAAATCCATTGGTAGACACAAGAAGAGGGAAATTTTGTTTTGTTATGGATGCAGGATTATTTTTTAAATGCAGAATAGTCAGGACAGACAAGGCTAAAGCTAAAGGTGTTCCCTTTCAACCTGTTGTAGCTAACAACAGAAAGAGGCAGCCCTTATGTATCAGTTGTGGAAGATTCTTGGAAAAGCCTGCTCCCTGTAGAAAGCTGATATTGTTACACAAAGTGAAGTGGCGTGCCCAGGACCAGCAGTTTGGTGGTGCATTCAGACTTGGAAAGAAGGGACCTTGTCTGTCTTTGCTGGGCTGCTGGCAGTGACTGTAGCACTAAGGGCAAGCAGGGATAACACAATAGCAGGGCAGGCAGGGACTGCCTGGCCTGGAAAGGCAGCCCAGTAATGCTCCAAGGGCTGGAACTCAGGATGGATTAAAGAACGCCTCAGACCAACAAGCTGCTTAAAATTGCAAATTGCATAAGCCATCATCTCTTGCAGATGATAGAGAAGGCAGAAAAGATGACTTGCAGGCACAGGCTAATCATTTCACTCAGATGCATAATTACAAGGGACCTGACACTTCCCTAAGTGGTTATTCCAGCTGGTTAAATAAATGCACTGGTGTTAGAGAAGAAACATGTATTTGCCATTCTACCATTCGAGCAGCATCCTACAGAGACCACCACAGGCTAGATGCTCACTGATACCACTACTAAAACTTTAAGTCACATGAAAATCTTAATCCTATCAAACCCACGGTACAGTGTTAGAGCACAGCACCCACACTTAAAAGTGAGAGAGGTTGGTACTCACCCTGGAGAGCACACAGAAAGTGTCACCACTCTGCCTGGTCCAGACTTTATATGGCCTTATCTCAAGGTCACTGCTGATAACTGTTTAAAGGCATCAGCAGTTTCCCCCATGCCTATATTTGTCTGCTGGATCACAGCTGGGGAGACAATGCCCGAGGAGGGGACATGTGTGGCTGTGCCCTGACAAAGGGGGGCAGGAATGTCAGTGGGGAGGGGCACTCTCAGTCCTGGCCACCCCTCACCACACCATTCTTGCTCCATGACTTCATGGAAGAACCCTTTCCTGCTTCTGTGTTTTCACTAGGGCAAGTATTGCCTTTCCAAGTGCTTCAGGACTTAATTACCATGGGCTTGCAGGGGTGTGTGTGTGTGTGTGTGAATTGAGACTATTCAGACATAATTCCTCTGGAATATGAAAATCAAAGCTTTTTCCACCAGGGATAAGTGATTATTACAGGAATTTGGTTACGTGAGCCAAATTCCCTTCAAGCAACAAGGCTAGGATGTGGGTTCTCACATCCCAGCCAAGGGCTTTAAATCCCTTTTTGATCCCCAGGAGTTTTGAAGCCAAGACTATAAGGCTCAGGTGTGGGATAAACAGGTACTCTCCAGTTTACGAACAAGACAAGATGGGGAAGAAATCTAAGAATGTATTGATTCTGCCCAAAAAGTGAATCACATATAAAGGACAAAGTAAGCATCAATTTCAGCGAGTGCTTTGCTTCAGGAAACAAATTCATGAGTCCCAATTTAGGCAATGTCTGGCCTTCTTACTGTAAACTAATTTTTCCTGTGCAACAAGCACCATGAGTAACTCAGGTCTCATTTCATTGCAACCCATAAATAACAAAACAACTGACACTGCCAGATTGATTTGCTTTTACTAGCGTAGGTAGATATACAGGTTTCCTTTGGTTCTAGCATAAGCTGAATATAAAAGCAGAAAGGAAAAAAAATACTGTGGATAATGCTCGTTGGTCTCAAGGGAAGACTATATATTTGTGTTCTACAAAACTCAATTGCAAGGAAGCAAGGAGGGAGCTTATCCACAACTTCATTGAATTCCTAGATACCCACAGAAACAAGTGGCTTGGTTTGTGACCAGGCAAGAAGGAAAATGTCTGGATACTGACTCTGCTATTTTTAAAGCTGTTATGCTGATGACTGGACAGGGACAGGTTGTACAGAGAAAATAGGTTTGTAAGAAACAGGAATTTCTGGAAGTGATAGGCTCAAAGATAGGAGACTGATGTGGCAGCTCTGAGGATTTGAGCACTTCAGTAACTCGGTATTTTTAGCATTTGGGGAATGCAACCAAGAGACAGAGAATCACTGGTGCTGTGCTAGAGACATGCTCACCTCCAGACAGACTGGAGAAAAGAGTGCTCTGCTAGAGCTAGGGATGAAGCTTTCCATCCTGGTTTGGATTCATCTGTGAAGGGAACCTGCACTGGAGTTGAACTGGAGCAGCTTGTGCCATGTTCTAGGGTTTGTCTGGCTCACACCAGGATCACTGCCCAGCCTGCTGCTTTTTGGTGCCCTGCAGCACATGTGTGTCAATGTCAGATCTAAATCACCATCTTTCTGCTTTATATCTGGCAAAAAAGAAAAGAGAGGTGGTGATTTTGGCTGCCGAGGTGAACAGTGAGCGGTTGTGTAAGCTCAAGCATATGCTCCTGATCACATAGTTTGAAACAAGGCAAATCACAAGCATCACCAAGATTTATGGACATTGTTAATCTGCCGCAAAGACTGAGAATATGATTATTTCAAGCCATGAGAGTATAAAATGCTAATTCTCTCTCCCTCTTGCTCCTCTCTCACACAGCCAGGAGCTTTACTTCTAAACACAATATTCCCATTTAACACCTACATTGCTTAGAAGGATCCACCTTACAAATATACTGTTATCACTTACATCTATTCTGTTCTGCAAATACTCAGCTTTCATCAGTCCTGCATGAACACTACAATCTCGCTCCCACGCCCCCCCTTTTCTTTTTTGGGGTTGCAAACAACTGTTTCCATAGCTGATTCTAAAGTAATTTCTATGCTTGTGTTGCTTAGAAAGGGACACAGCTAACTCTGGTTCAAACATAATCAATTTATTTTTCTTGCTAGCCTGATGTGAATGGATACTACATGTTAATCCTGCCTTTCTGGAGTCTATTTGCTTTCTCTTAATATGAAACAGAAATTGCAGCACATTTTCCCTAGATTAAATTTGTAACAGGGACAGCCAAAAACATTTGTCTCTTTCAGGGGCTACTTTTAGAAAGGTTAATGCTGGTCACTGTTTCTAGGGAAACAAGGGTCTTTGATAAGGAGCTCTTGTGGCTAAACTATTTTTAATAACATTACATATTGGAAAGGAATGCAATAACATTTATCAGCTCTAGACAGAAGATAGTGTCAATATTGTGATCTAATATAGAAAACCTGACATCTTGGATCTGTAAAGCTCAGTTATGAACCCTCTCTATATTTTTAGACAAAAAGATCAACCAGCCAGCTGACTTTCGACAAAAGCTGGCCTTTAGACTCCTCTTAATAAAACGGGTACTGTACCTGCCACTCCTGAAAAGCAAGATCAATGAGAGAGAAGAACAGCAGTTCAAGACACAGATTCTTGGAGAAAACATCTTTGGAGTCAGGATCCTCTGGGTTGCTCTGTAAAAAAGCAGAAAGACTATCGCTCCACAAGATGCATCTAAAGAGACTGAGAACCTATTCTTTATCTCAGGGGCTTTTTTTGGGTCACTGGTCCCTGCTGCTGTTTCAGTCTCTGTTTAAAAAAACGAATGGGAAAGAACCAAAATGATTTAGTTGGATGAGAAAGTTCATCCATCTGGGAATAGTTTCAGGAGAAGAAAGGTGCTAATATCATACCCTGGAGCAAAACCAGGCCCATTCTGTGCAAGTGATGTATTTTGTCTTGTGAAGAATTATGGTTTAATGGTTTAATTCTTCAAGCCGTTGATGGCCCAAAGAGAAATTGGAGGGGGAGAGAAACTTAGACTTAAAAATAATTACACTCTGCTACATCTCTTAAGGATGAGAAAACTGGCACTGAACAGTACATTAAAAGTGTGTTTTTGACAGCTAGATTCCCATTATTAGACCAAGATTTTCAGGTCTCTGCCTGCCTTTGTGCTCCCCCTGCTGCAGTGCCTGTGCTCAGCCATGGACACACTCATCTGCAGCCTGAAGAGGTATCAGGAGCATCTCTTCACCTTCCTTTCAGAACCATCACTTTAAATACTTTCCCTCAATTAATTCTTTGCTGACAGCTACTGTGTGGTGTGACAGTAGAACAGAAATTCAAACCTCTCTATGGAAAGCATCTGCTTTCATACAAATATGCCTGGCAAAATAATTCCTGAGCCACCAAAAATGTTTTAAGTGCCTTTCAAGCCACTGTAATCCACGATCTATTGCTGTCAACATGCAGACCCCTGACACCTCTTCCCGTTTTGAGCAGCGTGAGGTCAGCAGGGACTGCAGAGCATTAACCCTCTAAGCCACAAGGGTGTAGCCGATCTTCCCAGCTTGGCAGCGCCCGTGCCTCAGCCTCTCATCTCATGCCAAGCGCAGAGCTCCCCTCCCAGCCCGGCCTGGGACAATAAACATCTCAGAGCTGTCACTGCTGCCTCTCCCCTGCTGACATTCAATCATTACGGTATCTTAAGAACGTTTAAATAGGTCAGGTTTTTAATGGGAGAGCTTGGCTTCTGGGAGTGAGACTGACAGCCTTTTGAGAGCAGATTACCAGCGCTGATAAATCAATCTCAGACTGACTCACAGCCATAGGGAAAAAAATGAAGATGAAAAGGGAGCCTAGTTAAATAAATGGTCTTAGTTCTTCGGCTCTTGAGATGTACCAGGGGAGGGAAAGAAGGCTTTTGTCATGTGCCTCATCACTCTTCTTTTTCCAAATTTGACCACATTCCCCACTCCACCAATGCCCTCTGTGGAAAGTTTTCTGCCTCCAATGATCTTGAGCATCCTGCCCTGCCCATCAGGTCAGAGATTAATGGCATGTTTTCAGAATTGCCGTGCATCCTTTTCCCAACTATCACGTAGAATAATTGCCATTAGCGAATTTTTGGGGGTTTTCCTCCCCCACCTTAAACTACTCTGCATTATCCATAGCCACTGGGGGAAGTCAGGGGGTGAAAAGCACTAATAATGCATGTAGGCAGTTCAGGTTAATCTTTCGAGTATTCAATAACGAAGCATTTGTTTGTACAGCACGTCATTGGAATTACCGTAGTCCCACCACCAATTCCATTAAGCCCTTCTGTAGCTAATAGCAGAAGTATTTTAGTCTTGATCAATGCAAGGAAAAAAAGAAACCTAAGCGTCTCTCTAGGGTTTGAGTTACGCAATCTGACTTCAAAGACAGGGTACTTCATTAGCCTACTTCAGCCTCTGACTATGATGCACTCTGTCTGCTCAAGCAGCCTGAAAACCACATTTCCATTTCAATAGACAGCACTGTCCTAAAATACTCCTAGGTCTTCAGACACAACATATTCTAGCTCCTGGTGCCAAGCTCCTGCAAGACAACTTGCCTTTTTTTTGCCTTTTTTTATATTTCAGCTTCAAGGATTCAGAGTTTGCCCTTCAGGTATGGGCAGGGGCGGGTACAGCCCCTGCTGATTGCCTGGCTTTGCTGCTGTGGAAGCTTATTTTTCAGAGGAGCTGAGGGGGAAAGAAGTAAAATATTCATGCCCTTTTAGACACAGGAGGTTTTGTGATTTTTCGATTTTTCGCTGCTGTAACTCCATGAGTCATAACTCCTTCAGTCAAGGATTGTTTGCTATCTTGTGTTTACCTGATGCCAACTGCAAACTACTCTAAAACATGCAGAGACAGTTTAATTGGTGAAACAATTGTCATGGGGACACTTTATTAAGTTTGCAAGTGCTGACGGAATAAACCCGATGTGATTGGCATGATGCTAAATAGCAGGAAAACTCTGCAGGAAGGAGGCTGCGTGAGTTTTTCAGCATTTGCATTCTGTAAGCAGCAACAAAACATTATTTCTTTCCAAACACAGATACTTTGGGCTGGTCACCTCTGCTGAAAATTCAGTCAGCGAAGCTTTTTGAAATATTAAGGCCAGTTTTTACAGAAAATCTATTTCCAGGAGTATTACTTTCTGCCTGAAAAAGCACAAGTCTGTGCTTCTCATGGACTAATGTCTTGATGCTTTTTGTCAGCTGAATTTAAACACCTCCAAAAATGGACGTGACATCCTTCTCTCCAACAGCAATATTCTGGAGAGGCGGCTGGTGTGTGCATGTAAGTGTATATATAGGAGAGACACACAGATATATTTATACTTCTGTGTATAGCTAAACATATCTATACATATATATAGACTAATAAACGTGAAAACAAGTTTCTATTTTCTAACCCCTCCCCTCGCAGCTGTGATGCTCCAGACTTTCAGCTCAGTACCAGATCAAACAGCCTTTTCCTTTGGAGAGCTGCAGAACTGACCCTGCCAGCCCTGCTGTGCTCCCCTGGAGCTGGAGCTGAAATCCTGCCCTGAGCAAACCCCCGGAGCGCCTCGGGCTCAGGCTCTCTCCTGCACAGGGTGTTCCTGTTTGTGCGATGGGCACATCGTGTCTGAGCCCAGGGGGATTCCTGGGAGAGGCGGGGAAGGAGTGAGCTGCAGCAAAGCCCCACTGCTCCAGACTCTTCGGGGAGGGCAGAGCAGCGAGTGATGAGATGACAGGAGCTACAGGAGAGAGGGCTGCTGAGAAAAGGCTGTGCTGGACCACCCAGAGGAACCTATGAATCCCACTGGAGAAAGGCTGCACTATCTACCTAGACCAAAACACATGGAGAGACCATCCCTGAGACCAGCCAGGCATTGCCTTTGAGAAAGACAATCAATTTTATCACAACAGTGAGCAGCATCTGAGATTTCCAGTGAGGTTACAGGCACAACTCTCTTCAGAGAGTTGGATCACCAGCAGCAGCCAATCCTGTTGTAACAGAATTGACTTGAGTTGCTTTTAAATATATTTTTTCTTTTCCTTTTTTTCTTCTTTTTTTTTTCTTTTGTAACTGAAATCCTCACTTTGTCTTTACAGGAAAAAAATAATGGAGGAGATGGAACAAAAAAAAAAATCTGGTCATATATTTGAGGCTTCTTGCACAAAGCCAAAGTATCTGCTACATACGTAGTTTTAGGCACTTTGATTTCACACAGTGGTCTAGAAAAGAAAAGGGAAAGAAAATATTAAAATGTCCAGTATGATGATGCAAAGCTAGGCTGCTGTAAAAAATGCTGAACAGGAATGGAACACATGCCCTGCCTCAGTGGGGCCCTCTGAAGCTTCACTTTAAATACCAGTAGTTCAGCAGCATGAGAACACCAAAGATCTCATTTGACAAGACCACCAGCCCAGCTGAGTGACTCCTTTTCACCAACATAAATTTTCACCAACAGAAAACCTTGGATTTAGGTCTATGCAGCCTGTCCCACAGTAACTTCTCACCAGCAGCTCCATCTATTCCAATCTCTTCACCAGCAGAGCATTTGGGAACAGTCTTGGTTGAAGGCCTGTTTACCACACTGTGGGTACACACGGTTATTCATCTTATCTTTTCAGATACCATTCTGCAGGTCTGGTGGCTGTGCCTTGCTTCTGCCAGAGGAGAGAACAAGATCCTAATAATAACTCCTGCAGGGGAAAAAAACAACATTATTGTTTATACAGCTATAGAAAAATGTATATCATGTTTTAAAAATCAACCTGATGTTTTTCTGCAGATCCAAATTTACAGCAGGAGGCAAACTGCGAAATTTAACAGAGAATGTTGAAAAAAATATGGGCTATTTTTGGATATGAAAACATGTTATATAAAAAAAAAGAAAATAAAAAAGAAAAGAAAAGAAAAGAGAAAAAAGAGAAGAGAAGAGAAAAAAGAAAAGAAAAGAAAAGAAAAGAAAAGAAAAGAAAAGAAAAGAAAAGAAAAGAAAAGAAAAGAAAAGAAAAGAAAAGAAAAGAAGAAAATAGGAAAGGAAAAGGAAAAGGAAAAGGAAAAGGAAAAAAAGAAAAAGAAAAGAGAAAAAGCTGTATTTTTTTGAGTCGGATTACTCTGCCTCTTGCCTGTCAAGCTATAACAGTCCTGGTAAAATCTCTGGTTCTTCCTGTACTGCAGTTGATGAACAGGGATTTTCCAGAGCAGAAAAATCTCCCCTGCTGTCATCACCCAAATGTGCACCAGAACCACAGGGAAGGAACTGCAGACCTAAAGTCCAGGTGATTTCCATTGTATTGCCAGTATAGTCTGGATACCTATGTTTATCCATTACTGACACACCTTCATACTTCAAGATATGCAAGGCATCCATGATCAGAAAGAAAATCAAATGAAATAAATGCTGTGATACCAGAATTACTGACACCTTTCTAGGAAAGGGAAACTGAGGCAAAGGTAGGGGCTACATCCATACAAATAATGAGGCATTTAATTCCCCCTGCTTTCTCTGTGTGGAGTTACAAGCTGATTACCTTCAAAGAAGAAGGACTGGGCAGTGTGTTCATGGTCGTGCTGTTGGACCAGGAGAAGCAGCCGGGCAATAGGGCTGTAAGAATTTGACAGTGTCCTTGGAGCAAGACCCACCCTTCTCCATGGGGAGACAGGCTTCTCTCCACATGGGTCATCTTTTTCACACTTGCTTGGATTTAAAAGTAGGAATCTCACCTGTGTAAAAACTAATGGCAAGTTGTTTCTTACCCAACCAGTTTATTCTGAATAAAAAATGAGAGGAGCAGATTTTGGATGCTGCATGTGTAAGGAGCAATGCCCTAATTGGCACTGTTGCTCACAACAGAATAGGTAGATGCATTCAAAGGCAATAGCAATGCCCATTATACTTCCAGTTACATTGCAGGAAGATTTGGCTCACCCTTCACTGGATACACAGACTTGAGTTTTAGCTACCTGCAACAACTGGAAAGCTATCCTGAATACACCTGAACTGCTTACAGATTTCTAGTGCCACGCAGGATGTCTGTACCTTGTCAGCTAAAAAGCATGCACATCAAAATATGATACCAATTAGCAGAAGTCATTTCAATGAGAAAACAAATCAGAAAGCAGATTTATAGATCTATTCCCCAGAAATAACAAAACAAATGATATTTAAGACCAAGTCCAACAGCAGGCACCATTCTGTTCCATACTCGTGCAATGCAGACATGGCCTTACTGATTTTTTCATAGCAAATGCATAAAGTTCAAGGTTCAAACCCAAATACTTCCTTAATCAGAAAGGACACAGTATCTCAGACTGCAAAATCAAG
Organism: Eopsaltria australis; assembly: GCA_034509425.1. Taxonomy (NCBI): domain Eukaryota; kingdom Metazoa; phylum Chordata; class Aves; order Passeriformes; family Petroicidae; genus Eopsaltria; species Eopsaltria australis. The sequence goes on from JAVTVJ010000280.1 coordinate 1,800,035, forward strand.
ATGTGTTTTAATTAGAGTTTAAAAAAAGTATGAAGCTTATGGGATGATGCTTCAAAAGGACAAATGAAACAGAACCTTCCACAGAACTCTCCCTATTCCCAATCCCACAGCCTGTTTGTGAGCAGTAACAATGTGTGACATGTCACACGGGGCTCTGCTGAGATGAGCTCCACACCCCTGACCCTGAGCCACTGATAAAGTCATGACATGGAAAAAAGGGCAGCCTGAGTGCCTTCACAACAGCCAAACTCTGGGGCTCTGCAATGCCTGTCATAATCCTCTTATCTCCTTCAAGTGTCTCCTACCACTGTTATCAGAAGTGAAGAGATATTAGCAATGGAAAGGTATTTTTGCACTGTGCTCCCTCACTGGATGGGGCTCCTGTTTTGTCCCACTGTCCAGTCCAGCAGCAATGAACAGAGCACGGGGAGCAGGTGTGTGTGAGGGCACGAGCAAGGGCAGCCCAGCCTGGGATGGGGGCATTCAAAGAGAACCCCAATCAGTCATTCAGCCATACCTGACCAAATTCAGAGCATTTGGTTTCCCTTAGCATCACCTCCTTTCTCTCCCTGCCCTCAGCTGAGGACAAGATGGTCTAGGAGGTGACCTGTGATCTCCCTTGACACCTTTCTCTTCCTGGCCTCAGGGAAAGCACATGGCAGAACACAACACTCATTGCTTGTGGCTCCACATTTACAAACAAAGACAACCAGATATGGTAAGAAAGAACAACTAGCAGAGAATTGTTTCAATTTTATTCCTCCTTTATTCATTAATGTCTTCAGATACCCCCTTCCTCCGCAAAATAAACCCCTCACTGAAACAGCAGTGTGGACGCTTCACCTTGGTTGCTATTGCAATCTGACAAAAGATATTAAGCACTGACATCATTCAAAAGATTCAACACTTGCCATGTTTACCAGAGTTTCTTTGGAGATCTTAAATATCAAAAAGAAAGGAATTCAGTACTTGCTAAGAGAGCATCTTCCCAGCCATAAAGGATTAGAGTCCCTAAATAAAAGAAAAGCTGAAAATTCTGTGTGAGCTGATGATAAGAACAGATCATTAATATTAAAAAGGCAAATACAGAGAGGATATATACCATCCTCGCACAATAACAGCATTTCTGATCAGCCAGTCTAAGTAAATCCAGCCCAGCATTTATGTACTCAGCTTGAAGTAAAATATTAAGGACAGGATAACAGTTGGGAATATGACAGTGATGTTGCCAATAGCCTCCAACCAAGCATCACTAATCCAGGAAATTAAGAGATGAGATAAAAAGAAACCCAACAGAATTGAAATAGGACACATGCAGCCACAGCCTTCAAAAAGTCTTCATGTTGCAGCACAGTGAGGGCAGATTGTGACTAAGGCATCTGTTTGTATTCCTACGAGCCTTTTTAGAGCTGATTCCACCTTTCTGGACTCACTGAATGAGTAATCACCAGCATTCATTCATTTTATCAGGCTTTCCCCCCCCTCCCCTTCAGGAAGTTCCTATTTCAAAATGCCTGTGTGGAGACAGAAGGAAAGGCACCAGCTGGGGCTCCTGTACAAGATTTCTCTCCTTCTGGAGGAGCAGAGTGATATTTTAAGGGCAGAGCCACTGCAGAAGCACAAGACAACCAGCAGCCACCAAACCCTAAAGAGGCTTGCACCTGGTTTTCCTGACTGAAGCCTCACACAAAGCAGCCCATTCCACACTGGTTTGGCTTTTAATATGGGTTAGGGCATTTTTTTCTCTAAAGGGAGAATACATACAAAGAAATGCTGGAGGGATCCTACCAGCACCAAATGTTCTCTGTGGTTCTCCCTCGTTCCCAGCAGCAGGCAAGGTTTCAGTGGTGTGGGGGACACTTCAAGCAGAAACATGCAAGCCATTCAACCATTAAGCCATTTAACCTTTAAAGACTAAAGCTAAGTGACACAGCTAATCCACCAGTGAAAGTCTGTGTGTTCTCTGTCTCTCCCATAAGAGTGACATTCCAGCCACTGCAGATGATTCATGGTAAGAAAGTAGCATTATTTGTGATTTCATGGTGGAACTAGTTAAACTTTTTTAGGCTATACTCTAGAAGTAAAATTAAATACAGCCACTGCTAATAACTTCACTTAATTATTAGCTGATTTGTTCATATACATGCAGGCAGAAGATTTCAATTATTTTTAATTATATGGAAAGTTCCAAGTCTTTTTTATTCCATTAAGATCATTCAAAACTCTGTAAGACCTGCAAGCGCTTAATTCTTTAAATGACAGTTTTTAATTAATTTGAACTCAGGCTAATTAAAATATTTGTAGACTGCAACAACCTAATTCATTTTTAAAAGGCAAGCTTTTACATCTGCAGCACATATGCTCTATCTTCCATTGGGATTAAAGACCCAGCTCCTATCTGAAGTGCAAAACCCTCTTCAGCCTTGACAGTGGAATTACAAGTGACAGCAGGTAATAGAAGTGCTCCATCAGCTTGGGCTTCATGCCACAAACCGCATCTTGAGCACACCCATGTCACTGCTCCCATTTGCATGAAAAACTGGGCACTGGAGACAGGAACAAGAGCTTCAGCAAGTCCTTGGTGGTAACAGTCTTGGCTTAACCCCTCGCCTGTCAAATACTTACCTGTTTGTGCAGCACTGGATAAAAAGGGAAACCAATGGCCAGCTCTGACAGCCACCAGCAGCCACCCTGTAACAAAATTTGCTAGGTACCCCACAGAACCTCTAGCTTCAGTGGGTAGCTTCAAAAAGGAAAGACAAAGGACTTCAAATTTGTAAGCAACAAAAATAAGGCCATGGTTGTGCCACAGATGTCTTGCTACCCCCAACCAATTTTTTCTTCACAGATGATTTCTAATGTAATTTGAAAAAAGGGGAAGTGCTCCAATGACAGTCCAACAAGTCAGGAGCTGGCTACAGGCTGGACTGTGAAGCCAACACAGTTAGGAGTTGCTTTTGTCATATTCAATACCCCAGAGCCTAGGCTTGCTGGCACCTCCATCATTTCCAAGCCAGCATCATGACATGCCACCCCAGTGTTCCTGGGGAACAGAGTAGAGACCCCATTGCTGGAGGGCTGCAGGATTGGACCAGGTGCTATACAATCCCACCTAGGCTCCCTTTCCCATGAAAGGGTGAACCAGATGGTCTTTCCAGCCCCTTCCTACTTGGGCTGTTCTATGATCACTAGGGCACAGAAAAGGATAAACTTTTCTGCAGAACAAAACAAAGACTGAAGGAGGGCAAAGGACCTGATCCCACAGTGCATAAATTTTGCTGCTTTCAGTCTGCGTTGCTTTAAAGGCGTGAAAGTCACCAAGTCCTTGACTGGCATGAACCAAATTGGATTTTCATCACAACACCTTCACACAGCTGCTGGCAATGAGCTTCCTTCATATACAAATATAGCTAATATATACAGTGATTGTTGGCTTGATTCCTCCATTTAGAGTGAGCAATGCACATAGCCATAGTAACCAGCTCCTGCCACCAGCCTTCTCTTCTGAAGGCAATCCATTTATGCATGGCTCTGTGAAGAGGAGTTCACGTTTCTCCTGGCTGGAAGAGCGGAGAGGGAGATCTGGCACCACAGTTGTGCCACACGCTGCAGACATGACAAGGAGTGACCTTGGCTATTGTTCTGTGAGTGGTTTTCCAACGTGTCACATGCATCTGTTACCCACTTATCGACTCACTTGAGTCCATATAAACCGGCCAATGTTCTCTTTCCTAAGCAGGGTTATTAAAAAATGCAACATCAGTGTGCAGTAATATCACCAAACAAATTTCTTAGTCAAGGTATTAATAGTTTTAAGGTGTTGCAAAAACATTTCAGCGAGTTCATGGAGTTTCACAGCAAAATAGGCTGGTAGTTAGCATTCACATTAGCATTTCTCCTGCCTAAAGGATATTGAATCTGAGGACATTTAGCTTTTAATGCTTTAAAGATATGAGCATGCCAGAGCCTTTAACACAAGATAACAAAATCCAATTTCACTTGTCTCGATCAGCCTTTGTAAGTGTTGCTACTCAAGTGCTGAACTCAAGTCCCAGATCTGATCTAAGCTTTATCCCTTTCTAAATGGGTAAAAATAAACACATCCTTTCTTGCCCTTTATGGACACAAAAACATTGCAAAGAAGGAAGAACACGTGTACTCTGAAGAACTGAGCCAAGCAGCAAAGATCACCTCAAAAGGGCATGCAGCAAGTACTTCCTTAGTTGTTGAGCTCTTTATAGTTAATAGTGGTGTTTATATATAAAATAAAAGATTCATATGGCAGCTTAGACTACAGACCTGTTTAAAAAATCTCACTTCCTTCCCCTGAAAGCCCTAAAGAGGTTACAGAAACCTTTGCATAGAGGAACAACATGTAGAGACCGAAGAAAAGCCCAAAGCTATTGTTATATTTTTAATCACTACACAGTACCTTACTGAATGAAAGGGAAGCTGGTCATATGCATGAACTGTGGAAAGCAACTATTTTAGACAGCAGTAAAACAGGTTTGACCTAAATGCCTGAGTCCAGAACTCACCAGAGCCCAGCTAGCATTAGGAGCCCATGGAATCACCGAGCTGTGAGGCACGATTGTAACTATCCAACAAAAAACTACCAGTTTCTATTAGTGTTATGAGTGGTCATTGTTTAATATTTCAGTCCAGCAGAGTTCTCATCCAAGCACACATCCTTGTTAGATTTTCCTGGGACTGATGATATTTAATGAGTCTGGGAGAAATCCAGGAAAATGTTATCACTGAACAGCAGACAGAGACTAATGCCAGACTTCAGCTACCTGATCTAAAATTGTTATCACACTTCAACGAATGGAAAATAGTTCTCAAAGATTAGGACCCTTCCTTCTATCTCCCCTCTAATTATTTTCTACCTTAAGTTCGAGAAATGGAAGAACTTTGGGGAGATTATGGTGTAGGGGACACTCTGGTTTGTGTAAGACAATCCCCATGCTTCTTAGGTTGTGGGGCAAATCCATGGCTGTAGTGTAATAGCTTTTTAAATTACACGCATCACACACAGTGGTAAAATTCTTACAGAATTAAACACTAATATTTTAAACACTTTCCCTCTGAGACTTCTTTACATAAAACATCAGCTTTATCTCAATAGGATAATAAGGAAAGACAGAGGAGACTTTACAAGTATTACCCCCCAACAAACAGCAAAGTTATCTTTGGAGAACTGCAGCCCAGGGCTTGTACTCTCTTGGGCTCAGCCGAAAGGCTTTTCACCCTCTAGCAATGGTCATTTGCAATCCCCCCTTGTAAGCAGAGTTGGTAAGATAATAAAAGCTAATAAAAGCCTGTCTGTAGCTTAGGTCTAGCTCCTATCCTTTCTTCTCACCAACTTATGAATAAACATGACAGCATCATCAGGCCTTGAGTGGTTAGATATATAATAAACAAGGTTTGGGAGCAGGAGGGAAAGAGGGAAGGAAAAATGTCATTTGAGTACTCCAGGCTTCAGAAATAGAACGCAAATTGGAGGCTGTGCGACCTCGCTCCAGCACCTGCGTGCGTAAGCGCTCTGCTCCCAGTGCTGTGATTAGATGCTATTTTTCCCCTGGGGGCTCTGCCTCATTCTGCACTTGAGATAGGTCTGTGTGGGGAGGAAGGCAGAGTCAGGTGGTGAAGGAGACTGCTGTCTGCTTGTCCCTTTCCACTCTGTTGCAGAAGCTGCCTTCTGCATGAGTCAGAAGTGGGAAAAGAAAGATGATTCTAAGATTCAAGTAATTGCTTGCTGCATTAGTATGCCAGGAGGCTTCACTACAAAGTACCTGTGTGATGGTAAACAAGCCATTTACACCAACTTTGAGACGGACAACTACCATATCTGGCTGTACTTCCTGTGTAGCTAGAGGTTAAAACCCCTGATTTGCATGGAAATGCTGAGTGGAAGCACATGAAAGTACTGCATGCCAGGGCTGCAGCCAAAGCCACCAGGACCAGCATCCGGAGCTATGGAATGCACACCTGTGCATGCAGGTGTGAAGTGCTGTGGACCAACAAAAGGAGGTTTTCAGCTTTCCACATAAGGTGCCCCAAATCAGCAGTTTACCCCAAAGCATCTTGGTTCACTGTTGGTAGCATGAAGGTAATTGTATGTGGATACTGTAACAGTAAGTACCCTACAGAAATGAGTGACTGAGAAAGGCCACACATTACATCATCTATCTTAGGTTTAATAGCTACAGACAGGCGTATCTTTGCACAGACAGAACCACAGAATATGCTCAGTTGGAAGGGACCCTCAAGGATCACTGAGTCCAACCCTAGCCCTGCATAGGACACCCTAGGAGTGCCCGACAGCATTGTCCAAAAGCTGCTTGAGCTCTGTCAGGCTGGTGCTGTGACCACTGCCCTGGGGATCCTACTCCAGTGCCCAGCCATCCTCTGGGGGAAGAACATTTTCTAATATCCAACCTAAACGTCCCCTGACACAGCCTCTCCTTTGGGAGTGTGCAGCAGCAGCAGCAGCAGCAGCAGCAGCAGCAGCAGCAGCAGCAGCAGCAGCAGCAGCAGCAGCAGCAGCCTTTGAGCAGCTCCGTGCTGCAGCCCTGTTCTGCTCAGGCAGGGAGAGGCAGAGCAGCCTCTACCATGACACTCTGGAGCAGAGTTAACCTCTCTGGGGTAGAAGTCATCTGGGAGGGTAGTATGCATCAGCCAGCCCAGGGCTCGGCCATCTAAGCACACCTTGCCTAAAAATGCAGAGCACTTCAGCCAGACACCCATCAGAGAGAGTTTCCCATCCTTTTCATACACACCCCTCCCCAACAAAAACAACTTCTGCCCTGGATTGTGAAAGGCATGAAGGCATTCACTTGGTCTTTGCGGAGCACAAGTAAAGCAATAGCGCAATGCCTGAAAGCATATTCTGAGTTTTTTGGTGTTGAAGCAAACCACTCAACTGACACTGAAATGAACACAATAACTCAGATTTCCCACTGCCTTAGCAAGCCACAACAAACTTACATTGTTTCACCTCATCCTGAATATAAGCAAGAAAATTAAATGCTTCTTCCAAAACTAGATTTACATCCAGTTACTAGATACATGGCAAAAATAAACCAAAGGTATTTTCCTCAGCTTTAGAATGAAAAGAGGAACAATTAAGGCAGTCACTATGACACATGAGCAAGCAGAGATGGTCTCCACACTCCAACCAAGATTAAACAAAATATATTTTAACTGATCGCTACTGGATTTTTTTCCCCTTTAATATCAGGCTTCTCAGTAGCCTCTGTTTTTTTAAATTACAAGAGCCTTGTATTTCCTTATAGGACATCCTGGCTGTGCTATAAAACACAACTGAAATTCAACATTTGAGTATCACTATAAGCAAATAATACACCCAGATAGATTATTCTGAAGTAAAACTGAGCCAAAACAAGAGCTGCTTGCTCACAAAATTAGTTTTTAATAACTTAATACAGTGTAAAAGACCTAAACCAGATTGTTAGCTCAGTTACTCTGAAGAAAAATTTAACCAGCACAATATTTGTTCTCTCGTGTAAAGGCTTAGCTACATATGGGTAAATCAAGGGCTGGCAATCCCTGCTATTAGGGGGATCCCAGCAGTGTGGGGTGCTTGTTCTGCATGCAGAGATAACCTTTCCAAATATGTACAACATCCTTTGGAATTTAATCAGTGCCTATTCAGTGACAACTCACAGGCAGGACTTGAGTCTCTGTAACATGAGCCAACCACTTTCAAAGAAAACTGCAGTCAACTATGATACTACAGTAGCTTAGCCAAAGAAAACGGGTTTTTTTCACTCCTATCTTAGGATCTGGTGACACAATCTCCCCTTTCCCTGCACTCTTTTCTTTCCTTATCCTAGAGTACAAGCAATGCTGGAAATGTCTCAGAAAAACAAACCAAACTGTGCTGTCTGTCACCCTAGGCTTCCCATGTTGCAATGAAGAATGTGCAAGCCCCCTTCATCACACTTCTCAAACACTGATCATTTCTGATGCAGAGCTATAGAAGGAAAAGATGTTTTAATGTCCTGCAAGCAACCATTGCTTTCAAAGAACATCTGAGCAACAAGAGTACAAGGTCCACTCCCAAATAATGTCCTTGGCTTGCCACTTCTTTCTTTAAGGAGAAAAGTCCGGAGCCTTGTATCACACATGTGCACAGTAGGCTGTGTTCAGGACTGGGATTGGGTACTGGCTGAAAAGATATTTCAGATCACTCCCAAATATGCTTCAAGATCGTCTAGACATTCTTCCTTCTTGCCTCCATACACCAAATAAAGTGTTTCACTACCTGCTTTCCTCAAGGTTGTGCAAAGGCTCAGCTATTGTCCCAGCAGCTTGGGATTCAGTTTTACAACGATGCGCAGTTGATACAAAGAGGTTGAAAACTTCCTAGTGCCATTAAGACTTCTCACCTAGCCTGTGGCCCCTTTTGTCCTCACAGTCCATTTTCCAAGCTAGGCCAGAGCCTGCACTGCCACACTGAAGTTCTGTGGGAGGTGAAGCCACAGACCTTTCCTCACAGCCAGGAGCCTTACCCCCAACACTGTCTTTCTTGTTTCTTTGTCTCCCCAGTCAGCATTGAAAATACATAAGGCTAACTAAAGGAGAAAGTTGTACCTCAATAGTTTCATTACATTATTTCCTCTTTTTAGGGGTTTCTCCACAAACCTTCTGTTCAGAAGGGAAGATACTGGCAGAAGAATGTAGCATGCAGTGATGCTCTTATACATTTCTCCTGGAAAGATGGGACAGCAAAGCAAACACCACAAAAGTTTTAATAGTGAAACACCAGGAGTTTCATATTTCCCTTTCCAAAGACACCCTCTGTAACCAAACCAAATCTATTGTTGGCAAAGTGGCTGCAATGTTTGCTCAGCACCCAACACAGCCCAAAAATACTGGGCCAGGAAGATAGACTATATACAGGTAGCAACATATCACATAAAGGATCCCGTAATTCCTGAGTTGCCATTTTTAGACACGAGTTACTGATCATAAAAACACCCCAACCCAAACCAAACTCCACCTTTTGCACTCAAATCTGCACTTAAAGCTCAGTTAAAAAGTCATGTAGGCAAAGTCATGCAGGCATACAAGGAAACACAGAGAGGTTCAACTGTAATGTTGAGCATGAAACACATACATGGACCCAGCTGGCTCTTCTTAGTAACTGCCAGGAATCATTCATAGCAAGACAAAATCTTCCAGCTAACCAACAACCAGCTCTTCAGCCAAGATCATCAGGCAACCTCAGGTCTAAGAGCGACACGTCAGAAGGGACACGAGGTGTTCCTTAGGAAAAGTTTAACGTATTGCAACCATGAGAAGCTCAGGCACAACAGATTCAAACAGAAGCTGGGCACAAAAATAAGGCTCAAAGTAGTTCGTTATATCTGCTCTGACATGGATGCCCTCTTGGACACGGCTGAGCAGAACAACCCAGACTGCCATTCGGAGGCAGTGGGGAAGCACCCCCCTGGCCCTTGTTGTCAGGCATGGTCTGGAACTCCCAGGATATTTACGTCAACAGCTATACAGCTTCCAGTGTGGCATCACTCAGCCTATTTAGCCCTCATTTCTCTGCACTCCTAGGAAAGGATCCAATTTAGATTGGATTGGGGTAGAGAGAAAAGGATGTGTCACTGGGGACATAAAGTGAGCAGACTGTTCCCAATTTCATCACTCTGCAGAAGGAAAATTGGTGAGGGAGATGGAAAGGAAGCATGCTTCAGTGAACAAATCTGAAGATTTCAGAAGTAACCAGATGGGAACGCATGGAGGAGTTTATTTATATATAAACCAACTTTGCAGGGTTGAAAGCATTTTTTGAGAAATAAGTACTCGCCTAAAAATACTTCATCTTTGGTTGCTAACAATAAACTCTAAGAAAAAGGAGCAGAGAACCTCTTCTTACATCTTCGCAAGAATGTTGAACCAAACCTATAAAGCTGGGTGTCACAATTTCAGTGGAGTCTGTCCCATTTTTGGCCGCACTGATTCCAGAAAAGTGCACTGCTACATAATTCTAGACATATCCCTCTGAATCAGGAAAACTGTGAGCACAAAAGAGACATAAATCATGACCAGCAGTTAACACTTTTGGCACCGCTGAATCCATAGCGTAAGTGGTTTCTAGATTTCTTTGTTCAGAAGATTATGGTTTGTTTACACCATCACTAAATAAATCCTACTGGTCACCATGAGCACGAAGTACTTCCTGAAAAATCTATCCAAGGTCATAGCTGCTGTTCATTAGATTGCTTATTTCAAACAGGCCTCCTTACCAGCCCTTGCATTTAGGAGCACCTTCTACTTCTTACAGCAAGGCCACGCTTTCAGTTTGTAAAGCTCAGAATTCCTATTGTTTGTGCAGGATATTAACTTCATCCCAGAGTTAAGGAAATTCCAGCTCAAGTTTCATAGGGTTGGGAGGAAAAGGTTTTTTGTCTACATTGAGTTGCATGTGCTAGCATGAATAACACAGCACAAATATTTTGGCCATACTACTGCAACTAATAATAAAAAATACTGCCTTGTTTAAAACAGAGATAAGTCTGGGGTGGAAGGGGCAATGAAAGCTGGGAATTGGTTCAGGCAAAGCTTCCCATTCTATCTTCCATGTAGGTGAGAATGATCAATTGCACTTAACTCAAAAGTGACAGTACTGTTCCACATCCTGTTTTATCCCAGAGGTGGGAAAGTCTCCACCAAGAGATCCAAACAGCACACAAGGAAAGCTTCCTAATTTCAATAAAGATTGAGATTTCAGCAGGGAAAAGCAAATGGTAGGCACTGTCAGTTGGAATCAGTGGTGAAAGAAAGGTGAAGAGATGGAGAAGGGGAAAGTGAAAGCCTAAAATAAACCACTAGCAGGGAAACAGAAAAAGATCAAAGTATGCAGAAACGAGACTAAAGAGGAGTGTAAGATGAGGACACCATACAACAGGTGATGGATGAATTGAAGAGCATGAACTCCAAACCCTTTATTGTGTCATTATTCCCAGAAAGTACACCAAAAGTGAACTAGACAGCACAGAAAACACATAGTACAGAAAAATAAATACACATTTAAGGGTATTTTTAGGCATGAATGAAATAACGTACAAAGCCACGTGCTAAATGGAAGTCTTTCTCCAGATTATGTAGAATAAAAGGCACCTACTTTCAGATAAGAAATACTGGAGTGCCTGATATTGAGACGTGAGGATGCTCGGAACTAAGACAGCACAAAAATCTCTGCTTGTAGAACAGGCAATTGACAACCTGACATGACACAGATAATTAAAAATCGACTATAGCAGAGCTATTTGTTGTGCTGCTGCCAGCTACTCCCTACACTAAATGAGGGAGCCTGTGGGGAAAGGGAAAAAAAGTCCAATAGGACAGTAGATACAGCACCTAATATGAATATGAAAACAGCACAGGGAAATTTATTACAGAACTATTTTGATTACAGAACTGATAATATCAAGATGCCTAAAAGCAAAACTCCTTACACAGGTATTTCTTTGCATGAATTAAGTACAAAAATCTCCAGGTTTTTTTAGAGTGAAGAAAGATATATATTTTAAACAAAACTTTAAACAGACATCAATTTATTTGCTAGTTCCATTAGCCACTATTCATTACCATTTGTACAAAAGAACACAGAAATGCTGTCAAAATGCCTTGATGTGTCCATGCATTTATTTGCTATGCAACCCAGAGTTCACCTACACTTGGCTTAGAATAGCGTATTGAAACAGCACATTTTTCCAGGGGGAAAAAATAAAATCAATATTTATATACTCTGGGTTCTGTCACATAAATACTAAAGATTAATTTACCATTTGCTGCAGACATGTACCTTACTGCTGCCTCGCTCTGGTGAGCAGCTTGATGTTTTTCCCTCCCATTCCACCATTTCACAATTGGCATTTATCAATTTAGTTATTAGCATGCTTGGCATTTCCTACTAGAATTTGTTTACTCAAGCACTTTCTGGTAGAAAAAGAGAAAAAAACCCAAACAACAAAACCCCTCCCAACATTTACTTACCCCTTCTCCATGACCAAGTGATTTAAAGGGAAAGAACTTATGTCTGCAAATTTACTTTGACACTGAAAGTTTTTAACCCATTACACTGAAGCAAAAATAGATGGTAATGATGCCTTTTCCCAACTGAGTTTTCAAAACTGTAACAAAACCACTCAACTCAGCAGCCCTCATAACATTTTTTTATTGCTGACCTTTTTAAGCAATAACTGCATTATGCAAAAATGTGACCAAACTGCATGTGCTGTGTACAAAGCTGGCAGTCCCCCCTATAATTTAGCTCACTTAACAGAACACATAAAGCACAGGAAATAGAGCCCTACAAACTGAGGTTCACTGTTTCTGCACTTAGCTTGCCACCACTTAGTTTGTGAATTATTGCAATCATGCTGGCGTGTTTGTCCAATTCTTCCTTCTGCAGATTTACGAGTGCTTCTTTTTCTTCCAAGCATCCTTCCAAGCGGGATTTTTGAACTTCCAGAGCAGATGCCTGCATAAACAAACAAAATGTTATAGTTTCCTCCATTACCAATTGAAAACCACACAATACAGTGAAAGCTGAGTGGCCTGGTGGTGAACTTAAGCAAGTTAATAAAAAGCAGTTTTAAAATCACAAGCTTGTTTCAGAAATCTCTCTCAGCTGTACATTTGATGCACATGAATGATTACAGCTACTGCCACACTGCAAAATGTTGGATTCCATGGGAAAGCACCAACCCCCCTGCTATCATTGTGCTATCATCTACATTTCATTTCAAGCACCACCAGTAAATATTTCCTGAGAACAAAAAAAATATTTGCTATATACTGGATAATACTGCCTGCTAAGATTAAGCTTTTGCTTCTAGGAAATGGAAGTACAGTAAATGTGCTTGTCAGACTGCACACTTTGCATTTGCTGACCAGTTTGCATGCAAACTGAATCTCTGCCTTGTGATTTTAGAGGGAGCCTTACCTGCAGTCAAGGACGTGTAGGCTCCACTGAAGCTTGGGGAATTTAGTTGGGGGAATCTTGGCTTTTTTTGGTTAATATTATCCTGTTAACTTGGTATAGCCAAAGTGGTCTCTCTTTTGAAAAAAAGACACTTTTTCTTGGAGATAAAGATTTTTTTTTTGTTAGAATTTCAATGATCAAAAAAACCCCAGGTGCATTTTGGTGCATACATATGTACCAGAATTCAGGATGTGAGAAAGGGAGGGAAAGCAAGCTGACCTACATTTTCAGTCAAAACTACTGAAGAGGAATGTGTTACACTCTGTTATGTAACATTGTGCCACAGGTTTAGTGGGTTTTTCCCTTCCCAACATTACATACTCACACTGTGCCTCACAGAGCCTCATTAGAACTTGATCCTGACTTAAAACTCAAGAGGTACACAATTAAACTTGAGAGAATTTGTTCTTCTTTACCACTACATCAGCCACTCTAGGGTCTTTAGGTGCTTAACCACCAAAATACTGATTTACCAACTCTATCAATTAAACAGACACCTAAAACTCCAGTCTCAGGAATGCAGGCACAAGTAATTCCTTACCTTGACACTCAGTTCTTCCCTTGCTTGCTGCGTTTCACTTAATTCCTTTCTAAGAATATCGATAGTTTGTTCCATATCTGTTTTTTCTTTCTCTTGAGTTCTTATTTTTTCTTCCAGAACATCTATATTCTGTTGCAAGGCTTAAGGAAACGAACACATTAAAAGATTGGATGCCAAACTTAGAAAACAGATACTGCATTGGCCTAGGAAACAAGGGGCTTTTTTTATTATTATTTTTTTTTAGAATCAACATGGCTGCTAATTGAATTACTGAGTAGTGCCACCTACTGCTAAATTTTAGTGGTTGCTTCCAGTCATTTGCAGAAAGAGTTAAATTAAGCTCTTCTGTTTTGCAGTTTCTACAGAAAATAGTTCTAATGGACATGTTGCAAAAGGATCCTGAAGGCACACTCTATGCAGAGATTCAGTGAAGTCTAGCAAATCAACTTCATGCATCCTTTCTAAAAAATTAAAATTTTATTTGTTTTGTTCAACTATTAAATTATGTATCTGTGGCCAACTTTTAAGATTTACAAGTTGCTCAGTAAGATATGGCAGCTTATCTAGAGCCCATAATAACAACATCTAGTTAATGCAATTAGTTCTCTAGCTTCAGTGACCTTTAGGTAGGTGACTTACTTGCTATTGTGTCATCTCTCTCCTGTAGCTGGTGCTGTAATTCATTTCTGTGATCTTCACTCTCTACTAACTGTGCAGCAGTCCTAAAAGTGCAGAGAAATAAATTTTAATGATTAAAATGAGATATGCCACCATTTCCCTGTCCTAAGAAGCTAGAATAATTTTTGTATTATTTCCAATTGCTGTCAAGAGCTTCAAATTATCCAACCTATGAATGGGCCTGTTGTGAGCAGAGACAGATCTTATTTCCTTCCTGCCACCAGGATACAGTCACTGCCCTTCTCTGATCATGGTAGAAACCACTGAAAAGGCTGATACCTGGAGCACAAAACCCAGAAATTGGTGCCTTTGATCACAGCCACAAATAATTCAAAATACTGTGGCAGAAATGAAATTGTCATTAAATGCAAGTAAAAATTCCCTGCCATTAGTGATTAAAGATGCTGGGGTTTTAGCTCTTACTGTGCTCCTGAAGAGGTAATGCAATTAGCAAAACCTGTTTCAGATATTATCCACACAAGGACATCTATACACAAAAAATATCATTCTGAACATCTCCTGGATTGTCACATAGCACACATAGGACAGTGCCACAGCTCATGTGCAGGCCTGCCACAGCTCTTACTAGTTTGGGTTAATGCTCCATTTCCACACCCATTTAATACAGAGGTACTGGCATCTGCCAGCAGTACAGCTCTAACATGAGCACTTTACACTCTCTGAAGCTAATCTACTTTTTCCATTACCACCTAGACTAATTTCTAAGGCATATTCTGCTTGCCACTTGCCTTGCCTAGATGGCATCCGCTGTCACTTTTGCTTACTTGTTAATCCACTTCCTATCTACCAGTTTCTAAGTTGCAGCCTCTAGCAAGAGGGAGGGACATGTACTTCCACAGTCTCCATTTCTGTGGCAGTTCAAGAGTATCTGTCTAACAGCGTGGTTTTAACAAGGGTCAGCTTTAATCAGAATATCTCCCCAATTACCCTGAGCTGCATATTGCACCATTCAATGTAAGTGGCCAAATTTATTCAGTAGCAAGCTAATGCATCAGTATGAAAATTTTCCATCTGAATCAGAACTCAAGGCAGTGATTTGGACTGCTCTGATTACTGACAAGGCAAGAGCCTGGAAGGATGAAGTGAACTTTGCAAGTAAAACCAAGAATAGCATTTTATTTCTCAACTGAATACAAGGCCTGCCTATGAACCATTTTAACAACATCTTCTGAGAAGTTATATATTAAATAAAACCTATCAAAGAAAAGCCCTATATACCCTTAGTTACATTGGTGAAAGGTATATCAGACCTCTGTTTTAAGCCATCAAAAAGGGAAAAATTCTAATGACTCCTCAAGAAGATATAGGTAATGCTAGTTTTATAGCTGAAAAAGATGTTTTATACCACAGGCAGAATACCACCCATCATGACTTTGAATGTAACTTTCAAATCTATTTGCTTAGTAGTGTTGGTAGTTTTGCTTTTTTTTTCCTAATCTGACAACATTAAGAGAAAACTTTCAGGCTAAAAGGGAATACATGGAAATCTTAGGGTGATAAAAGCATTTAAGAATTCAACAACAACCAAAATGACACCTCCACACCCTCCTAAATGCACCTAAGAATTGGGTCATCATCTTTCTCTTCCTACTATTGCTGAAGTCTGTGGATATTCCCTCACCACCTCCAACCAATTACAGAGCAAACAAAATAAACCACCAAAATCAGTACTACAGATTCTAATCCAACATAAATGTATAAACCAGCCCAGAAACATCTTTGGCTTCCTCTAACTTCACTTCTCAGATATTACTTAAAGCACAGTTGAAAAACTGAGACTAAAGTGCTATTTAGTTTTCCTGTTTGACTTGCTTTAAAGACTGAACTGAACTTACCTGTCATTCTCCTGCTTGAGTGATTCATTTAGTTTCGTCATTGCTTCCACTTGTTTATTTAGTGAATTGCATGTAGTCTGTAGATCTTTATATTGTCTTTCAGTTGTTTCATACCTACAAATGAAATGTAATTGCTTTTGAAGTGCTTTTACTATAATAGGTTGTCAAATAAAAATATTTGACATGATCTGTGCAGTCATCCCACTCAAGCAAGAAGCAAGGTGTTTTTGGAAGGGGGGGGGTTCAGTTGAGGTTTTTTTGGTGACAGCTGGCTGTTACTGTGTTACAATTTTTGGGTTTGTTTTTTTCAAATGAACATACTTAGAATCATAGAATCATTTAGGTTGGAAAAAGACCCTTTGGATCATTGAGTCAAACCATTAATCCAGCACCGCTAAGCCCACCACTAAACCATGTCCCTAAATGCCCCCTCTACACATCTTTTAGACACTCCAGGGATGGTGGCTCAGCCACTTCCCTGGGCAGCCTGTTCCAATGCTTGACTTGGAAGAAGAAAACAAACAAACCAGCCAAGCTTCAGAGGATCCCTTACAAATTCTGAATTACTAATGATCAGGAAGCAACCTCCTTCCAGTAGAAAACTTCCAGGAATTGACAAAACTATAAATACCTTTAGAAATTTGCAAAGAGCTAATCTATAACAGTTTGTGTATGTCAGTCATCTTTCAAGGGACCCTTTAAGTCAGTCTATGACCTTCAGTTGTCTTGTGATACTAAAAACTGAACATACTGAAGACAATGCAGTGTGCAATTAATAAAGGCTTATGAGGCAGATCTCATGCTCTAAGCAAACATTTTCCTACCTTCCTACCAAAAGGCAAGTTCTCTTCCCTAATGTCAGTTAATTGACTGTTTTTAAGAAACAGCATATTTGAAGTATGAAGATTGTTTTAAAAAGTAAGTTTTTGTTTTAGAAACACATTGTAAGGATTAGAAAATTCTGTTCCTAGTTTGGAGAATTTAAAACTATTAGATACTAGACTGATTCCCATGAATTAGACAAATACATATTCACAAAGTGTATGGCTGCATACAATCCAAGCAATTCCATAATGACCATACCAGACACTTATTCAAGAAATCTTGGAATCGAAAAAAGTTTAATACATTTTCCTCCCTGAATGACTCCTTTATTGGCAGCAACATGACTCAAAAGTTTTCTAGTATAATGCCTGCTCCTGATATTAAGTAGGACACTTGCTCTCAATTTTATCAGTTTCTTTGCCTTGCTGACACCTAGTGACCAGACCAGCTCATGAGAGTTGAGAAGTCAAAGCTCTTTTAAAGCCTTTATTCTTTCAAAGCACATTATAATTTCAAATATTTTTATGTACTTTGTGTGCCTCACATATTTTTTTAGCTTAAGATCCCAAAGAAATAACACTTATGAATAATTCAGGACACACAACGTGCTTCCTTCCTCCCTCCCTACCTCACTTTCACCTAATTTAAGTCAAATTAGGTACAGACTTGACCAACGATGCCAAGTCCTACATTATGCAAACATACTGATGTTGGCTGTTTCTCCAGAACTCTTGCAGCATGTCATCAAGACAGCATGTAAGATCAGAGACACACACTGAGAGCATGGTATAATGCTAACAGAAACTAAGCATTGTTAGTTCTGTGTCTTAGAGAACAATGCTCCCTCTATATACAAAGCTTGTGCTATTTCCTGAATGATACCTTCAGCACCTACAGTTCAGTTCCCATTCCACTGAGAGCTCAATGTTAATATATTAATAAATTTAACTACATTAAATGTAACATAAATTTGAGTTCTTGAATGACTTAAGTTAACCTTATTGACAAACATATAGAAGAAAGAAAAAATAATGAACTTTTCACTTAAAAACATGACACGGCATGTAATGCTGCTCTTCTAATGTGCCTAGCCCAAAAAGGACATCATAACTCTGCATTTAAAATACGTGCTTAGAGATCTTTT
The DNA here is from genome assembly GCA_034509425.1 of Eopsaltria australis. Classification (NCBI taxonomy): domain Eukaryota; kingdom Metazoa; phylum Chordata; class Aves; order Passeriformes; family Petroicidae; genus Eopsaltria; species Eopsaltria australis. The sequence continues at coordinate 1,818,109 of JAVTVJ010000280.1, forward strand.
ATGTCTTACCTCTGAAGAAGATCATGAAAGGATTTTTTTAGTATTTCATGCTCTTCAGCAACTGCCTGCAATTTCCTGTTGTGCTGAAAGAGCTGTTCAATATCAGTCTGTGCTCTTTCAGCTTCTACTTGTTGAGCTTTCAGCAAATCGTTAAGCTCTTCATTTTTTCGTTCTGCATCCTTCAGCATTGCAGCAAGAGCTCTTGCCTTTGAGTGGAAAGACACCCCCCAAATAAAAAGAAAATAAAAGCCACATACATAGAAGAGAATTCTGTTTCTCAGTTGTATTAGGCATGCTTGAGGCCATAGATCTAACACCAAAATATCATCAACTAAGAGAATATATTCTCTCACCTAATATTAACTAAAAATGGTACACTAAATGCCTTTAGCTCCGTTTACAGACAATGTAAGGGAAGAACAAAGTAGAAGATTATACATTTTAGCTATGGATTTAGTAACCTGTAGCCCAATCTTTAATAAAACCATTAAAGAATAGAAATTATTGTCACTGTTCAGCATGCAGCTCAAATACACACCCCACAAAAGCAAGCTTTACTTGAAAGTTCATCTCTGATCAGTGAATCAAAAGGCACAAACAGGAGACAGATCTTCATATACCAGCAAATTCTATAGAGTATTCTAGTAAGTGGGTTTATTAATTTTTAGTATTGTTGAATTAATACTAATGGTTAACAAACAATAATGAGCAGGGGAGGCTGGTTTTGTTGACTTCCTGTAAGGGAAAGGACACTACAAAAAAACTATGCCAAAGAACAATCCAGAAGAAAACAGGATGTCCACAATGAAAATTCAGACTGCCCTAACTTGCAAGCACAGCTTACAGATAAGCAGTATAGTTTCCACAAGCAATCACAGTTAAAGCTACCCAGACAATCATCACTCAGTCCCACCTTGAAGCTCCACTGCTTACCTCAGACTCAGCCTGGGCTCTCTGACACCGGTACTGAGCCATCAGCCTCTCAGCCTGAGCCAGAGCTGCTGCCTTTACTTCCAGAAGATCCTGCAGCCTTGTTTCTTTAGACTGTACATAGGGAGAACATTTCTCATTAGCATTTTCTGAAAGCACCAAGTGCAACGTCCCCGTGAGCGTCAGGCTGTACTCACCGCTAAGGCCAACAGCTTCTGCTCATACACATCCATGATGTTAGATACCCTCACATCAGCCAAGGGCTCCTTCATCTGTGGAAACAGTTACTGATACTGGAAATTTCTATTTACCTACACAGGTAATCTGTGCCTAAAGAGCTCAACAGTTTCATGAACTCCACCTGCCACTAGGCTTTTTCAATTCTCATTTTTGTATCTGAGGCTATCTACTCAAAGATACTCACCTGACTCTTAAGAAAAGTTTGTGAGCAATTGAACTGGTTAGGTTTAATAGGAGTCATCAACAGAAGACTACCAGTACAGCACTATAAAAAGGTAAAATCACCATTCTAAAATAATTCCCCTTGGTCTAATCTTTGCTGAAGAATTAGCAGTCCCCTCATAGGACACCTAAAGTTATCTGCCCTAACATTAACAGCACAAAATACACATGTTTAAAACTCCTTGTTAATACTCCATGGCCTTTCTCAACATACAATTGACGGAAAAGGCCCAGGAAAGTTATTCTAGGATATTGGAAAGGATACTATTGAGGACATATAGAACCTACTGTGTTAACCCAGTGACTTACTAGAGGAAATGGACCATGTATAGCAAAACAAGTGTTTATTAAAGTATATGCCTGAGTCAAGTGAGAATGCTACTTGATGATTTCAGGTTATTTTTTCTTAGGCAGTGCTGCTATAACACCAGTTCTGAGCAGCTGTTCATAGATGCTGATGCATGACCAAGTGCAAACTATGCCAGCTGTTCAAACACTGAACACCCACAGAAAAGCCACCATCTCTGCACCATCCTGAACCCCTGTGTGAGAATGTTTTTTGCAAACTAACAGGAGACCTTGTGTAGCTCCAGTTCTCAGCTCAATTTTCTGTCCCTAAACTATGAAACAAATAGTTGATATTCTTACTTGCAAACTTAAAATATCTAAAAGGACATAGAAATGACTGCTCTAAGAAAAACTGTAAGAATGAAGTTCCCTTCATTCTCTCTGAACAGTAACACTATGAAAAGTGCTTTCTCAATTATGTTTTTACAAGCATTTGAGCTTCACACAATATACACAGAAATGAAGTACTGGACATTTTAAGTGAATGTGTATATTGATTTTGAATTACTAATTAGAAGGTATCAGAAAAGAAACACTCAACAATTCATCAAAAACTTTCTCCCTTAAAAAAAATCAAAGCAGGTTTACCATCTGTCCATTACTGGAAGCTGCTGCACTGGTGCCTGTGGCTGCTTTGATTTACATCAATATAAACACAGCAATGCACCCACAAACTGTCACGTGCAGTCCTGAAAAGGATGATCAATGGCTGCAGCCAGTGGCAGAGTAAAAAGTAAGTCAAGGAAGACTCACCTGACCTTTTTCCACTGTTATTCTGGCATCTCACTGGAACTGGTAGCTCTCTGAGTTTCACTTTTTTCAGTTACAACAAAGAAATAAGAGTTGCAAAGCTAAGGCTGGAGGCAATACCACTACCACAGATATCAAGCTGTTATCAAGAAACTTTCTATTCCTTTTCCCAATTTGCATACTGTTCTTTTAAGCCAAAAGAAAATAGAATCAACAATCCATCTCTCAGTCTAAAGCAGCTACAAAGCAGCTGACTTGCTTTGAACAGAAAGATATATTCAGTGTCTGCCAGGATGCCCACAAAACAGCACGCGGTATGTGGTGCCTGGTTGAGTGCCTCATTCACAATGCAAGTTGCTGCAGAGGGAAGTAAAAACTGTCTTCTGAAATAATAACAGCACCTTTCCAAGAAGGCCACAAAAATGAACTGCAAATGCTAGAGTCAGCTACAGCCAACAAAAGGAGAATGTCATTATGCATATTTAGGCACATAAGAGATGCACCACACTTTCCTAATGCAGCACAGCATCTCTATTTTATTCCAGACTATTTCTTAGGAAGCAGAGGGAAGAGGTTCCTTGTGTGTGTCCCAGCAAGTCTGGGCAGTCACACTGTACCCAGCTCCTGCCTCCATATCTGACAGCTAAGACAACTGTGGGTAAAACCCACTGGAGAGGGCCCTCAGTAAAGAGCTTTATGTTCTGGTGTAGCTCAACATAGCACCTCTGAATTCTGCTCAAGAGCTCAGTAAAAGGAGCACGTTCCAAATGGACAGGAATCTAAACCAAACAACTCTTACACACGTGGTAGTCTGACACTTGGATTTTAATTTCCAACTCTCCCAGTAAAAAAAATGTCAAATATTTAACAAGGGTATATAAACGCTACTAACCTCTAATCCAGAATGAAGTTTTTGTATTAATTCCTCAATATTTGAAGCTTTGGATTCATTACTTGAAGAATAGGATGAAGAACACCTTAGTGTAGTGTTGGTCACAGGTGACTGCATTTGGATTCTCTTTGCCCCGTGCTGCATTTCTTGCTGTCTGTAGGCATTATTTGCTGCAATGCTTGCACCCAGCCTGTATGAACATGAGGCTGTTAATGACACAACCTGCTACAAATAGCATGGCAAGGACTGAAGAGGAGAACAATTTCGTAACAAAATTTACAGCCACATTTGCATTACCACAGAATACGAAGATGGATATTGGACAAGTGCCCAAACTGGCCAGAGATACAGAAAAAGGGAAAAAAATGTATCATGGCTAACCTTGAGACAAATACAGAATCTTAACAGCAAGGGCATGGTTCTCAGCTCTTTTTAAATAGAACAGATCATGACTCATATGAACCTGTGAAACAGGTTATTTTGCCTGTTATTATTCAACTTAACCAAGCCACTGTTTGTCTCAAAGAGGATTGAGAAAGTATTTAGTAAGAATTTTCATTGGGGATAAAAATAAGATTGAATCAAGAAAAAGCAGAGTGCTACCAATAAACCTCAATTTTTCCTTGCTTGCAATTCTGTTTTACAATGCTATGTCGTGTACAGCACATTTGATTTTGTAAGTTTTAACCAACTTTTAAGTATGCAGATAAAAATGCAATCTGTTTAAATCTGTATAGGGAAGAGAACTCAAAAACTTTGAAAAAAGTAATTACAGCCCCTATATTCCGGTGTCTGTATGTAATTTGTGGCTGGTATTTTCAAGGCAGGTACTAATAGCATGTTTCAAACAAGAATGGTAAACCAAAAGAGCTGATTTTAGAAGCACCAGTTATAAATTTTTTGCTCTTGATAAATTCTTTAATTACTAAGCTATCCCAACCACTTCACTGAAGTGCTGTCTCAATTGCTTCCTAAGTGAGCATAGCCTATTTTTAACTTGTATTTATAGACATGTTATTTGTCTGTTCCATTGTACAATTCCAGACATATTTGATTGTACAGATCCTTCATTCTTTCAGCCAGAATATTCATTACTGGCCATTATAAAAATGTTTCTTATATCCACAAACCCATATAACTGTAGAATAATTAAGGTTGAAAAGGGACCCATCTACAGACCACCTAGTTCAACTCTCCTGCTCCTAGATTGCCCAGGACTACGCCTCAATTTTGAGTCTCTCAAAGGATGAAGATTCCACAATTTCTCTGGGCAACATCTTCCAGTTTGACCACCCCTTACAGTAAAAGAGTTTCTTTTCTGATATTTAAAGAACTCTAAAAGGTTTTTTCTTATATTTCAGTTTGTGCCTACATCTATCCTGTCAGTGGATACCATTGAGAAGCCTAGCTCCATCTCCTTCATTCCTTTCTATCAGACATTTCAACACACTGATAAGAACACCACAAGTCTTCCCAAAAGTAAACAAGCCCAGCTCTTGCAGTCTCACCTTGCAAGATGCTCATCCCTCAAACCCTTGACTGGACTCACTCTAAGACGTCCATATCTCTCTTGCACTAGAGAGCCCAGGCCTGGACACAACATTCCAGGTGTGGTCTCACCACAGCTGAGCAGAGGGGAATTATCAGCTCCATTGCCCTGCCATCAGAACTCTTCCAAGTGCAGTTCAGGGTGCTACTGATCATCTTTGCCATACTTGAAGACAGAAGTTACATTTGTTTTCTTCTAGTCTTCAGGGACCTGTCCCAATCACCACGACTTTTCAAAGACATTCTGGAGTGGCCTTGGAATAACATCAGGCGACTCCCTAAGCACTCAACTGTCAGATCTTATGGACTTCCATACACCCAGTTAGTTTAAATGTTCCATAACCTGACCCTGTGCCACCCAGAGTAAGTCCTGCCTCCTCTAGGCTTTCCCATTGCTCTCAGGGACACCACTCTGTCTTTGGGAATCCTCATCAGCGAAGGCAAGGCATTCAGTATGTCAACTTTTTCCATGTCCTCTGTCAACAGGTCCCCTTCTCCACTCAGCAGAAAGGCACACATTTTCATGTCTGGCTTTCGCTGCTGATATAATGGTCCTTCTTGTTGCCCTTGACATCTGTCAAGGAGAAAACTCCAGGTTGTGATACAATTTAAATATACATTTTTTTGTATTTTATTACATCTATGGAAATAAGGACTCTATCAAACAGAGTTTCTCAATACTTTTCCCCTTGTTTAAACCCCCTTAAATACCACCTGAACTGCCATCTGCCTGTGTCTTACCCTAATCTGTTCTTTCTTGGAAGCTACTGCAAAAGGGTGAGCAAAGCTTTAGGAACTGAAGGATGACATGTTTGACAGAGTTCATTAGAGAGAAATCTGACAGTCAGAATATTAAATGCGCCCTAAGTTCCAAGCACAGACTTCAGACAAACGAGCACTTAGGGACAGGAGTCAATTGCTCCTGTGCTCTCTGGGACCTGACATAAAATGAAGCAGTGGCTTCCTCTGGCCTCCAGGATAAGTGCACATAAAGCAGAAACAAGACAAATTTTCTAAAGTTTCTAACTGATGAGCTGAAAACAGTACTCCAAAAAAGCCCATAACAATGTCAAATCTAACCAGAGTATCACAGAAATACTTACACTATGGCAGGAAAATCTGGTAAGGGCGCAGCCTCAAACAGTATTTTAAGTCCCACTAGGACTTGCTCTCCATGGCTTGATGTTAAAGCAAATGTCAAAGGTGTAATCAAGCGTTCATCCTTAAAAAGAAATTAGTTTGGTCAAAACAAGACACAGCAGAGACAACAAAAACAAAAAACCCCACCAAACACAAACTACCAAAACATCACAACATCAAGGCCCATGAGCACAGATATATTTTATTCCAAACTTAAGTTACCTTGCTAAAGTTTGCCCTTGAAAGTTTCTGAGCCTGAAGTCAATGGAAGATAAGTGATTTTAAAAACAGTCTGCACTTCTGAGTATTTGAAATCATGTTTTACATTAAAGGCAACACAACAGGTAAAGATGCTAGTAAATTCCTGCAAGTTTTCAAGTGCTTGATACTCAACATAAAAGGTCACTAGCTGAAGTTATAAAGATTAATCGTGGACTGTAAAATTCATTGTTACCCATTAAATTTCACAATTCCCATCCTAGAATGAAAAATCTCCAAAACAGCAAGAAGTGTTTGACTATCCGGACTGCTTTTCCATCTATAAAGTAAATTATTAAGGTGTCATCTGACCTATAGGTACCAGAAACTGTTTTGGCCATGCAAAGTTCCAAATTAGATGCACATATTTGATAGTAACCAACACCAGAAATAATTATATTGTTGTGGTAATTGTGTTCTAGTTTGCTACCTTTTAACTGCAGTCATAATGCAATCTTAAAAGGATAATTATTACCAAGCAGCTGAAGTATGATTTCATATGCATTACCAAAACAAATGACTGCAGTAGGAGCAAACTACTGTTATTTTAGAAGAATTAACAGTGAAACAACCTTTAGTAATTATGTCTAAGGGACTGTATTTTCCTAGAAGCTTTACCACTTCAGACACAAGCATGCAAAACATTTAGAACTAAAACTACTGTAGTGCAGTGGCACTTTATTGCACAGATACATTTCATAAAACATTTTAAAATCATACCTGTAACATTTTGTAGAAGCTGACCTTCATACCAGGTACATCCTGCTGTAATCTGCTCATAAGATCAAGCATTTTCAAAATAATATCAGCAGCAAGTTTGCTTTTAAACATCCAAGTAGAAAAGCAAATTGTGTGAAAAAAAACAAAAGAAAAGGTGAGATATGTCAAATCAGCATTGACAAATTCAGTCAATTAAAAAAAAATAATAAATACCTTCACAAAGAACATAAATATATCTAGCAAGGCAACAATGGTAAATCCAAAGAGATCCTATTGAGTTCACTGGACACTTGCCTGAGCTTCTCCAGCATGCCAAGGATGGCAACAATGAAGACCAAAATCACCACTTCCAGGCTGAAAGTGAGGAGGGTCTATTATAGGTCCAATTATATTTCACTGGGTTTTGGCCATGTAACTCTTAGCTATCTTGACATTTGGGTTAATGACACTGAGCTGAAGGAATGTGTATTTAATTTTCAGTGCAACAATTGTTCCCCATACTGATGTGTGAAATTTTGGAACTCTAATTGCATAAAATAAAAATGAGAAATCACATGCCATGAGCAGTTCTGGTAAGCTTAATTTGGATCAGCCTGAACTACTGCATGAAGTTTAAGGTCATTGCTCCACATAAATGGATCTCCAGTTCATGCCAAAAACATTATCTGAATGTAGATGCTAGGTTTTACTTATTGAACTGAGCAGCAAGATTACTTTTTATTCCACAAAAATTCTAAGTTTGATTTAATACCAATATTGATTTATATGCATTTAAATGGTACTTTCAACTACCATATTCTTTCCATTGCAACAACATCACAACTCTCACACAAGTCATGCTTAACTAGATTTTAGATAAATACATGTGCTCACCACATTTTAGAGTCCACCAATTTTGTCCCAAAACCAGTATCAATCCCACTATAAGGAAACTGGTGTTCTATCAGACATGTGCATTGGCTGGCAGTCAGTGCCTTCGAGACACGCATTTTCAGTGTGTCATGTCTGCAGAGCAGTAGGCAGAGTTAAGAATAAATTCATTATACCTATGCCCAGGTATTGGTACCAAAAGGCAACATTTTCTAATAATAAAGGACACAAAAGCTAGGGCATCAAAGCAAAAGAGCCTCCAAAAATGCTTTTAATACCCAACAACATAAACCATTTAAATCATGCCTAACTCACAAGCCAAATAAGCTTCACTTTTCAGTTAATACACACTCTTACTGGAAACAGACAGTGAAGGGAAACCCCAATAACATGGGTGGCATAAAGAAACACAGTGAACAAAAGGCAAGGACCAGGCAGCCCCTAATACAGTAAACTAGCTACCTAGAAGTGAGCTAGCAGAGACTTCTCCACTCGGAGAACTCAGCTTACATGCAGGACTACACCCTGCAGCCATGTCCTTCTTACCAAACTTACTGCGGACACTAAGGACTCAACGAGGAGTGTAAAACTGTAGCATTCCACATTACTTTTCCTTGTTTCTCTCATCTCAATTTGTATCATATTTGGCTGGGAGCCCTGCCTGACTTAGCTAGACAAATGATACTATGATCAAGACAATGATCAAGAAGATGGCTGCCCAAATTCCCCATGCAATTTCAACAGAAAACATCTTCGTTTTTCATCTGCTAAGTGCTTCTGTGTTGGGAAATGGCCATCTCTGGCAGCACAGACATAAAGTATAAGTGAGCAATCCAGGCCCCATAGACAAGAGTTAGGCCTCTGTTCAAGGCTATTCTCAAAACAACTGTGGGAAAGGGAGACATGAGAGCCAAAAACAAGCTGCAGGTGTCTAGAGATTAACTTGGCAGAAGAAACTGTTGATATTGTTGCCTTCTGATACCAGTTTGGTGTTTTAATTAGATTAGAGAAAGATCCCGTGTGAAACTTCTGTAAGTAAATAATATCTTGAGCACGTAAAGTAGTAGAAGTATGTGCACTGTCTGACAATAAACGAGCTTGATTTATGATTCACATTGAATCTACGTCTTGCTTCTCTCGCCACCGACTCTTCTGTTCTGTTGAATAGTCAGAACATTTTATCCTGCACCACTGTAATATAAAATAATTTCACAGCAATTAGAATGCTACTTTAAACCTTGCGAGATGACACTCCTAAGTAAAATTAGGGCAGTTACTGTCATTACACCCAAGGTGGAAATGTCTTCTAATGTCTTAGAGCAGATCATGGTGGAGAAATAATAAATCAGCTGCCAATAAGCACATAAAAAGGATATCTGTCAGGACATTAATAGCCTTGACCACTCTTTCACACTTTTTCTTCACTAATAGCTCATCCACAATCTGTTCTGGCATCTGAAGATGGTCGAGAAGAACAGGCAGCAAAAGATCCATTAAGTGTTCAGCTGATTCCCCATTCTTATTGTTAATAACATCCTGTAATAAAGACATTTTATTTTATGTCAGTATTTAAAAGTACAGCACAATGAAGTCAAGCTTACTCTACCCCTTCCTGCACCAGTCCGTGTTCCTGCTTTCCCAGCCTATTGCTATTCCAGGTTTAAGACTGCTGACCAGTATCCTAGTGGAGGAGGAAGTTTACAGAGAACAGAAACAGCAGGAACTTCCTCACTTCTGTAAGTCCTAGAAAGGAATTCTGATAATTTTTGTCTACATCATCACTTCATAAACCGCCACGTCTTTTAGCTACAACACAGATATATTTCTAAAATCCTGCATGTCTTTAATAGGACAGTTGTTTTATGAAGAATGTTTATTCCAACATAACTATTTTACAATGAACTTCATTACAGGTATTTTTTTTTGTGTGCTTTCAAGTCAAATTATAATAATTGTTTAAAAACCATTTAAAAGTAAGAGCTACTAAGAAGCTCTTTAAACTCAGTTATCAGTCTTGGTACCTCAAAAATCTCTTTGAACAGTTGCAATGCTAGACCTGAACAGTCTTCTGAGCCTTCCAATGGCTGGTTTGACAAGTGCACCAATGCAACAGATGGTTCAAAACTCTTTGAGCGAGTCACAAGTCTGGTGTTTCCAGAGACTGGCAAGCCAGCTGGTTCCAGGATCGCCTGCTGCAGGGTGTGACGCAGTTCTGGCACAGTGCAGAAGGCAAGCAACAGCTCTAAGATCTGTGTGAAGTGAAGAAGAGTTCAAACGCTTTCAAATCAAGAACTTACACAGAAACTGCAACTCCCATAACACAAATCTAAGTTGCAAGTTCTATGCAACTCCTTTTAGCACTTGAAAGTTTTCTGAGGAACAATTTTCTTTCTTTAAAGCGAAGTCAGCAGCAGAAACAGTTCATTGGACTGGTGAAGGTTTGTGACAGTATTCAGTGCATTGCTTTCTTTTTTTTGGACATGCTGGCTGGTGACACAGTAAAAAGTACAAACATGTATGCACTCAGCATGAAGAAAGCTATCAAAGAGAAAATTCCGAGACAGGAATGGATGCACATCCATTCTCTGAGCCTGCACAAAGAGAAAACCACCCCAGAAAGTTCCTTGACAACATGCCTCTCTAAATAAACAAATAAACAACAGTAAAAATCACACAGAAAGGAACCTATTATTAACTAGGATTCATAACACATTCATAAAAAAAAGCTCCAGGTCTGTTTCACAGATATATCTAGCCTCAACATTTTCACATTTCATATTTTAGCCTTTAGTGACAGATAGCCAATGTTTCATTTACTTAAAGTGGCAGTGAGACAAAGATGAATGTAACAGTTCACTGCTAAACAGAAGTGACACCTATTTGTTCAACTAAGGTGAGAACACTTATTCCTACACCTTTGAAATTAGCATCAGGGTTCCCTACTCACCCTGAAGTCTGAGTAGTATTCATTCAACGTTTAGAGAGCAAAGTGGGATACACTTCATTCCTGGTAGGTCCTAAAATTTCTTACTAGCTAAAGCACAAAAGGTGTTTATGTTGGCTTTTTGCCTTTACAGCTGTTGCTTGAAAGCAGACACACAATTTGGCAAAAATCCCAACATTACAAACTCAACCTGACAGCCTTTTGAATAACTAGAAAATATAAACTTGGTGAATTCTCCAGGTCATTTAAGAGTCCTGAAGTCAGTGTATTTCATTATCAACCCTTGTACACAAGGAACCTGTTCATAACAACAGAAGAGGAACTAGGTTAGGATTGTAGCCTCTTAGCCTTTAACTGAAAAAATATGAATACCTTAGATGATGAATCAGGATCCCTTCCATGAAGAAGATCTAATACTTGACCAAGGCAAGAGGTGAAGTGTTTGTATCTACAGCATGCATAGAGAAGAAAAATACTATAAATAAAATTGAAATTTCAACACATTTAGACATTTACACCAAGTGATGAATGAAAGTGCCCTATTCTCCTTCTTACCCCCAAACACTTCAAGTACAGTGATAATTTTGATAATTTAATTTCCATTTGAAACACCACAAGCATTAAAAATATTCTACGAATGAAAGCAAATTCCTTAAAATAAGCTATGATTTTTCAGCTATTCTTACTGCTTGATTTAGATTGAAAATCAGCAAGTAAATTCTGCTAGCTGAATTTGCAGAACTACTAGTCAAACTCTCTACAGAACCACTCTAACACCCCTCCCCCTGTAAGATTATTACTTCTTACAACTTCAATCATACTATGCCACTTCAAGATTATATAGCACTGTAAAAGGCAGGATAGCTACTCATTGTGTTGTCTGACTACCAACACTGTCCAGACAAAAAATTACAGAACAGTGCATTCAATATTCCTTCAGTGACCATGAAAAAAACAGGTTTTGAGTCACACTTCTGTGTCAAACTAGTAACCCAGCAACCCTTTAGGTTCAGATATAGCAGTTATAATTATAATCAACTAGCAACATTCAAAAAGCATCTTGGGATTTTTTTCCCCCAATGCTTGGTTTAAAATTCAAATAGCATGCACTAAAGAAACTGAACTAGATCTTAAGAAAAGCACCTTGTACTTTTAGGAAAAGAAACCATACCTAGTGAGATAATCTGCAACTTTGGGGTTCTTCATAAGATCCATAAGTAGGTCAACAGAATATTTTCTTGTTAGAGTATCTCCATTTACAACAATATTGAATATTAACTGAAACGTCTGATGGATATTTCGAGCGTGAAAGAGCTGAAAGGTAGAAGAAAATTATGTATAGAGACATACTTTGCTGGGTCTCTTGCTTATTAAAACTAGCTTGAGTCAGCATTTTTGTGGCCAGTGTCACAACTGGTTTTATCTACAACTTAAGAATAGAAACAACTTCAAAGACTCACTTACTTTTTCTCCTACTTCTTCATTTAGGGTAAGGCTTGATAATACCGAAAGTGCAAACACAACCATAGTCAAACTGCTATGGGCCAAGAAACTTATTAGGGTACGATAGAAACTCTTCACATTATTCTACAGCAAAAAGGAGAAACACAGGTATTACAAAACCACCAAATTTACATGTTTTACATATTTATAAGTAAGCCATACAAATAATGAATAATACAAAAATAGGTTAGTATGGTAACAGTTCTCTAGGAAAGCTATTTCATGCACTGCACAGTACTGGCATTGATGTTAACACTCTGTTGAACCCGTATAAGGAAATACGAGGAAAAAAAAACCCCAAAACAACAGAGAACCAACCAAGGAATAAATTCCATCATTATTTTAAAGATGAGAAAGTCATTTTGCTAAAGCCTATACAAGAAAATAATCACTGAAAATTGAGTCCTACACCCTTCTCTTCTCAAAGATGATATCTGACAATAGTTTCTCCTTTTTTTTGTCCCCTTCCTCTCTTCCAAGGTAATAAAAACATTTGCTGCTATGTAGATGAATTTCTATTTCTGAATTAAAAAATAAAATGTTTGCACTGATTTATGAAGACACAGGAACCAAGTAGTTCAGATATATATACGTATTTGATGACTCAATGTATGTATTTGAGGATTCACTGACATGAAGATCTGTGCTATTTTATTGATTTATCTTTTTAAAAGCAAATCTCATTCTTGCTTACCAAAAATCCACCTATAATCTTTATGTTTCAATGACATTTAGTTTTTGTAAGGAAGAATGGCTTGTATTTTAAATTCACCTTTCAAGTGTAGAGAAGGGTTGCAGAAACCAAATGCATAAAGCAAGCCAGGGCAACAACATGGCAAGGAAAGAGAACACCCAACTTCCTGTTCTCCTGGTTACTTTCTCCAACATGGGAGAAACAACTGCCCATTGCGTAGAACAAGCAGCTCAGCGTTATCTTCGCTGAAAGAAAGTGCTTAAGAAATACTAAGGTAATTCCCTAGAGTCAATTAACTCTTACCATTAAGCCAGAGAACCATGACACAAAAGCAAAACTCTTACCAAAGATTTTATCTGACTTTGAATAGACACGTTGTGACGACAGATGTTTGCCAGGAGTCCTAAACACGGTACTGTTAACTCATCTTCAGCTGATTGACTTAAAAGAAAAGCCCAAAAGATGTTTTCATTGAAGCATCCTGAATTTAATTACAAGAAATTCTAGGGTAGGGGCTGGGAGAGTTGGGTGGCTGGCGGACTTCTGTTTTGTGTCTTGGTGGGAGCTTGTTTTTTAATGAGACACCATTTCATCACGCAAAGCAAACTTCAGATTGTAATCCATGCAGTGTGGCTAGCTTTTACTGAGTACATCTGAAGTATCAGAGCTCACTGCTATCAGAGGTCGTTTATTACATATACTTCCAGGATTCACTAGATTTCTTACAAGGGCACTTGAATCAAATTTTTATTAATCTAACAAGTCTGCTCCTAGTGACAAGCATGAATTTCCTTCTGGCTTTTCTCTTTGTTAGCTGTCTGCTCCCAGAGGTGTGGAGGTGGGCAAAGAGCCCAATTAATATTCCATCACCCAAAGTCCCACGATCACTGCATTCGACAATCTGTAACAAGTACATAGTTTTCAAAGAAATGTCTCTGTTAACTCCAGAAAAATAAATGCCACAAATCACTCTGGAGACCAGGTTAGTACAGTACTCTAAGGGCCTTCAGAAAGTTTATCAACTTAGCTCGCTATTTCCCATAAGAAAAGACACGGAGTCCACACTTACACACGATGTATTAGAAACAAAATTAATCCATCGATGTTGGCACCAGCACAAAAGATGGGAACATTGTAGGTCAGTCTCTGCAGCAACCGAATACCCTGAGGAAACAGAAAGCTGTTCAAGTCTGGCCTACAGCATCTCAGGAGGAATGTCACAAATTACAAAAGAGGAAACTGAAAGGAAAAATACCAAGACACCACAACTGAATTAATTTTCAGGCTCTAACATTAACATAACAATTGCACAAGCTGCTGCAAGCACATTGTAACGTCTTGCCATACTGATGTACTTATTAAAAGGCCAAAAAGATTATTAAGATTTTATTTGACAGAGGAGTTACCTTTTCAGCCCATTCAATTTGCTACTTTTGCCTCACCAGGAAGTTCTCCATTCTGTCAGTGATAAACAGGCTTTGTCCTATTGAAAGGTCTAGAAGTCTCATCAAAGTCCAAAAAGCACTTTGCAAGCTCTTGTAGAAAGGATCCTTACAGGAAAAGAGGTTTGCTCTAAAGACTGCCAACAGATCTAAGGGTAGCAAAGTCCTTCATACAGCACTCCTCTGGCACATAACTGAAGTCAATACACTCAAATATGACAAAAATCACAGCAGACGTTAGCAGTTAAAACCTTACTATTTAGATATCTAAGAGCTTCAAAGACTTAATATCGGATCTATCTGGTGACTACAAAATCTCTCCCACTAACAGTCACTTGGATCCCTAGATCTTGTGGTACTCTTAGTGCTTTGAGAAATATGCATACCACAAGAAAAGTGATCTTTACTGAATGCCTGACTTATTTTCCACAGAACAAGGGCCACAGGACTACTAGTAAATTAATTTTCTGCTTTTCAGAAAAAGGCAAATGATAGTAGGCAACCAGCAAGCACTTGCTGAAAGCTTCGGGGAAAACCTGTGCATATTTGAAAAAAAAAATAAAGAAAATTTAAGAAGGCAGGTTAAAATTGGTGAGGTCAAACTGACAGATTTCAGTCAGTCACTGTGAGCTTCAATTAGTACAGCACTTGCCATTCACTGGCAGATGGCACTGACCAGGAGAGACAAAGCCAGACATGCCCTGCAACTCTTCCATGAAAACAGGCAGCCACAGCTTTCCCTTCACTCCTTCACAGTTACCTGTCAAAGCACTGATTAGACAAAATGATCTCCAGGCCTGTATTATGAAACAGGCTTTTGTCAGGAGAAATAGCCAAATACCTCAACTGGAAAACAATCTTTTGAGCTCTCAAGAAGTGACTTCTTGAAATAATTTTTAAAAAGCAGCATTTTTATTGGTTGGTTGTTATTTTTGCATTGTGAATTTTATTTTTTATCAGAGTAGGTGATAAGCACAGTTAAGATTACAGAGAGTACAAAGAACTCTATAAATTGTTAAACTCCTGTCATATCCACCTAATAGAACAAATAAAGTACACAGCTAAGAAAAATTTTCCCTCAACATGTTATTTCCAACAGAGCTTTTGAAGGGTTATTATATGCATGCAGTATAATGATTATTAGTTGCCAAATATTATTAAGCATTAGTTCCTTTACCTGTAATAAGACTGGGTCACTCAGATTAGTAGAACTTCGATGAACCACTCCTGCCAGCACGCTGGTCAGATTGTAGGTGTCCTGGAGAGCTTCTCTAGTCTCAGTGTCTGAAGCTGGAATTTAGGAATTATTAGCAAAAGCCCCAGCTAATAGCAAAAGAAACTGTATTAGCTACCAGTTGAAGCAGAAGCCAAAGTCTCTGACCAGTTCTTTACGTATGTTTTAAAGGTACCTACAAATAAATGACAGCTCCTATGCATTTGCCTCTCTACCTCACTTCTGGACATACAGTTAGTTATAACATTAATCCATTTCCTTAAGATGCTTGGACACTGAAAGAACAGTCTACCTCCTACCTACCAACTTCCAGTTCTGAGATTTTGAAACCTGCACTTCAAAGGCTTAGATCTTAAACTCAATGAGCTCAGTTTCTTGCTTCATGCTATGGTGGACAAGTAGACTCAAACTGATAACTTGATAGGGTTATCTAGCATTAGTTAAATAAATAGATAATAGCCAGTTCTGCTTAGGCAATCCTCAAACAGATGTAGCAAACAGGTAAAGCAGTAGATCAGTTGGAGGAGGACTTAATTCTTGTAACTTTTCAGATCAAACCCCAGCAACAAATATAATTTTACAGTAACTGTTCCAAAAGCATAAGAGGAAGTTCAGAGAGGCTTAAACTCCATGAATCAGAGAAGATAAACAAGGAAGCATCATAAAGGACTCAAATCTTGAATAACTACTCATATATGATGAGAAACCAAGCAGTGAAGGGATAACTTTTCCCTGTATATGTAGGTTGTGCTCTGAGCACAGAGCTCCCTGGACAATGAAGTCCCATTTTCATGAAGTAGAGGAAAAAAAACCAAAAAAGGCATCTCAAGACACAAGTAAAAGGCAGTAGAACCTCTTTTGCAGTTGGAAAACTTGATGCACACAGGCCCAGGCCATTGGAGAGCCCACATTGTCAGCAAACACTCCAGTGAGAGAGGCAAACTGAGGTGAGGACAGTTGTGGATGTGACACGACTTCTTCCTATCTTTGTACTCCCTAGCCAGGTTTCTCACTTGATAAAAAAGGTGGTCTTTTCCAACTTCAAAAATAAAGGTCAAGAGAATAATTCCTCACCCTGCCCAGTGGATAAACAAATTCTGACAAGCATGATCACTATCATTGACAGGGATGACTTCAAATCTCCTTCTCACTGCAATTTAACATCTGAACAGGTGGCTTAGCCAAGCACTCCACTACAATGGAAAATATTTCATCTTTCATACCTTATGCTTCTTCCAAGAAATCCATCACCCATGCCACAGAATCAACATCTGTCTTACCTTCCCTTGACTGGAAAAAAGATAAAAAGCTCAGATGCAAACCTTACCGAGCTGTGATAGCAAAGTAATCACAGACAAGGCCAGAGATGGGTTTATATTAGTGTCCTCCAGGAGCTCTACAAGGCAACTGAGACATTCACTAGGTAGAATCTGATTTGAAGCAAAAAATCGGGTAAGCTTCAGTCCAGAGATAACCTGGAGATGAAAGGAGAAAACAACCTTACTTACTCAACTGCAACAGTATAACTGACACAGAAACCAAAGCACAGAATTGCATTTAATAGATTTTGCCCTACTTAACAAACTGAGAATGTAAGTGCCACTCTAAGGGGACATTGGTATTCACATCTGCTGGAAAAAAAGAAAAAAGCAGTAATGGAAAATATCTGTTTTTCATTCCTTGATGCTTGGAAAGTACCAAGTTTATTTATTTTGAAAGAACAACCCAACAGATTGCTCAACACAATCATGTAGCAATCAGTCTGCCTTCCAGGGGTGTGAACAGGGACCCAAAGGTGGCACTCCATGGAGAAGATCTGCAGCAGTGCTGTTTTGGGATGAAAAAGTGGAACCTGAGCTCAGGGAACTGTATGTAAGAAGAGGCCAAAAATTATACACCTTCACAGCAGACACGATTTACATTTTGTGTAATGGAGCACACATAATGTTGGGTTTGGGTATTCCCTCTGCGTCTCTTTACAAGGGATATAGAGAAGAAAGCAAAGCTAGATACTAACCCTCGATAAATGTTCTAGCAATTAAAACACGTCTGTATTTGGAAAAGCTAACTTGGAGATTAATTCAAAGGCCATCACAAAAGCTGTACACAAGGCTGTACCTGAAGATCAGAGAAATACACTGGTTCACCTCCTTAGCAGCAATACCTTTGAATACGTGTTGCAGGGAACTGGAAAACTCCACATACAAGACCAGTTCGTCATTCACGCGCTATTTTTTAAGCTGTGAAAAGAAACGATCCACGCGGGCCAGAATTTTCGGGATACATAAAAGAAGAAGTCGTTTCCAACACACACTATCTGCTGGCCCTGGGTGCATACAGACCCACAACACACTCTGTAAACCCACAGACACCCCATAAAGCTTTACAAAAACGGACATCCCCGCCCCCCCACAGCACGGCCCGCTCCCACCGCGCCCCCGCGCCGGGCACCGCTCGCACCTCCAGGCTGCGCTGCAGGAGCGCGGCGTTGTGCGCTGTCTTGGCGGCGCGGTACTCCGTGGCTGCGAGCAGCAGCGCCTTCATGCAGCCCGGGGCATCCATGGCGGCCCGGCCCCTCAGACGGCCCGCACCCGGCCCTCACTCGCATTTCCCGCCGCCGCCGCCATCGTGACGCAGCGGCCACTGAGCGCGAGCGGCCGCCGCGCGGCACCACGGGAGACGCCGCCGCCGCCCTCTTGCTTAAGGGAGAGACGCAGGGGCGGGCAGGGCCGCGGTGTGGGGGCGGCGGCGACAGACGGGGGAGGAGCGGAGGCGTGCGGGGAATGTGGGCGCTTGGATAGCTGACACCGGCTTTAGGGCTGTGCGGAGAGATGCTTTATCTAAGCGGAGTTGTGTGTGGTTGGGGTGAGCGGAGTCTTCCAGCCGCCCAGCCTCTGAAGGGCCGCCTCCGAATTGGAGCTGCCGTCGGTTCCCACCTGCCGCCCACAGCCCTGCTGCCCTTCTAGTCCCCATTATCCTTTCCTCTCCTTCTGGGGAGGGCTTAAGCCCGGCCAGCAGCCAGCCTCCCCTCCTGCCTTGGTTCCCTGGGCTCTCCCGCGGGAAGGGGAAGTTTTGGCTGCGTCCTGGCCATGGCGGGGACCGAACCCGCAGCCCCGCGACCCGACCGCTCGTCCGCCTCACACAGCGCCCCCCGCCGGCCGCTGCGGGCACAGCGCCCGCCCCCGCTGCCGGAGCTGCAGCAGGAATCCTTTCCTCGTGCCCCTTCCCGCTGGAGCGCCCCGAGACACCGGGATCGTGCGCTGCCTGGAACGTGTTCTTCCTTACGTCATGTGCTCTGGCCTTTCGAGTGTACAAGAGGTACAAGAGGTTCTGCCCCCTCACTGCTCAACCCCCCGGCATAGACACACACGCACTCATTGCCCCCCACCATTCGGATGTCGGCAAGCTGCTTGGAGCTTTTGAACATGTTTTCTCAACTCGTGCACGGATTGTTTTCTGCTTATTAGGCCTGCAAATATGTGTAGGAATGTCCATATTGGCCTATTTTCGTATACTGTTAATAGGACAGACATTGCTGTAAAGCACAGGCGAGTAATGTGAATGCTATGTAAATGTCATTCTGTGCATCTTTTTCCTCTTTTAGGTCCTTGATCCTTCTCGTGTTCCCTGCTTCTTATGACTGCCGCAAGAGAACGTTGGAGAAGTGAGTGGAGCTTGGGTTTGGAGTCACCCTCAGTCCTGGATGCCGCACCGGGTGCTGCAGCCACCAAGACTGTTGTGAATCCGAGTCCAAAACACGCTGCCGAGTGCCTGCTAAAAGGCAGTACAGCCCGGCCCTTGTCCCCTGCTCAGCCATCAGAGTCACTCAGTAGCACCGTGAGGCACAGGCAGGGATTCCTCGTCACTCGGCCTTTTTCCAAGGGTGAGCATCGGTGTGACTGAGTGAGCACCTGGGGGACTGCTGAGACTGTCATTCCCGAAAAACTACGGTGTTGTGCTTTGTCAAGGACCGTGCTGCTGGAGGTGGGTGTCTCAGCACTGCTGTTCCTCAGTCTGGTACCTGTGAGAACCAGCTATCAGACAGGCTGCTGGTTTCTGCAAATAAAGAGACATGGCAGTTCTGTGCTTCTGGAGGGCCAGGGCTGTGGTGTTTATGCCCCATTTTTCATGGACAACTAATTTCTTCTTAATTACTAAAGTGTTGGACACATATTTTAGTATTTCTTGGCATTGCTTGAGTTAACTAATAGTCTTTTTCTTTGTATCCTTCATGCTACAAATATTAGTCGCCCCTGGAGTCAAAAACTCTGCAGCACTGTTAAATTCATAATGAAGTCCAATACACTGAAAGGTCTGAAATTCCTTTGACAAATAATGGTGTGAGAGAAACAAAATAGGAAAAAACTCTAACTAGTATTACCCATTAAAATGCATAAATAATTTGTGAAGGGTGTTAAACACAACCAATACAAATGTCTTCCTTATAGTCTCAAATGGTAAAAAAGTCTGTAGTAGTGACTAGAAGACTCAGGACATACATTCCAGTTCTGGCTGTGGCTGCTAGTTGCAGGCCACCTTCAGAACTAAGGTATTTATTAAATATTTAAAATTGGTGGTAATATTAAAGCAAATTCTAACATAAAAAAACCAACCAAACAACAAAAGACATACACATAATACAGAACTAATGGCAGTAGCAAATGAAATGAAGTAAGTATTTCCATATGTACAGAACCTATTAAAAAAGGATGTGTTCATGCCTCCATGCATGTACTCCTCTTGTAATCTGGCAGAACTATTCCTCAACACTAAAAGTATTTAAAACCATTTTCCTCTGGTTGGTTACTTTTTTTATGGCATGGATTTAACACAGCATTTTTGTTTTAATTTGGGTTATTTGAACTACAGACTACTAGTATTCCTTGACATTGTTGAAATACCATCCACTACTCCAACAATGAGGTAACCTGAATCATGTGCAAAATAACAGTTTGGGAGTTTTAAAGCATCTTACAATGCCAGTAGTTTTGTCATGTATGGTTTTTATCAGCACCTATCAAATCTGCCATGAATTAGCTTTATGCCCATTCATTTCATGTATTTGTATTGCTGCTTTCCAACAGAATGTTCACTCTAGCAGTCAATATCTTGGACAGTTTTCTGGCTAAAAACTGCCAGAGGACACATACATGGATGCAAGATACCTTCCCACCTCACATATGTATGTGTGTGTCTGTAACAAAAAGTACTTCTTGTATTGCTGAGCAAACATGCATAATAGCTTGTACTGGATCTACTGGTAGAAAATACAGCTACTCTGACAGTGTGCAAAAGAGGAGGCTAATTCCAGATCCAGAGCAGAGGACCCCAGCTGAGGCACTGCGCCGGGGCACATCCTGGAGCACAGCTTCCCAAACTGTCCGGTGCAGAGCCTTCAGGGTAAGACAGTGACGTAATCACCGCCGTCATCAACTTCTGTGAAGTAATCAATAAAACAAAAAAAGGTGTCATTGCAAGGGACTCTTCTGAAAGGCCATGGGAAGCAGCAGCATGGCCTATGGCAGGGTAAATATCAGTAACTCAGTTTGGTTTCTCAGTGTTCTCTCTGCTATTGCAGGGCCAACGTTCAGGCCCTCTGTCTTACGGCCTGGATTCTCCAGGAACACACCTGCATTGCCTTTTCTGAGCCAGCAAGCACTAGTGTAAACAGTTGTATCCATATGAGACCCCCTCCTTCCTGAGGAGCAGTCAAATGTCAGAAATCATCCATTCTTGGTAAATCAGATCAATAGCTGAGATATCTGTGACTCACATAACACATCACTTCTGTTAATAAATACCCAAGAGAAAAGTTCTCATCCCAACTAAAGGAGGAGAGCCTGAAAAACCCCATTCTCTCTTACACTTTGTCTGATTCATTACAGTTTTTGAGAAGCCAGGAAAAAGGCAGAAATTCAATGCTTGGACTCAAAGCTCCACTACGGAAAACTATTGCTCTTCAAGCAGCTGCCCTCAGAAAAGCTGTTCCTAGGCTAGAAAACAAAGCTCGAATATCTCCAAGCACCAGGATCGTGACCCAGTTCCTTGAGATGTTCACTGGCCGCACTGGAGCGCTCAGTCCCGCGTGCAGCAAAGCCAGCTGCTGATGGACATAAGGGGCAGGGAAATGGGGTGCCTGCTTTAGGGAGCACTGCCGTGCTTTGGGCGGTGCCGGTGTTTCAGAGAGAGCCATCGTGACATTAACATAAGCCCCTGCTGTGGGCATGTAATAATGCAGTCTGAGAGGGAAGTTTGGAATGCTGTGTAAGTGAAACTTAAAATTTAACAAAATCAATTCCCAAATAGTTTGATTATTTCTAAAAAGCCTCCATTTTAAAGGAAGACTACACATATTTTAGCATTGAAATAAGAGGTTTTTGTTTTCCTCCCTGAGAGTCCAGATGAGGACATTGTGCAGCTTCTAGAAAAATTCCTGTTGCAGGACCAAAAGTAACACATGTATTAGACCTGATTCTTCCTAAAAACATATCCATGGTTTTTTCCATCTCGCAGGAACAGCAATGATAAGATGCTGTAAAAACGTTTTTAGAGAAAATGTGGCATATTTAATGCCTTGGGATCCAGGGGACAAGGTAATGTTGAAGACATGGGAAATGCGTCTCCGCGGCTTCCCCTCAGTGATGCTGCTGGGGCTCTGACCCCAGACCTGCAGCTTAGTGCACGCAGTGCTGGGGGAGCTCGGCCAGAGCGGTTGCATTGCTCTTACGTGTGAAACCCCAGAGGCTGCAGCACAGAGGGACTGCCTGTCAGAGACTGAAATAGTTCACGCCTCAAACATTGATACAAAGTTCTGCTCATTATCACAAAAACTGTATAGAGAAGCTACAACCAAAGAAGCCTCCCTGAAGATGCCTGACTGGAACTTTGGACTGAGATCAGATAAAGGGAGAACCCATTCTTCTATCACCTGAAACAAACAAGTAAACAAGGAAAAGAATGTGAGCCAAACCCAGCAGCCATGCTAAGAATCCTCTCTGCCTTATCTTAGAACCTGAGCAATGAAGGACAGCCTCAACCCCCAGTGAAGTGCAAGGGCCTGGCACCTTGGCAGAAGCACATTGGGTAAAACTGGTTCTCAGCCTTCTGCAGCCTAGAAGCATCAACATCCCTGAATGAGAGAGCTGTAGGCAGCTTTTTTCATCATTGTGTATCTCTAGTGATTTTAATTTGTTTGTTTGTAGTGGGTGAGGGTAACTAACCTGTGAGATAAGAATAACCATTTCAGTGAACATAAGAGAGAAGGGAGGATGTAAAGCTTCTGTCCATGCTAGAAGACATTTAGCAGGTATTCACCACAAACCTGTCAATGCTGTCGTCTTAAAAAAACCCACAAAGGCAGAGCTAAATTTCTCACCATCATACATGCTGTCCATTCCTGACTTGAACCTCTGGCTTCTTCGGAAGGTGTTTGGTTTCTTCACTGGGTAGCGGAGGTTTGTTATCAGTCCTTGATCTGGCTTTTCAAAAGCATATATTAAGTCCTTTAATGTTTTGAAGATCTTCTCTGGAACACCTTCAGAAGTCTGTAAGGGAAGGATAACAAAATGTGTTTGCAAGTGACCTTCACATGGAGTCCCCTAAATGAAAAGAATGATAAGTTGTTTCTTATTTACCAAAGAGCTGTTTTGTAAACAGGTTTGATGACAGAATATTGCACTGTCCTTAAAACACTAGGGACACCTGTTTGGAGCCGTGGTTATGGCACTAAAAGTAATCTCCCTCACCATCTTTTTTTTTCTGAAAAAGAATATCAGTTTAAATTATTGGTGTAGATGCGTTCTGCAGTGATCCACTGCAGCAGAGTGTTGAAGAGGGACAGCATTACACACTGTGCTCTGGTCTGAGAGCAAGAGTTTAGGGACAACATATTTAGTTCTCACTTAAAATATTGTCTTTAAATAATTAGGAGACAAACAGAGCCCAAACTTATACAAAATATCAGCATTAGCAAGCAAAGGTTGTGTGCAAAAAAGTGCTTTTTAAGTGTGGGTTCATATGACAGGACTGAACTGCTTCTGCATCTCAGCCCTGCAGGGATCTGTGCATGGACTTTACAGCGTTGTGACTTCAGGGCACTGACAGACAGTGAGCAGCCTACTAGTAGTCATTAACAGAGAACAGGGCTTTGGTTTTGCTTAATCTGCTAGCTAATGAAGAAACATGTATTTATTTCTATTTATTTTCTTTGGTTTTCTGCATCCTTCATCTTCCATTCAGTCCTGGATGGACTGGGTGCCAGTGTCTCTCTGTGCTGGGTCTGTCTGGGATGAGTTAACTTTCTTCATAGCAGCCTACATAGTGCTGTGCTCTGAATTCGTGACTGAAACAGTGCTGATAACACAAGCACGTTTTGGCTGTTGCTGAACAGTGCTTGTGCAGGATGCTGGCTGTCCCATCTCACCCAATCTGACACTGCACTCAGCAGTAAAAGCTCAGGGAAAGGGAGGATGTTTGTGGTTATGTGTGTGCTGAGGCCTCACTTTCCTGGAGGTGGCGAAACATCTGCCTCCCGATGGGAAGGAGTTGCTAAACTGCTTCTTTGCTTTGCTTGCGTGCACAACTTTGCTTTACCTATTTACCTATTACACTGTATTTTATCTGGTTCAGGAGTTTCCTCACTTCTGCTCTTTGTATTCTCTTTCCCCAACCCCATCCTGCTAAGGAGGGAGGGAGTGAGCAGCTGTGGGGGTGCTTAGCTGATTTGGGCTAGCCTGCTCTCTAAAAAGCTCATGGCTGAATCTGGCCTTAAAAAAACCCCCAAACAACCTCTCCTCCACCATCAATACATTATTTCAATTATTTTAGTAAGCCAAAATAATCTGAATTAATTTTTTTTAGGACCTGAATTCTTCTTTCACATTATTGGCAAAACTTTGTAAGGAAAAATGGGTTGGAAAAAACTAGAAGTGTCTGAGTTATTATCTGCTGATAGGAATGACAGCATAACCCCAGCAGAGTGGCTAAGGTCCAGAATAGAAAATCTTTTGTCAACAAACTGTTCTTCTTCACGGGAAATTGTGTCTTTCATACTCGGGCAAAACCACTAATAAGCAATAAATTACCAGCATATGAGAGCTTGGAGTGTTCTTTATGGAGTAATTTCCTCATTCCACTTAAATGCTGCTTAATATTGGCAGTCCTCTTGGCTGTCCTACTACAAACAGGGGAATGAGCCAACTTTATAGGTCTCCTTTCACATTGCCTGGGGATTTGATTGATGCATTAGTCTCTCTTTCACTTGTTTTACTTGAATAAGCAGCATTATTTGGCATTGTCACTTCAGGTGCCTCACAATCACACAGAATTATAGGTTCTTTAAATCAAAAAGATCATTGCAATATCCCAGATCCCTATGGGATGCTGCATGCAATGGCAGTGCTTTCAAGTAGGAAAAGGTAATTAGGAACAGGAGAAAGTAATAAAAGAAATAAATATTTCATTGGTGCTATCGAAAAGAAATGGTCAAATGAGAAAGCAGCTGGTTAATAAATAACAAAGCTACTTACATTATAAGGAAATTCTGCAAACACAAGAGCTACTTTTAAGCTCAAATGTAATAAGTCAAGAATTGAGTAGAGACCAAAGTTGGAAATATTTTCTATGGTATTGTGTTTATGGATTTTTTTTGTTTTTAAATCCATGATCTATCGAATGATCATAGACTAAAATGACCATAGATTAAAATGATTTTTGATCATAGACAAATCTAAGATCTTTTAATTTATGGGGTTTTTAAAATCTGTGATCCTTATTGCAGTCTTTAGAGATGTAATGAGAGTTACCCACCTGTATTCTAAAATATCCTTGGTGTTCCCTGAAGATACGGTAAGTGTAGATGAGGTCCTCAAAGCTGTGAAAAACATTGTATACATCATACATCACACATCACATTAACAAAGTGGACATATCTGCAGACAGTATTAAAGACATGAGAAGTTGTGCCGTAAAATTGAACAAGGCAGAGACAGAAAAGAAAAGAGAAGAGAGCCTAGAGATTACAAAATGAGTGAAGGCTTAATATCTTGAAATACAAGATTACTCTAACCAGGGGTTTCAAATAATGTATGAACTAAGCCTAACACGAGGCTTTTATAAGCATAATTTGATTCCACAGACATCACCTCCTGTCATCTCTCTCTTATCTTCCTTATGTGTGATACCTTCCTAGACTTCACTTTGCATTTCTGTCAGAAGAAGGCTGTTGAATTCTTGGACAGATGTTGGCAGAAAATGGCCTCCAGTCACCAACACCCAGAAAATGACTGCATGGCTCCTACTTCTAAGAATAATGTTTTTCCTTTGCATTTCCAGGGTTTTAGTTATTGTTATTTTTGATAATATGCATGTGTTTGAACACTGAGGCTACTGATGTTTTTGACTATATTTTGTCAAAGAAAATAAAAGCTTTATCAGATACCACAGTAGCAGCAATTCAGGAGGTGAGCTGGAGATCGTGACAGTGATGAAAAAAAGTAGAAGAGTTGCAAGAAAATATACATGACAAATAAGTGAGGAGGTTGGGGAGAGTGGGGAGCAGCATCTGAAAACAAGTTTTTTTAACTGGTGTGCCTGTTCATCAGGACTTCAGCTGTACCTATGTGGCTATGTGAAGTGAACTGTCATGAGAGGGAGAAGCTTGGGGCAAAAACCTGGCTCAAGAGACTTGCACAGAAATGAAGGGTTACTCTGAAAACAAACTGCTTTGTTCTGCAAGAAAAGTTACTATGGACTAAGATCAGAATAAGGCTTCCAGTTATAACATTTATTTTAATTCAAAGAGTAGTATCACAGGGTGATACCAAGAAAGTTTTTGCCTTCTTGAGACACCTGTGGAAATCCACATGTTCCTTGCTGAAGAGTACTTTTATAAATGTGAGTGCTCATTCTTTGCGCAAAGACAGAGAAGTAAGAAAAAGAAATACCAGGAACCGATCATTTTTGAAACTTGTTCTTTAGTGATCAACTAAATTTTAAAACGTTACTGCCTGGATATTATTCAGCTACTGTAATTTTTACCAAATGAACATGAAACTACCATTAAAATAGAAACTTCTGTTTCTTCGTTGGCTACTGAATGCTTACCAAGAGCTAGTAATAGGGTACAAATAAACAAAGTGTTTGGTCTGCAAAAAAAGTGAGGTGAGAGGGAGAATGGCATGTTGAACAATAAGGAGAAGAGTAGCAAAACAGCAGGTCTGACCTGAGGCACTGTCAGAGACCTGGGATAATTTTGGATGAAAGAGACAATGTGCTGTGGAGGAAGGTGTACCAGCACAGCCGTGCACCAGGCCCGATGAGAGGAGAGGTGCCTTTGAACTGGTCCCACCATTCTGACTCCCAGGTCCTCCATGGCAGTGCACTCCCCCCATATCACAGTAAAAAAGGACAAGAAAGTTTGTTTATTTGCTGTAGCAAGTGGATCAGTGTCTCTGGCCACAGATCAGTTAATCTGAGAAAGGTTTATCAGTTTGCACATCAGCTATCTTAGGTGCTAAATGAGGTGTTAAGATGCAATTCTATTCATCCTGGAACATCACTAGGAGTTTCAGTGTTGATTGCCCACAGTTTTAGGGCAGTTTGCCTGGTGAAGCACTGCCAGGCAGCCCAGTTTTGAGGCTGTTCTCAGCCAGGGCACTAACACCATCCCATGTGCTGTCTGAACACAAACCTTACTCTGACCCGTGCAAGCCACCACCTGTGCACCACTGCTGCCACCCTTGCAGTTTAACTCTGCCATTTGTTCATGTTGGAGTTATAGTCAGATCCACGAAACACTTCAGTTTTTATCAGCTTTTAACACTACAAACTCACAGAGGAAAACTAGAAGTCGCATGGTTTTTCACATGCCTGCACAGACTATTGTGCAGAATATGTCTGCAGGATATCAAAAGACAAATCTGCTTTGCCCTTAAAAAACAAACAAAAAGAAAAGATGAAAGGGAAAGCAGTTGTGTTGGTGTGGCACAAAGCTTAAACCAGGTTCTAACTAACGTTGTCCATTGTCGTTCTTCCTCCGTGTCAGGTTCCCCATTTGTCCCTTCTGACAGGGTATGAATGTGCATTCCCTCCCATCTCCCTGCCCTCCCCTCACCCCCTGCATTGTCTCATTCCACACCACACTGAAAGCAGGTTCCTGTAGTTCCCTTGCTGAGGGCTGTTTGTCCCCCACTTGATAATTCTCTTCTCCTCGTTATCTCATTTTGCAGACCTCCTTTCTTCTATTCACCAACCCAGTAGTACTCAATTTCTCTCTCCCTTTCTCTGCCCTCTCCATTGATTTATTTCATAAGAAATGCATTTTTAATGATAGATAAAATCATCTCGTCATAGTTTTTAATTAATTAGATGTGTTAAAAAGTTTTCAAGTCACACTCAAACACATCAGCAATGAGAGTGTAAAACCTCATAGGTTCAAACAAAGACCTAGATTCTAATTTTTAAACTCTGAATGCATTATGAACAGATCAATTATATATGAAAAGTGCAAAAAGGGAAATAAAAGTGCTATTCACTATAGAAAAAGAAAATAATAAAATTTTAATCGTAGTAATTAAAGCAAAGGACTAGAAAAAGCAGTTTTCTATGCCCATCTTGTCTGTGGATTTGTCATATGAATTCAAACAGAGCTTTGTCATTTTCAGCCTCAGCCTATGTTCTTGTATCAGGTAAAATTCCTTTGAAACACAAGGCTGAGCTTTCATCAGACAGAAATTTTACAAAGAAGGAAGTGTTTTGTAACACGCCACGAGACTTTTCAGTGTCTCAACAGTGCTAAAATGCTGTTTACTTATGATTACAGAGGCAGCTACTTTGAGTAAGGTTCTTAATGTGTTTTGGCAGACTGATCTATTTTCTGTGGTCTCCCCTTATTGTCTGCAGAGAGAGGCCAGCATCAACAGATTATAGTTCACTTATCATCTATTACATAAAATGGTTTTTTGCAAATGCCACCCTGTCACTAGTCACTGTGAAGGAAACCTAAAGCAACCAGCACTACTTGAATACATAGACATTATTCCCTTGGAGTCTGTTAATATCAGGGAAGAACTATTAATGTTAGAGAAGATTATTGTTGTCTTTGGATCCAACTGAAAACTCATAAAAAATAAGTATTAGGGTACTTACAAAACACAGAGGCACAGGGCTCCTTCCACACTCTCACTCTCCCGTATTAAATAGCTGCCATTTTTTTTCTTCTTGCTCAGCAGCTCTTCACAGGTTCTTTTTGTTATCTTTCCATGAAAAAATGGGAATGATAACTCCATGGACAAAAGAAAACAAGGTATCTTGCCTTTCAAAGCAATTCTAGCACAAGTCAGAAGCCTGAAATGAAAAGAAGGCTTATTCCAAGGGCAGCTTTCTGCAGACACCTGAAGTTGGAGATGCCAAGGACACACAGGAGTTCATCTGTGTTGTTTACTGAGCTGTCCCCAGTGAGGTGGGTTAGCTCTGCAGTTTGACAGCTCATGAGCTCTGTGGAGGCAGGAAAAGGTTGGTCTGCACTGGTCACAGTCCACATTGAAAAGGAAGACACTTTTGTCACGTACAAGCAGACTTTTGGGTTACGTATCACACCTCTAAGCTATAGAATAGCTAAGTTAATACTGAGGTATAGTTATATTTTTAAGTGGCTCAAAGCCCTGCAAATAGGGTCCAAATGCTTCAGGAATAAGTCAGGACTGTATAGGAGAGGGTAAAATTATCTAATAGCACTCTTGTCTTTTTTTCAAGTGATTTTGAGAAGAGAAAATGGGCGTTTGTGATATTTTGGTCAGCCTCAGTCATGAAGCCATAGAAAGTGCCAGAAAAAGCTTGGCAATTCTGTGCTCATGCTGAGATTTAAACAAATTTTATCAAAATAAGCTGTAGAATGACAGGAGGTGTTTAATAGAGGAACAGTGCAAGATGCAGGGACTGCTGTCATCTTGACCACAGAGAAAAACAACCTGTGTAAAAACCAAGGTAAATACTGATGGAACACTGTAAGCAAGGACAGCCATGCTTTAAATGCAGCTGTTACATTCATGTTTTTTCTCTGACGACTTTGTACACACAAAAATCTGCTGTTAACATTTGTGTGTTTAACTGCAAGTTGATCATGCATCACACTAAGACCATTTCCAGATGGCTTCTTAGTTAGTTCAGGAATAAAGGACCTCTACAAAGGTACTGTTTTGTCTCAAAGAAATTTAGAGACTTAAGGAAAAAAGATACCCCAAGAGAGAAACCTAGAGATGGCAAGTCCAAGGTGATGCTGTCGCTGAGGTCTGTCCTGCAGTGACCACAGGTTACTGATAAAACAAGTCCTGATCACCAAGGGAATGAACTCCTTTATGTAGTTAGCTCCTCCAATTTCAGCTGTCTGCAAACGGCTGCATTTGGAATAAGTCTTCTTTTATCCTCCAGTGGGATAGGGATAGTGATATTGGGGGGGGATATACCCTGGTCTTGTAACATCCTTAAGAACATGTGACAAAGACTCTCCATCTTATCAAATAGACTTGTATTTTCCTACAGGTTAAAACTGTTCGTGGCTTTTTTCCTACACATCGTATAAATAATTTCCATGAGGTATTGTGAGGTGAATGGCTTTTGCAGAAGCCCAGCTCTGCAATTGAAGAGCAGCAGCTGCTCAGCAGTGTTCTGCTTCAGGCAGGTTCTCTCCTTGCATTGAAAGGAAGGTAGATAGGAAACAACTGCAAATTCCTCTTTCAAGAAGGTAATAAATAGACATTCTTCACAATTTTCCCTGAAGGCCTCATTACCTAGGTGCAGAAATATAAAACTATAAGACCATAGTCTCAGTAGATCTTGCAGATCTGAATGCAGAAGTTACTTAAAGTGAAACAGCAACCACATGCTACCTGCTGACAGCTTAGCAGAGTGTTTGCTAAAAAAAAACAACCTTAAGAAGGAGAAAGTGCTTGAGGAAAAGTGGGGGCTGGGGTCTCCACTGTCTGATCACCTTCCTCCTCAGTTGTCTCCACAGCTCCCTGAGAGCATTCAGGAATTAGCATTCAGGAGTTAACATTGTCCTTTTATCTCCCCTTACCTGTCTGTAGTATTCAAATGGTCCTGAGAATAGGAGCTTGATTTAAAAGCAGAAATCATTGAAATGTACCAGAGAAAGGGGTCTGGGAGGGCAAAAGGCTGTAAATATGATCTGGTCAGTCACTAAATGTAGGTATATGTGTGTGTCTCTGTGTGTGTGTGTTTGTGTGTGTTTGAGGGCTAATCCAGGGCGAAACCACACAGATTCTAGCAAAAACACAACAGGACTTGCAGATCCCAAGCTGGGATAGTGTTGATGGATGCTGTGTAAACACCTGGCAGGTGGGGGATTTCCACGAGCCTCACCACAACTTGTCCCACACAGCATTGAGTTTTTACTGTGTATGTTGGGATCACATAACAGTTATTTCCATGGGCCTAATATAGCTGTAGACTCTGAGCAAACTTTTCCTAATACAAACATTTCTAGCTTAACAAATCTTGCAAGTGTTTTTGACTTACACAAACATGCTTACCCAGGCTGCCTTCTCAGCCAAGTCTGAAGAGTGGTCAGAAGTATGACCTGATGGTATTAACTCTGATTAAATGTGTGATGAGAGACCTGGGGAGCTGGAAAGGCAGTGATGACCCAAGGCAGTGGGGCTTGGGTAGTTGAGGCAGTTGCACCAGGCTGAGCCTCTGGGAATCTTATAAAATCCTAGCTACACCAAATCAAGCAATGGTTGTTGTGAATCTGTGCTTAAAGTAATTTTACTCCATTCCAAAACAATCCAAAATTGGATTGTTTTTTATTTCTCACCACTTAAGAAGATTTCACAGTTCCTAGGATAGCCTTCTGCAGGGACTATCCTTTCAGATGGCAGAGAACAGGGGAAAAAGAAAATTCTTTTTCCCGAGAGGCTGCCTCTTGGTCTGCTTCCACCATAGCATGGGGAGAAAAACAGAGTCTCACTTCCTAAAAATCTTCTGTATGTCAAAACAATTACATCCTTTAGTCAATCTTATGTTTTCTGGACTTAATGCAATCACTTCCTTCAGTCTTTTTTCACAAGCCACCTTTATTTGCAACTGTTCTCTTTGCTTTTCTTTGACTCCCCTTTGGCTAGTACTTCTATAAAATCTGATGCCTGTGAATAAGCAAAGTCTTTTGATTAGAAGAGCAGGATAGTTAGCCACTCTTCCCTTCACAGAATAGCTGTTGGGGAAACAAGACCTGCAACATTTTGGCAGCAGTGGCAAGCCCTAGTTGACCATATATCTAATTGGTTTTCTGCCATTCAGCTGCCTGGAGTAATTTTTTTTTTTTTTCCTCCTGTTACTGTAAAACTTAGCAAGGACATTTCATAGTGACTCCTCATGTTAAGAAGCACACTTGGAGCTCTGGTTCTGCAATATCTCCTGGCTGCAGCTCTGGCACAGCAAAGCTCTTGACAGTGCCTTCTGTAAGAACAGGAAATCTGGGGAGAAGCTGGGCTGCTTTACAGCACTGAGGGTCAGAGGTTCAGTGAATCGTCAGGCAGAGTGTGGGATATCAGGGCTAGATAAAAACTGTGGTCAAAACCAAAACCAGTGTGCTTGAACTGTTGTGAGTAATGCAAGCAGATGAAGGGTCATTTGTTTTCTGATCAGAAAGTAAAAAACAGCCACAAAATAAGAAAACAGAAAGTAAATTCAGTCCTAGCTAAATCTCCTGAAATATGAGTTCTTGTTGAGCTGTGTCACTGGGCAGTCTCAATTCTGTGGCTCACTCCACAAACAGAACCAATAATGTTTTTGCAAGAACTGTTACAGCCAAAAAATTACATTTCATTTCAATTTACAACTTTAGCATATCTACACCAGTCTGTACTTTTGCAATTTACTATGCCTGGGTACAAAGTGATTTTATTTTTTTGGTGCTATCTGTTGATGGCAAGATTTACTTGAGACTGAAAGAAAAATCATTATGATGTAAATTCAAGAAGAAAATTGAACTAATGTGTTTATTACTTAGAGATTGCTGCTACAGCTGTCTGTGGAGCCCCAAGGCATCAGAGCTCTGCCATTACCTTTCTAATAAAATACAAACCTAGGAGGAAAAACCTGTTTTATAACCCTCTTAACATACTGATTGTTTTTTAAAATACAAGTAAAGAGAAAATGGTAGTTCAAAATGAAAGTGATAGTTCAAAATGAAGTGAAAATAGTAGTTAAAACTTGTTTGTGCTAAAATTTGAATTAAAATGCCACAGAGCCAAACAATTAAAAATATTAATGAGATACATGAATATATGTAACTAGTGGGGTTTGGTCTTAAAATTATCTAAAATTTTGCTGAAAAGTTTACTTGCAGGATAGAGTCATAAAACAATAATTTCCTTCTCACTGGCAACCACATTGTCAGGGTTCACAGTGATCGATATCCAATTAGTCCCTGAGCTTGTAATATCTGCAATGTTTGTATTTAAGTGTTATGATCTGCCTCTGAGGCAGGGTAACTGAGGCTCCTGTTAACAGATCCCTTGGAGTGAATTGCAGTAAAATAATACTGAATGACCAGTGTATATATGAGGCATACTCATTTTAAAACAATTTAATTGCAGAAGAAAGAAGGAATGTGGCTCTTTTAGCTCTTTTCTACAAAAATATAAAAATATATCCTGAAAATTCAGCTTCTAAGATATCATTCATTGGTCTCAAATACCACATAAATCAATTAATGAAATGCAGTAAGAAGTCAGTTCACATCATAATGCCCCCAAAGTACTGCCTTCCTGTTAAGAAATTTGCAAAAGAGCTGTAGGAAGCGACAAATCTCACACTTAATCACATTTCTATACTTCTGCTACACACTCCATCAAATAGAACTGCACTATAAAAGTTGGAAGTTTTGTCTAATATTTGACAAGACTGACCAGGGTGTTCATCTGTCCTTCACATCTAGAGTCATATTAACAGGGACATCATTTTTTCCTTGTGAATTTCCTCTTACTAATAGATCTATTTCCATTACTAGTATTTTCCTGGTCACTAATTTACAGTGTCCTGTCCAGAATGCTGTGCACATGGCAACTACACATGGCCACATTGGAACAGTGCCATCTTTGCATAATATTGAAAACAACACTTATTTTTCCCTCCTGTAATAATTAGGCACTGAATAATGTAAAGAAAAACAGGATGACAACATATAAACTTCAGAGGTTCCTGGCATCATTTTCTAAACCACTTGGGTGCCAGCATGTAATTATTATCCCACAACTACCAAACTTCCTTCACATAATCCTGTTCCTTTACTGATGGTCTGGGCAGCACCACAGAGAGGTGATCAGAGAACCAGGCTCTCCAAGTACATGCAGTGCATTGCAGGACAAAATGATGGTCCCAGCTCCCAAGAGTTTACAGGACAAGTTTACAGAGCTTGGGCCTGGATCCATATTTTGGGCAAGACAGATGTGAACCCCCATGTAGAAGCTTATGCTTGAAAGTATCAACTAGGCTAAAACAGAAATGGGAGTTTAAGTCATAGACATAAAAATAATGGGGTCAAAAGAATAGGCTAAGAGAACTGATTAAAGCAGAATTTGTGGAGCATATCAAAAGCAAAGAAAGCACTTAGACTGCCCATCTAGTCTAAGCCAAAAGCCATTTTTATATCCTGCTTCCAAAAATGGTTACTAGTGGATATGTAGAAAAAGAAAGATACACCTTCTTGTACAAAAGTGAGTACAGTTCTTGTACAAGAGAGGATAAATACTGTGGAAGGACAGCTAGGATAAGAACCTTATCTGTAAAAATCAGTAGGAAAAGACATGTCCTTGCTAGACAGGAGCTGCAAAGTTCAGATGAAGGCTGAACATGGGAACCTACAGATGCCCCAGTGAAGGTGACATTCGGCTTTGTGTCCCTTTAGTTGTGCTCTGTGGTAGGGAACATAATGGAAGAATGGTTTTAGGAAAAACTGGCTTGGTAGCCTTAGATTACAAGAGAAATTAATTCTCAAATTAATTAATCAATTAAATTAATGAGGTTTGTCAGCCAGTTGTGTCAGTCAGAATCTTCTGTGATTCCTCAAAGGAAAGCCAGAAAGAAGCAAAGGGAATCCCTCCAGGAGAGTACAAATCACAACAGAGCAGATCACAGGATAGAAGGATGGGAGGCAGACAAAAGGGGCACAGAATGAGCAGCAGGCAATAGGAAGCATAAGTGAGATTCTGCAAGGAGTCCTTAAAGTGAGGGTCAGTAAAACCATGGGAAGAGTGAGAGGTGTCTCAAGGCCAGCAGGTCAGTGGTGGAGGCCAGCTACACAGGAGGGGAAAGGCAGAGGCAAGGCAACAAAGGAGGGAAAGGACAGGAATTAGGAAAAAAAATATATTAGTGAATGAAACAAAATTATTTTCCTTAAAAAGAATCAAAGGCTGATAGGAATAATAAAAAGGGGAAGATATCTAAAGACCATTTGACCTATTTTTGTTTAAAGACATCCCAACAAGCACTGATCATACGACAAGTGATTCATTAGGGGAGTATGAAGTACAGGTACCACGACTTCCATGTGAACATAGCCCATGAACTGCACTGCAGGGTGGTTTTTCCACCCTGCTTCAGCTTCTCTGATCAAATTCATTTTGGCTAGTTTTGATCTTCTCCAGCACAGTTGTATTGGAGAGGGTGAACTTTTCTCTTTTTCAAGGTTTATAAAAGTGACCTGAGTGGAGGCCATGTGAGGATTCCCAGCTTTTCTGTGGATTTCAGAGCCGAAGAGCTTCACTTTGGCAGCTTACAATTTGCCTGCAAAGGCACCTGCCTCTCTCTGTGAGAAACATTCTCCCTAACCCTTAGCTGGTCTTCTACTAGTTTTCATTATTTTGCAAATAATTAGATGAAAATTTAGGAAATTAGATTATGATTTAGCATTTCAGCCCAAATCAGCACTTACTAGTTACAGACCATTTGTTCTTTTTAACAGCAATTAGTAGAGGCCAACATTTATCAAGGGCTTTGTGTTTTTATAGCATACCTAGATTAGAAGTGCTGAGCTAGGCAGGAACACATTTTCTGTCACTTGATTAAGAGGGGAAAAAGAAAGGATTTGAACTACTGCAGCACAGCTATAACAGTCTCTTGCTGATGGAGTTCTCAGTTCTGCTCCATTTTGACTCTTTTTCACAGATAAAGCTTCCCACTGCTGCTGTTGCTACTACCAAATTCATATTCAAACCCAAATGCTCCATCTCACTGCATGAAAGCTGAGTGAAATGATTCCTGGCTTGGTGCCTCTGAAAATAACTCCATTGCATTGGTTAAATTAATCATGAAGAAGGAAGCAGGAGTGAAAATTAACGGCATGAACACTTCAGTTTTTCTTTGGAAGTCTGTGAGTTTATCAGCACAGCTTAACTCCTATAGAGGAGAGAAGGGTAAGAATTCGTGCTTACATACAGACTGTTATAATCTGTCTGTACAGATATGCTCCATTAAAAAGGAGGAAAATAAACCTTACTATGCAATCATTTGTGGTTCAGCCCAGCTCTGCAGCCTGATACACTGGCAGTGTAAGTGTGGCAAGGCCTCGCTGTTGTGTTTTGTTGAGTCTGTCCTACCTGCAGCTCAACATCTGACTTCTGTGATCTAGAGAATACATCTCTTTGGATATGAATTCACAAGGACCTTATTACTCACCTGTGAAGAAAAAACTTGTTAGAGGACACCACTTAATATATATGCAAAAAATTCAAATGCTCTGCAACTGTAATTAGGACCAAAAGAAAGAAACTGTAGTGCAGAGACCCTTTACATACAAACTTCAGTGGCCCTGAATGCAGTCCCCAGGGATGACTGGTGTGGCTGCAGGGTGTCCTGGGTGCTCCCAAGGGACTGTGACCTGACCCAGGGGCTACAGGACCTTCCAGTCAAGGTCCACCAGGAAAGTGTCACCCCAGGGATGCCAGCCTGTCCCCAGCCCCATGGAAAAAGCCCTGATCATGGCTGTAAAACTGTGCAAGTGGAACATCAGGATTTACAGCAAAACTAGATTTTACCCACAAGTGTCCCTGCAAAATTGGAGATTGGTCTCCTACCTAAAGGCGATTTTTAGCAGCAGAGCTTTCAGCAGACTATCAAGTGGATCTGTTTTCTTGTACACCCTCTGAGAGCCCTATTAGGCCCTTCCGCTCTGCAGCCCTTGCTCTTTGCTACATGCTGGGCCTTTTGTTTTAGTGAGGAGGTTTCTCAGCAGTTTTACAGTTGGAAAATATGGAAGGTCTGTCATGCTGGTTTGTCACTTCATGATCCATTAAATTGCCTTCTCAAACTGAGAGCTGCTCTGTAGGTTTCCTCAACAACTTTTGTAAAATAACATCTCACTCAGCTTTTTACAGACAAATATGCTGTGGTTAATCTAATACTGGGCTAACAGCAGGTGGGGTAGACTTTGGCTTTAGAAAGGTACTCAGCTGTTAAACTTTAGATGCCCTAAACAAGAGAGAAATTCTTTCATAGTGAGAGAGAAAACAGATTTCAGGATAGTGTTACAGAATTTGTCCAGTTATTTGTTTTAAACCACAATTAAATTATGTATAGAAACGAAGAAGGAACCAACAAGGTAACTGACATAAATCAACAACACAAAGAGATCTCATCTCTGTATTAGCATTTTATAATTAGGCAATACACATCTCTCTGTATCTATCTAAAGAGGGGCAGAGAGGGTTTTTAGCACCATTCATAGAGTGACTCTGTGACGGGATAGGACCCATAATTGAGACCAATCTCAAGAGGCTTCCATGGGGTTCCCTTGTAGAAATTATTTTTGGTTGGAACATACTGTAATTTCCCCCCCCTTTTTACATCTCATGCATCTGAGTTTAGAGAGAGAAAAGAAAAGGAAGGTTCATTTTCTTATCTCAGGAAAGACTCAGGCTGGTGGTAGCATGGTCACCCTGTGTCCGGTGGTGATTAATAACTCCCAGTATACTGCATTCCTTTTGCTTTGACTTTTCTCCCTGGATTGAGGGCTGCAGCAGGATGCCAAGGCCAGCCTCTAAATTTTGATATATCCCATTTTCATGAATCAATTTTAGTCTTGTATAAGGTGGAAAAAACCCTCTCTTACATGTTAAAGAGCAGGTACAGAAGGCAGCAAGGCAGGGATTTACACACCCACCTCAGCATGGAGCTGCCCTGGTTTCTTCAGAGGCAGCCCTGTGGTGGTGCAGGAGGAGCAGGGCTGCTCTGTGAGCCTTACAGCACCTGCAGGAGCAAAAAGCAGTGGCAGGGCTTCCTTTGGCTCTGACATCCTCGGTGCCCCAACACAGACACCCTACCAGCTGTCTCAGGGAGGGCTGACTTACCCCGTGTGATGGTCACTGAATGCGCATATGCACAATGGCTCTTCCTGCAGCAGGGTAATCCTGGGTTGGCTGTGATAGTCATCAAGCTTCTAGCACCATTCTGCCTTCATTTCTCAAAGAGAAA
Source organism: Eopsaltria australis (assembly GCA_034509425.1). Classification (NCBI taxonomy): domain Eukaryota; kingdom Metazoa; phylum Chordata; class Aves; order Passeriformes; family Petroicidae; genus Eopsaltria; species Eopsaltria australis. Next base: position 1,856,332 of record JAVTVJ010000280.1, read on the forward strand.
AAACCCTTTCATGAGATAAATACAAAATAGGGAGGTGAGGGTATGATAGCTAAACACTCTCATGTGCTCATTCCTGAAGCAACAAAAAAGCAGGGTCTCTCTCCCTCTGCCATGGGAAGAGTGATTCTTCAAGAAGATGTACTTTTGGGAGACATGAGGGTCCAACACGCCTGCCAGTGATTTTTCCTTAACCCACACAGTATCTTATTATTATCATTATTCAGTTACCTAAACTTCATTTTCACTCTGCTTAAAAGGGAAAAATGAAGATTTTAAGTTTGCATGGTATGCAAAGAAGTCATGTATTCAAGCATTTGTAGCAGGACTCTTTGCCGAGGCTGGGGTACAGCAGCTCGAACTTTGCCTTATTTACAAGTTGGCAGTGATGGATTGAGCAAAGAGGGTTTTTTGGTGCTGAAGAATGCTGAGCCTATTTTGCCAAACAATCTCAATTTAGATGCATCACGAGCAAGTGCCAGACAGATGCTTCCTGGCTGAGGCTGGCACCAGCACGGGTGTGTGGGCCCTGAGAGGAGTGTGAGAGACAGAAGTGTCGAGTAGGAGAAACCCAAGAACTGGTAATATCTCTTTCAGCAATAAAGCATATTTTGCTGAGTGGGTGTGTTGGGTCTGGCCGAGCTGGAGTGCATTTTCCCTTAGAAGCTTTCAGAGTGCTGTGCCTTACATGGGTAGCTGGAAAGGTGTTGGTAACACACCTTTGGCTGCGCTTTGGCTCCTGCTGAGCGGTGCTGGCACAGCATCAGCGCTGCCTCTCCCACATCACTCCACCCCCATCAAGGGACTGGGGGTGGGCAAGATCCTGGCAGGGGACACAACCAGGAGAACTAACCCAAATTAACCAAAGGGATATTCCATCCCACAGGATGTCAGCTCAGATATGAAAGCTAAGGAAGGGAGGAGGAACAGGGTGAGGGACTTTTGCTGTTTACTATGTTTGCCTTCTGGAGCATCCACTCTACCTGCTGAAGCCCTGCTTCCTGGGAAGTGGCTGAACATCTCTTGCTGATGGGAAGTAGAGAAAAAACTCTTTTTTTCCTCTTTGCTTATGCACTCCCATACTTTTGTTTTAGTAGACTGCCTTATCTCCATCTACAAGTTGTTTTCCATCTCATTCTCTCTCCGCTGTCCCACTGGATAATTTTGTGCTGCAAAAGAGCAGTCCCACTTTTTCACAGAGGGGATTCCTAGCATGCCTCTCTAAGGTGTTTGAAGATCCTTCCCTTGCATGGGGATGCCCCTCAAGGATACTCCTCAAGGCTAAGTGAAAGTGATTGCCCATGGCCATTGATATGGGTGAGTAACATCAATGTATGTTTGACAAGCTAGCTCTGATATTATTGATTTTATAAGAAGTGCACTATATTTGTAATTTTAATGTTTAGTAAATAATTATGATTAAAGCCTTTTGTCTTTTTGACCTTTTGTCCTTTTCCATTTTCATTTTTTCAATTTTTACCTTTTCTTTTTACATTTTTACCTAATCATTAACAATTAAAAAAAACCCATTCAGTTTATTAATATTGAATATCTGGTTTGCCATCCTTAATCCTGCAGGACAAACTTGTATAGAAGCTCTGTTTCACCTATACAATTCTTTAGACATGAACTAATGACCAAATCTGGGGACAGGACTGGATCCAGCTGCACCTTGACTCATCTCTGAGGAGTTTAGGAAGCATGATGATCCATCCTGCACCTCGTGACTAAGCAGGAGGGTGTCCCTGATAAACTTTTCCTGAATTTCCCATTCAGTTCTGTGACAGCTTCCAGTGTAAAGGCTGTGAGTAGCTGTTGTCCCAGCTTTGAAATGGCTTTACAGACACCAAGAAGGGTGGAATGGGGGATTGCCAGTTCTAGGGAATTGCTGGGCTTTCCAAATAACCTGCAAAGCCTCCAGGCCTCCAAATCTTCCTCTCCTTTCTCCTTCAAGGCACCAAGAATATGAAGTGTAAGCACAAATTACAGCATCTCTGTGGGTGCTGTAATTCTGACTGAATTATACAAACTGTGGCCATGAAACATGTCACCCAACTCCCCAAAGTGGCTCTTTCCTTTTGGGCCATCTGAATCTCAAGTTGTCTGCCACAGATGCAGGAGATTGTTTACAGAGGCAAATTGCAACTCCTGCTCAGGTCTTAGCAAAACTCAGCATGGCTTATTGTCATTAGAAGACATTAATTAAATATCTTTGGTTTAATTTTAAAAAAATCAGAACGTGTTGCTTTTCTCCTTTGCTAATCCCAGATTGTTTACCTTGGTCTTTCTGGTAACTGGCTTTTGCCAAGTGTTTTTTTGGCCACACATTATGGGGCAGAGAGAGGTAATGCTCTTCAGACACTCATGCCCCTCTGCCTGCCTGCCTGCCTGCCTTCCTGTAGGTGTGAAGGCTGTGTTTTCCCAGCCAGCACTGAGCACACAGGCTTCACAGCATAACCCTAACCTGAAAGGGTGGAAATGCAAAATACTTCCCATAGGAGCCTTGTCTCCACCCCAAAAAATAAAGGGAAAGAGTGTGTCACATCACCTGCATTCACTCTAAGGTTCCCTCAGATTATCTCATGAGTGCACAGTGCCTTCTGCTGTATAACACCACAGCTGCACTTCAGCCAAAAAAACTTCAGGGGCTCGGGTTGGTTGTCAGGTTAGTTTTGCTTAAGCCTGCTTCCAGTCCCCAGTCTTCTTTGCATTTTCATGTTTAAGATTGAATTTCAGAAAAACCCGATGAAGACAAGAGGTAGGCTTGTGATCAAAACTGGATATTAATAACCACAAAGCAAGCTATTGTTTCAGTGAAAAACAGTGTTCTCGAGGCATAATATATTAAACCTAAGCATGGCAACAAAGCCTTCTCTGTTCCTCCCGTATCAGTTCTGGAAGCTGTCTGCAGTCTCTAGATGGCACTGTGACTCCTTAAAATGATTAATCTAAAATGACCAATCCTTGTAAAAAAGTGCATTGCCAATTGAGTAAGAAGTCACAGCTGCCAAGTGACTAGCTTCCATCCTTTATACATCAGACATGTAATAATAGCTGTATTTATAGTGCCTATTTACTTCTTGGGTCACAGTGCAAGCTTGTGCTTCATAAAATACCTCCCTCAGATTGTTCACAGTCAATACCACACATGCAGCCAGCTGGTGCTGTTTTACTCATATGTTCTTTCTTAAGTAATCCGAATTATCCATTTAGAGATTCACTTCCCTACCAGTCAGTCCTTGTACTCTGGATGTAGCAGCATCTGTAGCCAGGTTGTTATGTCTGATTAGAAGCACATAACTGAAGGGTTAATGAGCTGTTCTCAATTGCAGGGTGTGGGTGTGATCAATCAGTGCCAGTGAATTCATTGCCAGCCATCATGTTACTAAAGGCATGGAGAGATATCTTATCCAAAGTCTCAAATCAATAGATTTTTTCCTGCTTCCAGATTGGAAATGAATATAATTCAAAAGTTTTAAAATATAAATTAACTTTCCAGTCTACATTACTGTTCAGAATAGCTACTTGCAGAAACACAAGTGCAGGTGGTGGGGGACTAACAAACCAAAAGCGGGTTCAAGATCACAGGGATCTTCTGTATTATCAGACACTGGCATTTAGTCACCTCCTGATTCATAATGATAAAAGCCTCTAACATGACTTCCTTAATGGAAAGCAGCATGATAGCTGTCATGATGAAAGATCAGACTTAACATTTTGTATGAGCATTCTGTGTATTTGGGCTGCAGTTGGATATCGGCTCTAAGGGCGCTACAGAATTAAGATGAGAGAAGGACAGAGTTTCCACAAAGAAGCTTAATCTGTTCCAACCCACTGAGAAGTACAGTGCATTGTATAATCCTTTCTTATTTGTAATAAATACTTTTCAATTGTGGTATCAATGTTATCATTATGTGACCACACTGTATTTCAACAGGAGATATAAATAAATATTATAATGGAGGCACAACAGTTGAAATAAAGTTATCAAGTGAAAATGACAGAGTTATTTGTGGTCACATACCAAAGAGGCCTAAGCTGTTTTACCCTGACCTCTGGGATGCAAAGGTGTGCATCTTTCCTAACTTCAAGTCAAATGTTTCTGATCTGCACAAAGATGATTTCACTGCTATAAACACAAGGAGAAGCCTAAGCCAAGGCCACAGGACCTAAGACAGTCAATGGGTTCAGTTTCTGTCCTACAGAGTGGATACAGGCTGTATTCAGACTGGGTGTTATTGATTTCTTAGCACAGCCATCAATGAAGATGGCAAGAGGACTGGGAGAAATAATGATCACCACTGAAGTCCATTAAGTCCTAGAAAAATCTCTCTTCTAACCCAGTGGAAAACATAAATGGTTGTTACGAAAGATAAAAGTTGTTTTGAGGAAGATTTGAAGGAGGGAAACCTTATTTTTTATATATTTGGGCCATGAAGTTCTGCTTTTGATTGCAACCCCCCTGTTTAAGGGGGTACAGATTTTGATTCAAAACTTCTTATTTAAAGGGTTCAGATTTATGATTCTTTCATGAGTTTGATTTTAAAAAAATCAACATAAACTCTTTTGTTTCTACTCAAAGATTTGAAAAGATTATTTTGTTTCAAGATTTGGGATTTCAATATTCCAGAACTTTGCTCTGAGAAGCAATTATGATTTAACCATTGCCCTGCTTCACAGTAAAATATATCAAATTTTAGCCGATTTTCCTACTGGAAATTCAATTTTTTAAATGTCTCAGTTTGCACTGTAATTTTCATCTTTCTTTTTTTCTTTGCATCTGCCTCATCACACACCCCAAGCACAGAGACAAGGAAACAAATACCTTCTTTGAGAAGCTTCTCTGATATCTGCCTGATGGTATAAATCGCTTCTTGCACTTTGACTGTCCTGGAAAAGTTATGCAGGCTTTCCTCATGCAAAATGAGACTGGGAGTTTGCAGAGAGAGCAGCCTTTGTGTGCCAGTTGGGATAATTTGGACAGGGGTACAGCAATCCCTCCTAGCTGACAGCAGAGCATTGGCAATGTCTGCCATAGCCATCTGATTAAGCACTCCTGTGCTTCTGAACACGGGCCTGAATATTCTCCTCCTTTTTCTGATTGCTCAGTTTCAAGTATCTTAGATTTTTTTACAATGGAATATTTGTTATTAATTCAACTATTACTTTTTTTTCCTAAGGGAAAAAACTGCATTTTATTCTGTTTTGTCAGGACACTCTTCATAGGCCCAGGGTGTGTAAAACTTTTAAAATCAAGGCACTTATTTCGAGCTTTCAGCATTTTAACTTGGAACATCCCTGGGGCTTCCCTTGGCTTTTACTTGAATCTCATTTTCCCTTTCTTTGCTTATGATATGAAGGGATTAGTTGAGTGCAAGTAGTTAGTACCAGTCAACAGTTTCTCTTGTTGTTTCTCCAGCCTATTTGCTGTGCCCCGAGAGTCTCAGTAATTATTCTTGGCTCTTTTTCTGTCCATGTGTCTCCTTCTTTACCTGTAAGAGGTCCTGTACTAGTATAAATCTTGATGTTTGTTACTGAATCACCAAGGCCTTTTGCTGCACCTCCTTCAGTTTCCTTGTTATTCAAATGCTTCTGACGCATTTTGTCTTGTGCTTTGTTTTACATCAATTTTTTAATCTCTATCGCACGTGTTCACAGAAAAAACAAGGCTCACCTTTGCTTGTTTACTTTCTTAATATAGATTTTACATTTATTCATTTGAAAGCAAACACAACAAAACACCCAAGCCATTAGCATAGTGATGTTTCTCACATCACAGAATTAAAGGGGATTTGAATGTGCTTGTGCAATTCCAGCTTTTTGAAACTGGAGCTCTGCTCTCCAGTATCACTTGAAATTGTTGTGGTAATATCTTTTTCATTAGCTGGTTGCCAGCAGATGTCTTACTGCTGTCTGGCATTTTGTTCCTCAAAAGTGCTTTTGAGTGTTGCTGTGTAGCAAGTGAGGTCGCATTTGGTGTCAGCTCCTTTGCACTTTGGTATTTCAAATGTGAACCTCAGTCTGCTGAGGGCTCACATGCATGAGACCGACCCAGAACTGACCAGGCTGACCCAGAACTCTGTGTGGCTCTTGCTTCCTGCACTGGATGTGCATGCTCCTGCCTGGCCACAGGAGTCCTGCCTGCTTTCTGGTGGAGGTCAGCACTAGCAGAAGCAGTAATCACATCCCAGCTGCAGCCCCCAGGTAGGATATGACTATTTTGCACTCTGATACAGAGGCATAAAGTCATAAATATGTATCAAGGATGTTTATCAGGTCCTGACCTTTACATCAAGACTTCAGAGATTTGCAGAAACACAAGGGAATCCTGTTTCATCAAATATTATATCCTGCTCTCAAAGAGGGAACAGTCAAAAAAACTTTTTTTTGATTCTGTACTGCTATGTGAAACACTGCTGAAGTAGCAGACAGATATTGCTTTGCTTTCTGGGCTGTTTCTTCAAATCACTCAGAGGAAATATCAGCTTTGGTCGTATCAATAAATAGAGGAAAGATCTTGTGATTTCCAGATTTGGCAATCTGTAATTTAGGCAGAAGATCTCTACCAATACAGACATCCAGTCCTAATGTTAATCACTGCTAAATGGAGAGGGAAATTATATTTTCCTTTTATTTCACTGCAAGTCCGGAGATGATCTGTGGTATTAAACTAATAATGGCAAAACTTGCATAAATTAAGGGACTCAAGCCCTAAAACATTTGTTCCCAGAAATTTTCTGCCATTACAAGGTAATTATTATTTTACATTTAATAACTTGCATACTTTTAAGCCTATTATAGACAGCTACAATTGAGTGCCACCTATAAACTTGTCAATTCCATACATTTTCTATTACTTAATTATGAATCTTTATTTCTGAATAATATTTACTGCGGAGTCAAAGTACAGAACTGTAGAATTTCTAACTACAGTAAGGACAAAACCCAAAGGCATTGTTTAAATGAACTATTCAGATTGCAGCATATTCTGGGTGAGTTATTCAGGGGAAAAAACACAATTTTTTTTTTGTGCAGAGACAATTTCTCTCTCAGGTTTCAAATCAAGCTCTGTTTTGTATGAATAACCTCTTTCAAGCAATCACATTATTTCCTTAGAGAAGTGAAAAATTATGCATCAAACTGAAGATGCTGGCTAGAAAAGCTAAAATGCTATTCTTAAACCATTTTGAGCAAATTGTTTAGTGCTCATTTTGCTTTGTAGGCACAGGATTCAACAGCACATGACTGAAAATAAGGAGCTGAAATTAGGAATCTTTCTGATTTCTCAAGCTAAGCATTATTGCCCATTTTAAAGTGACTTTTTGATTTGGTTCATAATGCCTTTGACCTCTGTACGCCCACCCAACCTTTTAGAAATGTTCTTTGTACTTACAGTTGGATTACTGCACATAACCTTGCTTGTGTAACCAAGGTCAAAAAAATTCCATCTGTCAGTCTTGAATTCCATAAATTATACCACCCTCATGTGCTCTGAGGCAAAGAAAAATCTTCCAGGCAGCGTGGCTGGTTAATGAATTCAGGCCTTACGTGTGTTACACGAGGGTCATCTTGCCATACACCATTCAGGCAAAACAGTGATTGGAAGAACAGGCACAGCTTCTTGGAAATTTCTCTGACAAGCTTGGGGCACAAAGCCAGTGCTTTTTCAAAAGATTTCCTCTTTATGTCAGTGTTTTAGCATGACACTTTCCTAGCAGTCCTGTTCTGCCAGCTTTGAAAATGTATTCCCTATTGGTGTCCTGACCTTTCCCCAGCTGCCCAGAATGACTTCAGAGGCTGACCATGATTATGTACTCCAGATCAGTAAGGAAGAATTGGTGCTTTCTGGTCCAATATGCACCATTTGCTCTTCATGTGGCCTATCAGGCTGCCCTTTGCAGATAAACACCAACTGCAGAAATAAATTCTAGTTCAGATAGAGCAAAACAGAGAAATGTGGCAGAAAACCATTTCTACAATCACACAATATTTAAGGGGTTTCAAGACCTTTACAAAAATTACCCTTGCTTTTTAATAAAACATGTTCAATTATAGTACCAAAAAACCATACAGATTGATGTTGGGGCACGTGCTAAGAGAGAGCAAGCAGTTACATGTCCAAGCATGGAATTGTCCCCTATTTTTGCTTTTGGAATGGAAGTGCCAAACCATGATCTTTCTGGCACCATTCAGGATCAGACCTAAGTTTTTGCTTATGCTTCATATCTATGTATTGGTTAAAGAAAGAGCTCAGTGACAGAGATGGTGGGCAGCCCTTTGCATCAGAAAGAGTTCCCTAAAATTTAACTCTGCATTGCACTGTGTCATTCTCTTTAAGCACACAGATCCTGCTCAACCAGTTTATAGATCAGACTAATTGCTTGAGCTTGACTTGGCATAGGCAAGCCGAATATTAAAATGTCCTCAATAAAGCAGGACTATTTGGCTTCTGTATTCCCTGTTTTGGGACTCACTGTAATGAGACAACCATTGCAATCATTTCCAAAACTCAGAGGATTAAGCCTTCAAAGAGTGTCATAAATGCTAAGTCAGCTCAGAGTTGGACTACAGAAATAAAACATTCCTCAACTCTTAGAATGCAAACTTCTTACAACTCAGATTTTAAAACTTCTTTTCCAAGGAGGAACAAGAGGTCCAAAGGACACAACACACAGCATTAATGAAATTGGAGATGATATCTCTTACCTTTGATGAACATGTAATTTTTTGTTACCAATCCCCTGTAAATTCAAGCATTTCAATTTTCAGAAAGAACTGCTTCCAATAAATAAGCAGAGTCTGGGATGAATGAGGATTAGATGATTTGCACTTGTAAGTTCTTCTCTTCTTAACTTGTATTGGTTGCACTAGGTTGTTGTTGCAAAAGGGTGGGGAGTTTTCTGTGTGTTTAACACACCAGTGCTCCCTCAGCATCCCCCTTTGGACCATGCAGTATTCCTGCTGCAGCCACGTTGACGGTGCCTTTGCAAGGGTCTTGCTTACAGACAGCCCCTCTGGATTGCTGAGACCTGGAAACAAATGGGGAAAGCTCTGTTGGCTGAGACCTTGAACAAAAAAAAAAAAACAACAAACACAAGCAAAGAATCAGAGCATGGTCTTTGGTTACATGCTAGACCATGAAATGTTATTTCAACATGAAGGACAGATCTGCTGGGTGAGTTGAGATCAAGTCAGAGAGGCTCACAAACAACTAAAACCATGACCATTATATTACTCAGATGTTTCCTTACCCCAAGAAACATCAACTACAGCTCACTGAAGTTTATCACCCCAGTGCAAACATTTTAAAAATACAGATTTTGATCAGTAATTTTCGTTGCCTGCAGCTCTAACATTCAACGTCAGAATAAATGGTAACCCTTGAGAGATGGATTTGCTGCTGCAGCTGGCTCATTCTATGTCTAAATGAAACATGATCTCCCTAAGGCTAAAGGTTGTTTTAAAAATATTTACCTAAAGATTGATGGGATCCATGGGTTTATTTCATTACTTCATGACCTATTTTGTTAAGTTTTTCCATCTCTGCCATCTCTTACCAGCCTCTCTAAGAATGGTTTAGCTTTACATTGCCTTTGTGGTTAGCACTTTATTTTTCCACTGAGAATCCCTGCATAAGCAACTGAAAAACTTGTGTACTTTCTGCATAACCAACAGATTAATAGAAAAAAGCTAAGTTACACTTTGTGTTTATATGGGAGGTGTCACTTTTCTAACTTGGCAGCCACGTTAAACAATGTATTCACAATCTGTTTTTGAATTGTTGTACTTTTTGTAACTAATACTCATTGGAGGAACCTTTATGTCCAGTGTGAAGTATAGGACTGATATATTTGTTACAAATATATATTTTTTCCCTGTTAGCACTGTCTGAACTCTTATTTGATCACTATTATGTTGATTCTAATAAAAAATTAGTTTTTTTAATATTACTAATGGATGAGGCAAACTTAACCTGCATTCTTTTCTTCTTAAGAATATTTGGGTGTTTTCTTCAGTGAAAGGTCAGATTTTCAGAATTCTTATACCACAAATTTGTTTATTTATTAGCAGCAGTCATTGGTCTAGTTAAATGTTCCTGTTCAATGTGATATATTTAAAGTTTGAGAACAGCAGACTGACTGAAAAGATTTGATTTTTCATGGGATCTATCATATAAAAATATTAGAGCTAAACAACATTTAAAGAACCAAAACCAAACCCAAAGACCAACCCCAAAACCTGATACAGTAGTTGATTAAAAAGATTTGCCTAATGTTTTGTCTGAAAACTGTTTCCCCTATCACTTTTTTAAGGAAGATAATGATTTTAGAATGAAGGTAAGATTTTGCTGTAAATTGCATGCAATTCAAGAATAAAAGATCTAGAAGTAAACTTTACTGAATCACAAAACAAAGGACAAAATGAGCTCTTTAAGAGAAGTGCAGTGATTAGTAGTGATGTGCTAATAGAAAAAATCCAGCAAGATGTAGGTGGGGTGAGGTGGTGGTAGGGACACCTTAGTTTGGGCAATAATGGTCCAGATCTCAAGAAACTGGTCCAAATCTGATCATCCACATGCATTTGTTTAGAATAATTGTCTGTGTTCTCAACAGTAGCTGGATTTCTGTGGGTAGAAGACTTTACTTTGAAATTAATCTTTATTTTATCAACATTCAAGACTGAGAATTTAAGTACTTAGTTGCATTGCACTGTTCTGTACATTAACACTCCCCTATCTGTTAAATAAATATTTATAGCCTGGGAGGATGCCTCATAACTAACTGTGGTTATGTGTAAGTAGTTACTTTGGTAGTTTCTGAAGAGTAAAGCAGTGCTTCCAGTGACACAGCAGTGTTCCTCTCTTGCAAGTTCTGCTACTTTATTCACAGTAAACAGGATTCTGACAGCTGAGAATTGCTCTGGATGTAATACAGTTTAGTGCTCAAATGCATCCTTACCTTTAACTATGCAAATATCCCTGCTGAGTTCAATAGGTGCATATAAGACAAGATAAATGTTACGCAGTGCTTTGGTGAATCATGACCAGAATGCACAAATCCTGAAGGATTGCATCACACAGGGCTTATTTCCATTGTCCTTGATACTCACACTGGTATTTATGGGAATATCACTATTAAGGCCAATACAGGCTGGAAAGCATAACAACTTGGTCTATGAAAGTAAGCAATTTAAAATTTCAGAGTGTGTATTTCATGTTTGACACTAGGCATCATACCTAGAGAAAGTGGGATTTTACTGTTTAGAACAAGAATCCCAGAAGAAAATTACTTTTAAATGCAGAAGGATACTCTTATTTCCAACTGGAACCTGTTTTGTTCTTCTTTTGATGATCTTTACAGAACTAGCATAGTCAGAGGACTTCTTTCACTTGACAAAAAAAAAAATTATAGCCATTTGTTTGATAAGAGCACCTATTACAGGTCTTACATTGTTAGAGAACTTCGACAGAATTAATTTCGCTATTGAGTCAGAAATATAGACTCTTTCTCCTGCTGGTACTCACAACTTTAAACCTGTGAAGAATACCATAGTGGATAGGAACTTCTTAAAGTAGTGACAAAAATAGCCATTGACTCAAACTGGAAAGGATTTCAGGCTTTTGTCACATGAAAAACACATAGGGCTAAAAGCAAGACCTTGACATGGCCAGGCTCATGCATCCCCTTTTCCACAGCTGGAACAAGCACATTCCCCACAAACAGCCTATCTCTGGATTCACAAGATTCAATAAATAGTAGGTCAATCCCCATGGCTACAATCTAGGATGGGCCTTAATCTGAAGTACTTTTTGTGGCTTTACTTGGAAGCCAAAAAGCATAATTACAACTACCTCACTGATGTGTTTTCACGTGTGCAACAGTTTGCAGAGCCATTTGTATTGGCACAAGTGAGAGCCAGGATACACTTTTGTATTCAGTTGTAGGATAACAGCAGCCTTCAGAGATTCTGCAGTTAGTCTGGTAAATAGGAGAGATTTGTTTGGTTCAGGCTACCCCTCAATTATCCAATACCTTTTTCATCCCTTATGTGCTCTGAGAGCCTCTACTGCTTATGCACTACCTTTCCTTTTCTCTTCTGGGCTTTTGCAGGAGTGCAGTAATTTATCTGTTGGGGCAGGTGGGAAGAGGCTGAGCAAGATTTAGGCAGGAAAGAATAGAGGTGAAATTAGAGGAGGGATAAATCAACTCTTCGTCCCTGCAGCTTTCACAAAGCTACTCCAAACCCCTCAAATAACCCAGTCTACCTGTATTTTAGAACTTCCTTTCAGCCACAGGTAACATAACCAAAAAACCTAAAATCCTCCCCCATTTTCTCATACACTCAGGGATTCTGCTGTATGAGGTACAGCAGGGTGGAACTTAGGTGTTTGTTAGCACTGGAGAGAGCAGAGAACTATTCTGCATTTCAGTTTCTATCTCTAAAACAGCACTGCTGGCTCTTCTCTGTATCACAAGAACATCATGCCTATATATGCCCTGGATACTGCAGTGAAAACAGACCAAAGGTAGAGCTTGTTATGTGTAAAACTGTAGTATTTGGGAAGTAATCTGATTCCTGCATGGACTGCAAGCTCTCCTTTTTACTCAATCTGAATGGCAGCTGCTGGCACATCTCTGAACCATCTCCATCAACGTGGAGCACAGAGGCTTCTCCTGAGCAGCTCGGCTGTCTGCTGCAGGCAGGCAGTGCTCTCAGTCCATACCAGATTGCTCCTTCATCTCCTTCATTTGGTGAAACGTGGGATGTATTAGTCTTCAACTGACTGTGTCTCACTTGCTCCTACCTCCTCCTTCTCCCCCCCCAAATTGTCTTTCTACTTAACATGCATACAAAATTACAGTGAATTGATTTCATCTGAATTTGAAATAATCCCTACATTAGCTTCGCTTTCTTAAAACCCTTCATTTTCAACTACACCTTTTATGACCCAAATCTGAGTCTGAGACTCTGATTTTTTTTATTTTGTAATAGGAAAGACTGGTATTTCTTTGTAAAAACAGCTGCAATAATGATACATTTATATTCTGAGGATGAGGCACATTTAAACTTCCAGAATTCCTGTGCACCTGTATTTGTCCCAGTTATGCAAAATGCTCATGTTCTTAACCAGACATTCAGTTTTGTATTAGAAATCTCTATTTGCAGCCCTTCCATAGTTTCACAAGACTTCTTGTTGCCTTTGGAGTCCATTTAATCAGCTTGGCTTTTGGTCTGTCTGCCTCTGAAGTTGAGTGTAAGAGCGTCTCTTTCAGGTCACAGCTTGTGGTTCTGCTTAGTGAACCTCCAGCTATTTCCAAAAGCCTTAATAACTTTTGAGAATTTTGATCATTTTCATACATATTTTATAGACTGTTGAACTGCTACCCCTTCCCATCTGCTATTTACTCTTCTCTAGTTCAGGAGAGCATTGTTATTCCATGTAGGACTAATGCAGTGAGATGGAGGAATCCAAACACCAGAAATAATCAAAGTTAATGGTTTACTGATTGCCAGTGGGATGCAGATTCCTTCTCACCATCTGGGAAAACAAATAGTGGCTTTTTTTTTCTTCCAGGATGTTTGCAATGTAGGAGAAAATGCACAGTTTCATGGGTCGCAGGAAACGTTAATCAACCCTTGGAACATCAAATATTGGCTGCCTTCAGACACGGCACCTCAGTAATTAAAAACTTAGTTTATCAGTTCAAAAGGCAAAGTAGCATCACAAGCAACTCCTACTGTATAGCTGCATACTGTATCCCTGCTGCTATGACAGGCCATACTTTTCCTGAGAAGCCATTTTAGAGTAGGAACAAATAAAAGTAGTTTACCTCTAACTGAATTCTTTGTCTCAAACATTTTAAAAATTCCATTTACCTGTGTTTTGTTGGTGGTGGTTGTGGTTTTTTTCCTAGTATCAAGAATAAAAACACACTCTGATTTAATCATGAGAGTCCAGGAGCTGGGTGGGATTTTGGTGTAGATCTGGAGCTCCTACACTTCAAGCCATTCAGCAAGGTGATTTCTATAAGCTTCAAGTATTCACCAAGGGTATTGTTTCTAGGCCATCAATTCAGTTATATCACTACAGCTAAAATTATATTTTCCAAATGTCATGCTTTTAATTCATGCTGAATGCTTGACTCTATTTCACCAGCTTGTTTTTCAGAAAAAGAAACAGAAGCAGAACCTCCTGCAACACTCCTCCTCACTCATCCACAAAGTAATTTGCAGACATCCCTAATGAAGGAGCATGGAAATTAAAACCAATTAATTGAAAAATAATTAAAAAGTCATTAAAGTGATCTTCACAACCTTATAAATGAAAGGTAATTATAAAATGGAAGTGTGACATATGTAATTAAATGTAATATGATAAAAGTTTATGTTTATTATTCCATGAAGCTTTCAGACTAATTACTATGCCAAATTTGGGAGAACTGTACTGATTAAAAAGGGAAAAGGAAATAAAGAGTGTTTTCCTCATAGAAAATATATCTGTCTTGACTACAAAAGCAAGACTTTAAAACCTCAGTTCTTGTGAATTAGCTGAAATGCTCCATCTTTTCTCCACCTGCTTCTTCTTCCATGCCTCTTGCACAATAACGTGGTGATTGCTCTGGCTATGAGCATTAAAAGGATAAATTGAATTTTATCCATTCTGAAAAAGTATTAATATGTTCTTTGATCTGTTCTTTATGGAGCCAGCTGCTTCCCATTGTCCTAACCTAAAAATCATCTTTCACTCATTGCAGTGATTATTACACTTAAACTTGCAAAAAGAATTATTTGCATCACTTCCCTTAGTTGTGTGTCCTCCCAAGATCCATGAATTAGTCACCTCTCAGACAGTTCTGTAAACTCTCAGGTTTTGGTGAAGAAATCTCTAGCTTTTTTTTTTTTCTTTCCCCTAAAATACATGCAAAAAAAGTACAGTTTTCTTGAATCAAGAAACTAATGTGGGTAGGGCTATTTCTGGCTATAACATCTGAAGAGGTGAATCTGATTTTAACATTTTCAGAAATGCTCCAGAGCCTCAGGAGCACAAAGGTGTGCTGACTGCTGTGGGTATTTTGCTGCTGTAAAGTATTTCACAGTTCATGTAGAACAAGCACTGCCTGGTATTTAGAAGTGTCCTTTGCAGCACCACATGAAACTAAGCACAGTGTTAACTTTGAAATATTTCAGTTTGAAATCTCTAAGCCCTTGAATAGCTTGTGAAAACACAATAGCTCTCTCATCCTCTGAAGAAACCAAGAACTAGTCAAAGGACTGTCCCACAAAGATGCTCCAGCTTGGAGTTAGGTTTCTCCACTGCTTTGATACTCATTAAAATTTGAGCACGATTTCATAGTTTCGTTACCTCAGTGTAATGTGCACATGCACAAATCCCTCTCAGGTGAGAGCACAAAGCAGTAGCTGCTGCTTTGTCACCAGTGGTCAGTGCTGGTGGAAGAGCTCCAAATGACAGAGGGTCCTATGGTGCTTGGCTCTGCAGAAAGGCAGATCACACAAACCTTCTTCAGTGGATGATGGATACAACAGGGCTTTGGGTATCCAGCTCTGGTGCTTGATCAGAGCTAGACCATTTTTAGACATGAGAGGTTTATTTTATGCAGGTTTCTCTAAAAAACTCTTTTTACAGAACAAATTGTGTGAATTCCAAAATGAGCAGGATTCTCCCACTGACCTCTGCACAAAGCAGTGATGTTAAACTCGTTCTTGTAGGACAACGGTTGGGCATCTCCCCACTCCAAGGCTGTGTGGCTGACAAGTGCTGTACAGTATTAACAGTGCTGCTTCCACAATCTTAACAGGGGTTTTAGGCTTAGAATAGAGGCTGTTTTTAACTACAGAAATGCTAATACTTTACTTTTTTAATTACACCAGGATACAAATGATTCTTTAAGCTACCATGAAGTCTTAGGATTAATTTTGAAACATTAACTGAAGAACTGGAGAAGGAGCAGGACAGCACACACAAATCTTTTAAGGTTGATTTCCCTGCAGTTGATGGTAAATGTGGTACATCAGCATTACTTGCTTTTATATTCAATTTTAGGTCTCTGTCTAATGCTGTGTTTGAAGTCTGCTGGAACAGGCAGCTCCTAAACAACACCCAGAAGAAACTAACCCTGTATTCTGTGCATGCACAGGCTGAAACTAAAGACATCATCTCTGAACATGATGGGGAAAACAAGTTTGAAGGCAATCTTCTGAGTGGAAGCCTTGGTGAGTGAAGACTCTCCAGCAAAGAAAAGAGAAAAAACCCCACAACTGTCTGGCATGCAAGGAAAGAGCATTAAATTTACAATGATCTTAAAGCCTCAAATCTACAACAGTAATCATGGACTCTGAAATCCTGTGCTTATCCACAGGCTGAGACCCAGTATAACCACAAATAATTCCCAAGTTTCCTTAGTCCTATACGTCAGTCCTGTTTTGGCATGAAGACATGCTCTACTGATCTGAAGCAAAAAGAACTTCTAAAGAAAAGGTGTGTACATTTGTATTTAGACAAATAACACTTTTTAAAAACATTCCTGTCACAAGTGTGTGTTTTCACCTTCTTTCTAATCTGTGGATCTGGTTTATAACAATGAAACCTTTTCACCTGTCCTTCCCTTTCCTCCCTATTTCCTGAGTAATAGATATCCTAAGTAGGGTGGAAAAATACCAACCACCTCATCCAAGGCCTTAATTCACCTTAAAAAGGGACCCTATTAAGAAATTTTTGATACAGTTTATCTATATAGTCATAGTGGAATAACGGAGGGGGTTTTCAGTTACAGACTTTTCAAAAGTCAAACTTTACAAATTAACTAAATTTTGGAAAATTTACAATGTGTTTACAAGTGTAGGTTGTAATCGCAGGACAAAGTGGAAGAAAGCCTCTGGCAAGGAGATAAGATCAAATCAAAATGCAATTGAAAAAAACCAGAAAATTTGCCAGTGGACCGGCTGCAACCAAATGCACTCGGATGAAATGAGGTGCAGTTTAAAGCACCAGAACTTGTGAAAATTATTCCCAAACAAATCCCAAAACAAAGGGAACAAAGAGAAACAAATGGACATAAAATAACCTGAAGAAATGAGATTTCAAAAATAAGTAAAAAATTCTGAAAGGACACAGAAATAAGAAAAGGCAGCGGGA
This sequence comes from Eopsaltria australis, assembly GCA_034509425.1. Classification (NCBI taxonomy): domain Eukaryota; kingdom Metazoa; phylum Chordata; class Aves; order Passeriformes; family Petroicidae; genus Eopsaltria; species Eopsaltria australis. The sequence goes on from JAVTVJ010000280.1 coordinate 1,873,484, forward strand.
TGACCTGAAGTGCAGGGAAATGGACGGAAGCTTGCCAAAAATATCCTCACTGAAATCGCAAGATTTCATTCCCTTTCCTGAAAGGAAATTCTTCCTTTCAGGAAAGGGAATGAAATCTTGAAATCGCAGGACAAAGTGGAAGAAAGCCTCTGGCAAGGAGATAAGATCAAATCAAAATGCAATTGAAAAAAACCAGAAAATTTGCAAGTGGACCGGCTGCAACCAAATGCACTCTGATGAAATGAGGTGCAGTTTAAAGCACCAGAACTTGTGAAAATTATTTCCAAACAAATCCCAAAACAAAGGGAACAAAGAGAAACAAATGGACATAAAATAACCTGAAGAAATGAGATTTCAAAAATAAGTAAAAAATTCTGAAAGGACGCAGAAATAAGAAAAGCCAGCGGGATGACCTGAAGTGCAGGGAAATGGACGGAAGCTTGCCAAAAATATCCTCACTGAAATCGCAAGATTTCATTCCCTTTCCTGAAAGGAAATTCTTCCTTTCAGGAAAGGGAATGAAATCCACTGGCTTGGGGTTAGATACCTGAGAAGCTTTTTACAGTTTGCATCTGATAGGAACATTGTATGGCCCCAACACTTCCCTGTGTTAGGGAGTGAGCAACCCTACTCTGCTGGAGAACCAGAGACAGGAACACCTCACCAGAGAAAACACAGGGACTAAAACCTAAACTGTATTTATGCATTGTCTCCTTGAGTGCAATTCATTCCTCTCTTCTCTGCCTCAGTTTCCTCTGTGGAATGAGAGGCAGAAGTGACACCTATGTAAATGCTTTGCTCTTCATAAATGGGGAGGTATCAGATTAAAAAACCCTAAACCCCAGCAGTTACCAGGACATTCACCAGAGTATTCTGCTGCAAGGAGTATCTGAAGGAACAGGGGCACTAGGTATGAGCAGCACCTCACCACCTCCTCATTCTTGACTAGTGAATTACAGGACACATCGAATAGCAGAGATAGGCACTCAGGTGATCATATTCCTTGAAAACATTTTCCAATTGCAGAGCTCTCATAAATACTTCATTTATCCAAGAAAGAAAGAAAGAAAGAAAGATCATCAAACTACAGAAAGAAAGCAATTCATGAAAACTTTCATGCAAGTTGATACCCAGATCAAAAAGTCTCCAGTGGAATGAACACATTCCCAAGTCTGAGCTAGACACACTTGAGTGACAGCCATTATGCACAAGACTGGGGGCTGAATACTCTTATATTCTTGTCATGTTCCCAGTGCTTTTTATCCATCTTAAGTTTTTCTGCTCATACTTTCAAGCAGTTCAAAATCATTTATTTGGCATTTTTTATTGTGCCAGCTGCTTATTCCTGGTGCTATCTAATAGGATTAGGGGGATGTGGAAGGTGGGGATATGCTGGCCCTGTAATACTTTGGGAGATTAATATGTTTTCTTTGTAACATTTTAAAGTCTTATTTCATTTTGCACCAATTTAAAATGGAATGATTTTTCCCCTCCCCTCCTTCCCCACCGCCTCCTGTGTTTGAAGAGTGGTGTGTCACCTTGAAAACAGCATGTGGGATCAAGATGAGAGAGGCGGGAGAGAAAAGCTTTCAGAAGCAGATCTGTAGTCCTGTGGGAATCAAAACTGCAAATCTGAAAAGCACAGGATTAGCTATAATCTGAGATTTCAGGAGAGAAATAATGAAACTGCATGCTCTTCTACATTCTTGTTAAAAGAAAAAATAGTTTTTCCCTTAGAAAGAGAGTGGCATAAAGCATCAGGTAAGATTTATCATTGCCTCTCAGAAGCAATTCAAAAGGAACCTTACATTTGCCAGAATTCTGCAGTTTATATGGATACTTCCCTTTTTTTCTATAAATAAATATTTTCTAACAAGTGTAATGGGGAGATATTAAGGAACCTCACTGCCCAGTAGTTAATTAGAAGTATACAGCACAGGAGCCCACAGATGTGTGTACACAACCTCCTACAGAAATTAAGATACATTACCTAGGAGTCCTGTTACAACCTTGCTGATGTTCCTGTGTCTGAATGCAATGTGAGCAATGACAGATATAAGATATTGTTCTAGGTATGGACATACCGCTGTAATGAACATTTCTGAAAGCCTCTGTCCCTTCCATGAGCAGAGAATTTGGTGAGGCAGAAGGATCAGGGAGTGGAATATTTGAAGATACATAAAGGCAAAGGCAATTATGCCTCACAGGAGGCATGGCTTAATTTAATTTTGTCTCAGCTGCATTCAGATACAAAGCAGAGTGCATTAACTGAGGAAACTGGCCAGGCTGCAGTTGGCTTTCACCCTGACTAGCAACTTAAACAGCCCTGACCTCCCATGCATGAGTCTCTCTTGTACCTCTGCTCACACATGACACAAGTCAGTGCTATCAGGAAGCAGCCTGATTCCCATGCTGCAGACACATGCCAAGAGCTCTTAAGGAAATAAAACTAAACCTCTAGGGCTCAGTCAGAGGAGTTCCAGGCTGTGGTCAAGAAGGCTTAACTGTTTACTCTCTAAGTCACTCACTGTTAATTCACACATGGATTAGTGTAAGAGGAAAAAAAGCACCCCAGCTTTCAGTTACATGAGTTACTTTGCATTTAAGCTTTAAATTTATCCTCAGACTTTCCTGAATCCTATCTCTTTCACCCTTTCTTTCCTACCCTGTTCTCTACCCCATTTCATCTTTGCTACCAAATCTGCATTCTGCTGGATTTTAACTCCTACCTTTCCCTGTGATTTTGACCTGCACAAAGGGAAAGTTTATGTTCAAAATCAGCAACTAGTGATATGTCCAAGCTGTTAGAATGAGCTGAATTATGCAAGCAGACAGTTAGGTAAGAAACCTGCCTTGTATCTATTTACTTCTTCCACAGCAGATTGATCAATTTGCTATTTGTAGGAAGATGCTCAGCATAATTCTAAAGCAGAGATTCCCATCCATCCTCCTCCACTAATCTTCATGAGCATTTGGCTTGAAGGAGTCATTATATCCCAAATTCATCTCGCTCAACCTCTCTATTATGCCATTTTATTAACACCTGTGATGTGACTGAAGCATTCAGGGTTTCATTTGTAACCTGTAGCAAACCTAGCTAGAGACATTGATGATAAATGAAGCACCAGGTTCTACGTGAAACATTATTACACAATACATCAGTTTTATGCCAGAGTTACTGATGTTTTCATGGTCTCTCTATTCAGAGAAACAGGCCTGTACTCACAGGGGCTTCATAATTTGAATAGCAAGCATCCTTTAGATTGACAAAGTCATTTATAAAACCTGCATCATGACTCAAGGCTAGTTATGTAAATCAGAAGTTTTTCTCAAAGTGAGAGTTGCTGTTGCTTTCTGTTGATGAATATGGTCTGCATTTTATCTGGAGAAACTCCTAATCCCTACCAGTATCCTGAAAATAACATTATGCTAATGAAAGCCATTTTTCACTTGTAATCCTACCCAATTAAATTTGAGCAATGACTTTTTGCATATGGACATATGTAACTTGATTTCCTGAGCAATTTTTTTCTCATGCCATAATCAGTGTAAAATCCCACAAATTCCAAGGCACAACACTTGCAACAGCTGCTCTGTGTCATGACAAAATGCATGTTTCCTACTTTGTCCCACAATAATCTGAAAAAAAAGGTTGAGATAAAGCAAAGGGTCTTCGACAAAGTGTTTCTGAACCCTCTTGGTAAATCTGAGTTGAGCTGGTAGACTCTTTGTTAAGCTGAAGGCAATAAATCAAATATTACTAAGTGGCTGCTGATTTTATTATTTTTTTATTTTTTATCTCTAAAATATTTTTTAAAATAACCCTTAAATGTACCTCCCAGGTGTAAATTAAGGAAAATTTGATTTGATGCACAGAGGTGACCAGTTGCCAGCAATGCCAGATTTGATGGATTAGCTCAAACTCTTCATTGCTCCAGTTCTTGCTACAGATCCTTTCTTTTTTTCTGAGTTTGTCACATTTCTTGTCCTGTTGCTTTGCCAAAATCCTGATAATCTGAATAAAGAGATACCCAGCAATGCTATTGCAGGACATCACATGGTGTTCTCACTTGCTGTCCTTGTTAGCCAAAGGCAAAGCAAGTACACCATATAATTAAAGTTTGGTCTTGAAACTTCAGTGTGACAAAGCTGTTCTGCAGTGTTTCTTTAATCTGAAAACAGGGAAACTGGAAGAAAGTCCTGGCAGTTTATCATTATAAACCACACAACCCTAAGCTGGTAACAGTCATTGCCTCAAGTTTCTCTATGACTCAACTTTCTTTTGTTAATCCTGCTTTTCTAATGTTCTACTAAGATGTGAAACAGTATTTTAGGACAGCTTTAGGAAAAAGGTTGAAAAGTTCTAAGTCCATCTCAAATCCTAAAATATCCAAGTGGAAATGCTTTCTATTGACTGCTGGTGCTGGAAATAAGGGAACAAGTTCCCTTTTGGTGTGAGTCTAAGCAGAATGGTCCTGAATCACCCTTCCCTTCCTGCCACTGAAGCAGTGAGGGTCTTACCGGCAAGTACAAAACTCAGCTCGCTTCCCTCTGAGCCTGTTGCAGTCTCTGGTTTATTCATGGGAGGCAGAAACTTTCCATAATTTAAGATTTTCCTGTGTTCCCATGAAATACTCTGTTTTGATCTCCTTTTATATTCAAAAGGAAGAAAGATGAGCTTTCAAAAGGCTTAGTTTAATTATCAGAAGATATTATCTAAGAAAAGCAGCTGTAAGATTTAAATAACTTCAAGTGGCCATTTAGAGATCTGCAAAGCATTCAGTCTTTTCATATTATTTAGCTACTGTAGGACTCATTCAACAGCCATGAGAGAGTAGAAAATGTATTTCTAAATTAATGAGAAAGTTATTAGGAAAAAATCTAGTAGGTTGATGGAGATAACCAACCTACACTCTATTCACTTTAGTGTTTCATGTCGAGCTAATTAGCACTTTCTAATGCAAGAGTATTTCACAGCATTTGCATTCTAAGTGCTGGAGAGGGAACAACGACTCAGATGAACAGGTTTGGCAATTAGTAGATTGAAACTTTAGGAAATGTTTAAACATGAGGGGAATAAAAGGTACCATTTATAGGCTTCAGTGGCTGTGCTGCCGAAGGAGATAAAGGTAAGTAAAAGGTACTTCAGCTTAGTGCTTTCTGAAAAGAAGATCACTTGAAAACAGATTAACAGATATTGCCTATGATCTGCATGAGGCCCAAACCTTTATTTAGTATCAGGACAGAAGACAAAGGACTTATCTGTTATCAGTTCATTTTTACTTCCTCCCACTATGTGTCTGACACTTTGCAACCACAGATAAATATAGTCCCTCCTCCAGCATCTCAAAGAAAGGAGCCTACTGGGCCCTCAAAAAAGAAGCCTACTGGGCAGAAAAAGCAATAAATTGTAACAATGACAAGATCTTCCATAAATACAGTAATTATGCCTGTGAACTGCTAAATTATTCTGGGGGCCTGATGGTGAGAGCTGGGACATGAAGCAATGTTTATACACACATATATACATGTAAGCATTTATGCAAATGGATATTAGTCCAGAACACTAAGTATAAAGTAGTCATGTGGGTAGTTTGTGCAATATGTAGAATATATAAAAGATTTGTCCTTTATTCCTAGTTTCATGTTTTGTAGTAATGTTTGGCAAGCAATGTAATACTGATAGTTACTTATGTATACATCTAATTTTTGAGACAGCATTAGTCCTTCTGGCATCCCAGGAACTTTAAACCTAAAATATACACATAATAACTTAATTACAAGGAAATCTAACTCCAGTCTTTTAATATGTACATTCACCAGTGCAGCAATAAAATAATGCATGAAAAACCTGCAGATTTCCTTCATGTCCTTTCCAGCTTCAAAGAAAATCATCTGCTAGATCACATTTACAGCCACCAAGAGATTCCTTATTATATATGGATATGAATATTAGAAGACTGAGTACCAAGAGTGGAAGATGAATGACCCTGAACTAAAAGAAAAAAAATTATGATCTCCTTCTATTCTTCCTGTAGCTTGCCAGGAAAGTTACAGACACAGTGCATTTTACATTGAAAAACTTACTGGTTTAGCACAGCATGCAAATAGCATAAGCCTTGCTTGGTTTTTTTTCTTGAGAGCTTTAAAATTTAATTTTGTGTATCAACTTGCAAGTCAGTCTCAGAGCCAACAGAGTATTTCAGTTGCCTGGAATGAAGGCAATCCCCAAATCTTATGGATGTAAAGGGACTTATTTTATTTCAAATGTTGATATCCTTAGAAGTATTTTATATATTTCATGGGCTTTGTTCTTTGGCCTGAAGAAAAGAAAAATTGTCTTTCCCTTTAAGTGCTTCAATACAAATTATCTTAACAAGTCACCAATAATTCTTCTTTTCAATCAAAATAATGAAATCCTAGGATGAGCATCTCAAGTAAATGTTATTTGCATACTGTACTGACCACCCAGCTGATCCAGAGGGCACTTCACAGCAACATATTTTTTAGACTTACCATTCATGTCAAGTACTATCTGGATGCTGGCTTTCAGTATGCCTTCATTCATGAACACAGAATCCCAGAATCCCAGAATGGACTAGGCTGGAAAAGACCTTTGAGATCATCAAGTCCAACCTATGACTGAACCTAACACCTCCTCATCACTGTTGATTATATGCTGGGTTTCTTCATTGGACTTCAAACAATATTTAGTTACCTCTATGAAGGTATCAGTGCTCTTAGAGACAGCTAAAGACCCAAAAGAAATACTCAGTGACCATGGACCAACCTCATACTTACTCTCAGACTGTGTGGTACTTAGTTAGCAGCCAGGGTTAACCCATGACACCGTTAATATTCAGGAATTACTGAACACCAAAAAATCACCACTTCTTCTTTCCCCTTCTGCTAAAATAATGTGTTGTTCACCAGCACCAGAAATGGCTAGCAGCTCCAGTAATTCCTGTTGGTTTTACAGTAGCCAGCATTTGTAAAAGCAGTCAGGAATTTGCATACTTACCTGACCTTGGTGGAGCCATCCTGCACAGTCCACGCCACAGACTGAACTCCTCACTACTGTTTTCCAAGCAGGTTTGCTCTTGGATGTCCTCAGCCACTTGACCAGGAGTAATGACAGCCTCAACACACTGCACAGCATCTAGCAGGAAAACAGCTAAGACAGCAAAAGACAAACAGTTCCTTTAATCTCTTTCATTTCTGTCTATACAATGTACCAGGAGTTATGATTCCCTCATGCGTAAAGATTCGAAGTTAACAGGTAAAACAACCTTGTGTTGCTGGCATGAAGAAACTGCTGAAAAGAAAGCTCTGCATGGAACTGCATTTCCCTACACTATGTTTGGTGTGTGTAAAACACTGGAGCAGGTTGCCCAGAGAAGTGGTAGGTGCCCCATCCCTGTAAGTGCCCACACTCAGGTGGGATGAGGCTCTGAGCAATCTGATCTACATCTGTATCTTCATTTATTGAAGATGTCCATGATTATTGCAGGAGGGTTGGATTAGGTGACCTTTAAATCCAATTCCTTCCAACCCCAGTTGCTCTATAATTCTACTATTTAGGACAGGAAGACTTTCAAAAAACTCAAGTGCCACAAAAATTTAAGAAAATAAGAAGGAAATTTTTATGTTGCTTTTCAGTGCAAGGAAGCATCCCCAAAACATTAATAGCTTTTATTTCATGGTACACAAAAACTTTGAAATAAAGTTATTTTGCACCAAAGTTTAAAACGTAGACAAGAGTACTGAAATGGGATTTTTTTTTTTCATTTTGGAGACAGATGATCATCAAAACCAAGTCTTTTTCACAGTTGTTTTCAATTTAGTGGCATTCTCTAATTTGCAGTAGTTTTGCCAGAAGTGAGAAAAAAAGAAACCCCAAACCCACAAACATACCTGTCTGGCTGGTAAGCTAATTTCTGTTTTTAAGGTAGATTTGTTAGCTACTTGTGTGTTGAAGTAGCTTCCAAAGGTAAATGTTCATAAAGGTATGGATATGTACACGCTGAGAAGTAATCCAGGTTTTTCAATTCTTTGGACAGCCTTGCATGAAGAGGAATAAAAGAAGACACAGGAGGAGACTGGCTGTGTTACCTACTTATATTCCCAGTTACAAGAGAGCAATTTCTTGCAAAGCAACAGGGAACAGAATAGGTAAACCAACCATTTATTTAATTTCAGTCAGAATTTCCAAACTTTGCCATTACTCAGGTAACGGATGTGTGCAAACCCTAGGATTTACCTAGTTTTGTAGTATTCATAGGATTTGTGTGCATCCCTCATCCCTTTTGCCTGTATCTGCAGGCTTCAGACAAACTCTAGAAGCAAACCAAGGGTTCTCCAAATGCAGCACTGTTTCAGGTTCACTTAACAGCAAAAGCAAGTTTGCTCCCTCTTACAGCAGCACAGTAATGAGGCAAGTGCTAGAGCCAAGAGCAGAGCTGAAATGTAGCTGCAAAGAACATACAGAATTATTTTAAGAATATTTAAGTCCTGGGCTGCCAGTACTGACCCAATGATGAGATATCACAGTGGCTGAGTTCATCTTAAATTATACCACCTTCTCTGAATTCAATATTTAGCGTTTCAGAGGGTCACATCCCACCTTTCCTGGATTCAAAATAGCTCACTGAAGGGAGCAATTGTTTGCTCTGCTATACCCTGCTCTAGCCATTTGTGGTATCCTGTCATCAGACCTCCTGGAGCTTGCTCTCTTTACCACAAGCCAGTTTATTCCTTCATTACGAATTGTCATTCAAAATAAAAGTGTGGGTGAAGGAGGAAGCAGGATTCACATGTTCTCAGAACCCCAGTAGTGAAGGACATGTGAATTAGATCCCTTTTTTTAGCCTAGAATTACCATTATAACCCTTCTCTGTATAGTTGTTGCTGGTATTTGTTCCAGCAGTAGTTTATGAAGCCACCAAGCAACTCCCTACATCTTTGGTGTAGCTGCTGCTAAATGAGTTTGATCTGGATTTACCTGGAGCTCTTGCAATTGTTCTCTTCCTGACCTTCAGAAGAGAGCTGATTTCTGATGTCTTCCTTGACCTAAATTACTCAAGAGTTAAAAGGAGAATGACTAAGATCCAGGACACTGGCTGAGAGATACTAATATAGAGCCTGGAACCCTGCTGCCAAGACCCTCTGGAGGAAATTAATTTTCCAGGATATCACATCTTCAGTCACACACTGCTTTCACTACCAAAAGGACAGCTCACCTGTACTACAAGGAGTCTGCACAGTACAGTCATCTAGCCTTTAATTTTTGCATGAAAATTAAATATAGGCTTTAGCCTCACTTATTTCTTATGCAGCTGAAATAGGGGGTAGGAGTAGGGGATGGAATTAAGATTTGAAGACCGTATAGAGAGCAGGGGTTGAATTGCCAAGGTTCAAATGGGGTTATCAGCCACATGAAAGGACTGTTCACTGTGCAGCAGTGCTGCTAACAAGGGCTGCGTATCATGAAAGGTAAATGACCTTTTGTCATACCTTTGGCATTCATCATCTAAACCACTGTCTAATTCCTTTAATTTGCCTAGTTGTGTTCAGCAATCCCTTTGTGCTTTCTGAGACACTGTTCTGGCCCACAGAGAGTCCCAGAGCTGTTCTCTGGGAGCTGACTGCTGCACACATTCCTTTATGTCCCCATAAAAGCATTTTCCATTAGGGGGCCCTTGGGCTTGTTGAGATTTATTTGCATGCAGAGGTGGGCAGCATCTTAAACAGTGGAGAGGCAGCAGCCACCAGTTGACTAAAGTCCTCAGCAAGTCACTTCACATCTCATAGATGCTACCCTACATCATTGCTGCAGGAAGGGATGGAAATGTTCCAGCCCCTGGAGATCTGGCTTGAACCTGCTTAAAGCATCAACAGAAAATTTTCTCTTTCTTCCACCACTCCCCTTCCTTTCCTTATGAATTCACCACAGTTCTCTCTCCCTACACCTCTTTATGTCCCATTTCAACAATGATAGAAAACCCTTCTTGCCTTTTGCTTTGGGGTCTTCTTTTTTCATAAAAGTGTCCCCTTTCACTCAGGTGTCTTCAGTTCTGTTATTTGGCTATATGTCTTTTGTTGCCCTAATTATTGCTCCTTGCCACATATTTTCCCACCTCCCTTACACTCTGTGTTATTTTTGTTTCATGGCTTCCTGTCTCTTCAGTCCTTGTTCTATTTAGTGTTCTCATTTTCCCCTGTAGACTCACTTGAAATAATAAAAGTTGTTTTGATAATAAACTCAGAACATGTTGCACTGTGTGTCACATCAGTCTGACTAGTCATAGCTGCAATACACTTTGTCCTTTGAAGGAATCCTAGGTTTCAAGAAGTTTTGACCCCAAAGGGGACAAAAAGTCAACTATTTAAAATGAGTTTCTGAAAACTAAGCACTAGATACCCACAATTTTTAAGGGAAGAAATATATGGTGACATGGTTCTGAAACAGGGGATTCAAGAACGTACTCAAGAAATACTTGCTCGAGCAATTCCAAAATGAAACATCAAAACAATTCTAATGGAAATTTTAGATCTCATTTAAGGTGACCCTTTGGAAGAAAACTCATACAGTCAATGTTACCACCACCACTCTTCCCCCTCCTACCTTTGTGTCTGCACAGGCAGTGCAGGGAGTCCTCCACAAACTTCTTGTGTGGCAGCAACTGGGACTTCCTTGAGATAGGGCTCTTCTTATCTGGATGATTTTTTGGCCTTAGATACAAAGAAAAATGTCCATATAAGTATTAGAATTACTACTAAACAAACAAGCAACGTCAAAACCAAGATGACACATAAGGTCTCACTATCCTACTTGCTCCCCAAACTTCCCAGAAGTAGGTTATAACAAAAGAAAAGTAATTCCTAGAGAAAATTCAAGTTTCAAGACAAAATTTTAAGTTTTGCATGTCATTGGCATGGAGCAAATGTCAAACACACAGCTAGAACTTTTGTATTTCTGTTTAGTCTTACTTTGTTGGGGTGTTATATCTCACAAGTGAAATCTTTCCTTGCAGTTTAAGACCAAAACATCGAATTTTACAGAAGAGTAGTCCCATGAAGCAGATTATTTCACACTGCTGTGCCTGAAACATCATCTTTGCTGCAAGATCTGCCTGAGCTTCAAACCTGAAGAAAGAGATACAAATAAAAAAGCACCCCATTTTTTTAGGATAATGAAACAGTTTTAAAAATTGAACTATATCATTAATTCCTCCTAGTCAGTATGCAAAGATACAATAGCTGCACTATTCTTTGTAAAAAACAATATAGATACTAACTCTTCTATCCAATCTGGAGATCAGTTTCTGGTCTTAAATATATTTTGTTGTGAAATAATAAATTCTTCTAGCTATGGAAACTGTCACCAATTGTCCATTTGATTTTCTTTAATAGACAAATCAGTTGCTGCCACCAAATTATGTAGTACAGAAAAAAGAAGCAACAAAGTCTTCTTTCAGTTCATTTGCTGAGTGAACAGGAATCTGCAATAAAGTCTTACAATAAAATAAGAAAATGGCCTAAATAAAGAACAGAACAAGCAAATGATGCTTTTGTCTGGCAGGTTTTGCCAGATAACTGTGACAAACTTAGAAACTTTACACTGTTGTATCTCCCCACTTCCCCTCTCTTGTATGAAAACCAGAGGGTATGATGATAGTCAAAACCAGGGGTAACTAAATAATTATATAAGCATAAGGGCTGTTCCATAGTAAGTTATTCAGTACTTTTGCACATATTTCCCTTCACAATGAAATGAAAAGAGCCAGTGTTTTCCTTAGCTTGATGCTAGATGAAGGTATTTAGGTGCTAGTCCCTCACTGATGCATGACTACTGAGCACGTTAAATGAGAGGAGTCTCCTTTTCTCCTCTGCCCTGATCCCAAAGATCCTGCTCTCCTTCTGCAGCTGTCAACTCTGCACTTTGCTGTTTTCTACCACACAGGGGGTACCAGGCCAGGGAGGCTTTTGGAGAGGACACTGGAGATTATTGGCGCTCACAAAACTGCGATCAAAACATCTGGATACAGCCCAAACATTTAGAGCTTGGTGTGCCACAACCAACAATTTCTGCTGCCCACTATTTTGTAGGGGAGCTCTGCTGAGGTGTCCTGTGCTCCCTCTCCCGGCTTGCCTTAGGCACTGCTGTTTGCAAACAAGCATTAGCTGGCATTTTCTTGTTCAGAAAGTGACCACCAAATGCTCCCTGTGACAATGAAAGAAATAATTTGCTATGAAACATCTCACGCCTGTATTCAAAGTGCTGCATTTAAATATGTAAGGTGCCAGAAGTATCATTTGGTATAAGCCTATGATGCACAAAAGTCGTACGTATTTCCTTTTGGTCATATTTGTATCTCGAAGGAGGATAAGGCAGCAGTAGCTTCATCCAAGTCGTAAATTCCTCTGACATTAGGAAGAACGTGTTCAGAAGTTCAATGGTCCCTTTACTTGTCCCTTTCCCTCCTCAGAAATGAGGTGCTACTATGGTTCCAGATATGGTTTTTTATTCAGTTCAGAGATAATGGACACAAACAGGTGAAAAGATCCTTGCCCCTTCTCTGTAATCATCTGCACTAGACTGGACTCACCAGATTGTTCAGTTTCTGTAAAACAAGGTTTATAGGAAGAAAATCCCTCTACTAAATCAGCTTATTAATGGATGGAAAAAACCCCAAACTAAAACCAACTCCAAGCTGGTAGCACTTCACTATGCTGAACATCACTTTTGTGGTTTTTTTCACCAAACAGGATAACCAGTTCTAAGATTCTGTCTCCCTTGTTAATATTCTGCCTTTATTCAATCTGTTCATATCTACTAGATTTTACAGAAACTTAGATATGCAGAATACCCATAATCTTTAAATTTGTAACTGCAACAGTTGCTGGATCTATAATTTTAGAACTGACTGGCTGAGGGCTGGGAAGGGATGGCCCAAGACATGAGCTGTGCCTAGATTCCAGTGAATAAGCTGTGTACTTGCAATTATATTGCTCCAGTACAAAAAGATGCAGTAATTTCTATGAAGTGGAGGTAGGCAGGGAAGAAAGAGCAAAGACAGAGCAAAAAACAGTTAAGTGCTAATACAAAGCCTGACATACGAGGGGTTCACTTAGAAATTGAGTATGATCATATAGAAACATATTCTTCTGTTAGTCACCTCTGGAACATCTCAGCACTAAGTGGTGCTGGTGTACAACAAAAGAGGGAGCCCTGTGCTTCTGTAAAATAGGAAGCAAGACCATGCTCCCTCTTCATACATCATCAGGCAATAAGAGGATAGAAAGATTGCAGCATCTGAGGCACAGATATCTGTGCAGGTCTAATCGTTGCTGTCAGAGCTCTCTTAAGGCGAACTTAATTAACTAATCTGAGATTCTGAATGATGCAACTTCATGCCCAATCTAACACTGAAAAAGAGGCCCTGATGATGGAGCACAAGTCAGTGATGAGGAAACAAGATTGAATATAGAGTTAGTCCTCCCTAGGAGAGGGGGGCAGGTCGGGCTGACTGAGATCCAGAGGAACAAAAAGTGCATTTTTCTTTTTAAGAGGATTCCAAATTTCTCAGGTGAACACAGTACGGTCTGCCTAGGGGCTGACAGCAACAGCACCTTCATGATCCACTCCCAAGCACAACAAACTATGACAGTGTCAAGTCCCTAAAGGTTGTGGAATGTTCCAAGCACGGTGCACATAAAGCTGTCAGGTAAGGTTGTCACAAATCATTCAGCTCCCAGCTAGGAAGCTGAGGGGAGTTGGCACTGGAAAGAGACCATGATGGTCTGTGGCAGCTCAACATGCTTTTCTAAGCTGAGACTGAAAGCAACTGCCATGACAATAAGGATTAGGCAGGCAGCTGATCTATTTGGCATGCATATCTATGCATATCAGGGTGCTAGTGAGGCCCCTCCTTTGCTGGAACTGCTGAGGGTCAGAACAGACCACGTGCAAACACACCCTCTTCTCTATCAGCACCATTAGCAAGGGGAGTCAATAGTTAAAATATCTTGCTACTGACAGTCAAAATCCAGATTACAGTCTGCATTCAGAGAGCCACCAACAACTTGTCTAATGTGAAGGAAAAAAAAAAAAAAGGCTTTGTATACAAATGGTTCATTTCCTTCTCTCCTTCTGCATCAGTAGATGGTGCTATTCATATTCTCTCAGAGCTTACTTCTAAGCGCAGTGCTTTTATGCCCAGGGGTGAAATCTCTAAGTGCTTTTTCCACACACCCTTCTTCATCTCCTTCAATTGCCAGACCTTCTTCCCTCTAAAGTGGCTGGACAATAATCATATTAGTGCTCAATGGGTTCAGTCAGGAACTTTAGAATTATCTGTCATGGTAAATAACCAAAGGACGCAGAGCACATGTAGGATTTCTATGCCTTTCTGGAAGGCTACCACTCAGTAAATACTAATGTGATCCGTCTTTTGTATGTGCTTCTGAAGACATCTCACCAAGCTTCTGTCCATGGTTGTTCTGAGCAGCACAGTGACACCACCTCTCACAAGTCCTTGTGGGTGCAAAGTGTTTACAGCCAGCATATGACATGTTGGAGGTGCATGAAAACCACCCTGCACACCTCTGTAACACCACTTACTCCTATAAGGCTGCTCAGAATCCCAATCAGGGCAAAAAGTCACGTTCAGATAAAATTTCCAAGTGCAAAATGAGGGTGGACACATCCTTGGAAAGCAGCACAAATACCATCCCATTTTCTGATACTCAAAATAGAGACATGCATGATCTATCCAGCAGCAAAACCAGCTGTCCTCACCTCCACAGGCAGGCACAAATGCCTTTTCCTTACTCTGGAAATGGAGCATCTGGGCATTTGTTCCACTGTATTCACTGTAACTCAGGCAGGTGATGGAATATCATGGGGTCTGTAAATAGGCTCAGAGGCATGACGAAAGAGAATCAATTTCTGGGATAATAGGAAGAAAATAACTCCAAATATACATACACATAAATGAAGGAAGCTGGCACACTTACATAAAAGTGCTATAAATGATGCAGTACTGAGCATAACTCTGTCCTTTCCAAGTCGCCTTTTAAGTCTATAGACTTCTATAAACAACACTCTTTTTTTTTTTTAATGGCTTCCTTGTGAGTCTGGCTCTCGAAGTTGCTCTCAAGACAATGTGTTGTGTGAAGTGATGTAAATTTATTAAGAATATTGCAAAATGCAGCCAGCCCAGAACAGCAGTGGTAAGACCACAAACCACAAAATGTGGCACTGACACCACTGAGGTAGCAATACACTGCCGTACTTGTCCATGAGTTTCCCACCAGAGGGGGAACAAACTAGTAAACAAAATGAGCCAAAAGTTTCACCCCCACCTGAAAAAATCCCCCAAATCTCAAGGGGGTATCTGTAACCTTTGCTGCCGCCTTAATTCCAAAGCAGACCTGGTCAGGTGTTATTCCTCAGAGGCCTGAGACTGAGTCTTTAAATCTCTAGCCCTGAAGGCAACCCACAGCATGGAGATAAGACTTCCTCAAGAATTAGCTTCCCAACAGCTTTTCCCTTTCTAAACTCGGAAAGCCCCCCCTTTTGTTTTTGTTTTGTTTGTTTGTTGTTACTCTTTTGCCTTTGTGCAGAGCCTGCTCTGTGTCCCTGGCAGGAGGCAGAGTATTTCCTTAAAGGAGGTGAGGGGGAGAAGCATGTAGTTGGAACATGGATCTCTTTCTACAGTGGCGAGATTCAACATTTCCACAGTTTTTTTTCCACATAAATGGATAAGGTTTATATCTCCATTACCTGTTGCCCCTGGCCTGGCACAGTCCTTATGTAAGGGCTCTGTTTTGCTCTTGCAGCAGGGCTCCCAAAGACTTCAGGAAGGATGCTGTCCAAGAGTTCCCCACAGAGCTCAGCACCATCATCTGAGGCTCAATGCCTCTGGCTACTTTAATGAAGCATGGCTCACATAACAGGGCCTTTGCTATCCATCCTTTACTGAAATGTTTAGATTCTGCTCTTTTTCACCCACATATCTTTATTTGTTACCTCTTTCTCATCTTAAATCTTGCCTCTCTTTTCCCTGCAGTATTGTCCAGCTGTCCTTTCCAATGAAACTCACGATCCAGTTCAACCTTTGATGTAACAGAGTCATTGCTAAACTCAAGTATCCATAACCCAAGGAATTTCCTGAGAGCAAAGGAATTCAACTTCAAAATGTGCTGCTAAAAAGCATGCACAGAGATTTTGGAACTCACTGTCTCAGTCTGCATTTTCACAATTTCTTTCTGAGCTAGAACATTTGCCTTGAGAAAACGCTGAATATGGCATGAAGATAAATACAGCTTTGGCACTCAGTGCACTCTGCTTTTTCATTTGTTATTCTAATGAAGCAACACAAACCCCAGTATTTTTCTCCTGAGAGAAACCATGTATCTGATAGCCCAGAAAATCCCTTTCTGTACCTTAAACACCTCTCTCACAAATGCCATCCTGTGGTAAACTGAATTACATATTTTGACCTGATGTTTACTGAACATATATATTGGTTTGTTTTCACTCCATGCTCTGCTCTCTCTCAATAAGACATGCTTTGAACAGAGAAGGGAAAAGAAAATGGTAACAAAAGAGTATGAGAATTTACTGGCACTGGGAAGATTCTAGCTCCTGCTGAGGGCATGGGACACATTCTATTCTTAAAGGTAGAAAGATAAGTACAGAACAGAGCTGACCTGAAAGAAAGGAACTTGAAAAGCTCTCCAAATTAACACAGATGTCTGCTGGAAGGATCTGATGCTCTGGCAGCTCAGCTTATCATCATAAGAAAGTCTTTGCACAGGACAGATGGATGTATTTACCATTTTAAAATCCTCTAATTAAAACTTAGTTAGGGTTAAGCTAGCAGAAAAGTCATTATGCTTGCCAGAAATCACAGGCATTGGATGTAAAGCAACGCAGGTATTGATTTCACTCCAGGGTAACAAACATCTTCATCTCTGAGCTACAGCAAGGCAGCTGCCAATTAATTGTGTGGTGGTGAGGGAAGGGAAGGATCTGGCTGATCTGTACAAAATAACCCTGAAGTGAGATAGGATCTCTTTGACCACTCAAGAAACTAGCTGGCTCTAAGAAATGCTAGTTTCATAGGTGACACCTCACTACTTGGTCAGCATTTTCTAAGTTTAAAGGAATTGCCAGCACTCCCATCCACCTTCTATCAGGAGACATCAGTGACACGCTGCTAAAGGCTCGTGCATGCAGCCAAGCCTCTGCTCTTTTTCCTATTAAAGCTGTCAGGTCTCTCATCTGAGGTAAGACAACCTTGCCCAACTGTCTCCCATCACAGGCTTCACTGCCATCAGGGCTTTCCTCTGTGAATCAGCGCAGGAGAGACACTCCAGCTCTGCCCTGCAGCGAGGGAAGCAAGTAATGTCAGGAAAGACAGTGCTCAAAATGCAGCCTGCTCACAGCAAACTTCCAGCTGTTCAGCTCAGGGTGAGTCCCTCTCCCACTGCAGGACCAGGATGCTCAAAGCAGCAGGTGCCACATCAGAAAAGCAGAGACATAAAAGGATGGTACTGTAAGTAAGTACTGCCAGCCACACATTAGCAAAATGCCTGGTACCTGTGCTCTGCTCCCTCCTTTGCCTCTCCAAACCTGAAATTTAACCACCTAAATCATCTAGATGACATCTTTAAAAACACTGGCATCAAAGTGAGAAGTATAGGTAGTATTTCATAGTTACGTTGTCAGGCTCTCTACAGCCACAGGGAAATATTACTGAGCTGATACATAAATCATGTTATTAACCATAAGCCTGTTAGGCAGGGTAGGAACTGCCTCACTCCAGGAATTGTAGAAGTATTGGTACAATGCCCTTCCTGAAAACTTGCACACATTTATCTATAAATGCATTAAATCTTCAGATTTCTTTAGTGCCAAATTAGACATGAATTAATGCTCTCAGCAAGCCACTGGAGACCTGATCTTGCAAATACAGTAATGCTCAAGGGAAATGCAGAGCCAAGACTCTGCATATATACCATAGATCTGTTTGCACAAAGAGAAAAAAGTTACTCCAGTGTGTGAAGGAAACTGTGTGTAATTACCTGCACTCAGCAGAAACCAAGCTGCACTCCTCACTGGGTATAACAGCTTTAAACAACCTTTCAGAGCTGCTGCTGGGTAAGGTGTGCATTCTAATTCAAGGTTGGGTGTATGATCATGCTCTGTATGGTGCACAGTATTTATTGATTTCACTTTATGAAGAGTTTTGATATGTTTCAAAGACAGACAGTCCTGTAATAATACCAGGTTTTAAAATCACTTCAGTACGGATTCTTTTTTATGTCGCTTGTCTCTGGGTTTCATTGCCTAAAATAAGCAGGCACATTAAAATACAGAACTCTATTATATGATAGCAGGGAAAAAAATCAGCTTCAAGTCACAGCATTAGTGGATGAATCATGCATCCAATTATACATAGAAAACTTAGTGAGGCCTCAGAGCTTCTTCCTCCCAATTGAAAAAAAAAAAAGAAGCTACTAACATTTTCTTTAAAAGAACCTCCTTAGCCTTCAGTTATGGAGAAAGAAACCCTGGGTTTTGATGTCAATATTGCATGTTTGTTCAACAGTGTTACCAGTGCAAACCTTTGATGTGTACTGGAAGTTAACAATGGTTAAAAGAAAACCAATCATGTACATGAGAAGAAGATCCCAGCTTTTCTTTGCATGCCTCAGTTTTGCTATTGCTAAAGAGCTGAGCACCACTCCAGGAAAACCAGTGCAAAGCACATCAGAACCTGTAATCTCTGTGTGATCCAGTGACCCTCTGTGAACTGTCTGTCCCATGACGTAAAGTCACGATGTGCATGGTTTCAAACACAGAACAAAAGCATTCAGTAGGAGAAAGCCACAAACCAGAATGGTCAGCCTTTACCACATTTTTTTTCTCCCCCAGTAGCTGAAAAACCCAGCTTGTGACTGTTCAGCTAAAATGGATAATTGTTTTCAAAACTGATAGAAAATAATTTACACTCTTCTCTCAATTTTAGCATGATGCTTTAAAGGATGCTTCTTTACTTGAAGGAAAAAATGTTTCACTTCAAGTAAAGAGTAGAGCAATGTAACTGCTGCTGTAACTGATGCTTTATCCAGGATGCCTGAGTCACAGCAAAGATGAACAGTTTTAAGCATGCGTTTATTTAGGTACTGAGAAGAAAATAAAGCTCCGTGCACAAAGATCAAATACTAACACTAACACTATTCTCTTGTTGTTTCACTTTGCTTTCAAGCTCCAGGCATGCTGGTACTTTTTTTGTTCCCTCACTGAGGAGGGGGTACAGCCTCAATCCACCTCCCTTTCCCTCTCTACCCCCCTACAATACTTAATAACATTCAACCTCTTTGTTAGGGAGGTGTAGGAAAGGTTGGAAAATGGTTTGATCTACCTGCCTCCTCTGCTTGAAGGGAATGCCATCAAGTTCCTGAGCTCCATTGGGAAGAATCCTCCTTTTCAGCAGCTGCAGAACGAGACCTAAAGAGTATTCCATGAACTACATAGCTATGGCACACTTTCTGCTGAAATGACAGCCAGTTTTAAAGATGGAAACGCCAGCTATTTCTGCAGTGCTCACGCAGAGGGATAGCACTGCTGGCTGCTTTGAAGTCATTCACCTCCCATCTCAGTCACAATGTCTCTGCTCCCCCTGGCCATATCTGGCAAGGAGAACTGAACCTACACATACGTGTGCATCAGTGGTGGTGTAGAAGGATGTGCATGTTATCTGAACAGAAACCTCTAAATAGCAACCAAATCACACAATTGGCTATCACTTTTAAATATTAAGTAATTTTGTTCTTTACATTATAAAAAGAGAATATCCATGCATGCAAATATTTCTCATCCCTGGACAGTGCTACAAATGAAGCACAGACTAAGCAACCCAGCAAGAATTTATTGGCACCAGTAATAGCACACAGAGTAACTCCCTCCTAATCATCAGCTGTGGAAGTGGGAGCTGCACACACACAATAAAGAAGACAGAAAGTAGTCCTGAGGAGCATGTTTCATTAAAAAACACCTTTCTTAACCAGTCAAACTCAAAATAAGAGTTATTAAGGACAGGACATGGACAGAAAGAATTTTAGTAGCCTAGATCATAAATGAAACAAAAATCGAAGTCATGGGATTATTCTGCTAGTTCAAGGTAGCCACAACAGAGCTTGCTTAGAGTCTATCAGTGTTTTGGCAATGCCAGACTTCTGAAAGAATATGGTCTTTTTAACCAGGAAGCTCAGTGAAATGTGCTGTGACATTTCTCTTGGGAAAATTCTCTTGGAAAAATTCGTCATAGAATCATGGAATGGTTTGGTTTGGAAGGAACATTAAAGATCATCTGGTTTCAAACCAAAGTCCTCCCTTAGCAGCTGGAGCATTTGTGCATGACAGAGTAAGGCCACCCACGATACCTAAAGGGGCCCATGACTGAATGTTTCAGCCATAACACAAAGACAGAAGTCCTGTCCACATCCTGCCTCCTTCACACAGACACTTCAATCCAAGACTCTCATGCCCAAAGAAAACTCCTGGAACAGTACCTACTTTGAGAAACGCCAAGATGTACATGCCAGTGTAGGACAGTCACTTCATAGGCTTTCAACATTTTGTGGGACAAGACAGCCATTTCCCATGCACCTGTGTTCTTACTTTCTGTAAATGCTAACAAGTCTCTGACAGTTTAAACTACAATAGAAGCAGCACACGCTGTGCTGTGCCCAAATGTGCTGCTCGACAGGAAGTAGTAAGAAAACAATGTTTTAACAGCCGTGAATGTGGCAAGATGAGCGCTTTTATCTGCTTACCAGAAACTTCTTTAAATAGAGCTGCAACCACAGCACTGTTCAGCTGAAAGGTTCAGTAGTTAAGTGATTCAGTTCAAATTCATTACTCCAATGCATCACCGACCACTTTTTAAGGCTTAGTTTAGCTTCACAGTTATTATTTCAAATCTTTCTCTTAACCTACACACACACTAATTAGATCGAATCAGTCATTAAGCTGCACTGCAGAGATACCTTGGCTTACTGATAAATATTTACAATCATAGATTAAGTTGTGGCAGGCTCATAGTTTTTTCATTTCCATGTCACTGTTTCTGACGTGGCAGATGCGCATGACTTGCACTTGACTCCCAATTCAGTGGTTCTTCTACAGCCCTCTGGCAACTGTGTCATGTGAGGGAAACAGTGTCCCTCTGGATAAAATGCAGGAAGGATTTTAGAGGAGAAAATTATGTAGTTCAAGTACTTTCACCTGCAATGTCACGGCAAAGGGAGGTGGGAGCATTCACATACACACTAGAGTCCAACTTCTAAGAACCCTCAACGAGACAGCCTAGACTAGGTCTCCATCAGATTTTAAAGTGCTCAGAACCCTTCTTGTGCCCAGAATGTCAACATGAACCATACTGTGATAACACAGGCTTCAAAAAGTGGTGGAAGAGACAGAGTTCAAATGCAGAGACAGCATCCTGAGTTACAACAATTCATTACCTGCAATGCCAGTTACTCAGCAGAGCACAAGAGTTGTTCTGCTTAAAGCAAGGGCTGTTTTCATTCAGAGTTGCAGCTGAGAGTACTTCACCCAAGGCAGAACAAGTTTAACTCATTGGAACACAAAGGACAAGCTTTGACATTCTCTTAGCTGTGATGAGCAAGTGCACTATGAAGGTTGAGCTGGTTAAGGACACGCCACAGATCAGGAGTCAGCTCCATCACTTCAGCAGTGAGGACAAGTCAGGAGTCAGTTTATTAACACAGGCCATGGCAAGGGACTTACACTGCTCAGGGTGATTCTCCACGAGGCTTTAGGGCACATGTACGTGACTTTGTGTTTTCTACACTAGCTCCAACAGAGCCACATGGACATGCTTGAGGGACTCCCAAGAAACTTTTAAACAAGCTCAGTATTTTAGGGTCTCTATCTTGCTCACAAATTCTTCTTGCACTTTGGTCAAAGTTGATACAGTTGTAAGCTTGCTACCAAGCACAGCCTCCTGGCTTCACTAGGATGTCTCACATAAGGAATAGTTGCAGGGTCAGGCCTTTGGCTGCCCAGGGGAAAGTGTTTGCCCAGACTCTTGTGGCACAAAGTGTGTCAAGAGGGAACTAAAAAAGTCTTAAAACTAGGTAAATGGATTATAGCACTTCAATAGGAAATTCCTTCTCCTTGTGGCTGTTGAAAGAAAAATCACTAGAGACTACTTCTGTCTCAGGAGACAGTGTCTAGCTGAACAGAAAATAAAATCTGCTGAAATCAATGGAAAACCATACTTCATTTTTGCAGGTTTTGAATGAAGTGGCATCTGTTCTCTTTTCTCTCTGCTAAGTACACAAGGACTGCTCTGCTGTCTCAAAGCATGCAACACAGAAAACCCCACCCAAAGCTGCACAAGTATGCAGAGTTAGATTTCAATGGAAATTTCTCAGTGCAGAATTATCAAGATGAGAAATTTTCTCTTTATAGTCCTTGATAATAAGGTTTTGTAGCATTCAGAAAGAAACCACCCAGTGGTTTCCCCACAGGAAACCCATGATAATGCTTTTAATAGGAGCCGCAATTTCAGGGGCAGTTAATGAGATAGCATTCTGCTTAACTCTGGTTTCAAGTAAAGCGCTGTTTAAAGACAGGCTTACCTCCAACGCACAAAGGACCCTGATTAGTTTTAAATTTTGTCATTAAGTACAAAATTCACTGTAGGAGATAAAGAGCTCTCTACAGCATTTGAACCTCACTTGAAAGGCCTCACTTTTTCTGGCAGCTATTTTAAACCAACCTCTCTCCTGTAGCAGTGTTGCTCATTTGTGTTCACTGCGCAAGGAGATCACGTCTGCACCTGACATTGAAGTAAAGAGTCACATGCTGAGCTAAAAAAGAACAGTTCTACTTCTCCAGTATGTTTGTGAGACTAGAACCAGAGCAGACTCCGCTTCAGCATAAACCCAATTAAAAACATTTCTGCTGTAGCTTCCTTGCCCAGAAAATTCTGAAATTTCATTATTAAAAATAGATTTCCATTTCAATCAGAAATATAATGTACATCTTGCAGAAATATGCGTTCTTTTAAGACTTCGACTACAAACAGTGTCTCTTGTATTCTTTGCAAGGGGATTTCCACTACAACACTTAGCATAGAAAATGAAATGATTTTTCAAAGAAAGGTTGTAATTTGAATAGTAATAGAGAAAGTAGGCATTTGAGGCCTGATGGCATTGTCAGCTGTGCAACTTATTTCACCTGCAGGAAGCCAGAATAAACATGCATTCTGTGGTCTTAGAAAAGCACAACTTGTTGGCAACATGCATACATAACAAAATGTACTTATGTGCTGTTTGTTTGACTCCGTTTCAGCACAGACTCACTCCTTCATGTTCACCTGTGCACATCAGTATTTAATTGTGCTTCCTTTACCTTCTCCAAGAACTTCAGTAGCAAGGGTTTTTCCCAGCCAAGTCAGATGTCCACTTGAGACAGACTCTTTTCTTGAGATACTAGCATCTTATGTTTACCAAAGATCACATAAGTAGTTAAGCAGGCAGAGATACTTTCCCAGAATATGCACCCAGGAATTTATCACTTCAGGACATGCAAAAGAGGAAGAAATGCCTTTGCATGCAATAGATGGGGATGAAGTAGCATTACCTTATGTCCTGTCTTTCTAAATATAGTCATGATTTGTCCTTGTCTCTATTATCCTGAATAACAGCACTTTAAGCAGACTACTGGCTCCCTCAGTTTTTTTTTAACATAGAACAGATAAAAAGGAAAGGAAAAAAAGAAGCCTCATATTCACAATGGATTTTACTGCTTGAAGAGAATATTTTCTTGCTATCAAACAGAGCTTTCTGTCTCCTGCAGGTTGCCCAAAATAGCATCCCAAGTTCACATTCATTCCAACAGACTTTGCTTTTGCAGCCACTCGAAGCTGATACAGTATGGCAATGATTTTCTCTTGGAGAGCAGATTTATTAACACGCCAGCAGGACTACAAACCCAGAAATCCCCTGCTGCATTTGCAGTATTCACCTTTCCATTATGCTCCTAATTATCTCCAAAGGATTTTTTTTCTTGTAAGCTTCTTGTTCAGGCTGATAAGCATTTTATTCTGAATCCTCTGCAGATCTCAGATCTACTCTTCATGCTCTTAACTGAGAAACCAAGCAACTGTCTTCGTTTTCATGATGCACATCTCCACCCTCTCCAGTTCAGCATCCTTCTATAAGAATTCCCCCCATTTTGAGTATTTTCAGATTAATTCCTCCTGCTCTATTCACTTCATTATGATAAAGCTCTGAGCAGTTGAGAGTCTCTATCACCCTTAGACTTGAATGGAAAGATATATTATATTAATCAAGACTAATCTGTTCCTTCGTGTTCAAATAAGATGCTAATCCAGTAATTATTTCTTAAGCATTGATCTAAGGCAGTTAATACAAAAATAATATTCCAGAGTAATAGCATCCCAAGTAAACACAGATTGCAGAGGACATTTTCTCACATTAGAGTCTTTCTTGAAGAGCAGAGCTTTACATTGCTCCTTAGACTACACTGAGGGATATTTCAATTTATGTATTCCAAAAAGACAAACATGGTCATGTGATTCACTTTTTTTCTTAAGAAACCCTTCCTACTTCTACATGATAGGAAATAAAACCGTTTTCTCTGAAGAAAAACCCCAAAACCTAAACTATCAGAAGTTAACAGAAGGTTTCTCTGACAGTGCTCAGCGTGCAAGCTTCCTCTGGAAGAAGCTACTGCAATTCTGAGAATAAAATGGCTTCTCTGCCTAAACACAGTCATGTTACATTAAATTTTAAAGACAAATACACACTGTAAGCCACATGCTGATTTATCCTTTCAACAACTGTACTGGACTGTGGCCCCAGATTCATAAACTCAAAAGAATGGAGGAATGACATTATGTTATTCTAACCTGACTTTCCAGAGTTGGCAGTGTTATAATTCCTTCGTCATGCCTCTGAATCCTGTTGTTGTTAAACTGTAGCAATGGGCTCTCAGCAATGGATTTTCAGACTTGGTTTAAAAATTGCAAGAAAGGAAGAGTCACTTAGAACTCCTAGGTAAAACAATTCTGATTCAGTTTAAGAGGTATATAAATACTTCTGTTGAATTCAACATAACATTAAACCCAAGAAGACTATGGATCCCATATGAGTATTACAAAAGTTAGTTTGATTCACATAAATGAAGCTAATAGTCCTGTACATGTTCTTCTGAGGCAAGAAAGGTGGATAATAAATATAAGGATATACATAAATACTTTAATCTCTCTTGGAGGCAAACACTGAAGGAGAACGTGCGTTTGCCTGTAAAAGCTGAACCACATTTCCTGTTTGTACGAAAGGAAGTGAAAAAAAAAAAAGACTGGAGGGATTTGAGATTGACGGCAACTCTAAAGAGGTTCATGCTGCCAGGTTCAAAACAAAAGAGCATCCAACATCTGCCAACATAAGTTGATTTCCTGTTGGATAAAGGGGAGGGGAGTATTCCTAGAAACAACAAAACCAGGTAAGCTTTATCTTTTAAACTTGTAAACGTAGAAGCAGTAGAAGCACGCTCTGGTAGATTAGCAGTCTTCCAAGAAGGTGGCTCAGGGTGCTAAACTTTCATTAATTAAGGTTTGGTAATGAAGACTAAGCACTGGCATTAGTTTTATGCTGAAAACACTGTGCTGTGGGCCTTCTTGTTTTACAACGCGCTGTTTCCCTTCTGAAGTATGAAGTTGATATCTTACAGAGCAATTAGTTGTGCACTAATTAATTGCGGTTTAAGGAATCGTTTTCAGATAATTAATCCTGTATTAAAAGCTCACACAGGTGGAAGCATTTTTAATGCTAATTTAACATTCATCAGTCATGGGTTTATTTTTCTAAGGGCCATTAGAACAAAATATTATTTATATCAACATTTAATTGGAAGACAGTTTTATCTAATCTTTAAAAAAATTGTAGACAAAAAAAAGAGGAAAGAGAGGAAAGAAACCATTTTGTGCTCCAGATCACCTGGTAAAATAAAAAATAAATCTAGTAGCAATGAATCTGCCTCTGTGGATAAAGTGTTGATACCATAGATGGCACGTCCAGCTAGATGGTATCTATGTTCCTCACCTCACATTCCTTTTCAGTACAAAAACCTGGTAGAAGTATGCTACCTCCCTGTTATCCTTTGTGATGGATTCTCTGAACAAAATACATTAGAGCAAGAAGGAACAAAACGTAGCACTTCTGCTGCCTATTCTTATGTTGTTAAGAGGACAAATATCCAATACAAATTGTTAAATCTGGCTCCACTCCCCGCAGGTAAGTATGTGATTATGTCCCCTCCTTTGAGTTAGAATAAATTGAATTACAGAAATTCATCCAGGAAAGATTAGAGTGTTTTGGAGGCTTTTGTTTTTTTTGGTTGGGTTTTTTTTGCTCCTTTTCCCTCACAGCCCTCCACTGACAGCGTAATGAACCCCATAAAGAGAAAACCTATGAACAAATAACCAAAACTTTATTTATTCCCATGTCTTGTCTCTGTTGGTAGGAAAGTTGTCAATAGATTTTTAAAGAGTAAAAGCACAATTAACTACATATTTAGAAGATTTTTTCTTTGCCTGTATTTTGTGGTGTGAATATGGTCCCTACAGTTTATAGCGGTGTAAAATATACTAAGAGGTGGTGAGTAACCCCATCCCTAAAGTCAGAACAGTAAAAGCATTATCCAAATGAAGTAACTTACCGAACACAGATGTTCTACTTGGATGCTACTCCAAGTTTAACCCGGTTTTCAAACAGAAATGGAAGAAGATCAGCGTAAGAATGTATCATTAATACTAGAGAGAGACTGATATTAGTCAATCAAAATTCTGTCAACTTTATAAGGATTAAATACATTGCTTCTCCACTCATGCAACCCAAAGTCTTCTAACAATGTAACAAGAATTGTTGTCCCTCTCATGAAACGTTTGGGTATATAATGAACTTTTTTTCCTTTCACAGAGGAGCACATTACTTTAAGAATACTTCAATATTATTTCTTGTAACAAACCACTACCACACTTAACTTTTGCTATTACAGATAGGCTACCACAGAAAACCCTGATGGAATCTGAGCTTATTGTATTACAGTCATAGTGTCCTATTCCCAAGGGGCCTAATTGTTCCATATGACTTTTCCCCAAAGATATAACAATTTTTAAAAAAATATTCAATTTGATGGCTTGAATGAGAATGCCCCTGAATACAGTGCCACTGTCTATATAATAGATAAAAAAGAATAATCTGGTTTTTCTCCATTTGAGAATAGGTGACTTGAATGAGAATTAAAATTAGTGAACAGAATAAAAAGACATGATTTCAAAATGAAACAATTAGTCTAACAGACTTGCTGTTTATTTCTCACTCACCATCTACAGTCCTTTATCTTATTTTTCTCTTTAGCACAACCTGTTAACTGTGAGAGGTTGCATCTGCTGTTGTTCATTTAGGGAGAGCAGTGTAGTTATCTGTGAAGACAAATTGTCCTTCATACAGTCAGTCAGCCTTCCTTCTAATGCTGCTGTTGTCAGAGTAGTTAATATTGAAATGATGCAGTTATAAATGTAAGCAGCATATCAGAAACACCTATAAGAACAAGAAGGCATGAGAAACATCTGGGAGTTGCATATCTGTAAAGCTAGGATATAAAATCAAAATTTCTCATATTTTATATCTGGGTAATAAGATTAGCTTGAAACTGATGTTAGAATGGCATAGAGCTCTCAAAACAGCACCATCTCTGAACCAGGTGTTTACTATGGTTTTATGGGCTAAGTAAAAACTGCTGTTGTTCCTCCCATATAAGTAGTGTTGTCTGACAAACAAATAGCTAGTATTGCAAAAACAAACGAACAAAAAAATACTGAAGGCACGCATATGTTTGAATACATTCTACTGAAACACAAGCAGATGTTTAAGTCAGTGTTGTGGAAAATAAATTTAAAAATAAACTAAGTAGTGTTCATCCAGGGAGAAATTTAAATGTTCTTTTTTTAATCTACCCCTACCCATGAAAATTCCTAAACCATGCTTAAGAAAGAACTATAGATTGTGAGATTTAAAACATAGGTACGTTTTATGAGAAATCCAAGTTTCATATATTTTTTTTTCCTAGAATGTTTTTAAAGTTCTTGAGGAGTGGGATTGCTCAAATACTATAGAATTTAAACTTGAAAACTAAAAAGAAAAGATTTTATCCAACTTTTACTATTTTTCAGAAAATAATTTCAATTTAAATCAAAAGCAGAAACAGGAAAATAATCCTTGTCAACAAAAAGTGGGTCACTTAAGGGCTGAAAACAGTCAAATTGAAACTAAGAGTTTTCCTTCTGCTCTGGAAATACTGGGGAAAAATTGGATTCCTGAACCAGAGAGACAAATGACAACATTCTCTATGAAGAAAAAGGAACAATGTTAGATTGTAACTGTACTTGAGGTACCTGCTATCTCTTTTTATTCTAAGGGATCACAGTGTTGTGGCTTGTGGAATGGACTGCCCAGGGCAGCAGTGGAGTCACTGTCCCTGGAGATGTTTCAGGCAAGACTGATGTGGCACTGAGTGCCAGGGTGCAGTTGGCAAGGTGTTGTTCAGTCACAGGTTGGACTCGAAGATCTCAGAGGACTTTTCCAACGTCGTTGATTCTGTGATTCTATCACAGTTACATGTGCTTCCTTCTCGTTGGCTGCAATACTGCTTTTGCTCTCTGGAAAAAGTGTTTGTAGGAAAAAGAAACATGAAATGAACATGAGAAGAATGGAAAACAATCACATCAGAAAAGAGAAAAGACAGGAGAAGAATGAGAGATAATTCTGATTATTTAGTCACAACAGTGAGACTTGACACTTCTTGTCCTGGACAGACGAGTAGTTTTGGACAGGTTGCATGAGATGCAATATCGAGTGACTAATTGCACAGTAGCCAGGCTCCAAACATTGGTGATTCTTGATGCAGCCTGATAACATCTTCTCAGTGTAGGATCTCCTCTTCTTTTAATTCCTTTTCTGAAAAATTAGAATGATGTACAGCTGCTTCGTGGGGGTGTTGTCTCTCCCCATGAATGTCTGTATCTCATTGCAAAAAAAAGTGCCTTTCAATATGAAAAGGAGTATGGCAGTGATAAAAAACTCTCAATACCTTTGGGAGAACCCAAGTGGTAGAAAGGAAGGGAAATGGGATGTTTAATTCAAAAAGAAGGATAAATGGCCACTGAAAGTACCACGTGCAAAAAGAAAGTTAAAAGTCGGTCAGAAAGTTACAGCTTATTTGCTTTGCCTTGTTCCTTTTAAAAGAGAGTTCTGATCAAGAAAGAACTCTGCATCCCAGAAGCCCAGATGATTTGTGATTTTTTTACTACCAGAGTTTATCTTCTCTTGTTTTGTCATTATAAAAACATCTGGGGGTTGGAGTTCAACAAAACAAAAAGAGCTTTGGCAACACCAGCACAACGAGGGGACGAAACCTGTAAGAAGGTTTTGAGCTGGAGCCAGTCAGCCAAGGAACAAAGCTCTGTCTTCTCAGCAGGAGCAAATGCACTGTCACCTGCCCCTGCCAAGCAACGTGGAAAAGCGCATTCCTCTACTCCTTTACCTCAGCTTTACTTAAGAAACAAACAAAATATCAGCTTCCTGAGGGAATCCAGGTATGTCACAAAACAACGAAGTGCATTAAGGATCAGTATTGTCCAATGCAGCCCCTCGACTGCTCTGCTCCCACTATACTTTTTTAAAATGCAGTATTAGAGGAGCTTATTAGTTTTGGGCATCAGGCTTCATTTCAAACACTCCAAATCTCAGAGAACATGAAGCATGCCTCTGGGGAAAACGAAGAATCAAGCTGCAAGCTCCTTTCATTCATTTATTTGGCTCAGTGTTTGCTCTGTCAAGGAGGGTTTTCTCAGGCCATTCACAGCAACGCTGATAATTTTGGCCACTTGACAGCCACAAATAGGCTATTTTCTTCAGCATGGTTTGTGATGAAAAATTTGTATAAGCTAGGTCAATCAAGGAATTAATTAAATGGAAAAATGTATTTTGTGAGAGGGGTTCTTTCCTATCTTTCTTATTGCAAGGAGAGGCATGTTTAGAGCAAAAGAAGACTTTGTTCAAATAAGCGGACCCACCATTTACCAAAGGATTTTCCAGGAGCTGTTTGAACCGAACTCTGCAGTAGCACTAGGGGCTTCATTGGTTCCCAGCTGATGCTTTTACTCTACCATCACATCCTCTGGTTTCTCAGGCAAGAAAATAAGAACAAGTAAGGGGTTTTAATAGCTGGAAAACAATGCAAGAAAACATAACCAAATTTTGACATTTTTTGAAGGGATTGTTAAAATGTTATTGTCTTAGCTATTATTCAGAGACACATCCAGTGAATTTGTTTTGACTGAATTCAGAACTACTTTCATTAACTTTAGAATTTAGCCAAGAATTTACTGAATTGACTGCAAATACTAAGTTAAAGACAGCTGCAGAAATAATTTCAAAGCTATCCAGTAAAATGACTTTTTTCTTTATTAATTTCTGATTGTTACTGCATCTTACAGGCAAACCAATAGCCTAATCTTTGGCTGTATTCCCATGAAAGAGTATTTTTGCTAAGAGTTTATTAAAATTGCTTTCTTATTATTTAGCATCTGGTTGTGATATTAATTATTTAGCTTGTATAGCAATAGCTGTCAGAGGCTAAACAACAAAATAGCAGCTTCGATTACAGAAAGCAAAAATCAACCAAGCACAAAGCAGACAGTAAAACTGTTAGACAATAAAAATGGCAAAATTATTTTCTCTCAGTTACAGAAATGGACTGTCATTTTTCTGTCTGGGGAGTTTTGGCCTTCCTGAGTTTGGCTCTACTTGTTTCATTGACACTGAATATTTCACACTATATGAAAAAGAAGCAAGGTAAGTAAGGTCTCTTTGTAAGGAATGGAGTTTAAATGTTTAAAGCCATCCCAGCTCAGAGATATCAAGTCAACAAATTGATTCTTCTGAATCTAAAAGTTATCTTCTGGCAAGAATAATTTTACTAGAGAGGATCTAGCTTTTGGAAATTTTTAGGAGAGTCAGGTGTGATTAGAGAATGATTGCTAACTGCCCAATCCACTGCTAAAAACAGCTACCCAAATCCATTCTCTCAAGGCAAACCAACAGAACACGAATTCAGTTTTGACTAAATTTTTATTTTTAAAGTATATTTTTAATAACTGCAATTTCCTTTCCCAGGAGGTATAGTTTCCCTATAACTGGTTATTATTTATACTTCCATTTAAATATTAAGTAGATGCATTGATACAAAATGCACCTGAGAAAATTTTCTCCTCCCCAAATTCCTGAATGCTCGTTTGTATTTCAGATTTCATACAGATCTTATGCCTTATCAGTGTATTTTGGAAAAAACATTCTAATTGCTTTTCATAATGGGATTCTACTGTATTTCTTAAACTAATGTGTATCTCATATGACTACAGTCATACTCTGGTTTTGGTTGAAATTATGCCAGTGCAACCTGGCATAATTCTATGGTTAGGAAGTTGTACAATCCTTACCATTCACTTTAGAGAGGGAAAACTGCACCTGTGCTGTACATGTAGTGGTGGGCAGGCCAACACTGGTGACTTCAGCCAGGCTGAATACACCTGTGTATATAATCTACACAAACAGAAGGCCTGTGCTTATAAACTGAACTCACCAGCTATTAGAGAATCAGATATTCACAGGATATTAAGAGAGTTGCTGGAGTGTTTTGGGATGGGTGTGAGTTGAGCTTTTTGGTTTATTTTGTGTCTTAGGGCTATTAGGCAAATATTTCTATGGGGAAGAATCACAGTCATTTATAAAACTAACCTGAACAAGGTTTAGGTCAGAGTGGCTGATGCTGAATTACTCATCAAATTGGAGCTGTGGTAGATTCTGGAGTCCTGGAGCAGAGTTTAGAAAGTCAGGCATTCCTGAATTATTA
This sequence comes from Eopsaltria australis, assembly GCA_034509425.1. Taxonomy (NCBI): domain Eukaryota; kingdom Metazoa; phylum Chordata; class Aves; order Passeriformes; family Petroicidae; genus Eopsaltria; species Eopsaltria australis. The sequence continues at coordinate 1,905,531 of JAVTVJ010000280.1, forward strand.
ATCAAGTTCTAGCAAGAAATCTCTGTAGCCATTGCCTCTCTGCTTCAGTTTCTTCATCTGTGTGGGTCACAGGATCTCTTTTTCAGACATACAAGCAGAACTAGTAAAATAAATAAACTGATCACTTTGAAATATAAACACATGGTGCACTTCCCCAGACAGAGAACATCTGAGAGAAAAAGATGAGGGAGAAGCTGAAGGTGGAGGAAATCAGGAATTAATTACATGTGTTAAAATACATTTTTTGGGTACTGTAAACTAACATAGACTTTGCAGCCACAGCAAAGGGCCATAACACAAACATTTCTTATATTTGACAAAAGTATTTGAGAAAAGTAGAGGGACACCTGAACGTCCTGAGAGCCAGAGCTTTCAATTGTATTCAAAACTGTATTCAAAAATCAAAAGCATGCCAGTTGAGACAACTATCTGAAGTGTTGTAAAATAGCATGTTTCATTTTCTCTTAACTTTTTTTTTAAACAAATTTTCCAGCTAAAATGCATCAAGACTATGAAGAGAACAATCCAAGGTAAGCTGTGTAAAAAAGTTTCTTTCTGGCAAGGGTAAAAAAAGCAATAAATAATGACAGATGGCTTTGGAGAGATGGCATAGAGGAAAATTCAGTATTTCATGCAGTCTGCTTAGAGATGCTGGCTGTGGAAAAAAAGTTTTCAAAAAAATCTGGGGAAAAACATTTATGTGAGAGATACATCCTCCAGTCATTTTATCAACAATGAAATAATTGCATGCTAATACTATAATTTTACCTGAAAGTGCAAGATATTGATCTAAACCACTATTACCTATCACTTAAATTCAATAACTCCATAATAATTTAAAGGAACTCTCAGCTCTCACAAAACTGACAAATTATAGTCTGATAGTTAATACTTGTGGAGCAATAATTTACATGTATTTACATTTCATAACCATCTTTTACACATGGCATGCAAAAGCAATAAAACAGTCTGTTTACAGCTGCAGGATACCTCATGATCTGTCACATAAATCTGTTTCAAGTCTCTTTCTTTCCTATGTCATACAGAAAAAACCCCAAACTTAACAAAACAGAGATGGATAGTGTCTCATCTCAACCCAAATATAAAAGGCCCTTGAAACAAAAAGACAAAAGCCTGCACCTGTTACCCCAAACCAAGTCTCAATTATAAATTTTATTCGAATTGGGAAGTCTCTATTTGTCTGTTACTGCCTGTTCAGATGAAAAATACCACTGAATGTGGTGCTAGAGCTCAACTTCACCTCCTTGATGAGAGACAATAGAGGGATGCAATAGAAAGGTTACACAGTGCTTCCTACTAACAATTCCCATTTTACAAACCCACTTAGAAACATTGTCAAGTAACACCAGGTAACAAAACATGACATACCATTAAAAATCCAAAGCTGAACTTGGCTTCGGTCTTCTCTGTCTGTGTTGAAACAAGAGGGGACCTTTCAAGAACATCACCCCAAAAGACACCCAGAGGTGCTTTAGTTTGTATTAGAGTGGTGTCAGAGGACACAAATTGGGCTCCTTTCAGTGATCATTAATATTTCTTAACCTACATCAAACTGTATTTTGAGATTAGCTTTGTGCTTAACAAAGTTACAGGAAAGGAGAGTTCAATTCTGGGCGAGGTAACAAATCTCTCCTGAGAATACCCACACTGCTATTTCAGCCCCCTCTGATAGTTTGGATCTTGTTTACAAGATCACAAACAATCTGCTATATATACAGATAGACACACACAATCTGCATATTGATATGTGTGCATAAAACATTTAATAAAATAGAGTATTGGGGTGCTAAATAAAGCATATTCTGTGAATTAAAAGTATTTTCCCATTCCCCTTGTAGCTATGATGGCTATCACACAGAAGATTATCCAGTTTATGGCAATCTCCATCAAAATACTTTCGGTAAGCTTCATTTTAGCAAGATGTGTCTATTCAGAGGCTATAACAATGTATGATTGAAAACTGACTGACATATTTTGCATTTCTCAAATGGCAAACTTAAGAATCTACATCTTTTCAACTACTGATATAATTAAAATTATTAAAATGTACTTGGGATAGAAATGCAAACCTTCATACTGCACTGCTATTTCAAAGAACAGATCTCATACCAAATCTGATTTTCTACAGTCCATATGGCCCTGTTCAGCCAAGTATCTCAAAACAAAGAGCCAGTCTAAATGTAAAGCTGCACTAATTGAAACAACAGCCTGATCCATGCCTATTAAAGCAATCTAAAACACATATTGCTCACGGTCCAAGGTCAGTGCCCCACAGGAGCAGGCAGAAACACACACAGCAGCTCTCTGCAGTGGCTGCCCACAGATCACCAGTGACATTGACAAACGTGCTGGAGCCCAGCAGCTGAATGGTGGGCAGACAGCTTGGCTTGTCTTGACTCTGCTCAAGTTAACCATCCTTAGCAGAGAGACACCACATTAAAGGCTGTAACATCATATAACTGCAGCTAGAGCTAGATGTGCTGAGGGTTTGTCTCTTGAAGCCCTTATAGAGTTAAAGCACTATTTAGGTAACACATTAAGAGACCACATCTTTTTCTGCAAGCCTTAACTGGGGTTAAGCATAACACAAGCACTTGAACTGCAGGAAAAGAAAAAGCCCAAACAAACCCAACCTTTTTGTACACAGGTTGCATAAATTTAATCAAGCCAACACCCAAATGCATTGAGATTGTAAAAGTTTGAAAACTGTAAGGAAGTAATCTGTTTTACTGGTAGCTGAAATGAGATATTAAATGAGAAAGTAACTGGAACCAAATTTACCGAAAACTGAAGCAGACTCAGGAATAGAATTTAACCATCAGCTGCTGCAACTCACTTTTCTCAGCCAAAAGAAAAGGTTGCCTATGCTGAAAAATACATCAGTATATGGTTACCTCTTAATTGCAAGAAGTCCTCCCTGCACTCTAAAATGATGCCTACTTAGTGAATAATGAGAAACGTCTCTTTCATATGAACAGAAAATGATTTTAATTTTCACAGTATGTGTCTGGATTTCTTAACTATTTGCATCTCTATAATTAGAGGGAGAGATCTGTGAAAACAAATATCCTACCAAAGAAAACTGGGGGCAGTGCATTCTCTAATAGAGAGGAGCTGTTGGTTTGATCTTTAAGACTCAGTAACATGTCTTAATAAAAAGGTTTTTCTACTTTGCTAAATTACAGAAGAATGTTGTTACGAGCAGATGAAGTCCCAGCCTCAAAGACCAGCTAACCAACTACAGGTATCTTTAATTTTAGTTATAGATTTCTGAATTAGGGTAACATGGTCTGTCCCAGAGTTCCTTTATTTATCCTATGGCAATATATAACAAAGATCTCCACACTCCCACAAAAATGACCATGAATTAGTGTCTCAGTTCATCTAAGTGTTTCAGTACAAACTTGACCCTCCATTCAATCTGATTCATTAATAAGGAAGCAAAATTATAGACAGTTCAGTTCCATGCATACAGCTCAGCCACATGGAATTAAATCTGCATCCATGGCCATGGCTTAAAAGAATTAATTTTATTGGGTTTTGTTATCAACCAAGCAAAAACACAACCTGCATCACATGATACTTATGAGTTTGACTGGCTCTCTCCTGTCCAGTGCAAAATCTATATGCCTTAACCAGTGAAAGATTGTTTTCTATTGATTTATGCTTTGTTGAGATACCTGTATGCCTAAAAGCATGCAAGCTTCAAATGAGATTCACCCGTATTTGAGGCATTCCTAGCATCAATTTCCTGAGCTGATTGCTAGGCATTTGATAAGGACCAATTTTCAGACTCTCTCACAGGGTATTTCCAGCAGGTAAAGAACATTCTTTTTAATCTAGGCATTCCAGTGTCAATAGTCATTGATGGTCTGGCTTGAAAAGCATAAAAAAAAAACAAGGTAAAGGCACAAAAAGCATACATTTTGCACTGGAAATGAGACTGTATATACAGACAAGAACCATCCATCTTTGGTTTTCTGCACAGACAAAGCCTGTTAATAATGTTGTTAATAACGGGATTCTAACTTAAAAAATAAAGGAGTGAGAAGAAAACCAGATTAAATAATGTGTTGTATCCCAAAGAACCTGTACTGATCACATAAGCTCCCCTCCTACCCACAGAGAATCTTTCCAATGATACTTTGATGAATTTTTTCCATATTGCCACTATGAGTCATTTACCATTAGGTTTTATTGACCTGTTTTCCATTTTCCAACAGTTTAATCATTTGTACTTTTAATGAATTGTTTTACAGCTAGTTTAGGCAAACTTCAGGCAGAATTATGATTAGAGTGTAGACACTCGAAGTTTTAGATATAAATTTAAAGCAAGAATAACTACTGAATGTTAGAGTGAATTTTCTTTCAGGTGGAATCTGCCGATCAGATGTGTTATGCCTCACTTGATCACAGTGCCAAGGGAAAACACAGAAAACCAAGGAGAAAGAAAGATCCTTCATTAGAGGAAGATGAAGAAGAAAGATCATCCAACCCCATGGTGGCTTCCAAAGTTAGCATTTACCTCAATAGTGAGCAGCTGGCTGCCGAAAACACAGCAAAAGCAGAAGCCATTCATGATGATCCCATCAGATTAATGGGCTTGATTCATAACACAAAAGCAGAGAACCGAATATGTAATGAACCAAATATGTAACCATAAAGTGAGATTTGCTTTTTCATTCTGGAGGAACAATGAATGATTAGAGGTAATATCCTGGAAAAGTGACATACTAAACAATGCTGTGAGATGGGTAAGTTAAGTGTTCCAAACTGTCTTCCAAGCATATTTATAGACTAAGCAAGACATAGGTCCACACTGCCACTCAGATGGATCTGCCCATCTGGAGACAGTTTGAAAGAGCTGCAGAACCTGGTAGTGAAGCATTCACATGGCATTGATGCCTGTAAAAATTGATCTTGCTTTAAATAATCATCAGCTTTCAAGCAGTCCTAAAAGACCCCCTCGTTGTGCGTAGAGCCCTAGCAGAATACAACTATTCTATATTAATTTCAATACTTTTGAAATGAGATTGTTTTGTACTTGCACATTTGGCGATTAGTTGTTTTACCAATTAAGAACTGATCTGCTGTCCCACACTGTGAACTTTCCCACTGTGAATGGTCTATGGTAATGAATGGAGAATAATTTAACAGCTGATTTAAAGTAACAATTGTACATCTCACAAGACTTAGCAGTATCTTTTTATATCTTTAGTTTCCTATATTAGAATACATCTCAAATCTCAACTCCTCTACTAGTGTAATATTATATCCATCTGTATTCAGGAGTCCACAAAGATATTTTCTAACCATCTGTAACAATAAATCTCCTAAGGAGGATTTCTTCCTTCTAATACTCTATGTTTACATTCCTATTTGGGTTTTCTATAGCCATCCTTACTAACTACTTCACAAAAACAAAAAGAGGTTTTTATTTCCCCAAACCTTTCATTTACTGTGTGCACATTCAACTGAAGACTAAACTCTTTAAATGCTAAATTTTACAGAGTGGGTATCTATTTTTATATTCTGGGAGTCATTAAGTAGTTGCAGCAAGAAAAAATAAAGCAAGTTGACATAATGTCTCTGCCTCTAGGTGTCAGACACTTCTGCCTTCTCAAAAAAACAGGATATTGGTACCTTTAAAATTCACACAGAGCAGTGCCAAGGAGCTTGAAACTCTGAAGCACACAGAGCTCTAAAACTGTGTCAGGTCCTGAAAGAGATAGACCTGGAAACAAAAGGCCCATAGTACAGAGAGCCAACACTTCTAACAGCAGAAACTGATGGACACATCAAGGGATGAGACAGATTTATGAAAAAAAACCCCTAAAAATAATGCCTAAATTTAACCTGCCATTTCAATCTGATTATTAATTTAATGGAAATAAAGTACCCACTTCTCTCATTGAGTGTACATGTAAGTTCACTTTGTGGGATTCAGGTACATTTAGTTTCCTTCCTGTTCTCAGTCTCCATTTTTTTTGTCCAGCTGTTTATGCTAATTTTCATCAGCTGCTTTCCCTTGCAACACAGTTCTTTCAAAGAGCAGGACATTTTTGTAAATATTCTCCTTCAGGATACATATATACATGTATATATATATATATATTCACATTTAATCACTGCCTCCATTAAATTATTGATTGTGCCTCTCTGCCAGGATGATGTTTAATGGCTTATCAACTATTTTCAAGGCATTTCTAATATGCTGCCACATCCAAATTTCGCTTTATTCTTTTGTTTCTTTACCCTCCCTTTGTTTAAAAAAGCAACTGAATAATTTTTTAGTAAGTTTTGGGGCAATTTTCAAATGACTACAGAATTCTTACATGAAAAAGCATGTTCAGTATTGTTCCATCTTCAAGCCATTAGAAAAAGATCTACAAAACTACCATATACTAGTTAAATTCTTGATAGATAAAGCAAGTATCAACTAATTATAACATAAGAGGAGGTGCTAGGTTCTAGGTTTATACTTAGTAACCTCATCTGTTTTTCTAGTGTTCCTTAAAAATTACAGCAAAGAGCAGCAGTGCAAAGCTGTTTTTATTAACAGTAAGCTTAGCATTCACTATCAGTCCAATGGAACAGTAAAGAAGGAGTAAATAAGAGGAATACAGTGGAAAAGCAAAACTGGTTGGAAGGGAAGAATGGAACTCAAAACACAAGAGAGATCAGATAGCACCATAACATCTTTGTAAGTTGAGACAGATGTATTCCGGAAGTAATTCAAGCATTTGATAATCACTGCAGATGTAACCTGGCTAAACAGTATTGTTAGGAAAAACAAGACTGTTGCTTATACTTTTAAGTCTGCTGACTCACATGGTGTAGGAGGATCAACTCTAAAAATAGACTTTCTCCCTTTTTTGCTACTGCTAGCACCTAAAACATGGCATTGGCATCATCTTATCTTCCAACACTTCAAGGTTTTCCAAGAATGACCTCTTTAAATTAATTCAAATTAATTTTCATGGAGAAAATTTTGCTATGTTGTATAAACAAACATGCATTCCTTACCTGTGTGAGCTGCATTAAAACTGCTGTGTAGAAGTTACATCTAGATTCAGAACAGGTCCAAAACCCAATTCCAGTTGACTTCTAAGTTACTTTAGAACAGAAAACAATGAATTATGCAATCTCTCAATACTTGTATATCAAGAAATACTTTGAAATAATCACCTCAACAAGTCCAAGAGGAAGACAGTTCATAAAACATATTCCCTACAGTGCATCCATGTCTAGAAAAGGAAGAGAAATGAGCTCTAAGTGCATTTCTAAGAGATAATCTTTTGTTGCTGTCATTGAAAGAAACAGAATATCCAAATTATGAAGGATGGAAGGTGTGTGCAGAAGTTCTTTTTGCAGAGAAAGCCTCAATACATCCGGCTTCTTGTCCTATTCAAGAACAATACTTAAGATAACAAGACCTTAGTTTTAACAGCTAAAATAGCATAAAACCCTCCTATGTATCTGACATAAAGTAAAACCAAAGAAAAACCAATTTCTTCCTTTTCTGAAGCTCAGAAAGCTGTCAAGGGGCAGTGCTGATAAAACAGCAAGTACTTGATGTGACACTTACCACTAACACAATCCCCCTGCCAAGAAAGGCCACAGCAGTGAAAACCTGCAGGACCCTCACGCCTCATTCTCATGGATTTGCTCATGCAGGTATACAAACTCCTCCTGAGAATTCACATGGGTGAAATAAAAATGTTGAAGGCAAGTACTTGTTCATAACAGTATTTTATTTAGGACATATACTGTGTCAGGTAGAACTCTGTCAAAACACAGAACGTAATTATCAAATCCACTAAAAAGTATAAAATTTTATTGAGCAATCAACCTTGGTGATTCACTTAAAAAATTTTAACATTAAAAATGCATAGCAAACGTAAGTCATAGCATATAGCAGTGTATTTGAGCCTGTACTGATACATCCAAAAAGCATGAATAGGCAGCAATTGAGGTAAATGAGCTTGTTCTTAATTATTAATACTTTAAGAATAAAAGCATACTAGCACATAAAAAGAATACAGATCACATTCTATTATTACAAACACTGTCAAATATAACTCCAACTTAGCCATAAATTGAATAAGAGGTTCCCTGTCAAAAGGGATGAACCCTTTCCCAAAGATTTGTATTAGAAGGAAGTATAAATCAGAACTAGTTGTGTATTGCCTACATATAATTATAAATCCCTGATTCCTGGAAGAAGAAACAACATAGAACAAAACCTATATAAAACTGTTTTATCTCTTGCAGATCATGAATGCTTCTTGATGAGCTTTAACCAGGGAGTCATCCAAGGGATTCCTACAATTGGTCTTTCCCATCAGTGTAGCTTAGTTTTCTGTATACCCTAAGGAAAAAAAAACAACAAAAACCCCTGTTTGGATGAAGAAGTACATTACACAAAAATACTATATTTGCTTAAACTCCAGCCAACAGAATGAAGTCAAAGCAAGGTATCTGAACATCTTGACTGAACAGCAGCAGGGCTCCTTGTCTGCTTTCCTAAGTGCTTTCACATGGAGAGGAAGGTTTTCACAATGTGTCATTTTAATGTCTCAGCAGCACTACTACATCAATCTAAGTTATGTATATCTATTAAACTTTGAGATGCAATCTTGGAATGCATTCACAAACAGTTAAAAGACACCAGTGGGAACACCACTATTTCCTTGCATATTACTTAAGAAATTGCATAAATTTTCTCTCAGATATTTTGAACTAATTTGGTTTACATCTGACAATTAAGTATAGCAGGACAGCTGTAGGACAGCATTCACACAGAGCTGAAGAAAAGTTCATTAGTTATGAACACTTCCTTTTCAGAAATCTCTTTCATAATCATCTTCTAGATAAAGGCAATCTGGTTCCAGACAGAAAGACAATATTCCTTTTCTTTTCACAACCATTCATTAGAACATACAGCATTTTGCCACATGGCTTAGGCATAAAACGTCTGAGGGATCTGAAGCCATTAAAGAGCTTCACTGCTGGGAACCATATAAAGCTAAAAATATCACACCACAGGCCTTAGGAAGCTTTCCAGCTGACAGTCCATTTTGGCTACAAATCAGCAAACATGTCTTTTTGTAATTAAAGAACAAAGAAATAGATTTTATTCCAGATGACTTGGAAGAAAACTCTAAAATCCTGATTTCTCTACTTGCATGCATTAAACAAAGAAAAACTTTTCCTTTAGAAAATAACTAATCTTATAGAAACAGATATTTTATATGTGGAGACAGGATAATCCAGTGAGGAAAAAAGGAAATCCAAGAACTGATCAGAACTTTGCTCAGCTAAGTGGGCATACTCAACATCATAGAAACATCCTAGCATACTCATCAGCTTGTCCCCAATCTTCCATTGTATCAAAAATAATTGAAATATAATCTTTCTCAATACTGTATATATTTTTAATACAAGCCTTTAAATTTCAATTTCATCTTTGCTTAAAGTGAAACATTTTTCTTTACATCATTAAGCCTCTTTTCTCGTTAAATTCTCCATACAAGTAGCTAAAAAATGCTTTCAGCCTTCCTTTGAAGTTCTAATTCAAACATTGTCAGAAAAGGTTGGTATCAGCTCTGTGATCATCTTAAGCATAGTGAAAATATTTCTTGCCTGAGTTTGGGAAGTCAGCATAACTTGTGGTGACAAGTTGGACTTTATGGCAAAAAAACATGTCAAAAATGTTTTGGCAAATAAAATTAGGACTTGTTTAGAGAGCTTTTAATGCTTTTAAAATCCTGTTGACTATTAAATGTTTGTAATTAAAAATCCAAGACATCTGATGCTTGATAATCCTTTAAGAGTAACATATTTTCTAAGAAAACCAGTCCTACTGCAGTATTCAGGGAATTGCAAAGAGTGTTCTGCTTCCAGAGATCTAAATACACTGCCAGTACTGATACCAGCAGGAGAGAATCCCTGATATGTTCCAAGCAGAGCCACTGCTTGTTTATACAGAGCCAAAATGCAGGCAATGATGCCCAACTGGCCACAGAGGCCAGCTTTTGAAAGTCCTTCTAAATGACAATGTACTGCACTGTCCACACTGTACAGATCTGAGAGGACTTGTCAGCTCAAACACACGGCCACAACCAAACCAATTCTATAGCTTATCTAAAATAACAAACGCCTCTATAATGAACACCAAACAAGGACTACAGTAGCTGTTTAGTTAGGTCATCTTACTGTCTTGTGCTCAGCAGCTCTCCTTGCTGGAGCCTGGCTAGTTTTGAGCACAGGCACTTGCCTCTCAGTGTTCAAGTCAGCAGGTGTCATTAGCTTGGGCCCTCCCATGCTCACTTTCATTCTACAAGTTTACGTATCACCTCCATATCTTTAATACAGGCATAGAGGAGCAAGAACTCATTTTGAAATCTCTTTTCCAAAGAGGTGATTATTACCTTGAGTGATGCTGCCTCACATTTCTGGGAGAGCTGCAATTCTCCACTGCCCCAGGCCAACCAGAGTGTGCACCTGCAGTCCCAAATTCTGCTGATGAAAAACAGTAGATGAAAAGGGCAAGAACAATTTTGAGTAGCAGAATGATGTTAAAGTATTAGCCTATTTAAACACTGAAAGTACTTCAATGGGCAAATTTCCTTAAGAAAATATTCTTATGCAAAATAAAGTGTCTGAAACTAACCTTGCAGTGAAGTGCCAGGAATAACAAAAGTTTTATCTGAAGAATCATGAGATCCAGAGTCCTGAAAATAAAGCACCAACATATAAAATTGATGAAATAATCATGCAACTTCACTTCTTGCCTCAGAAGAAGTGACTGTGAACTTGGAAATAAGTATTTGATTTAAATCAACAAGTTTAATGATTCCACTGAAACCCAGTAAAGCTTAATTTGCTTCCTTCACCTCATCCATCTGTAAAATTAATGTCATAATTTCAGAGGGACAACACCACAACTGAGTCACTATCTGGGACCATTTTAACCAGTGACATTGTTTATTAAAATGAAATCAAATCTTTCATTTAGAACCATTTGAAAGTTTTTAAGTATGGAGAGCTTCCTCACGTGATCCAGGAGACAGGATACAGCTTGTATTTTATCAAATAAATATCCCCAAGGCCTCAGAGCTATAACACATCCCTACTGACCAAACAGCACGAGAAGTATGCTATCACTAGTTCCAACAGCTCGCAGCTCTAATCCATTCTTAAGCCCTTCTCCAAATAGCTAAAAGCGCACAATTTTTTTTCCCCCAAGGTCCTCAAATACCTGATAATGACAGTTGTGATCTGCAAAAAAGCTGGGGTTACTGCAGTTGTATGTGCTCAAAAAATCCATGCCAGCTCTCTGATGATTAACCATTTTTCTGTGGGAAATCTCTTGACATTGCCTTGATGAGAAACAACGTTCTGGTGTAAGTTTCAGTCGCTTTAGTGGTGAACAAGGAAGGTAGTTTTGAAAATTTCCTATTCTTTTAACTCTGGAAATTGCAGAATAAGTTCGAACAGGAGAGTTAACAAGAGCATTTACAGTTGCAGGCATCTGTATTTCTTTGTATTTCCTAAAATTTGAAGCTGTCCGAAAGCCAGGAAATTTTGGAACAGACTCCCTAGGCAGTTGCTCATAGATCCTACCACACTGCTTAGTGGACCTCACAAAATCACTTGAATGACTCCTCACTAATCTTCCTTTCTCCTCAAGGTCCTGTGAATTTAAAAGAGGTCTTGTCAATGTCAAAGACTTTTGAAATTCTTCAGAACACACTTTGTAGTAGAGTTCCTCAAATGCATCTTCATATTTATCAGGCATCTTTGAAGGACTCTGCTTCATAAACCATGGGGAAAAGGAGTCTTTGTCCTGGAAAGAAGTTTGTCTTTCAGAAGTTATTTTTTCAGGATATATGAACATAATATTTGATGATCTTGCAGGAGAACAGTTCGTGATAGCTACAGAATTGTCACTATTGCCATGGGAACTACAAGCAGATGAACACAACTCTGAGCCACCAACACAAGAAAAGCCAGTTTTCTGAGCATTACTCTCTTGTACAAGATGAAGAGCTCTTGAATCTGAACTGGCAGTAGATGTTCTAAAACCACCTTCTGAGAAACGTTTGTATGACAACTTTTCACCTTCTGTGTAGTCTGAATTCTCTGGTGAGACAGCAGTCTGTACTTCATCTTCAACTAGAAATGTCTCTCCCATTCTACCCGTAACATCAGGAAAAGCAGTGTGTTTGTAGACGTTTTGGCCCTTTCCAGATGCCAAATGTTGTTGTAAACTTGAGTCAGAGTAGTCCATTTTGTTTTCATTTGTATCTGTATAAGCATAAGGCACCAGACCAGATGAATTACTGAGGCAATCATCATAACAGAATTCTCTGCTCTCATTTCCAGAAGATGGGTTCTGATTTTCTTCACTTCTATGGCTACATATGCTGTGAAATGTTTTCTTTAGTTTACAGGGTCCTAACCCTCTCACATTGTCTACTGTGACATTGAGCTTTGGTCGCCTGGAATGCCGTCTCCTGGACCATAATTGTCTAAACATGTATTTTAACACTTTTCTCTGAAACTGCTTTGTCATGAGCCTTGTAAATATCTCCACCATTGCTGGATACAAGTCTCCAAGAGTTGTATTGCTCCAGGAGCATTCCTCATCTGCAGACTGGTATTCTTCATGGATACTATCACACAAAGTTCTGCTCTGTTCTGGACAAGGTCGATGCCTGGGTGAGGTTGTTAGATTTAATGAAATGGGAAGACCAGAATGTTGTAGCTGTAGATATTTGGATGAAGAACATTCATTTGACAACTCTAGTTTCTTTCTGCAAACAGCAGCTTGATTGCCTATTAAAAAAATAACAAAACCAAAAAACAAAAACCCCCCAAAACCACAACAATTGAGTCAAAAAACAAAAACAGAAGACAGAAAAAAATCCAAACCTATTAAGGCACTTTCAGTAATATACTGTATGACTTAAAAACAACTGCATATGATACAGATAGTCTCACTGTAATAGCATATTTCATTAAGCTTTAGTGCCAGGCTAAAGGGATGATTAACATGCTATCAATTAGAGAAAAAATGAATACACTTCCTAACCATATGGAATTCACATATTGTGGACGACAAAAATCAAATCTATTGGAAAAACCCCACTATTTCAAGTAGCATAATATACAGATATTCATTGCAGAGGAAGACTTCTTTGCCCTTTGTGACTTCTGGTCAGAAGTAACAGCCTTATCCAAAAGGTTTTGTTACTTTTATTCCCATGTTCCTTGAAACCTTTGTACTTGGTTAGTACAAGTGCACCTTTTGCTTTCAGAAACCATGATGAAAATTATGTGTTTTGTAGTTGTTAAGGTTAAAATATTTACACCAAAACTCTTAGGTTTGCATCAAGTCTGGAAAGCTTCTGAAGAAAGTTGACTAGCAAAGCACAACTTCAACTACCAGTTACCAGCAGATCCAAAGCCACTGTATTACATTCCTTGGATTTAAAATAAGCAGAACTAAAAAATATTGCTTTCAGTGAGCTAAATACTGCTAAATTTTTTAAGTATGCATATTTTTTTTCTGAGGCCATGTAAGAAAATCTGGATTTATGTACACAAGTTATTTATCTTCTGTTTTTCAAACACATTTTGCCATAAGCAAAATCATACCTAACTTCCCTTTGAAATGCAGCCTATTGAAGTTTTCAGGGGGGTAAATAATGCCTTTGTGTTTACAAGACATTAATTTTTTTTCCAATAAATTTTAATAAAACCACGTTTTGAAACGATTATATTTGACCAACGGAGAAAAGACTTAATTGTACCAAACAATTCTTGTACTGGCAAAGTTACACGATGATCTTTTGACGAGCTTGGAGATGTTATCTGAAAAACAAATAAAGAACAAACCAATCTAATACTCTGAGTTTTTTGTATTTTAGAGATAACATCAAAATCTTACTTGTGACTCCCTCTCCTCTTGCTATTCTAGGTCAAGTTATGGTCTTTAGGGGCTCAGCCAAGTTCAGACAAAGTGGAAGCATCAAGTCTAAGACTTCAGTAAGAAGTTTGAAGAATTACAAGTTTAACCTTGGGAAGCAATTCATAATTTTTTTCAACTTCTGCATTATGTATCATGTATTAATCCCTTTTCCAAATATAAGAATTTATACATGGATATACACATACATACAAACAACCCTGGATAAGTGAGACATCTCTGGCAGCTCCAGCAGAAAACAGAAGCTGTACCCTGGTATTGTAACACTCCACTGCCGATCTTCCTCACCCCCCAAATCAAAACAAAGGTAATTCTTTTTTTTTTCCTCTACAAAGCTCAGATTTAGACTTTTTGGAAAACTTACAGCTCAAAGATCAACTTGCACATCAGGGTTCAAAGAACAAAGCATAAGTATAAAAAAAGTGAAAATAAATGTGTAAATAATTTGCTCTATTTTTTACAAATCTTTGCTGTCAAAACCCCAAAATACTAAAATATTTACACAGACATCAAGCAGAAGAACAGCGGAAGAACCACAAAGAAACTGTGTTAGAATTCATTGTCCTACCCAGTTAAAGGCCTCTTATTTTATTCTAACTATTATAATGACTTATAAAAGGAGAGATACATTACCCATATCCATTTGGGAATTTTTCTCTCATCATCTTGTACTATCAAATCCACTGGAACTCTTTCTTTCTTTAGGATTTGTCCATCACCTACATTCGGATTCTTAGAGGAAAATAAGATTATTAAAACTGCTGGCCAGTTAAAGAGCTCTTATTTTATTCTAACTAGTATAATAACTTATAAAATGAGAGATATGTTACCTGTATTGATCTGGGAATTTTTCTCTCATCATCTTGTTCTATCAAATCCACTGGAACTCTTTCTTTCTTCAGGATTTGTCCATTATCTACATTCAGATTCTTAGAGGAAAATAAGATTATTAAAACACATAGAAAGTATTGGCACAGACAGCCCCAAACTGATCATTCAGATTTATTGCAAACTAGTATTCTTCAGATGAGGATATGCAACCAGCATAAACTTATTTTTAATGTATACATTTTATGCAAAAAAAAAGCCCCAAACAGCCCACAAATCCCAAGAAGGAACTACCTGTGAAGATATATAAAAAGGAATAATTAACTAGTTTATTCAGGGAAAAGTACACACTGCCTTTGAAGATCCACTGATGAAAACAAGCAAACAAACCACCCAAATAAAGAAAAGAGAAAAGCAGGAAAATGGTTACAAAGCTCTGATAATTACAGCTGCAAATCTTTACATGTATTCTTAACATCCTGTGAGAACTCACACACGAATTAAGGTCTACTCTGCAACGACCCTCTACGTAAAATGTAAGAGAATTTTGTAAGGAAAGGCAATTCATTAGTTACACCGTCGCTTTCTGAAGCAGATTGTATTAGCTGTTGTCAGAGAGAGGAGACTAGCACTATGCTAAACAAGTAAGGACAGTAAATCCCATTTTTGGGAATGGTATTTGAGCAAGCAGAACACAGGATTAAAATGGCTGCACACACAAAGTGTGTGTTATACTTTTCTTCAACAATGTAAATACTCTGAGTAGTCCTGACCATAGTCTAGTTTGGGAAGCAACAGCAGTAGAGTCCAGTGTGCTTTTGTTATGGCAGCCATTATTGCACATTTACCTTTTGCTTTAAATCATGTTACCTATTTATGTTATAAAAAAAAAATATGGTCATTCACCTGAGAGTCTAAGTGTTTTCACCTTACGATCCATCTTGTTTCTCTTTTTCCTTACCTTTAAACACCTTTCTCAGGGTTGCCTGTTGATGCAGTACATTGATGGCCTTCTCTGTCCCACTGGTATTACCAAGACAATAATACCGCTTGTTCCTGGTCTTTCTGACATTATTTATTGAACCCCACACTTGCTATAAATGTGCATTAAGATGCAGCCTATACCAAGTCTTCTGCTGACTGTATGAACTCATCAGGCATGTGTAAACTATTCAAATAGTTAATAGTTTCTATCGAACACAAAATCACTATTAGACACCTGAAATTTTTACCTGGAGGTGAAAGTCATCAAATTTTCTTCTTACTGAGACTACATCAACACTTTCTTCACCTGCAATTTGAAGGTAAACATTAAATAAAATATAGTTGAATTCAAAACCAAAACAGAAATGTTTTTAAACACACTGTGCAAGTTATTGACTACACTGTTCTCATTCTAGAAAATAGTTTTCTACACTATAAATTTTAGCTGTATTACATTTCCATTTCAATTGTGATTAAAAAGCATGGTTTGTGGGTTCATAATTTACTAGAGTGGAACAAAGAAGGGTAAAGAAAACTTGTTTGCAATCAGTTCTTCAAGATTTAAGTTAAACCTTTCAGAGAGTAAAATATTTTTTAATCTCTTTCTTTTCTTGCTCTATAAGATTCATTATTCATTAATGCACAATTCCCAGTACATTCCTAAACATCCCAACAAAGATAGCAAGGACTTTCTATCACACTTCCTCTTAGTAGCTTCCAATTGCCAAGACCACCTTAGAACTCACAAAATGAGAAATAAGGCACGCTTGAGAATACGGAAAAACAAGTCCAAATCTTTTAACTCAGTTTTTAGGTATTCTATGGGTATTTTTGTGAATGAAATGCAACAAAATATTTTTTCCTAGAGGTAGCCAGACCTTCCAATCCATCATTAGCTAAAATCAGTCATCCATGAGCATAAAATATGTGACTGCATTGTAAACCCTGATTTCTGAATTTCCTTGGACTCACCACAGGGAAGGAAAAAAGAGAGGGGAATGACCCTGAAAACAGTGAGTGAAAAGAATCTTGGTTATGGTATTACCACATCACAGCCTCATCATACTGTTCTGCAATTGATGTTACTCTTTCTGCCCTACAATCTTCTTCCTCCAAGAGAACTCGGCACAAACCTGTCAGATTGATCCTAAATGTTCATCAAGATTAACAGACTAGACTGCTACAAAAATGGGAGGTTCTTGAGAGAAAGGGAACAATTCCTGTGTACAGGAATGGTTGACTCCACCACACTAATTATTAATTATTAGAAAAGAGAGTCATAGAAAACATATCATAGAATGAATTGATTTGTATACAAGTTGAATATTCTTCTAGGTGTGAATCTTCAAAAAACTAATTTTAATATATCTTTAATGCACTGTCAATCATACTTCCAAATCACTGGAACTTCAGTTATTAGCAGAGGGCCATGGCACAGAATGGAAAAAAAAAAGTATTTTCTCCAGGGAATCTGAAAGTGTTTTTAAAGGCCAAAAGGGAAAAAGGCACCTCAAAGGCAGAACAGAGGAAAAAAAAGAAAACTTCCACCTTTCTCTCTCAAAAATTTGACCTATAATACAGAAAGCTATTTCACAGGAGATGCACCCAAACACTATGATTACCTAAGTTATAACTTCTTTATTCCTTTCTCCAAATAAATTCATTTTTCTGTGATAGTAACCTACTAGATACAAATAATTGTTGAGATATACTCTGCCATGCTACCTCCTGTGAAAGCAAAGAGGGTAACTAATAACTTTCCCTATCAAGGACAGACTAATACTTGCAGGGACAGATGAGAGCTGTTCCACTTGACTTTAACCTGCTGTAGATAGGCTTTGCATACTTTTAACACACAAATAGTGCACAATCCCTGGAAGAAACAATGCCTCCACTGAGAAGTGCAAAGTATTCTGTATGAATACTGAAAACAGAAAACACCTGCCAAAACTAAAATTTTAGCTAAAACAGTTAAAGATAAAACTTTTTCTTAAGTTAGTATGCCCTAGTGGTAACCTTTCATATATTGAAAAAAAAAAACCCACCAAAACTGAACCAACAAAAAAAAAAAAAAAAAAAAAAAAGAAAAAAGTCCCGAAAAAAACCACCAAACCAACCAAAAGCCAAAAAAATCCACATTCCAAACACCAGGGTGAACACAATTTTTTATGTGAGGAATTCACACCCATATCTCTAAGAATCTAATTTCTACATCTTACAGTATCTGGAGATAGCTGGGACTCATGGAGGTTTCTATAAATCCTTTCCAGTCTCTTTGTAGACCATTCATAAGAGGAAGAGGAGAAGTGAATAATCATATTATTGTATGCTGCTATGAAGAGACCAGAGTCTGAAGCACTTCACTCGTTTATGCCACAAGTGCAAAAGACAAAGGACATTTACAGAAGCCAAGCTACAGATGCCTCTGAAATTTTTTCCTGTGTTTCACTGAGCAGGTTGAAAAAAAAGAAGTCATGTTTTCTAAATTGGTAGAAATTATTTTATCATTCAAACAGTTATTTGAAATTATGCTCTCAAGTGATATTAGGAAACATTTCCCTCAAAAGAGAAGTAATTAATAAAAATCCCAGATAACCATATTTCACTGCAACTGCTCTTTCAGGCATTAACTGGCTGAAACTAGCCAGTTAACTAGCTGGCTACCACCTAGCCATAGTTTAATTTATGAAAAATAGTGGAAATTTTCATTTGCTCAAGAATCAAAAAATGTTGAGTAATACAAGTTTTAAATATTTAAAAAAAAAAAAACAGTCAAAGATTCTTGCCACTAATTAATACAATCAAATCATTATTTGGGAATAAAAGGTCAAAACCTCCCCAAAAAACTTTGAAGACAGGCCACAAGGCTGATGCCAAAACCTTTACAAATGCTACTGAAGAATTGTTGCATGACTGTAAACATGTTTACCACTCCCCTAATATTTAATGTATCTATTTTAAAAAAACTTCTAATAAAACTTCTACTGATACCTAGGCCAAGGTTTTTACTTCACTGTTCCTTTCTTTATTAAGAAAGGACAGTTGAACATATTCCACATTGCCTTTCTAATGTATCAGGGAATCAGGACTGAAATTTCAAAGAGGAATATGAATATTGAATTCATAGAACTACCTACACCTCAGACTCTTACTATTCCTATTCTCTACCTTCTGAAAGGGTGTAGAATATGTATAAAAACTAATTTTACTATATTAGAAAGGTGATGAAAAATTATTTGCAGTTTTCTCAAAAAGTTTAAAAAAAGGGTAGTTAAGTAGTAAATTTAAAAACCCACCTATATCAGATGTATCCACAGCAGAGTTCTCAGAGGAGTCCTTAAAAGCACATGAAAGGAATTTTAATACCTGGTAGCTTAAGCTATATTAATTACCCTGTAGAATTTTCTGCTTTCACTGCTTGCTCAATTATTTTGGGAGTTGGTGGTGGTGGTGAAACAAGCAGTTGTATTCCAACAAATTCTGTCCAAATCACACCATCTTTATTAACAAATCTATACAGAACCTTATTTTGAGTCAAAAGAAGCTATTCTAGACTTCACAGATTTTACAAATCATAACCTAAAAAGTTAGATCCACATATTGCCTAACCAAGAAGGCACTTGATGGTTAAAAAGCCTATATCCAACTGCTCTCTCTCCACCATCAAATAAATGTAATAATTCAGCAGAAATCCATGACTGATATCGTGGTACAGAACCACCTGCTCGTAACTAATTTCTTAGTTTTTGACTACATAAATACATTTTCACAAAGAGGATGTCATAGAATGGTTTGGGGTTGGAAGAGACTTCAAGGATCATCCAGTACCAACCCCTCTGTGATGGCCTGGGACATTTTCTAACAAACCAGATTGCTCAAAGCTTCATCCAGCCTGGCCTGGAACACTCCATAAAAGCAGATGCAATGTGGTGCCCATACCTGATGTACTGCTGAGTGTTCATCTTCAAAATCACTGCTCTGTTGCTTTGATATTTCTTAGCATGAACGAGAGGAAAAAGAAAAAAGTTTTATTACTTTTATAATATTTAGCCTCTTGTTGTTTTTGTTTTAAATTTCTTTTAATTTTTCCTTTATTTATGTCCTGTCACCAGTGGCTCTTGAAATTGGTTTCTTTTTCTGACTCACTCCAGCCAGTCACACTATGAAACACAAACCAAAGTACTTCAGCACATGTTTTACCACTGTTGAACAGTGCAGAAAACCTGTTCTGTGTGCTTTACATTCAATGCACCTGTGCATACCTTCTAGCACAGTCTGCACTATTTTTACAGCAGAGTGTGATGTTCTTCGTTGGCTCAAGTAGCTTTCAAAATTGTCTCTCCCTGTATTTGATTATTCCCAAATAATTCTGTTACTTTGAACTTTTTTGTATGAAATTACATAAATTTTACTTTAAAGTTTTAGCCCAAATTCATCAAACTTCTTTCTTAGTGGTCAACGTTATTTGGTATCATCTGAGAGTTAATTGAGGTTATCCCCTCTTCTATAACTTACATAAATAAAGTATAAACTAATAACAAGCACAGGAAAAATCCTGTAAAAAATTCCCCTCAAGTTTGGACATAGGCCTTTAATAATTATTCTAAGCACAGTTTTCCAACCAGTGGGCCATAAAACCACTCTCCCATTTAAAATTCATCAAGCATATAACTAGAAGGCTCTGGCTTAAGGTTGTAACCTTCTCTGGAAATTTACCTTCATCATTTTGCAAAATACTATGGCAATACTTCCTTTACAATATATTTTTTTAGAAACGGAATAGTGCATTTTCCAAACATATCTGGATTGGGAACACAGGAAATTAGAATAACACAGCAGTGTCCAGTTGAAATCCCTTACTGAGCAAGGCTTATGAAACACCACAGATGATGTTTAGTTTAAAAAAAAATCTCAAGGAAAGAATTTTAAGCATTAAAATGCATTAAGCCCAACACACCTTCACTGTACTACACTGGAAAATTTGCCCCCATCCTTTATCTCAATAGAAATACATATATTTTATTGGAACACACATCTCCTTGTCAGAAAAATGTTCATATGTCGCACACCCCTCTAAGTAGTATCATATTTGCACTTTGGTGTGCAGAGTTGTTTTGATTTCTATCCCGGAACTTGACTCCTAATGAAGTAACTGTGTGCTGCTTTTTCCTGCAAGCAGCCTGATTCATTGAGAATACAGAATAAACTGCTAAATTTTTGATAGCTCATTATGCAACTTCATGAGATTCTTTTAGTATGCATTTTTAAAAATGCCTACTTTTTTTTTTTTTTTTGTAATTTTCAAAAAGCTAACAACATTCATCTTTTTCCACTACATGGAATTTTTAAGAGTCAATGATTATCTGACAAAACTGAAAAATACAACAAACTCTTTGATTAATTAATAAGTGGATGATAAGGGGAGCTTATTTTAATAAACTTGTTATGATAGCACCATCAATTATAATGTATTTGCTCATCTTAAACATTTTAAATTACATTTCTGAATCCTTATGAACATAAGTATTGCTGATTTATTAGATGGTTCCTCACAAGAACTCGGTGACTGTCCTAAAGAGTTTAGCATGAACATGAATATCTTCTATTAAGTCAAGACTCTTTGGATAAGATAAATTATAGCAGGATTTATTTTTTACACTTTACCTGTATTCTTTCGACTTCGTCTATTATGCTGCAATAAAAAAAAAAGCCAGAATACTCTTAGAATAGCAAAATTATTTTAACCATTGCCTTTATTTACTTTGGTATACCCCACAATTACAGAACCACTCCATTCCCTCAGGTTTCCCACCATGGCCTGACCAGAAAAGCCACAAGTAGCCAGTAAAACTTACCTGATCATTTTCTCTTCCCCTTACTATTGCTGCTAAAATCACTACAAGAACGTACCTTGGCCCACATAAGGGGCTAAGACAGAGAAATTTCTCTTACAGTCCTTAATGGATTTAGTCAGGAAACTTGTGCAGCAGTGCTTAGTGGACTGTGCATGAGGTACAGCCAGGAGTGGAAAGGGAATCATAAACCCAGCCTCTTTTTGGTATCTGATGAATCCACTCTTGTTCCCCCAGACTGACTTTAATTCCTTATCCCCTCACCCTGTGGGGTTCAGAGCAGCTTCTGTGTTGCCTACCCAGGCACACCACACAGGCCATGGCTGTACCTGACACCCTGAATGGTCAGACTGCAATGATTCTTTAATTATTTCGGCATTATTTCACAGGGGAAAAAAAAAAGAAACTAAAGATGAAACCAGGAAGCCCTGTGGAATTGAAGACCTGATTACCTGAACCAAGATGAATTGATTCAATGCATTAACTTCACTGGAAACATTCTGATACAAGTGGTGCTAACCACTGATAAATGGTCATCTACTTTAGTCTATCATATCTGAAAATCTTAAACTATCCTAAAACCCTATTTTAAAGCACATGTTGACCTCTTTAATACCTCTGAAAATATTATATGGCACAGCAAGATTAGAACATAATCCTGACTATATATACATAAAGAAATATTGCTACATTTTGACTGCATAGTAAGACTGCATTGTTAAATACCTTAAATATTGTCTTCTTCCATTTTTTAATATCCCTCCTTGACACTTGCCCCCATTGTTTTGGTCCTAGAAATAACAAAAAGTATCAGTATTAACACAGCTTTTCCTATAACACCATCCATACTGAATATCACTCTAACAAACAAATATTTAGGAAGAACATATTACAGAATAACAAAGCATTATCAAATCTGAACAGTCTCTTCCACAACTGCTGAAAGAAAAATTTACAGGAAAACAAACTAAGAGAATATGATAATTCAAGTTAATTGAAAAGTCAGGCAAGGCAAAAAAAAAAAAAAAAAAAAAAAAAATCACATGTTGAGTCTAACAAGACTGAGCTAAAAATCCAAAGAGCATTACAGCCCAAAATGCTACCCAAGAGGGGGAAAAAAGGCAAATACCTTTAGTTTTTATTTTTAGATTTATTTAATGAATGCAGACTACATGGTATCTGAGGTTATTTGAAGCCATAATTAAGGCTCTACTGGACTGAGATCCATAATAATTCCATACTGAATAGAGGTCACTATGCCAAAAGCATAATCAAGCCTTTAAAAGTCCAAAGCTGTCTATTACAGTACTGTACGAATGTTCCCTCCCTCTCCCAATGGACAATGTATATAAAACGTAAGGCTGCCAGTCTGTAAAAACCTTTGGAACACAGCTGGTACTTCTCATGTCTGTCCAGTAAGTCACAGGAACTGATAAGGCAATTTATGTATCATAATCCTCACTTCAGTGATAATAAAACCTGCCAGAACATTTCATTTCTCTGAAAAGCCACCAAGATGCTAAGTCACAAGTCCCACTAAAACCCTGAGCAATATGTTTTAAAGCATTAGCTTTTTTTCCTCAACAGGCTTTCCATAAGCATTATTGCTTTATAATGGATCAACCATTACAATGAAAAACTGGATAAATATTGTCAGAGGTCCACAGGGTTTAGACTTATGCTATCCACATGGGAACATTCAATGAAAAGTTGGAGAGACTATCTACCTACTCCACTCTGATGTTTGGCACAGCAGAAATTTATCAGAGCAGTATTCAGAACGCTAAGTGGAGATGAAAATACACAATCCGTTCACACATATGAAGCTCCTGCTAAAAATTTCCATTCCTTTGCTTCCTCTTGAGTCTTCTCCATTTTGGTTCTTCTTCTCCCAAGTCATCCAAATATTACCCCTTTTTATGCTGAACTTTGGTAATGACTCTCATCTTGTCTAAAATGGAGCATGCAATAGATAAAACTACACACAGGAGTAAATTCTTGGTAGTACACCGAAGTCTACATACGAAACGTCATACCTAAGTGAACAAAATTCAGTGTCTGTTGCACTTAAATATTCTATAGCTGCCAACACTAGCACGCTTTACTAAGTCTAAACACAGAGTCTGTAAATGTAGCTTTAAGAAGTTCTTACCATTAGGTGTATCATAAGTGAGAGTATCCATGGAAATAAGTAAGTCATCTTCAAAAGGATGATTGTACTAAATAAAAAGAAGCATTAAGTATTAGAATAAGCGGCCAAAGCAATAGTTTAACGTGTGTTTTTAAGACAATTCTGCATTACCCAAAACATGAAGTGCAGTATGTTGTTTTATTGGCTCAAGCTAGACGTCAGCAATTAACTCCTAGAGGAAACCGGTGTATTTTAAGCCTCACTGCATGAGACAGCCAGTGCCAAAACAGGGCTCCGGAGAGTTTCCAAAAGCAGCCAAGCTGCCTCTTACAGTTTCACCCAATCTTCCTCTGCAGTAACTCAAGCAGCCCCCACCAGAGACCAACAGCTCATGACACGCGAGGACACCCAATGTGCCACCAAGCGAGAAAACCCTTCTCGGGACAGCCTGAGCCCGGCGGCAGCACAAAACACCTCCTGCAGGGGAAAGCCGCATCCCGGGATAACCGCACGGGGCTGCGCTCGGGGGAGGATCGATCATTCCTTGAACGCAAAATGGCTCTCGGGGGAGGAGGGGCCGCGGAGGGAGCCCCCCGCTTTCCGCAGCTTCACTGAACACGCCCCTCCTGACGGGAGCTATTCGGGCTCAGGGACACGATCAAGTCAAGCCGCACTTGCGGTTAAGTCGCGCGTCCAGCGCTGGCAGCCGCAGGTGTCCGCTGTGGGCACGGCAGCGCGCGGCCCTGCACAGGCGGCACGGCTGCTCTCAGTCCCCGCTCCCCCTTCCGCGGCTCACCCGCTCCAGGATGCGGTTCATGGAGGCCACGAAGCGGGCGTTGTTCCGCCGCAGCCCCTCCTGCACGCTCGCATCCCGCTCCACGGGCTCCATGGCGCGGGGCATCCGCTGCCGCCGCCGGCGGGCACCCCCGCTCCTACAGCGCACCAGGCCGCCCGCGCCCCAAGTCAATTCAAACCGCGCGCCCCCGCCCCGCTCGCCGCCTCCCATTGGCTGCTGCTCAAATCAGTTCCGGCGCTGCGGCCAATACAAGCGCGCGGCAGGCAGGCTTTGTATTCTGATTGGCTGCTGCGTCTACTGGGTGCCCGATCACCCCGCCTCCAAGTCCTGGCTTTCGGCGCCAGTCCAGGCGCGGCGCGAAGTCTCTCTTCTACCTGGCAACAGCGGCCGACCGCGGGCTCCCATTGGCTGCGCAGCTGATAGCAGCGGCTGGCCGCGGGCTCCTATTGGCTGCAGAGCCAGCTGTAGCGGCCGGCCGCGGGCTCCCATTGGCTGCGGGGAACAGGGCTCGTTTTCCGCAGGCGGGACGCGCCGCCGGCGGGGTCGGAGGTGGCGGGGCTCGCTCCGGCTTTGGGCGCTGCTGCCGAGCTTTGCAGAGCGGCGTCTCCGGGCGCTGTCTGTGTCGGTAATTTGGACACTATTCCGTTCATTCCCAATATTCTTCAAGTAACCGCTGGTTTTCTGTAAAATAAAGGGTTTTTGAAAAACAAAATACCATTGGCACATCAAATTCCCTGGAACCTCCCATTACAAAAACGTTTGTCATTTTGGGAATATAAAGACAGATGCAATTTTCGTGGTCTCTTATTGTTTAAAGCTAATCTGTATTTACTTATTGTTCATTCAATTGTAATAAATGTTATTTTTGTGACTGGTAGGACTTCAGAAAATTACATAGGTTCATCAATTACATTCAAGCATTCTTACTAGCATGGGGTTGTGAAGAAGCTGCATAGATTTGCAGAAGCTCTCAGTGCTTTGTCTTCACATTCACTTTGGTGGAAGCTGTGCTTTGAATATATCAAAGCTTATATAAACGTCCTAAGGTTTAAAAGTAGAGGGGAAAAAGTGTTAACAACCCTCAATAAATTAGAATCTCTGTATCACAGATTGACAAAATTGGTGGGCACTCAGTACTTTGAAGCAAGTCCCTATAGTCTTTCCCACAGGTAAAATATATTACTAATTTTACATCCTTGAATAGATGAAATATAATTTCTGCGATACTTTCAACATGGTCAAATATTGGGATAGCTTGGAACAGTAGTAGGGATTTTATTAGCAGACAAGTAAATCTATACATACTCCAGGCAAGCTTTACATGATGTGTAGAGAATGAGACCTGGAGCCCCACATTTAGAGAAGGATAAAAGGAAACAACAGCTAACTAACTATTCAATACTTCCAACTTTCAGAGTGCTAATCATATGGGGAAAAAATTGCATCATTAAGTTGCTTGTGGAGGAAAAAAAGCATAAGAATATCTCTGGTTTTTCACCAGCAGGTTTAGTGTCATCATGGGCTTCATGGTGTTGTTTTGTAGCCCCCTTGCAGTGCTTTGATAGTTTAATGTTGAAATGCAGTGCACACAGGATGAGATTAATTACTGTCCTCTGACATCTCCTAGCTTAGGACTCACTCACTTTACAGCCTTAATGTAAAGTGATTTAATTCCTTAATATGCAATTTTATGCTAGAAAGAATAGAAGTAGCCCCTGGCTTATTCTATATTTGAAGTAAACACCAACCTAGGAAAACAAGGGTATGATCCAGTTCTTTCAGTTTTATCCAGAAGTTACTTTTGTCTGTTTTGAATTCGTGGTGCACCTCAGTAGACTGACAGGAGCACTCAAGTGCAAAAAATTTCTTCTACCACCTGTATGAGAAAATGAGAGTGACGTTCAGCAGCTGTGCGTGAAAACTGTCCGAAACCAGCAGGAACTGGTGGATTTGATAAGGTGTAACCAAAAATTTTAAAACTGTGTGACTTTAGGAACCACAAAGCCAACAAAGATTAGCTAATGCTTGGGTGACTTTATGTAGACTGCAGAGCAAGGTTGTGGATCAAACTGTTGACAATCTAAAGAAAGAAAACTAGGAAGAGCTATAGTGTAAAAACCCTGATATATGATCGCTATAGGAAGTAGCATCTGTTAATTTGTCTTGTGTGACCAGAATGACCTGACTTTTCTAACACTCCTCTGTAGTCCTTTTTGTGTCTGCTGCTTGTCTTCCCTTGTTTAATTGTTGAGGTCATAAATTAACAGAGACTTCCCACTTGTCTTCTGTTTGTGCAGCACCAAGCTCAACAAAATTCCTGTCTCAGGTTCTGCTACGGTAAAGATACTTAATAAATCATTTTTTTCTGAAGTCATGAATAAGCTGAATCCTGTGAGTAGTGGTTTGCAGTTCTCATTTGGGTGGAGATGCTGGGGTTGTAAACTGTAGTTGTGCTCTGTGCCGTGAGGAAGCAGGGGTGATGGGAATGTCCTGATCCCAGAGGCCAGGACACAGCCAGACTGCCAAGCCTTGGCTCTTAGGTTCTCACCCTTCTCTGCCACTGGGAAAGGCCACACTGCTGTCTGCAGGAAATTTCCTGTGGTGTGAAGACACCTAGCATCTTTTTAATCTTACTACTAAGTAAACGGTGAACATTGTGCCATTTTTTTTCCAGAAAAGATAATATATTAATATGATGCAGAAACAAAATATTTCAAGAAGAAAACTTTGTGTATGGTGTCTATGTAGCAGCAGAAGCTCATCCTCTGTTCTGTCCAAGCTCTACATCTTCTGCCTTTCTGTTGAGTAGGTCTATGCAGAAATGTGTGACAGAAGATTAAACTTCAACTATTCTTTGATTAAGTTGACTCATAGAAGAATGATTTGTACTTCTGAGTTACATGTGTCATTGTTTACCCTATGGTTTACTGCTATGTGTAATTGTTTTATTCAGGATGCTTATTCATATTTGGAAAGGCCCGTGTCCTCCCCAGCTCATCATTTAGTCCAGCCTCAAGCTGTATTTTATCCCTTTAATCCTTTTACCACTTTTTAAAAAAAATAAATCAAAACATCTGCACTAAGTGATCATTTTTGCTATTCTGCTCTGAACTCTCTCCAGTCACTCAGTGTCCTTGACTGCCTAGGCATCTGGAATAATAAATAATTTTCTGAATGCAACCTCTGAGGAGCCATATAAAAAAAGCAATTTACACATCTATTTTCTGTAAATGTTGATCTTCAGATACAGCCAAAACACCACATTGACTATTGAAATGACAAACTCCTCTGACTTCAGTATATTTCTTCTGGATTGCATGCTGCTCTCTCTCTTTATACAAGGGAGTATAAAAGCATGGAATAACTGCGCTTTTCCAGAAAGCCTTGCACAGCTCAGCTTGTGTCAAGCCAGTGAATATAATTAGAGATTCAGAGGCTGTAAAAAAATCACTGAGTGCAGGGGGGAGTAGCTGTAGGCATGCAGGAGAGCTGTGGAAAAGGGAAGTGTGAACATCCCAGGAAAACACCACAGTTACAGAGTCAGCCCAGGCCAGGTGCTGCAGCAGGCACTTTGTATCATTCCCTCTGCAAGGAGCCTTGCCTTCCCTGCTCCCCGAGAGGTGGGAGGGAAAGCACTGCTTTACTCCTCCTTACTTACAACTCCATCCAAAGTCATAAATTAGTTTCTTCACATGAGGCAGTCCCTGCATGAGTGTCTGTTAAACAGACAAAGATTTCCAAACCTTATCATAATTAAACACGCCCAACCACTCCATAACTCTGCTTATATAAAGAATAAAAGAAAAGAAAACAAAAAAACAACCACACTTGGCCATCAGGAAGGCATCAAAAATCTTGCTTGTCAAGTCGAAAACTTTGCTGAGCTTCCAAACACAGTCCTGGGCTGAGTAACATTATTTAGGTCCCTATTTCTGAAAATTGTGTGCAGTCCTGCTGGAAGCACATCTGGAGCAGGCTCTAAGGCTGCACTTGCTGGATCACTTGTTTTCTGCAGGCTTTGTACTGCTCCCAGTTGTCAAGAGCATGTGTAGTTTTGTTTGGGAGTAATTTTATTATTTCCGGTCTAATTATTCCTCTGCCAGAATGGGGCTTTGTTATTTTCATCTTTGGTCTTGATGTACTGGATCTGGCCAGGATGAAGCTGACCCTTCACAGCAGCCCTTTGGTGCTAAGCTTTGGGTTTGTGGCTAAAGCAAGTGGCGTTGGTAAGACAATAATTGTGTGGCTATTGCTAAACAGTGATTGCAAACACAAGGCTTTTGCTTTTTTCCCCACTGCGCTGCTCCTCTCCCACTCCACTGAGTATGAGTAGGCTGGACCTGTGCAAGAAGTTAGGAGGGGACCCAATAAAGGTCTGACCTGGATTGACCAAGGGATGTTCCATGCTGTGCAGTGTTATGCTCACAGTAAAACCTGGGGTAGAGGAAGAAGAGAATGGGGTTTTTTTCTTTCACATTGGCCATTGCTTGGAGACTTCTCTTGTGAGAAATAGTGAGTCTTTGCCTTTGCATCACTTAGTTTTCATAGGATTGTTTTTCCCCTTCCATCACTTACTCGAGTGTCTTTATCTTGACTGCTCAGTTCTCTACCATTTTCTCTTCCTGTTCTCTGCCCTGTCCTGGGGTGCATGTGGATGCTTGGCTGCTGGCAGGACTCAACCTACAGCAGGTTATTTCTGCTGCATAACGTGGTTATTTCTGAAGCCTTCTGGTCATTAAAATATGTCTGACTGCTTGCTTATTTATAAAGACAGGTCCCAGGTTCAACTATCCTGTCTGTGAATAGAGGAATAAGCAATTACTAGGACAACATTCACTGTGAAATGGTCAATCCTTTTTCCATCACATGTGGAAATACAGAAGTGAGAACGAAAGTAATTTTTAATCATTTAGGACTCAGAGCACAAAGCTCAGGAATCTGACCTAATAGAATTGTATTACCATTGAAGCAAAGGATGAGAATTTCCCTGAAAAGAAATGAGCGATTCTTGTCCCTTTCAATACTCACCACTGTCCTCAGTTTTCAGCATCTGTTGAAACTGTCTGAATTGACTTTTGGTTCAAACTCTTCACTCTCTCTGGCATTTTGTAGAAGTAGCTCTGTAGCTGCTGCTTGGATTGGCAAAGAACTGAGTGTCACCAATGTGCTGAACAAATGCCACAACTCGACAGTCACATCATATCTTTCTTGCGTAGATATCAAGCTGCTTCACAAAACATGGAAAGAATTCTTAACCTTGCCTTGGCAGACAACACACCCAAGGCACAGAGCTAAGTGATTTGCCCGGGGTTGTACACATGCTGTTGGCACATTGGTGAATAGACTGTAAGCGCACCCTAAATTCTGATCTAGCATCCCCCTGCTCGACAGCATTAACCTCTGACTAATCACAGCCAGTTCCCCTGGGTACTCCCACTCACCTCAGTATGGAAGGCTCAGGATCTCCCCCTGGATGCTGGTGCTCCTGAGGCACACACGGCTGCCTGGCGTGTCCCTTTCCATCTGCCTTTGAAGGAAAGGAAGCAGCCACTGCGTGTGACCCCGTTTGTTCCTGCCAGCTTGCACAAATGCATGATTGCAGTCGGGTACATTGGAGGTGATATAAAAGCACATCCATCTGTAACAGAGACCACTAAAAGATGTGCTGTAATCATCACTGCTAACCTCTGTCCTGCATGAGCAGATTAAATTGTTTTAAAATGTTTGAACACAGCACTCATTGTGATCAATGTCATTCTGTTGATCAGATCAGTGGGAATGAAGACTAAAGCTCCATTTACTGAACAACAAATATTGGCTGTGTTTCCGAAACAGGCCAAGGGCTTATTGAAAAGAATATTGATTGAGCCAAGAAAACATCGAGCAGTTATAAAAGTTTAATCATATTCTCATTCAAGCCTGCCTTCAGTGCCAGGAATTAAAATTCTCCCATCTCCTGAGGATGGAAGATATATTTCCATAATGTTCTGTAGGCCTCCAATGCTTAGCATCTGTACTGAATGGTGGAATTATTCCTTGCAAGTGATTTAGCTGAGATACATGGTGCTTTCTGCACCAAGTGTACAAATTATGCACAAACAAGCTGTGATTTCTTGAGTGTTTCTCATTTGCAATTGTTTAACAAAGAGCTGGGCGAGCCAATGTTAGCCCAGAAGGTAATGTTGAAGTGGTCAGAATAAATATTTGGTCTTCATGATTGAACAACATATTCCGGGTCCCTCAAATCAGATGAAATTCTAATGACTCCTCAGATAGAAAAAATTGGTTTCACTACAAGAATGTATCTATGTCTTTATTAGAAAACTGCTCATAAACATTTACTGTTGCCTGAGAGAACTACTGTATGCAGGGAGCAAAAGGCCATGTTCAGAGTGGCACAAGTGCTGTGGCAGTGTCTGGCTATGAAGTGTTTGCCAGGAGAAAAGAGAAAGTTGTTTTTCTGGGCTGTGGTTGTGAAGACTTACACACCTCTGCACACCAGGAAGTCCTCACACATGCTGCTGTGTTCTCAGGGAACTTAGCAGGTTCCTGGCTAAGTCAGAGTCATGTGGCATGCACACCTACATGTTGTAAAATTGACTTACATCCTAACCCAAAAAAGGGTTTGCTGTGCATCCTTCCCCCTTTGCAAAGCTTGTAAGAATTCATGGCTGCAGGGTCAGTGGGCAGCATAGCTTTACAGACATATCCTGATTGTCTCAGAGCTCTGACTCCTACTGCAAACTGTGGACTGTAAAATGAGGATTATAACTTCCTGGGCTCATAGGCTTCAATTTTCTTTGTCTGGCCTGTCACTTCTGAGATGCAAAGGACAGTTGCATTGGTATATAAAATTCTGAATTTTTGTCCTTCTTCCTTCTGTGAGATCTCTTCAAGGAAGTAGAAGGAAATTTCATACATGAAGAGTACTTTAAAATTAAGGTAGGGTTTGTGTGAAGGTGGCTGAAGAATTGGGGTGCAAAAAAATTAAATCAAAAGGGATAAAAGACCTGGAAGCAAGTGCTAGGTAGAAAATAAAAACGTGTGATGCATTGGTAGGGGCAGCTTGGGTGCAGGTAGATACAATTAGGAGGAAGGTCAAGAGGAACAGGGAAAGCCTTGAAAACCAGCAACAAATGCACAAAGTGTGGATGCATGGAGGCCCTTTTCTCAAGGCAAGAAGAAGGAACATCTCCCTGCCTGAGAAAAAAACATTAAGCAACACAAAACCAACAAGAAGAGATAAACTAATGATTTATCTGGGAAGGAAAAAATTGAAGTAGCAAGTCCAGAGCACAGGGCTCTGCAGAGCTGTGTCCTAAGGCACCTGGCCTACATCCATCTAACCCTCATGGATTCATTCTGCAGTACCCCTGGCTCCAGCTGTACACCCACTATACAAGCCAGTACAGAGCTTCCTAATGGAACCTGTGCTTGGAAATGCCTTGTTTGAGGACACCTTCCCAGTCTGCACTGTTACACTGTGCACCTTCACATCATCCAGCACCCCTATTGTCCAACTCTGAGCTGTGCTTGTGTTTACTGTGCTACTTCGACAAGATGAATGTTGTGTTCCCCATCACTTAACCCAATATGTACAAAGATTCAGTTTGTTTTTTGGCACAATTAAATTAAATAATTCAGAAAGAAAACAAAAGTATTGCTTTTTCTGCCTTACTCTTACAATGCATGAGGTTAGCATTTATTTGCTTAGACATTCCTCTGGGATTAGAGGAGGTCTGGTAAGGTCAGCACAGACCTACACTGTGAGGTGTGGTGTAAAATCGTCTCAGCAAGGAGATGGGTGCTGGGAGGGAGCAAAGGAGCTGCTAGTGAAGGGGTTGTACCTTTTGTTTTAAAGGATTACATGGATTAGCAGCATGTGGAGAAACAACAGCCGATCAGGAATCATTTATAGATACATAGTAGGATTATTTATAGAAGGGAAATTAGAGCTGGATTTATATAGCTCACTCTATCTGGGCCCCATATTACTACAGAGGTTGTAGTGATATTAAGTCTCAATAAAATCTCCTTTAAGAAAAATTCTGCTTATTTGGGCTGCTCTATCTCTGCACTCTTTTCAGTATCACAGAAACATGTGGAGATAGACTTGTAGCCAAATACTAATCTTGCAAACTCCACAAAAGTTAACTAACACCATCTGTGGCAGTTTTTACTGCAAATTACCACAGCATGTGAAATGCTTCTCAGTGATTAGTAGAGCTTTGTCATGGGAATAGTGTCACAAGGCCTCCTTGCACCATGGCTCTCATTTCCAGATGTCTCTGTTTTAGATATATAGGAAAGGATGCTTGATTATATCTCTTCAGTGAAAAGGAAGATACTTCTTCTTAGTGTGCTTTGAATGTTAATGCAAAGCAGAAATGAAAGAAATTAAACCAAGAAGAACAAGCAGCACATATGTAAGCAAAAAGTCTTCTCCATCACAAAGCTACTCCCCAGATGCCGAAAAACCATTTTTATCTATCCCCTCCTGCTTGTTCTCAGGGTCTGTTTCCCTCTCCCTTGATCTTGCAGTAGTGCTTTGGACAAGTAGAAGAAGGCAAGAAAGGATTTGGAGGGGGAAAAACCTCACCTCAGCAACAAGCAGACCAAAACAGTGGGAACAGAAGAAAAGACATGAATAATCAGTGAGTCCAGAGGAGAGCCACCAAGATAATTAAAGGGATGGATCACATCATCTAGGGGAAAGGCTGAGAGAATTGGGATTGTTCAGCCTAGAGAAGAGAAGGCTTTGAGGTGACTTAATTGCAGCCTTCCACTATCTGAAGGGCACCTACAAGAAAGATGGAGAGAGACTTTTTAAAAGGGCAGGTAGTGATAAGACAAGGGGGAATGGCTTCAAACTGAAAGAGGGCAGGTTTGCATTAGATATTAGGAAGAAACTTTTTTCTGTGAGGGTGGTGAAACTCTGGAACACGTTGCCCAGGGAAGCTGTGAACCCCCCATCCCTGGAAGTGTTCAAGGCCGGGTTGGGTGGGGCTTTGTGCAGCCTGGTCTAGTGGAAGGTGTCCCTGCCCATGGCAGAGGGCTTGTAGCTGGATGATCATTAAGGTCCCTTCCAGTCCAAGCCATTCCATGATTGTGTGATTCTATCATTTGTTGGACTGTTACCTCCTAACTTTTATATCTGCAGGACAGTAATTTCTTGCACCTCCATCCTCCTTTTGTCCGTATTAAAACCATTGATTAGCCTTTAGTCCTGGCAATTACTTCTTGCCTAATATGCACATTTGGCTTCTCTCCAAAGGTGTGGCAGCATTTGGCACTTTTGTAGAGAGGAGGCTGTGAAGGTGACAGCAGAACACATCCTGTATCTCAGTGGGCACAAATGTGCTTTCTACCACAATCAAACCCACCAGAAAATAGCAAGATAAGATTTATAATTGTATTCTCCAGAGGCATTTACTAACCCTGGCAGACAGAACACAGGTTTCTGGGAGCCTCCCTTTTTGGGGAGCAACACTATGCATTTATTTTGCTTGATTTTTTTAATATAAGCTTCTCAAGATAGTGGGTCTCATGCTGACCTACCACTACAAGAACTTTCTCTTTCCACTGACGATCTAAGAAAAAACAGTTCCTGTCTTAGGTACTTGGGAATCTCACCATCATAGATAATGAAAAAAGTTGACTGATCCTTAAAAAGCTTGGATTTTTTTGTGTATTTTGTGTATTTTTTCATGACTTAGAAGATGACTAAATTATTATTGTATTCTTCCCTAGAAGCTGATTGCTAACTGACACGGCCATTAGAGGCTGAGCTGGTGAGCAGGATACAAAAGGGAAGACTGATCTAATTAAAAAATAAACAAGGACAAGGGAAAAAAGATCCTCTTTTGATATAAGCATCCTTAGTATAATGAGAACAATAAAAACATGTTTAATTGCAAACATTCAACATTTTCTTCTTTTTGCAGCTTTTGAAAAGTGAGCTGTGGTTTAAATCTGAGGGGATTTGAAATCCTCCAGGATAGAAGCAATTTGTTAAATATTTGTAATTTAAATAAAAAGAAAAGGAAAAGTGCAAACTCTTCCAATATTGTCCAGAACCATTAAAGCTAAGTGCCGGAGGTATGCTGCAAGTGTGAGAAAAGAAAAAAAAAAGGCTCACATAATTTTTATTGCTTTGGGGACAAGGATGGAAGGGGCATGTGAATGGATGGTAAGAATGAAAAGCTGTGCCTGAAGCCTGATGGGAGTTCAGTCTCTTTTGATACCCTCAAAACTGTGTCAACCCTTTCCATGAATATTTCATTGGTTTTTAAAAGGAAAAGGGTCTTGAATCTAATACCTCACCTGTTTTTTAAAAAATGTTTTCAAAACACTTATTTCATTCCTTCCCTGCATTCTTCAACAGTAGCCCACAGAAATACATAAAAGGTTAATAAAAGTGCTATATAACAGGTTAGTAAGAGTCTGAATAAATCAAGAATTTGATATGTTCTTTAGATGTTAGCGAAGAAATTCTGTTCTGGTTTGGAATCAATGGGATCATTGACTTGTATGGGACCACAAATGTACTATAAGTTCATATTCATTTATCATTCTGAACGTATTTTGAGTTTTCCAGGAAAGGTGAAATTTAAAACGTCTATAATTGCTATGTATATGCTAGTGGCTTATGGGATAGGAGAATAAAATAGTAACCATTTTCTCTTTATGTCAGTTGTCAATTGCCATTCAGAGGGCACATAGTGACTTGTGAGGAAGAGTTTACTGTATTCCCTAAATAAATACCAGTTTTCTGCATTATGGAAAATACTGCATGTCAGTGCATCGTTTGCTACCTTACTAACTTGCACAAGCTAATGAAAATAATCTAGAGAGGAACAATGAAATGTACCTTTGTTTTATTGAGCTGTTGAACATTCTCAGTGAATAAACAGAAGACACCTTGACTAGGTAGTTCCCTTGGTATTTGAGAAATCAGGTGCAGTACCAGTGCAGAAGAAACTGCTGGGCAGATTATCACTATTTCAGGTGCTTTATTTTTAACATTGCTAATCTGATTTATTCTGAATGCTGGAAAATTTCAGAAGACTGTTCTAGTTTGTACCTCTGCACAGGAGATGGTAAAGAGATGACAGGCTAATGTGTCTGACCTCTTTGGAGCTTTACCTTCAGGGCATTGTTGGGAAAGTTTTTCAGGGCAGCAAGGAGAGCCAAATTTCAGCCAGACCCTCAGATTAAGTACCATATACTTTCTGTTTTTGTTGTGCACTTGTTGTCAGGTATTGTCTGAGGTACAGAACATGAACATGCCTCTCCATAGCCTCAGTCTCTTCTTCCTTTTCCTCTTTTCCATACTTTGACATTTAGATTTTCCTTTAGAATATGTCCCTTAGGGACAGAGATTGTCACATCATGATATTCCTTTGATGAGGCCTGATCTTTGCTACCTCCTTTCCCTTTTAAGGTTTCTTCCCCTGCTTCTTTTCCTCTATGATCTTTTCGGATGTTCTGTTCTCCATCCAGTCCTCCCTCCCAGCGTCCCCAGTATTCTGCACAGGACACGAGTTTTTGTAAACAATGCAGCTTGAAATGCGACAAAAAATTCAGGCCTTCCTTTCAAACTGAAGCCAGATAGTTTAGCAACTCAAAAGTTATTGTTTCAATACAGCATTGTTTTTAAGCACAGTAAAAACTGCCTAGCAAGGTGTCTTAAATTTTCTTACAGGTTGTGGACTCCACATCCTTGGAGGTGTTCAAAGACCAGGCTGGATGAGGCTCTGAGTAAACTGGACTAGTGGAAGGTTCTCTGCCCATGGCAGGGGATTTGAAACTAGGAGATCTTTAATGTCCCTTTCAACCCAAACACTTCTATGATTCTGCTACAGGGGAGTTGGAAATAAATATTAAGTAGTGATGCAGCAAAGCCTTTAGAATAAATAAGTTACCTTTGCTGGCTGGCTGACTCTTCTGTCACATGGCTGCTGTAAGGCAAAAATCAGTGCAGGCCTAAGCAGAAGATGTCACTTTTCAGGTCGATCCATGTTGTCCAATGGTGATCCATATAGCTGAAGTCCAACTCCTGGCCCTGCGCAGCACCATCCCCGAGTCACATCCTGTGCCTGAGAGCATTGTCCAAACACTTGCTGAGCTCTGTCAGCCTTGGTGCTGTGGCCACACTTCCCTGTGAAGCCTGTTCCAGTGCCTGACCACCCTCTGGATGAAGAAGCTTTTCTCTCTCATGCCAGTAAAACGCTAAAATAGCACCCTGTGGGTTCAAGCAGCCCTCAGGATCATCAGGTCAGCAGTGCCCTAAACCACAAGTGTTTGCTAAGGTGTGTACATAACATGCACTGGCACTGGGCTTTCTTTTTCCTTTTCTGCTGTCTGCTCAACTAGCAATAGGCATTCTGATAGTCAGGTCAACTTACAGCAGACCTTCATGACTACAAATCACCTCCAGAATGATGAGTTGCAGATTCATGTTGTTTCAGAACAAGATTTTGGGAGGAGGGGTCACACTTGAAAGGTTTTCCATGTGTCACTGATATCACTTGATGAGCAGCTGACAAGTTTAGATAGAAGTTATGGCTGTAATGCATTTATCTCAAGCAGATGTTTATCAAATTGTGTTTAAGTAGTCAAAGGAAATGTATATTAATCAAATTAGAAAAAAATATTAGATAGAATCTGATATATTGTTGCAAACGTGGAGTTACTGTAGGTAAATAATTTTTGAAATGATGTGCCACAGTGTTTATATTAAAATACACAGATACTTGCATCTTAATTACACAGGTTTCTGCTAAATGATTTTAGATTAATGTAGGAAATGAGCATTTCAGCTACACCTTCCCAATTTACTCTAACAAAATAGGGCCAAGAATTTCCTTACATACGTTGTTTTATAATGCAACACAGAAGTCTCCCAGAATTGATAATTCACTTCATATAATTACAGTTATGCAGAAAAATTAGGCAAATTTAAATGGAAATACTCTTTTTTAAATCCACTTATTTAAAAAAAGTCAGTGTATATAGATAGTAGTTATTTTTCCCAGTCTATCGCTTCATTAGTTTAAAGCCAAAAATCCCAAACACAGCTGCTTCCATACACCCAAGCTGCTTAGGTTGGACATTTAAAAAAAAATATTGTAAAGCCAATTCTGAAGGACATCACTTCATAGGCTTTAAATACAAAAGCATGAGACTAAGAACAGTGACTTTCTGAAGTCTGGGTGTGAGAAAACTGACAGTGACATATTTATGTGTCAAAGATGAATAAATAAAA
Organism: Eopsaltria australis; assembly: GCA_034509425.1. Classification (NCBI taxonomy): domain Eukaryota; kingdom Metazoa; phylum Chordata; class Aves; order Passeriformes; family Petroicidae; genus Eopsaltria; species Eopsaltria australis. Next base: position 1,943,406 of record JAVTVJ010000280.1, read on the forward strand.
GAACTTAAAATTCAAAGCATCAGCAATCTCATACATCATTTTATTTTTAAAATTTTTTCTTATTAAGGATATAAAAGATTCAAATGTCAGAACTATAATGTCAGAACTGTTTATAATGTCAAGTGATGCATGTTGCATATTCTTTCTATATTCCATTGATCAACCAGAAGCTGGGATAATAATTGCAGATGATGGAGTACATTTCATGTGCAAATGGACATGGATTTGAAGTGAATTTGGAAGAAAAAGTCTTTCATATTGAAGTCTTAATAACTGTTTTGTTCAACCTGCACCAATTCTTGCATGAATTATTTTGCATAATTCTGATGTTTCTAACAATAATTATTATTAGTGTGATGCCTGCAGGGCATTGTCAGGGAAGGAGAACTTAGTCTTATGATATAGTATACTAATTTGATAAAACTTGTTACAGACTTGAGAGAGAATCAATCCTGATGAAACCAGAAAGAACTATAATTTTCCCTTTGCACACATTTCATGCCATTCCATTTCAGCTTGTAGAATTAATCTTGTTATTTACAAAGTAAGGTGGTGTTGTTTTGAGCCTGCATTCCTAAAAAAATGAAGAATATGTGATCATGCCATCTCCAAAAGCCTTCTCTGCAGTCCTGGCTGCCACCTTCAGAGACAATTACCAACCAGCTTGACAGGAGGTGGAAGTCTCAGAAAGACTCAATTGCTAAAAGCTTTCACTCAGGTATTTGGGCAGGGCAAAGATACCAAAATTAGTTAGGGAAAGGCTGTTTGTTTTGCAGGAGTACAAGTTACCCTATACCTCTTACCTTTTGTCTCATGCAGCCACAGCAAAGAGCCCAGTAAAAACATTTTTTTCCAAAGGAGGATGTACAAGTCAAAGAACACAAATCTCTGGGAGTGCTTACAAAATTATTTGGGTTTTGCTAGTCTTTGAACTTCTGATTTTGCTTTACAAAGACAACAAAATTTAATTCCAACACTTTTATAAAAGGTTAATTTGAAAGAACAGTGGCTGAGCCTGGAACAAAAACATCAAAATATCACATTATTTTAATTTACAAATATAATAAAATCAAGAGTAATTGAGAGCTTGTTAAGGAGGATACACATCTTGGGAATATTAAGCTAACTGAAGTGTTTCCCAGAGAACTTTATCCAATTTTGAGCACTGATTAGAACAAATGTTAGGTTAATACAAAGCAGGCTTTGTTCTTAATTCATCTGGATAGAACACAGTCCTACCTATAAGTCTGTGCCCACACTTTAGATAGTAGGTTAAAGAACACATTATTAAAAGAAAAAAAAATTACTAACTTTATGTCTTCTAGAAAAGTTGCAGTTTTCATTATTTTTATTATTTTATTGATTAGTCTGAACAGAAGAGAACTTGCTGTTTTCAGTTTGGATAGTGGTAATTTTCTTCATAGTAGCTGGTGTGAGCCTGTGTTTTGGATTTGTGACCAAAACAATATTGGTAACACGAAGATGTTTTCATTACTGCTGAGAAGCACTCGCACAGTGACAAGTCCATTTCTGCCTCTCACCCCACCCCACCACTGAGTGGGCTGGGGGTGAACAAGGAGTTGTGAGGGGACAGAGCCAGGACAGCTGACCCCAAGTGACCACAGTGATGTCCCACACTATGTGGAGTCATGCTCTGCATATAAAGCTGGGTGAGAAGGAAGGGAGGGGATGTTCAAAGTGATGGCATTTGTCTTTCCAAGTCACTGTTATGCTTGATGGATCCATGCTTTCCATGAAGATGGCTGAACATCTGCCTGCCTATGGGAAATGGTGAATGAATTCCTTGCTTTGCTTTGCTTGCTCGCATTTTCTGTCCATATTAAACTGTCTTTATCTCAGCCCACAAGTTATCTCACTTTCACTCTTCCACTTCTCTTCCCCGTCCCACTAGAGCGGAGCGAGTGAGCAGCTAACCAGGGTTTGACCACAACATGTTCACAGAGACCAAATAAGTTACTTTTACTGCATCAAATACCTTTTCTATTGTATGCAGGCAAAAGTTTGTTTTTTTTTTTCTGTGGCTGCCACAGTCATTGCAAGGGGAAGAATAAAGAAAATAAAAGAAGACATATGAAGAGTGAAAGTCGTTACTCCTGGAGAAGGCTGCTCAGTATTGCCTGGACAGGCTTTCACAACATCAAGCTCTCTGAATATAACCATCATTATCTTCCTTGAAATGATGAAACAGAGACCACCTCCATGACTGGATCCTTCACACGCTGTTTCTCCTGCCGTTCTGTATGACTTTGAGTACGTTGGAAAGATCAAAACTTTTTGTAATCAATTCCATTAGGGCTGCGTCTTTCTCCACACCAGTGATGAACTCTTCTAAGGTCAGTTCCCCTAAAACAAAGTCAGATACTCTTTAGAAACTGAGAAACCCAGCAATCTCTCCAGCAAACACAAGACCACTCGTGCCAGATGGAATCCCTTATGAAGTTGCTGATAGGCAAATGCAGGTAGAGAATTTGCTAATGTTTTCTCACACTCTGCATCAGTCAGATCCTAGAACTCAGACTCCCTTGATTTTCTGTTAAAACAGGTCAAACACAGCTTTCACTGACTTCTGAGACAATTATCAATGCTCGTAAATGTGTGTAAAGGGGCACTAATGAAGCCTGTATCAGGGCTAAATTTAGATGTACTGGCCACTTCTCACTGAGCTAACTGGAATTTATCTTAGAGCTGGTTTTAAAAGAGATTAGGGTGTGATTTGCTAAGGATTACTGGGCATAGTCCCTGTGTTGACTACTAGGATTATTTAGAGCCATGATCAGATGTAGGGAAAAAAAATGCAGCTAAGTGGTTTGATAGATAAATTCTTCCAAGGAACTGAAATGGCCATTTAGAGTGTGATTCTTTTGGGCTCATGTCAAAATCAGCTAATAACTTGGAAGTTTCAAGACAATGATAAAATCTCTTTTACTGAAGAGTAGGAATATTGTTTAGTGTTCTTCCTATTTTCCTGCTCTTTTCCCTGTCAGCAAAGGCCAGTTCTATGCATGTGTCTGTCTGCATAGTACACAGAAATGTACACAGTTCTCTATCTAGGGGTTATTCCAGTGATGCTGTTTTACCTTGGGAGGAGAAATAGATCTTGGTTTAATAAGAAGAGCCAGATTATTTTCTCTGAGAATGGTTTAACGTTTCTTGTTAAATTCCCAACAATGAATGATTTCTCAGTAAAAAAAGAAATGACAAGGGCCAGGCAAAGAGGAAAATAGCTGGATGAGTTAAGGCCCCTGGGTGCAGGGGAGCAGCAATTCAAGTCATGTGCATGTCTGGTGAATGCTTAGCTAGCTGACTTTTGGCAGTTTACAGGTTTAAGTACTCCCTGTAAGGTTTTTTTGTGCCTTGGTTTTTGTCCATGGCAGCCTTGGAAACTTCATCTGATATGAAAAAGGAAAATGATCAGCATTTGAAAAATGTGAAAACCACTTTCTAGCCATGGTCAGTAAAGGTTGCATTCTGTTTAGTCACATATGTCCTTGCTACACTGGTGACAGGCTCGTATAAAGAGGAAAGTCATCATTTGACAGAAGTCCTGGTTTGTAGGCTTCAGTGAAAGTACTAAGACCCTGTCCAGGAGCTGGCATGTAGAGCCCTGAGGAAGTTTGTATTTTCTTTTTTCAATAACAGCCTATATAATCATTCCTCAAGCAGAGACAGAACAAGCCATCTCTGTACACTTGCATGCACCATCCTGCTTCACCACTTATTCATCCTCTGAACTGTCCTCCTGTCCCAGGCACTCCTCTTAGCTCCCTTCTTCCCTCTGTATTGCCTTTGACCCAGGTCTTTGGGTGGATGGGGTTCCTGGGCTCATCACATGGACAAGCTGCACCATTTTCCTGCTTATTCAGGTCAACTGGTCTTGGATTCCCTCCTCTTGATCCCAAGCTATATATTTTGAAGTACCAATAGCCACGTGCAGGCATACAAACCACACTGCAGCTGCCAGATGTGGTTACAATGGCAGGCCCAGACTCACTGCCGCTGTGACAGGCCTCAGATTTCCATGACATAATGAAAATCAATTGCAAAACCAACAGAAGGTTTGTTTGAAGAATACAACCCATGGGATTATTTATTGTATATTAATGTAAGGAAGGACTTGGCAATTTATTTGTCTAGTTGCACTTTTCTTTAATAAGCTACAGGGAGGTAGCATAGTTGAGGCTGAACTTGGTAGATCTTGGCCCATTCCTCAGGACGAGCTAGTCCTGTTGCTTTCCAGCAATTTAAAAACTAAGAAACTATGGAAAACAGTTTGAAATGGTACCATTATGAACATAATCCTGAATATATCATGTCCTGGATTTTCCTTGCTAAAATATGTGACACAAAAGTTATTTTTTCAGTTGATGGTCTAGCTCAGATACAACTATTACTTGCAGTAAATGTATTATCAAAGAAGTGAATAATCATAGAATTTGGGTTAGATTTTTACTGTGTTATTTGGACTCTTTTCATAGTTTGTCTTCACCCAAAGGGTGGGCCAAGGAGGTAGGTCAAAAAAATCCTCCTCTAGTGCGTCTCCACAAGCATCACAAGACCACCGTTTATAGTCTGATTACATATTGCAAACAACTTTTTAAAAGAGTACCTCAATACACTAAATAAAATCATTAAAATGCCCCTCCCTCTGCCAAACTGCCCAAAATTCCTGTCTGTGAACTGACTTTGCTCTTTTTTGCGTAGTTGCCAGTGGAAGGAGTATTTTCATGATTAGAAATGTGGGGGGGAACATTCATCCATAACTAGTTTTCAATTAGAAACAACTCTGAAGCAATGAAATGAAATTATAGTTTCCAAATGCAAGACCAATTGGCTCAATCTAGTATCTTGAGGAAAAAACAGGAGCATGTGTCTTAGCATGTGTTGACAGTCAGCCTTCAAGGAACATCCAATATGCTCACCAATCTTTAGAACATGCTAGAGCATGTGCAGCCATGCATCTTTTTTGTTTTTTAAAGGATTTATACTAGATTACACCAACACAAATATATTACACCCCCACCACCAATCATGCTTTCATTTCGCTGTGCAACCAGAGAGCTGGCATTTTGGATGAACAGTGCAGGACCTCTGTTTTAGCCCTTACTGCATGTAATTCCTTTGTCAGTTGACTTACACTTCACTTCTGTAAAGCTGAAGTAATAAGGGCAAAGTAGAACAGATTGAGGCTTTCAGTTATCTAAACCAGTCCATCCTTTACTTGCATGTTCAAATCCCTTCTTGCAGAGGAGTCCCTGCCAGTGCCAACAAAACCTAGATTCTTACCGTCATTGTTCACATCTATCTTCTGAAATATCATATTTGTGAACTCTTCAGCAGTCATGTTGGTGTAGCCATTAATAGCCTGGATAGCCTGAGGGCAGAAATACTGGAAGTTATTTCAGATTTTTTCCCATCAAGTTGTGAAAACAACAAACTGGCAGCAGCAGTACTTGAAATGCAACTCTTTAGTTCACCAACCCTTTCAGAAATCACTAAATAGATAGCTAATACTAAACAGATATCTATTTCAAGTAACTCTTCAGTAATGAGGACTGGAAATTTAATTAACATAACACAGCCTGGAGATTACAGACTAATTTGCATATCTGTGAAGGTCTGAAGAACCATGTGACACCTCTGCTCTGTAATACACTTCAGATTCCACATCAGCATTTTTATCTGGCCCTAGAGAGTTCTGTGCCTTCAGAGAGTGCCCTATGGTCTGTGTGATTTAAATGCAGTATTGTTTTTCCCATCTGAAAGCACATGCAGAGAAAGCCTAAGTAATTTTTCTATTAAGACATGTTTAATTTAGTAATCACAATTAAAGTCAGACCAGCAGTCCTGGAAGTTTGCAGAGTTTACTTGTCCTCCAGAGAAGTAAGGAAATCAAAAGAGTCACCTCTACTTTTTTTTTTTTTTTTTTTTTTTTTTTTTTTTTTTTTTTTTTTGTGGCGAAAGGACTCAGCATTTGGAGTTAAGGTATGAATGTATGCTTTTGCAAAATTGTAACCCATTGACTGGGAAAATATGTGCATATATAAACATGCATATACATTATATAATGGGCGCACTACAGAATTTGTTTTTCTGCACTTGAATTATCTTGAGGTGAACTGTTATTGAACAAGTCACTGTATGTGGCACTTGTTTCTTTGGATGTCTCTTTCCTAATACTATATTAGACCTCATTATATTTTAAAACAATGTAATTTAAACCTATTCAGCACTGATACGGAATTCTTGACCATCACTGTCTTTATTTTGCTTTACAGCTTTTTATAAAAGTAAACTTAATACACCAAATAAGACTGTAAAAATGAAATGCTCAGAATTTTTGTCTGTTTCAAAAAACAGCAAGAATTTTCCAAAAACAGTTACATAAGCTTGTTTCTATTACTAATTCATACTTTAGGTACTTTTGGTGTTTTATATGTCTGACCCTTCCTGCAGTCTTTAGCAGAAAATTGTATCGCTTCCACAGTTAAATTTGTTGCAGTGCTAAGAGTAAAGCAGTGGCTCCTGAAGTATTTGAGTCACTGACTACCACAGAATCCCCTTAAATAGTAAAATACTGGGCACTGAAAGGATGCCTGGTTATCTGGAAGGAGTTTTCATGGTCGATAGTCATATGCTGGTCCACAGTTTGCATAGCTGTAGAGACAGATTTAATTTTAATTGGACTGTTGTGTTTCTAAATTAATGTCTCAGATATGACACATCTTTTTGGACAAGCCCTTGTTTACTGATGCTTATTATAAGCTGGACACTCCTTAATGGCTGTGAGCTTGTTTTTGTTTTTTTTTTTCTTTTAGAGCCCACCATTTTTAATCTAGTCTAGGTCAATGACTTAGGCAGGTTTAAGTTAAAGTTCTTATACTCTAAAAGAGATGAAAACACACAGAGGTCTAAACTGGTTTTAAACCCAAGTAGGTTAAAAAGAAATATTCTTTACAATGAAAGGATTTTAATTTTCATTTTCATTTTGGATAAAACCCCAGACAAAACACTGTTGACTCATTGGCTCTGGGTGAAAATTAACAGAGAATATCTGCAAAAGAAAGATTTCATTAGTTTCAGAGACGAAATCTGCAAGATTCAGCCTCTCCTTCTACCTTTAGAAAGCTGCTCTTAGGTGATCAGCTTTATTTGTATGACCCAGTAGCTCCATCTGGCTCCAGTTCCTCTGAATTTTGGCAGCAGCTATTTCAAGTCTCTAAAGTGACTGGCTTGGCACCAGCAGTAATGCTGAATCCAGGGAAAGGACGTTCCTTGTTTGTTATGACATTAAAACTCTATTTAGGTTTGATGGTCCCTGCAGCAAAACTTTGATCTGTAGTGAGTCCTGTACATTTAGGGAGCAGTATTGAGTCATGTATATTTGTAAGGAGCCCTAACATACCTTTTGGATGAAAGCAGCTAATGAAGAGCACAATGTTATTTCATTAGAGCAAGTTGAAAATTATGAAGATAATTTTAAGGAAAGAACTGCACTACTTTGGTTTTATGGGTTTGAAGTGGGCCCATTTTCTGCACAATTTTGAAAGTATTTTTATCCAAATGTCACTGCATGATTTAATAGTAATATTATATTTCCATGATTTAGTTTTAAAACAGGGGTAATGGCATTTGTAGTAAACAAATCTAAAAGCCTTCAAAAAAATTAAAATACTGTAATATTTTGATGACATCTATATTTTTCTTGATGCAAGATCAGTTTGAGAAGCCAGTTTTCCACAATAGACTGGCACATATACTGGTAACCATCTGTTGTATTCATTATGCTGCTACAGTTCTACCTTGCCTTATAGTGTAGTTTATCACAGTAATGTCTCTACTGTTTCTACAGTATTTCACTTTCAGTAAAGTATTTTATCTGTAGAACTGTGGTTTAAAGTAAAATACTACTTAGATGTGTTCAATAAGGAAGAAACTAATGTCAGGAGTGTCACTACTAGCCACTGTTAATTCTGGTTTTACAACCGTGAAACATGAGATAAAGTACAGACAATCCATTTACAGCACATGATGAACCACAGTTTCAGGGGCAATGCACTACATCAAATGCTCTTGCTATTGGTCATAACTTGCTTACCTTGAATATGCTTAATAGCTCTCTTTTGTCAATGCATCCGTTTCCATCAGCATCGTATAGCTTGAAATACCATTTCAATTTTTGGTCAATTTTGCCTCGTATAACCAAATTTATTGCAGCTATGAACTCCAAGAAGTCTATAAATCCGTCCTAAGAGAGAGAGAGAGAGAGAGGGAGAGAGAGAAAAAAACACACCTATTTAACAACATTGGTTTTCTGTTCTTTCTAGCAATTGCACAGAAACAGGTCATCAAATTCCCTACAATACACATTGATTTATGAAGCACCTTAACACAGAAATTCTTGTGGTATTAGAAAAGGATAAAAGGATGCGCTCAACTGGAAAAACTATAGGAAGAGGTGTTAGGAAGGACAGTTTTGTTCTCCCCTGAAATCTGGGGGTCATGGAGGTGAGGGACAAATCTGTTCTGAGCAATTGCTATTGACAGTTTTTAAAAGGAAAAGAAGCAGTTTTGTGGCAGACTGCCACGTGAAAGAGAGGAGTTTGGGATATCTGGTTTGGTACTAATGAGATATCTACAGTGGAGTTGTTTACATCTATACTGAAGAAGTATGTATGATTTCCAATGCCACAGAGCTGTTCCAGGTGTTCTTCATCTGAGAGTTCATCTAATAAGTGTTTTAAAATTGGAACCAACACTCTGGCATGAACCCTAAGTACTTGTGGTTTATCCAAATAAAAATCAGCTCTCTCTGATGGACATTTTGCATGGGATATAAAGCCTTAAAGTCATAAACTAGTCTCTAAATATTGAGGATTGGGGACATTTGTAAGGAGAGAGAATTTCAGATTGATTTAATTCATTATTTTCTTACTCCTTCACTCAAGCTACTGATAGAAGCCTGTCAAGGACAGGCCTCCATAGTCTGGTTCTTCTGTGTCTGTAAAAATGTGGTTAGGATGGAAGAAACAGTTGCTGAATTTGGAGCATACTTGCTCCAACTGTTTCTCATGTGCATACTAAAAGAATTAACAGCTGATAAATTTGGTCTTGTGATCAGAATCCAATTGGTCAGAATCCAATTGCTTGGAAAACCTTGGAAAGACTGTTGTCAGTTTCAGATGGCCTTTGACTGAAAAGAGAAGATTGGATGAGTATCCAGTAGGTTTAGCATGTCACTTAGTGTTATTGTCATACATCAACACACATCTTGCCAGTAGAGGTTTACAATCAGCAGGCATTAATCAGTACTCAATATTGTACTACAGGAAGAGAAGATGTGTAAGGATGCGGTGCAACTCGTTGCCAAAATCAGAATCCTAAAATCATTTAGGTTGGAAAAGACCCTTAAGGTCATCAGATCCAGCAGTTAACCCAGAACTGCGTCCCTAAATGCCACACCTTAGATATCTTTTGAAGGCCTCCAGGCACTATCAGTGTATTTTTGTGACAAGGAACCAAACATGTGAGCATGCAAAGAATGATGACAAACAGGAATTTATAAGGGCTAGAATATACTGAAATTGAGAGCTCTGCTGACCAGCCTTCCACTGAAAACAAACCAAAATACCTAAAACCATCCCCACACATCTACCTGCCTAGATTCAATCACAATAGATTGTGGAAGTGAATGCAGGTTCTTGAAGACTGAGTACATTTTTTTAAAATAGGAGTCCATCCTCTCTTTTTTTTCTTTCCTTTATTCTCCTTTTACATTCCTCACTGTTGTGCCCTCATGATGCTGATCTGGGTCAGAGCTCCTGGAAGCCCTTTGTAGTGCTTGCTTTGATTTCTGTGCAAGGCTGATCAGCAGAATGGCACCTAAGAGATAAATCCAATGTATTCAAATACACTGGATCCAGCCTTCATGCAGAAATGGTGTGTGCATAACTTGTGCAGACTGACCATTGCTTCACAGACCCTCTGCAGGTTCTCTGGTGGTTGCTTGTTTTGCTCTAATTGAAATCCCAAGCAAATGCAGGAAATACACCATTCAAACACTGTTTAAGATTAAATGAAATTTGACAGTAACTACATATAATTTTCAAACAAAATTAGGCTCAGTATTAAAAGCAGATGCTTAACCAAAATTGACATATCACGCACTACAAACTTAATCTTCTTTTTGGCACACTGACTTAAATTTCCATTTTGCAAGTATTATTTCAAGAAGGATCTCATAAAGCATTTTACTGGAGGACAAACTGTATTTTGCTGATTACATTTCCATCATCTGATTTGATCTATCTATTAAGAATGTGGTTAAATGCATTTCACATTGCTGCTTTTTTACTGCATTTCATACTGCTTATTGCAACTACAGATTGATTTTAGGAATGCTGGATGTCCATGACCAGATTAATTTTCTTCTTTCTCCCTTACATTTCAGTTGGGATTCTGGAAAATATTATTTTGTTTGCTTTCTTTCTGCATCTTGGTGTCACTACTGTTGCTCTGACAAAACATCAGAAGTTTGGACAATGTAATAACCAGCCTAATGTGTTTGGGTATGTAATTCTGATCTGATGGATTATCCCAAACAGGAAGGGACTCAAGGCCAGGGTCAAAAAACTCCCACCTCTGAAAAACACCTGGGAGAAACTGAAGTTGTCAGGAAAGCCCTTGCCACTTTCTGCAGATGTGCAAAAACTACTGGTGACATGGTAGCCAGCAGCCAGTTTCTATTTCTCAGGAATAGAAATACTGAGAGGGTAGACATGTTTGTCTACTTGATGTGGAACCAGAAGAATTTCATAAAAGCATTGATCAGAAATGTACTCTTTTCCTTTCTACACCAAAAAACATGCATTGTAGGTAAAAAAGAAAACATTTATGGGATGCAGGAGGCTACCGTGATCTTGTTACACATATGCAGAACTTTCTAATATAAAGAGAAATACTGCACTTTTTACAGTAGCATCTCAAAACACTACATTAAACAATGAAAACCACCATAACAGTAACCTATGAAGATCATCCTGTGGTTCTGTGAGTGCAGCAAATAATGCAATAAATATGTTATGATGTTATTAAAATAATACTGCTGGAGTGATTTACCCATCTGCTGCTGTATAATCATTCTCAATACAAATATCTAGGTAGGTCCTTATGTGTCTCTGGGGTCTGTAAAACACCTCTTTGCAGCATGCACAGCAACGTATCTGTTGCCTGTTAGGAAGTCGTTAATTCACAAGCAAAGGGCTACCGTAAGAATAATAAAATAAATTTTTAAATAATGCCCAACAACATAATAAGCAGAGCTGATTACCAGTGGTGGAAGATAGAAATTACTTACTTCTGGTGTTTTACTCTGTAATTGTCAAAAGGCATATTTGTAATATTTTTATTAAATGGAATCAATGCTAGTGAAACCTGCTTATTCATCAGCTTAGGATACAGGACAAATTTGGGTGATGGATGCATTTGTTCTGTGTGGAGGTTTCTTTTCCATGCCTATAAGGTGCTGCCTCTGCCTTCCTTGTCAGCAGCACATTGCCATGGGCACCTGTAGGAACTGTGAAGCCCTGCCTAAAGGAACAGAGGGACATGGAGTCAATTCACAGGGCACCCTTCTGGTTGTGGTGTGAAATAGAGGGACAGAACTCTCCTAATGTGGTTCTGAGGAATGGGCTGGAGACATACCAAAAAAATGGGTTCAGAACTTCTTGTACATGCCCCAAAGTCTTCTGTATGTCTATACATAGTAGGTTTAATAAAAATGTAGACCTATTTTTATTCTTTCAACAGCTTGACTGGATGAACGAGAAGTTTAAGGACACATTAGGGTTGTAAGTGTTTGTGCCCTTTGATACTGTGCTTTTGTAACTTGTTTTGCTTTTGCTGATGAGTGATTTTTTAAGCCACTTGCAACAGATTGATTCACACAACAAAGACAAAAGGAGACTCCAAAAATGGGAGGAGAGCTTGCTGATGGTATGAAATTGGTCCTCAGGGCACTACCATCTGCAACTGCCTAGGGCCTAGAGCCCATTTCAGTTTTTCATTAGCTACTTGATCTCCTGAGGAAAAAGGAATTTAATTTTGTCTTTTTATGAGAGGTTTTTGCTTCAGGCTGTCACTCTGGGTACCTTTGCTGGAGGCTGCTCACCATTATTTGGTGAGGACAGAGATGTGTGTCCCCTGGGGCAAAGCTGGGCAGTGAGGGACTGCCACATTATACAACGGCCATTAATGCCCCAGCCCTGGAGCTGTAGGAGGGTATTACCCTTTGGCTCCCAGAACAGCACTGCTAATCTTCACAGATCCTTAAAAAACTCTTAGGATTTCAAACTACAGAGATTAAAAATAATTGACTTGTCAGCTATGAATACAGAGCTGATCTGAAACAGCACAGTTATCCAAGGTTGTGCCAGAGTGATCTGAACTTGGGGTTTTGGCTGCCCAGCTCTTCCCTGAGAGTGATTTCCTGGCAGTGACAGTGCTGCAGGGATAGTCAGCCATCCCACACCACACGCCATGGCCACACATGTGGAAAGGGACAGTTTCTGTCCCTGAAAACCCTGTGGTGAGTGAACTCATCATCTTACTTGGACCTCTGTGGGCTCTACCAAGAGTCTATTCACAATAAGCAGTGTCTTGTTTCCAAAATTTGCTCCTGAAAGATCTCTAAACTCAATCTGACAGCAGGAGAATAACTGAAATTGTTTATCAGGATTAATAAATGTGCAAACATAGATGGTCCAGATATTTCAAACCTAGGGCTTAGGTCACTAAGCCACCTTCCTTCCCAACTGCCTGTCTTCCAGAATAGTCCTTAAACCTCTTAAGGCAGAGTGAGGAGGCGTGGGTCAAACAGCTCAGAATAACTGTGGAATTTATAGCTAATCCTGTGCTCTTCTTTCTTTCTCTCTGGGCCCAGTTTCAAATATAGCACTGCTTTCTCTGCCCTCAGAAACCTACAGGAGGATTCATTTCACTCCATTTCATCTTCCCCCATTTTGTGGAATGATAGAATCATGTAGGTTGGAAAAGGCCTCAAAGATCATCAAGTCCAACCATCCTTGGTTTGTTGTTGCTTCTGAGTACTTTCAGCTGTTCCTCAAAGGTTGCATATGCTATTATTGAAGAAATAAAGAGCTACTTGTATCTCTGATCCAGCCCTAGGATCTGATATTGGAGTGTGGGCTTGGACAGAGCTTCAGATACCAAACAGGCTATGGCCAGACTCACAAGTTTTGTAAGGAAACAGAGCTGGGATTTGTCATGGGGCAGATGAGCAAGCAAAGATTATTGAATAAGGATGAAGAACAAAGCAGGGAATTAGGAGCTGCAGATCATTAAGTGGTTTTGTAATCGTTGCATTCTCACTGTTACGTAAAGAGATGAGGCTGTATTGACCAGACTGTTACACAAGGTTCTGCTTTGCCCCGATGAAGAGAACCTGTGAGGTTTGGGGCTTAGAAATTACCAGGACATTTGTGTTGGAGGAGTTGGACACAGCTACGTGTCCTGGCTCTCAGACTTGTAGGCTACCCTGGTAAAACATGGTGAAATCCAAAATGTTAAGGTCACAAGATTTTATTTCTTTAAAATTAACAACTACCCCCTAACTCCCTGCTATCACTGACAATTTTCTTTCAAGATTACTGGGGAAGACAGGGAAGTCACCAAGGCATCAGGCTGGGCCCTCTGCCCAGGAAGGCTGTACTGAAAAGACCTATCCCTCTGCCCTCTGCCATCCTTTCCTGGATGCTGGAGTTTAGATTTCTGCACTCCTAATTTTGAGCCTTTGCCAGTGCTTTTATGAACATCTTTCCCAACTTAAAACAGTAGGTAAGAGAGGGAAAACACTAAACAACGCAGCCATGACAACGTAACACATTTTCCAGCAAATTCCTTGCTACTAATTCTAGCAGATTTTTCTTGTTTGACAAATCCAAAAGCGTAGCAGGACAAACCTCCAGGAAAAGTTGTCTTCCTTTGAAAGACAGGTGTCTGCCAAGGAAGGCAGGAAAACATATAACGCCTCTTCCCTCTGAATTACAACTTTGAAATTTAGGGGCTTTCAGGCAGAGATATGGGTAAAGGAATAAGAGCTCTTTAGTAGTATTTATAACAAGGCAATCAAACAACAACAGCAACAGCCACAAACAGAACCCAAACCCAGTGCCAGCCTTCTCTGGGCTGTGGAGCCCTTTCCCCTCCGGTGCAGTTCCGCTCTCAGCCGCCAGGGGCGCTGGGGGCTCCCGGCCGGGCAGGGCGGGTGCGGTGATTCCTCCGCTCCTGCAGGGGGCGCTGTGGCGCGAGCTCGGCCGCATCTTCCCCACACGGCAATGGCGGGGGGCCGGATGGCAAAAACGGACTGCAGGAAGAACCTCAGAGCAGCGGCTGGGATGGGAGAGGCAGGCACACCCCCCAGGGTGGCAAACAAAATGTAACAGAACTCCACAGCCTTAGCAGGAGCCGCAGGGGTCAGATGGACACGGGGTGCTGGGTTAGAGTGTAGCGAAGAAGCCCGAAGCAGCAGCAGAAAGCAGCGGGGCCTGGCCGCAGCACGCAGCCAGGGAGACGCGCCCGCCAGGAACAGGGAGGGGGTCGGGCTCCCAGGTTTTCCCTGAGGCATCCGAATAGATGGTGAGGGTCCTTCCCAGTCAGATCGGATGTTAATAAGGTCCCAGTCCAACAGCTGTAATGAGCAAAGGCTTGGCCACAGTAGGAGAAGCAAAGGAAGGACAAAAGCAAATGGGAGGACAGCGAATCCTCCGGACAGCAATCGCAGACCCTTCTCTGATAATGAGAGCGAGAGAGAGAGAGGAGCCAAGGCCAGCCCCTCACCCCCTAGCCAAAATCTAAATTATCTCTGCCCTTCCAAAGAGAAAACCCCCCAGGTAAGTGAGGAGCCAGCTGCACCCTTCACCCTTGGCCATTTCTTTTATCCCTCTTAAGTTCCAGTTGTTATTGTCTCTTACCAATGGATGGGACAAAATTCCATGAAAGAAACACAGGAAAAATCCTAACCCCCAGCAAAAGTACCCTGAAGACATACGCATTTCCTAGCGGCAAAGATGTTCTTTTTGGCAGATTTGGGTGCTTCTATATAATGCTCTGTGGATCTCAAGGGATGTATGAAAGATAGCTCTTAAAAGTTACATGCATATACTATCATTGCCTAAACTACTTGTATTATTATTGTAGACTCTTACTGTAATAACTCATTTATTCTTAATTACTATGTAAATAAATAGAAGAAAAAGACAGTTACGCTTTAAAAGAAACCTTAAATTTTCTTTAAATAAAAGAAGCACTTCCTGAATTGTTTCTATTAAAATTACTTCCCCCTTTATCTTCATCATAATTTAACAAGTAATATTTGAAAATAATTATGATTAATTGTTGAAAGTTAATCTCCATTTGCCTATTCACATAATGTGACAAAATTACAGTGCTACCTGATAATGGTATGCTCCAAATGCTTCTTAAGCTCAGCAAAAGATGCAGAATACAGTTGCTAATTTGTTTGCACTTAAATGAAGTTTTCAAAGAAACCATAACCTAATCCAGACCAGCTACGTTCGTTTCAAGGTTGTGTGATGCAAGGAAAATTCAACTGGAGTGTTAATTTGTAGCTCTTGTCTACTTGAATATTTTCAAATTTTGATTTTAAAGAGAAACATTTATTGGTAATTCAGATTACCCCTTTGGAATTGCAGAAAAAACCCAAAAACAACAACAACAACAAAAACACCCCAAAATCAAAGACGGCCACTGAATTCTGCAATGCTGTAATAGAAATCTGACACAGGCATTGCTTTAATGTCCCATTAAATTAAAGAATTGGCCTTCTGTGCTTGGTGGTACTGTGTCACTGCTGGGGAATTACCCCTGGTCTAAAACTTTAAGGTCATAACTCAAAACTCATAATGTTGAATCCTGCAGTCAAGAATTCAACTGTACTTGCATTAAGCAAGTGATGATTTTAATGATAATGTAGGCTTTTATCTGTAATAAAATTAACCGGTAATGACACATTATTATGGCATAAGTTTGTACTATCACAACAGTGTGTCCTATGACAAAGCACTAGAAAACAAAATTAAGGTTATGAAACTGCACCAATAACTGTATGATGTACTTATAATATTACAGAATCCTCATTTTTTTGGAACCAATATATAAAATTGAGTGTAAAAAATTTAGGAGGCATTTTTGGAGAAAAAAGGCATTCTTTAGTACAGTCTGTAAATAAATAGAGTAGTATTTGCAAACAGGTGAAATATTCATGGAACGTCGAATTTTTTATCAGGGCACTGCACCTTTCAAAGGCACTTAAGCATACTGAGAAAAATTAGGTTACTTCACTGCCTTGATCACAGCAAAGCATAATTTAACCTCCTCATTTACAGTAATCAGGGTAGTTACTTTACATTTGAGATAATTTTATGCAACATTACTCCAAATTAAGGAGAAGCAAATGATTTGGCTTTGTTGTTTTTGTTGCTTTTGTTGGATTGTGTCTGAAACTAATGGGAGCAGGATTTTTACGTGTCACCTTCAAAAAGTCCAAATGTATGAGGAAGTAAGAGCTGTAGATTTTTGTTACTTCTGACAGAAGAATTCTTTCTGTCTAAGATATATCTAGAGCCTTATTTTCTTCTAGCCCTAGTTTTTTGAAATAAAGGCTTTTATTGCTGACTACATGCAATAGCAATGACTGTCATAAAATGAAAATAAGCTTTCTAGGCTTTTCTTGTTGTGGAGACATTTATGAGGTGACAAAGCCTTCTTGAATCAGAAAAAGCAAGAGTTAGACTTCTTTGGGTGAAGTGGAAGTGCTGGGCCAACACAAGAACCATGGAAAAGGAATAATGTAAAACCTCCTGCCTCGATACAATACCAGTTTATATGGTTCTTTGGCTCATAGTGTAATGCTGATGTTGCTGCAACCTTGTTGCCTTGGCTAAGCTGGTTGTTTACAGCATGCTAAGAAAAGTGTCCAAGGAGTCATTTCAGGCTGAAGACATCCCTAAAGTTATGTATGTTACTGAGCTTATGTTTGCTCAATTATTCAGGGAGTCATGACACAAAAGAGGAAAGTAGTTCAGGAAAGTTTGGGAAAATATTTCTCTGGTTATCATCATTACTCTCTATTAACTATTGCACCCAGTCAGCTTTGGTGATGCTTGCAAACATGTAAGGATGCAGCAGAGGGACTGAGTGGCTCCTCAGGCAGCCTGACAATTCCTATCACAGCTGCTGTTCCCAGTTCTGACGGCACAGCAGAGCAAGACAGTCCGCGAAAGGAAGCCCAACTGAAGATGTTATTTTCCAGGAAAGAGAGGTGCCAAAGATGTCCTGAGCCATCATACTTAATCCCACAAGAAGTGGGAATGCTTAAGATTTAGGTTCCAGGTAGTTTTCAAAGCACTGTTCTCTTAACACCCATTTTTTTTTTCATCCTTTAAGAGCTCTCATACCTTCTGTAATCATGGGGAAGGAGCTAACACATTGTGCTAGGTAACAACTGCTCAGTTGGGCCCTGCAGTCTTTAACAAAATAATATCTTCACTAGACTCTCTAGACTTGTTGCTAGTCTAGACTAGTTTCAGGGATGAAAATAACATTCCTCTCTCTGTCACAGTTATTAAGGTGGGAAAAGTGGAAGGAAAAAAACAACTGAAAGTCAAATGAAGAATGAATTACAATAAGCAGCAAAAGACCTCTGAAAAATATGACGTCTTTCTGTCGACACTGGTAAACTTTTCATGGAATACGAGGTGCAACCACTGCTTTAACTGATAATTTCATGGCCAGATGACTCTCATTTCCTTCTGCTACAATACCAAAGATGGTGTACTTGGCTATCCACATTCCTATGTCCCTATAACCAAAAGAAGATAACATCTATTTATATCCAGAGCACAAAATTCAGATACTGATAAGTCTACATGAAAATTTGAATTATAAAGACACAGCAGGACAGTGGGGATGGAACTAGGATGAGAACTAAAGGAAAGGTAATCTACCTCCCAATACTTATTAGCTTTGTTCAAAGTACGAGGAGTAAAAGGAAACAGTTACTCTTCACAAAAACAAAAAAGGAAAAAAGAGAAAAAATATATTTAACTTGAGATTTGGTTTATGTTGCTGTGTAGTCATTCCTACACACAACAAAGTTCTATTGAAGTAACATATTTTTGCATTTCTTATTATCTGTTCTACATCAAACATCCTTTTAAAACTTTCTTCTTTATATTTTAAATGGATTAATTTAAAAATCTTTTTTATCATTCTAATCTGCATAATGATGTCAGATGAACTCTATCAGAGAACTACTTTACATTTTAAATGAAAAACACAAAGTAGAAAAATGATTAAAGATTGACATCAGCTGGTGGCTCCTTATCTAAAGATTTTAAAAACTGCTGTGGAGTGTCCGTTTTTGTGCATCTACCAACTTTATCTCTGCATAAAAAAAAGCAGAAAATAGTGAATTTGCCTAATTTTCCTTCAGGGCCACATACCTATTAATCTTCTTTACCCTTCACAGTAATCCTACCTTTTAAAATCTGATTTTCTTACAAAGCAACAGACACTTATTCCTGTAGCTAGTTTTAATTAATGCCAAAAGAAGCAGTAAGAGAACTACAACAGCAGCATCTCATTTTCAATCCATTGCTTCATGTGCTAAATGGCTATGCAAATTTTGTCCTTCAGAGGTCATAAGAACTCAATCAATCGATTAATCAATCACAGAGTTCAATTTTTATTTTTAGTGGCGGCAAAACCTATTTGCAAGCTAACGGGAAATGAATGACAGTGATCTGGGTTTCTGATTTAAAGAAAGAAGATATTTCAGAATAAGTGTTAAATAGCAGCAGTGCTGACTGTAGAATTTTTCCTTATTTCTGCCTAAGAGCAAATACTTCCATTGTATTATGGATACACCAGACATTATTTTTCTAGATGTGTTTTCTTCTTTAACATCCGTGAAACCTTGTTTTGACGGATATAATAGCACTGAAATACAGTAAATATTCCCACTGAAAACCAAAATGCATCAGTATACTTGGCAACGACAGATATTTTCAGTGAACATAACTGTTTCCTCTCTAAAATTCATCATTAGGATGCATGAACTAGGACTGCCAGTTGTGTGTGGACTGAGATGCAGGGGGAGGAAAAAAAGTAGGAAGAATTAAATGTATTTGTATGTGCTTGCAGATTTATCATTTTTGTATTACAAATAGCTAAGGGCAAAGAAGACAGATAATTTTTCCCTAAGAAGGGACTCTTCAAATCTAAGAAAGGGAATCCTTAAAAAAATTAATTTGGTTGCACTTGTATTTTAATAAACACATTATTTTTGAAAGTTTGCATTGAAAAGCTGTGGCAAAAGATAAACGTAACGCTTATTATCCTGCCAGTGTCATTATATACATAATGCTTACAAGTATTCATGTATGAGTCATCAATAAAACGTTTGCTGAAATGCTACCTTCTGCACTCCTGGTGATAATCACAAGGAAAATGAACTTTGCAATTACAGTTCGAAACATTCAGCATCTTTATTTTTCAATGCTGGTAAGAATGACGAAGAACAGCTTTCATACTTCACTAGCATATTTATTTGTTTCCTTGTTTGTATGTTTAATTATTAGCAAAGCATCCCACAGAGGGCAAGGAAGGGCTGAAAAATCATCACTTAATAGTCCCTGTTTTTAAGAAGCTTAAATAAATAAAAAAGACATCTTGGTGTATAGGGTCATTTAATTATGGACCCACTGGTGATCTGCACAAGAGACACACTAGAAAGGTTAGTGCTTATTTAGTATGTCCCTGGGAAGAAGGGTTTCCAGACACAGCCTTTGTCACTAAGCTGGCACAGAGAAAGGCCCTGCCTGGAAATGGCCTTTGCACATTGAGCAGGTGCACTCTGTTGAGCCATAGTCATGAACACCTGTACAGTACTGAGAGGTGTACCTGTACCTTACAGGTGTAGCTGTATCTTACAGGTGTACCTGTATCTCATGGGTGTACCTGTACCTTAGGGGTATTCCTGTACCTCACAGGTGTATCCGTACCTTACAGGTGTACCTGTACCTCGTGGGTGTACCCATACACACATTAGCATGTGATGTAACTGAGCCCAAGAAGCCAAACAGCCACAGCATCATTGCTTCTTTGGCATGAAATGATCTGCCTGCTGCTGACACCAGAGACCTCAATCTCCATTAAATTGCTCTGTGAAGATGCAATTTAATGGAGATTGTCATATATCATATGTCATATGCCATATGTCCACTGGCCATTAATTTCCATGAGTGGGGAGCTGGACTACTTTTTTATCTCCAACCTAAAGAAAGGCAGAGAATTAAAAGGTTTGGCTTGCAACTTAATACCTGTTGGTATTTGTATGGATGGCTTGAGTGAAATGAGTTTTGAATGGGCTTTCAATCTATCACAAATTGTCAAAAAAACCTTACCATGCTGCTGTTATTCCTTTTAAACTATTTTCAGTTTACTGGAAATCCTAAGAGGGAGAAGGGTGTCTGTAACAGGCTTCAGCTGGAAGCAGCAAAGCTGATGAGAAGGTGAAATGTAATTCACAACTGTAATTACGTCCCCTCACCACAGTCCCAGTGGCAGCCTATGAGGTAAATATTCCACATCTTACATGCTAGAGGTTTTTAACTGGGCACACATGAAACAGAGAGGAGAAAATCTATACACCTTTCAAGAGTGTTTTATCATCTTCTATGTTGTGTACCTCCAAACATGGATGTCCTCAGATTAACTCAAGAGGCATTAGGCTGCTAATTGGAATTGTAGATTAATCACAGGCCTAAGTCTTTAGCAGAGCTTTCTGAGCAGATTCCTATTTAGAGAAAACGGAAGTCTACATGTGAAAAATATATTTTATGCAGAGAAGAGCGTATTAAATGACTCATGTTTTCCATAATGGGTTTCTCTAGATTTAGATCAACTGTAAACTAGTCCCTAAACTATATGATTCTTATAAGCTTCAGCAATAAAAGTCCTAACAATTTTAAATTCTAAAAGTCTGCTATTAAACCATGGTTACAGCAGGAAAAAATCAGGTCATATGCTATATAAATTCATCTAGAGGAAGCATGGGAGAAGGTTCAAATTTGCCAACCACTTAATTATAACAACACTTATAGATGAAGGGCACTTTTAAGAGAAAAGAAATAATTTCTATCAAGATGTTTTGTATTCTCCACCACTCACTGGGATAGTGACCCCTTTATTAGAAAGCAAAAAACAGAAAAGAATGTGGTAGCAAATGAAACAAAATTTTGATCTTCATACCTCAGAAGTTGGAGTACTGAAGGAACTGAATGCAAGAAAAAAATGACCAAATTATTTCTGAATTTGTGCATTGTGCACTTACATCCATTCTGTGGCTTGGAGGTGAAAGATTCTCATCTGTTTAATACAGCATGGTGCCTAAATGTTCTACATAATGTCACAGACCCCTTATTTGTACAATAATAGCTGCCATTTTAGAGCCCACAGTGTGATACCCCAAGTCAGCCATCCATTGACCACTCTTCACACATCTATAGTTAACTAAAACCTTTTCAGAATCAAATCCTATATTTTTGCCAAAAATCCTAGGGCAGAGGAGAATGTAGAAAGGCTATAGGACATAAAGCAAGTATACGGAATAAAGAGAGCCTCTTAACCTCATCAGCAACATACAACATTCCTTTTTTCCTGCCCTAAGAAGCTGGCTGTTGCCACTTTATTCTCAGCTTAATCATGTAAAAAACATGACAGCTGTGTACTTGAAAAGCATTTGATCGATGCTTCTTGTTTCTGAAAGTATTCCTTAAACATAGTGGTCATTCATCTTGGTAATGAATGAAAAAAAATTAAATTTATGAAAACAGAGTGCTTTTAACAATGCTAGAAAAAGGAAAGGAATACAGTCATTATACTGAATAGAGATTAAAGAACAGCAAATCTGTAAAGCTTTGTATAAAGTTGCCATGGGCACAAGATATAAATCTTGCATCTTTAATTGCTCCTTTCCATTTTTTTCTGAATAAAAATATCTGTTGGTCTCAAAGATGCCAGTTTTAGTTTCATTTGCCTGACGTCCTTCCCTAGCAAGGTTGATCCTCTCAATATCTAACATACCTTTACAAATACTCACAGGCTATTGGTCCGCATAGATTTCTGAGCTTTGCTGCACTCTAGCTTGATCCCCGGCTGCTCTATTGTTTAATACCTATTGCACTACCCTATTTTCTGGTGGTTTATTTCCTCATTTTTCTTTTAGCTTGGAAACTGATCTACAGGGATGTCCTTGCTGTAACCACAGTTTAGCTAATTACACAGGAAGCTGAAATTTTCAATAAAAGTAGTTATGAAACACTTGAAAAAAAGGATCTCTGCAGGGACTGGTAGAGGTGTTATACTAAGACACCATCTGGACACACACGTCCTTCTCTGGTGAAGGAACTGCATTCCAAACCATCCAGTTTGTTTAATCAAACAGGCCACCCCTCACTGGTCCGGTATCGATGACCCCAAGAATTACAAAATACAGACAAGGGAGAAGACAGTAGGGGGAAATGCTTTCTCCTGTGTTGACTATACAGCCATACTCTGCAGTCCCCCAGAAATACGTTCCTGTAAGTTGTGATGGTCAGCAACAGGATGGGCAATGAACCAGTTTTCCAGCGAGACTGACTTCCTGGTCATTACCCTGGTCATTTTCCCATTCTTCAGCCTGTATTGATCTTAGCTCATCTGAGGAAGACGAGGACGAAGACAAAAGTTCAGACAGATGCAGCAAGAAAGTTCCCTGTAAAAGAGGGTGTTCAGTCACACAGATGAGGCAGCTGAGATCTTTCAGGACAGCGATCCTGAAAGCCGTGCTGAAAAGGCAGTGTGTTCTTCAGCTGACAATCCTGGTGCAGCTCTTTGTGCCTCTCTGTTTTTGACGCTATACATCCTGCTCATCTACATTTGAAACGCGTATTAAGAACCTCCAAGCATCTGTCCTCTACTTCTCATAAAAGCAGTAGTAGTATCTGGCAGCCTAACCACTTCAAGTGATGACAGCCTGCAGAGCAGGGTGACACAACTCTGTAACACCAGATACAGTAGCAACAATTAAGAGATTCCTAAGTGTCTTTGGCCACTGCCACAGCAAAGGGTGAGCAAATGCTCTTTCTGTAACCTGCTTTGATTCCACTCTCCTCACTTTTACCATAATCCAGACTCCGGAGGTGTCAACAAATCTGAAGGTTTCACATTACTGCAGAGTTTGTGCCCAGGCCATTCAGCACCACAATGAGTGGGGGGCCCAAGGTGGCCAGCTCCAGGACCTTACAAGCATGAAGCAGTGCTCAAGACAGACCTAGAAAAAGGTGCTGCACAGAAGTACCAGATGACCGTGTCTTCAGCCTTGTCTGCCCTACTAAGGAAAATACATCTCATCTGTCTGGGAGCCAGCTACATTACAGGGAGCTGATTGCAATCATAAGCAGTTATTGCAGTTGAAAGGAGGGTAAATTAGAAGTATAGCCTGGAGAAACTGTTTGACCTCTTCATTCAGTAGTATTTGGTCTTGTGACTTGTAAACTGTGTGTGAACTCCTAATTTGAGTTGTTTTCCTCTGTGCCACACATTCAATATAGTACTCTGAGAAAATCCATTTAAATCCATTTATATACTGCACTTCATCTTCAGTTAAGTGCAGACCATATTTCCCCTTTGTCTAACATTGTTGTAAGAACTTGTTAACTTTGAGCACACCAGTGTTTTCATATGCTCATATACAAGCACAGGATAAGCAATGAATAGAAGAATGACCAGTGAACTGGAAATTATATATCTTTTTACGAGTTGTTTCTTGACTTTAAGTGTCCTCAGAAAGTACTTACAAAACTCCTAACCCATATCCTCAAAGCACAGTCACTTCTTCACCTCTAGTGCACCTTAATCGCAGACCTGTCCACTAGAGCAGTTTTGAGAGGATAGCACAAAGAAGAGCCTGCAGGCTACAACTCACAAACAAAGCAATAGTATGAGATTAAAAAAAAAAAAAAATAAAGAACAGAAGGTTTACCTGGTTCAGATCAAAGATATTAAACACTCGTTCAATGTATAGGTCTCCTTGTGGATCCAGACCTTGAAGATCCAAAAGTTTCTTGAATTCATGCATACAAAGCAGCCCAGATGGACATTCTCTCATAAATTTGCTGTAATAATGGTGCATCTGTGCGGGCGCATCTGGTAATGATTCTTGGGAGCCCATGTTATTACACAGTAAGTGTCCCTTTTTATCTGTTCACATTTCTGCCTCCCACGTTCAAAGTCTTGCTCATGACCTCAACTCGGGTTACTATGGCTTTTAAATGGCCAAGCTAAACATCTTACAACGTAAGTTTCTATTTTTATGTAGTGCCTATCTCTACTCATGAGATTACCTTTAATGCCCAGGTCTAAAATAGATGGGATTTCAAATTGTGGCTAAAGTAGAAGCAAAGAGCACCATTGTCAAACTATAGTTCATCACTCTCCCATTGACTACAAACATACCTGTTATTTAAAAAATAAAGAGGATATTCTAAAAGTGATTGATTTTGAATCATGTATAAACCATTAGCAACACACAAGAATCTAATCCTGGAATAGCTGTAAGGAGTAGCCATAATTTTTGCTGCAAATAAGGATAGAAAAGGTTGAGAGTGCAAGCAGAAATGCCTGTTATTACATCATTTTTGCTGTAAGTGGATTAGCTTTTCTAAAAATTGAGCCCTTTGGACTCCTCCTTGATGTACTTTTTATCATAGATATGCTGTGTGGGATCTTGTATTTGTGTGCAAATCGCATCCTATTTCTTCCATCTCAGCATGGGTTTCCAGATATAACACACAGTTTTGGTCACCAGCCTTGTCACAGAATTTGGGTGGAAAAGGAATCTGGTAAGTAAATTAAAAACAGGTTTGCTCTTGGTCAGGGCTGTAGTCCTGCTTTTTACTTTACAGCTTTCAGGAGCTGAATTCCTTCTTCCTCCATAAGCACAGGGAAGGGGTTAGGTATCAGTAATACTTCTGTACTGATTAGCTTTTATACAACGAGATGAGCAGCTCAGGAGCATTACTATAGGACAAAGAAATGTGGAGCTATAAATACTAGTGTAAATATATAGGATATTAGTGATGAGAAACAGGACACTGCCACTCATCCTTTTCATTTATAATCACACAGTGGAGTTAAAGAGCACAGTCCTGTGATGTGGTGAGTGCCCATGAAAAATGGCAACCATCCTCCAGCCTGACCTGATATTATAGCATCAGGTCAGTTTTTGAGAAGGACTCCTATACTCCTAATGGTCTGTGCTACAGCTCTCTTCACAAGGACATCAATAAGTTTATTATGTACTTCAAAATATGGCATACGAGTAAGAAAGTTTGAACACTTCTCAGGGGCCCATGAACCTCTGAAGATCGAACAGAAAGATACAGACATTGCCGTCAGTTTAGCCAAAACTGGTTCAGTGGGCAAAGAACATCGAGCAGAGTGAGTAGTCAGTGTGTTGCCTTTCCTCCAGAGACCATGTCTCAGCCATAGAGCTGCTGTGCGATCCCAGTGACTGAGAGAGAATGGGAATACACTCTGTGCAGGCATTTCATCTGCATGTGTGTGCTGGCTGGAACTGTGAGGGTGAATGAAGAGGATGCAGGGACAAGGGAGGTGAAAGGAAAGCAGACAAACATCTTGGGGATGCACAATCCTAAACATCCTGACGACGGTCCTGAACTTTCTTCTTCAGCCATCATGCCCTGCTCTTAAAGGAATGACCAGCGATTGTGTCAAACAGCAAAGATGGGTATTTTGGTTTAGCTCCAAGTGACATCTAAGTACTGTAGACAGATGTGCTCTCAATCTCACCCCACCCTGCCCCTGGTGGCATGGGAAGGAGAAAAAACTGGTAAAACTTGTGAGTTTAGATAAGAATAGTTTAATAATTGAAATAAAATAAATATAGTAACTAATAATAATAATGCAAGAGAAATATAAACCCAAGAAAAAACAGTGCTGTACAATACAATTACTCACCACCCTCTGAGTGATCCCAGCCTGTCCCTGAACAGCAATTGACCCCTCCCAGCCAGTTCCCCTTGGTTTATATATTGAGCATGACATTCTGTGGTATGGAGTATCCCTTTAGCCAGTTTGTGTCAGCTGTTCTGGCTGTGCTCCCTCCCAGCTTCTTGTGCACCCCCTCAGTGGCAGAGCAGGAGACACTGAAAAGTCCTTGACTTAGGACAAACATTGCACAACAGCAACCAAAGCATCAATTTGTTATCAATATTACTCATACTAAATCCAAAACACAATATTGTACTGGATACTAGGAAGAAAATGAACTCTGTCCCAGCTGAAACCAAGACAATGGAGTACCAGGAACAAGACTTTAGCAGGCTGAAAATCTGACATAATATGGTTAGGTTAAGAACTGTCCATCAATAACTCACCCAATGCTAGTCATCGTTCCTCTTTTCTCTCACTTGGGCAGTGACAGCTCATCTCTTCACATGACCTTGTGCAGACACTGGTCACAGGATTTCGCTCTAGGCACAGGGAACTTGGGAGTTGCTCACATATACTGACTGATCCCTCTTCCCCCCCTCCTCTTTTCTCACTCTTAAAAACCACACACTTCTTCTGCTTGATGCTTCTGAATAGCAAGTCTTGGGGAAGTGTGCCCACAGTGAGGCACATGAGAGACTGATGCACTGCCTTAAAGAGCCTTAGAAATCCTTTTTTTTGGTCAGATTTTGTTATTACAAATCTGTTGTTATTACAACAATTACAGTTGGAATGCTTTAAAAGTATTATCTGTTTTCAGAATCCCTTTAGCTTAATAACTAAAACACCTATAAAGACAACAAAAACGCCTGGGTAAAAAGTTATCTGATTTATAGTTCAGTCTCACAGCATCCCTCACCCCTAGTAGGGGACTAGAACAGTATATATTGCTTGATAGAACACCTGACATAAAAAGAAAGATGAGTTTCATGGGTCACAAAAGGACTAAAATTTATAATCCTCTGCATAGTTTGACGGCACTTAATGAGCTGCAGACAAAGCATGTGCTGAGATAGTAGAAATTCTATAGAAATCACCTGTTCCAGAAGCCAAAGGCATTGGAGCATTTCTATTTACAAATGAAAATAGAAAAATTGAAAACTAAATGGAGCCAAACTGAATAAATTAATATAGCAAAGCCATTTCAAAAAATGCTGAAACAATGGGTCTAGAGACTAGTTTGTGTATAGGGAACCCAGCACAACCATTCCTAATGAGCTATCTGTACCAAACTAAGCTGGTTCTAAAAGGTGAAGATAAAATTACTGTATCTATTGAGATGCCAAGAAGCTTTCTGGAATCTGTACAATACTCTGGGAATCAAAAAAACCCCATACAAACAGGCAACAGTGAAACTATGAACTTACACCAAAAATGACAGTCCCATAATGAAGATTTCTGGTTCAAGGACAATCAATGCAACAACATGGGCACACAGAAAATGCACACTGCAGGTAAAGCAAAAGTGTCTCTGTAGGGAGCCATGAGAAAAAAAGGTAAGATTCCCTAGTTCTGCTTTGAAAATGGTATAAAAGCTCATCATTTTAGAAGGGATCATGTAATTTAGATTTCTTTACAAGTGAAAAAAGGTATTTTTTTGGCGGAGGTTGAAAATAGAGGTTGAGCCTTTTAATAAAATACCACATCACAACAAAACAAAACTTCCCAGCAGGGTGATCAGGAACTAACTTGAAACACAAAAAAAGCAGAAAACTAAAGTAATAAAGATGACTTTCTCTTTCTCTTGGGTATTGTGAAGACAGTGGTACCTTGGCAGTAGGCAGCCCATATTACATCCCTGTGTTGTGCAACAAGGAGGACACACATCTTTCCCCTCTGATAGATGCAGCTGAACGCTACCTCTTAGAAGTGTGATACAAAAAAGAGAACTGCTATTGCTTGAAGTGGCAAATGCCAAGTTTTACATGTATTTGAATAAAAGGCTTATCTACAGATTCTTATCTAAATTTATGTCATCTTTGACAATTAACTTTTTACATCTGTTCCAGCTCAATCCAGCCCCGCTTTCTGTTTCTTTCCTTGGCAATTTCTATGTGTTGTTTTTCTGAAAAAAGCCACTTCTTTCTCTTGTGTGATTCAGCTCATGCTTTTATACTTTGCCCCATTTCCCTCTTTCTCCATCCCTTTCTTTCCTGCACTCCATTGCTATCAGATGCTGGACCCTACCAGTGCTGGGTACATATGGAGATCTGCCACTGCTGATTTCAGTTGTAGAGGCAAGCTGTGTGGGCAGGATCAGAGGAAGCACCACTGCAGGCATTCCCATGTCCCTGACTTTAGAGCATGGCTTCCTTCCCCCTCTCCTGCCATCTCCCTCTAGTACCTCCCAACTCCCCATAGGCATGTGGGCACTCATCATCTGTAGCCAACTCCAGAGTCCATTTAAGTCTCTTAAGGTAGATGCAATCTACCTCCCAGCTCAAGCAGACCTGGGTGAGGTGTTTTCAGAGAGACTACCTAGACAGCCCAAATGAAAGAGAGTCATCTGGACAAGACAAAAAATTTTGGAAAGAAAAGGTTATCCTCCCAGAAGAGCTGGAATGGCGTATCCCAGTCAGAAAATTTACTTATGAAGGCTTTAAGGGTTTAGGAATTTTGCTTTTTTGTTGTTTGCTTTTGTTTTTGTTTTAAGACCTGAACTATTAGATCCCAGCCATCACCATCTTCTCCCTACGGTCCACTCTACACTTTTCTAACTATTTGAATGAGTGTTTAGCTTCTCTATTCTACATTTCTTCTTTTATGCATGATACAACGAAGAAGACCAAGCTGACCTTTCCTTCTTTTATCTTCATCAGACTGTAGCTTGCTTTTAAGGGCTGTACTCCTCTTTATAAACCAGAAAGATTTTGCCCCAGTGAGAGAAATTTCTGGTAGGACACACCACCATAATCTCTCTGAGGTAAGAGGACTCACAAATTCTTGCTAACTCAGGCATGGGGATGGGGAAAAGAGAGGTCATTGCTGCTTTCTGTGGTGTTTAAACACTTGCACCATTGTGGGACACATAATTGCTGAATTATTCCATCACTGAAAACACTGATCAAACACTGGCCCAACTTTGCTAGTTCACAGCCACATTCCTTGTGTGCCTGCTACTATAGCTCCACAAACAACTCCTTGAGTGTTTGTATAGCTTTAAAACTGAAAAAGAAGGCAGTGACCGTTAAAACAATACATCTATAGGAGTCTGTTATGTCTGACTTCTTTTTGTAGTACTGCTTCTTTATTCCTGACATGCAGATTATGAGTATAGCTCCATGATACATGTCTTGGTGATGAGAAAGTCAACTGCTTATCTTAGTTGTGCAGAGCCCAGTCTAGGAGTAGTTTTTTTTTGTCATTGAACCAGTTACAGATGTAATTTTGTGGGTGTTGTTAGCCACACATGCTACAGTGTGCCCATATCTATAAATAACCAGCAAACCATACATAATGAAATAACAAGTCTTATCCTTCCCACATAACCATTTGTAGTGCTGTTCCTTCAGTTTTAACGATTATGGGAACTGCTGTGAGATACCAACTTTACATTTTCAATTTGGAGTTCATGACTTAACACAATGAGGACCCACTGCTGAAACTGTTATTTTCATCAAGGTTTCTAGTTGCCGCAGAGGTGCATCCTCCTTTGTCAGGAGGGTAAGTGAGGAATGCTTTCTTTTGGTAGCTATTGTGAATTCACTGATTTTCCTAAACTCAGGGTGGGTGAGAGCTTGGGCTGCACCTTGTCTGGTGGGCATCAGGGAACTGGAAGTGGGACTAACAATCCCTGCTACTTTTCAGTGGTCTTATTACAGATGAAGGGAAAGAGTGCTCTCATCCATGGAAAATCTGTGAGGCCAATGAAATGTCCTGGCACCAACTGGCAGAACTAAGAAGAAAAAAATCACTGAACTTTTCCATACTGATGAACTAGATGGGGGGATCCTCAGAAATCTTCATGTTAATGGTGATAGTTCCAAATTAACACTCATCCCAATGACATTTTGATGCCACAGGCTGTTTTCATGAAGGATTTCAGGTTAGACAAATTGGATTTTTCCAGTTAATAATGCAACATACAGATCTTTAAACAACTCTAAATCCTGTCTTCCTGTTTTTATCTGCCTACACAGCACAGCTATTTGGAAGAAATTTGAAATTTTTATTCCCCTGCTAGCAATAGAATCTCCTGAGTTAAGCACTTTGGAAAAAGGAAAGGCAAACCAATAGAGTCATCAGCAAACATTTAATTAAAAGACGAGGCTGTCGTCCCTAATTAGGTGCCATTGTTTTGATTGGAGATGTTTTCCTTCCTGGTGCCTGAAGTCTTTGCCAAGGTGAGCAGACCCTGAGCCACGGGCATCTCCTAGTGGTCTGGGCTTGCAAGACAAGGGCTGGTGTTCTTGCTAAAGAGCGTGGTGATATTTCTGTCCAGTAATCCCTGTTCCAGTGCTTTTCTGGGACACTGGGGAGGCTTTTATTTTTCTGGGACACAGGGAGAGACATCTTGAGGGGCTGGATCTTGTCCACTGCTAGGCCCCTGTCCCTCTCACTGCAGTGAGCAAACAACCACGTTTGTTGTTTCTGTCCAATTATCAGCTCTGTTGCTGATGGAGAATGAATCTCTTGTTAAGATTTTAACTATCTTTTCAACACTTTTTCTCCACAAGTGGCATTTCAGTTCCACAAGGGTTTCAATTAATGTACAAGGAAGGGGTGAGATACTATTTCCTCCTTCCACTCCTTGAACATTTATTTCCATCTCTTTATACTTGTGCCTCGATTTTGTAAATTTGATTTCTGTTTTACATTTCACTTGTTTCTTCCCCCTTCTCAAAAGCTGTTATCTACTTATTCCTGTCTATTCCTGGTTTTTTGACTGCATTTTTCCCACTCAATTTCTCAATTCTTTCCATTTATCTCCTTGAAGTAACGAAATCTTCTTTCTGATCTATGCAAAAATTGAAGTCTGCCTTCCTTCCACTACCTAGCTTTAAAAGTTGTTTTTATAAGAGATAGATAGGGAAGTAAAACAGCTATGTAACTCTTTTATAAGCTTTCCAAATAAGAATAAAAATGGCAACGATAAAATAAGGAAGAAAACCAGAAAAGATTCATTGTAACTGTCTGAAAATGCAACTCTGAACAGAATTTACTTTGGAAATGGTGGGTAAAGGAATTTTTAAAAAGGGAAAACCTGCGGGTTTTGAAGCTCTCATCCAGCCCCACCTACAAAGAAACAAACTCGTTTAGGGCATTTTTGAAGAGCTTGTCAAGGTCCTTCTCCTTGTCTGGAGTGACCTTGATATATTCTCAGGTGCTTCTGCAGGGACTCTCTTGAAGACAAAACATGATATTTATGTTTGTGTTGTTTAAGAGCCTGTGTCAGGTTTGCAGCCTTGGTACTCTTGCTCAACTTCAAATAGGCCATACCATTACCATTGGGGAAAAAGTGTTCAGATCTCACAGAAATCTCTCACAGAAAATATTAGCTTATTTAAATACAATCACTGGTGAAATTCACATGACAGCACCTGAAGAAAGGATATAAATCAGAGCTAGTGAAATTCAGGAAGGGGACTTCTTACTGAAAACAGACTCTTTGTGACTCTTCAGTTAATACTTTGAATTAACATCCCATCTAAACCAAACATGGTATAAGTAGTTTTCCTAATATAATCCTAAGGTTAAAAAGAACTAGCAACATGTCTTTATGTATATAATTCTGAAAGTGCAGGGGGAGACACTAAAAAGAAATCATATTGCTTCATTTGCATAATCCACTTAACACACATGTTCTGTTCACAGGCTCAGTGATGGGTTTTCAGATAATAAAGTGAGAGAAATTTGAATATTTAAAGCATAGCACTTTTGTTATCATAGAAACTGGAAGCTGACAGAGTAATCTTCAGCAATTTCAGGTTCAGGGAGAAGCTTGCAGACACCTGAGTCTGTTGTTTCTTGGAATCTCACTTCCTAAAATCTAAACCTGTGCATGCTG
Organism: Eopsaltria australis; assembly: GCA_034509425.1. Lineage (NCBI taxonomy): Eukaryota > Metazoa > Chordata > Aves > Passeriformes > Petroicidae > Eopsaltria > Eopsaltria australis. The sequence goes on from JAVTVJ010000280.1 coordinate 1,975,585, forward strand.
CAAGAAATTTCATCTCAAATTCTTTTTGTCATCCACTAATGTTGCAGCTCTAGCAGTGATTTTTAGCACCATGGCAGCAGAGAAAATCTGATCCTCTATCAGAAGAAAATTACCACACGGAATTCAGGGGGGAGTGTTTGGAGGGGACAGGGTGAAGAAAACAAAAGAAAACTAATGCTGCAATTTTCAATTTCAAAATAAAATGGCAGTATGGCGCTTTGCCTTTGTGTGTGTTATGCCAATTCAGAACCTTGATTTATGTGTAGGATTCTTTTTCATAAACTGATTAAAAAAGTATCTTCTTCTTCTGTTAAGAAAGTTAGGTTCCACTGGCTTGGGTAGGTTGTTATTCCCTTGATGTATAAGGCAGGGCAGAGAGACTTGGTTCATCTAACTTGGAAAGAGCTGAGTCATCTTGCAATAACGTCCTTTTTCTCTGCTAGGTACAGAAAGGAGTCTTGAGCTGGATTTCTGCATTAAGACCAGAATCCAGAAGACAAATGCTTTTCCATTGTACTCTGCCTGAGCCATGCTCTCACTAGAAGTGTTGATGCAGTCAGAATGACCAAGAATACGATGAGGATACTGTTTCTGAGAAAGCCATGCCAAGCCATAGAACTCCCAAAGGCATTTCTCTTGGCAAGCTGGTATGACCACAGTTCATTCTGCCTGTTACGTAAATCAGTCCTCTAAGCCAGCCTGAAGGCCCACAGAATGACTTCACAGGAAACATAAACTACAAAAGATAAACATACACATCATATCTAACTAAACAGATGCAGTGTGAATGCCAAGGAGGAAACTTGTAAAATCCTGGCACTTTATTTGAGAGGTCCCAGTTCTCGTTTGTCACAGGGTTTTCAGTGAGGCTTTCACAAGACTGTATTCAAGGCAAGAGAAGAATAAAACTGAGCTACAGCTTATCTAGGTGCTATGTGCTGTATCTGAATAATGTAGCTATACTATTGCTATTTCATTAAAAATTGTACTGTTGCTACTTTATAAAAAAAAGATTTTTTTATTACTATTAAGAGGGAAAAAGTAAAACATTCTGGTTCACTTGATTAATTTCCCTAAGTGTTTAAGCCTTTCTAACTTCTAAATTTTACAAATAGATTGGGCAGGGATTAAAACTTGCCAGCCTTTTATCTGGGAATGGTTGCCACATTCTTCGTCTTATTTCCATCTCCAAATGGATATAGACTATACAATCTTATGTAATTGACAATTCTAAATGTGCCATTCATGTTCTGCCTTCTACATAACTTTGCCTGGTCCTATTGCTGCAGCTGAGCAACAGCTCAATTAAGAAAACACACAATAAAATCTATCTCTCAGATTAGTAGTAGCTAGTGGAGGATTGTTACAGCATCTTGCAGAACAGGAAATGAATATCAGATATTTAGTGGGAGCACATTATTAAAACATAAGGTTTTAGGCCTAGCATAAGCATTTTTACAGCGGATTTTATGAAGCCCTAAAGGCCAAATCATTGTTAAATTTCATTAAAATGGGTGGAAGACTTCCAAACTGATAAAAAATTGAAGCATCTTTTTCTGTCTAACATGGAACATTAATTAAACAAGCCCTTCTGGGAATAGCAAAACAAAAGCTTAGACCCATGCAAACTATTTTGTCTTTTGTTCCCTAAAACCCCAAATACTGGTACCCCAGCTTCATTCTGTATTTTCTCTATGCAAAAGGAAACAAGTGTCTGATCATTTTTTCAACCAACTGTTGCCTTAAACAATGAATAAAAACTTAATTCTTCACGAATGGAGCATTCATTCTGGGTGTGTCCCTGCTACCCAGCTGCCAAATTTTATGAAAACATTAGGAACTGATTAACTAAAATGGCTGCTCTATGAAATTTGGTGGAAATATACCAATTGATTAAAAAGTTGTGGGGATACCAGAGAGGGGATGAGAGATTGATTGGTAGTAAGAGTCAAACTCTGATATTGATATAACCTGACAAGTTTAAGGCGTACATCTTAATATTCCCCAGATAACTTGAGCAAACTGCTCCGTGGGTGATAAGCTACTTGTAGTGGGAGAAAGGCAATTAGGAACTTCTAAAATACCAACAAACCAAAAGACGTTCTCCCATAAAATAAAAAGCCAAAACCCCCAACATCCAAAGCTCCCCACAGTTTTCAAGAGCACTGGAGTGTCAAGGGATTTTTGCTGTACACAGTAATGCTGAAATGGAAAAGCTCTTAGGTGAGCTCAGGCACTGCCTGTGTTAATTGTGCAGGAAGGTTAGCAATGATAAAGCTTTTCTGGGGAACTTAGTGCATCAAATTAGTAATTGAAAAGAACATAGCAAATTAACAATTTCTGCCAGTCAGGTTTGATGCTTGTAGACTGGAAGTTTGCTCATCATCTGTAATTAGGACATTTATTGAGCTAGGTGATACTACTTAATCAAATTGCAGTATGTTTAACCATCTGGTAATTGGCAGTGGGAAGAAAAGAGCATGCAATGAACCCGATTTTATAGGAAGAGTCATTGAGGGTTACGGAAGAATTACATAATTCCAAAAAAGCAAGCTGAACTGGGGATGGAGGTGTATATGGAAACACAAGAAAACAGTGTAATAGAGGTACTGTTGCATGTAACAACACACAAGATACCTTATTAATAACACACAAGGTACCTTATATTCTCAGCAGTTCCTGAAGCAAGTATAATTAATTCCATAATGAAGAACAGAAAGGCCATTTCTAGAACAGGAAACTGTCTGGAGTAGTTATGGCTACTATTGGGACCAGTTTTAACCTGCTGTAAAAGTAATTAATGTAATGTAGTAACACATTTTTCATTAAATTTCTGAACTCATCAAGATAAATGGTGTGGGTAGGGAACACTAATGCTTCACTGGTTTTTTTAATATTATTTTTATACCACGATGGGCCCACCTGTTCTATCATCCAAAAGCTGAGTTTGTATTATCCACAATTCAGCCTAAGCCTAATTTCTGTGACTTTTTTAGGGATTACAGATGACTCTTCACTCCTTTTGTCACATTTGATAGAAAGCGTTACCTTGGCTTAAGGGGAAAATAACTCTGGATGAGCCTCCTGGCTGGAAGGAACCTGTATGAGCACTGTGTTGGAATAACATAAGACAGCAAAGCATCTAACAGCCACTGGATGTATCTTTAGGAGGACCTAGGATGTTAAGCAGTAAAACTGGGATGATGGATCAAAACCAAACAGATGTGCCTTTGGAAAAGGGGGATTGACTGATACCAAATAAAGCCACAGGAGGTGCTCAGAATGAATCCTGTGGCAGAAGGAATCGTATTGTGCCTATGTTGCATAATCTGAAAGCATTAATACCTATGAAACCAGCTGAACACTCACCGCCTTAGAAAGATTTTTCAAGCTGCTGTATAAATAAAAATTTCAATTAATAATGCACACTGAAAATAATAATAAAAATCTGGCTTTCAAAGATGAGAAACCATCAGTATGTATTAGAATAACTGTAAGAAACTTTCAAACTGGCAAAATGTACTGGGAGTAGAGCATTCAGCATTGTTTGCCAGCCACTCATGTTTATCTGCTCTGAGTTTTCTATTGAATCACTTCCATTACCTCTGAGCAGGGAGCTTGCAGTTCGTTGAGACATATCTCTGAATGCATCAAATGATACAGCCATAAGAAAGTCAGAAAGTCAAGAATGAATTAATTCTTACCTTATTCATGTCAAATGTGTGAAATACTTGTTCAACGTAGCTGTTAGCTTCAGGAGTAAGTCCGTGTAGATCCAGGACATGTTTGAATTCGTGCAGGCAAAGCTGTCCAGATGGGCACTCCTTCATAAACTTTGTGTACCAGTGGTGAATTTCCATAGCATTAATGTCATCTGCTGATCCAGCAGCACCCATTGCATCAAACATACCAGGTAACCTTTTTCAGTATTTATTCATCCAAATGTTGATTCTTGCTTCCCAAGAATGATCATTCAAACACCAACTGTGCCTTTGAGAGCTACTTTAAACCTCTTACAGATCACTACCAAGATAGACTAAGTAAATATAGCACCCTAGCAAGATTACTGGTGCCCAGTTTTACCCCGTGGTTTTATCAGCTAATTACAGTCTTTGTGCACAGTCAGTCTGCAGAGCCTCAGATGAACTGATTATACCAGTTCACATCTTGTACTTGCATCTGTGGTGCTAAAGGTACTTGAACTGGATGAATATTGAAAAAACTAACTTGCAGGAACTTTGAGGGTAGTTTCCAAACCTTCATTTTAATGATTTATAAAGTTTTAACTAAAGCATTCTAATACTTGGATACATTTTGTGCAGCTGCCTTGGAATAACTGACTTTTCATTTTTATTATTCCTGTATATATGGTGATCCAAATCTTACCTTACAGGTCAAAACTGCAATACAAAACTTTGACTTGGGTAACCTGAAAAACCTGAAAGTGGCTGTACACTAAGCACAAAAAAACTTGTTGTCTTTATACAGCAGTTCTACAAGCATCTGAGTCTCCTGTAAGCCAATGTTGTCCTGAAAATTGCTTCCTTACTCTGCCATTGCTCTTTCAATACCATCCTTTCCCTTCGCTTAGGCCAGCAGAAGTGTTTGTGGTTGCACTTGGGAACAAGTGTTAGAACAGACCCAGCCAAAAGCTTGCAATAAGGTTGAATACCAATAAATATTGTTAGCTTTAGAAAACATTGCTTACATTTTTGCATGGCCTGGTGTCACAATTACTGGATTGTACAAGAGAACGGATGAAGTGAGGGTGAAAAAGGGTGGCCAGCAGTACAGGGGGTGCAGGACTGCTGCTTCTGCTGCTTCAAATTGTTTGTGGAAACTTGTAGTGTCATAATGTCTGTGCTGTATTGCAGTAAATAGCAGCGTGCAGGTTGACAGCATTTAAGCCCTACAGCAGATACTATGGCATGCAGTAGTTAAGGACTAAGCTGGTAGATGTTAAAATACAGCTGTTACACCTAAGGCTGCTACAAAAGTGGTATCCCACCAGTGGCACTGCAGTGGTGCCTCACCAGAGGAAGGTGAGCACCACCCTAGCAGCTTTGCTCTGCAGAGCAGGGCGCAGTCCCATTGCTCGCGAGTGCTGTGCTGCTGCAGGAGATGAATTTTCCTCTGGGCCAAGACTTCTTCTGGTTCAGTTGCAAAAGCAGTGTCAACAGTCAGGAGAGACAAATTTGGTCTCAAGACAGCAAAGGAACTGAACACTGCTGTTGGACGTGTCATGAGACCTGTTTTTCAGGTGCCAGGAGTGATGAGCACTGTGGTGCTGCATCCATGGGGTGTGCACTGGTGGCAGAACCAGCTGGGCAAGCTGCCCCTGATGCATAAGGTTTAGGGCCATGGCATGCAGCTTCACGTGGTCCTCCAGTATTTTTAGGCAAACAAAGAGCTGTGACGTGTTAATCATGTAAGATGAGAATTGCAAGATCTTTTTCAGAAATGGGTACAAGCCTTCACTGTAAAAGGACAACAAGCTGGGCTGTTGCTGGAACAGACTTTCAGCACATATTTGCACCTACACTGCATAAACCAGAGTCTGCAGCCAGTCAGGGCAATGCTGCTGAGGAGGGAGAGAAGGGGGAAAAAAAGTGCACATGGATGCCTGGAGGACTTAAACAGAGACATATACTGTAGCTATCATTAAAAGGTGATTTTTTCCTAATCTCTACTCATTCCTTGCATCACTTTCAACAGTCTCCCCAGAGCAAAAATAGCTGCCCACTAACATACTGTCAGTTATAAGATCAAGACCTTCAATACTGAGAAGCAGCAGGGATTTTCTATATGAAATACTGAATAAAACCAGAATCTGAAACATGTGAAGTGGTATTTGGAAATACGTCACTTCAAAATATCCCTTGCAGGAAAAGAATGCCATGTTTTTTATAATGAAGAGCAGCAAGCAAAAGAAAAGTAGCTTAAAATGGCAATCTTCAGTCTTTTATTGTTTTTCATCAAATCTAAATTTTCAATAGTTAGGAGTTGGAAATGCCGAGACAGAATTTCCCAAGTGTATACCTACCAAATTTCTTGTTCAGTGAAAAGTGAAAGTTTTAAAAAACTCAAATGTTACTCAGAATTCCTTTCCCTTCCCCTGCCCTCCCAAAATAACAGTGTTCAAAGGAAAAAAAACAAAGGTTTGAACCATAGGTTTCAGAAGCCATAGACAATTTTTTTAGTAAAGAAAGTGGCCTGCAATCAGTTTTGTACATTTTCAAACCTTCTTCTGAAAAAAGCAACAGCATAATTGGGAATATTAAAAAATAAGCCATCGCAGTCCTTGAAAATGTGCTTATTTCTTTCATACGGCATGGAAGACTCTGCTAACTCTGTAGTCATTGTCCTTCTGGAGCACAAGGTTAAAATGTCAGAAAAACATACATTTTATTTAAATAACTCTTCAAGATGATCATCAAGCTGCTCTAAATTGTCTATTTGATGAATCTGATAAAAACCCATCAACATTTAAACAGGAGCATTTTAGAAATCAAGCATATGAACATGCATGACATGCTTATAAGCAAAGGTCGTAATTCAGAAAGAATTAAGAGAAAACATGAGAAGAAGCAGTTCAATAACCCAGACTAAAATGGAAACATGGACTCTAAATTAGGTGCAAGTAGGAGTAGAAGCTGCTTTTCAAGGAGTTCTTGGCCATGTTCCTACTAGAATAGCTTTACTGAGGGATTATAGTGATGAAGTGCACACAGATTAGAAGTGCTATGCTGGCAACACTGTTCTTTTAGCCATTTAATATCCTCACTTTCACTCTGAGGAAAAGTTACATCTCTATTTAAAGCACAATTTTCTAAGATTTATTGGATGTCCACATCCATAAATGTACACCATAGCTGAGGAGTACATTTTTTCATGTGTATTACTTTCCAACAAAGTCCACAAGTGGAATGAGGGAGAATGTAGAAGCAGAGAACTCTCATTGTAGGTGTGCAGGCAATGTAATATAAAAGGGAGGAAAGGCAGATGGACAAGGAAAGCAACACCTATCGAAGGGACTGACAGGACTTTGAGAATGAAAGGTGCTTCAAGAAAGGATGAAAAAATTATGTATTAAATTCTACCATAAATGTGAGGTCTGAAAAGAAAAAACTGAATTTATGCATTATGGTAAAAAACAAAATTTAATTCCAATGGCTTAAATCCAGCCTCAACAGTTACACACACAGAAACCTATTGCCTGAGCAGTGTCTCTGCTTATTTGCCTCAGAATATGATTGCAAAGAAGCACTCAGGTCACCTGGAACCTCCTAGCCCTGTTCCAGATGGCACTTAGACCTTCATATGTGATGGTGGGGACTCAAAGCTACTAACATAAGTTATGGAATAAAACCCCTTAAGGGTTTGATAGACTGTATCTAGGAAATTTCAAGTTTTCTATGGATGATGCTATAAAATAGAGGGGAAAGTTTAATGAAGCATTTGAAACTTAAGAATTACAGACAATGCAACAGTATCAGGACAGAGAAATCCATCTATTTTAGGGAGAAGTTTCAAGGGACTAAACTCTGACCCCAGCTTTTCCCCAAAGCAAAATTCACACTAAGTCTCTCTCATTGTAAGATATTAGCACCATCAGTCTCTGCAAGCCACAGGAATAAAACATTTGGACTTAAAGATGTAGGAAGACAGCACCATTTAGAACTTTTATCTGATCCCCTTACTACAGTGACATGCAATGATCTTATCTGTAGCCACAAAAACCACAGGTCACTGAAGTGAAAAGTCTTATTTTCCTTTAACCTCAAGGCAGCCTTTCGGGAATCCTTTGAAATACTCCTGCAAAATAATTTGAGAAAAAATTAGATTTCTTTAAAAAAAAGAAGAATGTTTATGCAATTATAATGTGGAACTGATTAGCACAAGGCAGTGTGGAGGCTAAAAGTAAATATGAGTTTAAAAAAACCGTATTATTTAATGGAGGAAAAGCCCATTTAACCCATTTGTGAACCTCTTTTTTGAATGAGTGGCCATGGGCTGCTGGAAGCAGAGAGGGTGGCTGAGGGGTGCCTGCTCCCTGGGCAGATGCTCCTGGTTTTGCCAGAGACAGGAGAGTGGACCTGGGTATCTTTGACCTCTCTAGTGAAGTATGGCTATTTCTATATACCAGATATGACCCAGAGATTATTTAACTGGCTTACCTTTATCCAGCTCGTGGTCAGACTGACTGACTGAAGATCAGTCATTGTGGAAAAATTATGGTGTTCTGAAGGCCCTATCTTAGATGGATGTCTGGGTACAATGCAAGCCAACTCAGTTTATTTGTGAATTGCACAATTATCGTGAAAGAATTCATGTAAATTATATTTTCTGTACAGTTTCTATTTGCATCTTCCTATAATTTTTTCACATAGGTTTAATGCTTCTTTATTAGGACATTTTCTGATTTAATTTGCTTGTAAGCTTTTCAGTGTGCTTGTATGTGAAAATACACAGCTCTAAATACACAATAATAAACCTGTAAATTAGTGCCTTGTTATTGTTTTAGGTCCTGTATCTGTTTTCTCAGGTGACAAAAAAACTTACGCAGAAACCTGTCTGCTACCAAAGTCATGAAGCATAAAGGGACAGCAAGGTTCTTACTGATAAGCTAATAAGGGAACAAATTGTTGTGATAGCCTACACTGAGGAGATGACTAGAAGGCAATTAAACTTTAATTCTTCCTTTTCTCTTCTTATAATTAAAAATAATTTCTTGTGGTTCTCAAACTTCATTAGATGCCTTTTAAAATTAGTTTTGTAAGTGGGTCCTGAATTGTTGTTAAGGTTACTTAAGTAATATTCTAATGCTACTAAAGCCCTTTATAAAGTATTAAGGTGACACCATAATCTTTCTGAGACTCTTACACAACACACACACTACACACTACTGTGTTAAAAAAAAAAAAAGGCAACCATCCCCTTTCCTGTACCTAAGTAGAAAAAAGAGATAGGGTGAGCAAAACTTACTTCTTCAGAAGAAGAATAGTAAATATCATAAAATTCACAAAAAAAAATTAATGAAAAAATATAACAAATAATATTTGATAAGTGATTATATAAACTCAATTTGAAGAACATATATAACATGCTTACACCACTAGCCTTGAAAAGACTTCTGACATTTAATAAGTCACAATTTGATTTGATGCATGTAATTGCATGTAATCTGTCAATCCCTCCCTGGGATAGAGTCTGGGATTATCTAAGTAGCAAGATTAGTGCAATGTGAACTAATGGTTCTCTCATGAACCCAGAGGGACCCAGTGGGAACCACTGGCATGAAGTGCAGCAAGGGATCAAGTCCAGTGCAGCAGGGGATGGATGTCTCCCTATGAAAAATCCACAGATGGATATCTGTGCTATCTGTGTGCATCTGTGCTTATAGATAAACATGCCACTAACTCTGGAAGCCCAGAACCAGCTACTTTTTGCTTTTGTTAAATAACAAGAAAATTAAATGTCATTTACCCTGTGAAGGGACTTCAGTAATTGTGCCATCTTTCCCCTCAGACTACTAAGTTTCCCTTGAAAAGCTATGTTTGCAGTTCACAACTTTGCTGCAGTTTGCAAGCATAGTCTGCATTGTGGATATGCCTTTGGATAGAATATTTCTTTTTCATTTTTAAACAGTATGAGATCTTTTAAATCTAAACAGACTGTTCCATTTTATATCCTGAATATAGGCAACCCTAAAGTCCCTTTAAAATATATTTCTACTGTGAACTACAGAGAACTCCTATAAATATTCATCAGCATGTAGAGAATTTCTAGCCAGTAACTCACCATGGTTAATAATCTGTAACAGAGGACGTGCAAAGAGTGGCCTGTAAGGTCCATCCATGGTTCATGCCTGGTCAGCAGCAACCAATGTAGAATGGACTCGTGATTGCAGTGACTTTGTACCATATCCAAAACCTTTGGCCAGCCACTATGCCAATTTTTTACATTAGTGAGTTCAGACTGAAAAAACCTTGTAACTTCTGTTAGTCATGTATTTTTCTGTCAGAAGGACCCTGAATAGTTGAGAACAAGGTATAATAATGGGATAGGACAGAGAAAACAAAAAGGAAAATAATATCTTTTTATCTTACTATCAGCATTTGGTATTACATCCTGAGAGGCAGTGCACAAAAATAAAACCAGCATGGAATTTAATTTAAAAGAAAGATGCATGAAGGTCTTTCAACCTTTTATAGTTTATATTCCTCAAGAGGAATTTCATCACCACTCTGCTATGCAGCTCTGACTGCACTGTAAAGTTGTCTCATGCTGCCACAGCAATCTCAAGATAGTTCCTGGCTGCTGTAATTCGTGACAGACTTTAAGATATGAAAAAATACCAGCAGGCATGACATTTATTCGAGTGGTTTTTTTAACTGAGTATTGACAAAGAGTATTCCTTTGTGTTTTAGTCTGAAAAACTGATAAAAACACACATTAGAGAACTTACACTGAGAAGCAGCACTCCACGAGTAAGAGTGCACAACTCCAGTGTATTTAGAAGAGGAATGTATGTGCTTAATCAGCACATGCAATTAAAATAAAGGCAAGGAAATGTGTTCGAGTTTAGAATGCAAAAATCATTGTTTCCAGACACTTTTGCTGATGTATTGCAGACTTCTTTTTTGCATTTTTTAAGTGTTTTCATCATCAGGGAACAGGTCATAATATCAGCATTCACTATTAAGAGAAAATCACTTGAACTGTAATCTCTGAAAAATTTGACTCAGACTTGCAATCAAAGTTTGAAAAGAAACTAAGGGGAAAAAGCAGATTTGGGTTCCAAAGCTGTCTGAAGGTTCAATTGCATGAAAAGAAATGTGCTCTTTAGTTTAAGAAGTGGGAGTTTCATATTCTGTTTGTGAAACCAGGTAGGTTCCCCCTTAGCTGTTACACTTAGACCCTTTAATGGAATAATTTTTCTTCTATCACAGTTCTTAAAAATCACCATGTTGATATGATTTGTCTAAAACATGAGATACCCCTCTTAGAGCAGCAATTCCTTTCAGTCTGAAGAGTTATTCAAATTAATCCTTACTTTTGCATTAATGAGTTTGAGACCAAATTTTCCAGGCTGTTGGCAAGATAATGTATTCACCCCTCTCAAAAAAAACCCAATCAACCAACCAAAAAACAAACAAAAAACCCCAAACAAACAAACAAACAAACAAGAAACCCAATAAAACCCCAAAAAACCCCACAAAACCCTGTTAACTAAATTCTTCAATAATCTTTTGCTAGTTTTGACTGCCAAAATATTTTGCAGCAATAACTGAAAGCTAAAGCTGTGCTCAGGTTTTGTGAATTAGGCTTGACCTGTTTGTCTACTTCACGTAATTTAAAAAGCCTCTTTGAAATATTAAACATACTTTTGTTAACAAATTCAAGAATATAAATAAAATCATGCTCATTTTCTTGGAAAGAGCATTCACAAAGCATTATAATACCTATTTAGTAGCATGTCCGTAAAGAAATTTTTTACTTGAAGGTAGCATGATTTTAATTGTTTAGGAAGAATCTTATTTAGAAAGAAAAATAATTCGTATTTACATTCATAAGGTGTTGTGTGTGTATAAAAGGAGTTAAAAGAAGTTTGTAAAGAAGAAGCAACTGAACAAAAGGCAATAGAGAAAGGAGAGAACAGTTAATAAATTCAGGAGGGTATAGAAGCCCTAGCTGAGCAAATGAACTCTTTATCACAAGTGGGTGAATAACGACAGCTGATTTGTCCTCTTATGCCTTAAAGGTGACATTGGAGAATTTAAAAATAACAAGTCTGTAGTACTGAAGTAAAAGGCCAGGACAATGGGTAAATATGCCTTCTAGTACTATTACAAGTTTCATACCCTTTGATCTAGAAGGAAGTTCAAAAGAAGAAGGATAACAGGCTGTTTAAGACTATAGATCAGTTCCTAGAAAAGTTTAAAAGTCTGAAGTTTGTTTCTGTGTAAAACCTCTAAGAATGTGAATGTGCACTTGGCCAAGCAGCTGCTGGCATCTCCCAGTAACATAAGCTCCCAGTAAGCACATACAGGTAGTAAACTTTCCTGATGCTTTAAGTCAGCTTAGGACAAAATATGAAAAGGTCTCTGAAAAAAAATTCTTGGGTCCTTGATGGGGAAGCAGTTCAAACTTTGCATGCAAATATCTGATCTTTACCTTTCACCTTAAAGGCATCTGAAAGCTTTTACTTATGGGTTGAATTAGCAGTTTGCAGAAGCTGCAGGAAAGCAGGTTATTAATGGGAACAGAGTGAGCTGCAGCTTCTCTGAATGGTGCTGTAGTCCTGTCTTCTGAGTTCATTGTACATCTGCACAGTTGTAGAAACAACAGAGGCAAGATGTGGCAACTGAGCACATGTAACGTGGAGTGGCAAAAATAATCAAGCTGAGTAGCTGCACTTACCCAGAGTGACTCCTCAAGTGTAACAATTTCTGTTGGAAGTGATTGTGGTGGGCTGTCCGTGCCACCCAATTGCTCTCATTCCACCTCCTCAGCAGGACAGGGGAGAAAAGAAGATGAAAAAGCTCAAGGGTCACATTAAAGAGAGGGAGTTTGCTTACTGATTATGGTAATGAGGAAAACAGACTTGTCTTGGAGAAAATGAATTTAATTTATTCTTCATTAAAATAGAGTACCATGCAGAGAAAGACAAAACAAAACCTCCCCCAAAGTCCCTCTTTTTGACATGCTCAACTTCACTCTCATTCCTGACTTCTCTACTTCCTTCTTCCAAGCAGTGCAGGGAATGGGGGCTGTGGTGAGTCCATAACAGCTCCTCTCTGCCTCTCCTTCCTCTGCATCCTTTTCCTCTTCTGCAGGGTGGCTCCTTCCCATGGGCTACAGCACTTCAGGATCAACCTGCTCCAGCACGGGTTCTCCGGGGACCACGGCTCCTTCAGGGCATGTCCACCTGCCAAAGTGTGGTCCTTTCCACAGGCTGCAGCATGGATGCCTGCTCCAGTGTGATCTCCTGCAGGGAGAATCTCTGCTTGGACACCTGGAACATCTTCTCCTCCTCTGGCTTCGGTGTCTGCATGGCTGTTTTTCATACCCTGCCCTCACTCCTCACTGTCTGTGCAGCATTTTGCCCTTTCTCACACGGACTTTTCCTGGGGCACTGCCACTGTGGCTGCAGGGTTCAGCTGTGCCTTGTGGGCAGTCCTGTGGAATGAGCTGGACCTGGCTGTGCTCAGCATGAGGCAGTCCCCTCCACTCTGTACCACGGCCACTGTGCAGCCCCCACCAGCACCCTGTACATTGCTTCAACCACAATTTCAGTGCAGCTGAGGATGGGGACAAGAGCAGACATTGTCTGGATGGAAAAAGAGGAGAAAACCATCACTTCCTATGTAAAACTCACTGGAAGAATTGTGACAATGCCAGTCAGGGTCACCGTGGTTTCCCATGAAACGGGAACTCTGCATTCTGAGTGAATACAATCAGGCTGTAGGTTCCCAGACTGTAAAGATAGATGTAAATCTCCTCCAGGTGTGCAGGCAAACTGTTCTCTTAATAGCCATGTTTGCAAAAAAACAACAGCAGATCTCTGAGAAGTTCAATGACAATAGAAAGAAACACACTTCAGTGATGAAGATTCAAAGCCATGTCTTGGTCACTCAGTCAGGGCATCTTACTAAGAACCATGGCTTGTAGTGCAGCTATACCCTCGTACAGTGGAGGGAAACAAACTGTGTGCAACAAATGAAACCAATACTTTTAAATGCCACAAGGCTTTAACTTCTTGTTACTCAGTCAGAGCTTTTATGGAGAAAGATTGAAATCTTACATACAAAGTGTGCTTACAAAACTTCAGTGCATACCATTCCACTAGAAGAAGTAGCAGAAAATGTCCTTAATGGGCAGTTTCTAATTTAGTACACTTTTAAGTAGCTGAAAACTTCTCAATTTTATGATAATTAATTCTGTTTTTTTTTTCATCCAGCTGTATAAAGTGAAACCAAACCATCTGGCCACCATGGTGTATAATTTGCTGTGATTAAAATTAAAGAACTGGACTGCAGGCCTACTCTTTTTGCTATCCCATGTGTATTCACTCTGTATCTGTATTATCTGACACCATCAATGTGTCTTCCACACAGTGCCAGTAGTAAAAGAAACACAAAAAGCTTTTAGAATTTAGTTTTACTTCAGTGATGAAAAGGGTCCGTGTTTTAAAAACCAGTTCCTTTGTTTCAGATAAGAAGCTGCAGTAAAACCATGCTGGTGCCAGAGTGTGAGCAGATCTGACACCTGGGTTAGCCACTTGGCATCCTGGGGATGAGGTCCCCTCCCATGACTCTGTCTCCATCCATGGAAGGGGTGATGAAGAGCTGCCTTCTGCTGTGAGGCTGCAGCAGCTCCCACTGGACATTTTAGGGTGTATTTACTCAAGGCTCTGCTTGCACAGTGGTTGTGAGTTTGGCAAGGAGAGTAAGAGCAACAGCAGAGAAAAGGGGTGAAGGAGGAACTTCTTTCAGACAGAATATTCACATTGCCTAACCTGCATTGCCTAATAACCCTGCTTGAATTACTGGATGTCTTAAGTTGGATGCAAAACAATGAATGATGTCATTTCAATAAATGAAGTGCAACCAAAATCACAAATAGAGGCTAAACACACCTAGAAACTGTACTGCAAGCTTGTGTGAGACCTTGGCTTACACACTGAATTATTGTGCCACTGCACTCAGAGAATAGGGAAAGTCAGCTTCTTGCAATCTTAGTGTTACCTGCAACAATTCTGACACTGGTAGCACTTCAGATGCCTGCGCTTCTTGCCTTAAGGCTGTTGTCTTTTCCCACAGAGCTGTGTTGAAAGGCTGGGTTTAGTGCATTTCTGCCCATTGGCAGAAAAGCTGCCTTAGGGAACCACTGGTATTTCTGGCAATTTTATTGGACATCTGCTCACTTTCACACACATAATAATGATAAGGCTGCTATATCATGCTTAAAGCACACATTTGAAGAGACTGCTTAATGAACTAAAATCTGATGGTTCAATTGCAGTGTACTCTTGATCTTCTACAAACTGCATTTACTGAATAAAAGAATAACAAAACAAAACACAGTTTTTCCTCTGTCAAAATTACTAAAATATTTTTGAGTGTTTTCAACATTTTTTCTAATTAAGAAATTGTTTTTCTTTCTCAGAAAATAACTTAGAGTAATTATATTAACTATTTTAATGAAGTAGCTGGCCACAGCAGCTATATGCACTGGAACAGAAATGTCACCATTTTGCTGATAATTACCTTTAAAACTTCTTCATATCTCCACTTTTTTATTTCAAGTTGGTAATCCTTAAATAAGAAACCTGGTTTTGACATTTTAATCTTAGTTCCTGACTATATTTGTTTTTTTTACTTGAAGAAGAATCTACTAAACTATACTTTATCCAGTGGTTAAATGTAAAAGACTCCTGGAGAGCAAAAACTTAGTGTGAGACTGAGTGCTATTTAGACCTGACTTAGAGCTTCTTAGTTTTAATGGTCAATGTTAACAGGAGTGTGGAATATGCCCCTAATTCTGTCATTTGCTTAGTATACCACTCCTTTTTTTCAGAGGGTAAATGGGCTGAATATATCTAAAACTCTTACTGCTTCTGTCCTCAGAACCTGACTTAACACTTTGCTTTTTACTACAGACCAGAGAGTCTTACGAGACAAATCTGCCAAGTGAGTTTGGTATTTTATCCCTATATAAAACATGTAGTGCATCACAAGCCAAATTAAAAATGCAGTAAAAAGTGAAAGAGCGTTACAAAGACAATTTAGATAGCTCTAGCTGCCACAATGCATCCATTTTAAATTCTAAGTGCAGTGTTTCAAAGCTATACTCTCAAATTCTCATTCCTCCTCCAAATCTGGTAGAAAAGCAACATCTGCCAAAAATGTACATATTCAACTTACACAGTTTCCAGAGCACTGAGTTCAGCACTAAACCAAAGATTTCCTCCTTCACCCAAGGACAAATTACTTGCAGCTTATTCAACTCACTGTCCCAAAAAAGGAGCAGTCTTTTGGCCCCTGAACACCAGTCCTGAACAGCCACAGGAGGCATGACTATTACTGGCTTCAGAGACAGACATAAGAGGTAGTAAGAGATGAAAATCCTCACTTCACCCTGCTAAATCCACCATTACACTATGGTGATGTGACAGGAAAAGAGCCAAATACCTGCCACTTTCATCCTGCTGAAGTGCTGAAACAGGGATTAGAGTTATATAATGTTGTAAAATAGGAATTCAGGGTGTGAAGGGAGGAATCCCTCAGTTCCCTTCCTTATTAAAATCACTGCTCACACGGATGAACAGCACTGCCCCTATAGGAACAAACAGCCACCAAGCCCTCAAAACTAACTCTCACCTGAGCACAGAGTTCCAAAAACACAATCCAGGGTGATCACTGTGTGCCTGAGAATTTCTGCTTGAACTGTAGGGTGCATGTGCTAGACTGGTGGAAATTTCGTCAGAGGTTTATTATGTTCTGGGTATTTTTCACAGTGCTCAAATTTTGTTTGTATTTGTGCATAAGGCTCTGAAACAGACTGAAAAATGATTGAAACCAATCTGTGCACAAGGTGAGCACAGCAGGATTTCTAAAACATTTGCATAGCAAAGCTTGCCTTTGTTGGCATTTCCAGTGTTCTCCTACACATGCACAGGGAAGACCCCAAGATCCCGTGGATGCTGCACCAGCTCCCCGTGTGATGGTACAGACTTCTTCAGTGCACTAAACAAGCAGAGAGCAGAACTTAAAGACTTAGAGAAAGTTAGAGGTCCCCTTTCCCTGCAGTTCTTATGGCTTCTTAGCAGTTAACATGCTAAAGCTACCACAGTAGGTGTCAAACTGAGACTTGAAATCAGGGAGACCACTCTGTCCTTATTTTTGGGTCAGGGCTCTGGAATCAGGTGAAACTTCCACTGTGCTGAGGGTGCTGTTTCCAGGGCTCTGGACTGGCGAACTCTGGTTTTCTCCAACCCTGCAGCAGAATCCTAAAGCCCACTTGGTCCCAAAAGCAGGGACTAAGGGATGACCATGCCAGTCAGTTCAGCCTGGCAGAACAAAATTAGGCATAACAGCAAAGTGAAAGCAAAGAGCTGAAAGAAAACTTGCTGAGTTAAGTAAGGTTTGAGCCCTTCCAAATGATGGTGGTACTAATACTTCTCCAGAAGAGAAAGTGTTGGAAGAGTTTGGAAGAAGTGGACTGAAAATAACTCAGATATTAAATGTCTGCTTGTGCTTTGGGAACAAGAGTATATATTTCTTGGAAAAGCATGGAATCCTTGGCAGCCTGGCTGTGTAGGGTGGAGTGTAATACAGTGCAAGCCAGGTAAATCTTGATTAAATCGTCTGCTTTGCCCACTGGAGTTCAACAGTATCAGTCAGGGATGAACAGAAGTCATCCTTCAACATCTTCTTTCATCAAGCAAGAGACAGGTGCTTTTGTGGTAGGGAGACAAATGAATTGGAGTTGTAATTTTTATTAAAGAGCAAATAGGAAGAGGTTGATGGAGTGAAACCTTGGAAATGAATTAACTTAAAAATGCAAAATCAAACAATTAACAGGTGAATAGGCACTTTTGCACAAAAATAAGGAAAAAGTGAAACAGACTAAAACTTCTAAGAAACACCCAGTGTTCTGTATTTTGGACTTTAAAAAATTTTGGGTATTTTACATTAAAATATCTAGTATTTCAGTACTGGTGAGCCAGTATTCTGACTGTTGCCATCTTCAGAAATATTTCATTACTTGCGAAATCTGATAAACTGAAAACTTTATTTGATGGTCTTCCTTTCACTGGCTTTTAAGAGAAGCACACAAGAAAATTTGAAGCACACAAGAAAATTTGAAGCAACAATTCCCAGCTTTAATACATACTGTAAAGTGGAGAAATTGATGCTGCACACAGCAACAGATCAAGGTGCCACATAAAGATAAATGATTGAGGTACTGCGGGAAAATTATTTGTCCAGATACTACCTCATTCTGATATAATATTATTTTAGTACCTGCATTAGTGTTACTGTAGTGCCTTTTCCATTTATTTTACCTCTACACAGCCACACTCTGCATGTCTTTACACTCATCCATCCAAAGAAGAACAAGACATTTGGCTGAATGCTACATTGCATTTAACCACCCTGACAAGAGCAGGGTCAGACATCCAACACTCTGGCCTGGGGAGTCTTATTATAGCAAATTTATGAGAGCAGATGTTGCTCTAAGCCTTGCAAGACTACGTGTTTTGTTTGGCACCCTGGAGTTAAGCAGCTACATTTTCTTGCAGCTGCATAAAGTAGCAATTATATTGTTCTAACTACATGCTAAAAATGTACCACTGAAGCTAAGCTAGCATGATTAAGGGATCTGAAACCTTGGACAAGCCCTAGATTTCAATACACTGGGTGATAGCAGGGTCGTAGAAAAACTTTCTTTTTATATTTTCTGGCAGTTTAGAGAATAGGTGTTTAATCACTGCTTTTAAAGTCTTCTTTCTGAAAATAATTGAGGCTGCTTTCCATCAACAATGTCAGATTTATTGTCCTAACCCTACATTTATAAAGTAAATTACCAGTAAATGAAAAAGAAGAATAAACAAGAATTCTATAGATATAATTTACATTAAGAGGCATTTATTTACACAAAAATGTGGCTTCAAAATTATTATTAATTTTTCAAAATTAACTGCACTTGTGATTTAAATCCTTAAAAGAATAAAATAATCATTTCAGTGGGTATGGAAGGCAAAAGTCCATGCATAAGACTCAATTAAGATCATACTCAAAACTAGGAAAAACCTTTTTCTGAAGTAAGTCTTCAGACTCCTCTTGAAACAAAATTTATAAAATGCCATGTACAATAAATTCAGGTTTTCTATATGTTAACCTACCTTACTTTTGATTAAAAACAAAGCTAAGAAGAGTCAGATGCTACTGGTTCATCAGGTGCAACTGCATCCTACTTTACCTTTACTTCTATTTTCATCAGAAGCAGGTCCACTGATGTTAATGGGTCTTAAATGGTGGAGCTGAGCTGTAAGTATTTCCTTATTAGTTATTTCCCATATCAATCCAATACATTTTCAAACACCAGCTCATCATTATTATAAAACAGACTATGTCACTGTCTTTATCTTGAGCCACAAATTTTTCTCACTTTTTCTCTTCCTATTCTCTCCTGCAGCTCCTGGGGGATGGAGGTCATGAGGGTGTGAGAGAGTGGTTGGTGGGTACCCAGTTGCTGGCCACAATGTAGAACAAAGAGATATATATATGTAAGTATAGACAAAGCATTTTACTAGATCTGATGTAAAAGATTGAACTTTTTGCAAGTGCTTTGACTGACTTAAATATGTCTGTCTGCTGATGGTTACTAAATAACATCATAAGCAGATATAGAGACCTCTAAGGGAAGTGGGTGAACTAATGAGGGTGTTCACAGCTGATGTGAAAATCTGACAGAAGCAGCTTAAACCTCCCAGGGCAGTGCCAGGTCAGCCTCTTTGCTCATTCTGCCCTTGGACGTGCAAAGTTCAAAAGGAAGAAGCAGAAACAAGACTGGTTTTGCAGGGAAAGCACTCAGTGGAGTGCAGGCTGTCTCGGGGAGACAGAAACTGAAAACCCTGTTTGATTAGGGGTACAGATTCCAACTGGCCTGCAATTTCCAGTCATTTATGTATAGCACAGCACTACTTCAACTGCCCTGTTTTATTGCCTACTGAAAAGTGAGTGGGTAATTTCACACTTGCTCTTGGATATTAGGTTTATTATACAAAGCTTTATCATAGAGAACTGTTATATATTTCAGAAGAACAGGGCTTTGTAAGAGAGCTAGTAGCAGGCCTTTATTATAGAGGTGATAGGAGTTACCATCTGAGAATTGCAGAGGCTTTTTCACAGTGTAATTGGCATTGATTATCTTCTGTCCATGTGCATCGGTGCTTATCAGTACAGATGCCCCAGAAAGATGGTTATATGTAGTGTCTGCGCAGTCCTGAAACTTTCTTTGCCATAAGAGAAGGCTGATTATCAACCACAATGAACTCAGACCAGCTACAAAAGTTAATCATGGAGCTAGATGTCTGGTGTAGAAGGCATGGAAAGTCAAGAATTATTAGTTCACAAAACAAGACAGGCAAGCTCCTAACTTAAAGAAAAGAAAAAAAAATTAAAAAAAAACCAACCGACCCCCTCCCCCTCAAATCCCAAATACAACAGAAAACCAAACCCAACACAAAACTGACCTCAAATCCCCCATAATTAAAGAAAAGAAACAAAGAGCTCCTGAAGAGCAGGTTGCTGTCAGGGGATGAAAAGGGCCCAGCATGAGGAAGAGCATTGATTGCTCTTGTTTCTCTCTTGTGGCCACAGTGAGTTTTCAAGCCAGTTTTGACAAGGCTTAGCTCTGCCATTCCCCCAAGTGTGCTGATGCAGCTGTTGCCAGCAAGGCTCAACAGATGATTAAAGGGATGAGGAAAGGAAGCAATGTCATGCTTTCCAAGGAAGGAAAGGATCAGGACAGATGTAACTTACTTCAGTTCTTAACAGCACGTTCCTACAAAGAGAAAGCAATGCTGAAGCTATTACTGTCACCACTCAGGCATGATGAGAAGTGTTAAAAGTAATGAACTACCTATCTGAACACATAAAAATGAGGTAAAGCATGATATAATGATTATCAGACATTTCAGCTAGTTCTGAAATAGGGATAATATGTGTTCTGCAAACTATCCATCAAAACTATCCTGCATTATTCCATGTGACAGATTAAATGGCTGATCTCAGCTCATGTAAAATTGCCAGATATCCAGGAACTTAAGAAAACCCAGGCCGGTTTTCACAAAGAGCCTGAGCTTAGTAGTAGTAAAAATTGCAACCTTCTTTTATTCTGCCAAAATGCCAGAGTTTGCGTGGCTTAAAACACAAAAATGAGAGAAAGACTCTGTGCAAAGAATCATTCAAGGAAAGGCAAATCACAGTGTAAGAGGTGTATATGTGTTTTAAACAGAGACAGTGATAAAGGGCTAAAAGAAACTCCCATGGAATCACAAACATAAGCATTGTGGGGGTGGCATACCTTGAGAGAATGATGGAGTAATTTTGAAAAGTTAATGTTTAAAGCATAACCATTTGGGGTGAGTTTATAGCTATTCACCATTTATAGGACAACCAGAATAGTATCTAAGCAGGAATTAAAGACAGATTGGGAATGAATGAAGCAGGGTGGGTAAAACTTGTGTTATGCTGAATGCTTGCTCAATTAAAAAAAATAAATTAGTGTAACCCAAAAGAGTGTCCTCAGGATGTTGTTGGTTTAGCAGCACCAAGTACTGTGTATAGACTTAACTTTTGTTTGCACATCAGGAGCACAGGCCATCTATTACAGAAAGGATACAGCTGGTGGGAAATTTCATTTGTAACATGATTTGGTACAATCTGCAAAAATCGGGCCAGACGATACTAATTTATACTGCAATTCTATCATGCATGTTGCCTCTTAAGAAAGAATTTATTTGCATACAGACAGGTACTCAATAGAAGGGAAAACATGGAATAAAATGTAAAAAAATGTAATACAACAATGGTTCATCTTGACAAAAAGGACTGCAACCTAAACAGCTTCCTGTGATATCACCCCAAAATGGGTGAATTCCAAGGTCTGATAATAGATGTAACACACCCTTGGAGCCTTGCTCAGTGCCAAACTTTGTATCCCTTATGAGAAACAGTTGTGTGCTGTAAGCACTCAAAACTTTACTGACATTTAGTTCAATGGAATTATTTTTCTTTCAATCAACTCAGGAATGTTCTACTCTTAAGTTAAGTGCTAATTTCTAATGCAAACCTACTATCCATACATACTGCTATTACTCCTTGATTTGAAAGTCCTTGTCTTTCCCCACCAAAGTCGCCAGAAACTGGCACAGATTTCTTTTGTTCAATTTAATATTACATTAGGATTATTTTTTATGCTCTTTGTACTCTAAAAATTCCATTCTGTACTGCGGTGAAATGCTACAACAAATCAATGAAAATAATCTGCTGATACTGTCTAAGCTTTGCCTGGTTTAGCTTCTTCTTACACTTTGCCTTCTTGATTCTGGAACATTCAGTTCTAAGTATTTTCAATAAATTACTTTTGCAATATTTCTTTATAATTTTGGAAATCGACCTCTGGCTATCAAATTGTTAATTCATATTAGATTTCTTTACCTCTGATACACTGTATTGGTAGCTTTTCTCTTTTCTTTGGTTCTTTGGTTTTTTGGTTTCTTTAATTTAAAAAGAGGGTTAAAAGACAGAGGAAAAGATAAACCTGCTACTTAGAGGGTTTGATATTTTTCTAAGTTGTTTATATTTGTATAACTACTTGTAAGAAAATATTAATTGAAGTTATAAATCAGATTTGTCGGTTGACTTTCACTACATCACCAACCTTATGTTTTCAAGAACAAGTCAGCACTTTAAGACAGATGATCCACAAGTAATTAAGGCAAATGATATCCCAAGCCAGAGATTTAGAGTGCTCAGTCACCATATTAAGAGTATTACTGGCTTTAAGACATTGAAAGTCCACCCATGTTACTTTTCCTGCCATAGCACAGCCTTTTTTCATGCTTTACAAGAACCATGGTAAATTCATATTTTTGCACAAATGCTTTCAACCTGCAATTGCAGTACAGCACTGTAAGACACCAGTTTAAAAAATGGGTTTTTTTAAGCAGCAGGAGGTTTAGCATCACCCCTGTGTTCAATTTTGATACAATTTCTTACCATACAACAGCTCTGGCATTTTAAAGGGATTCCTCACACACATAGTTTCTGGACAACTGTTTTTCACATCAATTTTAACAGCATCCATGGTTCACAGAACAGGCGATTTCCTTGAGATTGGGAAGAGGTACCTGCAAAATTCCATAGGAACCAAGCTAAGCTGGAGGTATTTTTACCTTAAAAACATGCATGTTGAATGCCTTCACAATCTGAAATCCAACCCTGGGATGTCTCCTTTTCTGTGTCACATTGCAGATTATGTTTCCTTTTGAAAAAATCTGGAGATTGTTAGAGGACATTGGGGACAAGATGGGACTTGCACTTCTGAGCTTGGGGTGCATGGAGGTGATTCTAAATCACATTTTTGGGTAATGAATGAACATACCATGAACCTCCATGCTAAAAAATCCCAGTTCACAGTTCTGATTTAAGTGACAAGCTTTCAGGGGAGAGGCATCTCTTTAAAGCACCATTTTCTTGTGCAACATCCTGCTTGCAGTTTTTGTAGAAAAATGTGAGTGAAACTGGATGCTTTTACATTTCAGTGATTGACTACTACAGGAAAAAAGTTTTCAATTAACAGCTTATTGGCTGGCAAGTCTTTATCTTCCTCATAGCATTTAGGTTAATGACTGGTTAATCTTCCTAAAACAGATCTGACACACCTCTTTTTCAGGGAATCAGAAAACCAATAAAAGCCTAATCAGTTTACATGTGGCCACATAATGCCTCTCTACTACTTGTTGCTAATATGATCAGGCATATTTTATCAGGTTAAACCAATATTTCATGTAATCTTCAGCTGGAGCCAACAGGGGAAAGCAAACAAACCAGAATGCAAACAATCACACTCATACTCAATGAAGTTGCAGTGAAAGGAGGAAGAATGGGCTACAAGGGGATAAATTTTTCCCTAACCTTTTTGAGTGATCAATGTGCATCCTAAAGCATGAAGACTGACAGCACTAATAAGTTTTTATCCCAGCCAGTTTAACTAAAGGCATTACTCATGGCATGCTTTATAATTTAGACTTGTATTAACATGCAGCTTTATTTACTGCCCTCTGGCATTCTATTTTTTCTAGCACAACACAGATATGGGGGGGGGGGGGGGGGCGGTAAGGTGAATTATAGGAGCTATAACACCACATTGTTTTCCCAATTGTATATACATTAACATTCTGGTCCCTTTCTTTTAGGAATGAAATCTGTAGTGAGGGAGGCCTGGTCTCTATCCAAGGCAAAGCCATTTGCTTAGCTCACACCTACACCCTTCCCCTTTCTTTAAGTGTTCAAGATGTTTGTGTGGGTGGAGCTTTCAGCCATCTGAAATAAAAGTGGTTCAATCTTTGTGACACTTGAGGGAATGTGAGAACAATCTAATTGAAGAAAAGTTAATTTTTTGTTCTGAATAAAAAAAGGTAGCAAAGTACAATGAGCTAACTGTCTCTAAAATGGTTTGGGAGCTATTCTAATGGAAAAAAAAAACATAAATATAATCAAACCTTCACTGAAGCAATGCAATTAGTCCCCTTGTCAAAAGCATGACCTGCAGTAGTGTAAGAGGTTATTGCCAAGTCTAAGAAGCTTTAATCCTGAGTTGATCCAATCACTGTAATAAAATTACCATCACAGAACATGAGCTTTGTCATCATTTGTGAGCTAAAAGATGAGTGGAAATATTTGTGGTTCAGCAAATGAATGCCCTTTCCAAAGCACTTGCTAACAATACAGTGTATACCAAAGATTTGCTCCTGAATTTGGTATTTCACACAGCCTCTGTTAATGGCAGTAAAAAAATCCACATCTTGCTCTGAACTACCAACTGGTTTCAAAATGAAGATGTTAAAACATGTAGCCAGTATCTTTAATTACAAGAAAACTTTTCACTGAGAAATGGGATACAGTAAGATTTAATCACCATCTTTTCAGTTTTAAGATCAGTGTGCAGGGTAAAGGTCCGAGGAGAGAAACTTTTTAATAGACACCAAATTCTGTATGCCTGAAGGAAAAATATTGATGGTTCCCTGAATGACCACTATGATGAAAACAGCTAGAGCTAACCTTACATTTGTGTTTTGATATGCAGCAAATGTGAGTGAAACAATAGAGAGTTGCATGAAAATAGGTGTGTAACAACAGCAAAAGGAGCACACACCTGTTTCTGGGAAAAGAAGATTGTTCCAGGGAAGTTAGTATCCATTGAAGTGCTAAGGAATGCCATAATTTATGCATTAAAACCTAACCAAATCACCTCAACATTTAATGTGTTAATTCTTCCTATATAGTCAAATACCACTTACAGAGTACAGACGTTTCTGCAGCTGTGCCTTAAGCTGCCCTTTCTTTGATCTGATTTTTGGTCTTCCCTACGTGGTATTTAACAGAACAGATTTTTTTAAAATTCTATTTTATTTTCCTGTGTTTCCTCTTTCATACACCTCTGTCTGTCAAATGACTAAAGGAAAAACTTGTGCTTCAGTGGCACTCTGGCCTGTACACACAAATGATCTGCTGGGAAAAATCAGTGGTTCTTTAATTATATAAAAACTACCTCAGAATTTGGAATGAGGTTTCTCATGTTCTTGAAAAGAAAGCACAAAAGCATTAACCATGTTTGATTTTACAGTGTAACTCATGAATAAGTGTAAAGTTTGACCTTTTCTAGTTCCCTGCTAACACTAAATGGGTTTCCAATCAGGTAGACTATCCCTGTGAGACACAGCATGACTTTTCTGGGGACGAGTTTTTTATTTTGCACAATGTAAAGCCAAAAACTGACTGTGTGCATGGAGTATTTTCATTTTTATTCTAGCTTTGTTTCGTAAGTATTTGTCAGAAAGCATGAAACCAAACAAAGAAATACATTTGTTCCTGGGGCTCTGCTGCCTGCAGAATGAAGAGCTAGCTGTTTGTGGTCCTAATGAAAAGCCCTCTAGGAAAAAGGTGCATGAAATTTTGGCACTTAATTATATATGCCTGTCATTAAATGGTAAAGACTCACTGAATGACTGTTCAAAAGGTTAGCGATTGACATTTTAAGTTAATGCTCAGATTCAGCATGCCCCCTGATGCAGCAGCACAAAGAAACAACTACAGAAATAAGCTGCCACCCCCTTTTCCAAATGCCTAACTACCCTTACAAGCACATGGAGAAAAAAGGTCCCTTCAGCTGTGGACACCTGCTTTCTAAGTGATCATTCAGCCTGGGCATGTTCTGGTGACATCAAACCAGCTCTCCCTACTCCCATGCAGGGCAAACATACAAACTGCAGGCATACAATTTCCTGGGCATTACCACCTGAACTCTGTAGTTTCTGTTTTTAGGAAATGTAGGAAATGAGAATACGAAATGTCCCTTCATTTTTTCTTCTCAAAGGTCTTGAGGTTGGGTGTTAACTAGACTCTCCAGAAGACTGGGGAATGAGCGGAATGCAAATTTATCAAACAAAACTACTTATCAAAATAGGGAATAGGAATATGTTTTAATATGAGCAGTTTGCATGGTAAATTTTCATAGATCACACTAGTTCAACACTAAATTATATCTCACTTTGGGATTCCTTAAGAGCTATTTTGCATACATTTTCAACACATACAAAGCATGTTATGTGCAGAAATTATTTGCATAGTAGTCGTTGCACAAAGAATACTGGCTTTGTAAGAGTGGTCACTCAGCATAAAATGATATTTGGAGTTTCTGGATGGAATAAATGCATATATCAATTTCATAAGTGTGAGGTCAAAATACTACA
The DNA here is from genome assembly GCA_034509425.1 of Eopsaltria australis. Lineage (NCBI taxonomy): Eukaryota > Metazoa > Chordata > Aves > Passeriformes > Petroicidae > Eopsaltria > Eopsaltria australis. Next base: position 2,002,136 of record JAVTVJ010000280.1, read on the forward strand.
GGTAAATTTGTGATCTGGTTCAGCCCAAGGGCCCTTCTCACCACCTAGTCTGTTCCCAGAAGTGCTGTAAGAAAATTCTAAAGGCAGAACAGGAACAGGGCAAGCCATATGTAATATTGGTGCAACAGCTTTCAGCTAATTTCAGCTGAAATTTTTTACATTAAATTTCTGTTAATTATTTAGAGAATAGCTAAAATATGTTTATACATGAAAACAAACGCAAATTCTCAAAAATATGAATGCATTTTTACTTCCTTTCTGGGAAAAAAGTTAGTACCACTTAAACCATGTATAACAATGGCTATTGTCTCTTTTCTTTTTCTTTCCTAAGAATAAAGGTTTGCATTGCATTTTGAAAAGTACAGATTATGCAAAAATTTTCTGCATTGTGCTATCACTACATTTTAGGAATTCATTTACTGTTCTTTGATAAGTGACTTAATTTCAAGAAGCATGCAATAAAGAGCTTAACCCCTCTTCACTTGGAAATCCTCACAAGATTTTGTAGTTCAAGACAGAATTTAGAAAAAGTGGACCCTAGTGAAAGCATTGGTGCTTTACTTGAAAAGAATGTGGTATAAAGAGGCAGTATAAAGCCACCATGATAAAATGCACTTATTTGTCAAAATTCCTTTGGATCCATGCACAACTGAAGTGTTATTCCTTATTCATTTGTACAGTGGAAAAAACATTTATCTTAACTGCAAGGGTCCTTTGAAGGTATTACCACCAAGATAAAGGCAAATTCAGAAGATACAGTTATATTTAGATTTTTCAAGAGCAATTGGCAAGGGATTTCAATCAAAGAAGGTACAATAGAATATAGAATAAAAAAGCTGTCCAAAGAATAAAAAGAAAAGCTTCATAGGAGGAAGCTTTCAGTTCAGCAGAGGTGGCTCCAATGCCTGCATGCTTTCTACCCTCTGGAGGGGCAGTTCTAGGAGCTGAAGGCTGCCTTCAGACTGAAAAGCCAACAGTTTATGTAGTTTAGATATATGCGAGATGTTTAAGGAAAAAAATAATCAGTATGGCAGTAACACAAGTGCATCAAATTAAATTTTAAAGTTTCAGCATTTCTGTGATACCAAGCCCTTATTTAATTCATTTATGGACCATCAGTGCATTCCTATATTCTACATGCTCTAAACTCTTAACTTTACTAAATCCTTTTTTCATCATTCTTTTGGGAGAGCTAACAACTTGTCATGAATGAAGCAGGCTTAAGTAAGAGATGAAAACATTGGGCTAAATAGAACATAGAGGCTATGCTGCCAAGCAGTTAAACACCAAGATATAGAAGATATGCACAACAAAACCAAAGATAACTAATGATGGGATAGATGAGCTTCAGAAAAAAAAAAAAAAGAAAACTAGATGAAGAAAAGAGCAATCCAGTTGGTTAACTTGGAGAGAAGAAATTTTAAGGAAATAATACTAAGAACAGAAGAGGTGTGCATTTGGCAAACTGAGGGAGAAATTCTGAGAAACAAAGAATTTGACTTGTAATTTAACTTACTGGTAATTTCTGATCAATGGATCAACCATATAGGGAGATGTAATTTGTTCTAGAGCAGAAGGAAAGAGAAATAGAAACTCTGATGTTTGATATTGAGGAAGTTGTTTGTAAATCCCTTAAGAAAAGCAGAAAAATTTTCAAATATACACATGAGCTGAAGGGATAAAAAGAGAAGAGTATTATCAACCTTGCAAAGAACATCATGAGAGGTGGAGTCCATGTGCTTTCCTATATCTGGAATGATTTCAGTTTTTCTATTAAAAACAGATTCCAAAACAATCCACACAACTACTGACCATCCTTTTGTGAACATGTTTCTGGCTGGTAACTTTTGCAAGACTTGAAATGTGTCCAAGCATCTGATTCTTATATAAACTGTGGTCAGAAATCCTTAACAAACCAAACAGATATTGCCCAGAGTGCAGTGGTGAAACCCTAAACAGAACTAACTTCCCTGAAATGAAGTGACTTGAATGGATAGTCTGATGAAGCAACAGGTAGATAGATGTTACTGTGGAGATAAAAAACACATGGGCTATGAGACTGAGAACAGGCAAAAAGGGATAACTTGAAAAACCAGGATAGCCAAAGATGGAGTTACCAGTGAGGCAGTGGGAAGGCTCCACGCTGTAGAAGGAAAGCCTGATCTTCTGAAGTGATATATAATGGAGTGAATAGAGCTGGGAAAGAAAATGAGCATGAAAAGATATCAAGCCATACCCTGCAGAACACCTGCCAGCCATGAGGAATGGCAGAATGGTGCACTCCTTAATTCCCACTTTACCAAAGAGCCAGAAAGAAAGCAAACATTTAAGAAATGATGTGCAAAATCCACCATCTTCAACTACCACACATGTTCAAAGAGACAAAGCACAGAGGAGTCCCAGCAATGAAATAGGATTCCTGAAAAGAGTGTGCTTTCTGCTCTGGAAACCCTAGGGTGGAGAAGTGCCACTTTCTGAAGGAAGCTCCAACAGCTGTCCCTCTGTCACAGAGCAGGCTGTGCTGCTGAGCCCCAGGCTCTGGAGCTGCAGCCCTGTGCAGCTGAGGAGCAGGTGGTGCCGTGGCACAAGCACTGCAGCTCCAGCTGCTGCACAGGGCAGAAGGGTTTGTGTGACACTGCACAGCCTCTGAGCAGACAGCACAATGGACACAGGAGAAATGATTTCATATGAATTAACAAAATCAGCTTAATATACACTAGTGGGGCTATAAAGACAAATAAAACATGAAACAATTTCTTGTCCTTTATTGCTACCTAGCAAAGGGCAGAAATTACCTGAGGTGCTATGTTTTCATCTGTGATTATTAATAACAACTCTGTCAAGCCTCTTCTTGGAAAATAGTGGAATAGTTTGAAAAAGAGCATAATGGGACAGAAAGATGGAATGAGGTAGTCTAAAAATGAACATGCCAAGTAATTTTTAGAACTATGCAACCACTGCATATCTAGTTGATAAGGAAAATTTCAACTCTTAAGACAGCAATTAGACATTAAATATATTTAAGGAAAGTCTTATGATCTCTTTTTCGCTCAAGAAAAGACAGATTCAGAAATCAGGAATAAAAGAATGGTATTATGCATCACAAAATGATAATTTGACCAAACGTAATTTTCTGTTCCCTAAATATGGCAGAAACAAGTAGATGTCCTTGTTCATACTATTAGAAGTTTGTTTCTGAGAACAAGAACTTTGTCATCTGAAGAAGCACTAAACTATACAGTTTTGTGATGCAAATTCCTGTGAGCAGAAAATGTTTGCCCCTTGATCTAATGCAACAGTTCTTAATGCAAGATTTCTCCTTGGAAACCATATGCTGGGCTTAGGTTCAAGATCCTGAAAGACATAATTGCCTTTGAACTACATTTGGCCACTCCTTCCATGGACTAAGGAAAACAATTCCATAACAGCATTTAGGAAACAACTTGGCTATAAACTACGAATATATCCTATTCCTTACTACCTAAATTCCCTAAACTTATTACTACTTTAAAGCAAACACTGATTTCTGTATTTCAGGTTTAGGAAGAAGAAGGTCTACATCCTTCAAACTTGTCAATGCTTGTTTCATTCCCAGCAGAATTGGTGTTTGGCAATAATGTATAATTATTTCAGATATTATTAGCATCTGCATTGCATTTGGATAAGAGGCTACTGTAGCTGATTGCAGATTTCTAATGCCTATATGAAAACCCCTGAGTTAAGGCAAACTTAGAAAAACATTCATATGTTAAATGTAGTATTATTTTAATGTTTGTAGAGTCAGAATATTTTTTGTGGAAAACAGATTGATTTAGAGATTTTTTTTGTATTTTTTTTTAAAAAGAGTAGGTTCAAACAAATAATCTTTAACTGGGCAATGGTTCCCCATAGCTGCTATGGGACAAGTATCATGTGACCCACAATCCCTTTAACCATGCTGCTTTTTATCATTCCTTCCCAGGAGATAGGGAGGGAAGGGAGTCCAGAAAACAAACAAAAAATATCCAGTGTTCAGTTCTCAAATGCAGACTGAATTCAGCAGAACTTTTCAAAGACAAACCACGGATGAGTTGAAAACTGGATAATCTTTAAGTAACAGCTCACCTGGGATGTCAGATTTTCCAGTTGCTTTTGATGTCTCTCCATTGACTCTTAAGATGATTCCTTTTGTCACTTGACAAATGTAGTAGTTTCTTCAAAGTGCTCAGAGGAATAGAGGGTAAGCACCCTGGTCTATCACACCTACAGGATAGAGCCAATCAATACATGAGAAAGAAGCAGCAAGAGAAGAATATTATGTGCTATCATTATCTCGCATTACCTGGCAAGAAGTTATTTTTAATGATTTAAAGCACAGCACTGTCCTCACACAGTGTTGTTCTCCAGAGTGCCTGGAAGAAAGGCTTTGTTTTATACAATAGATCCTTCTCTGAATGCACTCTGCATCATTCCTCTTAACATCAAATGATAAAACAGGCATTTTTAATTTCAGCTGTCAGCTCTAGGAAGCACACACTTCTCAGACACAGGCACTGCATGCACAGTACCACTGCTTACTAGATCTGCAAGGAAGGCTAGTTGTTAATTGCACTGAAGGCAGGTAAAAGACACTTTTTTGTAAAGATGGTGCTCAAATTATACAGCCAGAATAAAGCACTGACCTGAAGAGACTGTCTGAGCATGACAGGGACAACAGCTTTTCCTTGCCACTTAGTTTCTTTTAGTAGAGCAACCAGAAGCAAGGTTTCATTTGAAATTTTGTTTGCAAAGTTAATCTTCAGACTAGAACTACACCATGCATTCAGGTCTCCAACATGGCTTTGTGCCCTCTGCCCAAAGAAAAGGGTCCCCAACTCTCTCCATGGGGTGTCTCTTCCACTTCCCACACAGAACAGTTTTTTTATAAGATCCCATGAGCTGCCTGGTTTTCAGTCACATATCCATTTACCCTCACCAGAATGAGGCCCTGGGAACTGAAACTATGAACATGAGAGAAAGAGTTGGGTGACTCAAATGATTAAGTTCACTGTTAGGCTGGGTCCAACAGGAGCCATCAATACTTGGTCTATGTTTGCAGAGATGAAACAAAATCACACCCTATTGTTAGGTCATGAGAGTGAACTTACCTGAGGGAATTTGCTGTCAGCTGTGGCTTGTGAAAAGATGCTATGTATTTTATTCCCTGTAGCTACATTTAGATATGTATGACAATATATTTAGGCAATAACAGAGCAAATCATAAACCCAAAAGGTCATTCAACATTTAGTTTCTGCACGTACTTTTACTGGGTGTGATTTATTACTGTAGCAGCACTGAAGGTAGCTAATGGAGGGACAGCTATATCAAAAGGATTCAAGTGATGAATTGAAAGATTAGTTTCCTCTAAAGCTGGGGATTTTTGCACAAGTCCTTAGGACCTCTACCTTCTACACTAGAGGAGTATGTTTGAACTCTCCATGTAAGACACAAATTGGGTGGCAACCAGAGAGAGCAAACAAAGCAGCTACCAAATTATTGTAAATGTGGGACCTAATGTCTAACCCTGTGCCCCACTTTTTCATTTCTACTGAATAATATGCTAAACTGCATCCTTCATGACCAATCATTTCTTGGACCTTGTATTAATTTAACATATCAAGATGAATGTAAGCAAACAGCTGTTGGTAAAAACTAAAGCAAACCTCCAGAGCAGCCCATCACAGAGGAGCCTGCTTTTCATATTCCCTGACCTACTGCCACATCCCAGAATGGGTAACACTCAGGGTAGATGAAGTGCCATGGCTTGAAGTGTGAGAGATGATGGCCCATCCAGGAGCAGGAATGACTGAAACCTGCTGTCAGCCTTCTCATTAAAAAGTCAGGAACTGGGACCATAAATCCTTCAAGCAGAGGAAATATGGTGCCATAGAAATGACATGACATATAAAAAACTAGCTGAAGTAGCTCCAAAATGTTTCCAAGAGTGATATCCCTAACAGGAATCACTTCACTAAAGAAGACAACATAGATCATTTCACAGCTGGTGCAGCGTAGCCCTGGTGCCCAGTACACACTGTATTGCCATGCTAGTGGCAGTATTGAGTTTGCAAGGCCTCAAGACAGCAGCTTCTCTTGAGCTGCCTGCAATTTCCCAGCTTAACTATAATAGAAATTGTTCTAATGACCTTGTGGTTATGCCTAATTTGCTTTATTTTTGCTTATCTTTGTACGGTACAATAGTTTTATCCGGATATTCTCTGTAAAAGATGTGACATGATAGCAAAGACCTTGGAAAGCGAAGTCACAGGAGATGGTCTAGAGAAGTGCAAGCATGGGATGTAAGAGATGGGTCAGTCTCACACAGGAGCCCCCAGAAGTACACACAACTCACCACTGGTCAACTGGGGAAATGCAGACAGAGCTGAGCAAAGCCTCATGCAGAGGTACAGAGAGAATGGAGAACAAACATGCAGCTCATGTGAAAGAGACCATGGATAGGAAATTCAGCTGCACCATGAACTACTCACTAAAGAGCAAGCAGGGTTCATGACACATTAGCAAACACAGAAATATTACTGAAGAAGCTCCCAAGATGAGAAGGGAGAAATCAAAAATATCATATCCTTATGGCTAAAGATTTGAGCTGCATGAACCCCTCTTGTTTCTGAAAGCTTCAATGCCCAAGGGGACTGGAAGGCTGAGCATAATATCAGGAGAAGTAGCAGATACTAGGAAGCATGAATGTGACAACTGTATAGTATTATACTTTTTCTTTTAAAGTATTATTTTTTTCCCTGATGACTTCAGTGGGCTAATAAACACTATTTAATTAGACAGTTAATTTTCCATTTGGACTTAAAAGAAATTCTTGGCATTACACATAACGTGTTTCTTCTTTTGCCCTTAATAAAAATGTAAAGGTAATGATATGTAGGTATGATTTTGCTTACAGAGGCCATTCCATGCCAGGATTTTGCATAATTAGCATGTGTTATTCAAAATAGTAACAATTTCCTTAGGCATCACCTTCACCCATTCAAATTTAAAAACAAAACTGCTCAACCATGTGATTTGTTTTTCCTTGTAGAATTTTTGTAAGTTCATTGATATCTAGCAGTAGTTTAAATGCTTGCACTCTTTTGGTTCCTACTTGATCAAAACTGAGTTAATCTGTTGTATACAGTCTGTTTGTGTGAATTAGGCAGTAATAAAGGGAGCAGAATATTTTCTAAATATTGCTTCATATGTGACAGAAATCAGTATTTTTCTAATTATCAGTCCAACATCTTAAAGATACTTGGGAAATGACTAACCAGAAAATCTGCTGTCAGAATGTCATATTGCAATTCACATTGCTGGCTTTCATTTCCACTCCACTGAATTCCATCACTCTCAGTGTCACAGAAGTCACAGAAATGCACAAAGGATTGTGTCACTGTTGTGGAAGCAGCAGCTCAATGGCTTCAGCTCCTGCTAACTTCCTGTTCTACTGGTTTTGCTCCAGGAGGTGATCAATTCCATTTGAATTCAAGTGCCCTGGGAAAATCAGACAGATATTAAATTTTAGGACTTGTAATTTATTATTCAAGTCATTGTGTACTTCTGAATCTGAAAATGAGTACCTTACATGCTGCTTTGAGGTTGAGCAGTGTGAGGTTCTGATGATCTAAGGCAAATTTTGGTGAGCCTCATTCATTTAATGTTTATCAATTTCTGTGTCACAGTAGAGACTTTTCTGCCACTGATCCAGGCTGAGCATTAAGTGCAAGTACAAGTCAAATATTCAGTTCTTCTGCAACAATTTTTCAATCTTTGGTGTATGAAAATATATGTATCTAATGGATGAAGAAAACAATTTTATATTTTTGACTCTACACTGAAGCAGAGGAATATATATGAGATAGAGACATTTAAAATTTCATACACCATCTATGTCTTTTTCCTTTGTAACAGCGAAGGCAATTTAAATGTCCCATTCTTTACTCTTACTGTTATTACAGTAGACTCCTTCATGAAAACAGACAACTTAAACAAGAAAACATGGTATTTCAGAGCCACTGAGGAGAAAGAATTCCCACACTGTTACAGGAGGTTTTCCTTGAAGACACCTCTTATTAAACTTTTGACTTGGAACATCTGTCTCCTCAGTTCTTCAGAATGACTTGTGCTGCATTTGTTTAATCATGTTATGATAAACTGAGACATAGGAATAGTTTCTTATTATAAAGTCAGCAGGTCAGTCTGACCATCTGTAAAATAAACATTTCCATGGGATGGCTGGAAGCTGTGAGAAAAAAAGGTTGAAAATTAAGCCTGAACCAAACTGTCAAGGCCTCTGTTCACAGTGTGTTGCTCATGTGAAGAGTCCAGCCTTTCCCCTGGTTCCCAAGGAAGAGTAAGACAACTTTAAAGGGAGAACACTTCTCTAAGATAATACTTGTAAGAAGAGTTAAGAGGGTTTATTTAAAATGATGATTAATGTTAGATTTGTATGGTTAGACTTAGATTAAAACTTTTGCCTCCATTCTTCTTTTCTTGAAGTGATGAGTCCTGGTGTACTACAATGCTCTGAACTGCTGCCATCTCTTGTGTGTCTTTGGAAGTGACCAAACAAAAACTGACAAAAACGAAATCAGCAAAGCAGCCTTTACAAAATGTTGACACAATTTTTAGGCAGAGATGAAAAATGAAGAAAGGGGGCATTAAGACATAAAATATAGCCTATGTGGAAAGAATCAAATGAGAGAGCGGCAGTGTATTCTCAAGGTGTTGCAAAGAGCAGAAGCAAGGTGGGGTTTTTTTATTACTTTTTAAGGGGACTACCTTGCTAAATTCTAATTCTGTTTCACTTTATATAGCTCCAATTACATTGACTCACCACACTGAGTGACAATGGAGACTACTGCTGCCTGGCATCATTAATATTGGGTTGTCTCTGAGGCTTTCACAGATCATTTGTCACTGACAAACTAAACATGTTCCAGAATGAAGCTACTCTCTTTGGGTTTAAAAAAAACCCCAAACAAACCAAATCCAAAAACCAGCCAGGTATCCTGTTCCTGAGAACATGTTTGAGTAGTTTTCAGAATTTATGGTTGAAGAATGTACATAAGGGAATCAGATTTTATCCATATCAAGAAGCACACCTGGACAAGAGGCTAACTGAAGCAAGGAGCTGCCAGGACACAGGCCTGACGTTATGCTGCCCTTCAAGGGCTTTCTTCCAGAGGCCACAAAAGCATCAGGGGTGTTTTTTTTTCAGTTAACTATCTACCTGACATAAGAGTTGCAGCAAGATTGATTATTTAATTTCTGCTAAGTCCTCTGAAAATCCTTAAAGGCATAGGAAGCATCTCTTCATCATCAAACTCCACTAGGTAAATTGTGAACTCCTGCATACCTATAATTTGAAGACATGCTTTAAGTGCCTAGTGTGAAATAGAAACAGAGGTGTATGGATGTAGAGCACTCTCCAGAGATGTGTTGCTATTTCTTTTCAAAATGAAAGCCATTCCCACCTGCCCAATGCCCAAGACACAAATGTAAGCAAAAGAAGATACTTTAGCATCAATTTGTAAAACACATTCCCTAAAAAATCTCCAGTGCCATGGGAGCTTTCAAACTACATTTTAACTAAATCATTTTTCATGAAGCTAAATATATTCCAGTCTCCTATGATGAAAAACTGTGGCAGACCAGGGAAGGTTTCTGAATGCAGATACATTTAAGTTCTGGAAAACTTTACTGAGGCATTCAAAGTAAAATTTTAAGGAGTCCCCATCAATTTAATAGGCATGTCTGTATCAAAACAATTAATAATACTGTAGTCCTAAATTATGTAAATACTTTGTATATTTAATTTGAGGGCTTAAATTCTACATATTTTAACTCCAAAAGAATTATAAACCTACCCACAGACATTTAGGTTTGGAAAACAAATTGTTGAGAATCTCAAGATCACAGGAAACAAGGGAAGATTTACAGTCAAAAAATACAGAGCTGAGTAAACTTCCAGAAAATATTTGCCATCCTCTCATTGTGCCCAACAGAATGTGTTTGAGAAGAATGAGACTGTTTTGTTTTGGTGAAGCATGTGGAGCACATAGTACAGGAAGTGTTGATAAGTGTACATGGCATACACAGGTATAACTTGTTTTCTTACTCAAGGTTTGAAGCTCATTGAGAACCACGGAAAATTCTGCCCTGGCCTCAGGCAAATAGACTGCCCAGTTGTCTGGATGTCCAGACAGTTCTGTCAGTTTGTGTTCTGCACTAAAAGTCCACAGCTTTGCTACTCAGCATAATGGGGTGAAGACAGGCAGGAAGAGTTAATACCAGACACCCTGTGTGACTGCTTCCCCTGCAATTACTGCCCTTGCTTCTTGTGACAGCAGAACTGGTAGTTCATTGCCCCAGTCCAGCCACTCTCCTCTTAAAACATCCTTGGGTGCTGCACATCTGACCAGGTTAGCTATGGGCCTCTGTGCATCTTTTGAACCAGGGACTTCTGCTTAATTTTATGCTTTACCAAAGCCAAATTGCTTTTGAGGTGGTCCATACAACTCAGCGGCTATCACCAGTTTTCTAAATTCCATAAGCAAGAAGCAAACAAGTCATAATGCTGCACCCAAAGGTACTGGCACCCTAAAAAGATGAGTAGCACCTCCTCCTCCACTCCACATTATTGTCCCTGAAATCCCAGCATGTGCTCAGCACAGGTGTCTCAGAGCTGTGGGGAAGGCACCAGAAGGGGGTTCTGATGCACTGGGATGAAGTAAGCGGCTGCCTCACTTCAGCTCTTGTGATTTATACACTGGAGCACTGGAAGTATTTTATTCCTTCCCCCTTTTTTCCTAGCTACTGTTGAGGCCAGGACAATGAGATTTTTTTTTCTCCAGAGTCAAACCAACAGATGAAAGTGGACAAGAGGAAAAAGGTAGTCAGCCAGAGAAACAGGCTGGGGCTGTGTTTAGTGGGTGGAATCAGAAATAGGGAGACTTAAGCCTATCAATATATTTTCAGAGACTTGTGTAATAATAGCAATTGAGAGCTTTTATAGCTACACAAATCTGTCAAACAACCACTTCAGTGGTATTTCAGGAGGGAACTCGGCAAAAAGCTTTTTACAGAGGTTTTGGGGAGTTCTGTCACACCAGATCTATTAGATACTGCTTTTAAGTATTGCAACAGCCCCTCTGTGCCCAAGCTGGAAGAGGGAGGGCTCTGAGGGAAACCTAAGCTGAAATGGAAAAGACAGCAACTCTTCTGAGGCAGCCAAAAGCTCCTCCCCAAAAGAACACTTTTGATGGTAGTGAAGGATGAGGAAGCTAGACTTGGCAAGAAACAGAGCTGGGTGATGCAAGAGACCCAAACTATGAAAAATATATTATGTGAAACAGAAGAAAGTTCCTTTTTAAAAGTGATGAATTTGTGCTTATATTAAAAAAAAATCACAGCCTTAAAAACAGAACCTGATTATTCCAATCACCAACATAGATCTGAGGACTCAAGACCCTAAACAAAACAGAGTAGCATGTTTTATTTATAAGAAAGCCATACTAAGATTGTTCATTACTTTCACTCCTGAGTTTTTATGAGAAAGCTCAGGTTTTTTTCATACTGCATAAATTTATAATACACACTGGAATTAAGAAATACTACAAAAACCAGATTACAGTCTTTAAAACATTGCTTTTACTTGGACACACCAAGGGTTTCAGCTAATTTACATGCATATATAGGCAGATTTTATTTAAAATTTACATATTTCTCTATTTGCATTTCCCTTTTTTTCTTTCCTTGCTATTGAAACAGAAATGGCTTGATTTCACTGATACCAAAGCATCAAATGGGCAGGGAGGGTGTTCTTTCTCTCATTCTTGTCTTCACCTTTCTCCTCTCCTGATTGAGGGTACAAATGGGCTGCCCTTTAGGGTGACTCAGCTTCAACATCACCCAGCAGCCAGCTGCTCATTTAGGTTTGTACTTGCTTATCCCAGTCCTTCTGCTTCTAAATTAAACACTGCTTAGGTCAAAAATAAACTGGCTGACCAGACAATGACCTTTCTTAGATCCCAGTTTAGCTTTTGAATTGCTAATATCCTTCTACACAAAATATGCCTCTTAAGAGGTGTCAGGGCATTTACTGGTCTTTGTTCCTACATATATTCCCAGACAAGGTGACAGCTGCACAGCAAGTACATCGCTTATCTGGTTACCATTTATGCTCAGCATGCAAAAATTATCCAGAAATTGCCACGGGTACCATTTTTGACTTATGCCCTCTCCCTGTGCTTCCCTTTTACTTTACGAAGTGTATTTAATGGATTAGCAATGACATCTAGAGAGAAAAAAACCCAAACAACGTGAAAAACAAGAGCCTAACAATCCCTGCTCATCTGGGCCAAGGGGTCAGGCTTGCTTGTGGCTGTGCCCTCCCAGTGTTGGACCTGCACAATTGCAAGGATGACACTGAGGGGCTCCATTCCCAGCAGAATCTGTGTATCAGGAATTGCTCACAGTACATCCAAAGGCACACCCACCATAACTCCAAACCCAAACAAAACCAGCTGGAACCCAGAGCACTTGGAGCAGTGAATAAAGCAAGAACATAAAAATGCATTGCAGATGAGAGAAAGGAAGAACCTTTGGAGCCTGGGGAAGTAACTAACAAAGACATCACCTCTGCTTTTATCTTGCCCAGGGAAAAACCCCAGGTTGAAACAGCATAATCAGGAGCAACAACTTTGTAGGCAGGATGGCTTGGAAGAAAGCAAGAAGCAGTTAGTTCTTTTTTAGCTCTCCTGTAATAGGTTTTATCCTGGCATAATTTCAGATATCCCAAATTTCAGATATTACAAATGTTGTTAAATGTCTTCTCACTAAATAAAAATTGCTGTTTCCTAGGAAAGCACATGTAAGTTTTAAAGCAAAGTCTTATTATTAAAAATACCCCAAATATAAACCTTGCCAAGAATTTGGTTTATTTTGGGTTGTAATTTTTCATGTGTTTGGATCCTACAGATGTTGTCACAATTTAAATATCCACACTAAATTCTGTTTTCTACATTTATTCCAAATATTTGATAGCACTTCTTTGACTTACATAATTTCCTAGATAGTGAAAAATGAACAGGCTGTTACTTTTTAATTTTTTAAAATATTTTACATATTTCCTGTTTAATGGCCAAGCTATGTTTGAAAAGAATTTGTTCATTGACATTGTATAGCTGTCAATATGTGAGAGAAAATAATAGCAAAAGCAAGAAAAAAGATTACTAATCTACCCTTTCTGACAGCAAGAAAAGTCAGAGGCTTCTGAATACTGGTAACTGATACAGAGAATATGAACCACCAAAGAATTCCTACTGCAATCTTGATGAAAAATCAAAGCACTTGGCTGAAAGGGAAGATAAGAAGAGTTTTTAACAGATAACTGAGATAACTTTAGATTTCAATTGTTCTTCCAGAGAACACAAAGTCACAACTCTGCTGAGAAGGAGATTAAAAGGCTCAGCGCACCTACAGAGTACCAGTGTCCTCATGTCCTACCATGAATACTGGTATTCCCAAGGATATCCAAGATCTACTCTAAAGATGATCTGGCCAAGGAAGACATTGTTATTATCTGGCTCTGTATTTCCTCCATGCTTTCCACAAGAATACACTAAATAAATAAAAATATTCCTAACATTAAGGATTACAAGCCATGCTCGTAATCATAAAAATCGGTTTTTTAACAGGAAGTTGCAGAGAAGGAAGTACAGGCTTCACCCCGAAACCAGTACAGGAAAAAAAAATGCTGGAATCTAACAGCAGACTGTTCCTCCCAAACTCCCAGCTTTACAGACTACCACCAGCCTTGCCTGTTGCATGCTTGCTGTCCTGAGTTGCTTAGCTGCACTTGGGGGCTCCAAAACCCACTTTGACGTAGTTTTGATTTAATCTCCCAGGCACAGAGGAAAATTTTCACCCACACTTCTAACAAAGGAACAAGAATGTTAGACATGCATTACAATTATCCCAGAGCATTTTTTTTCTGTCCCTTGGAGGAACCAATGTTTTAATATTTTGCATCCTGTCCTTGTTTTTCTTCAAGTTCCTGACACGTTCTTTCTACATTTTCCTGTACAGATACTACTACAGATGAGCAGGCTATTTTTTTCAGAGGAAGAAAGAGGAAAATAAATCTAATTTTGCATCAAGTAAAACAGAGCAAGTTACATCCTCCTGTAAAAGAGAATACAGTCTGGATCTCATGCTGGTTGCAAAGCTACCCCTTATTCTGAAAGCTGACTGGTGCTTCTTCTTAATGTTTGTATACTGGAAACTGAACCAAAATAAGTCTAAAAGGCTGCCAAGCCTTTGCTCTCACCTTTCAGTAGAGGAGATGGAGCTGAAAGCAACAGCAGCATTGATATTGGCCTCTTGAAGGAATTTTCTCTCCACAAAGAAAAAAGAAAAAGCAAAAGGAGTTCTGTGAGCTGAGAAGATGAGAAAAAAATTGAAGAAATAAAACCAATGGCTTTGACAAGTAAATATAAAACAAACTGTAGAACACAGGTAGAAATGGCAGACTCCTTTCAAATACTAAAAGTGTGAATACTGTGAAAAAATAATTTAGAAAGTAATTTAGTTCAATGGTTAGCAATTGTTTACCTACCTGCATCTACTGCTGGTCCTCCTTTTCCATGTTTCTATTAATTCAGCAAAGTAGTATATTTTTGCAGAGGAAAAAAGCCTTGCTGTTATCACCCCTAGAGAAACTGTAGAGAGAATTCTAGTCTGTGTACATACAGAGACAGGAAACTGTGGAAAGAAGTAAATGTGAAAAAAACATTTATTTGTTGTCTTCCACAATACAATTGATTAAAACATAAGGATGTATAAAAAATTCAGTACATGTAAACTTAGGGAATTATAATCAGCCCAATTGCTTAAGATCTTGTCTTGGAGGATTGACAGAATTTGATCCCAAATCTGTGAAATACTTCCAGCTTGGTAACAGTAAATATGTAATTAACAGCAAACTGTTCTGTTGATCTTCTCTATCATTAAAGTCTGCCAGAGGGATAACATCAAGAACCTTTCATTCAGCTTGTTCTTGATATGGTTTGGAACAATTAGATTAAAAATAAACAGAGCGTTTTTCCAAAAGCCTGCCATTGTTGATTTTCCACAGGAACGTCCTGGGTCCCATAAGCCAGGTGTTGCTTCAGTGTATTAGAAATGAAAGGCAGCAATTCAGGATTTGTGTAGGTGGCATTATGTTTGCTACAGTGCCTCGCTGGGTTCGTGCAAAAGAGCTGCTTCCCAAAGCTTTAATTGGCACTTAGCTCCTTTTACAGCCTGTTTGCCCAGACAGCCTGCACCACGCAGTCACTCAGAGTGTAGCTGAGAGTATTATAAAGCACATCTTTACAGGAAATAGGAACATTCATTTGGTAATTGGCATGAAAACTTGGCCATATTAGATTTAAAAGTCATTAGTTTCGCATCTGTGAGATGCTGAGTGCTTTTCCACCTCTGGGCGGGCACAGCCCCCAGGAGCTGTGGCTGAGCTGCCTGGAGGCACCTGCTCCACTGAGCTGCCTGGTGCAGGATGTGGCCACAGCCCCTGTGGATGGCAGAGGGGCATTGCCACCCTCCCAGCCCCAGCCATATGCACAGCCCCAACAACAACTAGCCAGAGGTTTCTGAGCAGTGTATTCCCCCATTCATGTTTCAGGATACCTCACAATAACCCCAGTTTGAGTGAGAAAGTGCAGTCTGGTTGCAGACCAGAGATGCAGGAGGAGTAGCAAATATTGCAAACTTCAACAATCAGAAAACACTTGTTCAATAAACCCAAAGTATTCCTTAGGAGCACGCTGACTGCTGAATATTTTTGACAAAAGCAAGAGGGGAAGTGCTGGGGAATGGGATGGCAGGCTTGGGTATGCACAGATGAAAAGATGCCTGCCTCCCAGAAATGGGATTTCATGGCTTCCAGGCAGTGGGGGGATTAACTACAATGTGTTTTGGTTCCTTGAGAATTATTGCTTTCCAATTCTTTCTTCTAAGAAACTTGGAATTCAATACTTTACTATAATTATGAAGTAATAACATGTTTGTTTTTTGTAATTCAGACACATGTGCACATATATATATATATATATATAGATATATAGATATACACATTTTAGAGAGAGATACTTTCAGGTTTTGCTGTGGTTTTGGTTTGTTGGTTTTTTGTTTTTTTTTTTTTTTTTTTTTTGTTTGGGTTTTATTTAAAGAATGAAAAAGTGGTGGGGAAAGTGAGAAGAAAATAAATGTGCTTCCACAAAAAAACCCCAGTTGTTCATTGCTGCTATTAAAATTCAGGTCTATTGTCATGGAGAAATCAGTTGATCAAAGTGAAAAGTTTGCTTTTAATTTTTTAACTGAAAATATACGGGAGAAATCTATGCATTAATAAACTGATACATTTAGTATATTTTCATTTTCCTGTTTATGCTTTACACTGGACCTTTCTCTATCCCCTTCTTTTGCACTTACCAGTTCCAAGTGCAATCACTACAGTCTTGCTTGCTAAGCAAGATTCTTCTTTAAAATAAGGTGTCCCTAAACAGTGATCACTCATCACTATTGATTATGTTTTTATAACAGTCTGGAAGTATAGAGAAGATCTGTGAACGAAGTGTGAAGATTCACAAGAAAATGTTACTGAGTTTTAATGTCAATTAAGCTTAGCTGACCTTTGTGAACTACAAGCACATCCTAAACAGCAATATGAGAGTGCACACAATGCAGCAAAACAGTGCCAGCAGGTTGATACTGCATATCGATCTTCAGCTAAGTTTCTGCCTTTTCATTTCATTCACTGCAACCTTTTTTACTGAAGATTGAGGTGAAGGGATACATGTTATGAAGGAGTACAGCAGATCTTTATAAACTTTTCTTCAAAGGGTGGATATTACAGACCCCTCAAGACAGTTGCAAGCACATACAATGTTTCTTAATACATTAAGGCCCGTGTAATGGGTTACACGAGTAATGGTTAGTTTTGACTAATTTACCTTCTGACAAAGCAATAACACATGGCTCTACAATGCACAGCACCTGCTAGCTATAATGTTAAATAAGTTCCTCAAAATGTGATCTGCCACCCAACTCCAATGCAGAATCCACAGGTTTCTCCTCATCTCTGCACTATTTTCACAAGGATTTTCAGAAGTATTTGTGTACGACAAATAGCATAGGACTGTGGCTAAGGAATCATAATGTCTGCATCCAAACGATCCAGCACAGGTATCTAATAAATATCATAAACAAATACTCCAGGGCTGCAAGCTTCTCTGTGATTTATACAAATGGATTTGCTAACTCAACCTGACAACTCAGCTGATTAGACAAATAAAGTGTCTTGGATAACACCGGTGTCGATAATTACATTTTCCAAATGGGACAGCTGTATTTCAAGCTGAAAATGAATGTACAATTGCTGTTACAGATCATGAAAAAGCTTGTACAAGAGCTAACAAGGAAAAGCAGGTATTTTATGAAAGACTGGCTCTTTTCTGGTCCTTGTTTATACTAGATGTTTCTAAGGGATGCACACCTTAATCAAGAGATACATCAGTGTGTAGGGCAAACTGCTGAGCAGGGCACAAGCTGCTGAGCTCTGCTGCGCATGTGAACACTGGAGATCACAACACAGGCACTAAACCTGCAAATGAATCCTCCTTTTCCCACCCCTCTGGCCCATCCCCTTAAACTCCTCCTGCCCCTGGGAGGCAGTGCCCAAGAGTGTGCCCAAGAGAAGGCTGGATGGCCAAGGCTGGAGACCCTCGCTGCACATCGAGGGATGGGGAAGTGCAGGGGCAGGGCGGGGAAGCGGCAGAAAAACTCACGGATCTTAGAAACCCCTAGAAAAATAAAATGTACAGAAAAATGGTAGGAACTGCTGGGTTATATGGTGCACTGAGAAAGGATGTGAACAGCCAGCTCCCATCAGAGAAACTCTTGGAACTCAAAGGAGAGAAGCCAAAATCTGTAATGTTTCTGACACCTGCTTGAAATATTGAGCTGCAACCAAAGAGAACTAGAAGGCACTCAAACTGCTCAAGGGAGAATACTAAGATGAAAGAAGATACCATTAAGATAATTTTGCATACAGGAAATCTGTACAAGACAGCTCTTCCTCTAAAAGGAAATAGCAATTTTGTGATCTTTAAAATTAATTTGGACACTCTCATTGCTCTTGCAGAAAGCTTTCCAGAGAAAATTGAAATGGAAAAGGGTTTTTAGAATTAAGAATGATTTGAGATGATGTGACAATGTTCAAATGATGCTGTAACATTTGAAGAGTGAATTAGTCTCATTACCAGGCTCTTCTTTTTTTCACTAGCACTGAATTTTTAAGAGCAATTTTGCAAAAATTATCAGAAATGTCCATTTATGTAATACTGTCCTGTTATATAAAAAACTTTCATTGGCAATATAAAGAGTAAACTACTCAAGCACATGAAAACTAACAATTGTCAGTGGATTTGATATGATTCTAAAATTGAAAAAAATTAATGAGATGATTTCATGAATTCTCAATTGTTCCAAAGAGTCTGTTTCAAACCAGAAACTGGCAAAATAAGCAAAATGTACTGTGTTGGAGATTATTTCCCCCCAAAATATTAAAATTGAGCCTAGACATATTTTGTGTTCTCTTGAACAGTAGGAAACAGCCATCAAAGAGCTGATGACTGCATATTAGAAACAGAGACTGATTGCTTTTCCCAACTAGCAGAATGAGTGCAGAACTTGAATTTCCTTTTTATGTGAAATTTCAATATGATGCAAAATGCCAACTTGTATCAAAGGCCTAAATAAGTGCAGTGCTGGGAAGTGAAAGCTGTGCTTGTCAGTGCACCAGCAATGGCCAAGGGAGAGCCTGAGCATGTTACAGCTCCACCTGCTGAAGCAAGAAGAGATGATTGGAAAGGGTGTAATTAGTCAGAGTAATGAACTGGAGCAACTGAGGGTCTGTGTAGACCCTGGAACAGATTTGACACAGCTGTTTGATCAGCACTTGTACTCCTGCTCAAGATCAGGTGGTACCTATCAGATACAGTAAAACTTACTAAAGTCATGGAAGTCAATCAGCTTGCCCTGTTTGAAACAGCAGCTTGTTTTTGAAACTCCCAGGAATTTTAAAAAGTTAATTTCTGCCTTTTCTTATAGTGATTGACTAGCACAAAAGTCAAGGTTTGTCACTTCAGAAGGATGCTGCTGCTCTCGTGTTTTTGATGAAGCAACAGATACTCTCTTTATTCAAGGACCATGAAGTGAACAAGCATTTGCTTACCCTTTTGGCATACTGTTTTTGTGTATGACAAAAGCTAAAGAAAGGATTGGCCAATGTGAAGTTCACTTTGAACTGGAGGAATACCAGGGACGTTAAAAAAATTTACTTTGTAGAGAAATATAATCATGTAGCTACACTTTTAGCATAAGATTAATCTCTTTAATCTAAGGACAGTAAGCATGAGTCAAATATGCTATTTCAATGAATGCTGGTCTTTTATACATATATATATATATATATGTGCCTTGTGGGTTCACAGAGTGGTACAGAACCAGAAATTCTGGTTATTGCTGAAATCTTTAAGACAACAGGAGTTCAGACACATATTTCTTACACCTTGAGACCATGTGGACAGGGGAGAAATAAGTAAAAGATGTTGAAGCAAATGTTCTTCTGTCAATAACTGGTGTTTAGCACTTACTAAGAAAAGCACAAAGGAATGTGGCAGCACAGCAGAGCAAGAGTATGAATAACATGAATGTTTCATGCTACCTGAATGATTCTTATAATTAGTCAGAATGACTCTCTCTGAGTCTGAAAGCAGGCAGATCTAAATATTGGACCTGAAGCAATGCAGTGTTTCAAGAACATGTCAGATATAATAAGTGAATGATGAGGCATTTATTAAGTCCAGAGGATTCCCAGAGTCCAAACACCCACAGAGCACTGGCAACAGCACAGCACAAAATATGCAGAACCTGGAATGTCAAAACAAAATGATTTTTTTTAAAAAAAAAGAACCTTTGTGGAGCATAAACCAAACAAGAAATGACACTGATAATAACTGGAAATTGAACATATGCCTAATGTTTTCATGCTGTAATTAAACAACTTAAATGCTGGAGAGATGATAGCTAAAAAGAAAACATTTACATCAGTGGGTAGGGAATGCGGAGTCAGACTCCTTGAAAGGTAGACACAATTGTGAACATCCTGCATACATAGCGTTTTGCTTGTCACTTGTCTGTGTGAAGGAATTTTCTTAACAAACAGAGTCTGAAATGCAGACCTGGATCCCCAGCCAGCAGGAATGCCAGGCATGGGAAGAACGTAGCTCAAAGGAAGCCAGTTCTGAAAGAGCCAAGAATGGATGAAGATGGCAATTTCTATGGACACAGGGAAGCAAGACTTGTAAATTGGATATTTATAGCATGAGCCAGCCCTTTCTCATCTTCGATTCTTATGGACTCAGTAAATGAAGAAAAAGTGATGTAAAAGCCAGGAACTCAAACCTCAGTATTCAGGTTGTTGAAGAGTAATGACAGCATTCAGCACAGACTCTTCTGAATCAACATATTTTGTGGAGGAGCTGAAGAACGTGGAGAGCAGACTGGATTTAGCTGACATGAACAACAAATGTGACTCTTTGTGACATTTCCACTACTGAGCAAGTTACAAATACAATGTATGAATTAAAGGCAGTCAACAATCAGTTGGATTGATATAGTTTGCCTTACAGCTGCCTCTCCCCACTAAATAAAAAGATTTTGAAATAGCACACATTGCTGGAGGAAAAAAAGGAGCAAGTAAAGACCAACTGAACAAAGCTCTAAACTCTTGGGTGAGCAAGGTAATATATGGAGTTGATTAGATCTAATTCCATTCTAATAGCACTTTCTCAATTTATAACAAATGTAAGAATGTAGCAGCACATTATGAGATCTGAGGAGATTCTGATTTCAGAGTAAAATGAAGTAAAAAGGGGAAAATCAAATATGATACATTAAAAAAAGAACTAGCACTGGGTACTTAATATAGAACAAATCACAGGAAAGTCCATTAAATATGACTGAAAACCAAGATAATGGGCTTAATATTTTAAAAATGATTGAACAAAGAAGAAACATGCAAAGGAAATGAATACTACCCTAAAAACTGATACTACTCTAAAAATGATGGGAAAAGTGAATATTGTCACTATTCCACATATTTAGAACATAAGAATAGTCAGTTTATTTTCAGAAGGAATGCTTTTTTGGTGCTTCAAAAAGTATTTTAATATTTACCTGGCATCTGCAGCGAGGGTGGCTCTGGATGATTGTTGTTCCAGGTGATCACAACGCAGCGCGAGTGGCGGTGGCATGGCAGCAGGGGCTCCAGCCTGCTGAAGAATTACAAGTGACTTTCAGAGGTCATCTAGAAGACACCAGTTAACTTGCTTTATGCTGAAGGAAGTGAAAGGCTTAGGTTCCTGCAATCCTTTCTGATCCAGAGTGCTTTCCAATTCAAAGCAGGAAACCTGCAGCGACTCATTTTTTGACGTTACTTAACAGGAAGCCACCTTGAGACTTCAAGCAATGAAAAGCAACTCCTCAGGGCAGGAGCTAAAGATTTCACTCTGTTAATACCACAACTCTTGAACATTCACTTTCTTCAAGCCAGCAGTCTTTAATGTGTCTCTTTATCCCAATAAGTTTGTGCTCAGCATTTTCCAAAATATCACCGACACTTTGATATCTCTCCTCCTATGAAGTGTACCTTTCAAGTTTTATGTGTGCTGCTTTCTAATGGGCTCAGCAGTTGACTTTAGATATCTATTTTCAGCTTAAATGTTTACAAAATTCACACAAATACTTGGGTGTGTTCTAAATTTGCCCAAAAAACGGCAGCAACTGTACAAATTGTTTACAACTCCGATTGGAAAACTTTGCCTAGCAGGAACAATTACATTATTATTCCTAAGCAGTTATTATAAATAAGCAGTTATCACAATTAGAAAAAGAAGTAGGAGAAATGCTAACATTGCTAGATAGAAAGTCATTATCATGAAACCAAATATTTAAATAGATATATATATCTCAAGCAAAATAATTCCTCAGAAGAGGCTTTAGTCAAGCTCAGTGGGATACAAAAATAAAGGATAGCGCAGGAATTACTTGTGATAGTAAATCTGCCGGGAAAACATGAGACAAGAAAGAAGAAAGCCATGAGTTTGTGATCCAGTTTCAGAAGTTTGAGCTGGAAAGGCAGGTTTTGTGATTGAAATCTTGTTTTAAGGACAGGCAAGGTCATAATCAAAAAAAACCCAAAGACCCTCTGTCTTTTCCGATTTATATTGTTGGACTCATTGGGCTTGCTGAGTTTATAAAACACCTACTACAAGGGCTTTTATGAAAAGTGCACTTGTTTGAAAATAGGTGTGAATCATTTATGAAATCCAGCTGTGTATATGACAGGTACAATCTGCACCTCACCCCACAGCAAACAGGCAGATTACAAGCAGCGGGCAGGGAAAGAGCACTGGCCAGATATCATTAACTTGAAAAGACAGAAATAAGGTCAAGGTTAAGCACTGAAAAATTTACTCCTGGACTGCACAGCTACAAAGGATGCAAGAAAATGTGCATCTAAACAGCAGTAAACTTAATTCTGATAAAAATGAATGACCAGATCAAAATAAAAATCAAGTCTGTTCATACATCACACAGGGAACAGCATGCCAACACTTGTAATTTATTACAAACAAAGAGGACTGGAAGCAAGTTCTTCCTAAGGATTTACTCAAAGCTCTTACAGAAGCTGTACCACCGGCATTTATGTGTGTTAGACCTGAATCTGTCTGACACAGGCTGAACACCCAGAAAACCCAGGACCACACTGTGCCATTTGTCTGGGTTTTGAAATTCTAATATCTTCTTTTGGCTGAGCTGCATTTCACACAATGGAAGGATTAGCAGAAGCTTTAGCAAAGCCCTTTTACTCAGACCTCCTCTACAAGACTCAGCAACATTTTACATATGTACCTGTGGTACAGACTGATAGGGCCAACGATGAGTCTTTCCATTAAGGACCTGTATTAACAACTTAGCTGTTAAATAAAGGATTGCTCCAGCTTGTACACTTAGTCAGAGTCTCTGTGCTGATATCTGAAAGAGCTGGATCATTCCCAGAAGGAGTGGGAATCTGTCCACTGATTAGGCATAGAAAGATTTACCAGGAGCAATTCTGTGTAAATGACATGTTCAGAGATTAAGGGCCCCTTTTAAAAAGATCTGCATAAATGACCTATATTCTTATATGGCAACTTTTATACACTTCAGAGACAAGGGGAAAAATAAAAGGGCCATATTAGGGTGATATTTTGTACTATGTTTCCTGCCTTAGGTTGCAGTGACTGCCAAGCTTTTTTTTTGTCACAGATGGTTACGCTTAAACAGACTTGCCTGCCAATGTGATTTGAACTTTATTTAAATTATAAGTCACCCCACTATCTAAGTCAATTCCCACCATGACAAAAAAGGTTATTTAAGCTTTCAAGTGCATTGGTTTGAAAATTAAAATATCCAAGAGTGCAACAATAATGCGAATCTGCTCACCTGAGTCTAGAAAAAAAAAAGAATGCAAGTGATTTGCAACTGCCTTCTCAGCTTGAAGAAATGTTCTCATCTGTGGGTCAAAACACAATAATAGCTACCTAGTCTTCCAGTGACTGTCATCCTGGAAGGCTGAAATATTTAACATGTAAATAAGTTTATTTGCAGATCACAAAGTGAAAACTCTATTATATCGTGAATATGAAATGAATAATAAGCAAAGAAGACACAGTCATCACAGAGTTATTAGACTGAAGTGTCCTAGGGGACTTCCATGAGCTTTGTGGAAAATGAGAGGATTTTGTAAATTTTCCTTGCTGTAAGTTTCTCAGATCCTTGCAAGGAAGCTGCAGTTGAGCATTTTCACTGGATTTGAATCTAACAGAAAGAGATTTTCACTATACTTGTCTGGAAACAAAATCTACACCAGAATACTGGGGCTATGCAGGATGAAAATTTACCAATTGGAGAGATTTAATGATAGATTAGCAGGTCCAAGGCATGGCTGTCCTGCAGAGTTACTAAATCAGCAGAAACTGCTGTCTGTGTGAAAAAAGCTATAGTGAAAAGCAAATTGGAAACAAGCATGGGTTGCTGGGAGAGGCAGAGGCAGATTTGCTCCTCTGCCCTGTTTGTTTTGCTTTGTTAGCCCTTTCCTGGTTGCAGTTCTTGGCCAAATGCTTTGGGAGACTCACCACAAAGGACAAGGTTGTGTTTCCTGCCCACTGAATATAGCTTCAGGGAGATCTCCCATTTTCAGGGTGCTCTGCTCCTGGACCAAGGAAAGATTCAGCCCCCCCCACCCTTTTCTCACTGTCTTTGTACTCACTGGTGCTCCCTGCTGAAACCTGCAACAAAGAATGAGAGATTAGCATGGAAACTGCAAAGGGAACACCAGCAGCTGCCACAGCTTTTCCACAGATTTGTCTTTCATAACCTCAATTCTTTTTATTTTTTTCACAACTTTCCTTGGTCACCAGGTAGAGCCTTTCTGTTTAGTCTGTTTCTTCTCCCTTTAGGCTCAACATTTCTAAGAAAGTCCTTCTAAGAACTGAGAATCAGGAGTTGTTCTCATATCTGACATGCTCTCTAAAGAAAAAAGATCCTAGCAATTTTGGCATTTCTTCTAAAAGCATCACTGGATGACTTACAAAAAGTACCACTGGTGCTTTACAAAAACTATCTGAAACTACACCTCTTATGGGTCTGAAGACACAAAAATACCACCAAAATAAATACAAAGATTAGTCACTAAATAAAGCATTCCCTATTTCCAGTGTGGCTTCCTCCTTTTTAAGAGCTGAACTTGCCTTTTTTTTATCCTCTAGGTATTTCTTGTCAAAAAATCCTAGCTAACACAGGCAGTAGATTTATTTATTTATTTGTTTTTAACATTTTCTCTAGTGTTCATCCAACCTCACTGAAAAATAACTGAGTATTGCCATAATGCTGTTCCATGTATTTTCCACAACAAGGCCTTGTTACTGCCTCCATACTTAATTTTCACAACCAAGCCTCCATATTCCTTTTTATTAAAAAAATAGCACCATTTCCATGTTATTTTTCACCTCCAGAGGTGTTATTAGCTTGCTGTAATACCAGACCATGCTCCTGCTGTGTCTGCTGAAGAAATGATCCCAGTAGCCCAATGAAGCCATGCTACCAGCCCAGCAGCTCAGCATTCAAAGTGTTTCTGTATATAGTTGGGCTCTCCATTGCCCCAAAGTTTAAGAAATAAAAAAAAAATAAAGTTCCTAGAGAAAAATATTCCTTTTTCAAACATACACAAAGAAGGCTATTATTTCCTAAGGCCTGCTTCAGTTCAGACAAAACTGTGGAAGAAAAGCTCATAGTTTTAGGTCCCAGTCCTGCTAGGAAAGCCACTAGTGGTATAAATACATGTTTATGCTGCAGAAGTAGATCTGGGGGGGGAGGATGCACTCTGAACTCTTTTTCCAAATCTTGCCTCTTTTAGAGGCCTGGAACACCATAATTTGGATAACACCCTGTGCTGATTCAGGCCAAGGCAATGAGAGAAGAAATTGAGAGAAATCATGGAGAACTTCAAAGTGTTTGTAAAATCAGAACTGTAAAGGTGGGGAAAAAACCCAAAAATTTCTGTCACTTGTGTAAGGCACAAGCTAAAAACAAAGGTTCTTGCACCCTATGTAAAGACATTAAGAAAAACACAGCCCCAAAGGCAAGTGAAGGCCAAAAACCCCCTAAATGTCTGCACTGCATGCACATGAATTCTTCTCAAAATGTATTAGGTCTGGCTGACTTCTGTAGTTTTAGCCTGAGTCACTTAGCATGGCTTTTGCAGGAAGTATTTGAACAATGGTAAACCCGGCCAAAGAGAAACTTTGGGAACTGAACAGTATAAAAAGCAATGACTACATGGCATCATAAATACTTCATTGTTACTGCACATTAAAAGGCTGCACATAAATGATGTGTTAATATCATTATAAAGCTATCACCATTAAAATGGGAACTTTGTGTACTTACTCTTTACACTACAGAAGGCACCAAACCATTGCATCAATTCAGCCTCAGTATCTAAAAGGTTGTTTAAAAGTGAGTGGCACCTCCACAACATGGAAAAACAAAATCTGTGATTGGTTCTTTGGCACTCAGCCACTCTAAAAGCATTATGACAACTATCTAAAATAATTAAAAGTATACTCCATGCACTAGTTTTTCAAGCATAGAAAAGAAATGTTCTTAGTCTTGAACTTTTTATTTCTTTGAGACATCACAAATGAAATAATTATTCTCAAGATATTTAACCTCACAAAAGAAAGGATGACAAGAGTGGAATTTGTAATGAGTTTTTTTCAGGAAAATAAAAACATTAAGAAATCTGCTAATAGTTTTCATTTCATTTTCAGGACATGTGAATAATAGTTCTGAAATATATGTTGCCTACTATTATTTCTGTGGGCATCTTTTCAAGGACTATCCCTGGAAAAGGTAGCAAAATTGGCTGATCATCCAGACACCAACCTTTGGATATCAGCTACAAACCTACAGTGGAAGGCCTGAACTGCTTTGTTATTGTAACCTTGCAGCCTAAAGAGCTGGGTTCAGATCCTTTCTCTCCCACACATTAATTGAATGGCTGCCAATAAGAAATCAAGTGCATGAGCAGAGATCAGATGACAGTGCTGTTTTTCTCACAGGGGTGCTGTCTTGGAAGGTTCTTCTAAAATTTTTGATACACTCTAACTGCTATTTGGCCTTCACTGCCAAATTCTCAAAATCTGTAAAACGTTAACTAAGATAAGGAGATCTGGAATGCTTGAAGCAGCTGCACTACTTCATTACCTCAAGGAGAAATGACTAAACAAACAGCTGGGAGAGACAATTTACTTTTCCAAAAAAAGAAACCTTTTTCTTTTACAGAAAAAAATCCCCAACCAAACCAAAAATGAAACAACAAAAGCAGAAGAAAAACAAGGAAAAAGACTACAGCATGCTTCCAGGACAAGATCAACCACAGATGGAACTTGTGCAATATTCCTTATCTTTTTTGGCTCTCAGTGCTGTCATCATGAACTGCTATTACAAATATTAATAAAACAGAATTTTATGGAACACCCCAGATCACACTTGCTGCCATCCACAGTCCTTTCTCATTAGAGTTTGTCAACAACCTTGTTACTGAGTTATATATTTGGAGTGGGAAAGTTACCAAGGCGACACAAAACACATCTGAAATTTAGGTCTGTGATTTGGTATATTGCAACATGGGACATGCAGCAGGGCAGAAAAAGAACATCTAAAAAGAAATTTTTCTTCTGTAGTCACACTTTCCTACCCTTGGTAACTGTTTTATGGATGTATGATGTTTACTTTGTGGTTTCTGGCTTAGTATTTTTTCCCCTAACACACCTGAAATATTTTTGAGGTTTTTATTTTTTTTTACGGCATGAAGATGTTTGCTTTTTTTTTTAATTGTTGTGCTGGGATCACATTTCTCCTCAACAGATGAAAATCTGCATTTAAAGATGGAAAGCATGTGCTAAGAATTTCTTGTGTTTCTTACTTGAGGCCTTGACTGTATGAGAAAATATCCAACAGCTGTTGTTGGTGGCCACTACTTATTCACAGGCATTTAAACACACCAGCATATGAACTGCAAGGATGTTTAGTCTCATCTACAGAGAGATTGAATTATTTGTCAGACTTCTTCTCCCCAGGAGTTTTCACAGGGACACAGACCCTCTCTCTTGTGTCTTTGCCAGAAACATGAAGAAATTCTTGTGAAAGTATAGGAATTTATAGTACTGTATCTCTATTACCTCCCTCTCTCTTTTCTTGTGCACAAAGGTCAGACACAACCTGTTAAAACCATTTGTTTTCCTCTCCTCAAACAGCAGACAGTGAGCCAGCCTTTGAGCAAGAAGGGCTATTAGTGAGAGCACTATTCAAAACAATATAAACTGTTGATTTAGAAACATCACTCACTTAAATACCCATGAGTGTTAAGTTTGATCAGATTGAAGAGATAGTTAACTGGAAGCTTTACCCAAACTGCTTATGTGGCAACTAAAGGAAATCAAACTGCCTCATTGAGATCTGCTTTTTGAGAAAACATTTAAGGGCAGCATTTATGTCATTGTCTCTTTCAGAGAATAATATTCACACGCAATAAAATTAGAAAAGAGCTGATTACTTTCAAAAGCTTGTTAACAAGATGTTACTCTATTTTAAAAAAGGTGGAAACACATCTGATGCACTTACTCTAACATGTCGAGGTTAAATTTGCAGTAGTAGTGCTGCTGTGTTCCTGATAACTCAAGCATAAACAAGAATTTCAATCCCAGGCTGCCCTGCAGAATTTGTGTACCAAGGAAGTTGCCTGTTTTTCCTACCTAGATCAGTTAGAAACTCCATCCATAAAAAGCCAGAATATGAATAACAGCTGACATCATTCTTCTGGACACCTGTGAGACAATGGGAATCAGGATGATTAGAGAAAGTACATTTCTGAAAGATCCCTTAGAGATAAACAGAAAATAAGTACTCCAGAACTTCATCTGCATCATTAGCAATAACTGTAATCTAAGCACTGAGTTAGGTAACTCATTAGTTTTTGACTACTCACAGTCATATACTTCATTCTGCCTGATTTTTGAAATTTGTCACTAAATGAACAAGTTTTTAAGATCAGAGACAGTTATAGCTAATAATCTTGGAGCCTGAAGTCCACTTAGAAAGCTTTCCAGGATAAATGAAATAATTTGCTTTGTCTGAAATGCAAACAGGCTTTTCATTTACTGAGTTGTGCCTATGAGGCATTCATATGATAATACCTCAAATTGTATTTGCAATACAGAATTTCAAAAACATAAAGCAATTTTCTTAGTACTGTTATCATTCATGATACTTCAAAACAAAGCAGGTATCAGAACTCAAGTGTATATTATTATTTGTTTACCTTGGTGAGAATATAACACATTTTTCTCCTGCTCAGCAAGGTCAGTATAGCCAATACCTGCACCCTTCCAGCCATCCCAAGTCACCAAGAGAAGCCAGAGAAAAATTTCAGAGACAAGAGGACAAATTCCAATGGCTGGATCCACTCACTATTAATAATTAATAAAACCATAAATATTAAGCTTTAATTACAAGTTAGCCAATATTTGCATTAGATTTGACAGAATGCTCTGGGTACTCCAAGAGCATGAGTATATTGATCTTCGGAATTCAGAAGAGGGAAGGGCAGTATTCCCATTTCTTACATAAGGACAAACACTGCTACCAGCAAGTGTCTTCTAAAACTCAAGATCAGAGAGCTGAGTGGCTGCACAGAGACCAGCCTGATTCTCTGTCCTGTGGCAAGGGGAACATGAACATGCAGATTCAGGAGCTCTGGGAGGCACTGGTACCTGCTGAAGCCAACAGAGAGCTCTGTTTCTCACGAAAATCCACATACTTGATGACTTTCAAAGGCTTAAATACAAAGAGCTGGCTTGCAAGGATACCTGGCAACACCAGGAACAGCTTATTTGTAGTCTGTGTCAAATTTAAAGGTACTAGGAGACAGATTTTGCATTATTTACTTGACAGTGGTACAAGATAACAGAGATATCGAATAACAAAGACTTTTTTTTTTTAATTACAACCCTATTTGGCTACTAGAAAAAGGGCAAATGTTGTCTTGAAATAATATATAAATAATATATAAATAATATATAAATAATATATAAATAAAGACACAGCAAGAGGAAGCCAGAAAACACTTATAAGACAGCTAAGGACTCCCCACTACAACAGCATGTAGCTTTTTCCTGAGAGGAGCAGCCTGTGAACAAGAGCATTGTCATACCAGGACACTTTAATGGTATCCACATGTGAGTTTGCAAAACACAATGGCAAAATTATGCACATTTTTACCACAGAGTCCCCAAACCAACGAAAGTTACCACTGTGACATCCATTTGTAATAAAGAAATTTTAGGAAACTGTGTTGGACCACGAAGAAAATTATAATGTGCAGTGGTGTAAGTTTGTGTTGACTCTTTTCTCACAGAGAGATGGAGTTGATGGTAGTTTAAAGTATTGGATTTAGGTCATATATAACCTTGTCCAGATAACTGACCTCCAATGGTTACACTTTACATGGTTTTAGCAAAATACAGGGCTGGAATTCAGGTGCTAGCCACACCTCAGTAACAATTAAGCACATTAATTAATGCTCAAATCAATGTTTCAGTTAAAGTTCTATATATTTTTCAGAAAGTAAATGAGAATCTCTTGCAAGATTCTTCCCTCATTAGCTTCAAAGCAAAAGGTCATATACATTCATTTATGCCACAATTATTTTTGATCCACTAACTGCACTGCTGGAAGTCAGCTTTCCATGGCACTGACTGTACAGCATGAGAGAGTTGGAGAATTCAGAGCAAAAAGTGCTCTCAAGGGCTCTTTTGTTTCCTCACTGTGGCTACCTCTCTAAGAAAGCATGAGAGTCCCAGGCTTAATTCCTATGCGCCTGGGGGTTTTGGCTAGATTTTCACTTTACCTCTTCTGCCAGAGGAACCCAACATGCTCAGATAAGCCTAAAGATGCACAGATAAACCTGAAGGACAACACAGCAAGGGCTGTAGCAAAGAAGTAATAAAATATGGATACTGGAGAGAGAGCAATGCAACAGTCAGGGAGGACTCTCTGCCACCTTATACAATTTAGTCACAGTATAAGAAATTACTTAAAACAGAGCAAAGAAGGAAGAAAATCTTAGGAAAGATATTTAGCTGGAAAATTATTCTGACTTGCAAATAAGGACTAATATTCTGTTTTTATAGAATTAACAAAAGCTACTGACTATTTTCCTCATAGCAAACTCTTATGTTTTTTTATTTCCTTATCAGAGGATTAAGAGTTAATATGATATTTTGCACCTCTGCCCACTTCCTGACATGTGGTGGTGCTACTGTTTAAAGCAAGTCAGAGAGGCTTCTCTACAGATCAATCTGACATTTCATTCCTTTAAAAAACGCACAGTCATCTTAGAAACATAAAAAGCGATCTCCTCAGTCTCATATTAATTTTTTTTCTTCTAATACAAATCATGTACAAGTGTTTATTGATCTAGAAATATTTTTCCTTTTATAATAAATTATTCTATGTGTATAGTATTCAATTAATTTAATGAAATTTACCTCTCAGCAGCAGAGAGAAATTTACCTATGCAGCTCATTTCTTATGGAACTATCTCACTTGAGGTCACATGATAGCTTTTGCTTTTAGCTCACCTCTACACACTGAAAAAAAAAAAAAATTAAAAATAAAATCAGGAAATTAGCAGTCTTTTGCTTAAAAGTTTTCCTTTACACCCACAGAAGAGAACTCATAAAATGCTTTGAGATGTGCTATTCTAATTCCATTTTTTGCCATTTACTGTGGTTGTGTTTTACATATGGGCATATTTCAATTTGCAGCAAGCTGTGCAGAAAGGAAACTTGTCATGGCATCCCTTTCAAACCTGATGAGAGCTATGGAAATGCTGGCCTCTGTTCAAGGCCACATCTGATGCTCCTGGCAGCCTCTGAAGGAAATGACACACATGGTGGAAGGGAGGAGCACAAGTGAAGGATGGCTTCTGAGACATCACAGCACTATAAATAGAGTTGTTTTAGAAGTCTCCTGTGTAATAATAATAATAATAATAATAATAACAATAATAATAATAATAATAATAATAGTAATTATGGTTGGATCTTTATTGTTAGAAACTGGTACTGTTAGGAGGATCAGACCAGCTCATCTCCAGTTTCTAGCAGTAAAACTGGCAGAACATGTCTGAGAATGCTCAGCTCTGTGGAGCTGGCATTCCTTTCTACCAATGACAAAGAGTAGAAAGGTCAGTGGAAAACAGCTCACCTGGAAATAGTACTTTCACAGGCTTATTGGTGCTCATAAGAACAAGAAATAGGCTTTGCACACAAATGGAAAACATGCAGTTTTACATGTCTTCTATTTGAGGCATAAAAACAGTTCAGAGGAAAAAAAGGGGGAAAAAAAGATTCCTAACAGTCAAGATCCATATGACTGTGGGATACTTTTCAAAGGGAAATGAAAATGTCATCACCTGACATTTCTGAAGCTGAGCTTTCAACTCCTGAGACAGAGTGCCGGCAGGAGTGTTAAATAGAAGAGCTGGTCACAGACCAGTACACTCTCCATATGTTTCCCTGGGGCAATTAGTGTCACTTCCCCTATGAAGGGGCTCACTGTGCTTGCCAGTGAATATGTCAAGTCTGGTCACTCTGAAAATAAACACTACAAAGTCACTGACAGGACCTTTAGGTTGAAAAATGAATCCTTCTAACTTATATGTTCTCAAAAAAAAAAAAAAAAAAAAAAAAAAAAAAAAATTTAATTGAATAGTCCTTTGAAAGAAAATTCTCTGCACTCCCTTGTGACACCTCCAGAGAAGAGAACCAGAACACATTTAACCAAAACCCTGAAAACCCTGTCTCAAGGAAACTTTAGGGCTGCCTAATCTATCCCCTCCTTTCCTCTTGCACAGCTGGATTCTTGATGCAGGGGCAGGAGGTTTCCCCTTCCTGCAAACACACAGGCACCAAGCTTTAGAGGCCTCCCCTGAGGAATCTGAAACCACTGATCCAGCACCGAGGTGCCCCAGCCAGCAGGATGTCAGGAATTGCCCCTTCCCCACCACAGCCCCCAGAGTGCCTGGGGACCACACCAGGCTGCCTGGGGGAGCTGTTGGCCACTGCTGATGCATGGCTTCAAAGGTCTTACAATTCTCAGCAATCCACAGAACTGTTTAGAATTGTTTTTATTTATAAATCCTTCTATGACTTATGAAAAACATCACCTCTGAGGAGTTGAGTAGATATCAACACTAACAGTGTTAGCAAGGGGAGTCAGAGTTAAAAGCCTCTCCCACGCAGGAGTAATCAGAACAAGCTCCTTCCCCTTTCACTCCCTCCTCCTGAGATGCAAACAGTGGGGGAAAGAGAGCTATTTCCTCCTTTCAATCCCGATCCTGATGACTGGGTCGCTCCCCTTTGAGGAGGAGGGAAGCAGCACTGAAGACAGGTTGGGCTTCCTTCCAAGTGCACCATCCTGGGCCTGTCCTCAGTAAATCGATGGCATCGCTTCCACCAGCAGGGACTGGCCCAGCTTTGTCCAGGGGCAATAGCAGGAGGGAGCAGCTGGGATGCACATGGATGTCTGGCACATCAAACCTCCCTGCAGCATGGCTCTGGCAGCACCTGGTGGCCACTGACTTGGGCCAGCAGTGCCAGAAAGCTCTGTGGCTGGCTCTTCCACGTGGGGAGGCATTCCTGAATAAAAGTCCTTGTTAAAAGAAAAAAAAAGTATAAAAAGCAGAACAAAAAGGCAAAAAAGCTTTAGCTTTCACTTTAACAAGTCATCTGCAGGAATGGAATAAAGCCACTCCAAGGAAGAAATGTACTTTAAAGCCATTACTCCCCATCTGTGGGAAGCTCAGGGATGTTGACCACTTCTAAGCAAGAGGGACTGACCAAGAGCTGTGAGTACTGTGTGTCCTTCACAAGATTTGTAGAATTAAGTTGTTGTTCAGGCAGTAGATTGCTAGGCTTTTTTTTTTTTAGCTCTGAGTAGCAAGGTCTTAATATAATATCTGTTTACTACAATTCTCCAAGAGGCAAGATGTTTCTTGGCTTTCATCCAAACCATTTAGTTCACATATATATTAGAAAATGCTGTCACATCAGCAGCTAAGGTTGATATCAAGAGAGACAATGAGAGGATTAAGAGGTGGAAAGCTTTGGAAGGCAAGCTACTGAATATTTCACAAGAAATGGAGGAGAGAATGCCACTGATGCAAGGGGAAGGTCAGAAAGCTTAAACATCTCAGGGACACTTAAGAAATAATAAAATAGCCCTTAGGCCTTGCAGATGTTGCTATGAAACTTTTAGGATCCTGATATTCCAATCTGATTTTCATACCAAGGTGAGTGCTTCACTAAATGTGCACCAGTGACATCCAGCACTTGCCAAGGAAATTTGCAGGGCTGTGTCTACAGTATCACAGGAATGATTTGACATTTGGTGTCTTTGAGGGCTGATACTTTGTCATTTTATTGGTAGTTTTTATTAACACCTGAATGCTGCTGATGTGGGTGGAGTTTCACATTTCCAACTGCGATTATTTGGTGAGATCCAAAATGGGAAGAGATTTCACGAAGATGGACTCGTCACAGTTACCTTTTCCTATCTCATCCTCTAATGACATATTTTAATAGATCTCCCTTATGTCTCACCACCATCAAGACCACGTAGTCTGGGGGAAAAAGTGGACAGAAGCAGAATTTTACAAGGCATTAAGTTTATTTCTTAGGAAAGGAACAAGACAAAGGTAAGCCCAGGTGTTTTCTGTAGACTTGTCAGTGACAAGAGGCAAGGCACAGCAGGAAACTCTCTCCAATTGCTCATTCTACCCTATGATAGTCTCACTTATGAACTTCAGGACACAGCCTGACAATGAGCAATTCAAAGAACCCTAGCTTCTTGCAAAGCAGAGAGGTGTTTAAGTAGGACATTACTTATATTGTCCTTTATTTCACAAGTGCATCTAAAATGAACCTTGTTTCCCTCTGCTGCCTCCAGCCTAGGAAGGCATTATGAAGCTTGGACAATTTTTTCAATCTTTGAGCTCATGGAGCACACTGATGAATTAACACCTTGTCAAAACACTGTTTCTGTTTACCATGTTTTTATGGCATGTTTACTTAATGACTTTCTGGAAATACTCAGTTATAAGAAATTTCTTTCCCACCTCCTGCTTAAGTTCAGATTCTCTACTGTGAAAGTTAAAGAATGCTCTCTGCTTTCTTTTATCTTGATATGATATTTCAGTCCTGCATCCAGGCACTTTGCACTTTAAAAGTACTTGAAATACAAAGAGTGAATTTCTAGGTCTTATGACTTAAAAAATATAGCTTTACTTGAAGAAGATAACTTTTTGATTTAATAGAAAATGGATATAATTAAATCGGAAGCTATTGTTGTTGTTTTTTAACTTACATTAAAAATCATTTAATAATTTAAAAATCACTATTTGTCCCTGTACTGCTACCAAAGCTATTGTGCTCTCACATCATGAAGTAAATTCAGCTAGTAACTTGCACATTGTGTGATTTCACATGTATTCTTGGTAGTTATATTAAAGAATTCATCTCTCATAATAACAAAATGGAAAACAATAAATTGGCATGCACAATAAATGAGTTTTAGAGGTGTATGCTGTTTGGTCATTGGAGACAGGAAATACACGCTAGAGAGAACTGCTTCTTTGAGGAACCGTGCTAAGAGGGCAAATCAACACAAACTAGCAACTAACAACTGTGCCTCCTGTACATGAGTTGAAATGGCCACTTCTTAGTGAAACAATTGCAAGGGATTACAGATAAACCCTTATTTCCTACACATACACAATAAACAAGAACACGGAAATCAAGATATGAGGCTCAGAGACTTCAACTCATGTCTCCACCGTGCCAAAGTAGATTATAACGTCCCAGATTTAGTGCTGATAATTACTGTAATTCCAACCAATCACACAAATCATAATAACATTGCAACAGTTACTGTTCCAAGCTCTATTTTCCTATGAAATACAGGGAATGTTTTTGGTATTTTCTTGTGATGGAGTAGTCACAGACACTAGTCATTGCTGAAATAGCAAAGGAAACACAATCATGGAGGTTGTGACTCAATAAAATTATTTTTCTCATTAGGAAGCAATGAAAGAAATCCTCAAACCTGAAACTCAGAACATTTGGATTACATTACTTCGTTCAGTTCATTACCATTTCCTGTGCCACTTTTGTAAGGTATGGCTGATTTTGTCAAAGCTTTTTCCAACCAGCTGACAGTTGATATTTTC
This sequence comes from Eopsaltria australis, assembly GCA_034509425.1. Lineage (NCBI taxonomy): Eukaryota > Metazoa > Chordata > Aves > Passeriformes > Petroicidae > Eopsaltria > Eopsaltria australis. Next base: position 2,038,180 of record JAVTVJ010000280.1, read on the forward strand.
CTCACTCTGATGGTCACTTCAGATCCCACAAATATGAAAAATATATCATCCTTAAAAATATAATAATAGCTAGGCATTATTGAACCTCTCTGCAGTCACTACGGAAGTAATGAGTAGAGCTAAAATAAATAAATTTGAATATTTTTCAGAATTAGAAGTAATTAGCAGTACTAAATAACTGTGCCTTGTTAATGAACAAGAGCAGTATCCTCAGTTTCAGATATTCTGAGTCAGGTAAAAGCCACTTTTTGTGGTGATTCAAACACATAATTGTGAAGGGTTCTGTTAAGGATTTCTAAACAGCAAAATGCAGACCAAGGCACCTAATCCCCTATCTCAAACTACATTTTAACCTTTTTTTTTTTTCATATTGCACTCTGTACATCCATTTACAACCCTTTAAGTGGTGCTGCAATTACCAGGGCTGTTCTCTACTGAGTTGTAAGGTTAATATATATTTTTTGGATCTAGTACAACACCCCCTCCTTTTGTGATAGTGTGACAGAATGATCTATGAAGAGCTGGAACTATGCAGACTTGTTTTATTGTAATTAGAGAGATCTAACCACGTTTCATACCTGTGTAGCTCCATTCTTAGGGCATCTATCCCTGTTTTACCAGTATAATGAGATTTAAACCCAAGTCTTATTCTCCAAGTGCACTTAAGGAGCAGTTCATCCCACATTCAGCAGCAGCAGGTGACAGGAGGATCGAAGCCAGATTAACAGACAGACTTCAGAGAACAAGGATTTAGCTTGACTGTGTTAAATACACCTGTGGCATAAGTCACACCAATAGCAGTTAATTCCTCCTGTAGTTTGTGACAGTGCTAAAATGCTCCTCATATTGCTCTAGCTATAGAATTTTTCATATTTCCCATTGGGACACTAATTTTCCCAGTTGTATGACAGGACTATGAGAATGCAGGCTATGGTTTGATGCTCAGTCCTCTACATCAAAGTCAACTCTTCTGGCTGCATGTTATTCATCTTTTAAGAAGTAATAAAAATTGACTCTATGACAAGCTAAAACATTTGTTTGTTTATAGTTGCTAGAAATTGGCTCACTACGTAAGTGAAAAGGGGGTGACAGCACAAGACACTCCCAACAGCTTTATTATCTTAGCTGAGAAATGGTATCCACATGCTTTGCCTCCAAGGGATCATGTTAGAGGGAGCAGATTCATCAGGTCCTGCCCTGCCTAGATCATCTTGACTTCATAAACACCACCCCAAATCTGTGCAGGGGAAGCAATATATATTAATTTCCAGAAGAGCAGGGGCTTAAAAAAATTCTGTATTTAAAATTGTTTCAAGTTGCAGCTACCACAGATCCTACATCACTGCTGGCAGAAAGGCAAGAAAAACATACAGAAGATGCTGGAGATGGCTTTAAGCTACATCAAGAGGATCATGGGGTGTGTGTTTTGTCTTTGCAAGCCAGAGTTGTTCCATTGTGGATCAGGAGTGATGGATTAGAATGGCTCCAAGACCTGTCAGCTGATATCTACACTGCAGCAAGATCAGACAGCAGCAACCTCTCTGGAATGCTGTGACAATTTCTGGCTGCTGCCATGAGGACTGCAGGTCATGCTACCATGAGAGGCTTTAAAGTAGAAACCTGAAGTTTAAATAGAAAAAGGCATCCAGACTGCATAATCTTCTGCAGAATAGGAAGAAAGCATTCAGATGATAAAGCACTGACAGCCTCTTTGAGATTTTGCACAGTGCTCTACTTTCTTGGGCACTCTGATGCCACTGTATTTTCATGTTGCATTGGAACATCTGCATTCAGGTGAACTGAGAACAAGGCCAGTGCCTCAGTTATCAGTGGGGGTGAGTAAGCAGGTCACTCGGTTACACCTTGGGACCTGTGCTTGAGTTCAAGGGTTAAAAAAACGAGGCAATCCACATACTTGTTGCTCCTCTAACTTCAGTCTGCATTCAAGACACCCATTATCCCATGAAAATAAGGTACTCAATAGGTACCAAATCAGTCGTATTGTGAAGCATCATGAAGTTGCTGAAGTTCTAGAAAAACACTGTTTGTACCATAGGAAATGTTCTGCAAAGAATGTTAGAAGTACAGTCATTACAATCTCAGCAATAAGAAATGTACTTCTTAGGCATTACAGTCAGGTATGAAAGTCATGACTTTGGGAAGCAGACAACCATTTAAAGCAGTGATTAGCTATCTAGTCCACTTATCTGAATGTTGGCATCCTTTCTCAAACTTTGCACCAGTAAGAGGAAGGAAACCACAGTCACCAGTTGTGCTGGTCACTTGACACGTTGAGAAAAGGATTTTGAGATTTGAGCCTGTAGGTGATACTTGTAGGGGGCTTCAAATACCTGTGGTCATGGAAGGAACAAAGCTGCAGACTATTATCTACACCCAGAAACTCAGAGGGAGTGCAGACCAGTGTGGGGATTCTGCCTGAGACACAGCTGTGCTGCACAAATACCAGGGCACAATCTGCTCCTGGAACTGGTAAATTGAGGAGTATGTGCCATTGAAAGGTAAGAGTTTTACACAGTGCAGTTCTGGGAAGATAAGTCGAGATAAAGCATTCATGTCTTCTCGCACCATGAAGAGAGAGTTACTTGTGCCTTCAGGAGCTGTAAATGCAAGAGGAAAAAATATGCTCAAGCACAAGAGCAGTGGGATGAGACTGGTGTGCTGTTCAGCACAGGCAGACATGAGCTTATCAAGAGCTGGTTAGAAGAAAAAACTGAACTAAAGCACATCTCCAAGTTAGAAGGTGTAAAGTGCACAGTCCTGCTGTGCTAAACACCTCACCATGTGCCAGTAGGCTTACTTCAAAAAATGACAGCTATTTGAAGTAGTGGTTAATAAAAGATCTGTTAACTTGCTCACATTAGACCTCCCTGTAGGTCTTAGCTCAGTTCTGCACACAGATTTATACAAACTGCCTTTACACCATCACCTCGGAAAAATAGGAGATAATGAATTTCTGTGAGGGGGGAATATTTTCTGGAGGTAGATCAGTCAGCAGTGATGACTGGGGAGAGGCACCCTCTCCTGCACTACTTGCTGTGGCTGGAACCAGCACGCTGCCCCAAGTTCATGTGTGGGTACACGCCTTCAGTGCCAGGCAGGTGTCTTTTGACATTTGCACTGCTCAGAGGCTCCAGAATGGAATATAAAAAACATTAACTGGAACCAGTGACTGACCCAAAATGCTGAAAATCACGGAGTACGTTCTCAAAACTCCTGCCAAAGATCATCTTTTCTACTGAAATGCAGCAGCACCCACACTGAAAACAGATCAAACTGTAGTCTGGCTGCCTTTCCACCAAGCAAGAAATAGGATGCAGGATTATGCCAGGCTCTTCCCATGAGACAAAAGTAGCAGAAGAAATGTTGCCCAAATAATGATCAGAGGCAGGGTTCAGAGGTGCACATAGTTCATCTATGGATATTAAAAGTGGTTACAAAACTAAGGTGTTGAGAATCAATCACGAAACACAAAACACGAAGCTACTGCCTCTGATTTCAAGTCCTGAGCTACAACATGGTGATTGTACAGATCATGGTGTACTGGTCACAACAGCAATGGTCACTATTTTCTTCTCCCTCTACCTAGTCCTTTCTCCTGAGAGAGGTTTTCCCGTATGTTTTATGTTCTTTTAAATATTACCTAGCACTTGTGTCATCTCTACTCCAAAAAGACAACACAGCAACGCAACAGGCATTTTCAGATACACAAAACCTGAAGTTAAACACTGTTGTTGGCGTATCTACTTAAATCAAGGATCTCTTAGAGATGAACAAAGAGAACTGGTAAATGTTAGACGAGCCGAAACAAATGAGGAATTTCATATTAAATATATCAGAAGATTACATTTTTCAACAGTTACATAGTGGTTTACAAAGTCTTGTAGATTAATGTTATACTTAGATGGTGAAATTGAACCAAAAGAATTAAGTTTCCTAGGCAGATGAGAAGCTGGTGCCTAAGAAGAAAAAGAATATGGATTTTCCAGCTCAAGTTGTTCAGCTTTTTGTTCCCAACCCAACTAAGATTTCCTACCCACTTTCTCCTTCCCAATAATTTTATATATTATCTGCTTTCAATCAGCTTGAAGTAGCAGGTAATCTTAAGGATATTCAGCTACCCTCTCAAATATTTTACTACTACTCCACCTGTGAAAAATACATTAAAAAATAATTCAAGGAGATGGAGGCCTCATTGTATAGCCAGTCACCATCATCTTCCTCAGGATGTTTTTAAGATGAGTCCAACCTCTTTTTATCCTTTTCTTGCTAAAACTGTTTCATTTATAATCAGTTAATGTTTGGGGTTTTACTGTTTTTCCTAAAAAAAAATAATTGATACTATCTGGAGAAGAACACAGATCTTTCCCCTGAAATAGTGTTTTACTGTCTAAGGTTCTGAAATGTAAAAGGAAAAATGGTCTGATCTTTCCTTAACAGAGTTCTGCCTTTTGAAGTCTGCCTTACATCTTATTAATAAGTCTGGTAGCATTGTAGATTGCCTAAAATGTCCCTTCAGATAATCCTACTTTCACTCACCTGTAACTTGTTTAAACCTTTATAATTTAGTCTGAGCTTTTTAATTAATTTTTTTTTTTTTATTCTGGGTGTCTACATCAAGCTGAAATGTTTTGAACCACTTTAGCCAATATCTCGATAATTTCTGAAAATGAAGTAAGGATGTGTGTGGGCAAGTTTAATTTGCACTGAATATTCTGATGACAACTCCTTTGACTAAGTTTTCCTTGCTTTAAAGTAGGGAATAGAAGTCTGACAGGAGAGGGAGGGCATCGTATGAGAATGATACAATGATTCCTTCCTCCATATGAAAATTTGAGCCATTGGGCCAAGTTACAAATCTTCCAAAAAATTGCAGCCTGCGTATCTGTTAGTGATTAACAGCTAAAATTTTACGTTCAATGAATAAATTCATGCTTTTCATGGGTTTTTAGTGATATCCAGATTGCCTATATAATGCCCTCAAAGAACTGCTAAGAACTCATCTGTCTTCTGAAAATTTTTGTACGTGAGCCAGCAGGGCATATGCAAGCCCCAAGCTATGTATACATTATAGGGCTTCAGGAGAAACACTGGCTATTGTGAGCAGAGGTGAGACTTGGCAAGGGCAGGACTGGGGTAGGAGGTAGGGAGGGAGTGAACCTCAGAGCTTGTAGATATGGCAACGGGACACCAAAGAAAGGAGGAAGGGGAAATCTCACTGGAAAGCCACTCTCCTCATAAGAGACCTATAAATTCTTCAGTCTAAAGATGTTGGGTTTTATGGGCATAACGTCATTTTATGTGAAATTGCAAAGCACTCAACAAGAGGGAAGACATGTCTCAGGGGAAGAATGCAGTTGGGCAGCCTACACAAGATAGCGTGGGCCAAAAGCAAGGCCTGAATAAGACAAGAAGCAAACATGACAGGATAGAGGATGAAACAAAGGAAACTGGAGGACTGTTCAGATATCATGGATCCCTATGTCCTAGGGGAGATGCTATCTGTAATTTAGCTGCTTCCCAAATCTTATATCAGAGTCTAATCTGGCTGACCACTGTTCCACCCTACAGCAGAGAAAGTCTTGGGTTCTGAACTCAGAGCCTAAGTCCAGGCATTGCAACATCCCCACCGTGTTTTGTGACCCTACCAGAAGGTGTTCTGTGCCTCTCAAAGAGGACTTTTCTGTAACAGAGTCAAGACTTCATCAGTAAAGGGTATAGAGAAGTCATATTCTCCAGGTTTTATTTGGAAATCATGAGAACAAGGCTGTTTTTAGGTTCTGGGAGCCTGGACTTGGGTTACTCAGGATCAGTTGGGATCTATGGCTTCTAACTGTTTTGCCATTTTTTCAACTCCCGTTCTGGAGAAAAACTCTGTCATCTCTTCCTCTTTCTTCCTAAGATGAAATAGGAGGAGTAGGTGACTTGGATCTTTGTTGTCAGTCCAGCACACCTTCTTGTGATCTGCTTCCAGGTAGCAGTGAAGTCTTGCTGGCTGCTCTTGTCTCTCCACCTGTGCCGTGTCACTAAGCAGTGGTCTCTATGAGCAGGCTGCACATGAAGGAAGACATAACTGCAATAAATATAAAATGACACACTAACATGTTCTTCTAGACATTATATCAGGAACTGTGAGGAAAAACCTGTGGGAGGAAAGCTGCAATAGAAAGGCAGGCCCATTTAAGAGAGAACTGTGGAAAAGGCTAGAGGCGATGGCCCACAAGGTTTGTGAGATGAAAGGATAACTTGCATGCTTTCTGGAACTTATTTCTGGGGGATCTACAGCTCTTGAAAGCCACCTATTAGCAAATATCCCAATCATTACACCTTTTTTTTCTAGTGCACAAAAAAGCTGACATCTAACGCTCAATATAGTAGCTCAGAAGTGGGGAAAATGATCATAATTTTGGATAATTAATATTTGTTGTTAATATGACACCAGAATGCAGAAGACCTGCCTCCATATTTAATTTGCTGTCTGGGGTGGATAGATGGATTTATTTATTTATTTATTAGGACAATACTAAAATAATACTAAATTGGTGACATGACCTATGGCAAGGTTAAGGATTAGACCTGCTAATTAGTCTCTCCTCCTGCCCACCCATGTGTAATAAAAAACTACTAGACTTTGCAATTACAAAACTAGATGCTCTTTTGCTTCCCAACAAGCCCTTACTCCATGCACTCTCTAGACTGGATGGCTCTCACTGTGAATATGAGGATGAAGTACTGCTGCCCATCAGCACGGAGTCTGGTCCCTGACCTGTAACGTCAGCAGGGTTTGATTTCCTGACGTAAAGAACTTGGTGTACACGCACGCCTGTGCTGATGGACTGCGGATGATGTGTGACACAGCTCAGCTTTCCTGTGCTCCCTTATCGTCAGTGTAGGTGAGCTTATGAAGATAAACTGCTCTGCAGTACAACTGCTGCTGCCAACAGGTGAGCTGAATATAAAAAGGCAACAGCTAACTGGACAGATGGGAAAGGTAAGGCAGCATGAACTCATAGTGTCCCACACTACAGAGTCCTAACACCAGTAGAAGGCAGCAAAACACCCTGGCACCTCTACCTGGTTCAGGTCAGAAACCAAATTTCTCCCCTCCTTCCCTGCTTGGTGGTTTTCCAGTCAATTTTATCATAGGTTTATTTTGTTAACCCAAGCAGTATGCAGCTGAAATATGTGGCGTACTCTGGCACTGCTCTCAGAGCAGGTGGATTCAAACACCATTTGTATTCACACCAAACTATAAACTGCTTGTACCTATCACCAGCATGAGGGGGAAATAATCACACAAAAGACTGATTTGACTGAGGCTTGCCTGTTCAGCGCTCGTAGAACAAGCCCAACGTGCTATTTTGCATCATAAAACTTATGGAGAAGTAAATGCATCCACACAATAATAAGTCACTATGGCTCATTAGAGACTCAGCTAGCAAAGTCCAAAGTGTACAAACAGAGGCATATAGCACAAATCTGAACTAAGCACTGTACCCTGCCCTCTGCCTGGACCAACCCTTTACACGTATCTGGTAAATGATTTATAAACCTAAAGATAACAAAGTATAAAACTGTATCACCATCTTCACTTTACAAAGCAAACCCTTTCTGAATAATTTGCCATGTCTCTGAAAATGTTTCAAATTTTGGTGTCTGCTCTGCTGTTTACAGGTAAGTGCCTGACATCCTATCTCATGTTATTCCCTTCAGGCTGGCAAAAACCCCTGTGTTACCCCCAGAACAGCTCTGATGGAAGAGAATTAACTGGAAATCACTGCATCAGGGCCATACAGGAGAGTGGGTGAGCACAAGATTGCATGGCAAATTCTGTGAAATACAGTTTGATTCTGCTCCTTGTGACTACTTTTGAGTCTTTTACTGCTCATGTAAGGAGGAAGGATGCATTTCTGACTGAAAGGCATTCTTATAGGATGGTAACCTGAAATGTTAAAACCGTGAAAAGAGCTTGATGCTGTTTCTATGAAATCTTCCCTAAATATTATTCTTATCTCAACATTTATTTTTGTAGGAAACAATTTCCCATGCATTTATAAGGACTCAAAATAATCTATTTCACAAGTGATTTCTGGAATGCCTGACTTGAATTTCTTAAGGAGACTGTTTTAAAGCTGCTCCTTCACAGTAAAGTGTAACCAGAGCACCTACAATCAAGACTCAACCTGTAAAACTTGGAGCAGAGGGAAAATGGATGGGGCAGGGCTACCAGATGCTCTTCCCAAAGCAGCACACAGTGGTACAGTCAATGATCAGTGATGCACATGGTGCAAGATTAATGTTTCTCACAAAATTAAAACAAACCAGGCAGGCAGTAAGTGACAGCTGACTTCCCAAGTGGTTGCCTGCATCTCGACAAGCTGCTCCATCCACATGCATGCATTAAAAGCATTTCTTGGATTTGAGTGCCCCAATACACACGCAGTAAATAAATGATGTGAATAGTTGAGGCAAAATGAGGGAGACATAATTAGCCAATGATTAACCGTGGATTAATGAAAAATGTTTTGTGAGTTGGGACCACAGTCAGGTATAATCTCTCTTGTGGGTTGAATTTGCTTCTATGCCATATGAACCTGAGTTTTGGCTGCAGTGAGGCTCTGTAGGGATATGAGGAGACAGAAAGGGACTTTGTCTCTTCTGCAAGTTTGAGCTCACCTACAAACCTTTTTCCCTTATTTGTCCTACTGGATCTGCAGTTGAACTGGGGCAATTCCTGGGTACTTGCATATCTTCTTGAACTTCACCTCCTTTCCTCTGAAGGCCATTGTAACACAAACAGTGTTGCGTGAACTCAAGCTGGAAGGCTTTACTTTTATCTCCTTTATGTCTCTTGTCTTTTTTACTCTCTTTCCCAGGTTTCTATTCTTTAAAAAACATATAAAGAGGTACTTATTACTAATTTTAATGAGCTCTTAAAAGGTTCATTGATCACAATCAGTTCAGTTTTTTATTTATTGTGAATCCTTTTAGCAACAATGAAGGTGGTGGTGAAGCAAAATAGACTGTAAAATTCTCATGAGAACCTTATTCTTCTTCATGCCCACAAGTCAGCTGCTCAAAAACAGTCCTCATAGGCAACCACACTCACACCTCTGGGAATAGGCTGGACCTTTTGCTTTAGCCTCTGGAGAGTGCAGCAGCAAGGGATGGGGTAGGAGTGTGATGTCTTGGCACTGAGATAATTGCTGCAGTCTCTCAGGTGTCTGGTGGGGGTTCTGATGGTTTGCCTGTTGACCAAGGTTAAACTGGTAGCCACATGTGGGTGTAGGAAGGAAATCTCAAGTGTACCCACTGAAAGGACCAATGGACCAGTGCTTTTTCTAATACTTTGCTGCAGTGGAAGTAGTTCCTTCCCTAGGATTATCTAGGATTTTTGCCAAATTGCTTTGCTCTTTACCCATATCTGACAACTGTCCTGACCCCTGGCATCATCACACATATTGAATATGTTCAATAGCTAATTCTGAATTAAATGTCTGTAACTTCTCTGCCTTTGCTGATGAGGGAATGAGGCTGGTGCTGTAGCTCTAAGGATTGTCAAAAACATCTCTTGAACCAGAGAGCTCTTGTGTCCTGTGATGTAAAATTTAAAATTGTCAAAGAATAAAAACCACTTCAAGCTTTAAAAATTAACAAATGAGGCCAAATTTTTTAACTCTGGGTGATATGGACAGTCTTGAAGCACTTAACAATCAGTAACTTTAAATCTTGCTGTCAACAGATATTAGCAAACCTGACTGATTTAATTATATTCTCAGACTTGTTACCATCCTAACACTCCAGAATATACAGCTTATGTACATAAAAATGTTTTTTATCATTTGAAAAAAACAATGGACAGGTGTTAGATTTTAATGTAATTGCATTTTTCAACTGAAAAAGGTGATATCTGGGCCAGAAGTGGCCTGCAGGATCCACAAGTCTGTCCTTGCTGCAATGCAGCCATTTGTGCAGTGTACTGACAGATAACCACATCTTGATTTCCATGGAATGACACATAGTCTAGAGAAATACTTGAGTAAGGGGAGTAGCAGCTGCTGCCACATTTTTTTCAGCATTTGCACCATTGCACTGTGGTATTCTGACTCCTCAGACCGAGTCCTGTGGTCTGACTTTGTGAATTTAGATTTAGAAAGTCAGATAGCTGAAACATGGTAGGGAGGTGGTCCACTCTGGCTCATTTCTAGCCTTAAGAAACACACCTGAGCAGCAGACTTGATTTACTTTTTCAAAGTTCCCAACACGTCAGCACCTGCCACCTCAGCAGGGTTGAAGTTTAGCTCTGTCCAAGTTTAGCCTGTGTCCAAGCTCTGTCCTAAAGAGCTGATAAGACTGGCAGCCTTATGTCCATGAGCTGAGATTTTGACCAGTGTCACCATAGCCAGTAATAAGAAGAGTTATTAGACCTAAAGGAAAGGAGCCAGAGCAATTGCCAACTTTTGACATTTAAATTCCATTGATAATGTCTTAAGCAATATGTTTTCAGGTTGTCAGAAACTTGCAAGTCTTCAGAAACTAGGGAGAGACAATAGTGTGCACAGAGAGTGTTTGAAGTGCTGCAAAATAATTGACAGATTTTTTGTAAATATCACAAGTCAGAGATAAACCACTTTTCCCTGTGGTGGATGTACCCCAGGGATGAATTTGGGTCCTAAACCTAGATATTGCTCCTCACCACTTATACAATACTACTCATCTGGATAAAAACAGGCTTTAGGGTAGGGAGTGAAAGAAGGAGAAGCATATCCTATACTAAGGCAAGTTTGAAGATTTTTCTTTTTATCATTAAACTCTGCCATTAGATGTGCATGAGGTGGACTGCCTGATCTCCCCAGATTACTCAGCACACAATGGCTCTTGCTACTTAACTTTTACAAAAGAAAATGTGTATCAATTAAATTAGGTCCCTAAGCAGGCAAATGTGTCAAAACTTAATCCCATACTCACCTTTTTGATTGTGTGATGAAGTGGATTGTTGTACATTCAGCTGATAGAAAAAGATATCTTCCTGGGAAGGTTTTGTGGCAGCACCCAGCTGACTGTGTTGCTTTCTATAAATTTATCCTTGTACAGGAGAGTTAAGCTTCCATTCAAGTCTAGTATGAAGAGATTTTAAAGTACAGTAATTTAAGATCTGTCCAGGTTGATTTTCTATTTTGAGTGCAGTTTGCTTTCTATACTGTGCTATGTTTTTATTATTGCTTTGACATTCCAAGATATTTGATATGCCTTTTCATAATTCGACTTTTGTTGTTGATTTGGGTTTTTTTATATGCTTGATGCTGGATTAAGCGCACATTTGCTTTTTTTCGACAAAGATGCCAAGGCTGTACCCTCAAGTTTAGTCTTAGGTATAGTAATCCAAAATTAGATGCTGTTAACAGTTTAGCCTCCGGACAATGTCTTTAGGTGCACAGGATAGACAAAACTATCTGCTGAAGGCAATAATTATGTGAGCTAAGCATCTGCTTGCTAAAACCAGCCAATTTTTTTCTATAATTTGGTTTTCATATGAGAACACTGGGTGAATCTTCAAGAGATGATGAAAGGAAACGCTCTAACTGATAACAGCTGATACAACCTCAGCAATAGTTCACCCTCCACACGCATTCCTCCTGTTTTCTCACTGGGACATTTATACTTAAATGTGTTTTTCAAATCACATATTTATCTAAGAGAGGAAAACAGTATTGAATAGAGGCATTAACATACAATGTGTCTGGTTGCTCTTCATATTGAGTTACCTGTTTCAGTACAACTTGAAATTCTTCATCTTGTTGCAGCTTAACTCAATGCACTGTGAGCCATTTTATTAACATCACTCACCTGCTCCTAACTCCCTCTGGTCTCACATCAGATACTCTGAAATTCCATTCTCCTGGTTTCTATGCTAATCTTGTACAAGATGCACTCCTTCAGGAGTAGTCTGTGTTTATAAAGCAAACCCTTCCACAATATTTCACTAAGCTGTTCAAAAGGAGGGGGAAAATTACACCCAGTCCTGGAAATTTAAATTGAGGCAAGACACAGTTCATTTGATGAAAACTCTACACTGTATTCAGAGGGGTTACTCTGATAGTGACATCTGTCACCCCCCCAGGTATACATTAGAGCTAAGTGAAGACCTTGCTTTCCTTGAGCTCTGCCAGAGCACAAGCAAATGTGCAACCCTGTGGCTGTCTGTGCAGCCACAGTGAAAGACCAACAGAGCTAATTCTGGTTTTGCTGGAAATGATCTCGCTAGAGTTCTTCCAGAGGTGAATGAAGTTTGCCATGTTCAGAGACTTATAGTGATCTTTACAGATCAAAGAGAGAATGAGCTAAGCCTGAAGGATTAGCTGGTATATAAAGGCCCTTACCTGGTTTCCTTTTGGTACTTGTGCATCTGTGGAATGCCCCAGCAGCTGGGGACAAGCTCTGCAGAGACAGCTCCCAGGAGATGAAATTGCAGCTAGAAAAGAATAAGAACTGGGTGTTAACAGTGACAAGAAAAGCCAAGAGCAGAGCTGGCATACCTGCCTCTCCTCAGAGCAGGCAAGTGCACTTCAAAGTGAATCCTTAGCATAGTTAGGGGTGGCATTTCTCATTGGATACAGATGCAGCCAGAGCAGGCTGTATATTAAAAACTGACATATAATACCCTGAAGATGCAGCTCTCTGCACCACAGTAGCCAAGATAACACCTCACTGTCCCACTAGTGGAATGACAAGCTCATTTTTGAAGATGCTGGCAGCAAGAAAAAAACCCATAAGAAGCAGAGCTGCTTAATGATCTTCTCTTTTTTGCAGCTTATTTCAAATCTGGAGGGCCAGGGCACATACTGGTGATAAAATTTAATGTTTAATGACCCTTACTAACTATATGTACATTTAAAGAAAAGTGAAGCCTTTTAATGAGTCAGTTTCTGATCCCAGTTCAGTTAGTTCTGAAATGTAATCATGAGCTTACAAAATATTTAATATTAAAAACATCCCCAAATTCACTAAAGAGACATTAACAGCTCATAGATTTTTCTATTGGAAAACAATAAATTACCAGAGAAATATTGAAATTTGGCACAAGATTAGTTTTCTCTTGTGCACCTCTAGAATACAAGTCTAGCACTGTAATAGACATATGCATGAAATATATTTTCTTCTTTCCCAACCAAGTGTCTGAACTTTTTTCCCATGGAGTTGGTAATATTTTTGAAGATGGTATCCCTTGAAAATTCCCTACCCTAATACTTCTACCTCCAGTTTATGATTATAGTAACTTGGAATACGAAGAAACTGAAGTAGGAAGGAACTACTGGGACTGTGATTGTTTGCTAAGTAACTTTTCTAAAGTATTATTTGACATCTATATTAAGAGAAAAGATGACAACCACTATCACATTTTTTTGTTCATTACTGTATAACCAAGTTTTTCTAATCTTCATTTCCAGCATTTTTGGCACTGAAAAGAAACAAGGTGAAAGGGAGCAGCAAACACTCTAGCTCATATATCTTCTACCTGTATCCAGCAAACATTTTCTTCTATTCAAAAAGCTAAAGAGCAACAATATTGTGGATAATCAAGAAAGCCAGCAATAATTACAAGTGAACTGGGTTTAGCTGAACATTGTGCATGACAGCAAACATTTGATACTCTCAGTTAGATTTTCCCCCTAGAAATTCAGGAATCAGGGCACTGGGGAGCTGTGAGTGAGGTGGTAGCTTGCCCTGCTGAGCTCCTGCTCTAAGACATAATAGACAAGGGTTCAAGTTCTTGGCCCATCTGTTCCAAGTATGTGCAGGTCACCCTCAGGTGTCCATTTAAACCCACTTCACTAAATTGGAACACAGCTGTTTACAGACACTGGCCTCAGCTTGGCTGATGGATCTGAGCTCCAACTTAATCAGTGGTTCATTAAAAATTGTCTGATTCAGACGGACATGTTATTTTGGACTCTTTTAGCCCCAAATTAATTTATGTTTCAAAATTTATTTATGTCTCAAACACTTGAGACTAAAAAGAAAAGATTGTTTTCTGCACCGGAGCCTTTCATATGAAGCTAAAGAGGAATTCTGACCTTTTTCTTGTGAAGAATATTTATTTCAAGATCTGCAAGGACTACTTCTGCATCTGTGGTGACCTCAGAAGCTATTTGAAGCAATGCAATAATAAGATTAGAAGTGCAATATCTTCTGTTCAGGAAGTAATTTCCAAGCATATAATTTCTATGCTGATACTAATGAGAATTAATATCACAGATAAGCCAGGAAGTTCAGAAACCATAGATAAATTCATAAGCTTGTGTTCTTTTAAAAAACTTCAGGCTCTCAGCACACCTGAGACTAGTACAATTACAGTCTAAGAGGATTTTTGTAACAAAATTTTGCATTAAAAATAAATTAGTGCCTTAATTAGATTGTAACTTTATTTACTTCAGATTCTACAGCAAAATAATGATTTAAAGCATCTGTTTTATTAACTTCAGGCCTCAGAAATAGTTTCTCTCTGAGAATCTAAGGTGGGACTACCTTTGATTTCTATTAAATAAACCACAGATTCAAAACCATACTCTGTGGATATAAGTGTATTTTTGAAGGGCACAATCTAACATATATTTCTGGTATTACAAATATTTATCAGCTTCTGTTTCAAGTGTCCTTGGAGCCCCTTTTCTGGCAGAAGAATCAGCAAATCAATTCATCCGGCTCAAACGACACATCCCTTATTCTCCAAGCTACTGGGACTCAAGCAGCAGCCAGAGCACGTGGGGATCCACTGTGGCTGAACAGGTACCATCTTCTGCCTTCCTCTTGCAGCACCTACTGAGAAAAAGAAAGCACAATTACGGAATTAATGTGTAACATAAATCCTTTGGGTCAAGGGAGGAAATTGTTCTGATTTATCAACACGGGCAAGGCTGCTCAGTAGTAACACACTGTATTTATTCAGTATCAAAGCTCAGAATATTCCTATTTTGATCTGCTTCAGATAAGTGAATCATGGGCAGCTTTGAGAGAAACAGCACAATACTACATGAGCTTGGACCCTTTTGCCTTCGATCCCTCGGCAGCTGTGTACGACGGGGTTTCTCAACAGAGCATTTCGTAGACTCGGAGCCTGTGTGACCCTAAGTAAGTAAAACTGACCCATAAAACACTACTTACAATTGGTTTATAGTGTCATAACCTGACACAGTAAAAAAAAACCCAAATTATTTCTTGAAAAATTAAAGAAGATTTGTTTTTACTGTCCAAGTTTAATAGTTATTTAAATGCGGTCATTTTATCGTGGTGGGTTCTTTTTTAAGTACGTTTTGGAAAAGCTCATTAAGAGCTTAAAGAATATATATCCTTTTAAAAGTCCACAGAAGCTGAACTGCTTCCTATAGAGTTGATTTAAAAAGCAGACAGAAAGCAATTCCTGAGGAGAAAAATAAAAGATAAAAAACTCCATCTATTTCAGTAACAAAACTGTATTCAGTGTGGAATAAAACCTCAGCAGAACAAAACAGAGAATGACACATAGCAGTTGGTAAAAGCAGTATTTATAGATCAGCACAGGAGTACATGAAATGAAGTGTTGCAAACTCTCTCAGAGAAATTGTTTAGGATTCTGCTAAAATTGGACACATTTTTGGGACAAGATTTTGTCAAATTTAGGGAACAATTACTAAATGATTCACTTGGACAAGCACAATACACACATTATTCCTGTGGAACGCTTTTCCTGTGAGGATACTGCAGTCCTTAAAAATGGACAGGAGCGGGAAGAACTAAACTCATACAGTTTCAGTGCTTAAAATAGTTACTAAGACAGCAATCTGTCAGTCTGACTGAAACCACCAATGGGAAAGTGGGTAAACTTCTTCTCCTAATATGCTTTGAATTGAATATGCTTTGAATTTCATTGACTTAAAAGTACCTTTCTTTTTGAAAATGAGTTTCATTTTTAAATGCAGCTTTTGAAAAGACCTTTTATTTTTTATAAGACATGAATTTGGCTTGGAGAGTCTCAGAGTGAGCTTTCCAGGACTGTTTCACCTGAAAGGTGACACCAGTTTCACTCTGAGCAGAAGCAAAGTAGGAGAGAATAGCTAAAAGCCATAATTTGCCTTCCCCCCTGCTGAGGCTTCAGCTGATGCCCTTGGGCAACTGGAAGGAAGCACCAGGTTACTCACTCACAATGTCTAATACTGATATGGGTGGATAGCAGCAGTCACTTCTGCCCTATGACAAATTTACCTCAAGACACTTTAGTCAGTTTTCTGAAAAAAAGCCACTGTCTTTCCCATCAGAAAAATTCCTCACAGAGAAAAACCCTGACTGTGTCTAATTACTGGTTGCGCATCCATGTGCCTGATGGCTGTGATTGCAGCAGCTGCCAGGCAGACCCCAGGATGAGTTATGCCTCCAGAAAAATAATCCTAATGATTGTCATATGACAGGATTAAAGCCACTTACATAAACACATTCACAGGCACTCCCACTGAAGTATGTTTATGATTTCAAAGCAAGACTAGTTAACTCACAGACTGAAATAAACTTCCCAATGCTAATGTGACAGGAATTGACATCCAGAGTTTTTGAGAAGGCATATAGTAGCAAAGAAGCATCAAGCTACAAGTTCCAAAACCCATTATGGATAAAAGAGTACAATTCTTTTCAACCTTACTTTTCCAGAGTAGTGATAGTTCTCAAATGGAAAACCTATACGACCTATGCAGAAATCTGGTTCAGGAGCTGTACTTCCAGAAGAAAACCAATTTGCCAGATGCAAAAGCTGGCAAATCTGAAGACTGCAGCTGTTGACAGGATCTTGAAATTAATTTTGTGATTTTTTTTTTCTAATTCTATCTTTTCTAGCAACAACATCAGATCCTACATGGAGCTACTACAGCAGTCTGGGACTCACCTCCAGCAACAAGCTATTAAATCCTGCACGTCTCGTATCTGGCCATGTTAGGATATGGCATGTTATGTATTTGCCATTATGTATTTGATAAGATGACTTTATCTTATCCCACTTGGGTCTAAACCCAAAGTTAATAACTAATTCTCTGCATAAATACTGCATATTTTATATTCATAAGTAGAACTGAGATGTAAGTCATGGTAAATTGAATAAGAAATTGAAGAAAACCAACCATGAACTTTTAGTAGGTTGGGTTTAAAATGCCTAATGTTTTCAGGTAAAACATTTTTTTGACTAAACAATTGTTTGAAGATGTACATTCCTGCTTTGTGACTGAAAACCACATTTTTGTGTCTCAGTATTTTCCTTTAGCTACATTTTTGAGAGGCGGGTGAGAAATGAAAATTGGTCACTTTGGATGGGTGAGAGAAGTAGAGCACATTTACTTCAGGTATACTTCTGTAGTTCTAGTGCATTTCCATTTTTCTAAGCACTATTGGTAGATGTTATAGTACACATCCATTCATGTCTACACTTCTCTTTCCTCATTTAAACTTCTGTACTTGGTCTTGAATGCCAAAACCAACAGAACCCACAGCTACTACTATGAGTTGTTTTTTCTTACTCCACAGAGATAGGAAACTGTGGAAACTTCACAGTTCCTTTCCTAAAAAAACAGTGATGGTGACAAATGTTCTTTATGACAAGTTCCTGAGCTTGGAAGTTTCCTGTATCCTATTCATTAATGTACCTTATTTCAGAACATCTTTGAAGAAAGGACTAGGCTTCCATATTTCTTTTATATGTTATTAACGTAATGCTAACAATTAAAAGCTTTTTCAAACTTGGCCAAAATTTCTGCATGAATAAAGATGACCTGTTGAAGAAATCAAAATGCATGGTAGGGTAGGTGAAGGAAGGCAATTTTAGTTCGCTTTTTATCCCCAAAGAGCAGATTCTGCATGTTGTGCTTTCAGGATTCTTTGTGAATATGGACTGTACACTAACTGGAACAAATCTGAAGATAATGTTGGATCTTCTAGAAAGAAATCCACATTCTGGCTTTTCAGCAATCTCTGCTGTTCTCCTAGGTATGAAACTATCCTTAGGCCATTATTAATTTCCCTGCATAGGACAATGGGTCTGAAATTGCCATTATTCATTAGCTGAAGCTGAAAATTCATTAAACACTTGAAAGAGATAAATGAGGTGCAAGTTCAGTATTTGCCATGTAGGATTTCACATCTTTAGTCACACTACTTAATTATGAACAGTTCATTCAAAGATAAGGGGTGACAAGTGATGTATAGACTAAAGACCTCACTGGTTAAACACAGTCATGGCCTGTCCCTGCTGCCCGCCCTCCCTGTGCTGCTGTCTTGGATAAGCTAGTGCTCCAGACCCTAAACATTCCAATATTTTCTTCAGCAGTAGCACACACATGACAGAGTTCCTGAAACTCTTCAGCTAATAGCAAAATGCAGGACTGTAAGGATAAGCATCACCTTTTATTTTAAATGGATATGCAGCAAAACTTCAAGGATGCACCTGCTCCAGCTGAGCCCTTGCTGGTCCCAAAGAATTTGCAACTCTGTAGGCAGCGATGCCCACACTACTTGTGAACCCGTTCCTGAAGCACTGCTCTTTTCTGCCCATCTCTCTAATTGATGTCATTGCTGCCAAGGGATGGCTTTGTGATCTATCTGTGCATTAACTGCAGTTTTCATGCCTGCATGGCAAGTTAAACCAAAATGGGGGTAGTTCAGGAGCTGGTTTGCAGATAGACAGCAGACATTCCTGGAGCGTGGATGACAAAGTCCATCAGTGAGGTGGAAGGCAAAGTGAAGTGCTATCAGCTACCATCTGCTATCAGCTAGTGAGGTAACTGCCCAACCCTTATGAGCCATTTTAAGGTTGTCAGGGCCATAAAATGAGGATAACCACTGTCTATTGCCACAAGGACAGTCTTGCACAAGGCTGGCTTTGCAACCACAACATCAGACAATGCCAGGGGATGCAATTTGACAGATCTCTTGTACTTAGACATGACTAATTCCTTTAAAGAGGTTGTTCTGAAAGCCAGAGACTCAGTACTCAATCTGCAAATCCATAGCTTCAAGCTAATGTCAGTAATTCAGATAATTAGTCTTGCTGAATTAAATGGGAAGAATTGTGAATGCATGAGTAGCAGTGGAGGATGAGGTGCTTATTTTGTGTTATCAAATACATGCCACTCATGGCAATGAGCAAATGGTTTTCACAGCATTTGAATATTAAGCACCTTCATCTGCATTTATTAATAACTGGGAAAAATATTTACCCTGTGAATTTCTTCCCCCATTTTTATCTTCACATATTGTTTCAGCACTTTAACACAAGTAACCCTGGAATCGTCTTTACTGACTTTTCCAACACATCTTTATGTTGCCACCTACAAGTTTTACCTCCTTGCTTTTCCTACCCAGCATGGATACACAGGCAATACCTTAGCAATGACATAATCAAGGAATAGTGTTAAACTAAAGAAAACTTCAAGTACATCTGTGCTGGTCATGGGAGCAGAATTACAGGTCTTAAGGCGTAAGACCTTTGCTTCTACTGCAATGGAGAGCAGTATTTATCACTAGTTTCTGAATACTGCAAGTTTTTTGAGGAAAAAAACTAAGCCACACGAACACCAGAGCTCCCTGAGGCTAGAGAGAACAGAGTTCCTCTGAGAGGGGGGGAACAGGCAGAGAGGAAGAGGAGTCACTGGAACCTACAGTCAGGTTTGTCTCTGTATAGCTGTTAACTGGATGGATGCAGAACACCCACCAGGCAGCCTGATTTTCCAACTCTTTCCTGACTTGTGTGAACAGGGTGACTAAAATCAACAGAACGACAGAAATCAGGATCTCCGAGTATCTCATGGTTGATACTAGCTCCAGCAGCAGCTTTTTGCCAGGCAAAGCCCTTACAGGGTGTCCCCCCCATGGGAGTGGCAAGTCAGATCTGAATCATGCTGCAAATCCTTCCTCAGAGCAATTACCTATTCCCCCAGCTTCTTGTATCCCTAATTTTCCCAGTCTTAGAAGAATCAAACTGCCTTTGTAATCTCTCCTACTCTGTCAAGTTGAATTGAAAATAGCCCACAAGTTACAAAATTACTGTGGCTATACATAAGGGATAAATATGTACCAACTAAGACAGCATGGTTGTAGGAGCCTTGTTTTGTTATGGAAACAGAGGAGGGATTCACTGTAGTCAGACATGACAGAAGTAAGAAAACCCCTCATTCCAATAATATTTGAAGACAAAGATTAATACTCCATGGCTTTCTTTTAATGAGAAAAG
Organism: Eopsaltria australis; assembly: GCA_034509425.1. Taxonomy (NCBI): domain Eukaryota; kingdom Metazoa; phylum Chordata; class Aves; order Passeriformes; family Petroicidae; genus Eopsaltria; species Eopsaltria australis. Next base: position 2,058,440 of record JAVTVJ010000280.1, read on the forward strand.
TAAGTCTTTCTGAACACAGCAAACAGAGAAAGCTGTGGAATCCAAGTAAACTATATATAACCTACTTTACAAATGCTGAGTATGGGATAAGTACTAAGATACAGTTTCCTATAAACTCAACACGTGAGTATATAGAGGTAATGAGAAAGAACAATTTATTTTATGATCTGAAACAGTTTCTTCAAGCAGAACAGTGGCAACTGGTATTTAATGAAAGTTCTACAAACTACTTCATCACTGCTGAGATTCATGTGATTGAACATAGTCCCAGATGATTTTAATGCATAAACCTTATGATCTTGCATCACACTACTGTTGTGCCTTGCTTTACATTTGATCTTCTGTTGTCTTAATTTAAACCAGAACAGCTGAAACAAAATACTCATCTAATCTACACCTGCTGCTGGCTTCCAGCAAGAATGAGCTGTGTTCAAAGCAATTTATGTTGGCTGATTAAGTGTATAAACCACCCACCTGAGGCAGGTGCATTGCCATAACCATTTAATGTAGAGTGCAACATAAATTATTAGTGTTTTGCATCATCTATAGGAAAAAATGAGCTCAGTAGTTAAAATGTAAACAGAAAATTATCCAAAACCCAAAAAAGTTCAGCCAGAAAATAAGCAGTCCTTGTATGTGACTATTATGTTAAGTAAACAAACATCAATAATTACTGTTCTGCCTCAAAGACTGTTGAAGAGATATGTATTTCAAACAATATTACATGAAACCTGCAGAGTCTACTTTCCACCAGCTGCAAAAAAGAGGAACAATTCCTTCTATGAGAGACGAGTGTCATCAAGCTGAATATCTATAAAGGTGATCAACATAAGGCAACACAGCAAACATCTGTTCCCTTTGAGCCCAAGCCACATCCCACCACAGCACTAGGCAGGCTGAGTGCTGCAGCTGACTACCTTAGAGACAGAATAAATACTCATTGAGACTCGTAATGCAAATTTAACCACCACCTCCCAAGGGGAGCGAGCCTTTGCTGTGCCAGTGTCAATCCAGACAGGCATAGGGAAGGAAGAAGGGACAGACTGATGAATTTCAGCCCTCTACGGTCAACCTCTAAAAGTTTCTTTCTCCATGAGGCATTACAGGATAGTCAGCTTGGAGTGACACTTCCCATTCAGCTCCTTATTCCTGGTCATAGCAGCCACTGCTAAGGTGATTTCATGCCAGTCACTGTCTCTGTGGCAGAACTGAATAAGCATGTGAAATCCTGTCTGAATAATTCAACTATGTCCTGCTTGTGATTGAAAGCTGCTGTGCAGCAGGGAGCTCACTCAAGGAAGGCTTAAAAAACATCCTTACAACTGCTGTCAGTATTATTATCATAAGTCCAAGGCCTGACTGTGCAAGGTGCAATGAGAAAGCAGTTATTGTGACATCTTCAAAATGAAGGCAGGGCTACCTAAGGGCAAGAAAGCAACCACAGAGAGAAAGTGACTAAAAAGACAACCATGGATGTTGATAGCAGCTGCTTAGCACTGAAAAATAACTGATTTGGTAATTATTTGGAAGAATGAATTAAAAACATCTTATTTGTCATTCCAAACTGACTTTGGTTGAACACAGCGCTGACAACTATAAAGTGCAGTTTCCTCTTGGTGTCTCTGTTGAAATATTTATGGTGCTACCCTTGCTGTGGAGTTCAGGCAGGAGGCTCAGTGCTGAAATATCCACCACAAGCTTCCTGATGGCCTGGGACCTATACATCCCCACATTACATTGTGGGCAGGATGCAGTCTGAATTCTGCTATGGTACCTCATAAAGCAACTACTTTATAGCAAAGCTGCATGTGCTGAGTTTTGGTTTTTAATTTAGAAGAGCTTGCAGTAATGAGGAAGAGCCCATTTAAAACATTTACCATGGTGAACTTAAGAGGAACAAACATTAAAAAACTCCCATTCTTTTATTCATAAATTATTTTAAACACTTACCTTTTGCTGAGTGTACAAACTATTCAATCAGAGTTATGCTTTGTGGATTACAGAAATAATTTTTCTACAAATAAGAAAATAACTTCCCTTTTCATTATCCAGGATTACACAGCTCCCTACTCCTTTCTTATCCTCTCTGCCCCAGGTAAAGGTCTATTTTCATTTTTGTAATAATTGCCAGAGGATTAGATCCAACCCAAGCACAACTACAGGTACTGTTTATAGCAACCAAAGATTATTCTGTGCCTCACTAAAATGTTCTGGCTACCTTGATCTATCAAGTCAACTGTATCAGGAACAGCATATGCAGCAGCAATTACAAAATAAGAGAATTACAAAGAAATCTCTTCTCTTGAAATTATATATTTTGTAATTAAGGCATGCTAGTCTGAAACCAGAAATGCAAGCTGAAGGATTTTCCGAGAATTGCGTGTCAGCCAGATCCCTCTTTTCCACAGTGAAAGCTTTGAAGTTACATTATTAGTGGGAGCAGTGACAACTGAGGACAGGATCTTATTCGACAGAATCTTCCTTTTCAGGTCTTAACTAACACGTAAAATTGCATGCTGGAAATGGAGGGGCAGTCACCAACACATGCTGAAAATTTACTCACACTCTCCTAAAATCAGCTTCTGAAAGAACAATTAATGCATTAGCAGAGATTAACACAGAAAAAGACTGCATCACCTGTATTGTAGCCAGTTAATTAGAAGAAATGAGTCTCAGGAGAACCAGGAATAGATAAATCTATTTGTCTCAGAAGTTCACTAGACAGCCTGGGCAAGCCAAGTTTTCTCTGAATCTTTTTCAAATTGAACTAATCTGCACTGAATTCTGCTAGTTTGAGATTACTGTTAATATTAGTCCAGAAAGGGAACTCTCAGAGAAATGCTTTGAAATTGTCAGTTCTGGTTCTGAGCAAAGATTGAAAGTAGCTCATCTGTGTCAATAAATTGGCTGGCAAAGACTGGATCTGTCCTTTGCATTTGACCCTGGTACAAGTGATGTCTTCTTGTACAAGTCCTGCAGCATCAGGATTCAATCAGTAAGAGTTGATCTTACCATCCCCTCAAATTGGACATCCTGAAACATGTGTGTTTCAGGCTCAAAGATAATGGCTCACAGCACTGAAGAGGAGAGATGTGAATTCATTACCTTTCTAGTACAAAATCACTCAATGTGCAACAGTGCTACCAATCATTATGTCCAATGCTAATAATGGCTTGTAAGTGTTTCTGTCTCATTATCTTGTGACAGGATTGTTATTAACTTATGACTAAACAACAGTTTTATAGAAAGTCTTCTCAAGGACAGGCTATATATATATGTATATATACCTGATTAACTTTCTTCTTTCCCCCACTGCCTAGATTGCAGAGCATGCAAGTGTCCTAGAAAGAATGGACCAATAAGTGATTGCTGAACTGTGGGCTTTACAGTCCTCCAAGCTTGAATTAACACAAGTAAACAGATTTTTTTCAAACACAGGAAAGTTGGCTGTTAAGATGACACAACAGTTCACAGTGAGAACATGGATTTCCAAAAAACGTTGGAAAGTGTCATGGAAATACAAGGTGATAATGAGGTCTGAGGTTTTTCCAGCATGTATAGGTGTCCTACTAATTTGGTATGGCAGTGCCAGACTGTGCCTCCAGAAATAATTAACAATAGCAGTTGTACAGGTACCTCATCAGCAGAAACCTTGGAGGGTGATGAATCCATGTAAAGATTGCACAGATAGAATAGAATGATCTCTACAATAACAGGCTAGCAGTGTTTCCTTTGAGTGTTAAGCTCAGTTTTTCAGTTTCATCTCTTACCTGGGCTCAGTGTTTGAGTAATTTCAAGAAAATCAGTTGTGATTTTTATCGGTTGGGTTTATGTATTTATTTTAATTTTATACATTTAGCTTTTATACATTTTTTTAAGATTACATTTTGTAGAAATTAGAGAACCATGCTTTATCTTGAATGCCAAGCTGCAATTTTTACAGCAGATCCTGTTGTGTTGCCTTTGCTTCTATGAGGAATGAGCACAGTTCTTACTGGGCACTCACCTTACTGACCAGCAGAAAAACTATTAAAATTTTCAGCCCACAAATATTCATGCATGGAGACTCACATCACTTGAATTCAAGATGAAAATTGAATGAAAAGAGTCTACTTGTATTTTTACTTACATATGCATAGATAACCATCTGAATTACCTGAATCCCCTTCTGTGTTCTAGTAGAGATCCTTTTTAGCACTAACCCTCAACCTTGTGGCCACACTTGGCACACTTTCAGAGGAAATACTTTAAGTAGTTTCAAAGGAGATTGGGTCAGTCAAAAGGATATGAAATTAATTTAAATCTGCAAAATGGGTTATTGAAACAGCCTTATTAAAACTACAGCCATCACCAGTGATTCTCTAGGCTACAACTTCTGAACAGAGTTTAATTTTTGTCCCGTAAAGATCTAGATTGTTTGAATTAAATTCACTGACTTTTTCTTCCTCTGCATAGTACTGTCATAACTGTGAGAGAAAGAGATTCTTCCTGAAAGAACCTCCGATTTTTAAAACTACACGGGATGACTCAAGAATTTCTTCTTGCAAGATGACATCAGTCCTGTAAGCCATTTGACACATCATCGAATAAAGCCCAATTCTCAATATTAACACCTTCTGAAAAGCTCCAAACACCTCTCAAATCAGGCAATAATCAACCTAAATCAGTTGATTACTATCATGCCCAGTTACAAGAGTTAGTAATGAACTGCATGTAGTTTTCTGATTTAGCGATGTGGACAAGTGTTTTAGTCAATTTTTGAGCTGGCATCCACTAGAAACTTTGGCAGATAAACACATTTCACTTTCAAAGGATAATGTTGATATGTCTGGGAAAAGAAAAGAGGAAAATGAAGGTGTAACACCTTGGTAATTGTAGAAACAGTTAAACACCAAATATGGGTCATAATTTGCAACAGAATTACTCCCTGATCTTCTCTAAAAAGGAGAGCAAGTCTTTATTTAGCAGAAATACATCTTCCTGAACACAATGGAAAGAAATACAGCTTGGGAGAGTAAAAACTGAATTGAAAAATAAGCCTGCCTCCTTCCAGGAGAGCAGATCATCCATGGGAGTGAGTGAGTTTGGCTGGGAAGAGCTCATGTCTGGCAGATGCAGCCTGGAGCTGGGGCACAAAGAAACACAGACCAGGTGAGGAGGGGAAGTGTCTGCATGAGGCAGCTGGAAATTGTGAAGTGGAAGCACAGGGTGATCTTTTAGATTTAGTTTCAATAGAAATGCAGCAATTTCCTTGCATTTCCTTGGAACTGACTTCTATGAATATTTGTGCCAATGTTTCTGGTTTTGGATGCTGGAGATGAACCCTTTCATTCAGCTGAATGTGGTTTGTGGGGAAAGTGATTGCAAGATGACAGCCAAGTGTGCAGGCAGCTCATGCAAAAGGATGCAGAGAGCAGGAGGGCAGCAAGGAGAAGAGATGAAATGTGCCATGTACAGGTGGAGGAGAATGGGGATCACAGAAAATACTGTGATTGTGATCCTGCTGTCTGGGAATTGGAAACTCATGTGGCCTCAAGACACAGAAGAAACTAAATAGGAAAAATTAATAAACTAAAAGAATTGGAAAATATTTCTCTTTCAAAAAATAAAATGTCTGGATTTTGGAATACTACCTTTTTCATCCCAACAGTTTCATAAATATCAAACTTTTTTGCATTCCTCTTCATTTATTAATTTTTAAGATAGCAAAACAGCCCTGGCCTTTGACTTTTAATTTCACATCTGCTTGGAGCAAGACTCCAAGTTTCCTTTGAATGCCAGAACAGGGACTGTGCCTTTAAAACCTTCACACTTTAAAGATCTTGCACACAGAGCATTCTTTTCCAGGAAATAAGTTTTGCATGCTGTCCCTCTAAAAGACATCTTTTCTCCTCTCTCTTGAGACTTGCTTTTTTCCTTTTTTTTGGTCTTTTTTTTTTTTTTTGCTATTTTTTTGCCTTACGGCTATCATGGGGAAGACCAAGCAATTTAGTCACCCAGCAGAGCATTTACCATTACAGAAGCGATGATAACAGTGTGTCCACTGTGCTGCCTCCTTCCTTATGCAGTGTCAATGAGGAGGCAAACCTGCTGAAAAGAGACCACACAGGAGACTCCAACCTTTATCCAAAAAGGGCTCAGGTCATGCTCTGGGTTTACACACATGGCCATGGCAGGAGGAAGCAAGAAGAAATTGTAGAATCACAGGATATCCTGAGTTGGAAGGCATCCACAAGGATCATCAAATCCAGCTTCTGGCCCTGCACTGAGTAACTCCAAAAATCACACCATGAAATGGGAAGTGGCATCATCCCAAGCTGCACTTGATGGTGAAACCAGGGCAGGGCTGTGAGCTTTTTCTAGTTTGCAGGCCTGACATGGAGTGGAAAAAAGTGTCACACCAGAATGGACAGAGGAGACTGGGGTGGGGTCAAATCGGGAGCTGTGTGTTTTAAACAAGGGGCAGGGTGTTTGTGATCACCTGGTGTGTCACCACTGGCCTGGACAGGGGAGGGTGGAGACACACAGGGCTCTGGAGAGGCAGCTCAGACACAGCTGGGAGGCCCCACGAGGTCAGAGGAAGTGGAGAGCATCCACTCTTCATTTGACCTCGCAGGATTTGTCCAGAGTCCAAAGAAACCTCTTACCAGGGCTTGTAGGTGTCATTGAGGAGGAGATAGCTGTGACTGGGGCATCACTCTTCCTTTCTGCTCCTGACTTCCCTGCTGTCCCCCACCCAAAGGGCTCCAAGCACAAGTCAGGAAAGCCTCCTTGAAAGCATCTGAGGCACAGAGTTTGGGTTCTTGGAGGCTGGAGTTGGGTGGAAAAGGGATCACACAGAGCACATAAATCTGTTCACAACAGGCTATTGCTCATGTAGTAAAAATATTAAATAAATATTTTTTTTGAAGGTCATTTTATAACTCTTGCTATTCTCTCCTTTGGAAATATTTGGCAGCCCCCATTGCTTAGCTCTCAGGAAGCAATTCCACCTCAAAATTCACTTCTTGAAAGAATGGTTGCAGCAAAGAGCGAACTCCCTATTTCTTCTTACACCTCCCACGCAGAAGTGTCAGGAAGGTACTGCCAAAACATTTTCTACGATGACTGGCAACTTGCTTGCATGCCAAGAGAAAGGAACTTGTGAGAACATGCAAAAGTGTAATCTTGCAATTCCTTGCCTTGAAAAAGTTTTCAAAAAATGGTAATTACTTTTAATTGAGTTTGAAGATGAGAACACTACGGTTTTTATTTTAATCTAAAGCAACTCACCCATGTCTGAGTCTTTTTCATGTCTGAAAAAGGAACAAGAGAAAGAATATAGCATGCATAGGTAAAATTTAATTAGCTAATTCCTACTTATTATTCTGGGCTGCCATTTGTAATCTCCATGTCCTATTTAGGAAATTATAGAGTTTCTTCTGTAGTTCAAGTGTTATTTTGTTCAGTCCCATCATCATTTTGTCAAAAAAAAACCTGTCTGAGGTAAAGAAAGAATCCTACACAGTACTAATTGCTCATCAATAGACTCGTCAGGCTTACCAGCCTTTCTTAAAAGTGATTATAAAAGACACCATAGATCAGTATCCACATCCTGCAAGAGCCATTTTAACTGTTTCCTCCAGGTGATAAGCAGATTTCTCACAGACACAAGAAAGAGCAGCTGACAACCAAACCTTCAGGTATTTTTTTTTAATAAAAGTAAAATATTTTATATTTTTGGGACCACAACTGTGGTCTTAAATTATGTGCAGAGATTGGAAAGGACTGTGCTTCACAAGTGATGGCAAAGTCAATGAGTCTTATGTCGACGTCTTTTGTCCAAATCTAATGTGATAGTGATGAAAAGGTGTCACTTAGTGATCTCTGTACTTGAAATGAATTTATGGTAAGACACTTGATGGACAGGCACTTAAAATAGAAATGCTTTTTTTATACCTGTGCCAGCTTCAGCTGCACTTTTTCTGTAGATAAATAGAATACCACTAATTTAAGTTTATACAAATAAATCAGCCCATACTGTTTCGAAGGGATCAAAGGAAAACAAAACCCCCACCAAACTCAAAAAACCTCTTCACCCTACCCTTTATTGGTACTGTTACAATGGAAACTTCTGACGCATAATTCCTTCAATAAACCACATTTCCATCCCAGAGAAACAGCAATCCTTCATACCTCCTCATGCAAAAACGGTCTCAAGCACCACCAGAGGAATATACTGAGAACTAACCTCAAATTATTCACTTTTTCAGACTGTAATCATAGTGTTCTGTTTCTTCTGAAAAGTCACTTCACCTCGAACTCCCATTCAGCCCTCACATTTTTTTCCCAGCCCTGAGGATCTTTGCAGCAACAGACACAAGTCCACTGCAGGCTGGAGGAGGCATTTCCCTGAACCATAACATGTCAGGGATATTACTTCAACAATAATTGTTTAGACACACCTGTATAATAAAGCTACAGGTGAAGAAAGTAAAGCAATACTGTTCTTGATGCAGGCTTACCCTTGGCTTTGGGTGTCCTTTTGACACAGCTGAATATCTGTAGAGCATGAGACAAAAGCAGAAAAGAGGCAGCAGAGGTCAATCACCACTTGGCTTTGGTTTGCAGTCCCTCCAGCCTTGCCAATTCCTCTGCAGGGGACACAGTGAAGCATAGAAAAAGAGAATTGACCATGTGAGTAACATTCTTCATCCTGCCCTATTCACACACCACCTCAAGAGTTAGAGAAAACAGTGGAATTGAGAGCAACTTGAAATTGAGGTGTAATGAAGCTCCTGGTGCTGTACTGATAACTTAAAAAAATCAAAACAAGAAGGAAAAAAAAGCTCATTGTAAGCCACTGGAACAAACATGGTTTTCACAACTCTGTTCACTTTTCTGCTCAGGGATATTCTTTTATTCAAATGCGTAGTAATTAATTGAAGGAAGAGTTCTCTCTCGAATATTGGGGAAGAAAAAATACAGAAAACCCTTCTACACACAGCCAGCAGCACTCATGTTAAGTAGCCCCTGTTTCTTATTCCTTACATTGAAGTCTATTGGAGAGCAAGCCCACGTGGAAGGCAGGCCTGATGGAAACCCAGGAAACTCACAGGATACAGCAGGTGATAAGGTATATGAACAATAGGCAAATTATTGCCTTTGACAATAATTTTCTAGCTTACCTTTTTTTTTCTAGCTTACCAATTAACTCCAGAGGGAAAGATGCTGTTGCTGCTTGCTCATTCATCACCTAAGTAAACGTCAGGAGGAAATCAGTCCCTCCCAAACCCCACTGTCAAGTGTGTTTGTACAGGTGTCACCAATTAGGGCTGAATTTGTCCTGCAGAAAATGTCCAGCCTTACATGCTGGAGAAAACTGACAGGTTGGTTTGGGATCTCACTGGGGCGTTTGTAGAGCTGGCTGCAGATAGCCTCAAGGTCTGGGGAATGAGCTATTTGTTTTCATTGTGAACTGAACATTCTTGGTGTGTGTACTGTGTTTAGCTGGGATGGAGTTAATTTCCTTCACAGCAGCCCATACAGTGCTGAGGTTTGGATTTGTGAAAATGTCTGTTTCAAGTTCCCAGTCCACCCTTAGCCCTTGCTCCAACCCCTTTCCCAGAAGATGCACATCATGGAGCTGTATCTCCTGCCCATCCTACCTCAGTGAGGGCTTCTCTTCTCAGCATTTTCAGAGGAAGTGGATGAGTACATCAACCCATTTGTGGCACCCTTTTGTAAACAGTGAGGAGGAATGTGTGGCCATATGGAATGTTGTGGTGTGCTAACAGACTGGTGTGAATCCTGTTCTCAGAAGCCAATCCCTCTGTCAAGAAAAAAAAGGCAAAACAAAGGAACCCAGGAAACACACATCCAGGATTGTGCAGATGACAGAAACTCAAAATAAGTGGCACTATTTTGAGACATATGCTGTGTGTAAGCACAAGGAGAGTTACCTCAGCATGAGGTACTCACTGTCTGCAACTCCTCCAGCTGCACAGAGGGATTTCAGCTCTGGAGAGATTTCCTTGGGGTTTTTCTGAGAGACTGGAACTCTCAACCATGAGCAGCCCTGCTCATTTCAAGAAGCACTACCTCACATGACATAAGAAATAATTTTAAATTGTATTCTAGGTGTTTTTCCCATTCCTAGTGCTTATCAAAGAACAAAAGGTGACCATGAAGACTTCCAGGGGAACTTGATTTACAGATAAGAGGAAGACAAATTATGTATAAATGTAGGAGAAGAAGTTTTTAAAGACAGGATGAAACTGTAAAATAAAAGACTCACATGAAAGATGCCAATAGTTAACATTTCATTGAAGGAGCTATGGTTTAAAGAGTTTGAGAGCAGTGTGAAGAGTATTGCTAATATTTCAAAACTAGCTCATAAAGTTGAAAATAATGACATTGATGATGATAATAACAAAGCAACATATTGAAAGAATAGGATTTTAGTCAAAGATAGTCTTACCAGCTACTATTCAATCTGTTTGAGTCATGTATCATAGTAAACCATCTAATGTCACTTACATAAACTCTTATATTTGTTACCTCTTTTTTTTTTAACAGCTGCGCCATTTCCACATTGATCTGTAAATTATTTATAAGACCCACAGACTGCAACCAGAAAAAGCTGTACTAATGCTTTTTGAAACAGATATTTGAGCAAAACACTTTTTAGTAAATTCCAAATGATCTTCATATTTGACATTTTGTTAATAATTGCACTAGAATTAGAAAGTGAGGGTATCTTCAATTGCATAAATCCAGTTTTCCACCATTCTACTATTGGCTGTGCAATTCCTATCTTCTCCTTCAGATAAAACATTTCCCTTTAATCAGCAGACAAAAATGAAATCTTACAAGTTTCCATATAAAACCCAAAATCTGTTTTACTTTTAAAATTAGAAGAACAATCTCTTGTATTTTTTTCAACTGTAAGAATAGTATCTAATACTCAGGGTTCAAGAGAAAAAAGCTGAACAGATGCATCTAAGAGTTCCATCTAGTATTCTCTCACTTTTGTACCAGCACCCTAAAAGGTTGTTCATTCCTCACAGTGCACAACTGCAGAACCTTAAGGTCATAAACTTGACTGTTTCATAAAGTACTTGTGTTTTCATGCCCTGAAGACAGAAGTGGACATCCTTACTTGCAATTCTACACTTATCAGCAGGAGTCATCACCAATGCACTTTCCAAGACACTCCTGCCAAATTTTGGCATGAGTACCACAACCCAATTTTATCTGCTTCCAAAACTGGAAGCTTCTCATCTTCATTCTGTGTGGCTCATTTCCTGTATCTGTTCTTTTTTAAAATCAGCCTAACAAATCTTTACCAAGGCAAGCAAATGCCAGAAAAATGCAATTTAAGGAACAATTCTGCCTTAACCTGCAAAGAGCAAGTGCAATGGATCTTAATGGCCCTTTTCTAAGTATGATTCTGAGAGCTATGAAGGTATAATGCAAGCATTGAACTGTCCTGAATTAAATGAAGTCAGGATAATTCAAGGACAAAAACTTGTTTGCAGCCAATATAGATATTTGAAATCTTCTCAGCAGTTATTTAAAAATCTCATTACAAGTTAAAATGGTGGTGCTACTGCACCCTGAATTTCTTCATTGTTTCATTATGTCTGTTCTGAATACAGAGACAGGCTCTCCCACAGATAAAACACAGAACTGTGTAGCATAAATGATATCCATAAATAATTATTTGCTTAGTTTATTCACTAAAAGTATCACTCCTGCTTGAAATATATAAATCTGGATATCACGCCAAACCAGAAACATTACACATAGGGCTTTGGTGGGTTCTGTAGCATTACAAGAAAGCTGTTGCCGCTTCAAGTTCAAATTCAGTGTTAGAACTTGACACTTAATTTTTTTGAAGAGGACGGGTAAACTAGAATATATCTTCTTCTTTTATCCCTTATCATAGCTACAAACATCCCACTAAGAAGCAAAGTTATGCTTTGAACTAAATTGTTGGGCTTCATATTATGGATCTTAAAAAAAAAAAAAGGAAAACCTAACCCACAAAAGTACCTGTAAATAATTGAAAGTACAGTTTTGCATTACAAAATGACCTTGTCTCACATTTTATAAACAGCAGGATTACTTTAAAACAAAAAAGGTGACTAATGTTCTGTCTACCATGTGGGCATTCAGAACTTGCTATTAGGGATGTGCTCAGGCAGGGATTTTTTCTGTTTCCTTTGGCTGTGTTGCTTAAGGGAGGGCTGTTATCCAGCTGAGAAAAACAGCTGTGACTTGTGAGCCCAGTGGAAGAGAATGGGGAACCTTCTGCCCTGTAGAAGATTGGCTTTTGCATATCATCTTAAACTAAGCTCCTAATAGGGACAGAATATTCTGTGGCAATCATTGCAAATTGAATGACATTGTTAATATAAATGTTCCTCAAAGATAATGGACAGACCTGCTTATCTGCCATAGTAATTAGAAAGCGCTAATAAAATAATATTGAAATAAATTTCAAGGCTTTGTATGATGGAGTTCCTCACAGGAAAGTCTTTTATATAGCTACAACTTCAAGTTGCTACTCATTTTTGAAAGCTAATGCCATGATAACTTTCAGTATGGCTAGTGCACATTTCTATGCTGCATTAATTATACATTTACAACTCCACAGAAGACACCCACAAAGAGGAAAAATAAAGGACGTATCATCTGCAATTGGAGACAAATGAAAACAGTGGCTATCACCCCCGCAGCATTTTCATTAGATATAAATATTCTTGTCCAGCATTTGTATGCATTAAATAATCATCATGTTTCCCTAGCTCTCCTCCTTCCCTGGAGAGGTCCATGGATCTAACTGACACTCTTGTAGGACTTACCACTTCCACAGAATACTAAACAAAGATCTAAATAATTTCTTTCCCCTGGCATCCTAATTAGGCCTGTGTGAAGTTCTATGGTCTCAAGTCCTAAAGTCAGTGAAGAAACTGAACAAAGTCTGCTACATTCACATCAACAATTACTGACTTTTTTTTCCCACGTAATTTTTCACTCCATGTCAATCATATCCTGCCATAAACCAATTTGTGCAAAGATCTCCATAATCAGAGTGGAATATTTTTTGTTGCTAGCACACAGCTGTTTGGATGCCTAATCTCCTTTGCCTAGGACACTCCTGTTGCCAGAAAGTCCGGAATCTTTAATTTTGCTGGGCTGGTTCATGAGTGGAGCTGTGGCAGGGAACAGAAAAAGGCATCAGGATACATAGGGAAGGGGAAGAAAATATAATCTCAATGCCAGCAAGAACAAGCTACTGATACAACTGCTTTTAAATCTTCCTCCTAGGTGGGAGACTAACAGAAAACAGCTGAGATTTTCACCTTGAAGAATGCTATTGAGCTGGAAAGAATATTATGACACTAGAAAAATAATGCAGATTGTACTTTGCTGATATGGAAATATGCAATAATAGCAATTAAATTAATATGTGTCCCTACTGGAACAACTGATTTTTTCCTTGTTTGCAAAATATTACCTATCCAAAGACACCACTTATGGAGAAAAAGGGACATTTTAAAGAAAATGATACTTAACCAGGGACCATTTACAGGATAGTCTATTGCCCCAGTTGCTACTGTGAATCTATGCACATACATCCAGTTTGCCATCCTCAGGTTCCATTTGGAAATTAATGCCAACACAACTCCCTTCTCTGTGAATCAGATCTCTTCTTTGGATCAGGCTGAAAATAAAGAATATTATGTTTCTATGAATAAATGTTTCTATGAAATTTATGACTTTCTAGTGAGCTACACTCACAAAACATACTAGATTAGTTCAAAATGTTGAGAACACAACTATGAAATTTTATCCATGTATTTTTGGCACAGTTCTTTAATATACCCCAATTTTGGAACTATGACACTAGAAAAGCTCCTCAATTCCTGATCAAGTTTTTCAACTCAAAATAAACTTACAGTGGCATATAAGCAGTGGTGGGATTACAGATCAGGAAAGGGCAGCTGAAGTTTGCTAACAAACAAGAATTTTTATATCCTCAAATGTTTGTAAGCTGGGGATGGTTTTTAATTCATATGAACCCAAGACTTTGCACAGCTTTTCGGTTTGATAGGGGCACTAGGAGGAATAGGGATTTTTTTGTACCTACAGCTCAAAACATTCTGCATGCAGGTACCTGGGCCAGTCACTAGCAATAGCACACAGTGTATGGCCCCTCTCCACCACACTTCAATTCTGCTGATTTTCCAGGCTACATCTAATTTTGTACCTGTCTCTATTCCAAGTGAAAATTCCATTATGGAATGATAATTATCGACAACACTACTACTGGAGTATTTCAGAAAAAAAAAATTAAGGGTGGTTTTAAAAACAACTCTAACCAGCAATTTATAATAATTTTAAAATTGAGATATTACTGAACAGCCCTAATTATAGTGACAAATTGAAAATACAAGAAATATCCTCTGTGAAACAGTTGAGGAGATTGATCTGCATATGCAAATACTCCATTATGGTTTGGTTTTTTGTCCTTTTATAGACCTCAAATGGACCTTCTGGATCATGAAATCCAGTTCCCAGGCAGGCCTGTGAAAGCAGTATGCATCTAATGAGGTTCAGTGCATAGATTGGAGACCCATTCACAAAAACAAACAGAAAGCTCTTTGTCCCACCATCAAACCCTTCACAGAAAACCAGGCAAGAATTCAGAAATCAGATAAAATACTAGATCCCCCTTCAACACTGGCTGGAAGATACAACTCAGTTCTTAACTGAGTTCACTTTTGTTGTGGCTGCATTTTTTTCCCCTCATGAGCAGCTATGTAGTGCTTAATTTCCAGCTGGATTTGAACCATGAAAGTTGTGCAGAGAGGTCTAAAGTGCATTATAAGATAAATAGATTCTTGAGATTCTACTGCCATTCACCTCTTATAATTCTGATTACTGCCTGAAGTGTACCTTTGTAAAATCTAGTTGGTGTGAGGATTCAATCATAACCTACCATACCAAACTTGCATTGCTTCTCCCGACACCCCATCTCCATGCAGTCTCACCACAGTTCTTTCTCAAGGTAATTAAGTATTATATATACATAAACCCAAAATCAAAAGTGAAAAACCTGCTCATTTTCTATGGTTTTTTGTATTTCAGAGTAGCCTTGCACTCTTTATATATTTTATATATTTTACCTGCTGATGGTGTTCTTCCTCAGCATCAGAAGACTAATCACATCAGACACAATGCATGCACTGCCTTCTACTTTGTCATTCTTCCGTTTGGCAGATGACAGTGAACAATCACTGAGACATCCTCAAAAGCTTCCTTCCATTAAGTGCTGATCTCGTTTTTTCACACAGACGTGTGTATTTGTGGTAAATGAGAAATAGAAGTAACATAAATTGAATATGGATAAGCTGGAAACATTCCCTGCTATGATCCAACCCAGTATATTTAAAAGGCAGTGATGAGGGCATAATCAGCTTTGATTTTGAGATGGAGGAGCAACTTCCATCTGCATAGCTCAGGAAGTTCATTAGCTGTACCACAGGGTTATGCACACAAGTCCCTGTGCTCAGACTTGAAAGGGCAAGGATAATTGACCTCTTGAAATATGTATGCTAAGGTGTTTGTACTGAAACATGAACACATCTGCTGCTGTGCTGGATGCACGGTGCTTACCCTCTTTGAAAGCCATCATGGTGCACTTCACAGTTGCTGCCTGACTTCAGGAGCCTGACCTGTGCTTGGTTTTTCATGTGGACTCCAACTCAAGTAGTTTGGGAGTTTTGGAGGGTAAGATTTGAACAGAATCATCCGACAGTGACTTCAAGAGCAAGCAGAACCTCTAGGCACCAATGGAACAAAGTTTACAGACTGACAAACAGACTGACAAATTGCTCACAAGGATTAAAAAGGCAAAAACAAGAGGAAAATAAAAGTGAGTCTAGCAGAAAATACACGGATTATTTTGAGACTATTAAACTTCATAAAATAAAATATCTGTGTCCTGACTGCTCTGCATTTGGAACACAGGAAACATATATTTAAAAAGTAAGGGAAAATAACACCGAGCAAAATTGCTCTCTTTTGGGCTCACATTGTACGAAATGGTCCTAGTGCTCCAAGCGCATTTGAAATTTTCAGGGCTTCCCTTTTCTCTGGAATATCTGGGACAGGTGCCTTGGCTTAGGAAACGTCATCATTGCTAATTTTAGTTGAAACGCACTTTGCTTCCAAACCCCCTTAGCAAAAGAAAAGAGGTAGATTCTCAGAGAATAGGTTTGAGATGGAAAATTAAAAGAAAGGAATTTTGTAAGAACAGGAAAGAGAAATGAAGAGTACTCCAAGAGTAGCTGCACATGAGATGCCTTCTTGAGATTAATGAATTTGTTGTACATGCCCATAATTATTTCCATTCACATGGAACAGGTCCAGCTGCTTTCAGCATCCACAAATGAGAAGCAGAAGGAAGCAGAAGAGAAAACAACCATATTTTGCTATGTCCAACAGTTAAAATCACTGGATAGCAAATAAATTATGCTAAGCACAATTAAACACAGAATTAACAGTAATCATTTGTAACATAACCCAACAAGACAGCCGAGATGAATGAGAAAGGGCTTTTATTGCATCGTATTGAATGATAGGTTGCCAAGATACATGTTTACAGAAATATGAACCTGAGGTCGAATATCTGGTTGGCTTCTAGCACTACATGTATTCATCTACTCCTTGTTTGTGGCTTTTTCTAATCCTTTCTCCTACTTTTGTGTGTGAGACTCCAACCCTTGTAGTAGCTACTATTTGAGCATTACAAGGGGCAGGAATGCTAGTTCAAAGCCAGGCTCATACAGCTGATATTTGGTTATTAGTGAGTGGATTAGACACGGCTCATGCCAGGTGAGAGATGGCACAGCAGCTGCCACTCTGCTTTAAATCCCTGTGATCTTCAGAAGGCTGCTGCTGACAGCAAAACAAGGCACCCTCAGCCAGGGCATGCCTGCCCTGTACCTCACAGAGAGATGGAAGCCTGGCCCACACGGGCTCCAGGGCAAATGACTGTATTCCAGAAACCATGTCCCAGTTAGAGCAGCTCATGGGCTGGGCTCGTATATCCTAGGCTTGGATGCTCCAACAGTCTTAAAAGCTTGGGCTTATGATGACAGTAGTACAGGCACTCAGCTTTGGTCAGCCTGAAGTGCAAGTACAGCAAACACACACGAGCCTAAGAGGTACCATTTAGACTTTCTCACAGTTACAGCTGTGTTAGGGTTCTAAGGTTCAAGTACATGAATTTGTTACAAAAAAATAAATTTCCTTCATCTGTTACTATAACAACTCTTGGTTTTCTATTCAGCAACAGTCTTGGGCCAGACTTAAGTCTTGCTATTTCTTTTGTTGCATTTTATGCTATCTTTCAAAGATATTTCCTGTGACCATGGTGAAACAGCAAACTATCATCTTTCATTGGACAGTTATAACTTAGCTATGGAAGAAGATCATAGCATGCCCCAGCACCCTTGGAAAAATTTGGCCCAGGTTTACAATGTGGGGATAATTGCACAAAAACAGAGCTGGGTTACTGCTGTAGTGTGCCTCCAATTCTAGGAGTTGAGGAGCGCTCCTGGGAGCTACAACAAGCAGACATCGAGTCTGTGCACCTAGCATGCCAGAAAGATGATATGGATAACCTCTAACATCAGCGTGTTTAACAGCTAGTGGGTGTGATACTTCTGCTTTGCCTTCTTAAGTTGCAGCCATTCCTGCTCAATGCAAGAAAAAACCCACCAGCTTTCAGGACAAAGCTCTTGGACGTTTTCCTCTGAGTTAGGAGGAGATGGGGAATCTGGAACCAATTACAGCCATACCAGGCTCACTGCTGGCAGTCTGTGGGATGTTCCTCTGAGATATGCAGAGAAACCACCTTCCAGCTTTCCTGCTTCACTGAATCTCCACCAAGGAGCTGCTGTTCCCATAGCAGATAGAAGGACTCTTCTGCTCTGTATTTTAGCAGCGTTTTACCTCCTGTGTCAGAGACAGAAGTGTGCTCTCTCTATCAAAACACAGCTATGCCACAGGCATTCCATCATCTTTGAATGAGGGGCCAAGTACAAAAATTGATTTCTAGCTTCTGATATGAAAAGACAGGCAGAAAATTTTCATAGTAGGTGAGTGAATGAAACAGCAGGTCTGAAGGAGAGGAGACAGGCAGGGCCACAATGGAATTGTTTCCTTAAGAATGTGAATATAACACATGCCTATAGATCTGATTGGGAAATCGGGTTCAAAATAAGGAAGCCTAAACCCATTTGGTTTCTCCCTGCTCTCTTTTCTCCTAAAGAGTACCTGACAGGTGGAGACTAAGCCAAGAGAACAGAGTCCCTGCATTAATCGTTAATGGAGACAAATGCCAGGTGTAGATGTCAACTGCAATTTTTCATTCCTTGCTGATAGTACAAGTTCCACAGAGTAATGCCAAAATGTTAGGGTAGAAAATTCACTCATGGCTCCCCCAGTCCTTTTGTGACTTTTTAAAAAGCTTTTTGTTTTCAAAAAGCAATTTCACTCTGGTACTTCCATTACTCCGTGTAGCTTTGTCACAGTTGATCTTCATTAAAACTGAAGACACTATAATAGAAGGCACAATTTTAGAGTAAAGGTAATTGTTCTGTAGTCTGATCAATTGCTTGTGCCAGCATGCAAAGTAATGTTGTGCACTCACACATGCTGTGTAGTGTTAGATATTGACACAAACAGCAGTGCATTTCGCAGTTTGTTTTGATTTAGGAATTACAGTGAAATCATCTGCTAGAAGCATTTGTCTACAAATGCAGAGTCACAGAAAGAACCAAGACTTCAATTCACAAACAGGAGAACCTAGAAATCTTTCAGGGTTTGGCATGAAGATGAGAATTATTTAATTTTGTTGACCTTTTCAAGAGCATGACTTGCTGGAATGATCCTTTTATTTTTGTTTTTGTGAATCAATATGATTCCACTTTTGTGGAGTGAAGGGGGAACTAAAGTCACAGACATTTCTGCCTCAACCATCAAATGGGGTGCTGCACTTGGAGCCTCTGCAACTGCATAAATATGAATTATTTGCCACGATGCTCCAACTCTGTATGTTGACCAATCTCCAGATTAAGGGAAGGAAGAGCAATTTAAGGGTGCCAAAGTTCTCTCAAAAGCTGCTTTTTGGCATTATAACTCCTGCCCAAAAACCTCAGCTATGGTTTCCCTCTGTAAGGTTTCCCAGCTGTATGACGGTCTTTCTGAAACCCACTGAGTACCATTCTAAAGTGGCTGAGTTACAGAATATCTGTTCTAAATCAACAACCAGCAATGGAAGGCATGTGCTCATTTAATGGGTATTATTTGCCTGGAGTATGTCTGTCCATTTAGTAGTTGATAATAAAATGCCCGAGACATTTCACAGTGAAATGTACTTGCTGAGAGCCTGTGAGAGTGGGGGAGCCAGGGAAAGGTATTTTGCCCTTAATAAGTTTAATAGAGGCAGTCATGATCAGAAGATAGCACCTGATCTGTCAGAAGTTGCTTTAGTCTTTCTAAAGGGGGTAGATGTTCAGCAACCATTTCCTGGAAAAAGGGCTAGATTCTTTCTTTATTGCATTAGTGTTGATTTAATGGGGGAGAAAAGGAGAGGCAGATTTGAATATATGTAGAAACCAATATTTGAATATACATAGAGGCTCCAAGGAAATAGGGTCAAAGTCTAATGCAATTGACTCGGAAGGTCCTGCACCTAGTGCTACTCATGAGCACAGAGCAAAATAAAGCCTTCCTGAGAATTTGAGCCAAAAATCTCCCTATGTGAACAGGTTGGCTAATGTAAAAGAGGATGTTTTCTTTTTGATTAACAGATTAACAGAACAGCTTCCTTTTTACTACATATGCATCTTTTAAAATTTTAAATTATGTTGTCTATTCTGAACATTGCAAAAAACCCTCATCCATCTGGACTTGATCTGGCTTAAGGATAATTCCTGGGGTTTTGTTTACAGCAAGACACTCCTGTTAGAATTGTGATGATCCTTCAAATGGGAATATCTAGCAAGAAAACCCTTTCTTGAGAGCCTCCAAGGGAGACCTAACTGTGCCTCCCATAACCTTCTACAGGCTGCTCTTTGCACAGATATTACCATATTCTTTTTGAGGGCAGAGAGGACAAATAATAAGAATTCTGGTAGAGATTGATCTAACAAAGGTTATTATTAACTGATTATGTGCAATGACTAAGGAGAAGGAAGGTCAGGGAAATGTTGATTCTTCATCCAGCTTTACTTTTGGTAAAATAACTGGGCCTGCAACCTATCATGTTGACTCTTTCAGCCCTATTTGCTCTTGAAAGCTTCAGTCAGGCAAGGACTACTATAATATGGATGCTGTAGGCAGCATTAAGATACAAAGTTTGGCAGAAGACTTGTCACAGTTGTGTGCCAAACAGAAATGGCACATGATAAGGACACACATTAAAAAAGCAAACTATAACACATGTGTTTTAGTAAATCATCTCAGCTTCTGAGAAGCAATTACTCCCACCTACATATCTGGTTTTAAAGTCCAGTCACTTAGAATGATCTCCTTATAAAACTTCTGTATGAGAAAAAGGAAGGAAAAGAGAGATAAGCCTGAATTACAACTTTATAGAGCAAAAAAGGAACTAAGATCTTCAAAACCATTGTCTTAATTTTGTAAAAATACATATTTATGAAACTAATTAAGCAATGAGGCAGGCCAGGATTTTATGCTAGTATCTTGCCTTTGACTAACATAGTTTCAATTTATCTCAAATTGCAGTTGTCTGTGTCAAAAGATTAATTTAACTCTAGCATTGATGTTATAGATTGAGCTGACCAAATCAAACTCACACTCAAAATACACAGTTATGTGTGCATGTTTGATGAGAAAGGACAGTTTAGTAACCAGTCTGAATAATAATAATTGCATCCTGCCTGCAGACAGCTCATTGTCTCCAAAGTATTGCAGATTTGAAATTTTCTGCTTTGTTCATCAGAATTCAGAATGGGTACCAAGTATCACCCAAGAATCACAGATACAGTCCATAAATGACAGGTCAATTAAGAAGGCAACATGAATTCCTAAAATTGATGGAGAACAAGGGTTGCACAGAATACATTACAAAGAAATTGCAAAAGTGACTTGATTTTTGAAACATAAAATCAGAACAGAGGATGAGAAGTAGGAAAGTGCAGAAAAATGAAGATAGAGCTATAACGCCCTCAGTGAATACTTAGCTACTACTGGAGATGAAAACCTGTCAAATTCAGAAAAGAAAAAAAAATTGAAAGCCTTGAGAAAATATGTAAGTTGGTAGCAACATCTAAAACTTAAGCATCCTCTGATTTTGTGCAGGCAGAGAGAATTTATTAGGTTACTGTGGCAGTACCATAAAAAACCAGCACAGGACTGTGAAAAAGTTACTGAACAGCTTGAAACAAATAGCACAGATGGATCTAGAAATCACTTACCTGCAGATGACAGCTTCAGCAGAAGATGGTAGAAATCAGCCATTGCCCTCCCACCACAGAGGTATGCATTGTTACTGTCACTCTTTCATCATTGGTACCAAAACAGGCAAAATAATTCACTTACTGGGTTCAGACTGGGCCAAAGAAAAAGATATCCCAACTCAAATAATTACAGCTGAGTGAAGATTTTCTGGTAAATAAAGTCTTCTGAAATATGCACTTTTGAGCAGACCAAAACATTGAATGTGTTTAACTAAATTCCAAGGAATATTTTTTGAAACAAGATAACTGTGGGGCAAAAATCAAAGAACAAACTAACAAATAAAAATGTTTATTTAAAAAAAAAATTGTTTTCAATCAAGTGCTATGATTGGCAATTTTGTGTTTAGAAATCAGATTTTTCAGGTTTGTTGCTGAGGTAAAATAATTTTATTGAAAAATATGCTAAAAAACATTAACCACAGAATTTTACTATGGAGCAAAATACTTGGTTTCTAGTAAAACAATATATTTGGACTTGATTTATTAGTTCAGCCTTACTTGTTTTTGCACTTGCAACCCAATTTTATTGTGAAATAGAGTGATTTAAAATAACTGTAGCAAATGGAATGAACTTCAGAGTCATATCTCTTGTGTTGCTCTGAGGGAGCAAAGGCAGACTGCAGAGTTGCAACAGCCCCTGGGAAAACTCTGCAAGCAGGATTAAGGAAACTGCTTCTCTACCTTTCCAGAACTGAGGTACAGGGATGACCCTTGGTGTGCAGCTTTGCTCCCCTCACCTTCCTTAGCCTGAAAAAGGAACCAGGGTCTTCAGAGACGGCTGAGTCCCACTCCTGGCTCGAATGGTGTGTGAATAACTCACCTGATACACAGGGAGGACACTTGCTGTGCATTGTCCAACATGCAAGTAGGATTAAACAAAACAAAAAGCTGTTTCAGCTTCTCTATCCTGTAGCATCAAGAGTGATCCAAAGTCACAGATCAAGATTGATAAAAACCCATGGACAGAGGCTAGGCCACCTCAGAATTACAGATTTGTCATTTTCCACTTTTCTGTCTAAAGAATTGAAATAAAGCCAATTGAGTTTTATTGAAGTAAATATTCAGGGTTGATTTCAAGGCACTCAAAGGCACTGTAATAACTGCTTAAGGCACTATAATAACAGCAGGCTCTATAATAACCATATGAATAAATATAAAAGTACCAAGCTGGCCAAGTAGGCCTTTTCTGCCAAATGAAAGAAAAGGAATTATTTTAACATGGGCATAATTAATGCACTGTTGAATTATTAACCTGCATGAGTGTGCCAAAATGATTAGTTCATTATTAAGGTTTCCATCTTTGCAAAACTGTATAAATTATTTCAATAAAATAATTTTTCTACTTTCAATATAACTTATTAAAGACTAGGTAATAACAGTAGTTATGCAGTAATGAAAGAATAATCAGGTATGCTCAAAAAATCTGGAAAAAAGAAACAAGAAATGCTCCAGGTATGACATTTTTATCACAATCATAGTTTCCCAAGGAAGAGAACAGTAAAAGCCTGATTGAAAATGTTTGCAAATCTATATTGGAAGCATCTCTACCAGCCTCAGTTATACCATCTATACACAATAATACTGTTCAATTAATGTATCCCAGACTCTTACTTAGGAATATAAAATTTAACCAAATAATCATATTTCTAGCAAAAGGAAGACCAAGAATGGTATATCATTGCAATAAATAAAAGTAACAACAACATCAAAATATCCAAGTCAATGCAACACCTTTGAGATGGTTTAATTAAACTGGATCAAACTGGGTTTAATTTGTTCCCTGTCATCATCTCAGGTAGGAACTCTGAAGAAAGACAGTATGTCAGATCTAACTGTGCTTTATTTAATGTGAAAATGGCAATACACTCTCTAGGGATCACCAGAGTGGTAAAACAACTTCTTAATTACTTCAGTAGCCTCATTTCACCATTGCTTGGAGAAATAGCCTGCCACAGCCACTTGGCTGTTGTCTCAGTAAAACACCTGTCCCCACATGACAGTGACAGAATAGCACTGAGGTATCAACCCCTGGAGTTCCATGCATCCCTATGAAACACCCCACAGAGGCTGCTGTCAAAGAGGAGATGTTATATTAAGGCAACAACACCTTCTTGAATAATAGCACAGACCAAGAAGATTCTTAAGAAGAAGAAAATAAGAAATAAAGGAATTGCCATCCCACCTTCCTGACAGCTAACTTCTAAATGAGTGCTGGTGAAGAAAAGGTATCCAGATCTTCCACTAACTGGCATCCAACTGTAATGACACACATGAAATAATTTATCTGGTGTCACAGGTGCTATGGCTGTTTCCCTCAGTATTCCTTGCATGTATGGAGCCAGGAAAGGTGTGGTGATGAGAGACCTGCCACTGTAGCAAAGAGGCTTTTGGAAGGGGAAGTGCCCAGGACCCAGCTGAGCAACAAGAAGGTCCCATCAAGCTCAGATACAGGCTGGGAGGAGAATGGGTTGAGAGCAGCCCTGCTGAGAGGTGCTAGTTGACAAGAAGCTCAACATGACCCAGCAAAGCCAATGCCTCCTGGGGTGCATCCAAAGCAGTGTGGCCAGCAGGGCATGAGAAGTGACTCTCCCCCTCTACTTTACTCTTGTGAGAACCTATTTGGACTGCTGTATCCAGCTCCAGGATCCCCAGCATAAGAAAGAAGTATACCTGTTGGAGTGACTTCAGGGGAGGGTCATGAAGATGATCAGAGGCTGCAGCACCTCTCTTACAAGACTGACAGAGAGACAGCCTGGAGAAGAGAAGGATCTGGAGAAACCTTCTAGCATCTTCCAATGCCTAAAGGGGCCTGCAAGAGAGCGGAAGAGGGACTATTTACTAAGACAGGTTGTGACAGGGCAAGGGGGGAAGAGATTCTTTACTGTGAGGGTGGTGAGGCCCTGGCACAGGTTGCCCAGAGAAGCTGTTGGGTGCCCCATTCCTGGAAGTGCTCAAGGCCAGGTTGGATGGGGCTCTGAGCAACCCGAACTAGTGAGCAACCCAAGCAGCTCTGAGCAACCTGAGCATCTCCCTGACTATGGCATTTTCCAGGCCTAAGGAGTCGAGATTAGTGAAAGAGATGCAGGGCAAGCAGGGAACCTTGCAGAATGAGAAAATGCCAGGATGCATGGCTGCAACTGCAAGATCATTCCAGGGGGTCGAGAAGTCCTTATTCAAATCAAAATATTATTTCCAGTGTGGGGACAGCACGCCAGGGGCAGATCTCACGTCTGGGGCAGCAGTGTGTGCTCTAGGACTCCCCTATCCATTTGTGATACTGTCACAGTGAAGTAAATTGGCTTCAGTTTTAAGAGCAACATGGAATTTCAGAAATGAGTCAATAAAAATGTAGTGCAGACTTGAGGATTTGAGCACAGCAGCAGTGGCACTTAGGTACAGCTGCCTTGCAGATGAAAGGGAGATGTCAATAGACTTAGCCAGAGTAAATCCCATTTAACAAGACACATTACACTATCTGCTAGAGTGCAGACAAAAGCAAACAGACATCTGACCTAAAAGATCCTTTCCAATCTCAAAAGTTCATCCTCTGGGACTCAGCGTGACACACTCAAAGGACTAGAACTGCTGAATGAAATAATTCTGAGATTCAGCTCTGTGAAGACTCTCGACACAGATTTAATAGCCCTATTTTATATAAAAAGCACTTTTCACAACCATGCCACCCTTGATCTCACAGTCCTGATCTTCAAAGATCTCCAAAATGCCTTCCAAAAGCGAGCCTAGGACTAACAGTTTAAAGTATTGGTCACCAGAAAATGGGGATTCAACAGAGATATTGATTTCATGGCACAGTATAATTTCTTTTCCCTTCCATGTTCCACAGACTATAAATTATTTTTTCTTTCTTTCCCTTAGCAAGTTGCCTTGTCAACTGTCTCTACTCTGCACATACTAATGACATTTTCTTTCAGAGGTGGCTTGCTTGGTACATACCTGAGCAATTGCTTCCATTTTGTGCTTAGCTTTGAAGTCTGCTAACTTGGTTTCATACCTGAGGAAGGCTGTTGTGCCTGGAAAAAAAATCTTTAAATAAAAGATGCATCTGCACATGCGCACATCTGGTTCTACCTGTTGTCTTCAGAAAACTGTTGCTAAAAAAACCGCAGCCCCATCTCCTTTATAAATATTTCTGAAGTTGGCAGATTGAGAGAATACAGTAAATAAAGCACACCAAGTTAAGTGAAATGTGAGACATGATGAGACCCTATTCAACTAAACAGCAAATAGGATCATCATGTAATGGTGGAATCATAAATAATCAGTATATATAACATTAAACATGGCCTATGTCTAAACCTTGGGGCTGCTCCACCTGCTGATTCAGGAAAGCAAGGGTCTTCTCTAGGCTCTGTGTCACATCAGACAACATTTTGTGGTTGTCTTGAAAGCCTGGGGGCAACCTAAAAGGCACTCAATGTAAAGAAAATTCAATCTCACCTAGGAAAGCCGTATGTGGGGAAGGGCTCTGTCAGGCTTCTCCTTGACTGGACTCAGAAAAAAAGCCAAATATCTGAAATATTCTAAACAAATGCTGCCTGAGGACAAAGAACCCAAGAGAGGAGTGGGTACTCTCAAACAGAGAATACCACCCCATTTCTCAATTCCAAACACAACCATGATGTAAAGGATTGGCACTCCCAGCAGGACCTGGATGTTAGGCTACACATTTCCCTTTTTACTGACCTAGTAGCATCAAGAAATGATGGAAACAAGTGAGACAATAAAAATAAATTCAGAAAATTACATTATCTGCTAGAATGATGACAAAAGCAAACACACATCTGACTTAAAAATCATCTCCAACACCAAAAGTCCCCAAGGGACTCAGAGGCTGTAAGATCTTTGCATTTATTTTTTAAGAACACTGATTCTTATTTTTCCTCTTACTAATTGTTTCGGTTAATCAGGAATAAAAAATTATTTCCTATAACCACATTAACAGGAGTAATGGGTTTCACTACAATCATGATCAACTTCTGCTATATTTTTAATCTTTCAAAACAAGCAAACATTTACAAAAATAACACAAATGGAAAATAAAAGAATTATATATAATAATCCCATAAACTTTGTTTTGATGGACAGTATCCTTTCATACATAGGCATGTTACAATTTACTACATGAAAAATATCGTATGTCTCATAATACACTATGACATGGTTTTGATAAAATAAAGCTTTGACCCAACCTTGATAATATTTCCAGAATTCAAAACATTATAGTTACCAGTGGAAGACACTTCCCACCTTAAATTTGTTAGATGTTTTCAGTTCATCCTTTGCTGCAAGTCTGATTTTTGCTGTGCCATTTTTTTGTGTCCTTCAGGAGTTATTCACAGAAAGTGAACACCAGAAGCTATGTATGTGTTAAATTACAATTTATGAATGCAGGAAGCCAGATTTTAGATTACCTGGCCAGCAGAGTCAAATGGGAAACTTGAAAGTGTTTAGCACTGTGTTTTGATATCAGACAAATATTTATTTTTATAGACAGCAGTTACTTATGGATGTTTTTGACATTTTAAAAGAATTCTTTGAAATCCGTAGACTTAAAAAAAATTACATCCCATGACTATAAGCTATTCTGTTTTGAATTAGTAAAGAAATAAATAGATAATGCATATAAAGTTATTTTTTAAAAATTATATTTGTCTTGTGTACCCCTAAAGAGAGTCAGTGGAGGGACTAATTAGCAGAGTTGTTGACCATCCTATCAGAGAACAATTTAAGAGAAAAAGAAAATGGAAGAAATGATCTTGTACTGGTCAGAAGCAATCGACCAATGCTTTGAGAAGAGGCCATTTACAAACAAAGAACTAAACAGAGCTTTGATAATCCATGGCTATGAATCCATATCATGGAACATAATTGGCTCATGGACTCCACGAGAAAAAAAAATTAAAATTATTACCTTTCCTTCTCACCACTCATGGTGTAAATAAAAAGCCAGGCGATTTATTAATATGAATGCAATCTTGATTTGCAATGAAGCAAAGCCTTGCCTCTGCTGTTGCCTTGCTGTTATAGCCAGTGATCAAGAGGATGGTTTGCATGACACCTGCCTGTTCTCTGTGTCACCTGAGAGCAGCTCCCCACAAGCCAAAGCAATGCTTGGGAGTTTAGGAGATAACTACAAATTTGAAATAGTGTTATTCCTTGGTAAAAAAATCCCAAAACAATGACCCACTAAATTCAGTTCTAAGGCTCATTAAGAAGATTTATCAAGGGTTTTCTGTGCCCTGAAAAGATCCTAAAATTTTAGGAGCATCTGGTAAATCAGTTGGAAGCACAACCTATTTAAACACCAAGGAACAATCAGAAGTGACTGCGAGTCTGCACACCAGCACATGCCTTCTTCCATGTGTCAGGGTATCCACGCAAAATTACAGTGTGTAACTTATTTGTTATCTGTCACATATTTTACCCCACTGATTCATCTACTTATCATTCATTACATGAAGGAGTCAAACTGAGGGGAATAATCTCTTTACTTAGCACACTAGGTGTCAGCTGAAAAAAACACCCTTGTCTGTCCGTCCATTAGTAGTGTAGGAGTGAGATGCATAATTGATCTGCCTTCTCCTTCACATTGTTGAAAAACAGAAAATAACCCTGCTGCCATCAACACAGTACTCAACTTCTCAGATTTTAATGACAGACACTGATGCAGCTGTCATTTTTCTTTCTCATGGTGGCCTAAAGCAAGCTTGAATTTTAAAGCAAAATTAGTCCAAAGCTCAGGGTGGCACAGACAGGAAGGTTGGTCACGCCCATGCAAACCAAGATGAATAATCTTGGCACACCACCACCAAAAACATTGGGTAACTGATACAACAGGCTCACTGCTCATAAACTGAATGTAACACTCTTGCTTTCTGCTGACAGCTCTGTGAAAAAAATACTTCCTCAGCAGGGAGTGATCAGATTCAGCTGAATGTATTCTTTAATTTCTCACACGGAAATCAAACACCTCCTTCATCTCCTGGTTTAGTGGATGCCCACATAGGGCACGTGTAGAGGAGAGAAGAGGAACAGCTCAGGAAAGTGGTTCACCATCCGAACACCAGCAGCTCTGCTATTCAGGGCCGAACAAATGTGCTGGCTGAGCAGATATAAACGCCCAGAGTTCTGCTTTCCACCTTGCTGGTACTCACTGCCTCCCTAGCAGGGAGAGAGAGCAGGAGCCTGTGCCAAGCCATGTTTGGACATTAAAGTGATTGCACAGGCATACAACTGGGTTTTGACATCAAGCTTTCAGCACTAACACACCCCTGCCTTACTGTCCAAAAGGGAAGAGATTCGGTTTAACATCAGCAGGTGCTGTCAGCCCTTTCAGAAAACCCTTTGTAGTATCACTCATCTCCAACAAAAGACCCCTGTGCTTCCAGAACAGGGTACAATATGAACACTAAAACAAACATCAAGACCTTGTCTGCTACTGAGGGTGCAAGGACAGGATCTCAGTTGCCATCTGTAAAACCGCTAAACCATCAAAGTTTGCTTCTTTTTTCCAGAATCAGAAGGTTAAACACATAGATCATTATCTGGTCTCAGAACCTATTTTCCCTCCCCAAGAACTTTTCTAGGACATGGAGAGCAACAAAGGAATATCCATACTGTGCTTTTATTCCAACCTTGTCTCTGACCCTGCAAACTGTGGAAAAATCTTGGATGGACACTTGATGCCTCAGAAGGCTGTTGGGATCTGGCTGCAATGAGAAGGGAAGCAAAATTTGTGCCTGCTTTTGCCATAGTTTATAAATATTCGTCTAACATGTGAGGACAATTGACACAAATCTAGGGAGGTGGTAAGGTGGCTTGGATCTTTGGGGGACTGTAAGGGACATATAGCTGACTAGACCCAGAAGCAATAGTTTAACTTCATGAAAATAAAAGGAAAAGATGTAGTTGTAGCAGCACTGGTCCAGCCACACAAAACTTGTGAGACTCATAACTTTATATATACAGTTACTTTAAGCACAATGTTTTTCTAGTATGTGTGTGCATACACATATATAGAGTTGCCTGTGCGTGTATGTATATATATTCATACACACACATATACACACAAATGTATACATAGGCTTGAGGCCAGACAATAAACAAAAGGGGCCAGCAGTGCTCATATATGAGGGAAAAAAAACTGATCAGATTTAAGACAAAATTCCTGGAATGATGGGGAGATTAAAATGAATGGCTCACCCATACTGCATATTGAGAAGGAAGAGTCTTGGCGTATTACCTGTTACAGCATCCTGATTACTTCTAGCTGCCTGCCACAATGAGAGGTTATTTTTGCAGTTGCCATGCTCTGCTCTGTGCCAGGGAATGAACTCTGCAACCTCACTCCCGCAGACCTTTGGCTTGTCATGCTATGAGCCTTCCCCTGGTTCTTGAAACGTGTCAAGGAAATGCATTCCAGCTTCTGGGATGCCCAGATTCATCTGCTGACACCCTGATGAGTTTGTTTGAAACTCTAATTTATTTAAATCTATTGTCTTGAAGAAAATAGGGGGCCCTAGTGCTTGTTTGGCTTCATTTTGAGACACTTAAAAATGCAAAACAAGTTAATCTCAGCGAAGCAAAGGAGTTATGCTGAAATAGTTACAAACTAAAAGAAAGGGCAGGGAAGCACAAATTACTACACTGCCCTTAACTCCTGTCTGCTACCAAGGCTTAGAGAGCTGTGGCATGCTGAAGGCAGTCGAGTCTGGCGCCACAGAGGCAGCTGTGAGATACAGAGCTCCCTATCAGACTGGGCTCAGGCTAAAGGGACCTTTTCTCCTGCAGCATCTGCGTATGACCAGAATATCAACACATGTAAAATAATTTTCAAGCACATTCCCCTTACTATTTAATTTTATGGGAATATAATACCAATTGTGATGAGCCTATGAATATGCAAACAGAAATCTTTTTTAGGCCTGTCTGAGGGTTACACAAAAACTTGACATACTGATTTCTCACGCTACGATGGAGAGAGAACTGAGCTGGAATTTGCCTTTTTTTCCTTGTCCCTGGCACCATGACTTTCGTTGTTGCATTTTTCATAGCCTGATTACAATTTATAAATATGTCAGGGAAACCACTATCATTAAGATGTTGTGTTTCCACGAAGACCACACACTTTAAAATAAACCAACAATACATATTACTAAGTTGGCACATGGTAACTCCGTTTTCCAGTGCAACATTGCAAGCTGGGGCCCACCATACTTAGCACTTATCTGTTTAATTTGAATCAGATTAATAAATTTAAAACATTTGAGTTTTAAAGTTGTAATTGATTAAAATAAAATTAAGAGATGGATGAGCTTTATCCCAGATGAGAAAAATCCCACTGGAAAGCTAAACAAACTATTCCTTAAACTTCCAATTACAATGTGTAGAATGAACAAGTCATAGCTGATTTTAAACTGAAAGGTTATATCCAAAATCTCAAAAAGCTGGAATTCAATATTTGAGTTTGAAAAAAAGAAATGAAAAAAGGAACAGACAAATTTCATTCTAAAGGGACTTGTTTTGTTTAATGTAAGTTGACTCAATCTGAATTTCTCCTTAAGGGGCAAAAAGGAAATAAGCATTAACCAAAATTGGTCTTCACCCATGGAAGAAAATCATAGTCAACATATATCTACACTGTGTATCCAGAATATACAGTCAATCTTAGTACACACCCTGGGGAAAACTTAGAAAGCCATTTCTTCCTCGCTTGGAATAGTTGTTACCAGAACTATTAAAAAACTTCGAGCTATAAACTTGGAATTACTGATACACTACTGGAAACCTCCAAGCTCCACTACTTCATATATAAAGAAAAAATAAAAAATACCCAAAAACATTACCAGTAAAAAAAAAAAAAACCCAAAAAAACAAAAAAACAAAAGAAAAAAACAACTGATAAGGAGACCTAGTTGCAAGAATATAGAGGAAATGAATATTTGAAGAAAGGAAAAATCAGAGAAGCAGCTAAGTCATGTGAGCAATGTAAGGTAATTTAAAAACCTCAGTGAAGTCTCAACAGGCAAAATAATTAAGAACAATAAGATGGAATTTTTAATAAAAAGCACCTGACCAAGGATTAAATACATTTCAAAGTAGAGAGATACGATGAATAACACCAGAGAAAATTTCAAATGTTCACTAGATATTTATATTCTATAAAGAGAACTATAAAATGAGAATTCATCTATTTTATATAATACAAAACATTGTAAAAGAGTTTAAAAAGGCCACATCTGCCAAGATTAAACATGGGCATAAGTAACCAACAAGTCTAGGCAACTTACTTGCACCCCCACAATGCCTAAAATTGCTTAGCTGAAGGGTTCTCCAATTCATTAACATTTATAAATTATTTATATTATAATCAATCATAGAAAACTGGAACAATTCCAATAGATGGGAGTACTGCCAAGAAAAAGAAAATTCTGGGGCTGGAAAACCCTGCAACATTCAGTGTCAAAAACTCATCTCAATTTGTTGAAGATCAACTCAGAAATGTTGATCACTGCGCAAAAATTATCTGAGTGTCTGCAGATTTTTATTCTGTAACCATTTCTAGCAGGAATAAAAACATAGTGGAATAGCTAACAACATGGGCTAAAGGATGCTCTCATCATGATATTGGTTTGGTTTTTTTCTGAGCCATGTTCCTTACTGCATCTCCTTAGGCTGGGAGTCTTTGCAGTCAAATCCTGCTGCTAGGTGGCGTGTCCCTCTGACCTCTGATTTTGTGGAAAAGGCTCCTAGAGTTTTCAAAGGCCTTTGACACTCTTGTGCCAGTGGGCTCAAGAATTCAGTCATCTATGCAAACAAACCATCACCAGGAGGATGAAAGAAGGACTCAGCCCATGGAGATTAAATGAGTGTTTGCAGATTCTTGTGATATCTCTGAGAACGAATGAAAAATCTGAAAATTAATTAAAAGCACAGTTTCACAGCTGAGACCTTGAACATGGCATTTCATCTGGAGCTAATGTTTATGAGCAGTTACACTCTCCCTATCTTGGCAAAAGGCTATAGATTCACAATTAATAATTGTGCTGCTATTAATCTTTGGGTGAAGTGGAACATAGTCATTAAACAGAGACAGCCTTTTACAAGGAGATGGATGCGGATGAGCACAGAACCCTTTCAGTGGATGAAAGGGGAAAATTGGCTAGAAATGTTTTAAAAGGCTTGTTACTGAAATGATCCTATTCTGGTCACAAATAAACACTTGGGTCTCCCCCGAAAGTCTCTCAGAGTCAGCTGCAGCATAACCAAGGCTGTTCCTGACCCCATCCTGAAGCCGTGCCTGCTTTTCAGTTACATCAGATCAGAGCTCACTGGCACAATTTCAGTTGTCCCCATCAGCAGCTCAAGCTCTGTCCTCTGGCATTTGTACGAGCAGCTCACGAGCTGCAGCATTTTCCTGTTGCCACTTTTTGAGGCTTGGGTACAGAGACAGGGGCAGTACTACATGTAGTCTGGAGCTAATCCAGCAGAATAGCCCAGCTGGGATCTTAGGGCTTCCCTTACCCTGCTCTTGGTCCAGAGCTGAGGCAGCCTCAAGAAACTGTCTCAGTTCACACTACCAAGGTCCTCAGTGCAGATCAATTTCCCAGAGACCCTCTATCTAGATCATATCCTTTTGTTATAATTTCCCATTGTCTGCCACTACCAAAACCAGAGGCATGAAGCCCTCACCCACAATTTGCGCTAGGAGCCCTTGGAACAGATAAGGGCTGACACCACTGTAAGCCTAAGAATCCAGATTTGACCCCAAAGGTCCTCCTGACAGCTCTTCAACCCTGGTAGGTTCTTTTTCCCATGTATAAAGTAACCCTCCTGAGTATCATCATCATGGAGCTTCCTTCAGAGATGTAATGGGCTAGAAAGAACAAATTTTCTACTTCAACCTTGACCCTAAGTAAGCCCCCA
The DNA here is from genome assembly GCA_034509425.1 of Eopsaltria australis. Taxonomy (NCBI): domain Eukaryota; kingdom Metazoa; phylum Chordata; class Aves; order Passeriformes; family Petroicidae; genus Eopsaltria; species Eopsaltria australis. The sequence goes on from JAVTVJ010000280.1 coordinate 2,091,928, forward strand.
GATTCTCAAATCTCCCCAAAGTTTTCTGAGTCAATTTTACAGGGCCTATTAGAATGAAGTCTCTTGTGCAGTGTGAAGGGGAAGCAATTTTATCTACTATTATACTATTGCATGATGTAGGAAAAATACACTGGCTTCTTTAAATGACATATGAGTGAGAAAATAAAACTGGCAAGTGGCTACATTTAGCCATCCATAAACTTGCAATTTGGCTACATCTTTGGAACCGTCTAAGTAAAACAAGAACCTAATCAGGTGACATACTCCTACAAAACTTAATGGGGAGCAACCAAGCACAAGCAAGTTCATTAAATGGTGCAATGGGAAATGAAGTTAAAAATATTTATCAATCACTTTCTGGAAGATCACAGAGTAATGGAAAATTTTCATGAGTTTGACAGGCATTGCTTTTCAAAAGGCAATTTATTACCTAGGAATTTGTGCTTTCACTGAAGAAATCATTCTTGCATTTTAATGACTTCAGCATTAGGCACAGCATTTTAATATCAGTATATTTACTACACTGCCAAAGATAGAATCTCCAGATTCCTGATGCTTTAGTAGCTTCCATGTTCCAGAGACTAGAAAGTCCTAATGTTCACTGATGGTACCAGCAGAAAATCTTTTAACATGATGTGTAAAATGTCTTAGTTGTTCCCCAGTGAACACCTCAAGTTATCCAAGAAATAGCTAATGAAAAAATGATTGAGGAACCTCCATCAAGACCACTAGAAAATGAAATTTTCGTTTTGATTGATTTTGTTGACTAATACAAATGAGCTTTAAGTCTATGACAGGAATGTTTTATTGAGTCCCCCACTCTTGAGGCAGCTTGACAGGAGTTAGAGAACAATGTAAGTATGGCCATAGCATCATCATCTCTTCAGAGGAAGCCTATCTCTTTGTGTTCATGCCTTATCTGTGTTGCCTGGGCTGGAACCATTTCTCACTGCTATGGTTAATTTGATAACAGTTGGTAAGGATTACAATATGCCTCTACAGAGGATTCAAGTAAATCATCCTCCCCAATCCTTCCATGGATAGATTATAACACTTCAGCAAGCTGGGTTTCCACACTTTAACAGAAGGGCTTTTTTTCCTCCTGTTTCAAAAAGCTTGTGAGCTGAAATGAGTGCTTCTGCTTTTACATACTTATTCCTTAGCATGCTTTTATAGGCAGTCAGTAGTTAGTAGGCTGCATCCTGCAATTTAGAACTTTAAAAAGATACACAGGCACAGGGTTAATACAAGAGTAAGGATGTGTAGTTTATCATTCCATTTGCTAAAATATAATAGATTATTATGAAGATTGATAGAGGTTATCCCCAACTTAATTGTTAGAAGCAAATGATCATTGCACACTGAGGCAAAAAATACAAGGTGTATCAAGTCAGGAAGTATGCATGCATTTTGCAAGGCCAGAGAAAATCACATAATCTGTGGAGAAACAATTGATTATTTTTACTGAGTGACCTTCTAATAAGATTCAACTTTCACTTGCATACAGTCACACAATGATCAGAAATTTTTCAATTCCTATCCTGACTGGACTCTGTCAGTCGAAGTAGTAAGTGGAAGACAGTAAGAAGGGAAAAGGCAAGCTGGAAACAGCACAAAGCTGGTCAGTAAATCATAAATCAGTTCTCTAAGAAAACTGGGTAAATACAGGTACTTTCTAGTATATGTTCCTGACACCTGCATGTAAATCATCCTGATAGGAGAAAACAAAAGGGAAAATATCTGCTGCTAAGGACTCAAAATTCAAGTTGTGCATGTTTTGTGAGATTTTAGTTTGCTCTAATTTGCTTCAGTGGACAAAGCACACATTAACTGCTGGAGAGCATCTTCCAGCTAGGTTTCAGCAGACAGGAGTTCAGCTCATGTGCTGTCACATCACTTGGCAAGGGTAAGCAAAGCCTGGTAGGGAGGGATGATAAAGTCGTTCACCTCAAAGAGGTGATCAGGAACACCTGATCCAAACCAAATGTGGATGTTCAGTGTGTTGCTGTACAGAGACACAACGTACAGTGTAGCAGAACAAGGATAATGGTGCACTTAGTCATGCATGTGCTTCATGGCTGTGATTTCTGCAGTGGTGGTGACAGCAGTGTCTGTCCTGCACGCTTTACCTTTGCTTCCAGTCTGCTGGCACATGGGCATTAGCACTGCATAGCCTTTCTCTTCCAAGAAAGTGGAGCAGGGGGTGCTAGAGATGCACCAAGTTCTCACTTTTTCTCGCTGCCTTTCTATCAAATGCCCACGCTGGGTTTGTGTAGGCACAGCACAGCTGCTGGTTGGGAGAGCCAGCCGAGCTCTTGAAGGGAGCTGCCATCTGCAAGGAAGTCCTGTACTTGAAGGGCATAAGGAAGAAAATTAACAGCTTTTACTTTCTGCAGAAGTGAGCAGAGATTCCTCCTCTCGCTAAGAACCTTTTTCTTCCTATGCTTCACAGACCCCAGCCAGCCCAGCAAAACACCCACCAGAGCAGCACCATGATGCTCTGTAGTGTTGTAGCCTGGGAGAGAGGCAGGAATGTCGCTGTCACAGCAGATTGCAGTGGCACACTACATCGCTAGGGACACGCACTCTTCTCTGAGCAACTCCTTAGAAGTTAGAACTCCTTAGAAATCTTAGTCAACTCCTGAGAAGAAAACAAAACGACTTGGCTTCTATTGAGCAAGGTCACTTTCTTACCTAGAAGAGAAACATTTTTTCACCTGGGCTAATCTGAAGCAAGTACCACATTTATCTAAGCTGTGTTGCAATCCACCTGAGCCAGTCAATACAGCTGGTGTCTGCAGAGTGCTTTCTCTAAAGGATTTAAGTAACTAGGAGGTAGCCACAAGTCACAGGGAAGAAAAGTTTAATGCTGAATAATTCAAAATCCATTATCAGTTTTTCTTGCTGTGCATACCTTCATCTGAGAAGGAAGTGAGAGAAGGGCTTAAAAGCCATTTTATTAGTGATGAGTGCCTTTTTATGCACACCTTTCTCTCTGAACTTTCTTCTTGCTCATAAGATACCACAGTCACACTAGTCTTACCCAGACTTCTTACGGAGTTCATCCTGTGATAGCATATACATATATATCTGCCTGGAATAGCATTCCCTGGATTTGCACTCTGATGAACCTACCTCCTCCTCCTTTTAAAGACTCTGAGGTATCTACCCTGGTTTTAGTTATAACATCCTTCTTTTGAGACAGAGGCCAAAGAAGTCAAGGAACAGCAAACTTTCAGGGTGGGCAGTGGACTCTGGGTTTTTCAGTGACAGCCCATGTAGAGAAAAATGCAGAGAAAAAATAAATGTACAGCAAACAGAAAATAACTATCAAAAATATATGTATCCCAAGTATCACTGTTATACTTCCCAATTTTGGTCACACAGGTTATGATGGCTTCCATCAGCAATGCATCCTGTAAATAGCTAAACACACTGGCAAATTTCCATGTGAACAAAATGCAATCGTCTGTTCAGCCTGGTCGAAAATGGCAGCTATGGTTGAAAATAGCAGTTTTATTCAGCTGCCTACGATAAGCAAACTTATACTGGGCACTGCAGCTAATGTTGTTTTTTCAAAATTTAAAAGGTACTACCTCACCAATTTACCACCTAAGTTTATAGCTCACCAGTCTTGATGAAGATATAAAAGCTGTAACTGATCATCTACTTAATAATAATTATTGAATTACTTTCACACCAAGCCTGACACTGCTTTAGCTTTAAAATCCAATGTGAAACCCCACATATTAACCCTTTATACATTCATTTTATTGTTGTATACGATGGAAAAATTTATAGCTGAAGGCTTTTGGAAAGAAGAATTTTCAGCATTGGTTGCAGTTCTCATGAAAAGTTTTGTAGCAACCATTCTGGGAGCTGAAACTCCTTTCCCCACATTTCTTCCAAAACTTAGGTGCAGTGTGGGGACATGAGTGCACCAGCTCCCTATGCACAGCCTTCACAATACTCTTTCCCAGTATCTTTGCCCATCAACTGGAGTACCACACCTGGGTGTGGGAAGGTAGCTGGTGAATCTCCCTGCACATTCCTGCCCTCTTTACTTGTAAAGGCAAAAAGGTTATAAATAATGATGGGGAGTGTCACACGGACACCTGTGGGCCTAAGACCTCAGATTATTTTACAGCTTGCCAAACAGCTGCCTAAAATATCCTTTCTGTCCTCCATTTATTTTTCTCACTCATTCCCCCATAAATTTACAAAGAAACAGTCTAGAAGAGCTCTGAATCTTAAGAAACAAGAAGCAGCACCACATTTCCTTAAGTAGATCAATCTACAAAGACAAGATTTTCCTCTCTGGTTGGGAAAGCATATGGAGAAAGCCACTTTATTGGTTAAGGGCTGAAGAAAAAATAGCACTGAATATGCCATTCACAAATAGCATACTTGGTGTATCACAATGGGGTTGTTGCTAAGGATAAAGAATGTTCAGTGAAATGAGTATCTAAGACAGCTGATACTGTCTATGCACTTTAAACCTAAAAGACTCTCCCTTGCAAGAGGGTGCTTTGCAGCTGTATTTCATCTGTCTTGCCTGAGACCCTCCAAGGATCTCTGTTGCAACTTGTTCTCAGTGGCCACACCAATGTGCCCCAGTACTCCCTGTCCAGCATGCCATGGGCTGAGGCTGGGAGCAGAGCACAAAGCAGCATTGAAGCTCTGTGAACTGGGCAAAAAGGGGATGTTGAATCAGTGCTTCAGGGCCATGAAGCAGTTTGATCTCTCTGAGGAAAGCTTCTGCAGAAAGCAGATTTCATAGGAGAGAGTCACACTCAGATGGGCTTATTTCTCTGAACTGGAGAGCACCTGGCACACCATCAAGCTACACTTAAATTACTAATGAACTAAACGAAAGTTTTGAGTGGCACGTGTGTGCCTTTTGGAAGGACCTGGAATGTGACAACTGAAGACAAGTCATAGGATGTTTAACTACTGCAGATCCAAAGCTGTCCAGACAGATGCTCGAACTGTAGCTAAAACCAGAGGAAAACAGGAAAACCTCAAGCATAGAGACTGTTCAAATCAAAATTATGGGTATGATGGAAAATTGGGCCTGCTAATGTAAAGACAAAAAAATAATTAATGCATTGCAGACTAGAGAATGTGAAGGAGAGGAAGAAGGCTGAGTAACTGAGCTTTTTGTCATTATATTGTTCCAGTGCTTTAAATTTTGCCCATCTCTAAGTTGAGATGGAACTCTGCTTATCCACTATCTCATAATTTTGCTTATGGGTGCAAATATTGGACAGTTTCATTTCAATAACTAAGTCTGTATTGTGGTTTAACCCCAGCCAACAACTAGGTCTCACACAGCTGCTTGCTCACTCCCCCTCAGTGGGGTGGGGAGAGAATGGGAAGAACATAAGGTAAAAAAGTAAAGGATTGAGGTAAAGACAATTTAGTAAGTAAAGCAAAAGTCCTACATGCAAAGAAAGCAAACCAAGGAATTCGTTCACCGCTTTCCACAAGCAGGCAGCTGTTTAGCCATCTCCTGGAAAGCTGGGCTCCATCATTCATCAGGATGATGGATCAGATGGCTCAGGAAAACAAACAGCAGCATCCCAGCCTCCTTCTTCCTCCAGCTTTATCGGCAGAGCATGGTGCCATGTGCTGTGGGACATCCTGGGGTCAGCTGTCCTGGCTCTGTCCCCTCACAGCTCCTTGTACCAGAAAGAGAAAAGGCCTTGGTGCTGTACAAGTGGTTCTCAGCAAGAATGAAAACTTCTCAGTGTTACCAGCACAGATCCGAAACACAGAACCACAGGAGCTACCAGGATGAAAATTAACTCTATCCCAGCCAAAACCAACGCAGACTGCAGTCCACTGAGTCTTTATCGTAAAACAACTGATGCTTATGCTACTTTTTAGAAACTGAGAGATGACATGGCATTTGGGCAGCTCTGGAGTCCTTAGCAATGCTGCATCTCCCTCAGATCCTGAGGAGCAAGTATCTCTGGATTTCTTTTCTCACTTGTGACAAAAAACCCTAACATCTTTCTTTTTTTCTGGTGTCTTTCACATTTACTTCCACTACCTTGTAAAAAGCAGTCACAAAACCAGATGGACTGTGATCTAATACACTACTGAATGAGGAAGAGTCTGGCTCAGAGGAAGGTCAGTGAGGTGATAAGAAAGCCTGATATCGGTTCAATTAACATCAATAATAATAATTAAAGACCACACTCAAATCAAAATAATTTGCAACTAGATGTAGCCATGCTAAACACATAGAAAACAACTGAAAAAAGAGTGCAGGTAATATGTTCCAGGATATTGCCAAAAGAGTGAGAGAATATTTTCTCACTGCTTATATTATGTTAAATACTACACAATTCTTAAAACAAAGGTTTGGACAGAAAGAATCTCTGTCTGTAGCCTGTATTTGTATTTTAGCTGTATTAAGCAGACCAGCTCAAAGTTTGCTCTTAATCTGAAGATATCCTGCCCTTGCTTTTGTTGATTTGTGTTCATTTTGCCAGTGGTTAATAACAGCAAAATAAATATTATAATAAAAACTCCCTGCCTAATACTTAATTTTGAGCTTGTCTCACTGAGTTTCCAGCTATTAGTTCTTGTTGTGTATTTCTCTGCTAAATTAGGAGCCCTTTTGTATCCAGTTGTTCTTCCCATGAAACATTTATATACAAATCAAGTAATTGCTCTGTCTTTTCTAGTATAAAGAACAACTTGATCTGCAAGTATCTCATTATACAGCTTTTTCTCTTCCTCTTTAGTAATTATTATTGCTTTCTTCAGACTGTGCAATTTTTAATATCCTTTTAAAAAGTATGAAATGGAAACCATTTCCAGGTTCTAACTTGTACTCACACATGAAATTATGTTACTGCTTGCATCCCTTCTTCTTTCCCTACTGCAAGGTACATGCCACCTTTCCTGTCATTGCAGGGACTGTCATGCTGATCCAATGCCCTCTTTAATCTCTTTTTCAGAGTCACTACTTTTATTTCCCCCTCTTTTTTTAATGTTGCTCTATGTTTCTAGACTCATTATTTGATTTCTTCTCACATTAAAATGCATTTCATTTAAATGAACTGTGTAGTTTTATATTCCTAATCTCTGTGAAGAACTGCTTCTACAGTCTGGCAGAGCACATCTCCAAAATACTTGCAAATGTTAGGAGCAGGAATTTAACATTGACTGCTGAATATTTTAAATAGTGAATTCAGTGCTGACCTCTGCATAGCTTCCCTTTAAGAGTATCTTCCTTCACTAATAACTTCTCACAAAATTGTATTTTTCAAAATCTTCCAATTATTTTTTATGTAATATTTCTTTCATTGAAAATAGGAAGGACATTTTCTGCTCCCATGGCAAGACTGGAGGGAACCCTTTTAGCTGTCTCTCTTTTCCTTCCTTTATGGTGTTATGTATGCTGCTCTTCCTGGGGTCTATCCAGACATTTTCATCTGAGGAAATGTCTCCTCTTGTGCCAAGGGGGACATGGCTGAAGCACAGTATAAGTCCTTCTCTTCTCCCATGCGGCAGCTCTACTATAAAAGAAAACATCTACACACACTGTGCCCAAGGTCTGCTCTATCCAACAGCCAAAAAGTGATTCCTAATCACAGCTGAACAGCTGTGGAAATAAACCTGACCAGTTGCAATTTCATCTGTGGAGAAAGTGGTCTTAGGCAGGGCTCAAGTCTGTCTTCCACTGGGATCTTCCAATAATATCAAGTGCAAACATGTTGAAAGGCTCTCACTGATTTTCAGAGATAAATCTGAGAGATCCCATCAATCCTGTCACCAGTGTATGACAAACACCAGGAACAGGACAGACGCCTTGTCTGCCAGCAGTCTACTGCTCCCAGGTCATTCTCAGAGGGCTGCAGTGCCAGTGAAAATTAATGGAGTTACACCCATTCCATCAATCTTGGATATCATAAGCTGTAGCTAGGAATCCTCCACCTGAGCTACAAGAACAAATCAAAACTATGTAAATGTACACAGCTGCTTTTTAATATATGGATATACCCATCAGTGGTGGGTTCTAGCAAGTTCTCAGAATAGCCCCATCTCTGGATTTGGGAAACATGCCCAGTCCCCAATCTTTTAAGCAGCTTGCTTTATTGCCTGCCAGCAATCCAATTAGTCTTGTACAACATGGGGTTAAACACCATGTTAATGGTATAGTTACACAAACACTTTTCTGACAGCAAAGCTGGATAAAAAATTCCTCTGCTGCTTGGTCCAGCTTTTGCTTCAGCATTTCTTCACAATACCAGTGTGACTCTCTGAGGTGCTGTGCTCTCAGAGAGACTGCTGAAGTTACCAGAGCAAAACACAAATCAGAAAAACTTCCTACATTGAATTTCCTTTCTCTCCAGGAAGGAAAAAAGTGTGGGGAGGTCAGACAGAATAGAAATATCAATTTGTAAAAGCTTTTCTAAGTGTTAAAACAGAAGAGGGCAGAAAGTACTTGAACTGACTTTGCTATCGTTACCAAGAACTCATACTTGTGACTACTCATAGAGAAATGTGTCTCAACAGAAGAAACCCTTCACCCACCTGGGTTAAAGCACTCAGAAGCCCTGCCAGAAACAGCCTAGAAGACACCACGCATTCAAACTAACAAAGCTGCAACTTAACATTCAGGGCAATTCAGTTTGAGATTTAGCTTAAGGTTTTCTCAGCAAAAAGGGAAACAATTATAGTTAGAGGATGTATTATATAATAACTGAATTATCAGGGCAACAGTCTGGATGAGAGAAGAGCTCCCAAGCTGTTCCTGGAGACGCCACTGACTCTGCTGACATGAGGCAACCAGGAACAAAAGCATTGAAACTGTCGAGAGTGGTGTGGCTTGGCTTCACTGCACTAGAACTTCCATTTGAAAAGTCCCTTTCAGAAGTCAAATGGCCTTAACCCAAGTAAAATTAGGGAAAGTGAACTGAATTAAAAATCCTTGAATTCAAAATAAATCCCCAGGTACTTTTCATTCTGTTTACAGGAAGACAAGGGTATAGTTGTTGCTGTCTGTTTTCATTTCATGCAGTCTCATCAAAATTCCTTTCTTCACTCATCAAATAAGGTCAAAGATTATGACCCCACTGCTCTGCAACTTGCTGGAAATTTGTGTAATATTCAGCTCAAATTAATTCATGGCTGATTTATCCTCAGAACAACACTGCCCTTTTTTTTTTTAATGTCTCTTTTCCCACATTGCTCCACATATTCTAGGAAATATCTTCTTGCAGTCATGATTTTGCTAGATAAACAAGTCAACCTCTTTAACTTTTCATTTGAAAAGAAAATTTTCCACATAACTTTTCCAATAGTCTCTCCTTTCCTGCTGTAATTAGAGTTCAGCTTCCTTGGGCCTGGATGACTAGCACTACACACAGTGTTTCAGATGTTATTTCACTGTTGCCTTGGAGGAGAAACAAATTTTAAATATGAATTTAGATTTATGCACTTAATTATCACTTTTATTATGTACAACAAGAAACTGAAAACCTATCAAGATCATTCTTACAGCTCATACCTCAGTATTTTGGCACAAACTGGTAAAATTAAGACTTGATTATGTTTTTCCTCATGCTATGTTCTGAGTCAACATGATCTGAATTGAAGACAAATGTAAATATTTCTCTCCATGTATTGCTATGTCAATATTAAAGAATTCGTACAACATACCTTAAATAATGTAATCAACAAAGAAATAATATGCTTTTTAGTCTCAATAATATTTTCTAAACATCCTATTCAACATTATGTGTAGGCTATGAAGATTATATCTGTTTTCCAGAAACTGAAACCTATGCTAAAAACACAGAGATTGTGGAATGGACCCTTTAGCAGTCCTTAAAGTGTACTTAATTTTATCTCTAAACTTAATTATTACTTTTCTAAATTTTTACTAGGTTCTCCAATTTCTGGTGCTTTATTTTCTCATTGAAGTGATAAAATGAGTCAACTGTTACTACTCTAAATTTCATTAAGTAGCCCCAGGATGGTACCAACAGTTATACAAAGTTTAAAGGCCAGAGTGTATTTATTTATCTGCTTTGTTTCTTGACTGTTATGAATGTAACTTGCACCTGTCATTTAAGCAACAATCTTAAGAGTGTTTGCAATGGAACAGGGCTTTGCTATGAGGAGTGATGGGGGTGGTGTGTGTTTGTTCATTTTTCTTATGTTTTGTTGTGGGGTTTTTTTACAGTAAGGCCTCTGGCTTCACATGGCACGTGGGTGTGTATCTTCAGCTCAGGTAGTAACTTGTGAAAAAGCAGGTCCCAGCTTAAGAAAGAAGGAAAGAGCTATTCTGATTTATAACACTTTGAACCTGGAATGACTACTGGAAAAAGTACATGGATATAAAAACACCCTACTGGTTTAGAGGAACATTAATTTTACTCCTGTGTGACTGAATGGTCACCTTTTGAAATCTGAGATGCTGAATCCCAGGGCTGCCATTTTAAAATTTTCAGAGCAACTTTTGTCCATGACCTCGATATTTCCCACATATTAGTTGTCAAAATGCGCAGGTGTAAAAATTACTACCCCATCACCAGGTACAAGGTTTTCTCCCTCAAAGAGAGGAAATGGAGACAGCCAAGGCAGGACAAGATTCTTGTAGTCTTGTCTACCATAGAACCAACTCCTCAGAATGAAATCCATCCTGTTGCATATACATAAAAAAATATCATAAGCTACTTTCTTAACTTCAAAGTCTCTGCAGTTGTCTGAAGGACGATTGAGCCTCTTGATTTGCTTGTAGGAATCCTCAGTCATCTAAATCAGGGAAAGAGAAATAAAAAGGTATGTTCTTATAAGCTGTCTGTAAGGATATATTTGCACTCAGTTGTCTTACCTTCAGCACTAAGTACATTCACTTATACAATACAGGAGAGTAAGACTCACCAGTTAAAAAACCCTCATAAAATTAATATCATAACTTAAACCTTTTTCTGTTGCTTCTCCCATCTTCCTGATCCTGTTCTAGCCTGCTGAAAAGGCAGCAAGGATGCTTTTTCATGGTGATTTATCTACACCAGGCACTAAAATTCGGCTCTGTGAGCATCCTGAATAAGAAAAAAGGTTTTGTTTGTTTGTTGGTTTGGGTTTTGTTTTTTGGTTTGGTTTTTTGTTTCTTTTAGCTTTGTTTTTTTTGTTGGTTTGTTTGTTTGCTTGTTTTTTTCCCATAGCACCAAAATGAACCATGTAGAACAGCAGAGACTCATTTCTTCATGCCTAAAGTTATTTACTAACTTTGTCTCATTTCAATTTGTACATACTTTGCACGAAACAGAGGTGCAGACAACAGGAGCTTTCTGTTCACAAGCTTTCTTTTCTATGTATTAGATGGCTCTATGTATGTTACCTGAACTACAAAAGTCAATTTATACCACTGTCTTGGTTTGCAGCTGGCTTGAAGCATTAGGACCCAATTCTGGTGGCCTTCCAGACATGCAACTCTCTTACAAGTTAATGCAAAATTTGATATTAGAATTGAGATAAAATGCTGGACTTATGCCTAGCTTATTACACTTCAAAGAGTGACACTTCAACTAAGGCAGCAGAGAAAATATTTCTACTTCAAACACAGTAGTCATCTTCTGTTTTGTGGATCAGAACTTTCACATCATTACAAGAAAATTTGAGCTACTGTTAGTGTAGAAAGGAAATAGCTTTATTGTAAACCCAAATATCTTAAGTTTCTAACATGCTTAGATAACGTAACCAGCAATAGGCAAACACAAATGCAGTGTTTCTTCCAAAAAATAAGTGTTGTTACCATACATATATAGGTACATACATGTATTTGAAAGAAGGCTTTTTAAAAAACAAAAAAGTAACACCCCTCCCTGTAAGCAGGACAAAGATTGTGTAAACTGCTCCCTGTGCCATCAATCGTAGATGAGGAGCAGGAATGCTGCAGACAGCAGTTGCTATTCTTTTGATACACCAGACACATGCCTTGCATTCCTGTGGCAGCTGACACCACAATTAGTCCTTGTATGGCCAAAAGGGGGTGGGGAAGGAGGGAGTTCTTCTGGAGAATCCATGGTTTCCATGGATAAGCCTAATTTTTTCCCTGGAAGTACTGTCAGCAGCCAGAATCATGAAGCCTTTATACTCTAATGCCATTCATACATGTCTTGTGCCTTTTAGTAAAGGTTTCTGAGAGGGAAAAACTTAATGAGCTTCAACCTTGTTTTGTGAAACTTTATGCCAGTAAAAATTGCAGGGGGAGGGGGTGGGGAAAACAAGTTTTCTCAGAGTCAAGCTATCTTGTATAGGAATGAAATGTCTACTGAAATTTGGGGAAGTTTTGCCTAGTAAGATTTTTGGCTTTCTTTTTACATTTTCCTTCTCTGTAAATTATTTCTGGCTAAGGATAGTGCAGAAAACTTGAGAGTTTATTAAATATTTGATTTTTGTACAAGGCTATACATGGCAGCAGAATTTCTGTAAATAAACAGCAGGTGCAAGAAAAACAAAAGAGCTTGACACACTTTACTCCTAAAAAAAAAACAAAAACAGTCCAGTGGTCACAACAGTTTTACAATCTCCAATATTCATAAACAATTAAGAGTTCTGCCTGGTCTCCAGTACAAAGATTTGAAAATATGCCCATAACCAAAGTGTTTCATAAATGTTAAACAAGGATATAAACATATGTACATGTTTAAACAAATCACACTCTAGTGACTATTAACCTACCTTCAGATATTTCTTTTGCATCATGATGAATGGACAGCTTGTGCTTAGAGCTCAACATCTTTTCCATTCACTACAGTTTTAACAGAAATAGTGATGCAGAGCTGCCAAGACTGATGTTTCCTCTGTAGGCTACACAGTTTTTGCCCTTTTCAGAAGCCAAAAGGGAAGGCAGTGAAATATATTGGTTTGCCTCCAGCTCAGAGCAAAAGATGCATTGGGAGTTTAATGATTTGTGTGCATTATGGAACAGCTTTGTCACTGTGTTTTAAATAAAAGTCATATTCTACTTCCCTGACTTAACTAATATCTTGATTATCCAAATCCAGATTTCCCAGGGGTTTTCATACGACATTCCAAACAAATTTTTCACTCCTTTTCCTGTTGTGCCTGTATTTTTCATGCTATCTTATTCAAGACTGACGTTTGCTATGAGATCAATCAGAAGGTACCTTTCTGTCCAAGAAAAGAAAGAAACCAAATTCAGTAGAATCCTTACCCTTCCTTGCAAACCCAGACCCTGTTATATATAACGCTGTGAATAATCACATGTGGCTATTAAATAATTTGATCCTCTGTTTTTATGTTTCATATTTTAAAGGCTAGAGGATAAACTAGGAAAAAACCAACATGTATTTTCCCTCCTTTTCATTTATACCCTTCCTACTGTCCATGAAACAAGAGAGAATCATGTCTGAAATATAACACACAGGTTTGATTGCTTCTCATTTGAATTCTTACTTAATATGTGGTATTTATATCCCAGGCTCTCCTTAAGAGAATGTGCTTATCTCTACACCACTTAAAGATGGAAATACCCAGTAAAAACTAGACTTTGCACACTTTTCCCTCCCCCTTTAACATTTATATATTAAGCAAGTGTTGCTATAGAGTCAGTGTGACCAAATGGTAGAGCTGCAGGTTACATGTGCTCTGGCAGTGTGCTCCACCACTGGCTGTTTTCTTTCAGGGACTATTTTCCATTTCCTTCTACCTGAGCATCTCAAAGTGTTACACAGGGATGGAGTCAGTCAATGCTCTCTTCCTCATCTTAAACTTGCTGTTCATTGAAAGAAGGTTTAAAGAGCTGTCCAAGTAAGAGATGAAAAGCATTTTCAGAAACACTGCACAGAGATGTAGAAAAGTCAGAGCACAAGAGACCTGCTCAGCAAACCTGTGGCAGCCCTAGAGAGCCCTGCATTCCCCTGCTCCAGCAGTGACTCAGCCTGTACAAGCAGGTTCCACAGACTGAGCAGCAGAGTTGGTATGAATGTTACCTGAGGAAGAAAGCACTTTGTGGCTGAAGCCCTGGGAGCTGCCCAGAGGCCCCAGGCAGGTTAATCCCAGATCCTGGGGATCAGGGCTCACTAGAGGGAGCACACACACCGCTGCCTCCCAGCACCAGCACCGCGACCTGCTCAAGGAGCCCGCCTCGCATTTTCAAGTGTCCTCAACTGCTGAAAGCAAAGTGAAAATTATAAATCCTAATGAATAGACACAAAAATCACCATTTCAATTTCCTAGGGAGGGTTTTCCTTCAAAGAAATTTGGTTTTAGAACCAAGCCTGATTGTTCTGATGGGAAAAATACAATACTAATAAAAAGATGAACTTGTTAATGAGTAAATCCCATCTCGCTTTCCTGAAACACAGAGCTAGTTTTTCCAACCCTTTCTATTTTCAACATTTGCACTGGGATAATAAAATAATCTCATTACCATATGATCTGAGTAAAAAAAGAGAAACAAGGGAATCTTGACAGACTGTAAAATGAAGACTTGGTTTCCCCCTGTCTTTCATCAATGTATTTTCCTAATCTTGTATTGCTCAGTGTTTCTGGTGTAAACAATTGCATAGCCAAATGATTGAATACCATTGCCAGTTTCTTTTGAGCAGCAGCAGCTCTTCTGGAAATAACTGCTGCATGTTCAGGCTGAAGTATGAAAACAGGAGATTGTTCTATGGAACAGCCATTCTCTGCTGCTCCTTGTACCCACCTTTCCAAAACAGATCAGTGATGGGCTTTAAGGTGGATTTTTTCAGAGACACATGCAAATATGTTGCTGATTTGCTTAAAACACAAAAAGCTTGTGCATTCAACTCAATACCTTTTCAGCCAGGAACTTTGCATAATTACCACACAAGTCATCACAGTCTGATGGTGATGGCCATTCTCTGTGGTCTAAAACAGCCCTTTGAAGGGTGAGATGTACATCAATTCCTTCAGACTGAACATTTGTACACCCAGTTCCTCCATTTCCTCCATCAGGCTGCAGATGCACTGGATAGTTCCTCTGCTTTCCCTGCACTTGAAACAATTGTTGCATGACCCAGTCTCTGCTTCTGGTTCCTCTCCTACTCTCTTCTCTTCACCTTTTCAAACTCTCCCTTTCTTTGCTTTTCCTTTATAAATAGTTTTGCAAGAAAACCACAAATGTCCTTCTAGGTCCTTCTAGGTCCTTGCAGACCCCCTGGTGAAATTACTCTTGATTCTCCCCTTGCTCTGCATTCTTCACAGGCTGTTTGCTTTTGCTACCTCTTTCACTGGCACAGTTCTTTAGGCACTCCTTCATGAAGGAACTTCTCTCCTAATCCTTATGTGGTGTGTGTCCCACTCCTAATTCAAATCAGTCAGAAGAGAGATCTCCTCAGGAGAAAGGCCAAAGTCACACTTAGTCAATCTTGCAAGCAGATACACAGGAATATTTACTGACCATTTCAGAAATGTCAGGAGGTTAATAGCAATCAGTTCTATTTATGGAGGCATGCAAGAAAACAACACATATTTTGAGTATGTGTGTTGTTGGGAAAGAAAGGCAGAGAAGAAGAAAAGACTTTGCAAAGGACTGAAACTTATCCCTTTGTCCTAAAGGGCCACAGAGAAATATCAAGGCAGCCACTGCAGCCTGCAAATCCCAGTAACTTGGCAGTGTAAAACCAATGTTGCCAAAGAGACAACCTTTAAAAAGAAACTACTGTAGCCCTCTCTAGTGGTGTGCGCCATTCCAACACTGTCAGATTGCTGTAGGTCATGAGCTGAACATATTGAGGGTTTATTTCTCTAATAAAGGGAGTAAGACCCTTTTCCTGCATCTGGATTAAAGTGATCTTTCAGCAGCTGCCAGAAAATCCTCACTTGGTGGTGGCAATTGCTCTGCTGCTCATGAGATGTTCTTCCAAACAAATGCAGATAACTAAGTTTTAAAAATACCAAATAAAGCCTAGTCAGTACAAAAAAGAAAGGCAATGTTTTTCAATACTGATGACAGTTTTCTCTATGTGCATTCTCTCACTCTTTTCTTACACTGGTTCTTTGACATTTTACAATTGTCTTTCGTGCCAAACCTCCATTCCAAACAGATCAATCCAAACTGAGCGTGAGGTAAGAATCAATATGGCTTGGGAAGAATTAAACTCATCTCTCTCTTGAGTCTTTGAAGGGTCTTAAAATGCCAAATATCTTTTCCATTAACTGTACCATAGCCAACCTATTAAGTAGCTGGAAGATGCTTCTTAATTTTTTTAAGCATTGCTCTGAATTAGTGAAAGATTAATCTTTAAACAGCATGGGCTGCTAAGGGAGCCTGTCAAGCTGCCCACACAGATATGACACAGGTATTTGGGAGACATCTTTATTCCAGGAATTTTCCTTCTTCCACTTCTAGTGTTGCACGCTCTGAGACCTGACAGATGAGAGACCTTTTTGTGGCAAAGATCTCACTTTAACTATCTCTGCAGGGAAAATAAAATGACCTTCTTAATCACGACAGAAGCAAATCTTTAAAGAGTGAAAATGAATTGCTCAAGTTTCCCTGAAATTCTTTGCCTGCTGCTTTAGCACTCATACAATTCCTGTCAGTTTTGGTAGCTCCAGAAATATTTGTTTCAAGCACATCAGCTACTGAGTTGGTTACACTGTTTGCTGGGACATTTTCCTGGTGATTCCCATTCAGAACATGACAGTTTGCTACAAACCAAAGAGAACATGGGAAATCAACATGATTTTGGGAGAGAATTGGATAAGAAAGCCTAAGATGACATCACACAACTTAGTTTTCATGAAAAGATGATCTAAATAGATATATGATAGTATTCAAGACTACATTTGAGGAAAGAGAATATAACAGGAAACCAGTTCTGTTAGAACCAAATTTTGAATCAAAGCTAATACCAATTGAAGGGAGAAGTGAAAAGAATAAGTGAAGGCTTTTATTTAAAAAAAAAGCAAACTAGTAATCAGCCACAATTAGGCTGCCGCATCCCAAAGATGGAAGATTTTCCTCCATCATTCAGAATTACTTCCCCAGCAATGGAAAAATTTAATACTCCTGCTGTCTGGAAGTAGTTCCAGGCCCATCAGGACTGTCCAGCCTCATCTCTGTGTGTTGTTCCAGGGTTCTCCCTTTCCCCAATAAGAGGTACCTTAGCGAGCAGCTTTCACTGCATCAAACCTTTACAACAGCTCCAGTTCAGTCAAAATGAAAACACACAAGGCATTTGAAAGGTGAGACCCACACAGTCACAACTCTTGTGTTGACCCCTCTCCTCACCTGAAGACGGGTATTGACCTTCCCATTCCAGAAAGATAATAAAACCTTGATAAACACCACAAGCACCACCTTGGTTGAGAGCAAAGTTGGCTCATGTTGGGAGGGAGAGGAGAAACACCTTCAGAAGTTATTTTACTCTCAGTCCATTAGTAAAAGGTCTAGATAATCTACCACATGAGCACTATTTGGGCCACTGACGTGCCTTTAATTACAGCTCTCACAATTGGAGTTACTGCTTTAATAAAAGGGCAAAGGCTTGATCTGGTTTGCCTGTAAAAATGAGTCCCATTAAAATTTAAACTCTACTAGCAGCTTTATTTTGATAAGGGCAATTTTTTTTCAGACTGATTTTATGCAGTGCTGATATGTTTTCAGTAAGGGAATGGCTCTTCCCATGGTTAATGTAGAAGTGCTGGGAGTAAAAAAGGTATCACTTCTGGTACCATCTAAATCTGGATATGGGCAGCTGTTCATTTCTGTCTGGCTCAGCCTCTTTTGCATTCAAGATGGTTATTCTGGTAGTGTTTGGACTGTTTTTGCACAGTGTACATTGCTTGGCTGGGGCTTTGTTAAATTCATAACAAACTATCACATTCCAGTCACTTCCACAAAATTCTCCCGAGTCAGAGAGAGACGCTGCTTTCACATCCAACCACCTCAAGAAATTTCCAATCTCACTCTACAGTTTCTGTCTCTGTGCTGGAGTTTATTTTGCCAAAGACATCAACATTATATTAAAAGAAGCAGCAAGGAAAATACCTTGTCTCAGAAAAGCATTCTGGGCTAGATAAATACATAGAGGAAGGAGAGGGATGTAGAGCTGGTCAAGAAGTTTATCATAAATAGGCTTCTTTAAAACAAAGCTTTCATAGCCAAGGGACCATATTCCCCTGCATATTTTCCACTGAAATTATATATACCAGATTTTCCTGTCCTAAAGTAGAAACTGATTAAGACAGTAACATTGTAGAAGTGAAAAGGAACTGTAAATTGAGGAAAAATAATTGAAAGCATTAAACATTTTTGTAACATAACTTTTTGTTGATCCAGCCACATCCTTTTCTCTCTTCAGAATTCAACAATCACACAGTCTGTTTAGGAATCATTTCAAAGATCTGGAGTCTTTCTTTCTCTCTGGTCAAGTAGTCACTCTGAGAGTCTCTATAGCCACCTGTTTCTTTAGCAAAGCAGACTAGCCCCAGCTCTGAAGTAATGCACCATAAGGCTGAAGATCATTCAGTGATCCACCTGGGGACTTTCCACCTGCCTCAGCCACAGGCAAGGAATAACTTCTGGTTACACATTGACCTGAACTACCCCACCAGCCACCATCAGTATGGATCACTGCAGTAGAGACAGTTTAGAAGTACGGGGAAGACAGAAAAACTCTTCTCAAAGTGCTAGTACGTCTCATTGAATCCAATGATACGTTTAATAGAACGCCTGTTCACAAAACGAAGCTCTTGAGAGACTTTTATGGCAAACAGGAATCTAAAAAAAGACAAAAATCCTGGAAGAGTAACCGAAGAGAAGGTTAAAAAATAGTTGAAGCAATGTTAGTCAAAAACTTTGAATTTTTACTTCTCTGAAAAGTCAAATTAAAAATTTCTATATGCTAGACCAGAAAATGTAGGACATCTAAATCATTTATCATTTATCTGTCAGATTTTAACAGCACACTGGAGAATTTCATGACAAATTGTGATGCAAACTCAACATTTTTAGGCAAATAAGTGTACAAAGGACTCTTCTGTTTAATGCATAAAAATACAAAAAAAGTCTCTTTTCTCATACCTATCAGTAGAGTGTTAGGTACTGAAAACCCGAGAACAGCCTAAGCTAATCCATGCCTAAGCTAATCTGAATGTGCAAAATAAATGTTTCTACTGTTCTGGCCTACCCAATTCCAACAGTTTTGCTTTACAAGCACCTGTGCTGAGTCCAGTAGCAATTAACAGAGCAGCTTGCAAGAACATACTTGATGTAGACCTCCTCACATTAAGCAGCTTTCCACATCACTGCACTTACACTGATCTGTTGTCAATGCAGTATTTGGTTACAGATTTCCTCTGTGAATCTGGGCAAACTGCTGAGGGTTTTCTGTACATTCATTTCCCATTTGTGTAATGGTAACAAGAATTTTTTGCTTAGTTAATGTGTCCTGGGACCATACATGTTAAAGGATAAAGCATGCACATAACTCCAGCAGAAAAGATTGTGCCAGGAACACAAAGAAAAAGCAAATCTGAAATTAATCATGGATCTATACATTACTAACTCTTATTATTCAGGCAAGGGCTGGAATAAGCCATGAGCCATGCACAACATTTTGTAATTTGTGCTTTTCTGAGACTGGGGAAATGAATTTCGTGGTTGACAGGAGCTTACCCAGACAGTGTGAGCTCCTCATCCACAGCTCCTTGTGATCCTTAGCAAAAGTGATATCAGTGACACAATCATGAGGGCAGTCAGACACCATTGGGTCACATTAATACTTAGATACCAGAAAAGGAATTTTAGGAATTTTTTTTTGCAACAAATACCCTACTCACAGGCAGAGTTACCCAGGAACATTTTCTTTATTATCTTTCTGGTGACAGTAACAGCCACTTTGGAGAGTCATAAAAAGAGATGATAAATACTGTCCTAGTAGAAATATCTACAGTGTAGTTTATATAAAAGAGATTACTTGGTCCCAACCAGTCTGGCCACTTCCAGTGTGCCAGGTTTTGCAGTGCCAGTCTCTTCACCCTGGAGTTCTCTATGACTGATCCTTTTCTCACTTCCATGCACTGTCTCCTGGTTTTCCTCCCCTCTGCTGATGGTGCTTAACTTACCTGTCCTGCAAACACTTGTGCATTTACCCTTCCTCATGCCTCCCTCCTCAGCTGTTCCTTGCTGCCATGACTTTTCCTTCATTAATCACCAGAAACTCAGTCCACGAAGGACATCAATCGTGTGAACAGCTATAGGGTTTTTCCATAAAATATAAAGACTAATTTGACAGGTACACATTTTCACCAATTGTCTTAGTAAATCACTGCCACCCCACTTCCCTCCTTTGTCACTTAGCTTTGGCATTTTGCTTTGTCAGCTCCCCTTGCTGCCATGTTTGCTTAGGCTGTGAGCTCTTCAGAAATAAGAGACTTGTTTTTCTGTACAGCCAGCCACTTATTAAGTGTAAGGTTCTCTAAAATAATGAAGATTTTTCTCAAATCTCCCTTGATACATTGGTGAATTCCAAGTAGTTCCAAATCGACAGGCAGACATTGGTGCTCTCAGCAAGGAAGTCAAGGAGTGAAAAGGCCTTAAATAGTACCTATTCTGATGCATTTGAGAACAGTCAGCATGAAATTTAAATCCTCTTTTAAAGGATTTTAAAAAAAAAAGCACCTAACAGCAGCCAAACTCTGCTCCCACAAAAGTCAAAACCTTTGCCATTGATATAAAACTGCACAAATGTCAAGTCCTTTCCAAAGTTCTCTCCCACACCTGGTTCATAATCAATCCATGTATATATGTATTTTAATGACTGCGCTTCAGCTAGCATTACTAATAAAAACAAAATAAATCCACAGAAGAAGCTAATATTTCCACCTAATTTTTATGATATTTTTAGCCATGCAGTCCTGTAAGTGTTGCAGTATTTCCCAGTGCAAAATAAAATAAATAAAAAATGTAAACATAAATGAAAGATTAAAACATAAAATAAATGAAAAGAGCAAAAGTATATTTTTAACTTCTGAAATCGCAATACCAACTCTGCATGTACAGGCATTAGCATAACAGTAGTGATGCATCAGCTAATTAAACTCACCTTTGTTATGCAGCCCCTCTCTCTGGCATTTCAAGGACACACAGTGGTGTGTGTCAGAAGGTGGTCACCTGCCCAAACCCACTCAGGGCAAGCAAACAAATGGACATGGACTCAGTACCTGCACGTGTTGTAGAGGAAAACAAACATTAGCAGGAAAACAAGGTCTTAGCCCCACACATTCTCTGTGTTTAGCAAAATTGTAGTTGCTGCATATGCAGAGCAGACAGGTATTGCATTAATGATGTACAGAAAGTACCCCAGGGAAGTGGAGGCAATGTTACTTTTGCTCTCACATTGCTCTAACTTTTGAAGTGAAGAGTGCTTCAGATTCTCTGTTTTGGGCAACAAGTAAAGAAGTGGGCCCTCCCAGGAGAAGCCCTTTTACCTTCAAATACGGAGAAGAAATTTTACCAGGCCAATACACTGCTTACATGGCACTACTGCATATTGAAACATGGAGACTCAAGGGAAAAAGGGTGAGAGACCTTTGTCTGGCAGAGTTTAAAACAAGGTGGGGGAGGTGGGAGGAGAAAATTAATTCCTGGTGGAACTGGCATCCTGTAGTCAAATGGGTCTTGCCAAACTGAAAAGGTCTGCCTTTGCAGGAGCATCTTAAATTGCATGTCACTTTGAAAGATCCCTCAAGCCAGATATTGAAATGTTTTTGAAAATTATGTCAGCATAAGAAAGCACAGAAGAAGGCAGGCAGGATGCAGGTACCCTGGCAATTGGCAGGTAAGTAGAAAACACAGGACAGAGGAAGACATTTTCTTACCATAAAACCCACTGAAAACCAATAAAAAAACATCCCCCTCAAACGTCAGCTCTGCAGGACAGGGCTGTTTTTGCTTTCCAGCAAGTGCCAGTGCAGCATTTAAAAAGGTACTTGGTGATTATTTTCCCTTTCCTTAGCCTAAGCTTTCAGGCAGCTGTGATCTAACACTGTTTTGTGCCTCCTGTGAAGAGGCAGACATCAGCCTTTGACAGTACCTGCTGGGAGAACATGACACACTCTCCAGTAATCTTTTCTAACAGGGGGAAATGACCTTTTGTGTAAAAGGCTTTCCCAGGCTTATGCCTCAGTTTACCCAGTAGGACAAATACAATATTCAGGAGAAATTTAAAAACAGTTCAGACTAAGAAAGGACACCAGCTTAGATCCTTACTCACTCAGCAGGAAGGCTACAGAAGCTTTTGGTGAAGGATCAGTGAGATATTTCAACTGTAACCTGTTAAATTTCTTAGTGCAAGTAAGTGTGATAGTGCAAAGCCACAGGGTCCAGCAGTCTTGTCAGCTTGCAACATAAACTTAAACTTTCCAACTATTTATTAAGACATGAGTGAAGATATTCTGTCAAGAATTAACTGCAGTTTCAAGGAATGGGTTTGATAGGAAAGAGTTCACTATAAAACACCTGCCCCAGCCTCACCCAGAAATGGACAAAAATTACACTGACCTTTCTGCTGCTTCACCAACTCACTTTTATTGCATGGAGGCATCAATCAAAAACTGGGATTTTATGAAAAGCAGAAATACTCAAGCAAGGTACATGGTCAAGTTGCAGTATGTAATGATCAAAATTTTCCAAGACTTTTGTTTTTCTGGTGAAACAAGTGCTGAGGCAGGAGGAGGTTGCCCATCTACTCCCCCAGTGACTGAATGGCACAGTAATGCTCTGCTTTCTGGCAGAGCTGGCAGGGTTTGCTAAGCAGCAGGATTTCATAATGCAGGTCCAGGTGCTGCTAGCCCTGCAGGTAAGCTGCACCCTGCCCCTTCCACTCACTCCCTATCCTTGCTTCCACTCTCTCCCTCACCCCCTGCTGGCTGCCCTTCATGCTCTGCTCCTCCTTCCTCTGCTAGCCAGTATGCCCAGTTATTTCTCTCACCCATTCATCGTCTTGCTTTTTTCTTTCAGAAATGTTCATTAAAACTAACAATTGTTTTTCAGGTCTCCTCTTCCTCTCAATTAGATGTCCAAAATCATTCTCAGTCTCTGGACTCTCCTGTCCCCAGCATAGCCCACAGTCTCCAGGCTTACAGAAGGCATTGCTTTTAAATAAGTTTTTTTATGTGATTTCTAACTAGCCAAAAGTGAGCCATCCTGCCTTGACCCACAGCTCCAGTGGGTCAATGGGCCCCTGGGCACAGGTTCATCTTTAGATCTCATCTTTTCACTCCTTTTGTCCAGCCTTTCTAATATTTAGTTTCAACTCAGACAAGTCAGACTTCCTTTTTAGAATATCATTAATTTTCATTGCAACAGAGTATTTTTCACTTTCAAAAACAACTGTGGGCAGTCAGAAGAGCCACAGACCATGACAGTGTGTGAAAATGATACTGGTTGTGGAGTACAGCACTTCACAGCCTACAGCCACATGTGGCTGTGCATGGGGTCAAAAATGGGAACAAGGGGACAATGGCCTTGAACATGTAATTGCCAGAAGTTTAATGGGGCATAGAGTTAAAAGGCAGTTCAGTTTTTGCGCTTTTTTTCTCTTTATTATAATGTCCCTTAATTGTTTCACTTCCCAAAGGTTTTAAGACAGACTGGTGTCCCAGGGAAACATGTCACTGAAGGGAGACAAATGCTTTGCTTGCTAAAACCAGAATGCTTTTCTTCAGATCCCCAAAAGCAGTTCCTGCTCTGCCGGGGAAGAAGTAGCCAAGGGAAGTTTCATAGCTGTCCTTACTAGTGAAGCATAAACCAAAAGCA
The DNA here is from genome assembly GCA_034509425.1 of Eopsaltria australis. Lineage (NCBI taxonomy): Eukaryota > Metazoa > Chordata > Aves > Passeriformes > Petroicidae > Eopsaltria > Eopsaltria australis. Next base: position 2,115,713 of record JAVTVJ010000280.1, read on the forward strand.
AACTATAAAGAAATAAAAATTATTTTAAGAATTGTTAACTTCTAATTTATGTAGAAGTGATAAGGCATTTTCTGGGAGGCTGAGAATTATTAAGCTGTATATGTAGTCACTATTTATAAAAACTACCAAGGTCTTATCTGTTTTCCTGTTTCTCCCAAATTAGGAACCTATAAACACTTCAGCTTCCTCTGAATCTTTGGGATAATTCAGGTGCAACATTCAAAATTCCTCATACTAGACTCTCATGAAGGTATATCACATACCTTGTATATATAAACTTCCAGACTTGGGCAGTATCAGAACTCAGCACAGACTAATTTTATCCATTGATAACCCTTTATATTATTGCAGATTCTAATGCTTCCAAATGGTAAGGGAATGTAAATCTGGCATCTTAAATTAGTCTTATATGTGGAGACTGAGCTTCGCAGTCTGCTTCTGGGGTACACTTTCATAGTCAGTTAGGGACTTGTTCAGAATTAGAAAATGGAAGTCTAATAACCTGGCTACCCCAAAATAGAAAATAGTTTAAACATTAAAAATGTATTTTAAAAAATCCCAACTTTTCTATTTTTTTAAACCGCCTTTTTTCATTTTTATTCCTAGTTGGCCACAAAAGGCTTGGGCCAAATCCTTTTTCCTGGACTCTTCCCTCTTTTCACTCTTCTGATGCTGATGGGCCAAACCACGAGAGCTTCACTGGCTGCTCTCCACAAGAGCTCTGCTGTTTTAAGGTGCTGCTGTTCCTACCTCATGGTGCTTTTTACCATTCCACCACCAAAACTGGGCTAAGAAAGCCCCACAGCATTCCTCAGCCTCCCAGTTGCCAAGTCCTGCTCCTCCCCTGCCACCAGGCCTTTGACACTGACATGCCAAGCTCTGCTCACAGCCCCTGAAGGTGGGACATCAGTCTCTGGCACAGGCTGGAGCCACACACCTGCAGACACCCATCCTTCCCACTACTGCAGATGCTTTGGCCACACACAGCTCCCCTCAGCTCTAGGCAAAGACCCAAACACTCCCCTGGTTTTCCAGCTGGCGGTCAGAGATCCCTGCACATTATCTTCAGGGCTTTAATTAGTTGTTTGCTATAAATGCTCAGTACATTCCCAGTGTAATCACCCAGTGGCAAATATTCTGCCAAGGGAGTTCCTTTCCCATTGAACTCGTGCTAAAGATGCCAGTAAACACAAGATCTTCCCTTAAATTTGGAGAGTCCTCTTCTTGACCTGAGTATAACTGAATTGCACCAAGACTACATCAAAGGGAAGTGAAGCAACCTGAAAACCATGAGTAAAAAAAAAAAAAAGAGAAATACATGCCTTTTCCCATAATCCAGCTGCAACTCTTAACACATTTACTTTTATAATGCTTACTGTGCATTTGAAGTCCAAAGAATACAGTTCTTTTTGATGTTCTTATTCATATGCCATTTGTGCTAAAACACTAGGCAGTTGAGGTTTTGTTATTTCTCACAGAGATCAGTTACCCAATTTTGAATGGCAAAATTTCCATTAGTTTGATCATTTTTATTTTAATGTAAAATAACTGTGTTCATTCCAGGTGAATTTACTTGTTTTATACCTTTCAGTTCTAAACCCAGTGACTTTGTCTTATTTAAGCCACACTCAGACTTTCTATTTCACTGTGAGATCATATATCACAGCTGAAGGATTCATTCTAAACTGGCATTTGCCTTTTGTAATCCTGTGTGGAATTGCCAAGATAGCTAAACTTTGCTCAGCCTGTAACTGAAACAGGAAGATGCAGATGTCAACAAACGGGTGACTCAGTCTCAGATGGCTCCATCCAGCGTTACATCAGCACCAGGAGAGGTTTTCCCTGAATGACATGTTGGCTTGTGTGCACTCCAAAGCAACAGAAGGACCAGCATCGTGGCTTACCCTGTCAGATTGCAATACCCTGGCTGTGCTAACATGAGCTTAATAATGACACATTATTTGCCTAAAGCACAGCTTTTCATTGACACTTACTAAATTTCAAATAATCCCTTGTCTGGATACCTTAGGTTTGATATTTAAAACTGATGAGAACTTCAAAGACCAGCTGACAAAGTCGTGCTGACATGTCTCTGAGCCTTACCAACAGTAAGGCACTGTGAGAATTCACTTTCTAACTATCTCAGATTTGGTGTCTGAAAAAAAGGGGAATCTGGTACCTCCATCATAGAGTGCCTTAGTTACATGTTTGTGGAAGAGGAGAGGCTGCACACATGGCATGGGACTGCTGCTTCAGGAAAAAGCAGGAAGGGACCTCTCAGGCATTTGCATGGAAAGCCATACTGCAGACACAGCACCTGTTTTCTTAATCTTAATAAAAATCAACCAAACAGTGCAAAGAGCAGAGAAGTTATTTGCACTCTGGGTGTCCGCACTAGGTCTTCAGAAAGAAAGAACTTTAAGGTATGATCTATTAAAGCACTGGCAGCTTTTAAGGTGAGGTGGAAAGTTCAGCCTCTGTGGATGACAGTTGTCCTTTGTCACCAGAGAGCTCAGAAGGAAAATTTATTACTCTCAGCCGAAGATTTAAGCTGAACTGGAATCATGCCACTAGAAAGACTGTTTGCACAGTTCTGCTTTAATAGTTACTCTCTTGATACTTGGGTGAGAGAGTAATAATATGACATGGTGTACAGGAGCCCTCTCCAATTTATCCACTTGACTTCTCACATCTTTTCTTCCCATCTGAAATCTTGTAACATTCTTAATCAAAGGTCACAGGAGACACTGATACACAGGCAAACTTTATATATGGCAAGGCAAGGTTATCACACCTGATAAATCCAGGCCCTCTAACATTTCAGAATCTCTCAGAAGAGAGAAGCTGAACTTGGGGTAAATACCATTTTTTTCAAGCAAATTTTTACAGCTACATGCATTCATTCTCCTATATTTTTATGTATATTTGCATACACTACACATATTTTTATGAGTTTATACGTATATATTTACACACACCATATATGCACATTTCAATTCAGTAGGTTCTAGGCAGACTACAGCTATTCCCCAGCTAATTTTTTCAAGTAACTCAAAAACCAGTCTTGAAAAGTAAAAGAATAAAATTAATGCTTCCCATTTTCAATCCAACACAGCAAAACTGAATAATTAATTTTCAAAACAAAAACCTTTTCAACTGTGTTTTAAAATGTTCATGGGAAAGACATCATATTTCATTCTGCCCTAGCTTTTGCTGTCTTGCTCAGTGTGACAAAAGTCACCAGCAAAAGAACAGGAATAAGCTGTTGACTCCTGAAAAATAAATCCTCTCACATCATTGCTGTGAGCCATCTGCCCTGCATTTTTAAGCATCTTGCCCCTAACATCAGTATTAAGTGGCTGCAGGGAGCACTCAGCATCCCAGGCAGTTACCAACCAATTGGAGGGATTTCTAGAAAACACCACTCTGAGACCCCCTTGCTGGGGTGAATCCAGCAGGAATGGCTATGCATTTGGAAAAAAAGGGTCATCAAGTGGTGTGGCTTTTACAATGGGCCTTCAATTATGTTTAGCATGTGAATATGTTACATTTACTACCTGAGGATTTCAAAATAATTTTAACTTAAGGAGAAGTATTTAGCTGATGGATAAAATAAGGCATTCAAAAGGAGAAAGAATGCCTCCAGCTGGCCTGCCTGGCTCTGGTAGATCTGCAGAAAGGGAATAAGGCACATGGGACTATTTCCTCCACACCCATGTATTGCATGATTCAGTAGATAACCTCCTTCAGCCTCCACTGCTCTGTTCCTTGGAAAGAGACACAAGATGCCCCCAAAATCTGGGGATGCTCTTAACGGCATTAACACTGTAACAAAATTGGACTTGTACTCAAAGATCACCACTACAAATGCCTCTTACAATTGGCAAAACAAAAGCCAAATCAGATAAATAATGGGAAAAATAATCCTTTTCAGATAAAAATTCTGACAATACCATGTCAAAAAGGAAAATACTAGAAAGTTTAAGAATATGTAGTAATCTTTTGAGTCTTTGTATCTTCTCTTCTTGTCCCATCACACTTTATCATGCACAGTCCCTGTACTGCAGCCAGGCCCATTTAAGCTTTCGTGGGGTTTTTTTGTTACGCTTCCTGCTGTATTTGTTGCAGAGAAGCACATTTGTTTTTTCTGTGCAACACTATTTCAACTTGTGTCCTCTGTAGCTTTCCTGCTGTTTCTTTTCCTCTCACATTTATTGCTCTACTTTCCCTTCCACCCTTTACTTTTGGGCTTGTTCTGGTTTGAATTACAAAGAAACGATAAATTCTATTGAGTGTTGTTATAAAAATGTTTCTTCTTGTATTCTGAGGTGTTGACCCCATTGTAGCTGAAGGCTCTTTTCAGATCTAAATGGTGCATTTCTTCCAATTTGACCTGCTGTCTCAGATGTGTCCTTTAGTAACATGATTTTAGAGCAGAAAAGACATCAAGTTCCACTGTGGGATGTAGAAAAGACCATAACCTTACAAAGTGAGTTTCTTTCAATTGCCTTTGACTATGTGTGATTTTGGAGATGCTTCTCCCTTCACAGGAACACTGAGTGATGCACAGGGTCTCACATTATGTGGAGGAGCATTTCTCAGTAACAAATATGAATTTGACCCCTCTTCTTCAAAGTAAATGACAAAATTCCAGCTGATATTGGTCACAATAGCAGCAGAATAACGTTTTGACACTTACACATAGAGAGGTATGTATAGAGACAGGAAATATACAATCATATTGAGAAGAACATAAAGCATGTTATAAAGCTCTGGCACAGTAATAACTGAGCTGCTGAGTTCATTTGTGCCCTGTCAAAGAAAAATACCATTTCATAAATACATGCAAAGATTTGTGCAGGGGTGTGTTTGATCCTGGGAAGCTATCTTAGACACAATGGGCTCATTTCCTTCTTTTCCACATTTGCCTCCATTTCCTGGAAAAAAATGGGTCTTACTTAGAAGGATAGCCTGCCCATGCTATAATCTATGTCACTGATAAATCATTTGCCTTGTGAGCGTAAGGGAGTTTTCACTCTTCTCTGGCTCTAGCACCTGTTTTCTAGGGCAGCTGCCACTGCTTCAGGAGGGTGCTGTTTGTCTATTTAAAATTTACTTGTTTACTCTTTAAAAATCCCACACTCAAAAAAGGTTGACTAATGTAGTTTCAGTTTAGCTCTTGTTCAATTTTCTTGAAATCAAAATCTCTGTCCTCCATACAACATCGAAAAACCCCACAATTTAAATATGGAATAAGCATAATTCTTAAAATTGTCTGAAAGCCCAGCAGAGTAATTAGTTATTGGAGTTATTAGTTATTATTAATCAGTTATTAAACTGACCACATAGCAGCTGATTTCTGGATGCCCTGAGGAAATAATGCCCTTCCAACACCACAGTGATAAAATTATGTGAGCTTTCTGCAAACACCAGCTTTGCTCCAAGAAGACAATGACCTGACTGACCCCTCTCTGCTCCATCCTAAAGCACTGGTATAGCCATGCTGAAAACCTACCTTCTTGGGATAGAAATAAGAGAATTGGTCAAAGTACAACAGGCTTGTCAGTTCCCTCCCCTTTGACAATGAAGAAGGCTTATTAGTCAGGGGCTGAAGGACTAAAAACCATGAAAAAATGCTTTCAGTCAAGTTCACAATACCTGACTACCTGGAAATGGGAATCAGAGGGTGAATAATCACTCTGAAGTTTCTTTTTTATTGCCATTTGTTGTTGCTGCTGGGAGATGATGGAGTTAATATGGTTAAGGGAAAGCTGTTTTCAGCCAGCAGAGCTTTGACTCAAGCAAGACACAAATCATGAAACCAATATTGGCCTATATTCAATAATTGACATGAAATTTGCAGTTCAGATTACTGTTTCTTGTCATGTATGAATTCATTGGGGTGGGGGTGAGCGAAAGAAACAAAAGAAAGGGAAAGAAGATGAAGAAATAAAAGGCTTAATTTTGTCACAGGCTTACTCTTGCTCTAGCAAACAGCAAAATCTCCATGTTCTCATTACCTGCAGCCACCTTTCAAAGCAAAATTCACCATAGCATTTCCTGTGCTCAAAGGCCACCACTGGCTGAGTTACACAGTCAAGTTGCTGCAAGCCAGGCTCTGCTACCTCTTGTTAAGATTAGTAAAATAAGTGCTTTGGAGTGAAAAACCTGAAGATCTAAGCACGAACATTTCTAGGTCCCAAACAAGATGAGATTAACTGTGTATGTGTGTGAGAGAGAGAAAACCTTTCTCCACCCCTAGTTACTTCCTGATCTGCTGAATATTGATCCAAATCCTGTAAATACTTACACCAGTTGTTCAGGATGCAAAGACTGTCACTCAAAACCTCATTGAGCAGCCAGTAGACGTCTCCATTGCAAGGAACAAGTAATGTCATCAAGAAAATCTGAGAACTTGTCAAAGAAAAAGTGTACAAGACATGTAAGAACAGTGGCCTTCTTTGCTTCCCCATGACAGAGCAGGACTCATTATGTGCTCCCTCTTCTTTGACACGCACACCTTTGTAGTTGTGAAGGGAAAGGGCGACATGGGGCAGAAGGCAACACCTGGAGAAACAAACCAGATTAGAGAGACAAGACGTGGTAACGTGAGCATATCACTGTGGGTGTACATGCATCTTAAACAGCCAGCAGGGAGCCCTGAATTCAAAGGCAGAGCTGGCAATGCTTATGAACACACACATAGTACCTGCTGTCAGACCGGGCTGCACTGCAGAAGATGGGGGCAATCAGAGTCTCTTGGAACCACTTAATGTGAGAGGTGGAAATGCAATGTAAAAAGGAAAATAATATGGGGCAACCAAAAACTCATATCAGGTGCACTGGCAATGAATACTACAGTGAAATGATTTCCAACATAAATAACTGTTTATATTAAAAAGGAAAAAAAAGAAAAAAAAAGTTTAAGCTTTTATACATGCTAGCAGCTTTTGCATGTGTGTTCTATGTACATGTGTCTATAGGTATAAATACATGTGTAAGCATTAAGTGCATGCATTAACATATGAATACATTAACATATGAAATAACATAAAATTGTGGTAGACAAAAATTCCTTTCCAAAAGCAAAAGCACAAGCTTCTTGCAGACTTCAGAGTAAAATCCAGAGGGGAAAAAACAGTTACAGATGACGAAACCAGTATTCTGTGCATACCACTTGTGTGATAGCATGCCTACATGTCTGTGGCTGAGACTGATATCAGTGTTTCAAAATGCATGTGTAAAACAGCTCAGACAAAATCTCTCTATGTAGTGGTTGGGGCACACAGTGGAGCTGAGCCAACAGCAGCCTCATTGTGTTGTAGGCTGAGCCAATTCAAAAGTATTCCCAGACTGGGAAAGGTCTTCAGATCTTTGTAACTCTGATAGTTCCTTCACTGAATTCATTGTGGTAGGCAAACAGCAGAGTTTCTTGCACTGTTTTCATTCCTGGTGTTCTCCAATAAATTTATTGAATTTTTCCTGAGTAAGATAAAAAACCCTTTTGGATCCATTAAAAAAAAATCTGATTAACCTCTCTTCTATTTCAGGGTCGTAAGTGACTCTGATGCTCAGAGAAGGCTGCAACCTTCAAGACAGTTCACCCAGCAAGCAGGTGACTCCCACCTTCTGGATATGCAAACCTGGATGCTTGAGCATGCAATATCCTCCCATTCTTCAATTTAATTTAATGCCTCTGATAATATTTTCACAGAATAGACTGAACTCGTTATAATGAAATGAGATGTTGACTTGTTTTATTTATGAGAAGGTTTTCCATTATTTGAAACGCGAAGACAAAAGAAATTCCTTGAAGCAGAATTGTTCTCTAAATCTGCTCATCAGTAAATTTGCCCGATTCACCATAAGAAAGCTGTTTATTAGCTCATCAGCTAGGTTATAAACTGTTTGCAAAACTCATGAAGAGTCACATTGACAAGGTAAAATCCTATTAATACAATTGATGCAGCTGGGAAAAAACAGACAAACTTGGAGCCTTATATTCTTCTATAACAATGCTTTCATATATTAGAAATTAATTAGGGATTTCTGTACCATTCCCCCACAGTTTGTATCTGGCTTGTTACAGCTTCACCATTAAACCATGTCTAACCTGAAACAGAAGTACAAAGGTATCAAGATGTGGTGATCTTGCTCAGAAGCATCAGAGAATTTTCAGAGCTGTTCTAACCAAAAATCATTACTGAAAAGATGCTCTAAATGTCATAACTCAAGTGTGCCTCCCTGACAGAGGAGCAAAGGTTAAGATAAATAATTGGAGAAATTAAACATCCTCAGAAAAATGGTACAGAAGAAAGACAACCAGTTATAGCATGGGCAGACATCTATACATTGCAGATAAACAAATTCTGTCTTGTTTGAGTCACCCAGACTCAAAAACTCAGAAAAGATAAATACCAGTAGCCAAAGCAGGGCCCATTGCGTGTTTCTTAATGTTTTCTTTATGATGATTATAGGCTTGGAACCCAGGGAATTTGAACCTGCTAGCCACAACCCCCATAATTTCATCACAAATTACTTAACTATGCTTTTTTACAATATAGCTGAGGAGATTTAACTGTAAACTGTCCTTGAGATGTGATGATTTATTCTTTGTGCAGACTCAAACACTTATTAAACAGAAGACTATTTCATTTCTTTTTTGTAGGGTTAATTTTGTGCTGTTTAACTTGAACTATTTTCCAAAGAGCCAGCCACCATTGGTGCCGGCACAGGGGAAGAAATGTGAGTGTCTGGTGGAGCTGGGAATGAGTTTGTTTCTTCAGAAGAGCCCCTGGAGCTCAGTGGCCCTGTGCAAGAGCACCTTCACACCCCTCTAGGGCTCACCAGACACAACACAGGTGTCATCCAGCCTCACACCATAGCTCTGGGTCCAGGGGAGCTGATGTCATCCTTAAGGTGGCAATGCTGTTTTGTGGAGCCAAACCTCTGCTGCCTCTCTGTAAGTCAGGGACCTGCATATATTTGGAATGTAAGCTAAGACTCAATTTTTTATTTTTTTTTAAATTACTGATGCTAACTACTTGTGATTTGAAGGTGAGAGCATTGCTGGCATGGTTTTGCAGCTAGGCACCTAAATATAAAGGGACCTTAGAAACAGCTTTGGCAAGGATGAGCACATGATTCCAGGTTGCTCCTTGCTGCCAAAATATGCACTTGCCTCACATTTGCAATGGAAGAGTTCATATAATTGTTGTCCTATTCTAGTCTAAGGCTTTCTTTCACAGGGCTTAACCAAGCTGCATCACTTTCTCATTTGTACTAGAACCCCCAAGAGTGTCTCCTGGTGCATGCTGTAACCAAACTCTGTAAAGTTATTACTAAATGTTTATTGTTTTAACCCTGATTGACCAAACCCAACTTTATGCCCTGTATTGAGTGTTCCTCTGAACGATTCAAGGGAAATTAATGTTATTTATCCTGAGGCTGAGAAGCAACAGGAGAATTAGCATGCATGTCACTGTGTTAAAATCCCTGCAAAAGTTGACAATTCTATTTGCAAGTATAATTCCAGACTGTCCAGGGAGATGACAGACAAGCAGGTGCAGACTTGCCTCAAAAAGAAGCTGCTTTAAGGCTGCACATGTAACACAAACAGAAGGAATCTCCCTACTTCCCTGGAAAGATTTTAAGGACATGATTAAACTAATTGTTTGACACAAACCTGAGTATATTAAAGAAGAGAGACAACAGAAGGCAAGCAAAGTATTAGCCTGTGCATCCTTTCCAAGCCTTCTGTTTGCCAAGGCAGAAATAGCCTTGTTGTCTCCTCTGGAAAACGGGGGAGCTGAACATTCACATTATAAAGCAATGAAAGAAGGGCACTTACTATAATTACTCAGGGAAAACACTGATGGTACTGGAATTCACTAGCAAGGAACAGCTTTTGTAGCTGGCTAAATGCAGGAGGGAAGCTTGACAGAGGCCGTTTTGGCAGAAAAACTAGATGTTATGTTCAGTGTATTCTGAACAAGTACTTGGCACACAAAGTGAACTCAGTTGAATGTATTCAAGAAGCAACAAGCTGTGAAATGTGTGTTTAGCTTAGCAGATTGGCAACAGTGGCTTCAGTCAAAGAAAGGACCACCTAGTTTCTCCTGTTTGGAGGTCTTACCTACTACAGTTAGTCACAGACAGATTATATACTGTTCACATAGTTGGTTTTTTTTTCCTGTAATTTGTCCATTAACATTGGCTGGGTTGATTTTTCCAGTGGAACATTTAGAGTAGTCAGAAATTAAATAACTTGGTAAAACCTCATTACAAATTGTCACTGCAGAACATGCTACATTTCTGCTTAAGTCATCTATCTAGCATTGGTTTTCACCCCTGGCAGAGTCAAGGCCATGACTTTAAAAGGTATCCCTGCCATCCCTAACATGGAACTGCTGAGGATCTGGGAGCCAAGTAGAAAGAAGGTTTTACACTCCAACTGCTTGCAGAGAAACTTGCTTCTAAGGAAGTTTTTGTTGTGAGGTTTTTTTCCCCCCCAAAAAATCCCTATTGAGAACATTCATAGCAAAAGTTTGAGAAAACTAGACTAATAAAACAATAAATAAGTATTTTCTTATTTAACAGTATGCTTTTAAAAAAGCATAGTTCTGAATTTTTTTTTGTTGTTTCTGTAAAAGAGGTAAATATTTTTCTTCAAAACTTTGCCTCACTTTCTCCATTGTTATGATTAGATGCATTTCTTCTAGACTTATCTATTGATTCCAAATTATTAATTCAGCTACAAGAACTAGTTACATCTGCACTTTAGAGGTAGATATTCTTTTTCCGAATAACATATAACATTTGTGCACTGACAAGCAAGAATTTTATATTTAAAATTTACACTAATTGAAATACAAAGTTGGATGTACCGTAATAAACTTGTAAACAGATTTATTATTTTAAATGACACTTTATTTCCAAGGGTGTTGGTTTTTTCCACCAATTGAGGAGGCAAAATTATTTTATGAAATGTAAAATGTGACACAAAGCTGCACAAGCTTGAACTGTTCATTTGATTGCATTTTAAACTTCCCTTCATGCCGTGCTTTCTACAATTTGAAAATATTGGCATAAAATCTGATATTTAAAAACAAAAACCCCTGAAATGTCATTGGGATCCTTCACATTTGCTCACTAAATTCTTTTTGTGGGCTCTTAATTCTACAGGTCCAAAGACATCTCTGTGGTCACTTGATTTAAACACATGCCGCAGTTTCTCACCTCACTACGTGACCCTGACATCTGACTCCAAGAAAAACACCTACTATTAAAAAAGATGTGATGCTATCATGATCTAGCAATGATCGATGAAATCCAGGCCTGAATTCTAATGAATTTCAAGTGACAGGTGCCTGTTTAATGCTAAGATACTGACTCAGCAGTGCTTAGCAATATGAAATTGGTGTCAGAGTCAGTTTGCCATTCTTTCATACACCCCCAAATTTAACATCCAAATCTTGTTTTGGCTTCCTCTGATCTCTGGCTTTTCAGTGTGTTTATAATACTGTTATAAACTTACTGACCTGTCCTACTACTACATGCTTAGCACAGTCTGTTCTATCCTTGCACAATAGAAGTTATTTATTAATTTATTCTTTATTTGTGAAGCTGATTACTACAAGTGGCTGCATACGACAGCCAACAAGACAAACCAAACCAGGCACCATTAAAAACCAATACTGTTTGCAGGTTTCTAACCAGTGTAAAAGAGTGCTGGCATTCAGGAAACAGGCACCATCTTGTCACTTAAAATACAATGTATTAAGTACAAGATTATAGTAAACCCCACAAAATATTCAGCACAGTGCGTCTCCCCAGGAATTCACTAGAGCCCGGTCTTATTGTCATGACATCTTATGAAACTGGGTTATTTAGCACTCACAGCAGATTAAGTGAGGACAGAAACTGCAGAAGTAGTCCACTAACAAAAACCCCATTCACCCCATTGAGCAGAAGTTCAGCTCCTTTATTTGAAACAGAATACAGTACTCAACCAAAAAGCAAACCCAGACTTGACTGCTTCAAACAGCTGAAGCATTGCTGAAAATTGTCATGTTAAAGTCCTCCATGACCTGAGCCAAGGGCCAAACTCACCCGTGATGCAATTCCTTTGACTTCAGTGGAGTTGTGCTGGCAACCACCTCAGCTGTACTTGGCCCAGAGCCATTATTTATGCAAGGCTGTGCTGTGTGTCTTCTCTTGATAAATGCCAGCACTGTAGAGCTCTGAAAAATAAAGAAAAAAACATTCTTCAATAATCACAACAAGACAAGAAATGCAGACAAACAAACTGCAGCACGGCAGATAAACAAGAATTTACAGCTGTGCTATGAGCAAGCACTTAGTGGAAGATTTTTCTTGTATTTTAAAGAAAAATTTAATGTCATAAATAGTAAGAGCTTCTTTCTAGCAAATGGACTACAATTTGACTCTTTCATCTCTGCTTTGAGCCACAATTTTTCAATTAAAAATAGAAGTGGGATGAGACAAATGCTGACTGACTTTTTATGAAGAGACCCTGGCCTGCAGTTTAACAGACTTGAGGGAGTGTAGGACTTGCAAATACACTTTCAATGTCTTTAGATTTGGAAATATCTTGCACTGATACATGAGGTATGAAGCAAAGCAAAATCTTCAAGACTCACAGGAACATGATCATTAGTTTACATTCAGGTAACATGCCCGCCTGTTACTAGAGGCTTTAGAAAGCCTTTATATATAAATATGAAGGCTCTAACCCACCATATTGCTGAGTTGGTGTAGGTGATCTTCACACACTTATAAGGCAGTAGAAGGCACTAAATAGCACCTACAAAGCAGGCTGTGGCACCTGTTTCTCAGGAGTTGACTGATGTGTCAGGAGTTCTGTGTCAGCACAAAGCCTGGCTAAGGAGCAGTGACTGCAAATTCCCCCAGGAGCTCCCTAAAGCCAACATTTTCCGTTTTCTATATGCTGGTGTTTTTTTCAACAAATCAGTCTGGTATGTGTATCTATATGTACATATATATGTATGTGTCTAAGATCAACTTTTCTCCTCACATTTATTTGAACAATAATAATTTTTAAAAATTAGATGTCATCTGGAATCAATGAATGCATACTCAAATGTCTGTCTTTTGTCTGCTTAAAGACAATGCTTAACCCTTGTATATTGATTCACACACGCAATGAAATTGCCATGCTTTCCTGACATTGCAATAAATGAAAATGTGTGAGGGCAAATTAAAAACAAAATCCTGGAAGAGTACATAAGCAACTGTATATTCAGTATTGCAAACACCTCATGGATCAATAGTCTGCAAAAAAGAGTTGGCCCAGTAAGTTAAGATAAACACAGATTCTAAGAAAACATATGAAGGCATATTTCAAATGAGAAATAAGAAAGGTTTAAAGCAAATATTTACTGGAATCTGATGCCATTAAATAGCTTTGTTACCTTAGGCAGCCTATTTAACTGCTGCCTCATCTTACCCATTTGAAGTATGAGAAGATGTCTCCTTATCTAAATGATAACTGAATTTTCCTGGGAAGGTAGAACAGCTTATGGCAGGGGAGACTTTTTGAGTTTATTCAGGCTTCTCTCTCAGCTCAGAGCGGGATCTACTTTGAATATCTTAGATCCAACTTCAGAATGAAATCAGTTTGCTCTGGACTTTACCCAATCAGGCCTCAAGTATCTCCAGTGATGATACTTGAACCTGCCCTAATTCTTTATGCACATTTATTTTCTCCAATTACAAATGTGGCTTCCTTGCACTGCAGCTTGTATCCATTCTCATATCCTGTCACTGTGGAAAACAATCTGCCTCTGTCTCCCCCATCACTCCCATCAGGCAGCAATCAGAGCTCCTTCCCATCAGCCTCCCCTTCTCCAGGCTGAACAATCCCAGCTCTCACAGCCTCTCTTTGTCCCCTCTGTGCTCCCAGCCTGAGCAGCCTGAGTGCCACTGCTGGGCTCCATCCAGCACCTCAGCCTCTATCTCCCACTGAGGAGCCCCAAAGTGGGCACAGTGCTCCCCATGCAGCCTCTCCAGTGCCAAAGAGTGGGGAAGCATTGCTGCCCTCAGCAGTTCTCCAGGGCTGAGCAGCCTTCAGCTGGGCTTCGTGGTCCTGGTTACAACCTGGTGGCCCTGCCAAGACATATTTTGAACTGTTCAAAGTCTAAAAATAACTGCAGGAATTGTTAGATAGTATTTATGCAAGAAAGAATGACAACTTATGCTTTTTAATCCTACCCAAAAGATTTACTTAGCTAAATTATCAAAATTTGAACTTTATCTGAGAGAGAGTTCCTGTGGAGAGATGTCAGAGACCTTTTAGAAAGAATATATTTATTATCATGATGTACTTACATTGCTGCCAGATGGAAGATTTAGTCAGGGAATAAAAAACTTATTTTCATCCTCTAATGTGACAACTGAGTTGCTTCTTCTTATTTAAAAAGAATAAATGTGAAGATGGCATATCTAATTAAAATCAGCATTTGTGATAGTCTTCAGTTAAAGCACAAGTCCATGTCTCCCTTTCTTAATTTCTGTATTGCTGTCCTTCACTGGATCACTCACCTTCAACATGGTCATTTATCTCTCCCTTAACACAATCATTCTATCAGCATAACACAATTACCTCACTTTTTGATGCTTTATCATTTTTTTCCGCAAGCTTCCTTCGAACAACTTTAGCTCCATCAATGTGCAGCTATTGTAAAAACAGATTTGTTTATTTTACTTCCTTTCTAATAAGCTCCTGGAGTGCAGCCTTGCTGAGAATATTTTAGATAGTTTCGCCATTCCGATTATATCAAACACAAGTACATTATTCTTCTTTATCTTCTGCAGACAAGAACACAAATCTACATTTCTGCAGGTTTTCTTTCCAGTGGCAATCAAGGCATTCATACCTAGACTGTGTCAGATTCAGCACCCTAACAAGTGAGCTGCTCAATGCTATCCCATCTACAGTGGTATAATACTCTATAATCAAACACTTTTCTACTTTATCAATCTCTGGGCGGACTAGCAAGCTAGCTTTTTACATTCCTAGTGATTCCTACAGTAGGCTTTGTGATGGCTGTATCAATGGTAACTTAAAAACATAGGACTAATATGGGATTTTCAGGTATATTAAATCTGGACTCCTGCTATTGTAAACAAAGTTAACATAATTGCTCATAAACATATTCTATTTCATTTTGCATAGATTTTCTTTTTGTTTTTTAAATCCCCTTTTACCATGGAAAGGCATATCTGAAGCTTACATCATGTTCTTCTTTCCAGCCCAACTGAACTCAGAGCCAGTGAAAAATCTACTGTTTCTTGTACATAATCCTTTTACTTAGAGCTTTGGTTTTATTCTTCTCACTCCTTTCATTCCCTTTCCTTCTACATCAAGTGATACAGAGAGGACTTTCAACATCCTTTTAAAGAGAGACACTCCTCCCGAATCACCTCTGCACTTCCACTGTTTTGTAGTTCACCTTCCACGATTGCAGAGGATCAGGACTTCAGACTGTATCCCAAATGTAGTGTTCTCCATGGCCAGGCAGAAAGGTATTAATGACTCTCTCAGTCTTTTGGAAGTGTTTTGCCTGAAATGTGAGGCCTTTCCAATGACACACTTTGATTGTAACTGTGTGCATTGTAACTGCAGCCAGAATATAAAGCCCAGCTTTGTTGAGAGAAAGTGGTCTGTGCTCAAAAGCATCCAAAGCTGAGGAACTGCTAGTTCCTCAGCTAGTGGAGGCTGAGGAGATTCTTCTTAGCACCTAGGTTGATGCTGGTTGTGAAAAACACATTGATGAAGCAGGACAGTAATTTGTAATACAATATGGCTTTTACAAAATAAGGCTCTTAAATTTCATGACAGCGGGTGTAGAGTTACAAAGCATTAGATTGTGCAGTTCAACACCACAACAACTGCCAAATATTGTTACCTTCTGACAGATGCTTGTCCAGTGGGCTGAGAAAGGCAAGTCAGTCTCAGCCCAACTCTCACCTGAAAAGTCATCTTCATGAAATGCTTCATACTATAAATTTGCACTAAGTGGTGATGGTAGAAGAGACAAAGATTGAATAGATGCTTTGTGCCATTTCTTTCATGCCTCTAGGCAATTCCTCTTGGTCATGGTTGAGATATTTTGCTGAGAAGTAAAGACAGGGGTGTTTATCTTCCCTCCCTGTACCCAGCTGTCTTCTGGGGAGGAGCAAATAGAGATTAAATGCTTTTCAGACAGAAGTTAGTCAGATGAAATCATTTTGCCTCAAATTCTTTTTATATGCTTATATCTCACACTATGTTTGCAGGGAGATAGACACATTTTTCAAAATTTAACATTGTTATTGAAGGTGTCATGTGAAAATTTTACCATTTACATGCAAGACAGCCTAACAGAGGGGCAGGGGGGAGAAGAAGCAAGAAAACTAAAATTGCAGAAATCTCATTTACCTTTCCACAGAAGGTAGACCCCAATTATTTACTTTCCAGTCTTTTAACACTCGTGAGACACTATTTTGTGCATGACATTACACCTTGGATGCATACTCATTTCCAAGCCAGACAAAGATATCTTAACCTCCCCCACAAAGTGTCTTTAAAAACCAATTAAATAAATATTTCATTGTCTAAACATTTGATTTATTTTATTTTTGCTTATCATTTGCTCAGCATGCCTAGAAAAGGGGAGCCCTCATTGTGGTCTTCAACATCCTGACGAGGGGAAGAGGAGGGGCAGACACTGATCTCTTCAGCCTTGTGATCAGTGACAGGACTTGAGGGATTGACATGAAGCTGCACCAGGGGAGGTTTGGATATCAGGAACAGGTTTTCCACCCAGAGGGTGGCTGAGCACTGGAACAGGCTCCCCAGGGCAGTGGTCACAACACCAAGGCTGTCAGAGTTCAAGAAACATTTGGACAACACTCTTAGACACAGGGTGGGACTTCTGGGGTGTCCTGTGCAGGGCCAGGAGCTGATGATCCTTGTGATTAACTCAGGATATTCCATGATTCTGTGATTTTGCATTTTTTACCTCTTCATACACACAGTTAAAATGCACAAGAAGGGACAAAAGAAATGTAAAGGTTATTCCTTGGGGATCCCTAGAAATATTACACATATTCAATTTAAATTGAATTGAACCTTTTTCAAATTTCCTGGTTAATTTTCTCAAATAATATATGCATTCCTCATCCAGTAGAATAAAAAAATAAGACCCACAAAAATATTTAAATGCTTAATGATAACCTTTTGCTGCATGATCTGTGTATTTTCTTTCCATTCCTGTTTTAAAGGCAAGTGCCTACACAGAATATCCCAAAGATTTCATAAAACTTCAGCCTCATAGTAATGAATCTGAAACATTCAGGATCCTAACACAAGAGATGAGAAGACAGTGGGTAGATAGCAGAAGTGAATCACAATTTGAGTTGCAAGGGAACCTAAGGACCATCCAGTGTCAGCCTCCTGGCCATGGCCAGGGATGCCTTCTACGAGACCGGATCAAAATCAAAGTTGCATCCAACCTGGCCTTGAACATTTCCAGGGATGGAGCATCCACAAATTCTCTGGGCAACCTATTCCAGTGTCTTACCACCCCTCACAGGAATTTCTTCCAAATATCTAATTTAAACATGCTCTCTTTCAGTTTGAAGCCACTCCCCCTTGTCCTTTCACTGCTTGTCCTTGTCAAAACGCTCCATCTTCCTTGTAGGCTCCCTTTAGCTACTGGAAGGTGCTATTAGGTGTCCCTGGATCCTTCTCTTCTCCAGACTGACCAACCCTAACTCTCTCAAGCTCTTCTCACAGGAGAAGTGTTCCTTCCCTGGAATCATCCTGGTGGCCTCCTCAGGACTTTCTCCAACAACCGATGTCCTTCCTGTGCTGGGCACCCCAGAGCTGGATGCAGTTCCCCAGCTGGGGTCTCATGAGAGCTGAGCAGAGGGCCAGAATCCCCTGCCTTTACCTGCTGCCCATAAAAAAGGCCAACCAACAACCAAATCAAACCATAAAACCACCCATCAACAAACCCCTGCCATTAAATGTATAGTATTATAAGTGTTGTAAAAGAAAGAAGATTGGTCCAATTGGACTAAAATACAAAAAAGCTCAGAAGGCAGTGTGTTTAACTGGAAAAATCAATGTGTGTTGACAATAGCAGGAGTTATAGGAGAAAGAAAATAAAATAAGTTATATCACAGTAACTGAAGTTAGAGGGAGGGAAAGTGACACGGAGACAAAAAAAATTACCAAAAGAAATTAATGCGTTGACAAGGCTGCTACTGAAACCTGATTGTCACATTCTTGGTATGAAAAAGAATGCCAGTATTAACAATGAAAGTTACATGTACAATGAATGGCAAAATTATATGCAAACTTCAAGGTGAACTTTTTGAATTACACGACTTGTAAGGAGCTGCAGCAAGTTGATGTGGCTTATTAGTATTCCACAATCCCTGCATGGGAAACATTCCCTTTTGTAGTGTGAATTCAAACTCTTACACCTCCTAGAATGATTTTATTCAGAGAGCTCTGTTGCTGGGGTATTTTTATTATTTTTAATGGATGAAAGAAATTGAAAAGTAAAGGACACACAGTCTAAACGAAAGCTAGCTAACAGGCTCCTCGCTAAGAAATGCATGGAATTATTTCTAAAATCTGTTTAGAGAGCTTAAAGTCTAACATTTTCAAGCTACAAATCATTCTTCAATCTTTGTTAGAGTGCAGATGAATATATTTGCAAGGGGAAAGTCAGAATGAACAAAGCATCTGTACTTTGGAAATCTCCTATGTAGCAAGTCCTCCCAGCTATTAATGAAGGAAGCACAATTTACCTCCCCTGGCAACAGATTAAAATCAATTATTTTTGTGACTAATTTTTTAATAATTTAATTACCTTATCTACTTCTAGAATTCTTTAGCTCTATTCCTTATTATCACATGTTGACAAGAATGTGATAAAACATTAAGAAATTCATACCAACCATTTCAGATGCTGTTATATCGCTGAATGATTCAACAATTCACAAAGATATAAGATATCAAATGTGTCCTTCTCCAGCTATACATATTAGGGTTTTACAGAGCACAGGTTTAAGCCTCAATGCATTTACTGAAAAAGGGGGAGAATATTGAGGTGCAGTAAGGGTACACACTTTCCTTGCTTATTTGGTTTGGTCTGAACCATGGCCACTTCAAATATCTGCCAGTTTACTAACTCCTACTTGCACAGTTGCTGAGCACTGATCATCTGGCCATTTCTCTGTTCTGAACAGGACTCTTTTTTTGCCAGATGAATCTTGGGAGGTAGGCTGTGCACAAACAAGAAATGACTGAAGGCTGTTTAGCACGTTTGGGTAGGGCCTGATTTTGGTTCTTGTTTGATTTTGCACTTAACCATGCTGGTCATGACCTAATACTTGTTATTAATCAAGCCTGTAGGGCTTAAACCCCTTGAACACTACTAGTTTAAAGATATATGGGCTAAGGACTTTGTTTTACCTTTTGATATCCCAAGAAGATTATGGCTTTACAGAAATATCTATTTCACTAGTTAGACAG
The DNA here is from genome assembly GCA_034509425.1 of Eopsaltria australis. Taxonomy (NCBI): domain Eukaryota; kingdom Metazoa; phylum Chordata; class Aves; order Passeriformes; family Petroicidae; genus Eopsaltria; species Eopsaltria australis. The sequence continues at coordinate 2,135,286 of JAVTVJ010000280.1, forward strand.
ATTAAATTCAGTTTAACTGGTAAATCTTTGTCTTTAATTCCTGCTGCAATTCATTACCTCCAGTCACAGAGTGTAATAATCTGTTTTGCCAATTATACCTTTTTTCATTTCTCTGCAATTCATCATTATTATTTGATTTTTAGGTATAAAATGAATAGTACTAACCAACAAAATTACTCAGGGCCATAATGACCTAGCACAATGAACCCATTCATCATCAGTACCAAGTTTCACTCTGAATAGATTCTACAAATAGTTTCAATTAATAGCTTTATACAAGTACTTCTGTAAAACATACATTAAACACTGTGCCTGATTCTGGGGGCTGCTGAGCTTGAATTAATAGCAGCTGGAAGTTTTTTATGCCACTCAGTCAGGATCAGAAGTGGCTGAACAGCCCAATCAGACCCATTTAGGAAAGTCTTCACCCCAAAAGTCTTCATGCATAGAAATGTCTCACACAATTTATCAGGAAGACATGGAATAACTGTGGCTCCCAAACGAGAAATATCTGTTAGGGCATGCTGGGAGATGAGAAGAAACACTGAAGAGGAGGAGAAGTTGATACCAATCATGAGGTGCTCTGTCGTGATGTTGTTTCCATGCATGCATAATTCTTTGCAATTGATGTTTGTTTATAATAAGGTAAGAGACCTCCATAAGCAAGAGGACAACCTTAATGCAGAATTTCCTATTGGCTATCACAGAAACCCCTCCTCCTAGCAATGTTGTAATGAACTCATGTACATGTATCTAGTTTGATAATTTTGGCAGCAATTTTGTTTCTTAAATTAATCCCGTTACCAGATTCCTGCAGATTCCTTCTTTTACAGCACAGATAACAAAGTATTTTTTTATCCTCCACTTAGATATGAATACAGGTAATATGTAGAAGCTTCAGTAAGAATATATCATAGGCAAGCCATGACAGGCAACAGTGTACATATGCATTGAATTGTCCCATTTTCAAAGGATGTATTAAATAACACATTGCCCAGAGAGGTGGTAGATGCTCCTTCCTCTGAAACATTCAAGGCCAGGACTCTGAGGAAACTGGTCTAGTGGAAGGTGTCCCTTCTCATTGCAAGGGTTGGACTAGATGGCCTTTAAATGTCCCTTCCAACCTGCATTATTCTATGATTCTAAGATTTGAACAGGAGACTGCTAAATGGGAGGTGCAATTTCTAGGTGAGCGATGGCTAAATTGTATTTCAATTCACTGGTTTAAGCAACCAAATACTTCTGCCACGCTTCACAAAGAGGTGTTACTTGATAAACATGATCTCTTTCACAACAGCTCTCCTGTCTTACACACAGTTACACAGAGTTAAATAAGTAGCTATATATCAAGCCCTTAATTTTTGGTTATCAATGTGTGGATTACTTAATGTCATTACACAAAGGCAGTAGCGAAGAACATATTTTAATTGCAATTGCTGACTAAAAGACTCCAGACTTTTCCTTAAAGATATTGAACTTCCTCTGTACAAACACCTCAATTTGTATTGAATACCCTATATCATTTTGAAGACCACTAGCATATCCATGGCACAAAATATTTCCATATCAGCATGTAGCAGGATGCTTTGTAGTCAATGAATTTTTCAGATTTTCCACATGTACTGAAAGTCACTAGACAAAACAAGACATATTGGGCTGTCACCATGTTATATGATGACCATGAATTTTCACTGTGGTTGACTTAACATATTTTATTCTATTTTTATGTAAGTTGTTCTGTCTCTTTTTAATGATATAAATGAACACAGTATAAGCACGGTGTTGCATTAAAGATCAGGTTTGTATGCATATGTCACAGACATAACTTGGTCATAATTTTTTTCATACCAAAAGTGGAAAAAATAAGCCTCTTCTCTTTGAGTGCTGATGTATCAGCTCCAGTAAAACTGTTATCATGATTTCAGAGACCACAGGTAAATTCAAAGGTGCAGAGAGGAAAAAGGCTCAAATAAACAGCCAATGGTAAGAGTAGTTTTCCCACCTCCAGGTATCTGAGTAATTCTAGAGTATAAATCTTCCTCTCATACCTCCGAGGAATGAGTCTGAACCATGCAGGAATTCCTGATTCTAGGCTATACTTCACACTTTTTGAAGGAAAATAAATACCAAGAGCTAACTACTCTATCCCATTACAAAGAGTAGCCAGATAAAGAAATCTCCACATATAAAAATTTAATTATCTTGTGACCTGTCCAAGTAATCCCTAATATTATGGTTGAACTATTTCTAAGACATATTTACCAATGGAAAGGAATAATGCTCTGAAGGCTACTCTCATGTAAACCTGTTCTATCGACATGTAGATTCTGCTACAAAGGCAGCTTGATGGCATCCTTTTATTTGTAACATGCCTATTCCCATTACTTTGATTGAAAAGAGCAGTTTAACTTTTTGTCTGCACAACCCTTGGGTCAGCACATCACAGTTTGCCAAGCACAATGCACTTGCCAGACCTTGTAATGTTAAAGTCTCATGTATCAGCATTTCACTGCAGCCATCTCTCATCAACATTGCTCTTCCTAGGATGTTCTCACCTCAAAATTTCTCAGCTTTGTACATGTGCTTGCATCACAGACTCCACAACGGAGGTTTTCAGTGATATGTACTCAAAGGGAAACAAATAACCAGCAGATATGATTCAGATATTGTGGATTTTAATCAAAGAATTTTTTGGGGAAAAAAAAACAGTAAATGAAATTAAATAGAAGGATAATGAAAGAAATCTAGGACTTGAGTTTTCCATGTACTTAGAGGTAAATGCAGGTCAAGCACACTGGCATGGCACCTTTTTCTTTGGCCAAACAGCATCATCTCTGGAGTTAACTAGCAGAACATTTGCATTAAGATCAATTGATCCGAGATACTTGCATATGCCACAGAGACTTTGTGGTAGTTTTAGGTTCAGTCTGTGTGCTGGACATGCTCTGCACCTTTCTGAGGTCTCTACAACCATGAAAGAAGAGTGACTAGGCTGACCAGATGATGTAGAAGAATTGGGCACCAGGATGCCAGAACATTTGTTGCCTGCCTGAGGCTAACCAGCAGGAAATGTAGGAAATCAGAACACACCTTTGATTTTGCCACTCAGATAAAAAAGGTTTTAGCTCTGTGTCTGAATTTGAGGGTGCTAAAAAGGTAATTTTGTTTACAGAATGAAATGGGTTTTTTCTCAGTGTAGATGACATCTTAAAGAAGAAAATATATAACAGTACTTTGAAAGTGACACCACACATGCAACAACTTTGCTGTATTTTTAAAAGACTGTGCCAACAACAAGAAAATTTATTGTTTTAAGAAGCTGTGATTTTCTGATCCTTGATTTCCAATACTTGTCTTGAGAAGCAGCATGCCTGCTTGACACAAAGGAACATTTATTAATGCATGGAGGAAAAGGACAAGAGGTCTGCTGGAAGCCTGACCCTCTCCACCCTGGTTTATGACCAGGAATGAATTGGCTCTATCTTTAACTAAAGCTCATAACTCTTGCTCACAATAATAACAAGCAAACAAGCTCAGCTGCTAAACTGATAACTTCAGAAGCAGCCTAGCATGACTACACGAATCCATTTTAAAACCCATTTAACTCTGGTGCTGGCTATAAATATACACTGTAAAGTTTTATCTGAGGTCAAATATCTCTGAGAGTTTGTGTAGCAGCTGATATGGTTATAGCACTACAGGGCTCTCCAAAAGCACACTGCTAACTGACCACCCAGCCACACATTCAATGAAAATCAATACTAAAGCAGGTGCTGGTTAACAGTGCAGAGTGTTAGCATTGTCACTGACCTGTCATTGATCAGATGTAGGAGTGTCATATTGAAAGCGAGGTCATCTAAAATAAAGAGATTCATAAAACTTTCACTTTCTTTGTACAGCATACTGGGTAACCACTCCTGGAGTTGAAACCATCTGTGTAATTTTTGAGCAGACACAAAAATAATATTGGTAGCATTTCTTTCTTGACCTGAAATCCACAAGATCAAGCTTTTAGCAAATTTATTTAGACATTTATGTATGAAAAAGTTCACTGGGCAACAAGAGCTAAAAAAAGCAATTTTTTGTACTAACCATGGATTTTGCTGCAGCCACGCTGCACTTCACCAAATAATTTCATAATGACTGTTATTTATAATACTCCACTATGAAAAAAAAACAACCCAGGTAATAATGCAATGTTTCTGAACATCATGTTACACCAAATTCTGATATTCAAATACCCCCAAGACTCTATATATGTGAATCTCTTTATGAATTTGTGCTTGCAAGAGAGTTAATACTCATAACTCCACAAGCAGTAATTCCCTTATCTACAGTGGTGAATTTCTGAATACAGGACAGGTTAAATGTAGTTCTTAGAAAATCCTTCACAAAGCAAAGGTTGCGTTTCAAATTCTTTGTAAACTAAGGAAAATAGATTACAGATTTGCAGCACTTGAGAGCACTTGCAAATGATATAAAGTACAAAAAAATAAACTATAAATTTGTAAACTCCACAAACTTCAGCTTCTATTGAATTCAAATTTGAAACATGAAGGCATTTTACACCTTCATCCCCTGAAAGTCAGCTTGTATTTTGTTTCTTTCATCCAACTTTTTCTGAATTTACAAGGTGACGGATTACTCTCAGTACCTTCAATGCATATTAGTTTTACTAAGGCAAGAGAAATCCCAACTGATATTTCATGAAGCTGGCTGAGGACTGCAGACACCAGAGTGAAATGCCTGTTCCCTCTGAGTATATCTCAGCCTCTCAAAGGCAACATGGACTTTTCAATTTTCTCTGAAGCACTAGGCTCAGATGATTGTGAGAGAGAATAGATACTGGAGCTGATGGACAATTAATGCTTTCTAATAGGTAAAATCATAACTAAGAAAGAAGCACTCATTCAAGGTAAAGAGACATGGTAAAAGTAGAAGGCTTCAAACATTTAAATATGTGCACATGAAACCATTTTACTAGTATTACTAGTTTTTAACCTGTTTCACAGCAAGGAATTTATTATATTCTGACAGAGTTAAGAGGGACCAGTGACCACTTTTTTTTACTCCTAGAAAATACATTATTTCTTACTATTGACTTTCCCTTTTGGCAAGTAAGCTCCCAGCAAAAAGAATAGACTTTTAGGGGTTTTCTTTGAGGGAAAAAGGGAAAGAAGAGGATTTGAGCAGATGAAGCGGATCAGGTTTTCCAGTGGTGGGGGAAAGCTGTATGTGAGGAATTAAGGAAGAAAGAAAATTTGATCAAAAGCTGATGTATAAACAGAAGCATGACGTAAAAAAGTTGCTTTGCTCTCCAAGATGTTAGAACTATTCCATGGCATGGCAATTCCAATATAAAGACAGCTGTTTGAGGCACATGACCCTATCCTTTATGGATTTGTGAGGTTTTGGGTGGTTTTCTGTTGTTGCTCTTGCTGTGCTGGGTTTTTTTTTAACAGCAGGCAGGAAGCGCTTTTTAAATTATTTACATATCTTAGTAAAGCAAATGCTTCTGTATGAAGAAAAACACATGGTATGTTTTAAGGGACTGATTATTTCACTTTAAGAGTTTTTGTCCAACTCACAGTGGTCTCCCTCACCTCCGTCCTGCATTCTTTCCTAGTTCATCAAACTTGCTGGGAGAAAAGACTGTTGATCTGCTGTTATCCACCTGCTCTGATCCAGCATAATTTCTTTAAAGAAGAAAGGTTACAAAAATGGTCACATGACTTGAGAGCCCACACCTTGTGACAAAAAACAAATAGCCACGGACATATGTATAATTCACTGGAAGATGGTCCAAAGCTGAGCTTAATGCACAGCTTTCTCAAAGTTTAGAAAATGTTTTCTGAGTGCATAGTTAAAAATTAGAGAATACCCAGCTAACATTTGTGTTGTGACCTGGTTATAGGCTCGAAAAAGCCTTCCTGTGTTACTGAGATTGTTCACTTCTTTATTGTCATTTGTTTCTGATGATGGAAATAGATCAGAAAACTAGTTCCTGACTTTTAGAAATGTTTCCTTTCCCATATTCATGCAGAATATACTATCTGACCAAAGTAGTACTGTATTGTAATGTCTAAGGAAAGATATGGTACGAGCCTGGTGACCAGGGCTAGGCAGGAATATTCTACTCAGTTATGCTCATTTGCAGCCCCACATCTACGAGACATGTCTCACTCCACACGTGTCTCTTAAATGAGAGCCCTTCCCTGGATTCATCCCTTCTTTACCACATTCACCAAACACTGCCTGGCAATTTCAAAGCAGTTACCAGAATCCTCATGGCTCAGGAGAAGCATGAACTTCTGCATCAACCCAAGGAACATTTGCAGTTAAACTACACTTTTAAACAATAACTAGCAAATACCCAGATATTAAGCGTCTTGTGATGACAGTCAAACAGAAGTAACCGGCAGAAAACCCCCCAGCATCTAGCTTGGCTTGGTGACTTATCCCCACTTTCTCTTGGAATATTTGAGAGCATCTACTTGCTTCCTCAAGAGATCATCTTGAACAGCTTCCCAGCCAGGACAGTTGAGCATTTTTAAAAACATTTAATGGTAAGATAAGAGAGTAATGGGAATCCTTGAGATAGAAACCAGAACCTAATAAATACGCAAATTAAAGTAGACAAATGTTAACACAATTTATAATCTACATTTCATTAAAATAAGAAATACATGAAATAATGTGTGCAGAATAGAGCTTTAAGTAGCTGAATGCAGATACTAGATTTTTGCTTTTCTTTTTCTGATTTAGGTTTACCATTACTGATTTGAAAGATGGCTACTGTATAAAGGAAGCTTGTGGAGAGTGGCCTTTATTCGAAACCTAAATCTCCTATATGTACTCTGGAAGATGATCAAGACCTCTTTCTATAGATGTAACACAGACTCTTTTACCCTCTTCAAGTATGTAGTCCAACCATGTTTTGTGCATTGGTATTTTTAGAGGTGTGATTATTTTTAGGAAACTGGTTCTTTGCTGTTGCTGGCTTGGGCTGTGTGCAATAAACTAAGGACAGACTGGAACCAAGAATCCATGATATTCAATTCATTGAGCCTGTGGTAGCACACTTTCCCCCTTCTGTTTGCATTTTCTGACATTAAATGCAGCCGCTTTTGACAGCTGAGAGGATTCATGTTTTTCTAGTATGTTGAGGACGTTATACAAGTGCTATGTGATTATTAATAAAATGTCAGAGAAAATATCTTTGCCCTTTAAGTATTTATATCTAAGGAGACGAACTTGGTGAGCCAGAGATGGTGTGCATTGATGGGATCAGGTGGAAAAAACAGGAATTCTCTCAGGCTTGAGCAGATTTACTCACCAGCAGATCTGACAATTAAAAATTTCCTGCAAAACATAGGCACTCATCCCCCATTTTAAGGTTTAGTTGTACTGCTTTTCTGTTGAGGCCAAAAACTGGTGTGGGGTTTTTTCCCTCAGATGTTCTAAATAAGAGATATTAGCTGTTTCTTTGTTGGGATGCTGTTGCATCTTCAAGCCATTGTCACAGATACAAAAAATCCAACCTTTAAATATTTATAATCAAAGTGAGTCTGATTAGAAATACAGATGAAAATCTCTAGAAATCAAAAAAGGATAAACAGAAAAGACAAATGAATGTGTGTCAAGTTAATTTCAAAACAGATGTGCACACTTAACTCCCTATACCTAAGTTTTGATTAAATACCGAGTACCTGCTATTTCCCTCAGCTTATCCTCTAGCAAATAGCAGATAAAGTCCTCAAGTTAACCGCAGTTTATGAGAGCTTTAATTTTATTTGTTGTGTAGTTTTTTTAAAGGGTAAACTTCAGTCCACTTTTGATAAGCCAATATGGGTTCTTTACATCAGTCTTAAAAACCCAACAAAACCATGTAATTCATAAAAATTCCTCTTAGGTATACATCTGGAGAGATGAACACCTCAGTCTGAACCTCAGGTTTCCTGTGATTGCTTTAGCACTGTCTGTAACAAACATTTAAGGCATTTGTTCAGCAGGAGGATGTTCCACTTAGTTCTCCTACCCTAATTCCCTCTTAATTTATGAAAGGGATGAGCTTGGGTCTCAGGAGGAAATGTGCCTCACTCTGTTTTTTCCTGCCATGCTATTTATTCTCTCATTGATTTATTTACTGGAGGGCAAACATATTGTGCACAGTTACTTGTGGTGCTCTGCCACTGAGATGCTGGCTCTGAGAACGATATAAAATTGCTGATGTTACTCCTAGGATCACTGCTTGCCCCCCCCCAAAGAAAAAGTGTTTTGTTTTTTTAATTGTGGGCATTTATGTCTCATTTCCTTACATTTTATACACTCATGTTCCCTCTATTTACTAAGTTGCTGGGCTACTTCAGGAGTAGCACCTATGAGGCCAAGTTGATTTACTTATAGACTCTAATTATACTTAGGAAATGGAAATCACCATGTTTGTTCTTGCTTTTAGATTATTTTTATGTGAACATTTGTACATATGTACATGTGTGTGCGTGTGTAATTTTATTTTAAGAATAATCTGTCTTCAGCAAAAGGCAAAAGCCTGTGTACTTCCATGTTAGCAGTGAAATACTCTAGTTAATATATTGTGCATTTCTGCTTGAATATTGCTGCAGAAAATTGTACAGCAGCTGCTATCTCAGTAATGTTTCTAATTAAGGGAAAAGGGACTCCAGTCTGCACCATCTAAACATATATTCCCTCAGAATTAAGGTTAGTAATAAATATTAAACCAGAAGTCTTATGAGATGAAAAATTCCCATATGTACTTCCAACAGCTGACATTCATACTCCCTTTAACACATATCCAGAAAACCAAACAGTAACAAGTAAAAAGTTTTCATAACTCTGCTATGCTTATGTTGATTTCCTCAAAGGGTACCTATTTTTTTTTTTTTTCCAAATATATATAACTAAAGGATTCCAGGCCATTGCTGGGGCTTCTAGATGGTAATGAAATAGAAATAACTGGGGAAGAGCTTTGCATCTGCAAACAGACAGAGCACACAGATCTTACAATGCTTGCCGTAAATAAATATTTGAAAAACACAGTAATTGCTCTATACTACCAATATATTTTCTTCTTAGAGCTGAACCTCTGTGAATCATGAAGCCTGGTGCTATTGAAGGCAAGACTCAATAAACTGGTGGTGACAATTTTAGCTTTTAAAACAGAAATCTTTTAGAAAAACTTATTTGCTTGCTGAGTGCAGCACCACAGCAGAAATGAGAGCTGCAAGAAAGGGAGCAAAACATAGCTTGGGAAAAGGTGTCACAATTTTAAGGCTGCCAAGTTTTAGAACAGGAGCTGGGAGGCAGCAGGAGGGCGAAGTGGAAATAAGGAAGAGTTTTACTAACTTTGTATTCATCCAACGAAGCTCTCCTGAAATGACTGGCCAGTTGGAGGGAGGAACTGTCTGCCCTGAAAGTGGGTTATGGTAATTCCAGCATGGGCGGATGGGGAAAGGAAGGTCAGGAGCCAGGAGGCAGGAAGGCATGTACAAACATATCTGTATTCTGCTTTCAAGTGTGCTGCTGGCAGCGCTGCTGCTGCTCCTCACTCGTGCTGCCTCTCTCCGGGTCTGAGCTGCTGCTTCCCCGTGTCCTCTGCTGCTCCCACTCGCCTTGCCAGTGCACAGGCTGGAACACTTCCTCTGCCCTGGCTGTGCTCTTGGAGCCAGAAGTCCCCCTCAGAGGGACAAGGGGGCCAGGATTTACAGCAGGATGTCAGCTCTACGTAGGAGTCTGACATTTGTGGGTAGGAATACTTTAAATGTGCTTTAAACAGCACCTGGTAGCATGCACAGGTGCAAGCATTGATGAACACACAGTAATTATGGAGATGATTTTCCTGTGCCATGCTTGAGGGAAGAAAACTTTAAATCATTTTTAAAAGCATGGATGAAAAGGAAAAGGGGGTTTCTGTAAGTTCTAAAATGCTTTCCTTATTACTCCTTACTTCTGCCTCATATCTTGCTCCTTAGAAGCTCAAATAAACCTGTGTAAAATACTGGCACACTAGTAACACTAATCAATGTATGATTCAAGTGAAGAGGAGATTATGAATTGATTTTTGATTCTGATGTTGGTATTTGACTATATCACATCAGGCATTACCTTTATGAAATGTCTGTTGGCACATTCATCCTGTTAAGAGAAGTTATACCTGGTCCAGCTGAGCTGGGAATCTGATCTGAGAGGTAAGAAATAGACAGGAGAAAAACATTAAGAGAAGAGAGAGAACTAGCCAGACTTTAATCATAAGGAAACATGCCATTCAGAAGCGCAGTCACTATTTCAACATGACCCTGTCAGGAGGAGGCCCTAGCACATCCTGGAGACATGAAGTTTTGCTCTACCCTGGGACACCCAGGGTTCAGCACAGAGAACATCAGATTATGCCTCATGCTCATCATAAGCGTTTCTTACTTAATAGAGTTTGTCTGTAACAGAGCCTAAGAGGACTATTATTAAAAGATTAGGCTGCCTCCATCCTCTTGCCTAATTAATTTTTCAGTGTGGAAGGGAAACTCCATAGTCCCCAGTCCTATTGCTGAGGTGACATATTACAGTATGTGATCACAGTCAGACTACTGAGCCTCCATGGACATCTGTGTGATGAGCAAATCCTTCTGTAGCCACTTCAAGACCGGTCAAATAATGGATACATTAAAAACTGTGCATCAAGCTGACCAGGGAAAAGAAAAAGCCACACACTGGATTCTAGTGAATGAAAATAAAACCAATTTGGTTGGGGGAAAGGTCTTGTACTAGGATAGACTTTTAACAGAAAGTAAACACTAACACATACAAAATTTTCACTGGAATATTTAGAGAAAATTTTGTGCCATAGAAGGGTTATAATGTTTCTAGATGGAATTTTGCACTGAAAAAAAATCTTAAGCATAGGTAGGAATGAATCAGGCACTGCATGTTGTCCTCAAATAGCCAATGACCCTGTATGAAGGGCATTACTTTATCACTCTTTATTACTTCATTGTCATTCAAGTGACATTAGCTGAGTCCTGACTCTTAAGCAATTAATTTAACTCTTTTTTCCCAGTGTCAGGTGATAGATCTTCCACTAGGCTGTTGCCTCCAATTTTTCACAACAAGCTGAAAGATCTTGACTTCCTTCTGATTTAGCATAGGGACATTTCTGAAAGCTTTTCATCAGGTTAGCAGCCCTTTCACTGTGGCTTCCTAACCAACACATTTCACTGTGTAACAGAAGGGAAGAAGAAAATGAGAATGTCTAACTGCTCAGTGTCAACCCAGAGTGAGCACTCAGCTACAAGCTGTGTCAAACAGAGAAGAGTCCTGTCCCTCATTTCTTAATTCTAATTTCCAGGTGGATTTACTGGGGTGCTTGCAGCTGAAACATGTGATCTGAATTTTGACGGCCAACCAGACAGGCGTTCTAAGCCACATGCATATAACTCAAAGAAGAAAATGTGAGGGATATCACGTTTTCCTGATATATTACTTGGTCACAGCCACCAAGCAGGTCAGTAAGGAAGATGCTAGACAAAACCATTAGCTTAGTCTATGCACCAACAAGGAGGTAATTTCATTTTTGCCATTGATGTGACACCAAGTTCCAGGTCACCAGCTATTTCAATGCATCTACACATTGCTATATCAACACAAGGAGGTTAAATTTTATGAAATAACTAATAAAGCTAAATTATTCCTAACAATTGTAGCCTGAAATACATATCTAATGAATGGCTGTCCACAGCTCCTTGCAATTCCTTACCAGTACTTCATCTACACAGAGCCCCTTGTGAAAAGGTTCATCCAAGGAGAAGATCTGTCAAGTATATGGTTTTACTGAAGCTAATAAATACTTGTATCTGCACCAACAATCCCTCATAAGTAAAAGCAGCATTAATCTTGATGAGGCCCTTAATTCAAACACTTAAATCTTTCCATTTGCCAGTTGCCCTTCTTCAGGCAAAATGATACTATTTTCCTACATCAGAAGGGTATAATGAGGATTTATACATAAATGTTTGAATATTCTCATATATTAGAGGAAAAGATGAATGTAGAAATGTCTACAGAAATGTAAATCTAACTTAACACCCTCTCCAGATTCAATTCAAATAGCACCGACTGTTCTTGTGCTCACAGTTCAGCTCCTCTCTGCAAAGGTAACTAAATTCATCTCACAACATGTACATAAAAATATAATCACAAATGTTACTATTGTATAATAAAATGGTAATGCTTTGCCATGAAAAATGTGTGTTCCCTTGGCAGTACTTTTATTATTTCTGTCCCACCATGCGTTTGGCATTTGTGGCAGCTTTGCTGTTTAAACCTGAAAATATGAAAAAGCCAGAGTCCTGAAAAGCCATGTGTAGAAAAAGACAAAACCCACACACATTTAAAATTTTGACAGTTTCAGTACAACATAATGGGCTGTAAAATGAAAAAAAAAATTAGTTACCTTTTCTTCCCCCAAAAAAATCCTTAAAATTGTATATGCACAATTTAAATTTCAAAATACAGGGAGAAGCTCTTTCCACTATAGCCACAGGTCCCTGTAGGTCAGAGAGTTCTCTATGGGACACCAGGAGTGTCAAGAAATGTGTCTTTCTAACGTTGAAAATTTATTCTATACCCATTATTTTCATGAGTGGAATAAAAAAAACAAACCTTCAACAAAAATTTCAGCAGCAGAAGGAGCACACTTACAAGAAGTTCCAGGAAGTATGTTTTACCAGCATTTTTGTTTTGTTTTGTTTCTTGCTAAGTATAACTTGACAAAAGATGTTTTGACAATGAACTTCAAAATGTATATTTCAAAATCTACAAATAATGAAAATGCCCTAAATTAGATTTTAATCTTGTTCTGAATTTTAACTTTAACAATATTATTCGCTCATATTTTATAGTTTCCTTTCACAAATGTGATGACTAGAATTTTTTTCTTTTTGAGTTCTACTAAAAATTTAATAAATTTAAATATTTGTTTCTTAAGAGCGCAGATTTAAGAAGACAACTTAATGGATCCTTGTGATAAAACTTCAAAACTACATAGTTTCAATCTTCCTTTTGAGCACTGAAACTTCTTGGACCTTTGGCCAAAAAAATCCAACAAACAAATCAATACCAAGAAATGCTTAGGGAAAGAATGTAAACAACAAATAAGGGCCAAAAAATCTTCACATCAAATATATCCTAGTATCAGTTCTGAGTAATTCTTCTCTGGATCCAAAGACCTCGTTATAGTCTTCTATTAAAGTGTTTTCTGACAAAGCCTTTCCATGAACTACCCATTTACACAAGCCACTCTTCTAGAATGAAAACATCCCTTTTGTAAGTTAAACAGCTGTGCAAGTTTGGTTCATCCTAAAGGGAAAAGTCAGACCTCAAATTCCTGCAAGCAGCCAAACTGGACAGTCATATCTCAGAAGTGTTAGCATTTCCCAACTCTGCCAGCAAATGACAGACCAAGCGATGAGAATATAGCCTATCTCTAGGAAGTGACTCACCAAAACATCAACCTATGTTTGTGTTCTCCCTCTAGAAGAGCTCAAAACAATTTGGAGAGAGACTTAATCTTCTGCTGCAATAGAGCAGGATATCAGAGTGTGCTGTGCATTTGTTTCTGTCTGATTTTTTTTTTTTTCTTAAATTATGTTTAGTGTATATGAGTCATCATAGATGTTTCCTTCCTTTTATCTTCCTTAGGGAAAAAAGACAACTTTTAACTATTTGAGTGTCTAAATTGGCAGGATTACTTGAAACTTTTAAAAGACTTTATAGACAAGTATTATTAAGGGAATGTTTCCTTACTGTGTCAGATGACCATGGCACACAATTAATCATTTTTTCAGTCGTATCAGTGTCAAGCCAATAATAAATTCCCTAAATTTCTGATGAAGCACTTTTTTTAGAGATGTGTTTAAGAGAAACGAAATAACAATGAATGCTTCTCTAGCTATGTTATCACTCTTTGCTTGGATAGTTCTGAGTGTTCATAATTCTGACTTTCACACATGCTCCCACTATAGTAAATAATTTTAAACATAACAAGGTTCAATGGATTGTTTTTATTGTTCACAGGAAAAGGTCTCACTGGAAGATTTTGCTGTGCTTATATGACATTATTTCCTAATGAAAAGCAGGTAAACTCTTCTTGCATTCTGTACAGCGTAGTTAAAATAATTTATAACTGCAGATGGGAATTTAATTAGCCCCAAAGTTTAAATTTTCTTTTGTTTCTGAAAATAATTAACTTAACCTTCTTGAGGTGTATATTCTTATATCAAGAGAGGGAGTTTTATTGTACTGCACAAAGCATTAAATCTGAGCATTACTTTGTGTCAAGTGATCAAAGGATTCATAAATTGATAACAATACCAACATTACTCTACCTCTGTAATTAGAGCTCATCAAAATTATGACTTCCCATCCCACAGCATAATAGGTGAATCCTAAAACTAGATGCTAAGGTAGAAAATTCACAAATATATATGTCCTATAAACCCCATTTATTTTCAATGTTATTGTTTTATCAACCCTTACGACAGTAACTTAGCAGCAGGTAATTGTTGAAACAAGTGCAGGACTGTCCAAAGGGGTTGATAGGGTTGCTGCCCCTTCAGAGCACAGCAGGATTAATCACACACACTCCTGGTGGTGGGCTGCTCTATTGAGCAGATGTTTGACCCCCTACTGAAGGGTCTACTATAAAACATAGTGGTATAATCCCTGTTTAGATACTGGGAAGAAAATTAACTTTTAGCTTCTGCAGACTTACAAAGGGCCTCTGTCTCCCACTGATTTCAAACCTGTCTTCTGTAAAAGTCAGATCAACCCCATTGTTTCAGGAGGCACCTTTAAATGAAATGAAAATGCTTGTCTGGCAAGCAGCTGAAACAATCTGGGGTACCTGTAAAAAGAAGGCAGCACAGGGAGGTGGCACTAGCCCTTTTTATTTCAGCAAGTCAGCTTTGGGAAAGGCAACCCCACCTCAGAGATCAAGATGCTGAGCAGAACCAGCCCCTGTTTGAGGCAGAATCCTTGCTGGGGGCTTTTCTGTGCCCCCCCTTGATGCTACCTGCCCTCTGCAGTCCCAGCTGCCTGCCCAACCAGACAAGATGCCCACTGTGGTTCACTGAAGTGCAGGGCAAGCCTCTCTGTCCTTGAAACCCAGATAGGTTTTGCAATCTGTAACTCATGATTTTGATCCTGTTTTTATTAATTTCCTAAATTCCAGATCCAAGCCATGTTCGTGTTTCGTCTCTCTCTTGTGAGTTCAGCTGTTCAGTTCAGAAGCAAGGCGTGGTCCTTTGGAAACTCAACTTTGCAATTAACCATTTGAGGGCATGAAGAATTATGTCACAGCATCACATTTGATTGAAAAGAAATGCAGCCTGTAATAGACAGCTTGTTAGAACAACAAGATTAGTCTTTTTTTTTGTTACATAAAAGGATGCTTTCATGTTGGCCAGGAATACCTCTGTTCATATTGATACAGATCTCATTTTTTGTCGCCTGACTAATGAAAGGAGAAGGAGGCATTTCAGATTTTATTACCACAGTGACTGCTGAAACATGTATTAAATCAGAGATGTGTCAGTGCTGGAATTTTAACAATAATTCTGATGGCTATGGAACCACTACAGATGAGTCAGTCTCTACTCTCTGCTTAACATATGCTTCAAATAAATCCAAAGCAGATGCTGGCTGGCTAAATCCACAGTAAATACCTTCCTAAACCACCTCTTATTAATGATAGATATATATAAATATGGATATATTAATAAGAAACTAAGTTTCTCAGACCAAGAGCTGCTCACCATTGTTACATAATTGTTATCTACAAGATAACATACA
Source organism: Eopsaltria australis (assembly GCA_034509425.1). Lineage (NCBI taxonomy): Eukaryota > Metazoa > Chordata > Aves > Passeriformes > Petroicidae > Eopsaltria > Eopsaltria australis. The sequence continues at coordinate 2,151,147 of JAVTVJ010000280.1, forward strand.
TATTTGTTATCTACAAGATGCCTTGATTCCTGAGCTACTTAAAAAAAATTAATTAATTTAAAGAGAAGGATTATAAATAAACAAACACAGCTGAGAAACTTGTATTTTCCTCTCAAGGTAACAGCAGTTGGAATGTCTTTGGGTGTATATGAGCATATATGCACCCCTCACTCACCTTTCTTAAGCCTAATTTTGGTTTTTGGGAGCAGGACATCACAGTGTCTCACTAACCCCTCCCTACCAAAAGTAGCATAAAACAGAATTTGAAATGCTGAATCACAACACATCTCTGGAAAGGAAACTGAGGAAAGGGGAAGGAAAATGTCACCTTGTAGCAACAGGAAGATGGTATTTAAGTTTATTTGAATTGCTGTTTTTAACCAAATATTTAAACTATGTCCTTTGCCTATTCTTTATCATGTATTTTGCACACAGTAGCTTCTTTGGTTCCTTTTCATGAGAATTAAACTCATGTGAGAAGTGAAAATGACCAAGGCATTTGCATCAGAAATTCACCTACAACTCTTCAAAGGTACAACACCAAAACCTCCCTGTGTCCTACAGTAAAGGAAAAGAAGTCAGAGCAGTGTTGACAAACACAGAAAAGCAGAAGAGGTCATGGAAACTGTGGACATCAGAGACTTCTCCAAGCTACTGGGCACACAGTCACAGGCACAGTAAGTGGCACGTGGCAGCAAATTTGTCTGTGGTGGCAGCAGGAGCTCAGACAGGTCCCAAAATGCTGGTCACTGAGGCAGCAAATCCCTGTTCAGAGCAGCACCAAGCAAAACACACTGGTACATGTACAAACAAGTGATGCCTGTACCCCATCAGCTACTGGGGGAGACATGGAGAGAGGCCAGGCTAAATTTGGGAAGGCAGATGGGCAGCTGTCAGAAGAGATCCTGCTGTAGCTGCTCAGGGCAAATGGAAAGCACTGCTTTGCCCCAACAGACTGGTTAGGATTTTGCTTTAGAATTTGCCTCTTGGCAAACACCAGGGGTAATTATGGTTACCATGGGCTAGTAAACAGCAACTACCCTCAAAAATATAAAGCCTTTTTAAAACCAAGTCTGTGCAGGGAGGAAGCTCCCTTGACTTGCACTGCCATTAGAATTCAGACATTTCTCCTGCCTGCATAATTTGCTACACATTTCCAGTTTAAGTGTCTCATATGAATGTACACTTTTATACAGTTATCATAATAATTTTTAATCATCTGAGATTGATTTAGCCCCGCTTTTTAATATGTGCTTTATATTCTATATCCTTGTAAAGGTTGGTGGCAAATTGCTGCAGTTAGAAAAATATGTTACCATAAATTTTGAGGTAGGGCAAAGAAGAGTCAGAAGCCATTCCATGGTGTTATAAATACTCGCTTTTTTACCTGCTTTGAATATCAAAAAAGAGTAGAACAAGTCATTTTGGTCAAGGGAAAGTTCATGACAACTGAGAGATCTGTAAACATATCAATATGCTTCGCTCTGTTCTGCCCTGATGCCCAAGTAATGTCCAGGCTCGAGTGTTTCACTGACTCAACTAACAATTAAGGGCCTCTCTCTAATGAGGAAGATGGTGAGGTATTACAAGCACCCCAAGAGGGAGCAGATGGTGCAGGAGTCCCCCAGAGCAGTGCCATCAGCCTGGGGTGCATTGACTGAGCTGTACCAAGCAGCCCAAATGCAGTGACCCCTTCCTTGAGGTGTCTGTGTTGCTTCTCCTTCCTGCCCTGTGCAGGGCAAAGACACATCCAGTGCTGCCCACTGGCCTGAGCTACTCCAATGATTTTAGTTCTCTCGAGGGCTGAGTTCAAACTGTGCAATCCTCCAAGTATTTGGTATGCTGAGTGGAAATATTCAACCCTTGTATTCTTTTTTTAAGTGAAAAATCGGGGGAGGGAAAGATTTTATTTTTAATAACATTCTGTCAAACCTAAACACATATGGGAACACAACAGCTTTCCAAAACAAAGTTTTCTTTAGAAAACTGCTCTTGCCTCAAAGGCCTGCACATGGGTAAGAAGACCCTGATAATCACATCAGGGTGGCTGCCTGAGAGGAGGTAAGCCCAGTGTCTGATAGCAATCTAGATCCCACATCCTGGGTGAGTGAGTAACCCAGACACCAAACTGTTAAATCTTCAGGTATAGCTTCCACCTCCCAACAGAAACCTTTTAAATACCCTGGTTTCTTTCTGCTTGGAATAGGAAAGCTTTCTGAGACCATCAGTGTTCCCATTCACCTCTTGTTGAAATGCCCAGGGACCATTAAGAAGCCATAGGACTGAACTGGACATCAAGTTTCTTGGGTTTTTGTTTGGTTTGGTTTTTTGTTCTTTTTAAAATTCTCACAGGACTGTATTGAGAGAACATGACTGCATTTTACAGTCTAGAGACTTTTTAGGGACTGAAGCAGCAGCACAAGAAGAGAGAGTAGAACACTGAGGAGCAAAGAAAGTCCTTCTTTCTCTACTGTTAATATCCTGTGTCTAAACAAAGCAGGAAAAATGTAGGAGTAGCTGGGGAAAAGAGCCAATATAGTTCAAACATTTTGCACTCGCTCAGATTGATGAGCCCTACTTAGTTAACACTTCCAAAAGGTGTTAACCAGCTCCAAGGATAATCATTCTTACCTTCTGAAATGAGAAATGTTCCAGGGCAAATTTCGTTCATCTTCTCCCTTATAGTTCCACAACTTGCTAATTCAGGGTGGAAGCAATGCATACAGCATATTTCTAGCTCTTGTTGATCCATATTGGGAGATAACAGGGACAGGATTTCCAGCTCCATCTTCTGAGAAACGCCTGCTAAAGGAACTATTGAAGTCTTCATGCTAAAAGTAGTACAAGACAGATTTCCAATAACGATTAGAATAATGAAAAAGCGGTAAAATATTTATATAAATAGTTTATAATACAAAACCAGTGTGCCTCTTCTTATTTCCCCTAGTCCTTATCTCCTCAAACAGGGTCTCATGAAAAAAAAAAAGTAAAGGCAGAAAGCAAATGTAACTAAAAACAAAGCAAAGTGATGAGATATTAAAAAAAAGTTGCAATGCATAAATAACAATTTATAGGCATATTCAAATGTTCACATTCTTCTAGTGCTGTTGTTACTAGAAAACTCCTTTACTAAAGGAAGAGCTCCCCACAAAAGTGAAAAACCATTTTCCCTGGAACATAAATGTGCAGGTAATATTTTAACTAATGGAATATGCTGTAATTGTGCAAACCCACCCATAAACTAAATGCTTAAAATTATAGATAATTTAGCAAGCTCATAAGAAGGCAGCCAGCTGAACTTCTGCTTCTTATTTCCAAAACATAGGATGCAATATGATGGAACTATCTGTAAATTCTCCGGGGTTTCATACAGAAAGAATCAGGATTCATGAAGGGATATTTTAAACATGCTAATGTAATCTTTGGGTATTCTATAGGAAGATATTTTACAGGGGTTCTTAGACTAGCAGTATGATGCACAAAATTGCCATCATATCAGGATCATTCATTTGAACAAGAATCCTTCACCTCTTTCTGAGTTTAATTCTATTTCTTTCCTCCACAACAGAGTGGATGAAAATTTGTAGTCTATTCTGATCATGTTATAAGATATCCATACTTTCTGATGATGCAGATTTATGTGTGCAATGTGTTTGTACATATATATAAATTAATAGGTGTGTATGTATGTACAATTGCATTTCTGTGTGTGTATACATGTATTTGTGCTTTTCTCTTCAGTTTAAGTGAAGTGCAAACTGAAGAAGTTGGTAAGTCAAAGCACTGCACAATCACATACAGTTTTCTTGCTGCTGCCAGGACAACACAGCCACAGCTGGCGCTGTTTCTGTTTGGGACCCAGCACTTACAGGTCTGTGTGATGCATGACTGAGGCCTGAGAACTCACATCCATGCCCTCAGTCAGGGCTCCAAACCCATCTGCTCACCCTCTGCCTTTTGGCCTGCTGGGCAGTGGCAGGTGTTATGCAAAGGCTGCTGCTTTGCTCATCTCTGAAAGAAACTACAAAAGAATCACAGTAAGAGGAGAGATTTTATGAATCTGGACTGTTCAGTGACCACAATACTTTTTACATACCTTAAAAGAGGCAATTTAACTCCCTAGGCAGTACAGAGTTAGTAATATTTTAATGGGATCATCCACAAAAGTATTAGGTATTTCTAAAATGTTTGGACGATATATCACCATCACCCTCCTCCCAAACTGTAATTGAAAGACAACTTTCCACATGAGCCTAAATCAGCAAGTTTCTGTAAACGGCTTATGGCCCATACAAAACACAAAAATAACACAGTCTACACAGTGAGCATCATAGTTCAGTGAATTTTTTTGACACAGCTTGGGAGGGTTGTGGTCTAATTCAGCTTATGCTTGGACCTAGTCCACGAAGAACATGGTACATGGCAACTGTCAAATTTTACAGTATTAGGCTCACTGTAAAAAGAGCTGTGGGCTAGCACTGTACAGTCCTGCTGCTTCTTATTGGGACCAAACCCACAATTTTTGGCCTTAATTTACCCTGTAGCGTCCAATCAGATCCTCTGTGTCAACCCTACAACATTTTGAGCATTATGTCTATTTGTCTGAGACCACCTTTTGTTGCCTGGACCACATCTGGATCTGTGAAGGAATGCTTTGCACTATGAGATAGAGGTTTAGGGTCCAGAGTCAAGCCGTAACAATACAAGTGTCACTGTCACAGAGCTGTTTTATTTTCTGCCTTTTTTTTTTTTTGACTGAATTTTACACTCACTGGCAAAAGGGTTAATGAAAATGACAGCTGCCAGACTGAAATATTTGCTATTGTGCCATGATGATAAGCACTGCAGTCAGTCATTTCACCACGACCACAGTCAGCCCTAGGGACTGCATTTATCAGGATCCAGAAAGGAGCATCTTAAAATGTAGCAGCCACAAGACTAGTTTTGACAAATGCATATATAAAGTACTCAGTCTGCAAAGATGGACCACTCATTCCAACACCAAGCAGCTGAGACAATAGAGCACATACTTCTTTTCATATATTTGTTTCTTATTTCAGGATGGGAGGTCTCCTTACACTGATACTTGCAGTGCCCATCCAGACACCATCACTATTCTAGAGGAATTACCTATAAACTCTGCACCTTGCACATGCATTTAAATGAGAGCTACTAAGGCTCACAGCACAGCACCAGTTGTGATTGTTCTTGTTGACATAAATGCCAAAATCTTAATTTCCGGAATTATCTGCCTCAGTCGTGGTTCCTGCTCCAAATGAAGGACTGACATCGATTACCCAAGTGCCCATCCTCCTTCTTATCAACAGAGTCTTGTGCTGCAGATGGTGTGAATGGCCTGGCATTTGTAAAATCCAGTATATGACTCTGAACGACTGCCAAGGCAGAACACAGCTCCAATAAAAGGTACAGTGGCAGAGCTCTCTGGAGGTCTTTGCCCACTTACAGCATGTCTGACCTCAGACAGGGCTGTCAGCTCCCCACTTCTACAGGAGCTGTGCATGCAAGTCTTTGTACATTATTCCTTGAGTAACTTGGAAAGTCCAGACAGACTGCCTGAAAATAGGATTCCAGATGGAGAATCAGGCACATGGCCTGAAACAAGCATTAACTTGATACAGCCTTCATTTTCTCAAAGTGCTTTGGAACAATTTCTTGAGCAAAAAAGTACAGCAATTGCTATCAAGGTAACATCACAATTGCTATTTCATTTTAATTTGTCAGTAGCTTACTCCTTCAGATATTTAGAACTTTTGAGTATACTCAACTAACAGTTTTCTGTGAGACACAAATCACAGTGCTTGGCACAACAAAGCCCAAGGCAATTTCCCTGACACTGATCACCTTTCTGAAAATATAGGAGTTAAATTAAAAGGGTGAAATAATCCTGAGAGCCTCCAAGTTACCCATATCCATTTGCAAGGCTCAGTACTGCAAATTCTATTTTCCTTCAGGTATTCACATATTTTCCTGAACACAAAGTTGAATGTGCTGCACAGCTCATAAAATCTATTAAACACCAGAGTCTTTAAAGAAGGGAGGAGTAATCTAATTGCACCCTTCTCCCTTTTGACATATCTTCATCAGCACCAAATTCCCAGACATAAATTGTGAGACCTGTACTGTGGGTATGCTCTTCAGTGGCCAAGTCTCAGTCACTCTTGGCTGAATCTCATGACAGTTAGGAATAGTCAGTACAGAGCAAGTATTGATAACACAATAGAAAGGGAAAAGTACAGCACATACAGAGACTTCGTAGCTACTGTCATCAATAGTCATTGGTAAGGCTCAGGAAAAACTCAGAAGAATGAGAGGGAAAAAAAAGTATGTTACTGTTCCCAGCACTACTTTTTCTTATATGTAATGCTGGGAAGCTCACTTCAAAGCATTTCTGTAGGACGGGCATCAAAAAAAACTTCCACAATATGTGGAAAGCTTCAAACTACAAAATATAGACATACCTTAAAAAGCAATATTCCCCCTACCACGAAAGATGCTAAAGAATACATGCATTTCTTCCAAATTATTTTTTTGAGGTACACAGGTATACAAAATAGGATCTTACTCTCTGGAAATTAATTTTTCGGGATAAATTAACATGTACTGGTCACAATGTTTTTATTGATTTTAAATAGCAGTAAGAACTCTCTCTTTGTTTAAATTTGAAAAGAAAGAGTTTTTAGTGATCCTGACAGGACAGCATCATTCCAATTTTGGTTTGTGTTCTGCTACATTAGCCTCCACACTCATCAGAGTTCTGTGGGCTTAGTTCCTGGTTATATTTCAGTGATATATTCCCGACTAACAAGCTTTAAGCAGAAGCAATAGGTTCTCCAATTAAAAAAAAAAAAAAATAGTATATTTGAAGAGAGAGACAACAGCAGGACAGCCAACGTATGGGCAACATAATGCATTTAACAGTTACAGTACTTAGCATAAATGATATTGTTGACTGATAACAAATAGACCATGCTCTAATTGATAGAACAGATAAAACCACTCTTCTGTCAAATTAAACTTTGGCAAATGAGTCCATCAGCCATTTTAAAATACAGTTTAGGAAGATTAAGGTTCATGTTCCAGATGGCCCAAAAATAACCACTAAAAGCTTCCAGCAATGCTTGAATTAAGAAGCCACTATATACATCACAAATTTGACATACTATGAATTAAGCACACAATGATGGGGAAAGGAAAAATGAGGACATGAAAACAGAATTGGGAATGTTCCTTTGGCTTTAGATATCTAATTTAGACACACAAAATATAAGGATGATTCCCCATAGCATCTTTTATTATCAGGAACACAGGAATCAGTCCTAGCACTTTCTGTTTTCTGGGGGAATCCGTTCTGTGTTCTCTTCAAGATCCCATCTGGTCTGGCAGCTTCATCTAACACTTAAATGTGAACAGCACAAATGATCCCCTAAGACTTACAAGAACCATCCCTAAAAATGATCGTTTCAGATCACAAAATGTGTAACTGGTGGCTATTAAGGGGATTTAAACAAATAGACTTGTTATGGCATCCCATTACTCAGCTTTGCATTACTTGAGAAGGGGACACTAAATCCCCAAGGAAATTTTTTTTTTTATTTCCTCAAATAACTTTCTATTACAAGCAGTTTTACAAGTTTTCTATTCCAATTGATGAACCAAAGCTCTTCATTTTTGCCCCGATTAGCTCAGTTGCCACAGATCTAATATTCAGATATACAAGGAGAGAGAGAAATTAGGTGTTTGTATTTTATAAAACTACAGAGATAGAAAAAACAAGAGCAACAATTTAGTATGCCCTACTATAAACTACAAAATATACCCAGCAGAATAGAAAGATAAGTACACAAATGAAATAGGACTCGCATTTCTACAGTTGTGGTATGAAGCAATCACCAGGGATAAAGATTAATGCCTAAAGAGCAGGTACAAACTTTACCCTGAGCTACATCCCTGATACATTTTTCTGCAAGCCCACACCTGATGGTAGCCCATATTATGGTTCAAAAGCCAGGTATCAGAGATCTTACTCCATCTGGACCAAGACTTCTTTATTTGCACAGATAATTATCAAGTCTCCCCAAGGCCTGAGTAAAACAATGGCAGCTGGTCAGGAAATACACTCTTTCAAACTTAAACAAACAACACAACTTCTCCCTAGAAGAAAAATAAATGAGGAAAAGCAACCAGAAAATTATCAAAAGAGAGACATACTACATTTTGTAAACATTGAATAGTAATTTGGAGAGTATTTAAAAATAATATTCTCATATTTTTAGAAAAGCTTGGGTAAAGAACTGTCATTAAAGAAGTATTTTAAACAGCCATACTAAGGGGAGAGAGAAAAAGAAAGAGAAATAATCCAATGAGGAACAGAGGAGGAAATGACAGTAGTCTTAAAAATAAAGTCCCCTTCCAATATACGAGAAGGAAAAGACAGCTAGGGAAGATATTAGTCACAAACAGCTCCTAGGAGGGAGCCAGGGATTCACAAAAATTCATCTTTGTACAGGAAGAAGACAAAAAACAAGCTGAGAAACTCAAGCATAGTAACTGCTAAATTAGAAAAATATTTATTCATGTGTCTGGTCTGAATGAAAAAAGGGATGAAACAGCAAGTGAAGACAAAGCACCAAACCACAGACATTTCTGACTGTGTAAAGCCTGCAACATAACATTCATTTGTTATCATGAAGTCCAGAATAACTTAGTAAGAATATGAAAGCTTTACCACAAAACCTGATAGACATTTTAGGGTACAGCACAAACACAAACAGGATTTTATCTGGTCACATTGTCATACTTTTGGTTCAGACTTCCTGAGGAGTCAAACCAGCATGTTTTAACAAGTTGGTATATTTAAATAGTTCTAATTTGGAGATCATGCTGTAGATTACGGTGACACAAATGCTGAAGTGACCTGGGAGACAGAGTGAAGTGACCAGAGACCTCAGAGCTGACACAGGTGTGCCTGTGGGATCAGCTCTTCATAACTTCTCTTTTGTACAGGTATGAATGACACAGCAAAGAGCAATTTGTTAGTGAATCACATGATTTGTTTCTTTAACAAAAACTAAAATACTGTTTCCCTGTTCATGAGCATCCTGCTAAACAACACCACACTGGCCAAGCTCCTCCCTTTAGCTCTATCACTGATAAGACTTTCAGACTGAGGAAGAATATGAGCATACAGGAAATGTAAAAAGCTGAAACCACCCAGTTTTCAAGGTAAGAGATATTTTTTGCCATGCTGTTAAATAGCATTCAGAACGTAGAGACTGAAAAAACAAAATTGTTCCAAAACTTTGCTCAAATTAACAAGTGATTTTTCTACTGCTTCCTTGTGCAAAGCATTCAGGGAAAATAAGCCTTCCACCACACTACTAAGCAAGGTGCTGCATTTCTTATTTCTCATGGTTCTATTTCTTGTGCTTTGAATATTGCATTAGACAGCTGACAGATAACCAGCAGTCAAATGGACTGTGCTGTGTTTTGAAAAGCTTTTATGCTACCACCAGAAAAAAAATCATATTTTAAGGAAGGCAACCACAAAGGCACTCATAAAAGTATAAATAGATGAGAACAGCATGCAAAAAAAAGACTTAAAGCCCCCCAAATAGTTGTCCTAAGAACAAGAGAAGTAGGCATGTTTCCTTTGTGAGGCATTACAGAATTTTCCTGTGACAAAATTTTAAATAATTAAAATTAAAGAATTTTCCTTTCTTTCCTTTCAGAAGATCAAGGATGACACCATAAAAAGAACAGCAGTGGAATTTAAATCTAAAGAGAAAGAGAACACTGCTTCCAGCTATTCACACTCATAATCTGTGAAATTTATGGCCTGAGAAGACAGCACTGAAATTAGCCATTCCTTCTTTAAATTGAGCCCAGGGTTCTAGGGCCTATGTAACAACTTTATGTATTTTAATATTAAAATACAGGCAATCAAAAACTGTAGATGAAGACATCACAGGAGCAAAAGTTTTAAGACTTATTTTCTTCCTTGATTTATATGATTAATCTTCGGCAAAACCAACTCTGGTCACAAGTGAAAGATATTTTCTTTTTTATGCAAACTTCTTTTTTTTTCTCTACTGTGACATTTTATTCCTACATTTTGCTGTTTACAACAACAATAAACCAAAGACAAAAAAAAAAAAAAAAAAAAAAAAAAAATCCACAAGCTCAATAGAGATAAAATGAAAAGGTATTAAACCTTTGCATGTCACAACTGAAATACAAATAGTTCTATGACCTAGAGCATCATAGCTGGGAAGCAGAATGACCATTTTCACAGGGCACTGACAAACTGCTTTTGTCAAGGCTGTTGAATCCAGATAGGTTTGAAAGAAGAAATTAATTCAGTCTGATGACAAAAGGATGAAGCAATTTCCTAGCTCTGCACAGCCTATTATTGCTAAATTTTGACTGAATTCTCAGTTGCAATGTAAAAAATATAAGCAAAACCCCATTGCTATCACAGCTGCCAATTAAAATTTCAGAAATCAGACGTTTCTGCTTAGTTTCAAACACAATCTGTATATCCATAATAAGCAGTACTTGTAATGGATTTTTCTTAAATATGTAGTGGAAGACAGGGGAAATATGAGACTTGGGCAGGTTTTAATGAAAAATCTTAATGAAGAAACCATAGCTGTACTCTCACCTCAGTCAGAAGCAAGAGATATTGAAGTTACCAGGTCATGGAAGAGAAAAAGTATAAGTAAAGAAAGAACACAGAAAGAAAAGGGGTGAGCTGAAACTTTACTAGCAGTTTTCAAGTAAGACTGTGACTGAATTAAACAAAGAGAAAAAAAGAAAGCTCAGCAAAATTGTGGATCACTCCATCCCAAGATGCCATGGAGTTTTGCTCTTCCACATCGGACTGGAAGATGTTTGGCCAGCACAGACTCATTGAGGGAAAACACAAGAACAGTGAACATAAAATCCACACCCAGAAATGACAGCCCCAGCTCTTTACTCTATGTATTAATAAGAGATAATTGTTGTATACTCCACGTGGTATGTGTGTGATTTTGTCTTGGCACAGCAGAAAATGCCTTCACAGGAGTGACCTCAGGAGCTGAGTGTTACAGCAAATGGGGTAGGAAGCTGCATATAGTTAGGAAATTAAATCAGTTTTTTATCTTCAACACCTGCCTAAGAAGTTTCTTTTGTATTCTGCTCTTGATTCTAGGTGCTTTGTACAAACAGCATCAGGACAGTGGTCCCAGCTTGTGAAAGGTGGTGTTGAGCTTGCTGCCAAGGACATTTGCATACAAGTACATGTACATTTAGCAAATAGTTTTACTCCAGCTTGGTTGATTATTATCAAAAACTGTAATGAGATTCCTCCTTACTGCACCCCCCCTCCAAAAAAGAAGCTGTCTATTAAAAATGAAAAAAAAAATCACCACGTGAAAAAAACTATAAACCTTAGTGAGTCATATAGTTCCTAGAATTAAGAAACATCAATAGCTCAAGAATTCTAGTTTTCCTGATGGTTGGATACTGAATGAGTAGAAGATGAGGGAGAAAATGATCAACCTTTAGACCACTTCTAAAAAATGTTCCCCAAAAACATAGTATGGAGAGTATCCTTTTGCCTCTTAAGGCCTTGCTGACTTGCTCCACAGTTGGATTCTGTATCTGAACTTGCTATTTCTGAGAAAAGAAAATAAAAAAAAAGGTCAGGTATGCCAACATATATGTTTTGCAAAATGTTATCTAGTCACAAAGTTGTCATTTGCAGCAGGGTGTTTTCTAACACCATCCTAGTAGTGACAATGAAATTCAGCAATAAATGAACTAACAAACACCTGCAGATCTGGAGACCTTCCAAGGAATAAGGCAGAGAAAACAAATCTCACAAGCCCTAAGAATTCAAGGTTTGGGAGTAGTTGTAACTTTCTCGCCTTGTGGTAAAACACCTAAAGACAGATATTGCTCTTCTATTCAGGGCTCACTACCTCAGGAAGACAGTCAGGGTCTCATGAAAGCCACTTCAGCCTTGGACTGACCTTGACCCCACAGTGGCACTCATGGATCCTTGTGATGCCTTTTGCTCCCACATGAACATCTACAAATATCTGAGAAATAATATGGTGTAGTTTGACACCAAATAACACAAGAAGAATGTCCACTATTTTGCCTAAACAATTTTCTTGTTTCATCTGAGGGTGATCAGACCTTCCAGGCCTTGTGTTTGGGACTGGGGAGGATTGGTTTTGTTTTGGTCAGGAATGGGAGTCAAAGAGTGTTATTGTTTCCCTGTTTTCTAGGTCAGGCAAACAAGCACTGCAATTGCTGTGGTTAACTGCTGTCTCAAGCTGGTTTATTTTAGATATGCCAAGAAAGCAGGGCAGTCCCACGTAATCAAGCAAAGAAACTGGGAGTCCTTCTTTGGACCAAACTCATTGCAAACTTCACATCTCCTGACTGGTTAAAGAAAGCTCTCAGAACTCTCGTGTCTCCTCTCTATCTCCAGCATGCTGACATCCTTAGCTTTTCTCAACTGGGCCCCTCTGCAAGTCCTTTAGTGAGAAGGCAGCTCCAAAGGTTTCTTGGGTTGGCTTTTTTTTTCAAAAGATCAAGCCCAGCTGCTCTCGCAGGACACTAGGGAACCCTTTTCCTTTGCTACAGTGTTCAAGTTTGCCAATTCATAAGGCTAAAGCAGAAAAAACTTCTACTTTAGAAAGCCATAGCTGTTGCCACAGCACTTCTCATTAAAACATACTTTGTATGTAGAAATCCTAAAAAAAAAATCTGAACTTCCCTGGTAAAACAAATTACCTGGTTTCTGTTCATCAGAAACCCTGTGACAGGGTCTGTATTAACAGGATCCTGTGGGCTGGAAAACAGCCCTCACAAAAATTAAAGAGAGAAGCTTTACAGTCAGCAACTGATTCAGCAACTTCAGGTACTTAATTTCATCCAAGAAATGCACATTTCCATCATTGCCAATTTCACAGAAGACAAAAAGTTAAAACCAAACAAATTAATCTCTGGTCCTTTATGCAACAAAATAAAACTCTCAGAAATTAGCTAAACAGGAAGGTATAGTGTATCGTGGAAGCAGTCTTCTGAAGCAAAAGAGTAAAGAATGTTGGAAACATTCATGAAAAAAGGGACAATAGCACTAGAAAGATTTATTGCAGTCCGAATACTGAGAAGCATACATGACCCCAATAAGAGTTTTCTATTATCAATTTTTGTCATTCAAGTGTTTCAGACTTCTTCACAATAGAATTTTCCAAGTTCTACAGTTGACATGACAAGTAGCTTTGCAGGTGTTGACATAACACCTGGTTATTCTATAACTTCTTTTTCTCCTCTAAACACATCCTTTCAAGTAAGTGCTGTCTTCAGAAAAAGAGCAAAACAGTTCTCCTTTCAGAAAGAGAGGAAGCAGTTACCCTTGAGATACTTCTCAAATATAGCTGGGGTTCTTGGACTCCACAGGGATGCACTTAGGGTAATGAGTTCTGCTGGGAAATACAGACATTTTAATGGCCCCAGAAAGGCTTTGCAAGTTCATGCTGGCTTTTATGCAGGCAGATTATATGTTTTTATTTTATAGTGGTTTTACTGTAGTTCTTCAGCAGGGAACGCCCTTCCCCACCATCCAGCATGTTTGTGTACCCATGCTTGAACTACATTTCCAAATTGGTGTGATATTAGTTGCCACAGGACTACTGAATTGATGCTATGGGAAATTAAGTGACTGGAAAACTAAACAACCTGTTCACTAATTTTTACTGTTGTGGCTTATCTAAACTGCTTAATGTATCACAAATAATAGTTTCCCACCAGAGAACATAAAGCATTCCACATGCCAAAGAATTTAGGTTTAAAAAGGAAAAAAAAAATCAGATACATCAGCTATGCCTAAGATTTCCAGTCACTGGCCCTTGAATGTTAAGACTGCAACAGAATGCATTCACCTCAAATGTTGGTGATTGTCAGAATTTACAAGCTTGCACCTTTATTGTTTTCTCTGCAGACATCCTGACTGAGATTGATTTAACTGTGCTGAGCTCCCAGCTGTGACAACTGCCTGTTCCACTGTCACCTGCTAATAACAGTCGTATATTTAGCTGCATCCCCTAACTGCCTACTGGTGGTAGATGTCTAATAAGTTATTCAGCCTGGATTTAGGCAAGACATCAGAGATTTTGTGTCCTAATAACATTCCCTTAAGCCATCCACCTTCTTTGCCTTTTAAGTTGTTTACTAACGAAGATAAATGAGCTTGCCTAGGCAGGACAATGACAGTAGTTGGCAGATACATTGCTCACACAGCTGACCCTATTCAATTTTAAAACAAAATAAATCTATGCTGTTTTGTTTTACGTATGACTTATTAAATTACTGATATGGAACTTGTCTGCCCCAGATTGCAGGGCACCGCTAATGCATTGAGCTGCAGACACTACATAGCCTTAAAAAGAACCAAAGAAAAAAGGTTTACATCAAAATTAACATGAAAAAGAGACAGGTTCAGATGGAATGAGAGATAAGGGGCAAAAATACAAAAAAAGTCTTGTCTAATTGCTTTCTGGGAACCCAATATGCTATCAACTGCCATGATTTACAAAGCAGCTGATGACTGGGAAAGACAGCTATGACACATTAAAGCTATTCATTCAGAAGGTGGAATCACAAAGCTTCAGAAATTGCTGTATCCAAAGAGTTTTTGTGGAACCTTGTCGTGGTTTTAGTTTGCTTATTCAGGTTTGTGGCTAAATGCCAGCACACTTACCTAAATTTACTTGATTGCTTGTTGTGAGATAAGGATTAGGAGTAGGCAAAGCAGACTCAAACTTTATAAAGTACAAAGAAGTTTTATTAATATATCTAAGACAAAGGGAAAAGAGAAAAAGAACTCAAGAAAAAAAAAAATAACAGAACAAACTCTCCAGACCACCCCTCCTTCCCCACATCTCCATTTCATTCTCTCTGACAACATACAAAAGACAACACTTTGACTTCCAGTCAGTTTACCACCTCAGAAACAGCTCTTGTTCTAGTTCATTTAGGGAGAGAAGTTTCTTTTGCTTACACCATGGATCTTCTGTAAGAAAAATACAGTTTTTATGGGTCTTCTGCCTCACCATTAGCCGCCGCCCGGAGCAAAGTCCAGCTTAATGGTGGATCTCTCTCACACCAGTAGCCTTCCCACAGCCACTCTGGTGGGTTATGAACAGTCCACAGGGTACCTGTTTTAAGGATGCCCAGTTCAATTGCAGCAACAAAGAAAAATCCTTTCTTCTGTGCTTAGCAACACAGGTTCTCCTGACAGCTCAGGTTCTCTAGCATTCTCCCCAGGACCAGGGCTCTGAGTCACAGCCTCTCCTTTCTCTTAGTTCTAGTTTCTCATTAGGCTGTACTTTTTCAACACTTACTTGTCTGTACTTAGGTATTTCAGTTCATTGGCTGCAATAAGAACCTCACATCCCCCTTTGGACTATATCTTCATATATTACAGAGAATTTATTAGCTCAGTCCCCAACCATGGTTCTCCAAAAGAGTTTCCAGCTTCACTCCTGAAGCAACTTCCCATGCACCTCCCTCTAGGTATCAGTTCTGCTTTCTTCACTGACTGTAAAGTCTCTGCGCTGCACTATGTAGATGTCTTCACTCGTTCCTCTCTCTGCGAGGAAGGATGGGTGTCTGTGAGTTTAGTCCAGGCATGGACAGAGTTAATCTCTGTCTCTCTCTCTCTCCAGCAGTGTGAGGATCACGTGCTCTTTGCCGGGCTGCTTGAACAGGTCCGAGCTGGATGCCAGACGCTCTCAAGAGTCTCTGCCCGGCTCTGCGGAGCTGGCTCGGCCTGGTAGGGCCATCTGGGCCCGGGATGACAGGGCAGGGCCTGGCCCGAGCTGGATGGAGTCCGGCCCGGTCTTTGCCTGGCCCAGCTCTCCCTCTTGTGTAGCTGACACACCGGCTGAGCTGGATTTGCTGAAAATTCCAATCGTTTCCTCCCCCATGCCTGCCCGGCTGCAGCGGCACGGCTGCCGTAAAACCTCCCTTCCCCCCCCATCCCTCCTTTGGAAAGGGGGGGAGGGGGGGGGGAAGCGCTTGGGCCTCACCAGTGAGAGAAGCAGGAGCTGCTCCTCTCTACACAGCAGCAGCAGGTCCAAAAAGGAAGAGCGTCAGAGAGTCTCTGCTTATATATGGTTTTTTCCTTGAAGGCGGACCAACTTTTTAATTGGTTTACCTACCTATCAATTCTTAAAACTACTTGATTATTGGCTCTCTCTCTCGCAGGAAGGAAGTTGTATCCCTTCCTGCATTCTTACAGCACAGATCACTTCCTAGATTTTGACCCCTCTGGCCTAACCCAGGACAAACCTCCATAACTAGATGCACTTAGAAACATCTTGTGAAAACATTATAGTGGTTGCTGGTTAGAAAAAGACTAATAAAAACTATTAGTTTGAGGATAAACATTTTTCAACTTGAATTAGGAATTCAGGAAATCATAGAGCCATGTAATAGAAAGGCTTGTGTTTGAAGAGACCTTAAAGTCATCTCGTTCCCAATTTCCTGTCACAGGCAGGGATGCCACCCACTAGACCACGTTGCTCAGGGCCTCATTCAATCCGGTCTTGAATGTTTCCAGGAATGTTTCTTGAATGTTAGCAGGAATTTCTCTGGGCAACTTATTCCACTTTTTCACCTCCCTTACAGTTCAGAGTTTCTTCTTAATATCTATTATAAATCTTGTCTTTAAGTTTAAAACCATTCCCTCTTGTCCTATCACTGTCTGCCCATAAAAAAATAATTGCTTTCACTCCTTTTTTGTAAAAGCTCTTTAAGTACCAAAAGGCTGCTCTAAACTCATCCCGGAACATTCCCTTCTCCATGGCTGAACAGTCACAACTTCCTCAGCCTGTCTTCATGGGAGAGATATTCCAGCCCTCTCATCATCTTCATGGCCCTCCTCTGGACTTTCTCCAGCAGCTCCATGTCCTTCCTGTGCTGGAGACCCCAGAGCTGGATGCAGTTCTCCAGGTGAGGTCTCATGAGGACAGAGCAGAGGGGCAGAATCCTCTCCCTTGCCCTGCTGTGCACGGGGCTTTGGATGCAGCCCAGGATGTGTCTGGCCCTCTGGGTTTCAAGGGCACATTGTAGGCTCAGGTCCAGCTTTTCATCTATTAGAACCCCAAAGTTCTCCTCTGCAGGGCTGCTCTCAAATGAGTTCATCTCTCAGTCTGGTCCTGTGTCTGGGATTGCCCTGACCCAGGTGCAGTACCCTGCACTTGAACTTGTAGAACTTCATAAGAGCCTTGGCTCTGTTTGTTCTTTGTTGTGAAAGGTGCAACATGCTGCTCTTAGGGTCATCAGAAAGAGACCTTGCAAACTTATATGCAACCACAGTTCTAACCCAATTCATGGAGATCTGACAAATAATAATTAGTATGAGCTTGCAAAACAAGCCTAAAACTATTTAACATTTAATTTCCAGACGGGTGTGGACATTTGGTCCAATTTTTATCACCATAGACCTTGTGCCTTTCTTTACAGCAGATCTAAACAGAGAAGGTCAGAATACACTCAGGAAAGGTCTATATGACACAAAGATTCACTCAGGAAAAACTGTGCAAAATAACAAAGTGAAAAGAAGTCTAACCAGAAAACCCTTGAAAAATAACAGCATCCAGGCCACACAAAGGCACAAAACATGGGCTTTGCTGAATTCTTTGGGATTTTTTATACATTTCCAATAAAAACCAATGAATGCCATTGTTTCTTGCATTGTAAGAGAATGTTCTGTAATAATGAAATTAGAGAGACTAAGAAATAAAACATCTATTGCTCAATCTTTCAAGTAACAATTATTTACTCCCTTTTATACCAGCTAAGAAGCATGAACCATCCCATTTGCATGGCTGCAATAACTCAGTTTTTGCCTGGCATCTCCTTAACAGGAAACAAAATGGCATCCAGGCAGAAAACAATATGTGGAAAATAAAACACATTACTTGTAATAATTTTAAAAATTATGTTCTACATGTGTTTGGCCAGGTCAGCAAGCAGCCAGACTCAGTGAAAATTTCCTCTTTCCATATAAGCAAAAGGATATTTCATTCTTTAGTCTTCAGATATTTGCTTGATTGTTTGAGGATTTTTTCATTAAGTAAGCCCTAGTTACACACATAAGGTTCTGCTCCAGACTTCCCATACTCCCCAAATTTATTCCCTCTCCTGGGATTTCATTGTGTGTACAGACACTCTGATGCGTGAAATCATCTCCATTGTTCTTCATATTCTGCTAGCAGGAATACAGAATGTTTATAAGTAACTAACATATTGCATGGATAAAATGCAAAACACCATATCAGTCAGAAAAGTACTTTAATATGGCCTGCAGTGCTAATCCAGTGATTGCTCCCATCTTGACCCCTACCAGTCTCAGGGCAGCTTCTTAAAGCAGCACTTGAATAACACTGTAGGTACAACATAACAACAGAATTTTGTGCTGGACAAGTCTGAATAAAGTCGGGGAAGTGCCAAGACACTCAGCAGTTTCTCCATTTCCTAACAGCAAAAACGTGACTAATTTTCTTAATCTCAGTTTCCCATTGTCTGCCCTTACATGTACATTACAAAAAAACATGTAGAGAGGTCCCAGATGCTTGTGCTAAAAGCAACTATGAAAGTTGAAGTACTCAGTTTTTACAGGACAAGATGAGACAGTTGGACAACTTCAGACTGGAGAAAGACAATGAATTCTGCTGCTCGAGTGACCAGAGAGTCGGGGCTCGAGCATACCCTGGGGCTCTAAGCTAAAATCACAGCTGAAATCTTCAATGTGACCTCAGTGACAGTCACACAAAACATAAAAGTCTAAAAGGTTCCTAGCTTGCAACCAGAACCTAGCTAAAATCACAGGGACAGGAGTTGAGCATGAACACAAGGCTCAAGATCCAAAACATAATGGAAAGATGTTTTTTCCACATGTAATGATCAAGTAAAACATTATTTAGCTACACCATGTTGTGCTCAATTAAAAGAGAATTTTTTTTTTAAGAAGATGGAGAATTTTTAAAATGTGGTTGCATGTTTTTAAGCAAAAAATGGAGTGAATCCCAGACCCCCTCTTCTGCTCACTTACCTCCAATGTCTTAGGAGATGATCATTAGCAAGAAGACAATTCCCTTACCTCCTTCTGAGGTAGCAGTCAATTCTAAGGCACTATCTTAAATCTAATTAAATACCAGTCCAAGAAATACTGATATTCTAGCACAAGACATAGTCAAGCAGAAGCTAAAATGTTTAAAACTGTAGAGATGGAACACTTTTGATTCAGCTTTTAGTAGCTGTCTCATGCAATTGCTGCATGTTTACACCAATCTCCTTACTATTAGATTTCACTAGCCTATGTCCTAACTAAATGCTACCTGCTATAACACTTGATTGCAAAAAACATTTTTTTTTACAAATGGGGGCATAGATCCATGAGCAGATCTATTATCATATTCAATTTAAGTTTCTTTACACATTCACGCTATTTCTGAAATAAGGCTGAATTTTCCATCTCATCCACCAACATCATGCCCAGTGGGAATCAGTAATGTTACTTCAAGCTGTCTTAGTGAAAAAAGGGGCTCACTCGTGCTGTTTCATTTCAGATTCATTACAAAGGCCAGTCTGAGCAGAAAAAAAAAAACATTCACAGCCATTTGGGTACAGGAAACTGCTCTCAGCTTTGTATATGTGCAGACAAAGGTGTCAAGCAGGGTTTTAAGAAACAAATAAGGAAAACTATAATGATTATGCTACCAGGATTTCCAGACAACTCTAATTCCTACACTTCCACATTTTTTTTCCCAATTTTCACTCTCTCTGTATTTATTATTCTGTCAATAGCATCATCCTCAGAAGCTGCCCTGCCCATCAAGCAAAATATTAAGATAGACATGATGGTATGAACACACTGAATCATGAGCCTTTACTCAGTAAATGGTCCAACTGGCTTAGCAGGAATAAAAAACAATTGTGTGGAATACAGAGAAGACAGATGATGACAGGAAAGACAGAAAGAGAAATCAAGCCTTCTGCTTAAGAACTGCTTGATAGCAACTCAATTTTTAATCAATAACTTCGCTTTTGTGGCTAATATAAAGTTTAAATGAACTTCAGACAAAGCTAAATAGATTTTTCTTAATTGGCATCCAAATTACGTTCTCTGTCTTCTGCATCCTTTTAGAAGCTAACAGCTGTGTGTCTCTGTGGCAGCCTTACTGGGAACATCACTGTTCTGTTTTTCCATGAGTGCTAACTAGTACCCTTCCAAGATCCACTTATATTACTTCACAGTTTTAAACCATTCCCACATTACAGCCCCAAATAATAAAACAAGTAATCTTCACTCATGGAAGCTCTGCTATCTTAAAGAAAGTGGCCATAAATGTTACTCTGATAAGCTGAGTTTTGTGGGAAAAATTACATAGGAAAAAAGTTGGCCTAACTAAAAATGAACTGTATAAGAGAAGAAATGAATTTTTTTTTCTGACACTGCTGAACTGCATTTTATCTTTCTGAAAGACACAGCCTAATAGAATATCTTGCTTTGTTTACAGAATATATTTGATATATTCATTTCTTACATACATCATAGCAGGGATGTCTTCTGCACATTAAACAATTCCCCATGCAGGAAGACTCCCTGCATTTGCCTGGTAGAGAACAAGCAATATAAATGATACCTTAAAATATAAATTACATTTATCCCCAGTTGAGACCTGTAGTTCAAATACACTATTTAAAATTTAATTTTTAACTGATTTGTGGAGATACAATAGTCAGTACCCAGAATGAAGACTGTTTGTCAAAATGAAGCCTAAGCAGTGATGGAGTTCTCTGTGTGATTCCCATTTGTTCTGAAAATCCCTTCAGGCTGGAAATACAGCATCAGCAAAAGTCAGGGTCAATGCTTAGAATCTCCATATTCAGCTCTGAGATTATATTAAAAAGCAAACAGCTCCTGATCAGTTTTGTATTTTTGAATACTATCCACACCCACACATCCTTTTTTTTTTTTTCAATAGAAAATGCAAAAAACTTGTTTTTGAAAGATCTTGACATCATATCTAATGGGTAAGACAATTCACAATCTTACAATGCCTTTCCCTTCACTCCATTCTCTCTGAACAGGCCAATAGCTCTTGTCCGGGAAAACCATCCATTATCACAGTGACAGTTATTGATTTTAATTAAAGTAGCAGAAAGAAGCTGAAAATATTAAGCCCTATTCTTTCACATTCCAGGAATCAAAATAAATGGTACTGAGAATTTACACAGACACAACCACATATTTATGCCTATGTCCAAAGCTGCAGCCAGTCTGTACAAGAGATGCCAAGAGAGAACTCCAAGAGATTTAATTAGTATAGAAAGCTGATTTGATGATAAGCACAACATGTAATAGTTTTGGCACCAGCAACTCACCAGGAGCAGTGAGTCCCTATTGCAGTGAAAAACTTGATGGGCAGCAGTAGTCACTTGATTTGTTTCTATAACCAAGCAAGCTGTTTTGCCCTTTGTTTTTCCCCCCTATTGCTTATTCCATGCCTGAGAAGAAAGAAAGTGTTTGGGTTAACATCCAGCGACTCACAATTACAACTTGAAATGCCTGCCAACTGCATAAATCTCAGGAGGCATGAAAAGGAAAGAGGTTTTTTCCTGCAATGAGACCCAGGCACACATACACACACACAGAAAGAGGGAGCATAGTCTGCTTCTAAGCTTTGTGCTCTTGCATGTGTATCCCTAAGCTGCAGAAAAATATTTCAATTCCAGACTTGAGAGAAGTAAGCAGATTCAGAAAGGCTGTGCTGCATTTAAACTTGCAAAACATGATTTTGTTGAGGGTTTGTTTTTTTTTTCTGGCCCATCAGAAGCAGCGTCTTATAATACAGCTTTGCTGCCCTGCAAGAACTGATGAAGTGATGTTCACAAGGCACAGGGCAGACTATTGGGTAAGTGCCAGATACAAAGAACTGCTACTCTAATGATTTAAAAAAATCTATTAATCTCTCAACCTCTGCCTGATCAATGGGCTAAAATTGGTTTTAAATGTGATCCCAGTATATTTTAGAATAAGCTGACCAAGGACAGACTTATGCAGTCTATCTTCACCCTTTTAAGAATTTCATATCTCCATTGTTGTGTGGATAAATTAACAGAAATTTTTCTGTTTGTTGCATTTTCACTGTAATCCCTGCATTAAAATAAAGTGATTTACCCAATGATTGTCATATGTAAGTGCTAGATATTATTCAGCAATTTTACGTATCAGGTCAATTTTTGCTACTTTCTCTCAAAAAACAAAATTATGATACCAAATCCATAACAGCCTTGTTCCATCTGTAAATCCATCTGGTTTTCTTAGTAAGTGCCCTTGAAATACTGATACATTTGGGGAAAAACATGCTGCAAATAAACAAGTTTCATACACAGAATTTCAGTTTTGAATGCAAGAATTCATCCTTTCTATCTGAAATTCCACTGCATTCCTGTAACAGATATCTCTGTCTTGCAGGTTGTAGCATATTGTTATCACCTGAATATTTATTCCTTTCTTTACAATACCTTTTGAACAGATACCTCCCTTCAATAAATAGAAGATGTAATAGAGAAGCTATTTGGAAGCATGAAATTCATCCATCTTTTCTTCCCCCCCTAAGGATCTGTGAATTTGGTCATTTCCTTGGTGTTCCTCTTCTGTGTGATTATCTGCATCTTATGGATATAGAGATTTCAGGGGACCTGGTGTGACTGTGGCTCCTTTTGGAGCAATGTGCTGAACAAGCTTTACTGCTGAGTGGCAGGTACTGAGCAAGGGTGTCTCTCTGATCAGGGTCATAGAGGAAAACCAGATACTTCTGATGCATTCTGAAATCAAATAAAAGCAATTCCATGCTAGTCAGAAACATCATCTGGACCAATGACACTTTTTCCCAGACAACACTAAGTAAGAAATTCACGTGCAACAATCTTCTGCCACCTAGAGAGAGATTTGGCTCAATTTCCACAGAAAAAAAAAATTTAAATTGTTTCCACTCATTTTGAGCTTTGACAAGGGAAGCAGGATGCTAATGTTTCCAGCATGCACTGTCTGGGGTAGACTGCAGCATAAAAGTTCATCAATCCTGAAACCAATTACTGTTCTTCTGTCCGTCAGAGCAGACACCATTTTCTCTGCATGAATACTCATTAACCAGACCACTGTACACTGCAGGTGAGTTCAAAGAGGCTTTCCTCATCAGGAAATGCAGGTTAAAACTTACTACAGCAAAAATAAATTGTAATGCACATTGTTGAATTTTGCCAATATATCTCAATCCACTCACAGCCACTTCTTGGCTTGGACTTAGTTAATGAGTGAGGTACAGGACACAAAGGATTTGGAGAAGGTGTGCAAGCATTTACCCACCAACAAATATCCCAGCAGGGAATGACCCTTGAATCATAGCATGAACAGTAGAAAAAGAATGTTTTGGAAACCTTGTGCAACTAAGTGATGATCATACCAGTAAGTGAAAAGAATGAGGAATGCTGAATTTCATACTACTCTGTAGGATGTATTGAAAATAAAAAAACAAATTTTTTCCCAAAGACATGAATCTTTCCAGGTTTTCAAGAGCTCCATGTCTCACTCTCAGCTAACAGAATACAGTCACCTTGGGGTTATATTGAACACAAGTAGCTATCGATTAGAAAAGTGTTTGCAGATTAGAAGCTTTGCAAAAGAGTTGCTCAGCAATCTCTATTAATTGGATATTTTCAGCACTTGAAACTTAATTTCTATCTCCATTTAAGTGGGTCAATATTGTGGAAACAGCTAGAAAACAGGCCTGGCACAATAAAACTGGAGTCCTCTTCCCATTTGTTTGGACCAGTCTAGTCAAAAGCAGAATGTGTCTGCCTTCTGGCTAAATAAGAACTGGCCTCATGCTCCATGAAAAGGTTGTAATGGTTTCCATTTGGCACTGTACCAGAGATTCAGGGATTGTACCAAGTTTACAGAATCCAGCTTGTCTCAGAAAGGAATCTCTGGTGTTTGCCTGGTCCAAACCCTCTGTTCAACATGTAGCAAGCTGTCCAGAATCATGCTCAGTTGGATTTTGAATATTTCACAGGCTGGAGGCTCCACAGCCTCTCCAGTCAGTAGAGTTCCCCTTTATTCCAGTGTTCTGACTCTCTCTGCAGCAAAATGTTTTCCTTGTGCTGATCATTCTCTTCAAGGGTAAACCAATCCGGCCCTCAACTTTTCTCTGTATTTCCCTGTATGTAGTCCCTTAATCATCTCTGTGCCCTTTGCTCCAGTATATCCATGTCTCCTCTTGTACTGGAGAGGAAAGATGTGGAGACAGAACTCTAGATGTGGCAGGCATGACTGGAGCCAAGGGTCACCTCCCTCGAACTGCTGGCAATGTTCTTCCTAACACAGTCTTCTTTGCCACAAGGGTGTATTGCTGGCTCATGTTCAATGGTTTTGGTCCACCGGGCTCCCCAACATCCTTCCTGCAAAGCTGCTTCTCAGCCCCTGGTCTGTACTGGGGTGTGGAGTTGTTCTCCACTGGATCCTGCACATGCCTTTGTTGAACTTCATGAGCTTCTCCTTGGTCCATTTCTCCAGCCTGTCAAGATGCCTTCAAATGGCAGCACAGCCATCTGGTGTACCAACCACCCCTCACAGTTTCACATTTCCTTCAGACCTGCTCAGGCTGCACTCTGCCCTGTTGTCTGGGTCAGGAATAAGAGTACTGGCTCCAGTGTTGACACCTGGGTATCCTACCTGTGGCTGGCCTCCTGCCAGACTTCAAGCCACTATCACAACGTGCTCGGGCATCCAGTTCAGCTTCTTTTTAGTCCATCTCCCTGTCTACTTGTCTAATGAATTTTTTCATTATTTTCATTATTTTCATTTTCTTGTCTAATGAGTTTTTCTACTCTTGGCCACTTTCTAGACATCAGGATCTCCAGAAAAATATTGAATTCTGTTCCTTCAGAATTGAATTCTGAAGCAACTAATCCTTGCAGAATGTAACATGAATACTCATGCGTTGACTGTGCTGAAACAAGATAACTGGTCACAGTAATCATGTCAATTTTGCTCCTCAGTTCTGTAGGAAACAGCACATCAGGCTCAATAGGGATAAAGAGCAATTAGACCATTGAAGGAAGCCCACTGTGTTTCTGCCCTCAGAGGTTAATATCCCAATGTGACTAAAGGAGAAATACTGAGCACATTTTCTGAAAAACAACATGACCTTTAAGAGGAAAAGGAAAAAACTTTTTCTTTCTTCTGCTATACAGAACAGAGAGTTTCTGCTTGAAACTGCAGTGAATGTGAGCCTTAAGCTAACATCTGGAGCCCTGCATATCTGTAGCATAACTAAGAATCAGAGCATTTTTGTTAAGTAACTTACAATAAGTATGTTTTTGTAACACCCAATAGAAAGACTTAAAATTTTACAGCACTAGCAAAGGTAGGATGGAGGCACCAAATGAAAATATGCCTAGTTTGAGCTCATCTGTTTACTAATTCTCAAGGTTAGCCAAGTTCTTCAATTTTTAGAAGCACAGCACCTATTTAATAGTTAGAAATTCTTCAACACCTCATGACAATTCCAATAAGAAAAAGCTTTTATAGCTCTCCTGCACCTACTGAAGAGCAGGAATAACAGATTTCCCATAAATAAAAAACATGGACTCAAACTCCAAGAACCCAAGTCTTTCTGATAATTGATCTTACAGAGGGAGAGATACCTCTTCACATATTTGAAAGCACCACCTGCTCACACTTGCTGGGGCATAGAGGTCTGCAGGATCATAAAAATTACTGTGTTCTTCTGTAATTCTGTATAACTGCCATACATCAGTGCTTTGCTCACCCAAGTCCCATTGCACATCTAAAGTTACCAGCAGAAAGTATCAGTATCAAGTGAAGATAAAACTCTGCTAAAGCTTGTTTATGATGGATAATTGTGCCCTTTCTTTCCCTTGACGTATGTAACCATTTCATCCATACCCACTACCAGCAGTGAGAAAACCAAACATTTTGAATGAATCTCCCCTAAATTTTTAAATCCTTTAGTCTCTCAACAAAGACTTGGTCATGCTGGTTTTGCTGTGGCAATATGATGTGTGCTAATAACTTTCTGATTTGCTGTCACTAGTGACTCAGCAATTGTTTTTTCATCATGGAGTTCTCTTTGAAGATTATTAGTCACTGTCAAGGGTGACCTGTTAGCTCTATTGTTAGTGGTTAAAAAATGATTTTTCTTTGCATAATTTATACCAAAAATTAAACTCTAAAGGTTATGCTAGATGTTACCATTCCTAAAGACCAAGTCTAAAAGTGCAGGTATTAAAAAGGTGAGATGCATGAAGCAGCACAGCTATTCTTGGGCAAGCATTAATAATTAGATATTACTTTGGAGAAAGGGCAATGCTTCATCTGAAGATGAAGTATTATCTTCAATATCTCTTTGTGCACTTGGTGGAACATTCCCACTGATTGTGCTTCTAATCTCAAAATAAGTTGGCAGGTTTGCCCTTTTCTAGCTGAAATATAGTCTCTGCTGGGAAACCTTTACCAACACATCCTGACAACTGTTATGTCCTATTAAAGGTTGTTCACTGATATTTGTAGTGTCTTAAATACACACTGCATTATTATGGGTGAATTCTACATTTACTAAGAGTAAAGATTTTGCTGAAAACAAAAGACAAACATTTCTAGGAGCCGTCTTGTTTAGAAAGCAGACTGTGCTAGACTATTACTGTGTTTTATGGAGTTGCTTCAGGAACAGCAAATCAGCTGGGGATGAAAAACAGGCAGAAAAACAGGCAGGTGTCAGACTTCAGGAGAAATGTGGTCATTTATGGTCTCCTGCTCTCTAAGAACAAGAGGGTTCCACAGACACTTTTGACAGAAAAGGCAAAAAACCAGTATGACTGAGCACTACATCAGAGTGATATTGAAAATTCATCTCAAATATTATTTCTCTTTCTCCAGATGTCTTTAGGAAATTCCTCTTCATGTGGCAGAAGTGGTTTTTTTTTGTTTTGGTATGATTTTGTTCGGTTTAAAAAAAACCCAGCCAAACTGTTGATCACATGAGAAAATACAAGATTTCATTGTTTTTATGAGGAAGGAATGTGCACATTAGTCTCATTTAATGGTTGGAAAGATTTACCTTGTCTTTCATCAAGTAATTAAAAAAAAATACCTGCTTGCTTGCATTATTGAAGAAAGTATACCAGAAACTAATGCACTCATTAAATTATCCCTTTAGGGCTGACAAAACAGTCCACACTCCATTTTTTGTCAAAAATCTACCCCGGAACATCTGATGTCAAGACAATTTAGCTTTTATGTTTGTAGTAATTTAAGGTACCCATTTGTGCTTACCACTGTAGAAAAGGACTGCAACAGTCAGTTTAAAAAAAATAAACAAAACCCCAGAAGCTTCAACTTCTTTTGAGAATCAGAAGTTAGAGTTTAGTGAAATATTTCCACTAGGTGAATTATTGCTGGGAGTGTTGCAGTATTGGCTAACAGACAGCATACTGACAATATCCAACTGTCACAATTCAGAAAAATATATAAAATAAAAACACATCACATCTTCTTGTGCTTCTTTTAAACTTGTGCACAAGTACCAGGAATGTAACAAAATAATTTTTTCAAGTTATTAAAAATATCCATAAAAACAACTCTACTGACATGTGTCACACATTCCTGGGCCAAAAGGCAAGGGCCACTGGAAGGTAATTGCATATAAACTGCTATAGCATATCATTATTTAATCCCTTTTATGTTAATAGCCACATTTAATCATTAAGGATGGTCAAAATGGTTTTGTCAAATATGTTTTGGCTAACTACAAACTCAATAAAATATTCTGAAGACAGTGTTTACATGAAAGGAAAGTTACTTGCCCTTGTATGCAATTGTATTATATGGATTTAGAAAGAGCACCAGCCTGTCTCTAGTCAGTCTTATTCAGAAAATCTCATCCCATCTATTTCTCTCAGTGAGCCAGCACATCCTGCTGAGGTGTGTATCCTGTGCTCCTGCAGCTCTCCAGCAGAAAAAAGCCCTGTGTGCTCAGGAATTCAGCAAGAAAAACAGGACAGTGGGGCATTTTCAGCTTGTGATAGTCTTAAGTGCTATGCACTCAACTGCAAAATATGAAATCCCATTAGCCCATTTGTTTTGTGAAAAAACCACCCCAACCTGACACAGGTTTATCTTGTTTGCTTGCTGGTCACAAAAAAAATATTTTCCAATATTTATTGCAAGAGACACAGCCTTTATTACTACTAGTGATTCAGCCACAGCCTGTGAAAATCAGCCAAAAGATTTACTCCTAGGACTTTCAAATTAAACACATGCATAGAGTACAGCCAGATTTCAAACAAGGATTAGAACTTGTGACCTTCAAGTATAAACTTATAATAGTGACATTTGTAAATTAATCTTTGAGACTAATTTAATGATGTGAGTTGAACACTTTTACTTCAGCTGAAAAAGTGTTCTCTTCATACTTTGAAAGCCCCTTTTTAACCTCCCTGTTTCTTTGTATGTCCCTTGCATACAAAACCTGTACTTACTAAACGAACAATCACAGGCAGAAAAATCACAGATCTACACTAATACAAGTGGTTTATTTTCATGTGACACTTAAAGGAAATAGAGTTTACTGTGTGGGATCTGTCTGTGTTGAGAGTTCCCTCAACAACAAAGACACGTAAGAAGTCACTTGTATCATGTCTCTGAGAATATAAACACAGTTTCACATATAAAACTTATTCTACAAAATAAATTAAATTAGATGCTGCCTACTTTATGAAGTAAATTGAACCAACACACCCACACAAGTGACTTCAAGCTGTATGACTTTTTTAATAAATAAGAATGTCTTGGTTTTGAAGGGACTGGATTTCTGATGAAATGGAAAAATATTCAGCCTTTGGTCTTCTTTCATTTTGTTTACTGGGGTGGAAAAAAAATAGGTGGTGAAAAAAGTATGAATAACCAGGCAATTTCACATTTGCTTCTCACAAGAAATAAGGAAAATTAATTTCAGAACTTAAAAATCCCAAAAAACTTTCAAAAAGCAGATCTTCAATTTTATGTATATCAGGCAACTGAAACATGCACAGTCCACACTGAGCTTTCATTCACAAAAGAAAGAAGAAACAGAAAGTGTTCCAGGAGTGTAATTACAGAATAAAATGTAGGTGCTTATATTGTAAAATGTGAGGCAGTCTACAATCCAATTAAATATGTCTCACTTTTCCAAAAAACATTTTGCAGTAACAATATGTACAAGGTAATTGAGTCTGTGAGAGACAGGCCTACAGCATGAGCATGACTCTGCATCTCTAAATGCCTATGAATTGAGAAGATATTTTAAAGGATTTTCTAGGCAGCTGGAAATCAGGAATCTGTTTTTGACAGCTTAATGGGGAAATGGGGAGAAAAAGAGTGCATGTAAAAGGTGGTGTGCAAGAGGGCATGAGAAAGAGTGAGGGTGAGTGAGACAGGATGGGAGTGGGGAGAGCAAGAAGAGGGAGCAAGTGGGAGAGAGCATGAGGGAGAGCGAGGCAGTGCATGAGAGCAGGCAACAGTGATGGCAAGAGCAACAGTAAGGGCAAGTGCAAGCAAGAAGGCAAGCCCATGAGAGCATACAGGAGAAGGAGATCTTGTCTAAAATGTTCAGTAATGTCAGCTATTAATAACAGATGCAAGAAACTATCTTGTCTCTAGTGAACTGTGTTTTGACCCACTTATTACAGAAGTCAAACATGACCTAACACAGTGGAGCTGGAGCACTGAAGTTCAGCCACTAACACTGTGTTTAAAAGCAATATCCATTTGTTGGATGAAAATTAATTTTAAAAAATTTCAGCAGAACCCAGGAGGGGCAAGTTAAATCTGATACAGGGTTTGGGTTTGTGCTGCTGGAGCTTCACACTGGCACAGTTTGTTGCTTCTCTGCCTCCTTTACAAAGCACTGTGTGCAATCACTTGTTGGTTAAATGACACCATAGACTTATACAGAGACTAAACTGTTGCCCTGAAGCATTCCACTAATCATTCCTTTTGTCTTTGAGGCCAAATTCACATTAGACTTCATGACAGAGGAATGTATATATGAGCCCTGGACCATTACAAGGATCAAATAATTCAGAAGGGTCTAGTCCTCTAGTGTGTTTCCCACTGTCACCTTCCAGACTCAGGTGGAAATGGGTTTCTGGGACAGCTTCTGAGAGCAAACAAGTAGCACACAGGAAGGAAATCTCTCATATTACATCTGAAATGATAGAAAAATAAGGTGGGGAAGGAGTAGGAGTGGTTCCAGAAAAACAGCTGGAAATTAGTGAGCTCCAGTACTTGCAAGAAGCTGTTTGGGGGTTTGATTTCACTATGGATGTGTTTCTGTACCCTGTTACATACTTTTCTGTCTATGACATGCAGGTTTGCAAGTTTGATGTCTTTGGAGCATATCTGTGACTTGAAAGTACACCATTCCTCTGTCTGTCCCATATGATGCCAGGAGTCACACTACTCATTGCCAGAAGACTATTTTTAATTTTACTTTAAATCATTTTTGTTTCCTTTCTAAAAGCAAGACCTGAAAATATAAATAATTACTAATCCAAGCACTGACCAAAGTTAATGTTTCCTCACTTGTAGCTATGTTGCACAGTCTAACATTAGAAAGCCAACCCACACTGAACAGAAGTCTGCTTGCCTAGCATCCTTCCAGGAATCCGCCTCCCAAACATCCTTCAACCTTCTGGAAGAAGTAAAATGCTTCTGCTAAAGGCATGGAATAATTCTGAGAGAGCTAAAAAAGACTCTTCATAGCTCTAGGATTAATGAGCTAGGTAGCTTGTCAGTATTTGCTTATTATAAAGCAAGCTCAGAATGGTAATGGCTAAAAGTCATTAACTTCTGGCAGCAGCTCAGTGACATATGGGAAGAAGTGGTGGCCTCAGCTCACTTCTTAGAGCATGAAATATTTCTCATTTGTCACTCCCAGCAGAAAGACCACAGTCTGAATGCAGACTGGAGAGCTGCTTTCTACATCCCAACTATTACATCTCATGGAATTTGGAAATTACCAGAGGAGCTGCTGGGGCTCCTGGGACCTGTCTTCCCTGAGTTGCACACATCAGTTTCAAATTAGGTAATTTGGCATCTGGATACTGACTTCAAGGCTAAGGGATTCTTAAAATAAAGCAACTCCCAAATCACTGTATTTATTAAACAGCCACAGAAACATAGTCAAATGCACTTACTGCTCAATCACACTCTTTATCATAAATCAGGTCTCTTCACTTCTCTCTCTTCTATTTTAAAGAGCTGAATAAAACCTCATAGCATTATTTTTAATTGTAACTGTACCTGAAACAAGTTGGAATTTGCAGCACCTGGGATTTACCAAGAAACCTTGAACTACTTGTAAAAAAACATGCAGGCAACTGGATTAGTATATATTAAGTTTAATTAGGTTTTTTTTCAGTCATAGGAATACACATTCAAAACCACAGTAGTCTGATCAATCGTTTGATTCATCCAGTGTTGAAGCACATTTGTCCCTTCAGAGTGAACAGGAGCATTGTCAGACTTGTGGCAGCCTGTGAGTTGTAAGGTACAAAATATAGAGAGGCAGAGAAAACCCACACTAGAAATGCTGATAATCTTTTGAGTATGTAATTTTTCCTTCCACTCAGTGAGCACTGAGACAAACAAGGTCTTGAGGATCTTTGCAAAAGTCGCTACCTTGTTTTGTATTATTTAGGTAGCAGTGGTTGAATCCCTAATCCAAGTTACAAAGCAATCTTTGTTCAATTCCCATTTGCACACAAAATGCGTCATCTTTCCTTTAGGACCAGACAAATCAAAAGCTTCATGATGACATAAGAAACTAGCCTGGCCACCAGCTTCAGCCAGTTTTGCCCTGTGTTTAAAATAACATTAAGTTGTCCTGCCCTATACCCTGATGTTGTTTACATGTCTGCATTCATCCCAAGTAGGAATAAAATCTAAACCCCTAAACCCAAACAACTTAACCCAGACACTTTGCCTTAGGGTGTGCAGTTGCTTTACCTCAACACTTCTTCTCTAAATAGCTATGCCACTTTGAGAATCCAAACAGACAGTGACAGAAAATGCCACAACATTTTGGTCATGTTGTTTCTGTTGAACTTGAGTCAAGAGCTTATGAACAAAAATACACAGTTTCTTGGCTTTTTTTTTGGCTATGAAATACTTAGTATGAAAAGCATGTTTTACTTCCATTGCTGTTCATTAACACCAAATCTTTTAACCACTGAGTAATTCACTGCTGCCCACACTGACAGATAGCAATCCTGTCATACACAGCTTTGTTTCTGTGTGGTTTAATACACAGCAACTGAAAATCCTGTGCTCAGTCCAAGTGGTTCAGCGTGAAATCAGGGCAACTATTTTTCTACAAATTCAGAATTCATTGCTGAAAACTTTGTGGACATATTATTGTTCAGATATCAGAGAAGATATTTAGAAATAACACACTTTTTACCAGCAAAACCATGTGTTCCTACAACTTTATGTTGTAAGAAAAGGTCAGCTGTATTTTAAAAGTAGAAACAAAAATACTAGCAGACAAAGTAGTGGACAAACTTTAAGCCAAGGACTTAAAGCTGAAGTTTCTATTTCATGTTGTTAATTGTAGTAAATACTGAGCAAAGGATGTCAGTAGATCCAGAATATCTAGGCAAGGCAAAGCAGTAGCTTAAATGGCACACTGAAAATACAAGAGGAGTCTGAGATAGGATGAGCAGCCTCAAAGGACAGCAGCTGGATTTTCAACAACCGAAACAGACCTCAGTGCTGCCTCAGAAATGGGAAAGGCAAGAGCAACACCACATTTAATGAAAAGCTAATTATAAAATCATGTTGGTAACCACAAATATTGTGTTGATTTGATAGGACAGGTCACAGTTCTTTCAGCTTAAGACCGTGACATGAGTTGCAGATGTTCACAGGAACAATTACAGAAATATGAGTTTGCTGCTAAAAAACTAAATTAAACCCACACTTGAAGCTGTTTTATAAAGTAACTACTCTTGAAAGAGGCAAGCATAACAGCTCACTTAAAACACCAAGTACTCATAAATGCCTCCCCTGTACAATGATGAGAATATAATTATATCCTTTGCTATGTTTTGTAGAGAGCTTATTTGTCTTTTGAATTTATGACAAAGATTTTCTCAGTTTCAGGTAAACTGTAAGGCATAAGAATAAAAATTTAGAAATTCCACATAACTCTAAGGCCTCCCTCTGGGAGGGAAATGAGGAATAGTTTCTCACTAGTAGATTATGCTCAGTGACTTGATAGCCTTCTGGGGAAGTATTTTTAAATATGACTTTCATTACCAAACTGCAAGAAGAAGGTAATCTTAATGAAGGTTTTACTTTTGCAAGAGCTTTGAAATGTCTGTCTGTGTATATGTGGATATATAAATGTAAACTTCCTGATATTTTAGAGCAGAGCTTTTCCATCCCTTCTCAAAAATGTCAAGAACCTCCACTGAATTTTGAAATTCTCTTTCTGGTGGAGAAAGACAAAAATACCTGCAAGACCTATTAGAATATCACACAGCAGGACTCACACTGTCCCCAGCAACTGCTACAGCAGATAACTGAGTCAGACAGAGGAGGGGCAGCTATTCCTGAGGACAGGAGAGTAAAGGAAAAGTTAATTTCTACACTGGCAAAAAGCAGCAAAAAACAACAATTGTGCCAAATTATTTGGAATTGTGGAAACACAATTGTTCCAGCAACTGTCATTTAAAATCACACAGCTCCAGCCGAGGCTTTATTATAATATTTTTAAGAAGGTTGTCAACAGTGAAGGATACAAAACCTCAAAGTTCTCCAATTCATCAAAAGGTGACTGCAATCTGTAACCAGAAATAAATGAGCAGCTAAAACTGAGAATTACTTTGAAGCTAATGAAAACCTTAATAATATCAGTAAGATATGTCCAAAAATCCTGTCAAGGAAAACAAAAGAGAAAAATAAATTGTTTCCTGTTGCTTGATTTTGTTTACTCATAGCTTTAGGCTTGGTGTCCCTAAGTTGTGTCTGCACCCATCAGATCTAGAACTTTGTTTTCAAATGAGACTTGAGACCCCTGATGTACTTAACTGAGACTAAAAGCAAATATACTCAACACTTCAATTCATGACACAAACTGTCAGTGAGTCACTGATAGTGCTCATGTCAAAAGTCAACCCAGGCAACATTTGAAACCCCATAGGATTTCATAAAATCCAACAGGACCCAACTTTGCATCCCAGTTACTGATCTAATCGGAGGCCTGATTATATTATTGTTCTGTGCTTCACATTTATTGGTTAAAAAATAGTAAAACTTACCTTTGTCCTCAATATACTTCTGTATGCGAGTTTTATAACTTTTTCCTTTAGAGTGCAATACTAAAATACATTATAATACCTTTGGGGCATAAATCTCTAATGGAGAAACCTATTACGATTAAACAAAAGCCTTTAAGGGCAGCATGAAGTAGACTTTATTACATTTTTAGACAAATCAAGGAGTTAGTGTTAAGACAGCAGACCTGTTCTTCCCAATCTAGTGAGAAGAACATTATTAGCTCATACTCTCAGTTTTAAAGTATCCTGTGAGACATTCTGCCTCTAAAGATGAGCAATTATCAAAAGGGATTCATTTGCATCTCGAAATGGTCTCATTCTCTTCACATTGCTCAGAATGCTTTTTAAAACACTATTAAAGGAAATAAGAGTATTTTAGTGATTAAAATTAGTAGCTGACATTAAAACAATTTACATTTTGTTATGAAAAAAATCCTAGAATAACAGAAATTGTTCAAACTCTTTGGGAAATACTCCTTTCTACAGTGAATCTTGAAAAAATTAAGCTAATTTTATTACACTGTCTTTCTGCAGATTTTTATTTTTAGCCATGCATCAATGTGTTACAGGGCTTAATTGTGCCCCTCCACTAAAGATGTGGTAGAATTGATTTACAGAGTGCCAAGGGACAACACCTTTCCCTCTCACCTGCCCTCAGATTTTCTATGGGTGAAGTCCTGGCTCTGCCTGTATAGGGGAATGTGCTATGCAGCCCAATTATATTCCAGTCAATACATATCCTAGGAGCTGCCAATAAGCATCACACAAAGGACAAGGCAACATTTGTTATTGAGCAGTTTAGCTAAAACATTTAATTTTATTTCAGTCAGGACACATTTAGTCACAAGACCAAAAAGTATTTCTCATTTAATTAAAAAAAAACTCAGGAGTTAAATGAAATTCACAAAACAGGGATGCTATTCATCATCATGTTCTCTATAGTCCAAATTTAATTTCCGACAGAAAATCTGCCAGCCAAAAATTCCCATTTGCTCAAGTTGCTGATAATGCATTCAAACACACACACACCCAGTAAGATCCCTCATCCTGGGAGCAGCCAGATACATTTTTCTGCAATGTGCCATCTACTTCTAAACAAATTACATTTCAAGAGAGATTCACCACCCATATTTACAAAGGGCAGGAATATGAAAAAAAAAAAAATGAGCCAACCTCTCTAATTCTCCTCTTGAGCTGTCTACTTCCTTAGCCAATGACATCTAGTCACTGACAAAACTCGAGCCCATGCTCAAGCATCCCAGATTTTATTCCACAGCTCCAAAGGGAAGTCCATAGTAACATCTTCAGCTGGAAGGCCCTGTCCACCTCTCATCAGACCTGAAAATTTTTGCCAAATTGGTATGGGATGCTATTGATGATCCTACAGAAACCTGAAAGAGTTATGGATGCCTTGATAGAGGCATTTCATGTTTTGGATTTGTTCTATCATTCTAGAGAGAGAGGAGCACTCAGGAAATGGCATGAGTTAATCAAAACCAGTATACTTTTATTTTACTCCTGACTTTAATTTGAAACCCTGCATAAAAATGTATTATAAAGATGAAACCTAAATCAATGCTTCCAGCCAAACACACAAAAACCAACTCAGTGGCAAGTACTTCCAGCTGCACTACAGTTTTGCCAGAATAGATCCATCCTGAGAGCTTGCCACGCCACGAGCAGCTTTAGTTGAAGATCTTCATTCACAGAAAGTTTTTAAAACATGTTGCCTGATGCTTTTTGCTTCCTCTTTCCTTCCATTATTTCTCCTGTTCCCACCAAGACCCAGAGCCACCCCTGCCCTTAGGCAGGTCACAGGTTTGGTAGTGAGTGAGGCACTCTCATCACGTTACTACCTTGGCTTATAAACACAGCAAACTTACAAGAGGCAGCACATTAGAACTGAAAATTTACAGGTCTAAGAAATTATAGTTTAAGTTGCTATTCATCAACATAATTGGATGTTAATAACAGGGTGTACAGTACTGGCATGTGTATCAGGTACACATACTACACGTTGTTTAAGTATAATTGATTCCACCAAAGTTCTATTAAGAGCTGCTTAATTCCAGAAACCCAAGCAAAGACTGCTTTTCACAGGTGGAACTTTGTGAATAAGTCAGAGCTTTTTTAGTGTTAAATGTGATTATCCTTGGTTTTATCTCTGCCAAAGTACCTTCCCTGCTCACATTTATTTTTCTTGCAACTTGTAACTGAAAATAAATGGAACTCTATGTTATGTTCTGAATGCTTGTTCCAGTGATGGTTCCTCATTGTATGATTACCTTTAATGGATATATAATATATGTTTTAAGGCAGGTGGGGAAAAGGGTAATCTGGAGATTTTCAGGCACTCTCGAGATATGTTTGAGCTACATATTATGTGAGCTTTTTGGCTGCCTATGAACAAGCTGATACACACTTTAGAGCCATTATGCTAAATGCCAGGATCACGCTAAGCACTCACTCCTTTGACAGAAAGTTCTGCCTCTGGCATAAGAATAAAAAAGTAAAGGAAACTAATAACAGTTCATAATATTTGTTGATCTCTGACTGTCATCCACCATCACTGTCAGGCACAATCTCAATACAAACTGGTACAAAGTCATACTCTTAAAAAGAATGTAAATTTAGTGATCATAGAGTTACTGCATCCTATCCCTTTGAGAAGATCATTCCAACCCTTTTCTTTGGCACATCCTATGCAGAAAATAGCGCTGGATATGTGAGACACAGAAGTAGCAAGAAAGGCCCAAAATACAACAACCTTTACATCACCTGCTTTGAAGGACAAGTTTTGCATCTTTGGTGGTAAAGTTAGCACATTCGGATGACATTCTGATTATCTTCACAAAAAGCCTGGCTTCTAACACTAATTTATTTCATAGATTTAGAAACTGATCTTCTGAATGAGCAAATTTAGTATACTCCCTTATCACCATCAATTTCTCATGTAACATGACCGGCCACCAAAATGGTTGTTTAGAAGCAGAAATACACACTAAAATAATCAAAAAACCCAAAGGTAAGCATATCTATTCCTGTTAAAAACCCAGTAAATATCTGAAGCATCCCCAAAGAAAATCCCTTTTAGATAACTACACCCCCAGGCTTCATTTTGCTCTGAGAGGAGTACACCCCCTGTCCAATCAAGAGGATGATTACACAACAGGACATCCATCTGAGGAATTAAGTCAGATTTTGAAAGAAACACCAGAGCACTGTGTAAGAATTTTGGTAAAAGCCTCTGGTCCCTCCCTGAATTTTCTGTGCCCTAATCTGAGCAACCATTCCAAACCAGAGTAAAGTCACACAGACAAAAATGTCTACTTGCCAGTGAGGGAACAAAAACAATCCCTCAATTTCCTGGTCTTTCATTCCGGAGTGATAAATCACATCTCTACTGGGCATTTAAAATCATAACTTTATCCTTCCCATATAGACAACCACTTCATCTCCTTTCCCAACAACTCTGTGCTCTACAGGTATAAAACACTACTCTGTTTCAATCAATCTCACTGCCTTCCTAGTGGAAGTCATAAAGATTGTTCTCAACATGTGTTGGGTTTTGGAGCTGGTACTACCTTTTCTGATTTGACAAGCAGCCTGTGCACCTGATTGCTTGTATGCAGTTTCCAAAGCAGGTTAAGTTTGTCATATTCAAAAGTGATCAGCTCTAACTTCATAGCTTTTCCTTGCCTTAATTTGCCATGAGTTCAACAAAGCTTTCACTAGAAACCTGTCACAGGACATCCAACATGGAAGATCAGCATTTTGCTGTGGTAAAAAACCATGTAGACAGGACAAATTCTCTTATATATGAGTTGCAGAAAACATTGAAATTTAATATTATGGTTTTTATAATAAGCAGAAGATGGATTTAGCAAAAACTTTTTTCATTGGTAAGCAAATAATAGTCACGTAAAGTATCCCTAATATATTTTTGGTTGTTTTTGCTCATTTATTTTTAAAAAGTTAGATTTCTATCCTACTTTATTAAAATCAGACCATTACATAAATATACACTGTTACATGAATAATTCCTGCGTGTTAGCATTTGTAAGTCACGTCATTGTGTTCACAGGGATGCAAGACTACAAGGTCTGCATTTTGGCATGTAATTTGTCTTGGGGGGGAGAACAGATACAAAAGCTGATGAAAAATTATGCCCATTTTGCAATCATAGTAGTTGTAAATACACACTGAGCAATCCTAGCAGGAGTGTAACAGAACCAAGGAACAAGCCAAGGAGCAGGAAAAACGGCATCTTGGTAACTCTATGTGGCATCTTTATAATTAAGTGCCACACTGATTAAAAGTCTAAACCATCAATTAAAAATTAATGAACTTCCTGTAAAAAAGCAAGAGGGGATCTGACAATCTTGGGAAGCATGTGCTTTTTTATCAATATGCATTTTGAAAGCTGTTGCACAGTAGTTAACTATCATGATACTCATGGAGCAAAGTGATTCTTCAAATGGCCGTGACACAACTGATAGCAATGTGGCGCCCATCATCTGTACACAGCTTTTCCTTGAAGGCTCTACCCATTTTATGAACTCCAGATTCTTTTAAAGTAACCCTGAAAGCTGTTTGTACAGCCTGCAACACTTCCAGAATTGCTTTCATGCAGACATTATATTTTTGTTTTTTCCCTTCTGGTAATCCTACAGTTTGCAAATCTGGAAAATCCTGCTGACTCTCAGCATTACACATGAGGTTTTAGATTTGGTTCCAAAACCAGCACTTAAACTTTTTCCAGCTATTTCTGTGTGTCACAGTCTTTTGTAATCAATCATATGTTTTATGAAGCAGAGAAAAAAAAATAATCAGAAAGTCTTTAAGGCTCTAATCAACACAGGGAGTTAGTTCCAGGACCTGAGCCTGACACAGAAACAAAACATCAGTGTAGCAGGTGCTACGAAAACTTGTGGTTTTGTGGATTTGGTTTGTTGTTGGGTTTTGGTGTTTTGTTTTTTTTTTTTCTGTTTTGATTTTCTTTCTTTTTTAATAAATAAGTTGCTGAAGAACTTTAAGCCAACAAGTAGAATATGCATAATGCATGAGAGGCCTTCCAAGTAGCAGTAACAAACAGGCTGTGTAACAGGCAATCCGATGGCACCATGGCCCGGCACGTTAGGTAGAAGAATATTTGGTGTTGAGAACACACCTAGAATCCAGAATATGCTGTTGGGAAAAAATAAACTGGGCTGCAAACATGCCAGACCTCTCATCTCATGATTATTCTTCCTTCATGCAGGAAGCAAAAAAAGCCCAGAAGCAACCAAACAACCAGAGGCAGACATGATAACTTACTTCACAGTCTCCTGTTTAAAAAGGGTGCAGATAGTGACGTGTAGGTACTCCTTGAAAGCAAACATGATGCTCAGTGGAGCTGCAGGATGCTACTGCGCTCTTGGGATCACAGCAAGGTCAGGACAACACAGTCCTGCCCAAAAAGCTTGGCTGTGCCCTGGGAGGGTGAGGGCAGGGCAGCTGCAAAGCCATAAAGCCAAGCCAAGGGAAGTGCCTGCCCATTTACATCAAATGTACCAAGGACTGAAAAATCTGCTATTACATGTGTCAAAGAGAAGCTTGTTACCAGCCAAGGAGAGACACAGAACTGGCTAAACACGAACAAAACACCTCCAGTTCCCTATGGCCAGATGAAAAGAACATTTTAAGCATGACTGCTTCAAGTAGTATTTTGTCTTATTGTGCTTAGCAAATCAAATAGGGAGTCCTGATACCTCTTTAATATTTTAGTGCCTGAACAGAATTAACTGCTTTAAGTTTCCATAAACACCTGATGAAAAGACAGGAAAAGCTATTACAGGAAACAACTGGAGCTCAATAAAACTGCATTAAACTCAGTAAACTTGTTAAGGTTCAAGCAGACCAGAGTTTAGCAGACCTGTGAGGAAAAAAATATGATTCTATCTCTCTGTTAGGTCAGTTTAGCAATGCTCACTTTATCAGGATCGTTTTTTTGAAATAATGGTTTGGTCCAGAGCAGAGTGATTCTGAATCTGGCTCACATGCTTCACAGAAGTCACTGAAATTTTAGAACTATTTGGAAGTCTAAGAGCTTTGTCACATGCCTAAATATTACCCACCGTTTCCTCTGTAAGACTTCCCATGCAGCCAATTAACAGTTGCAGCTCTCCCTTCTCAAATTTCCATTGTGTGCCAGCGAAAACCTCAGGGAGATATATTCCCTGGCAGAGCCCATTTCCCCAGGGAACAGCAGACCTATCTAGCACAAAAAAGAACCTCTGCTCTCTGACCTGTAGGTCAGATGAAATGGAAAAACTGTTCATACTCTGGCAAAGGCAAACCTGCTGTGGTGTTATAAACTTAGTGTTTTAGAGGTGCACCTGTGACAACTGCCACACAAATAATCCTACAAGAAGAGTTTTGCATTCAGAATTGCTATCCAGAGGGAGCTTAAGCTGCCAGTGACACACAGTATGTTTTATTTGAAGAATTTTGTGTTTCACTCTTTCGGGAAACTTATAGCCCAGAGGGCCATTAGCTGCAGCCAAATAAAGTGTATTAGATGCTACTAAACATCCATTCCCTACAGGCTTAATTGCAAAATGTCATCAACCCTCTTCTCTGGGGATTCCTCTCCTGTGGAGAAAATGGCATTTCTATTTTGGATCCCTTGTCTGCTTTAAAAGTTCCCTCCCTCTCTCCTTCACCCTTATTTTTCCCCCTCTTCATCCTTAGGACTTGGTTTGATGGAAAAGTTTTTCAGCTCATGACACCCTCTCTGTAACAGTTTTTTTTTTGAAAACAGACTACTCTGGTGAGCAAATCATCAAATTATGTCTTCGTTCTACATTGTGTCCTTTAACAGTTGTCTTCTCAGAAGCTGGCTCTTCATGTCACAACAGGACACAAGCCCAGAAAACAATTAGGTTTTCTAAATTATTCAGCAGAGTGTTAATTTGATTAAATTAGTACTGTCTGGATCCCTTAGCATCGAGGTTACTGATCAAAAATTTGATTACTATCCAAACATGCCTTTTAAACAAAAATTTCATGTTGAAAACCAAGTGGATAACTCTGCTTTCCTGTTATAATGATATTTCACATAGAACTGAAAGATACAGTATATTTTATCTTTCTAAGAATTGTATTGAAAGGAGAGCTGAACTGTACAGAAAAGGACTGTTTAACAACAGATATTTTCTACAAAAAAAAATATAGTGGATTTTGGTAGAAGCTTTAATTTCAACAGTCAGCAGACAATTTAGCAAAATGGGACAGGGGAAACAGATCACAGAATGGCTGGTTCACTTCTCCATCCTGGTGCTCAGCCCTGTTGTTGTGCTTCTGGAAACATGACAGCTGGAGGCACTCATATGACACTTTGGGTACCTTATCCTGTGGCTGGAAAACAGACACAATATACGCAACTACAAAATCATTGGAGGGATTTTAGATGACCCAAGTGTACCTATATGTCAACAGGGTTGATGCTCTTTGTTCTGCAACAACCAAGAGTAATATATGCAGGCAGGCTGTCACACAAATACGACTTAAAATAAGTGAACAAAATACTCAGCTCAGTGTTAAAGTAATCACAGATCAGAAGAGTCTGAGTTCGAACTCAATTACTCGCAGTCTTCTCAATTTACCATGTAATTACTCACATTTTAAGATTACATCATCTCATTTAGGCACATTCTCCCCTCTAATACCTTGGTTTCTAACTCTTGACATCAAGTCTGTCAATGCCCATGATAATTCACAATAAAAATACAGAGACATTTCTAAAATCTGAAAGCACTACTGCATGTACAATATCTGTTATGGTGATAAAATAGACACTTTCATTCTGAAGTGCAGACATTTTGACATCTTTTAGTGGAACTAAAGAGTGATGCTAAGAAAAATTAATCTCCCTTATGATGTTGAAGATAGGAATTTATCCTTCACTGAAACATTCCTTGTCAAGTTCTTAAGAGATCAGATGTTACTATGGATAAAGGATCTTGACTGATAAATAAAAGCAGTGAAATAAACATGGAATCTAAACTTCTGGGACTTTTTTATCAAAACATAACCTTACCAGCAGTTACAGAATTTATCCAGCTGCAATATGTTTACATCAGATCAAACAAAAGTTATTAAGAGAAATATCACTATTTAATCAGATCTGACTTCAAAAATAATCTGGAATGTATTTAAGAACAATGCAAAAGAACTGGTTCATACCTCTTTAAGTAGAATCTTTTTAAATTCAATATTTCAGTTTCATTTTAAAACATGTCAGTGGCCCATATGAAACACATGAGAAAGTTTACTCATCCTCTGTGGAACAGGAGACAGTCCATCACACACAGTATTTTTACCCTTGTGACAAGTCTTAGCAGAAAAGAGATTGAAACAACATCCTTATTCTCAGAGGCAGCCTCTCCAGAGTAAAAAAAAAAAAAAAAAAAGTGGAAGAAACATGGTAGAAGTTTAGACTCACTGCATGCACAATAACCCCACCACACTGGAAAATATTGTGTTCTGTAGCAATTGGCCAGGGACAGTTCACTGCTGGTTTACCAGGAACACACCACCACTGTGGAAGAATTTGGGGTAGATGCAAGCTGCAAAGCAATTCATTTTAACCTGATCTTTCTCAGACTTAAAAGATGGAGGTGTGCTCCAAAATACTTCAGTTCCTAGGATGAAGTGTCTGATCAACCTACATTAATGAAAGCTCCATTCTTCAGAGATGTGTAAAACACCCACTGAGGATCAGTGCCCGCTGACTCCAGCAAAATGAGAAGGATGAGGTAGCACGAGAGGCACTCCCATAAAAGCTGAGTGAAGTGGCACAGATGCCTGGACTGGCCTGGTTTAAGAAGCTTCTCAGAAGCAGATATTTCAGCTTAGAGAAACATTTCCAGAAGATCATTCAAAATTTCAGAAATATTGATTAAAGATGCTCCATTCTCTGCATTGCCATAGGATAAAGACAAAGGAGTCTGTGATCCTAAAATTTCTGCAGTAGGAAGTAAGGTAAGCATGATCAGCATTCAGCTAAGAACACAGTATTTATATAATTCTAATCTGTAAGAAAATACAAATTATAGTGGAAGCTCTTGATTTTTTTTAAAACTTGAATGATTCATGCAGTCATGTTAAAATATAAATAAAAGAAGCAATTAATATAATCACTGACTATGGCATGCAACAATAAAGAACAATGAAAATGTATTTGTGGCCAAAAGCAGCAGAGACAGGTAAAATTAGGAGTGAAAATTAAAACATGCACTCTTTCTCCACTGGGGAAAGAAACAATTCCATGTTTTCCAAGTTCTCAAAGACCAAAAGAGCTAGGGAATAAAGATAATAAAGAGAGGAAAACAGAGAAAGAATAGAATGGGCACTTTTAAGTAATATGCTTAAACATGTTCATTTTTACTGTTAAAAGGTATCAGTCATAGGCCTTTTCCCTTATTGATCTATGAATATTAGAAAACATAGAATGAAAGACTTACAGAAAAAGTAAAGGAAGCTAAGGTGTTAGAAGAGAAGTCTTGGATTTATTTTAATTCATTAAAATATTATCACAGGGGTAATATTGCACTATGGAATCTGGCTGATGTAGTGTTTTAGTGCTTTCCAGATCAAGGCACTTAAAACCTCATTCATAAAAATTAAAACTACAATTTGACTAAAATGATGCATTTTAGTCATCAATTGATGCAACAGTAGTATACAGTATTTGCATACCAATTTCAGTGTTTCAACTTTGAAAGCTCTGCACAAGAGTAATTGTATATTTTGTCTCTGAGGAAATGCATTACTCCAGCATACAGGAGAAAAGACACAAACAGATGGAAAAACCCCATAATGCAGTGTTTCTCACTGCTGAGCTCTGTCCAGCCTAGAACCTCATGCTGCTTCATAAAAATTTGTGATGAGAGGTACTAGAAATGGAACCTTTTTTTGTTCAAGTCAAAGGATCCACAGATCAGAAGCACAGTGTGTTGGCTCATGATCTCTGACAGCTTGTCAGTGGTGGCAGCAGAAGTCACTAGTCCCAGCTGCTTGCCGCACCCCAGCCCAGCACAGCACTCCTGGGTAATGCAGCAGTGTCCACAGTGCAGCCACTGCTGTGCCAACACATCTCACAGCTGGGTGCTGGTACCTTCAAATGCCCTCTGTTTCAACCAGGATGTGAACTCAGCAGATGAGGGGACACTGACAATCTGTTCTGCTACCAGGCAGTAAAACTCCACCAGTGACGGGCAGATGGCACCCACAAGAGGCTCAGCTCCTCCTTGGGACCACATCACACATCAGATACATCTCAGAACACAGTGAAATCTTGTGGGCTAGAAAC
This sequence comes from Eopsaltria australis, assembly GCA_034509425.1. Lineage (NCBI taxonomy): Eukaryota > Metazoa > Chordata > Aves > Passeriformes > Petroicidae > Eopsaltria > Eopsaltria australis. The sequence goes on from JAVTVJ010000280.1 coordinate 2,195,992, forward strand.
ATTAGGTGCCTGGTTTGCAGGAGGAGAAATTAAAAAGCCAAAAATACTGCTGCATGTGTGGATTAGTTTTCCCTTATCTTCAAAATCTTAAAATATTGAATGGTGTGATGACAGAGGAGCAATAATGAATGTGTTTAGGTCCTACAGATTCCTGGAAATATGTAGTGTTTGACAGCATCCAGCTTGTAATGCACCTGTGAAATAAACATTTCTTCAAATATTCTAAGCATATTAGGGGCTTCAACTCCTTCCCCTAACTTCTGCAGCTCACTGTACAAAACAGGTTTCTACAGGAAACCTGAAAGCAAGGGCTGGATTGAACAGCAGAAGATGCATTTTCTCCCTACTCGGTCATACTTCGGTTTAGCTGGAGATTCCCAGCGCTTGCACAGCACCGTGTGGGAAAAGGTCACAGCAGGTACAGCTTTCAGGGCTCCTGTGTGACAGGACTACTTAGCTTTTATTGATGAAGGATACATATTGGCCTACCAGGATCACCTTAGGTTTTATTCAATGAGTTAGATGCTTGAGGTAAACAAGAAAGCTGATTTTGAGGGGCAAGTCAGTGACTGCAAATCTTTTTCCTACACAAACCCGAGATGATTTAATTGAACTCTGCCTGCTGCTACACAATTTCCAGACATATTGAACAGCAGTCTGGGTTTTCCAGACCATTATTTGCCCTTTGTTCCATTATGTACATGCCTCTGCAGTTCCTTGCAGCCATATGGGCTCACGTAAAAACACCGAAGCCACCAACAACAGCTTTAGTTATAAACAGTCTTAGGAGAAAGTAATCTAAGTTTCAGGATGATCAGGTGTTAAAATTACATGCATCTGGGAAAAATCAGCATTCTCTAACACCCTCTGGTAAGGCTGGCATGCACATTAGCAAAAACTCACCACAGCTCCTTTGGCACATTTAATTTAATTTAGCATTAACAAAACTATGGAAGCTGAAAAAAGGACAAAAACCTCCATAAGCCTAAGAGCAGCTTCCCCATGCCTCTTGAGATGCATATACTACCATTTTCTCCTAAAACGGTGATCTTTGATAAAGATATCCTTTTATGCTAATATAAAAAGTTATTAGTATTCAGCAGTGGAAGCTCTGGAGAGCTATTTCTAACAGTTTAAAAATAGAATTTAAAAATGTTCCTTTAAACATCACCAAGGGAAATTGCACAGTCAGGAGAGAAATTGCCTACAGTTATGCACAAACCCATGGTACTTAAGAGGAAATAAAGGCCTTCAGTCACAGAGCATCCATTTATGTCCTTGGGAACACAGGGAAAGGAGAAAGACAACTTGAAGCTAAGTGTCTGCAATGTCTTTTTGAGAGTGGGTTCGAAGGACTTGACGCAAAACAACTATTCAGATACAGCAAAAAGAGTATAGACCTGTGGGCAAGGAATGAATGACTGACAACCAAAGGCCATGTTCTTTGGATGCCCAGAAGGTCAGGAATCTTATCGGTTGTAGTCATTCAAAGAAGAAAACTATTTCCTGAAAGCATCTTTATCTTCTTGACTATAAGAAGCTTCCAGGTAACTGTAGTGACCACAGACCTCTCCTGAGAATCTTTTTTCTCTCTGTGCACTCTTCAAGAAGCAGTATAGCATAAAGGTACAGAGACTCATGGCTCAAAGTTAATATCCAGTGATGAACATTATCTCATAGAGCACTTTTCTACCACCCTGAAAAGTTTTAAGAAGGTTCCTTAAGATCCTATGAAAATGAGAAGCAGAGAATATAGATCAAATCATGATACCTGTGAGAATCCTCCTCCTAAGTCCCTATCACAATATCATAAGTACTTCTAGACTGCAATCAGCTATGTATAGCAGCTTTTTAAGAAAGAGGAGGATAATTCCTTATAAAATAACATTTGCCTACATTTCCTAAGAGTGCAGGATAACTGACACTTTCTATGTCCAAAGTCAAGAGAGATGAAAAACGCTGCTTACATTCCAAAAACAGGACTCAATGGAAGCAATCACTGAATCTGGATATCATGGAATTTCCTTCCTCCCCAGCCCCTTCTTTTTATCTCCGTCTATGGCCTTAGTTCACTGTTTAATGGCATATTACAACAAAACGTTTATTTCACAAAGCCACTTAAAAGGATTTATTATAGTTCCACACAATACCACATGTTTATTTCTCTTCTGAAATTATGTTTTCTCTCTGCTAAGCTGAGGGTAATAGCTGCTGAATACTGATTAGGGTTTTCCTTATTTGATTACTGTTAATTAGAGTCAAGCATGTAGTGCATCAGACAGGAGGACTGCAGATCATCGTGACACTTCAAACAGCCTGTTTAACTTCAGCAGAGCTGGTTGGAAGTTTGGGGTCGGAATAAATCTTCAGCAGAGTTGTTTATGCATAGTTGTGTAACATTACACAGCATGGGGCACTGGACTATTTGGTTAATTAGTTTAAGAGCCTGTCAGTGGCAGCTCACCTCCAGGTTTACCACTGGAAATTGCAATTAGCATGAAAGAGTTTTCCTTTTTGGTCCAATTTCTCCCACACAAATCATTCTCACAGATGTCTCGCCCAAGAAACCCAGGACCGCGGTCAGTCAGCCTTCACTCACCCTCTTTCACTCGAGTCTCCATGGGACATCTACAGCAACATCAAAGGGCCAGGCTAATCCCAGCTGATCTTGGAAAAAGTCCAGGGTATCCTGAGGCTTTAAGGCTGTGATTAAAGAATACACCTGTCTGCCCCAGTAATGAGGTCAGGCTATCTCTGCCAACAACAGGCTGCTTTTTTTCCTGTGCTGCACCTCCTGGAGGAACTGTCAGAAGAAGGAGCAAGCACGAAGCAGGCAAGCAGCCACCCAGCATCAAGTAACAGCCTCTACAAAGCCTCAACTGTTACAGACATGTCCTCCCTCCCCCAAATCCCCAGTCAACTCCCTCTTCTTCATATGACATAGACTACAAATTACATTTGGTGCTGAATTACTTCACACACAAGGCTGGAAGTTGTTGATATTGTCTAGGTTAGCTGAAGGTAATGTAACCCATACTTTTTGAAAGAAAGACAACTTAAAATTTACTTAAACTCCAAAATGAAAAGTAAACACTATCTTCTTCCCCACCTCCTCAGGGATATAGGCAGTTAACAGTTTATCCAAAACTATGCCAAAAGTCCACAACAAAGTTTCTACTTCAGTTTATAGTTAAGCAGTATATTTTTCTGTGTTCTCAATAATAGACAGTAATTTACCTTAAAGCCTTATCATTTGAGTTTACCAAATTACAGGTGTCAAACAATGAAGATATTATCCTTCTCTCATCAGCTAACCATAAGATATTCAAAGTGAAATTGGAATGAGAAATAAATTATTTCAATGAAGAAATAATGTTTCTCATACACTACGTGATACTGACTGCATTAGTGGTCTTTTCTTTTACCTCATGTCAGCCTCACTCTCTGCTCAGGCCCATCTGCTTGTGCTAATTTCAGGGTCAAGCAATTAAGACATGTGAGTCTTCTCCATATATATGTCACAGTTATCCAGGGGAATAACTGGTTTCATTAGTACCATATAAAATTAACTGCATTATATGTCAGGCAGAGACAGGCCCATCACATGGTAATGAAAATAACCCCCTTTTCTTTTTCAAAGGAACACAGCATTTATTTAAAAAAAAACAACTTAAAAAGAGATGGGATTAAAGGTGGAGACACACTCTGGAGAAAAGAGTTGCAATTTCTTAAATCAATATTCTTTTTGTATATATATTTAAAACTGTTTCAGCCTGTTCAGAAACTGCAGGAAATTCTTGTGCTAATTTTTTAACCTCAAAAGTTGACAGGGTTTTCTAATTGTGGTGCAGAAATCCTAAAATCCTGATCTATGCATTGCCAAAGCAAAAGTAAAAAAATCCTGTCACTTTTTCTCCTTTACCACAACTTTTAAAACACTCAGATGTGGGACTAAAGATACTCTGCTCATTATTCTCACCTTTAGAAAATATTCTGTGATTCTGCGGTACGTCATCTTCTCAAGTACATTGTTTGGTTTTCTTTTTGGTTTTGTTAGTTATCAGTTAATTAAAATGCCCTTGATTCTGCCATGCCTGCAGTCATGGAGAGTTATTTGTATTCTAGGAGATAGCTAAACCCCAATCCACTTGCAGACACCAAAGCAAGGGTGAACCCAGTCAGAGCAGTGTGGTGATTTGCACTTCAGACTAGGAGACATTCTGAGTGTGAGAAAGAGGGGGATGTTTCTCTTATATTTATAGTAAGAGGGTGCTGGAATGTATTGTCTGCCACCATCACCAAAACACATATCTTAGAGCTCTACAACCAAAAGCAACTTCAAAGCCAGCAGCTGAAATCACAGAGCATAAACCTGGCTTTACGTGTGTTTTGTTATAATTTTTTTCCTAAGAATAATTGCAACTACATTTTTATGGAAAACGCATGTGGTACATTGTTCTAATAATGCAAAAAAAAGTCACTGTAAAAGAGAGCGGACTTTCAACAAGCAAAGAAAATTCAAAGGGTAATATATTGGCCCTGTATACAATTTAAAGATATTAGATATTCTAGTAATGTCAGTATTTAATTTAGAATTAGGGAGAGAAGATTCTTCTTTAGTTGGATAACTAATATATAAATAGATAAACAAATACCTAATAAATAGATAAACAAATACCTAATTTGCCATGAATTCAACTTTTCAATTCTTAAATTTCCAATTAAGCTTTCCCTGCATTTACAACAAGAATTTGAAACATTACAGGATTCATTTTAGGGAATTTCTTCAGTCATGTTTTTGTCACCATGAATGTATGGACTGTCAGCATATGGTATTTCCTAAATAACTTTGGATGATCTTTTTTACTTCAGTCTTGGGAAGTTCCATAGTCAGCAGACTCAGGTAAAACATATATTTGGGGCAATTGTGGCATAAATTTCTTCCAGTTTACAATTAATGTCTAGCATGATGAGCCTTGCCCTGATCCAGGCAACTGATTTTTCAGGTTTTCCTTAGAGATGGCAGAAAGAGGCAGGAGAGCAGGGCAGATGACAGGATCCTTGCTAATTCCATCCTCCCACCCTATTGGCAGCTCCTTCTGCTTCCTACTTAGAAAACTTCTTACTGCCTGCCATAACTTGTGCAGGAAATCTGTTTTAGTGCACATATACATGACAAAAGTAGTTTTCCTAATGTCTACCTCGAACCTTCCTGCACTTCAGGACCTTATTGGTGCTGAGCAGACAACGTGCAACTCTCAGTATAAACCACTGGAGATGTTTGCCTTCTCTTCATCAACCAAACTGTTGATTGCCTCTCAGCTTGTGAACCCCCCCAAGATCCTGCTATAGGGCTGTTCATTCATTTTTCTTCAAAGAAATTCCTCCCTCTTGAGCAGCATTTATTTGTTACAGTCAGTTTCTCCATTTTGTAGAGATCATTTTCAATTTTGACCTTGTCTTCTGTCATTCTTGCAGTCTATCCTAGCTTCAAATCTGATAATACACAGGCAATTCCATCATCTAGGTCATCAGTAAATATGTTGAGTTGTATTAGAGCCTAGGCAGGTCCTTGCAGAATCCCAGTCAGTTCTTTCTTTCATTTTGACAGTTGATAACCAACAGTTCTCTACAATTTTCAAAACAGCCTTGCACCCTTTTTATTAATTTCTTCCACATCATGTTTCCCAAGTCTGCTAATGAGACTGTCATATAGGACAGTGAACAAAGCCTGAGCAAAGTCAGGGTCCATGACACCTACCATCTCTTTTCTAACCACAGTGCTTCTTACCCTGAGGAGAATTTGAGAAGAAGATTAGATTGGTTTGACATAATTTTTTTTCAACAACTTCATGCTTAACTGTTAGTCATTTTCCTGAGTTCTTTTCAGGTTTGTTGACTTGAATGTACTTGGCAAAAGTAACATAATACTGATATTAATAGCAGGATTCATCCCACACTTAATAACAAGCTTCATCCTAAATTCCTTTATTAAAATTTTACAGAGTCTGAGAATTGACATCATCCAACTACAGAGACCATAAACACAGAAATATTCAGTTATCTGTAACTTTTAAATTAGACAAGTGTGAGAGTAAGCAAATAATAAATCTCCAGTGTATTAAAACAGACAAAATTAAATTGGATGAATAATTTCAGTTGTCATAATTATAAATTTAGAGTATTAAGAAAAAACTTTAAAAGACATGATATTAAACACATTGCCAATAGTGCCGGGCCTCTCACTAAAAGGCTGTTGAGTGAAAAGGTTCATTCAAAGTGGACTAACAGCAGCTATGTCCTAACTATTTTTATTTGGGGCTCACTATTTAACTTTTTATTTACTGTAAACTTATCCAGGTTTCTGATTACCAGCAATGTCAACTGAAAGCATCACTATCTGTTTTATCAGGTGCACTCCACAGAACAGAGACCATGGATCCCAGATGTAGGCCTAGAAGGCCACTACAATGTCCTACATGGCTCTGAAAATCCTTCCCAGTTTTTGTACAAAATGCAAGCTCAGGGAACGTGTTCCAAATCCAGCCTGCAAAGCTCACTCAGAGTACAGGTCTCCTGTGCAGTCCTTTGGAAGTGAACAGCAATAAGGCTGAGGCTGTAAGAACAACTCTGGCAATTGGGTTCCTGATGACCTGTTTCCCAAGAACCAAGGTTGTCAGAGCAAGACCAGGCACATCACCTGGTACCACAAGGACCAGTCAAATCACATCAATGGAATGTGCATGGTAAATGGAGTTATAGGCTTACAGGAACACTCTCAATTAATGACTCTACTCTTCACATTCCTGACATTCATTTCAGTCATGGAAAAAATGCAGCTTCAATAAGATGAGGAGATTAGCACCAGAGTACTTCCAAAATGTTCTATTGCATTTCTGTAATGAAAAGCTGAGTACGTAAGTGACAACTGCATGTGTCAGTTACAACCAAGGATGTACCCTCAAAGGAACCATCACACTCCCAAGACAGCTAGAATTATGCATCAAAGATTGGATTTGAACCGAGCATTCAAGTCAATTTGAGGTCCTTCACAGCTGAAGTTCTATGCACTGATAATTTTACACTCACACTTTCTTATCTAGAAAGATGCTGGAGAAGAAGAAACTTTTTCTGTGAATACTAAAATCCATGAAGTCCCAAAATAAAAACACCACTAGGTATAGAGGTAGGCTCTACACTTGGCAAGCAGAGTTTTGATTGTTTTGTACATAAATAGACGGACTGAGAATAGTTGAAAGACGCAATCTCAGAAGGAAGACTTGATGTAGACATTGTAAAAGAAGGCTGCAGGGCTTTGTTCACTTTTACATTCACAGGCACTCTCACCGTACTTTTAAATATGTTATCAGAACAATTTGTTCTTTTACCTCTGCAGCTTCTATTGTTTCCTCCAGCTGCTATTCTAAAAAAATCTCATGTTTGAAATCTAATCAAGCCTGAAAGTATCCAGCCAAGCCTGTGCTTTTATTGCTAGTTAGTCTGAGAAATCAAAGAAAAATGACTACAGTTTTCCCTTAAGACAGTTGTGATCTTGGAGAGTAATGAAAGGTGTTGTAGGAAGGAAGGGAGACATCACACATGGAGACAATGACAATGAAGAAAGATGATGCTAAGGATTAAGCTGAAGTTAAGGACTGAGCTTTGAATTGTTCTCAGTGTGGAAGATATGACACTCAATAAGACTGTGTCCAAGAGACACAAAATTGAACCTGAAAACAGGCTCTGAAGTATTTCAAAAGGAATGTTGCAATCAATGATCATAGTGTGTGAGTAGGTTTGGTTCAACTGCAAGGCCAGAAATATGACAGAATCCACTCAAAATGCGGGAAAAGATGACAACGGAATTCCTGGAAGATGTAGTGTTGGATAGAGTACTCCTGTCTTAATGGAGCTGAAACGAAAGCTTTGGGAAGGCCAGCTGGGCAGAGCCCCTTACGATAGAGAACCCCTCTTTCCCAGCATGATGTCTGTCCTGAGTCATCAGATATTGAATGGCTTCATCATCTACTGCTTCTGGACTGAAAGTTTGTGTGCCCATCTGGGCTTCAGAGTGAATGTTTATTCCAAACCATGTGATACCTGCTAATATTAATTCAGAAATAATGAGTGGACAGTAGTCTCACAATTGCAAACAGGGGTAACTTGTTCATGAAACAAATGGGACAAGGACCTCTTTGAAACATAATTTAAAAATTCATGAAAAACCTCTTTGTTCCTGGCTTCATCCATACACAAAAGACATGCCAAGTAATTATCTATCATTTTCAGGGCTACATCCCTTGAAAGGGAAAACCCAATCATTCTCACCAGTTCTCAGCAGTTCTGGAGATTAATACCTCATACAGATGACAAAAGGCTTGGAGAGTTGGGGTTGTACAGCCTGGAGAACAGAAGGCTCTGAGGAGACCTTATGGGGCCTTCCAGTACTTGAAGGGGCCCTGTAGGAAAGAAGGGACAGACTTTTCAGCAGAGTCTGTTGTGATGGAATGTGGGATGATGGTTTGAAACTGAAGGAGGGTCAATTAGATTAGTTATAAGGAGGTGATTTCTTACAACAAGAGTGGTGAAACACTGAAACAGGTCGCCCAGAGAGGTGGTAGATGCCCCTTTCCTGGTAACATTCATGGTGAGGTTGGGCAGGGCTCTGATCAACCTGATCTAGTGAAAGGTGACTCTACTTATTGCAGGAGATTTGGACTAGGTGGCTTTCAAAGGCCCCTTTTACCTCAAATCATTCTATGATTCTGTGGTTTCTGTAGGTGATTTTCATCCATGTATAGAGCACCCAAGAGCTGCCACGTGTGCTCTCAAGGTTTATGCTAATCTGCAAGTGTCTCACAGATAAGACACTCTAATGGCAAGCATCAATTTGCAATGATCAAAATGACTATGTTAAACAACTTTATGATAGAAATGGGCAGAACCTCCCACAGACATAAGAAGAAAGCAGAGCTGGATAGGCAGTATACTCAGTTTGCAGCAGGAGAGACCTTGGCTTGTGTTGTATTAATCTTCCCCAAAAATAGACTATTTCACAGCAGAGATTTTAAAGATATTTAATTATTTCCTCTTTTTTTTTTTTTTTTTTTTTTTTTTTTCTTTTCTTTTTCTTTTTTTTTAAAGCTGTGGATTACTGCTTGAGCAGCTGAAGGCACAGCATAGACTTTTGCTCCAAGACAATGCAGCCCCTTTCTGAAAAGGTTCCCTCCAAGTTTGGTCAGCAGTAGACTCCTCCCCACACTCCAACACACCCTCCCTAAGCTCTGAGCAGACAGATGTTTCCAATACACACTTTGCAGCCCCTGCTGCGGGGGTGCAGAGCAGAGGAGCAGGGCTGCCATGGGGGTTCATCCAGGCAGAGCCTCCCCGAGACAGACACAGCCCACGAAGATCCTGAGCTGGCGCTCAGGGAGCCCAACCAAGGCAGATGGGCTGGCTCTGCTCAGGGCAGGATTAGGCTGAGGACTGAAACAAAATGTCACCCCTGGGCTTCTCAGAAGAGGCTGGACTCAGAAATTAAAGCCTATGGATGGCTCCATAGCCCAGCAATTCCTGGCAGCCAAGATTCCAGTGACTGTCCATCTTGTCACCTTGACTGAAAGGAGCCATGGACCGTTTCAGTCAGACACTGCTGGGTCTTGAACAGCTTATTTTAACCTAAACTCTCTACAATCCTCCTCTTGCCAAATTTACACTTGGGAAGCAGCTTAAAGCTAAAGAACTGAATTAAAGAAAATAAAATTTCTCCTCCTCTAAACCAAAGCAATTTTTTGAAGTGGCCTGTAAGCCAAAATCCTGAATTAATTCTGCCTTTAAGCATGAACAGAATCTTTGGGCATGATGACCAGAAGGCAATGACTCAGCAGCTGCTCCTCCAATTTAGGAAGCTTGCCCCTGATCAATGTAAGAAGCCTAAGGCAGAGATCTGAGGGAAACCCCAGTCCTTATCTCCTTATCACGTGTTCCTTTTGATATGTTCTTTCCAGCAAGGTTTGTGTTGAATCTTAAAATTTTTGTATATCCTGTAATATAAAGAGAGCATTAACAAACTTTCCTCTCAAAAGACCTGACATGTTTAACTCATTTCCCAAAGTCAAAGAGTGACCACAAGTCATCAGAGGTCTGTCTTCACTGACTGCCTTCCCAAGGTTTCAAAATTAATTCTTTGGCCAAAACTTTAAACTACAAAGTAGCTTTTCCAGTGATAAATAAATACTATTAAATTATTTAACTGTAATATTGAACAGCTAAATTTATTTATCCTGTCTTACAAATCAAGTACCTCATATTGATCTGGAAGGACACTATGTCAAATATACTTCTCAATAAAGAACCCTAAGTTGAAGATACTTCCCTTGATGGCTGATGATAATAAACTGATTTAAAACCTGTAATTTTATCTTAAGTGCACTTAAGAATATGACATTTTTACCCTATTATAGCAGGTTACATACAAGTTTTTTTTCTAAATTGATACCTCCACACAAACATAAGCAATTAAACTGTCGTTATTCTACTAGACCTTAATTAGCTGCTCACATTAGAAATATCCTGAGATTTCTCTCATTATAAGGGTCTGTAATTAGTGTAATTAAGATAATATTTTGATTACATGGCTTCAGTCTTTTAGGCCACATAATTAGAAATGGAACACATTTTAAAGTGACTGTCCCTTGGAAAAAAACCCAAGCAAAAATAAACCAAAGAGTCTGATGGACTCATTTGTTCTGCATCATCACACTGGCCCCTCACTCACACCATGTTACCACTGCCTGGCAAGCTGCACCCAGCTGCTAAAGAAAGACAAATTTGGGCCTTGCAGAAAGACCACCTTCTGTGTGGAGCAACTGGCTCACAGACAAAGATTACAATAGGTCTATTAGATCAGAACAGGAGGGTTTAGCTGGCTCACAGCTTCATCCTGGGAGTTAAAAGCATTTTCATCATTACCTTGGAAAAGGTATTTTACAGAGGGTGAAATGAGCCCCAGCTCCCCACATTTTCATTCTCAGCTACATTCTCCCTCCAAAGTTTGGTCCTTAACATAAAATACTCACCATTGCTATTCCACTTTTGTTTTTGTCTTTATCCCCAGTTTTACTTAGAAATGCAGCACACTTACAAAAACTAGAAGCAAGAGGAACCTCAGAGGAGAAATATACAACAAAGGGGGAGAGATATGGCACCTTGCATTTGAATCAGTGTTTTTTTGCCCTGACTTAAAGCTCAAACAATCCTTGAGGGAGTCATCAAGGTAAAATTTTGTTCCTCCTGAGTTGCCATTTTTCTATTTTAGACTCCTGCCCATGACTGCGGGAGAGCTGCAAAAGTCTGAATTTTGAGCTGGAGGTGACACATATCTCTTTTCTCCTCTTAATCTGAGAGATGTTTTTCTCTTTTTCATAGTCTCTTGTTTTAAGAATGACACTTCAGTCTATTATATAAAAAAGAGTGGCTAACTAAAATAAAAAGGCAAGTGGTAGTAAATTAATCCTCAAGATTCAAAAATTGATAGCAATGTGCATATGGAATTCAGCTGTCTGCCTTACTCTGAGTGATAATTCAGCACTGTATCTCTAAATACAGGTCTTTGAGTGTTTACTTGTAGGTTTAACAGAATGTAATAAAAAGAATTTTATATATATATATTCTTTAATCCCTCTACTTTTTAAAGCTCAGAAATTAAGAAAGATCAAGGAGGGAGAAATTAAGAATCTCTAATTAAAATTTTTGGAGTTTTGAACTTGGAGAAATTCAAATTCAGCCTAAATTCTGTGGAAAAAACAAACAGCAGTCCTTGCTATCTTGCCTGGTTCAAACCTTAAAATTAAAATAACACTTTTGATACAGGTTTTAGCAATCCAGAAGATCAACACTTTCCTCAATGCCCTTCCATGGAATGGACTACCTTGTTGGAGTTTTCATCCATCTTCAGTTTTAAAAAGTCGCCATTAAAACCAGAACAACCAAAAAATTAATTCCCATTGCAGTCTAAGGTGCTATCTAAAATTGATGCAATCTTTCTTTTTTCTCCAGTCCATGAGGCTGGAGAGGTACAGACCAGAGTGGCTGTGGTTGAAAGAAAACTTTCTCTATTTTTCCCATAATAAAGTCTAGACTAACAAGCATTTTCAGACCTGAAACTTGCCTAGAGAAGTTTTATTTTAAGATCCCATTCTCTTAATTTTCTCTAGCCTGACCCTCAGCACAATTCTCCCAGCTCTCATCTCCAGCTCCATAAAGCTACAGTTGCAAAATGCCATTATGAGAAAATCAGCATAGAACTGTCAAACACTCTTAAGGATAAATTAAGCCATTTCTTCTTCAGAATTTATTTATTTTAATAAAGGAGAATTTGAAAGAGTTTTTATAACTAGAGCACAGCAGCAAAAATGCCTTTCTCAAACTTCTATGAGCTAAATCACTTGAAAAAGTAGTTAATCACATCAGCCACTTCTCTGCTTGCTGGCTATCCAAGAATTCACATTATAGTCTCTTGTCAAATAAATAAACATCTGAGAGACACTGCAATGTTAATGGTAGGGACTCAAAAATGCAGCCATCTGCGAAATCAGCAGCTTTACTGAGGGCAGGTTTGCACCCCACAAATGAAGGGGAAGGGAAGAGCTTTTTATGCATGGTGACAAAACCTCTGATCTCCACAAGACAGAGGAGGTGAACATCCCTCACCAGAGAATGGCCTCAACAGACCAACCTTTGTTTAGCAACAAGCTGGGTTCAGAGCCAGATAAGGGAAGAGTAAAAGGCAGATCCTGTCAGGTGGGATAATGGTTTTTATCATTCCAATATCTTCACTTACACACCTGGCTCAGGTGTAAAACTTCCCCCTGGGAAAGCACCAAGACATTCACAGGTAGGCCTGAAGGTATTCATCCCTCCTGATGGGGCATAACTGGCTCAGTGGGGCAGCTCTCATGCCTTACAAGGGGTCATAAACCATCAAAAACCCTCGAAGTGCCCCCAGACTCATTTCTGGGGCCTCCCACCAGAGGACTCCATATGATTCCCAGTGTTGCATCAGACAGTGTAAAACTGCCCCCCCAGGGGAGGTAGCTGGGTGTTCCCATGTGAAAGTAAGTGTATATTAACCCACTGAACTTTGTGTTTCATGGGCTCCTTCCACCCCTGACAGACAAACACTGTGAGCATCACTTCAACCAACAGACATCAAAGTTGCAACCATCATGTCTCGTCACTGGAGAAACAGTGGTGATATCTTTCCTCTCTGTTATCTACTCTTATCCTTTCTTTTTCTTTCTTTTCCTTATCCCCTTTCTGGGGTGCTTTCTTTCATGCTTTGATATTACTATATTTGTATAGACAATAACAAAACCAGCTACATACCTCCTTTCCTCTGCAACCTATGCATATATATATATTTATGACCATCAATCACTCAGTGGCTTTTTATTCCAATCCACCCCAAATAACCTAATGGCAAGAACCTAAGTTATCCTTGCCTTCAGAGGGAGATCATATACAACTTCACACCATTTTTATGCTTCTGTGATAATTAATAAAATACTGTCACTGTACTCATCAATATCCCCATAAAATTTGAATTATAATTCAGGATATCCCAAAATTTGGGAAAAGTGAGCAGGAGGAGGCTAGTTTTGTCCTTTGCGAGCACAAAGGCTAGCTTAATACTACGCTTACAACACATCTACTGTTCTAAAAAAGGAATGATTTATGGTCTATTGCATCCACACACAATTAGTCCTCCCAGAGGATTGTCTCTAGGATAGCTCTAAGAGGCTTAATAGGAAATGGTGGTAGAGAATTTCTGGAGGGAGACCCAATTCCTTCCACTTCTGTAATGAAAGACAGGTTACCTGAAGGCAATTGATTCTCCCACGAGTCTGATAGTTTTCTCAGCCAGGGATAACATATTCCCTGTGTCACTGAACAGAAAGAATGGTCATTGTAGGTACCTGCCTTGAGTAACCTAGCAGTGGCAGTCTGTCAGGCACCTCTGACATATCACAGACAAGTATTTAGTCCAGTTTTTGGGAAACTGGTGTAGCAATACTAAAGGATATATGACTAAAGGTCATATAGCAGGACCCAGAGCCTAAGCAAATCCTTTGAAATGGATGCCAGCTACTATCCTGAATCTCATCAGTAGGTTTCTCCTGAAAAGGCTTTGGCAGAGACGTATCTAACAAAGACAATTCCTTCCCCATGAAGGAATAATAATACATTTTATTCTGCAACCATTTTCCCTCAGAACTCTGGAGGCTCAAGAGGTGAGTACAAAAGTTACAAGAGCAAAAACACCCTGCCAACAATGGCAGCAGAGAGAGGTGCAATAGCAAAGCAAACGAAAGAAGCATGACACACACCTGGATTTACCAGTCAGATTATTCATCCTTGTGCTCCTTTGGGCTCAGCTCTCAGACTCCAGAACTAACCCAGGTATTTGTATATTTTAGGTGAATTGAAGCAGGTTAGGGTTCAGCATAGTGGCCTTTCAGGTGATGTTTTACCTTGTGGATTTTACTACCAGCTAGGCTTGCCTTTCCTATAGGGTGCCACGTGCCTCTTTTTCCCATGCCTCAGGCACTGATGTTTTTATGCCTGCCTGGCACATTGCCTGCAGTTCACTGATCTTTTCCAGACCATGCAGTGTTGTCCACCCCCGACAGTCTGCAAAACATTTGGCTACAAGAGCAACATTCACATACAACATTAAGAAAGATTCTCTTTTATCCACCATGTATCCAAATACAAAACTCCTTCAGTATCCATACAGGAAGATATTATACTCAACCCACTTGTTTGCTTCCATCCTATCTCATTATTAGCATTTTTCTCCAATACTGTAATGATAGACATTAAGAGTCAACACTTGATGCCCACTCTGAATACAAAAAGATTTCATAGTGTTTCTCTTAGAGTTCTAGTTCATACCATATCTAACCAGACGCTAAAGCATCTCTGATAAAAGCTGAATATTTTCCAGGTGCACAAGGACAGCATTAAGAGAATTTGAGCTTGTGAGAACAGTTGTGCCTAAATTTTGATAAGACACTATCTTAAGTAGCAGAAAGGTACAAATATTATGCATCAGCAATATTGACTGTCTTCAGGGTGGCAGTAAAATAAAGAGGTAGAGAGCAGTACAAGTGCCATCTCTCCTACACATCTTACTTCAAGCAGCTTCTCTATTTTGTTCTAAGTCAAAGGTAAGGTTTGTGTTTGCTGCTACTTTACTAACAGTGTGCTAGATACCTCTGCTCTTATAAGGATTCAGGTGTGCTGAGACACTGCGAAGTCCATGATGCACTTGCCCAGCAGAACTAAACTCCTCAATAAATATGGCAGTGAAAGAAAGGTGAAATCTAAGTGACTAATTGTAAACACATAGTATTTGGCAATTTAGATCCATTTGCAGCAGCATATTTTTCCTAAGCAGTGGTCAAAAAATGCCCCATTTTTTCAGTTATGAATGGTGTAGATACCAGACTCTGATTTATTAGCAAGATAGTTCATGGGAAGGTAATTTTCTTTTTAATATCTCTCTCAAAGCCCATTACTTCAGACAAAGCAATAACATTTTCTTATATCCATTCAGAAGCAGAGAAGCAGTGTTTTCTCTGCTTTCATATCCCTTAGAATGGGGAGGATAATTTAAAAAGTATGTAGGCTTAAAATCAAAATGACACAATTATACTGTTCTCTATGTTGTAAACTATACAGTCTGTATTCTTGAAAACTTAATCCCTTGGGGTTAATGACACTTTAGAGATCCAATTAAAATCAAATATTTGTTCTGCTGTCATCCACTCTTCCTGTACAAGAGTAGATAAATTGAAGCACGAAGATTCCCCAACATCTATACCACCTCCAAATATCTTGGGTAGTTATTTTCTTTTCATTGAAAAACAAGTTGCTAAAGCACCGCCTCCTCATATAAAAACTGAAATAGTCAAGCCATTTTTTTCTTTCTCTAAAGGGTTTTAAAATATCCAGGATGAACATTTGTTTCTGATCCATCCCAGCCCCTCTCACTCCTGGCAGAAGTAAAAAGAAAGGATGCTGTCAGGGCAAGTCTATTGACCCAAATATCTGTCCAGGGACTGGGCCTTTCTATTCTGTTCCATTAAAGAAACTCACTGGATTGATGTTAGGCTGTAGAAGAATGAATCAAGATGTACACTGGAAGGATTCCTACCCTGCCACCTTCCTTTCTGAAAGTGAGCTAACAAAAATAATGCCAACACCTAACTCAGGCGTTGTATTACAAATACACTGAGGTTGGATGGACATAAAGTCTTTCATTACTGAATTAAAGTATGGGCTGACTAAATTGATATAAAATTACTGACTTTCTGTTCTACTTTCAAAATCATTTGAAAACTGAAATGAATCCTTTCCCAGTGAGCATTTATCATCCTATTATATTCACCCTGGGGGATGTTAATGATTTTGGACTACTGCCTCCAGCCCTTACCTCACCTCCAAGTGGGTATTATGTGATGGCAGTGCACATTTCATCAAGATGTATTGCTGATTATATTTCCATTAAAGAATATAGCCAAGTCTGACTCCTAATTTTTCCAGACTAATCCACCACTGTGAGCTTCCCTGCACTGATGAGTTCATCACAGAGAAAGGGTTCCTTTCTCCTTTTCTTGCAATTTGCATAAATACGTGTCCAGAGTATGAGGCTGAGTTAATCAGTTTTGCACACAATAATTAGAATACTGACACGACCTCTTTAGTTGTTCATTCAATTACTCTTTTTGCTTCATAGTAGCTCAATGTTCATTTTTAGCAAAATATCTCAAAAGAACCAAGATTTTAGACTACAGGCTTGTATTGTCCCACAATGCATTTAAGGATGTGTTTGAAAGTACTGCATAGACCCAGCTGAAAAATTACAGGCTTACACCTAGTCAAAATAACAATTCTGTACTGCACACAGATTCTTCTCCTTTATACCAGTGCTCACTTAACATGTAGAAAATACATCAAGGAATGATAATACTTTGAAAGCATCACCCTTGTCAATAAGGTACAAAATTCAAGCATGCAGGCTTTAGCATTTGCACAAGGAGAAAATTTCCTTATCCAAATAATGGTCTTGAAAGAAAATAAGCCACCTGCATTTCAATTCTGCTGTTCTGTTTCCCAAATGTTCTAGTACAAAATATTAGCCTGTTGAGCATCCCAGTGCCTGCAGTTTGGCTGTAAAGATAAGCTTGCTTGCTCTGGGCTCTATTTATTCTCTTCCCAGATTTGTATTTATATTATTTGATGATTTACTTTTATGAAGGGAAATTCAAACTTGTGCTGCTTTTGTTGAAAGAAATGAGGAGTATTTCCTATTGCTGGACTTAGCTAGAAGTTGCCATACTGGGATATGGAAAAGTGAGGACATGCTAAAACAGCAGACATTTCTGAACCACTCTCAGAGCCAACCATAAATAAGGACTGTTTATTGCATGAGTCACAAAAGCTGCATATGGTGACACCTCCTGAGTTATGTTCTAATATTTGTTTTTAATTATTAATGTGTTTTGCTCTGTTGAGATTTATTTATTTATTTTCACAGATCCATAAAACTCATCTCACATTAGCCACACAGATTTCTTGTCAAGACTGTTCTGCAATCCCTACTGTTTGGAGCATTAACAATCAGGTGAAATATTTGTGTTTGACACATTTTTAAAGTTCCCTAAAAATGTAAATATATTACTGTAATTGCCCTTCTAAAGCATCAGTAAGTCAGGGAAAAGAAACAATATTCTATGTCAGGGAACACAAAGCCATCAAATGTACTGTGGAACAGGCTAATTTCCACATGGGAAGACACATTAAATTCACTTTCCTTTTCCTTTTTTTTTTTTTTTTTTTTTTTAATATGCTTTCTCCATAGATATTTGCATGGATTCATGTTTGTCCCAAACTGGCAGAACACACTATATCAAGTCCTGAGGTGTTATTTTCAGTAAGCCAAGGTGCTATGCAACGTCCACGTGTAAATAATGCTTCAAGAAACCAGCTGAATCTAGTGCAAGCATAGGAATAAAGTAGCTAAGCTGGAATGTTCTTCTTAAAAAGAATTCCCATACTGGTTCACTGCTGAAATTATTTTCATGAGACTCTGGAAACTTTGGTGCCCCTGTAGCTGGGTGCATCCCTGTTGGAGATTACTGGTCTCTACCATGCTCTGTGCCTCAGTTTCCTCATTTGTAAGAGGTCGATATTGCTCCTCTCCTTGTAGGGCTTTGAGCACAAAACAAAATGAAAAAAAAAGAATCTATATGACAGGGATATGTATGAATTTGAGAAATGGGAGAAAATTTAGTTTTGTCTATAAAGACCTGAAAAGCAGAGAAAGACCCATTACAAATTACAGCTTTTGATAGAATTGTATATTCAACTGAAGCCAGAGTAAAATATACAACAGCTGAGGTCTTCATTTTCCAAGTTTTAAATCATTACTAGATGATTAAGTATTATTTTACTTTTCAAGCTTGTTTGCATTGCAGAGACATATAAAAGAATCATAGATTTCCAACTGGGCAACAAAACTGTCCATTAAAAAAGAAAAAAACAAAAGAAAAGAGAGAGAAGAAACAAAAAGGTGTCAGGTCTGAATATCCATCACATCTTCCAATTAAATATCATCCGTATTTAAGAGCTTCAAGGAGTATTAGTGCTGAACAACGCTACAACTCCATTATTTGTTGGGTTTTGAAGGCAAGAGATGGAGAAATGATCTGGAGCAGAGGTACATAAGTCCCATTAAAAAACACTCAGCATTGTAAATAATTAACAACTATCACATTAGGGACCTGCCTTCCATTCATTCTTCCTGGAATCATGGCATATATGATGAAGTCTGTGGTCACACAGAGAAGTCAAAGTTCTTGATATAGGTTTAGCTTTTAGAAACTTTCTCTTCTAAGGGAGAATACCACATACTGAACTCTTGAATTTTGTCTCAAGGAGGAGATTCTTCGCCCCTTTGGGACCAAAAAACAACTCAGCTACAGGAAAGGCAAGATAGAGCAGCAAAGCAAAAAAAAAACCCAAAAAAGCAACCAACCAACCAAACAAACAAAAACCACCAGGCACTCACAAAGCCTCCAGTGAAAAAAGATAGAAAAAGATCTTTCAAGGTTTAATTTTTTACCTTCATGAGCAGGGGAGGGACATCATATAACTGAAAACCAAAGAAAACCAACCTGCTTTTATTCTACTACTAAGAAGTGATTATAATCCTATATTTAAAAAAAAAAAGAGAGGAACCCAAGGCAGACTTTTATAGATTAAATAAAAAATTATAAGATTTAAGAAGTAACTCAGTTTTTGAAAAAAAGTAAATGTAGATAATGAAAGAATAATAATTTATGGTTTTTTTAAGGTTTTGGTAGTGCTGCAAACAATGTTATTTATCAATGCTTTTAAAAGGATGATTCTGTAACACTGCACTTTCAGGATCTTCTGTTGACTTCTCAAGCTTTTCCTAGGGTTCTCAAGTAGCTAATGTTTTCGCATGAAAGTCTGGATTTGGGAAAGCAGTAACATCCTTAATTGCATACGATCTAGATTTGCATATGTATACAAACACTAGGCTGATCAAAGACAGCTCATCCTTTCCACTGGTTAGGCTGAAAAGCTGTAAACAGTTTGCTCTGAGACAAGAACAACATCCAGCATAATTAGGTCACTCTTTGCCCAGGCATCTGCTTAACTTTAATGTTCATGTTTCACTCATTTGGCTATATTTGGGATTTGATTTAACTTCAGCAGGTTAGTACCATGGAATCATCACAGCATTATCCTAGGACTAGAATACCAATAAAATACAACTTGGCTAGTTACACAGTGTGTTAAAAGGTTGAATCACTTTTTCTAGGCCCATTTTTATGGGTTGGAATACACAGTAGATCTCTGATGGATTTCCCGTGTGTACCATTTTTAAACTGATTCCTCAAGGTGTGCCTATCCACTAGTATACAGATACACTTGAAAAGTGTTACTCTTTTACAGTTTGCTGAGCCCGTTTAAAAGAATCTCTAACTTAAAAAGAAAAGGAAAAACAAAAAAAAGCTATTTTAGAGCTTTTTTTTGTAACAGCTTAAAGAAGAATCAACCAATAAATGAGAAACGTTTCACTCTTGTGGCAGAGAAAGAATGAGAAACAAAACACTGTACTGGCAATTCACAGGAGCATCCTCCCTAAGCTGGGAAATGACTGACTAGGGAATTTTTAAAAGAAATAACCAGTAGTTCAGATAGGCAACTCTTTAAAATTCTCATCTAATTTTTGTTATCAAAAGCTAACTAACACTAACCCAAAAGCTAGAAAAGGAGACCTGTTGTGCAGCCTTTTCCTATTGTCATTGAAAGCTACATCTCTGAACTCAAAGAGTTAGAGGACTAACACAAGATCCCACCACAAGCACATAAATCGAGTCTAGCTCTGCATCCCCCTCTTTTTGACACCCCACAAAGACAACTCCAATGAAATTGAGCTGTTGTAAATTGTTCTTTCTTCAGACAATATAATTCCTGTCCTGCCTCGAGGGGAAGAATGTGTTATTTTTGATCAATACCACTCTACTGCTGTCTATTAAACAGGATGGGCATCATACAATGGAAGAATAATAGTCAGGATCTTGATGCCTCAATTCCAGTCTTTTTCAATCCCAGTCACCAATATGGGTTTTTAGGGTATGGAGGAGAAAGTCACTAGATTCAGACCACTAGACCAGATGACCAACATGGGAAAGACATTCCCATCTCGTGCACCCTAAACAGCAAAACAACAACAGCAGAAGGTTTTCCATGTGGAACTTATGACAGAAATCCTACAAACCTTCAGATACTAAAAGCTGCATCGTGAGGCTCTGCATCATATCTTCAGCAGCCTGTTGATACCTGTGGTATTTTTCTTTACCACAGCTTTTCTGCAGACTGCAATCTCTAGCTCATCCCTCTGGGAAGCACTGCCAGCACCAAGCAACCTGCCCCTGAGGCTACCCAGGTACACCCTTGTAACACAGACAGCTTCAGGAGGTTGACAGCTTGTCAGTCAAAAGCAGAAGCTGGCTTTTATTTGTCTTTTTGTAACTTCAGTAGCAGTTAACAGGGGCAGAAAATGTTTTTGACACCTATTGTCTAGTGTACATCAGGGCTTTTCAGAACCTTCAGAAAAATCAGCAGTATCAGGCATACCCAAGCCTTCTAAAAAAAACCCTCATGGTTCTGATTTTGAAGCAGGTACAACTCTTCTGTTTCCCAGCTCATGAGAATGATCCCTTTGGCTAGCTGAAAACTATAATAAAATATGCCAGTACCCTAGGAAACAAGAAAACTTGCTCTGAAAATTGCAAAGGAAAATTGCTACAGGAAAATTGCTTCCAAAAGTACCCAGTGTCCGACAATTTGAATACCTTCATTACACACAAACATTGAAGCCAACCTTTTTTTTCTGAGGGTAGACCAGGAAACTCAGTGTATGTTGTAGCTTGGTTTCTGCAGGTGAATAAAGTGCTACAGATCTGGACTGTCAGAGAACTTTGCTGTGTCAGAGCAATGCAGTCAACTAAGGAACATGGAGCTCCCTGTACTTTGTGATGTGTAGACTTTTAAGTCTCTGAGTGAGGTTTCTTCTGCTACAGACATTTACTTCTTACTATTTTTATTCGTTTCCACTGCAGGGAAGTAATAGTTAAGTAACAGAGAGATTTTTTTTTTTTTCCAGTTAGCTGTTAACAGTATGAGCACCTGCCATCTTTTGGTCAGTATCTCTTAAAAGAGGTAGAGAAAAATTGGTTCCAACAAACAAAATTTCATCTGAAAAAGAGTGTGTTGACTTAGAGATTTATTAACTTAATGAGATTACATCACAAAACTGTGCTGTAATGTTATTTTGAAATAAATTTTCAGATCTTTCAAGTAAGTGTTTGTTTTCCTTAGGCAAATGTCCTGATAACTCAGAAAGAGTCCAAAGTCAATGTGAATGTCTTAGTGCAGTTTGTCATTAATGCAGCACATCTTTCCAACTAAAAAATAAAAGCCATATAGTCTCCATAGGTGGTAATAAAATAAACTCCAAGGAGGGGATTCGCTTAAGTATCTCAATAGAAAATATTATTTGCTTATTCATTTTTAAAAAGTGGTGTTGTCTAATGCTTGCACTTACCAAATGCTCAACAGCAAATTCTGGGAATACAATATTAAGCACTTATGGTAGTAACTTTGGTGCTTATACAGAGCCATTGAGGTTAAGATGACTTTTACATTGATTCAAGCTGAGAAATGTGAAAAACAACACAGAAGGCTGGAGAAACCAAAGAGGTTATATGAGAGTATCTAAACACTGGACTGAAATACCAACTAAGCTATTAGCAAATGTTAATGTATTAATTGTTCATGGGAAAGGGCATTGGGTTTAGAAAAGGACACTTTTCTTCAAAAGCAAGATATGTGGCAGGACTACCAAATGCTTTAAGAGAAGCTTTTGCTGTGACCATAAGTACCACACATTTCATGTCTATGACTTACATTTAGTCAAACCAATCCAAAACCAAATAATAGGCAAGCAAAAGACAACTAAGAAGCATTTCTTCATTTGCCTTGGGTATTGCATTTGGCAAGTGTCCTGGCTATAATAAGATTAGTCTTCATTGGCATAAGACAAAACGTGATGAACTTTTAAAATATTATCTTTTGATGTTCAGGCAAACTACAATCCAGATTAATATGCAAATATATATTTGCTTAGGATCAGTTTTTATAGACAGAATAGATAACATGGCAAAACTTATGCCAATACAGATAAAGTGAGTTTTTTGGATTTCTTTGGGCATATGGATCAGGTTAATCTTGATGCTATTTACATAACATGCTATTTCCTCTAAAGGTAAGCTTAGATTTAGAACTTGATCTTTAATTTAAGTTTGCCTATGACTTTTCATTCTGCAACAGTGCCTCAGACGCCAGGTTTCAGTAGTAGCTTGCAAACAAGCTGGTTTAAAATTGGGGTTTCTACTCTAACTAACAAAGAAGCTGGAAACTTTACTTCTCAAGTAAATGACATGAGAATGTTCTGTAGCTCTGAGGAGCAACTTGGTTGGCTTAGAGGGAGCCCAGGCCGACTCTGCTGGTTATACGGAACCAAAGATGACAAAAATAAAAAGTACATTTCCAGTTTGAAAATCCAAGGGAAGTTCCAAGTTGTGCTTCCTTTGTCTGTGTTCAGGTCTCTTTCCAAAGCTGTGTGATTAGGTGAGAGCATAGATTATAGAGGTGATATGATCCCTCTACTATCATCCTCAAACACACTGGGAACCAGAAGGATGTTTTCCCTCAGTTACAGCAACAAATATTAGCCTCTGCCCAGCTTTAGAGAAAAAGGCACACAATTGTCAGAGACTGAAGGGCAGTTACCACAAAAGGCAAACCACAGAAATAATCACACAGAACCAAACCAATGTTTCAACCTTTTTTACATGACAGAAAAAAGAGCTATTTCTGTGCAGTCTCCAAGTATTACATACCATGTCAGTGGTACCTGCAACACAATAATTGACAGGGACCACACCAGTAAACAAACTTTTAAACACAGACAACAAAATGCTCATTTCAACTCTTAATAGGGGGTAGGGCTAGTTTATAATACATGTATCTTATTCACATATTCATTTCTTGTCTTATCCTCCCTGACTGCAATACTAGAGCAAACATATAGGCTAGTTATTTTATGCAAGCTCAGAAGGATGTTAAAATAAATTGAAGCAAAGATAAACAGGCCATCAGAATATGATCTCAGTCATATGATGATCATTATTATGGAGCGAGAGAATTAATTCTGTACAAAACCAAGGTCCCCTAAAAAACCCCTGCCAATTCCAGCTTAGCAAAGTAGTGACATTAATAAGATTTTAAAAGGTGTATTACTGTGAAAATAGCAGAATCTCTGACTACATATCCTCTGCTGCTAAACTTTATGCTTGTTACTGCCATAGAAGAATACATTTCATATGTGTTCACAATCATGGCTGAAACATGAAAGCCCTGAGCTTCCTTCAGACAAAACAGTAATTTCTAAGTGTAAGAAACCTTGCTTGTGTGTCACGATGTGTTAGTCTTGTCAACTAAAAGCAATCTCAGTTGGATGAGATTTTTCAAGTAGATGTAAGAGCTTCACAGAAATAACAGGAAAGAGCAAAAATAATTCAAACAAAACACAGTCTATATCATGCCCCTTTGAAGGGGTTCCTTGTGTTTGGTTTCCTTGGCACCTTTTTTGTCTTACTAACTTTTCTTTGTTAATGACTGAATCAATCAAGTAATGTTTACCTATGGCAGATAACATTAAACTAAACGCTAAGTCACTTATTATTTTGATGATTGAAAAATAAGAAAAAAACCCAAAGGAACAACAAGATAAAATCACCTCACACCAGCAGGAAAGACACTCAAATGTGACTGGCACTGTGCAGCAGGCAATAAAGTGAATGACATCAGAGTCAGATCAAAGTTCAGAGCTTTTTATAGTTGTTACACAGTGATGTCTCTTTTATAGGATAGCAGATCTACAGTGCAGGCTCCTTTACTGAGACATCGCTTTCCTTCTGTGTGTAAAGAGACACATGAAATCAGCCATTTTGCTTCAAGTTATGGTCCCAGGCAAGGTCTTTTGGTGGTAGAGTCTAATGGAAAGCAATTAATTCCTGGCAATATAAACCTTTAATCATACAAAAAATGCCTAACCACTGTATTTATAATCTCTTGGAGCAGAATCTAATGCTGAAACTCAATGCTCAAGTCCTAACTTTCCTTTTTAATGAATGTCAAATCCTGGCTCCCTTTAAAGTTTAAGGCCCATGTTAATTTTAGCACACATGCTTCTGTGAAATGCCTAGTTAGGGCTTTGAGACAAGCACTGCAAAGTCAGTGAGATTATACTTTTGATTACAGGCTGTTGACTAGGACAGTGAACTGCCATGCCACAAATCTTGCAAGGATTTGTGTATTGTCCCTAATGAGACATTCAATGTTATAAGTTCAGGGAAAGGCTCAGTATTTTTTCCCCCTTTTCTGATTTATCAGCCATTTGACATAGCAGCAAGATTTTTAGGAGTAATAATGTTCTAAAACCACTAGAATTATACACACAAGAGGGAATTTGTACAGTACTTATAGTTTGAAAATTTGCTTTTGAGTTTAACCACGAATCTCTGAGAACTTCAAATAAGATCTGGACTCTCACACTCATCAGCTGAAGTTATATTTCTTCACAGAAGCAGTTTTACTTCTGAAGCAACAAAAGAATATTCCCTGATACCATGTCAGCTGGTCCTCTATTTCCTTACCATTCTAAATAGCAAGAACAGTCTTGCACAGGAGAACATACAGCTCTGGGTACATCTCTTAAGTTTGCACACAACACCCCTGAACATCAGGGGTTTTTTCATCATGCAGGCAACTGTTCATCAGCAACTCGATGGAAATAACCAGTCTTGGTCCCATGTGTCACACATTGCACAACTGAACAGACAATGGCTGAACAGTTTTCAACTCCTTTTGGGGCAATCTATTCGAAACAGATGGTTTATTAAATAACAAATTTCTCATCTATGCTGTTTTGGTTTCCCATCACAAAGGAATCAGCTTCAGCACTTACTTGACAATTGCAGCTCTTGATCACCAGTTTTGTCCATACATATTGAGGAAGTTTGAGTTCATTTAAACAACTGCATTCACTTTAACTGATTGTATTATATTTGTGTGGCAAGGTTTTGGAGTGGGGAAAGTTTCTTTTTTGTGAGAAGATGACAGAAAGTTCGCCCATGTCTGATAAAACCAGTGTCAGCCGGCCACAAGACAGACTCACTGCTGGGCCAGGACGAGCCCTCAGCAACAGAGCTGTTGACCCTGGGGTAATGTACTTAAGAAGAGTAAAATCATGCCCGTGTAAAAACAAACACAAAGAGGAGAGAGAATACGTGAGAGTAGCAGCTCTATAGACACCAAGGTGAGTGAAGGAGGGAGAGGAGCTGCTCCAGGGCCAGAGCTGAGATTGTGCTGCAGGCCATGGTGAAGACCATGGTGAGGAAGGAGGTGTCCCTGCAGTGCACGGAAGACCTCACACAGAGCAGGTAGATGCCCAAAGGAAGCTGTGACCCTGTGACACTGGAGCAGGCTCCTGGCAGGACCTGTGGAGCCATGGAGAGAGGAGGAGCAGATTTGCTGGCAGGACTTGTGACCCTGTGTGGGATCCACACTGGAATAGCCTTTTCCTGAAGACCTGCAGCCTGTGGAAAGATATTCACACTGGAGCAGTTTGTGAAGAGCTACAGCCTGTGAGAAGGACTCCTGCTGGAGAAGTCTGGGGGGGATTGTCTCCCTTGAGAAGGACAACACACGGAAGCAGGCAAAGAGTGTGAGGAGGAAGCAACGCCATGGCCCCTACTCCCCATTTCCCTGTGCCACTTGGAGAGAGGAGGCAGGGAAAAATCGGGAGTTAACCTGAATCCAAAAAGAAGGAAGAAGTGGGCAGAAGGGGTTTTATGGTTTGTGTTTATTTCTCAGTATCCGAGTCTTATTTGATTGGAAATAAATGTAATTAATTTCCCCAAGCTGAGTCTGTTAGCCCGTGATGGTACTTGGTGAGTGACCTCCCTCTCCTTATCTCAACCACAAAATCTTCTTTTTTCTCCCCAGTCCAGCTGGGGAGGGCAATGATAGGGTGGCTTTGGAAGGTACCTGAAATCCAGCCAGAGTCAAAACATCATGTCTATGAATTCCATACACTAACATTCACTACCTTTTTGTATATTCTGTAAGTCTTAAATATCTCCAGATTCAGTTGAAATAACGATTCCAAGAAAATATTCTCTTATATCTTTCGACTCTTCTATCAAAGGTAACTGGGAGATTTCACTAGAAAGAGGCCTTCAAAATGGTCAGAAATGCAGACCTGGAGTATTGATTCTGTACTAGTCAGAATTCTAACATGTCAACTGCAAACAGCCTAATCCCAGATACCAAATCCAGTTATGTTAAATATAACACAATTTCACTAGTGTTTTCATGGACTGTGGGTAATATTTAGTCTTCTGGCTCTTAAGCAGCAATAACTGAAAAGGAAGGCAATAGCCAATTTTGTTCTTCCTACAGCCGACGGTTTTACGTGCTCTCCAGTTTTTGATGAACAGCAGAATTCCCTTTTTTCCTCCTATCATCTCTATTAATACGTCAACTTCTTGAGCTCGATGCTGAAAAATGTCACTTGTGGTATCCAGACTCTAGTAATACTTTCATATTGACTTCAGGCAGTTATAGCAGTGCTGTTTAAATCTATATTGACTTACCTGTAACACAGACACAGCTTCCAGTTCCTCCACAGTTTTGCACTCTCTGATGATGCTATTCACTGTTTACAGTCTTAAGTCATCTCTCAAAGGCTACATTACACATACATGGCAGAGCTGAAGATGGATGTTTACTGCAAAAATCCTTTTGTCTGAATAATGTTTTTCATTTTAAAATCTCAAGCTGCTGTATCGTTTATTAGATGGATTAGGCAATAAGAAAAAATATCTCCCCATGTTTTACTATTTCATAAATTTTCAACACATATTCTGATACTGAAACAAACCATGTCTCTCATTCTCTCAGGGTAAGTACTCATGATACTCCTCCTCATATTGTCCTACCCTTTTCTCTGAAAACAGGCTACACAAAGGATGGACACCCCATTAAACTACCATTGCTTCTGAGATATTGAGATTCCTGAAGGAAATGTCTCACTGAAATGCCTGTGTTAGCTCCTTTCAGCAGCACTCACAGTTTTAGAGTAGGTTTTCATTGTTGGTTGTTTTGGGTTTCTTGTTTTTGCTTCCAACAAGTAAGTTGCTTTGGCAAAGTTACTTTTGACACTATAATTCATATTTTCTATTCTCTTTTAACAAAAGCAGAACATGTAATTTCATTTCCTTTGCTTTGATAGAAAGTACTCAACTCCTGAAGTTCACAGCTGAGCTGACCACTGTAAAATTCTACCTCCTCACCACATCATTTCGTCTTAACAGTAGTCTCCAAAAGTTAAGATTGTGCTGTTTAGTGGCAGTTTAGTAAACTTCATCTTTGGAGAAGACAAATTGCAGGATCAGAAGCCAAGAGCAAAGACAGCTTTCTCAGACATCTGCAGACTAAGCATGTATTGTGCCTTTGTACAGAGGTACTTGCACCTCAGGAGGCCAATATTTCCTTCCACTCCACCCCTCTGCACTAATTAATATCATCATGCAATCTACAGCACTAACTATTGTAGGTTTATAATGAAGATTCCTGAAAACATTTGTAAAAACAGTTTGTAAAAAGCCATTTGAGCCATATTTTTTTTGCTCATATCCATAGAGCTCCACTCATTTGATAGATAACAAAAGTATTACTATTTATGTATCTAAAGTGGACAAAATAAAAAACAAAATATTTCCACATGGCAACATCATCAAACAATACCAAGTTTCAGTCAGTCACAAGGATCTTTCTTTAGTCTAATAGTCTCTAATAATTAGCCTTTCCATTACTCAAAATGTCACTAAATGTCATTTCAAGATCATAGGTGACTCTTTTTGCTGAGCATTTATACTGTCTGAAAGTAATAAATATTACCATCCACACTCAGAGTTTACTTCCTGAACCAGAACAGCATCTGCACCCAAGTTTTAGAAGTCTACATTTCATAAATAAAATGTAGTGTTCAACTATCTTCTTATATCTTCATGTGAACATGGATTTCAGAAGCATCATGTAGATTACTCTTGCTTTTAATTAAAGCTGAATAAAGTTTACTTTTCAAAAATGCCTTTTGCTTGCTTGAGAATTAAACTTGATGTCCTCAGAGGATGGCTTTTTACCCTAGGTCACTGTGACTGAACACAGACCAACTGGCTTTGGATATATATTAAATCTCTTCCCTAATTAGTCTTTAATTGTATAATTAAATAAAATTCTTTGCCATACAAATTTGTTTCTGAGATAACCTCCTCATAAATTTATTTCTAAATTTTTATAAAGTAGCAGCCAATTTTGATTATAAAGACAACCTTTGCAAAACTACAAGGTCGTCTTGTGTAGTCAGATTCAAACCATAAATTGCTCCCAAGTTAAATCCTTCAGGTCTTACTGCTGTACGATCCTTTGATTAACTTCAATGGCAATTTTTCACAGTTTGAGATTTTGTTACAACAATTGCTTATGCTAAAAAAAAAAAAAGTCCATATGCCTTTCCAGCTAATTCAGCAGTGTTCCTGGCACAAGTACACTCTGCTGGAAGGACTGCCCATGCTGCCATTACATCTTTGAATGCTCCTGGGCTTTTCCAGCAGTAACAGTTCCCATACTGACAATTATTAATGACATCTTGAAGAATTCTACAACTATTCCATTAGGGAAAATCAAGTATCATCAAAGGATTGCCAATTATTCCTCTTCTATTATACAAAGATGCCTGTCAGTGGGTGCCAAGGGGGATACATTTAGGTCTTTTACAGTCAGATGATAGGACTTAATATAGGGACATCTTTATAATGATGGGAGAAAGGGAATCAGAAAGAGGTTGGGCAGATTTTCATTTTATTCTGTGTTAACCACTACAAAAAGAACCCTTTTTTCCTTTTTTCTTTTTACTAAAGGAGTGAAAAACACATAAACTCCATAAATCTCATACAGGTAGTCACACTTTCTCCGTCAGCCTGAAGATTATCTTTTTCTAAAATTTCCTCATGAATTACTGAAGGTATGAAGTGGGAGGAAAAAAGAGCAAATAGAATATCAAGACAAGGTGATTATGGCCAGGGAAGATGTCAGAAGGAGCTCTCTTATCTTCCTTTTTCCATTATTTACTTACTCATACCGCAATAACCATTTCCCTATTGATGAGCTTGTCTCCTTCATATGCAAGCTGAAACACCATACAGAATGCTGCAACTCACAGAATACAGATGCTGTGAATCTGGCTTTGATATTGAAGAATCCCAGGCTGAAATATAACTTTAGACATAATTTCCTGAAATATAAGCAGCTTAATTTTGAGGACTGATATGTAGTATTTTTGAGCATAATTATCAAGTTCTTGCACAGTATTATAATGTAAAATAAAGTTTTCTGGTTCAAGTTACTGGAAAAGATGGGAACAGTAATACAGTTGACTGAAAAAAAAACCTCTGAGGAATTTTTATAAAAATTATTTACACTTTTCAGAAATCAGTTTTAGAGATAGTTCATTCTCTTCTTTTACAGTTACCACCTGTTTCTAAAATAAATAAAAAAAATTCACCATCCTTAGCAATACAAAATGTAAATTATCCCTTTGTTCCTTAAATACAGTCAATCAAAATCACTATGCAAACTAAGGACATTATTCGGTTTTTCCATTAGTGGAGCTTATTTTTTTCATCCCAGCATATTCAGCTCACCTGAATTTTTTCAGAAGTAGGGAAGAACAAATTTGGTCGCCAGGAAAGGAGAACCAATGTGCAACTTTTTCATCCTTTCATTTAGAAAACAAGGTGGAAAAATATGAACTCTTATAAAGCCTGGGTTTTTTTCCATGGAAATTTCAAACACAGGGCAAATAATCAGGTTGCAGAGTAGAGAGTTCTGCCCAGAAACCCCAGTGCATCAGCAGTCTCCCAATTGTAGGCTTACCAAAAGGAGTCAAGATTAGATCTTCTGTGATGATTTTCAAGATCATCGATTTTTTCTAGGAGGGAATGGTTTTTTGTGTTACTGTCAGCACTGTCTGCTGAAAAGCAGTTTAGATTGTCCTTGGCTCTTTTAATTCTTTCCTCTCTTGCAGTTACTCTTGCCACTTTATCAGCCAAGGTCACATAAGCTGTTTATACATCTGCTTTAACTGAAGGCACAAGACACATTAAATGGGAGACATTACTTGCTTTTGATACAGCTAAGATCATTGAAGGGCCATGTTTTTGATTTAGCCTTTTCTTAGGTTCATTTCTGACTAAGCTGCTGAGTGTATTAAGATCACTGCTGATGCAGACACTCCATACCTGTAAGAAAATATCCAAGTCACGACATCTGAGGCCTGCAATCTCTTGTCAGGATGGGAACCTCAATACTGAGCATAAGGTGAATGGTTGATTACGACATCCCCATAGAAATAGCACATGCAGCTCTTTCCTCCCCATTTGCACACATGAATGGTACCTAAGAGCACATCAATACATGGGCATAGTGTGACAAACACTGACTGCAAGAATTTTGAGAGCCATGGACATGCGATGGCAACACGCCATAAGGCCATCTTCTCCTGGCACAGTGTGCTCTAGTTTTTCCATTATGTTATCTCATGTGAGAAAGAAACTGCACGTGCTTCTATTTTGTTATTTCAACAAAAAACTCAAGAGGTGGAGCTAAATAAAGCTTTTAAAGTAATTAAGAACTAAAGATACAATTCGAGACCTATGATTTTTCAAAATTAGTTGGTTAAAATTTCACACTACTCTTTGCCAGAAACTTAATCTCTGAATTAGAAAAATAGTAAAAAAACCTTTCAGTAGAAAGGACAAGCTTAAAAAATGTGATACATTCCACTTGTAAACAGACTGTGAATATAAGCACCCTCTCCACCCCACACTAGCTTTGACATTATAATAGCAGAGGATAGCACTCATTGATATTCTCCCAGCTGCCACCAGCTCAGATGTCTTATGTGCAGGCAGGCCAGTGTTCATCGAAGACATATGCCTAAATTTTACAGAATACAGGATTCAACTACTTAAGGAAGAAGAAAAAAACAATGGAAAATAAACGCACCAGCAGCCCCAACCCTATCAAAACAACAATATAATACACCCTTATCATATATTTCAAAGATCATTAAATAGTTGTTATGCACACACTTCTGAGAAAGCTTTGATTTATTTACAAAATGATCCTGAGTTTACCATGTTTTATCCTAAACTGAGATGTCTGTGTTATTGGTGAATATGTCAAAGTCTAAAGCGTATATAATATCAGA
This sequence comes from Eopsaltria australis, assembly GCA_034509425.1. Taxonomy (NCBI): domain Eukaryota; kingdom Metazoa; phylum Chordata; class Aves; order Passeriformes; family Petroicidae; genus Eopsaltria; species Eopsaltria australis. The sequence goes on from JAVTVJ010000280.1 coordinate 2,228,054, forward strand.
AAGAAAAAAGGTGAGAGAGTAAAGCTGTGAGAGAGTAAAGCCATGGAACCAGATTTACCTGAGCCATAGAAACAGTGTCAAACTGCAGGCACACACTGGAGCAGGAGTATCCCAGAGCCAGCTATACTCCATAAAGCTTTGCATTTGCCTTCCAGAGCATATTTAAGTTCCAAGAAAGTCTACTTGTATACACTGACATCACTGTTCTCTGAGTGTGTGCCTGTGAGTAGTGAAGTGTACCCTCAGCTCAGCTCTCGAGTGAATACTCCTCGTGCTGATCCATGTGGAGCTCAGCAGGCAACAAGAAACCCTCCTGAGGATCAAGGTAACACTGGCACAGCTCACCTCTGCCAAGGTCCTGCTAACAGGTTCATGTTCCTGCTGCCTCTCAACTTACTGCAGCTTCTGCTCTGAGGCATGGTTCAGTTTTCTCGGCATTTTTAATCTGAAAATGAATCACGGTCTTTAAGTTTCATAGGAGGGTATATATCATACCTACATATACAGGAACTGACCACTTTTACCTCAAAATTTATTATGAGTCAACTTCTGAGCATCACAGAACTGTTTGGGTCTGGAGGGATTTCTAAAGGTCATCTAGTCCAACTCTCCTGAAATGGCATAGGACATCTGCGGCTAGATCAAGTTGCTCCAACCTGACCATGAATATTTCTGTGGATGGAGCCTCTACCACCTCTCTGAGCAATCTGTTTCATCATAAAACATTAGTGTTTTTATCTAATCTGAATTGAACCTCTTCAATTTTAAAACCAATACCCCTTGTTTCAGTGCCACAGGAACTGTTAAAAGATCTGGTCCCATCTCTCCTATAAGGCTCCTTTAAATACTGAAAGGTGGACCCAGAGCATTCTCTTCTCCAGTTTGAACCACCTCAACTTTCTCAGCCTTTCCTTACAGGAAAGTTGTTCCAGCTCTCTATAATTTCTGTGGCCCTCCTCTGGATCCACCATAACAGGTCCATTTCTTTCTTACACTGAGGAATCCAGAACTGGACACAGGACTTCAGGTGGGGTCTCACCAGAGAGAAGTAGGGGGGACCTCCCTCACCCTGCTGACCATGGTGTTTTTGATGCAGCCCAGGATACTTCTGGCTTTCAGGGCAGTGAGTACACATTGCTGAGCCATGGACAGATTGTCATCCATTAACATCCTCAAGTCCTTCTCAGAAGGGCTGCTCTCAATCTCTGCATTCTCCAGCCTTAGGGGTAACAAGCTGGGGTTTGAAGGCTTTTATGGTGAACCTCAAATATCAGCAGAAATGAGTGTGCCTGCTTATTTCAACTATTTTTCTACTGGTTCATATCTCCTGTCACTCCTAGTCTGAACCCAGAGAAGCATCAAGAAAAGTAGAAATAGGGTTAAGAACATTAAGACAGAATTACAGAGTTTAATACTTAAGTACAGGAAACAAGTACTTTGTTTCATAAGCTCTCCTTATCTTTAATACAGAATAAGGGCACAAGGGATGTTCCTGATTAGGCTTCAGCAATTTCTCTGTCCTAAAACAATCTTTGAAGATGATGGGGCAAAGTGTGACTCTTGCTCTATCTAACACATTTAACCCCTGGATGCCACTCTAATCTGCTACATAGATCCACTGCTTTACTGTAGATTTGTTAATGCATAGCTGGTAACACAACAGTTGCTCCAAGGGTTAACTGATTTCTCATTCTCAGTAGGTATTCCAAAGTTTTCTCAGCATAAACAAAACTAAGGTCTCATATGATATAAATTTGGCTTGGCTTTATTCAGGCTGGCATACTTAATCAGCATCACCTCGAGGCATTCAGGAACTAGAACTGGCTGTGCAGGAAGACTGTGGCACACTATATTCTGTGTGGGAAGGGTTATGCCTGCAGACAGATCTGGCTGGAAGAAACTCAGGTCATTGACAAAGAAGGATGGTTCGACACAACATGAAGAACAGAAGTACACAACCTTGCAAGAAAGATGCTGAGGGTTGTTGAGACTGTCCTTAGTGGGAGAAGAAAACAACAAACAATTTGGGGAAGGAAAATTTATCCTGTACGTGAAAAAACTACACCTCTACTATCTTTTCAGAAGCAATGGCAACTGTGATCTGATGGAGTAGTGCAGGAAAGCACCCATTCAGATAACCCTGGGTATTGGGTTAGAATGGCAAGGTTTTGGAATGTTGGGAAGGGCACAGGGTTGGCTTGTGTGAGAACATGCCAGAAGTTTCCTCCATGTTTGATGGAGCCAACACCAGGTGACTCCAAAGAGACCTGCTTCTGGCCAAGGCTGAGCCCATCAGCAGCTGTGGTAGCACCTCTGGGATAATGTATGCAAGAAGAGGGAAAAACAGTTGTTGCACAAGAGAAAGTGCAGCCAGAGAAGAGAAAAATAAGTATATATGAGAAAAACAGCTCTGCAACCATCCTCATAAACATGATCCTTTTACCTGAGAGAAAGTCCCTTTCCAGCCCCAAACTCTAAAGTCAGAGTCCAGACCAGAGCTCTGAATATTGGTTTTTCTTGGGTTTTTTAAAAGATCCGTAATAACTCAAGTTGTAGGTATATTTTTAAGACTGTACCATTCACTGAATGCTATAAACATTTCTATTAGCAATAGGATACACAGGTACAGCATAGAAAATATCTAGTTCTTCTTTAGTTAATAATTCATTACACTTTGACACAGATGACCCATTTTTTATGTTTATGTATAAGAATAAACATGAAGCCTTGGCTGGCCTTGCTGCTGTTATAAACATTTACTGAGGTGAAGTTCACAAAGTTCTTTGTGAAACATGCATTCTACTGGTATTCATTTGTGAGACATGGAGACTTCTGGCCCCCAGCAGGTCTTTTAGCTACTCCGCCTCTGCTGTACTATTTGTTTATCATTAAAAAAACCTGTAACTCTCAATGGTAACTCAGAAGATTTCTTTTAGACTTTTCATAAACCAAGTGAAGCAAGCAATCACTGTTGAAATAGTTTGGCTTCCTTTATTTTAGATAGTGGCACTTGTCACATACCAAATCCCATCAGGTTGCTTGAGCTATTTGCCAAGAGTAACTTCTGGAAAGACCCTCCACTGTGCCAATTCAATTGTCTCGTTCCTTTTACTCTACCAGTACTGGAACTCTAGTTTGGAATTACAGCAAAGCCTGGTGAGATCTGCTCTGTGGACATGTGTTTAGCAATTAGATATTAGTAGTGGCTTACAAACTGCTTCCTCATCTGCCACAGCAGTATTTCAGCTGGTGCTTTGCAAGTGTGCCAGGATATTCCTGGACTGAGCTGCCACAGATGTCTCTGCTGAACCTTCAGTGTTATTGCATCTGCTAAGATGGTATCTCTCAATAACAGCTCATACTGGAGCCAAATATTGCCACAAATTCTCTCTTTCCTAGACTGTCCTTCTCCCTGCTGTTTGACCTCAATTAGGGTGATGAGTATCTTTTACAGGAAGGAGAAAGGACTGTTACCACTAGTAATTTCTGTATATTTTATCAGCTGTGGGATTTTCTAAACATTCTCTATAGTTCCAGTGTTTCAGAAAGACAGCATCATGTACCCATTTTCCTCCTCATTCCTGGCTTTCTGAAACTTGTAAAGCTGGGAACAGGTTTTTCTCAGATTGGTTTTTGCTTACAGCTAGTTCCATTCTCCAACATTGAATGAAAATATAAATCAGTTTTAAGGGAGTGCTGTCATAGTAAATCTCATATTTCTGCTTGTATTTGGGGAACAGTAATTTAATATGGAAGCATGCAACTGTCCCCTTATACTATGTGTTATCCAAGCAAACTGGAAAACAACACCTTAAACAATTGTGTTGGACATTTAGATGGACTGTTGGATGGAGGGTAAGACAAAGAAAGGGAGAATATATGTAGAAAGACAAAGTGGCTTTAAACCATAGTCATTCAGCAGATCTGTGGCAAGTTCAAGTGCAAGCAGAACTCAGATTCTTTGCTCACCGTGCAGTGCCCTCTGCTACAAACCCCAAAAGCTCTGTGCATACATTGAGAAATCCCCCTAATCATTTTCTTCTAAAGTTTCATATTTTTCTGTATTAAAAATGTCAGCATATGGTGTTTAGTTCCCATTCCTCTGCGATATACCTTTCTCTCATCCTCATCATTGCTCTTACCACCTACACGACTGTGGCCTCACTACAATCCTAGAAAATGGTTCCACTTTACAATAGAAGGGACAAATACCAAAAACAATCAGGCATAACATTCTCCAGGTAAAGCATCACATGAGAGTTCAGTCTTCTGCCAAACTTGGCTCATTGTCTTTAAATGAATCCATTTTTTATTATGGATAAACTGTTTTAATCCCAGTTCTTCAGCACTAATGATAATATTTAATGTGGTGCTTTATTTTAAGTCCCATATTCTGCTTCTAGTGTTAAACATCTCTCTTGCATTGGTGTAGCTAGGAGCAACCCTGGCATAAGTTTTTCTAATACACGGATTTTACTCTTTGCATTGGATCTGATATTCATCATAACACCAATCTGGAATTCACAGTTCAATTAATTTTTCATTTTATTTTAATGACCTTTCTGGAAAGCAACTCACTAGCATTTGTTTTATTATTATTATAATCTTCTACTGCTTGGCTTCCCCAATCAAAACACATTACAAGAAAATTTATTCTCTCTTCATGATTTAGATATGGTTTAATGGCAATAAATGAAACATTATATTGTGAGAACAGTCCTCCTCAATCAACAGATTAAATTCTTAGAGATCCAGAAAACATTTTAACTCTATGTCTTACTTTAACACCTCCACATTCATAGAAGGTTCCACTTGCAATAAAATCTGTGTCACACACGAAAACAGTCAAATATGGTTGCATAAACCAGTAGGTGAGCATTCTTGTGGGCACAGAATTGAAAAAGCAGAATTTCACCATACCTTACTTTCTTTAGCTTGCCAGGAGTTATTTAGGAATAAGAAAAGTTTCCCTCCCCAAAACTGTCTACATACCAATCTGCAATTGTAGGAAATAAACCCCTGACTTTCTGGGGGACTCCTCTGTCTCAACAAACGTCCACCCACAAAATCTGCTTTTGCCTTTTTGAAAAGGGTGCTCTCTAGAATGAATGTCTGATATGCAAAGATGAGATTAAAGTAAAAACCCTGCAATCTCAAAATCCACAGCACAAGGACACACAGAATCTGCCCTAACTCCATGCAGCTTGAGGCCCTCTTGGATCTCAAGGCAACAAGTAATTGTGCATTTATCTAGGGAATGCACCCCCCCCCACACTTTACAGCATCTGAAGTTACTTGGCATCAATGCCTATCAATCACCCTGGCTGGGCTGATGGAGTCAGCAAGATTTGGCTTGCACAGCTGCAGTGGGATATCCAGCAGGACTAGACCAAGACAAAAGCCATCCATAGATCAAGTAGCTCTCAGACAACACAGGAGAGGGCCGTAGTCTGATTCCTCTTGACAAGATTTCTTGATGATTGCAAACTACTTTGTAGTCTTGCTGCCTTCTAAAAGAGATCAAGAACACTTACTAAATAATACATGCACAAATACAACAGAAATCTGGCCCTTTTCAAACAGCATTGTCCTTATTGGGGCTGTGATAAAAGACAAAAACTTTTAGAAAAGATTGAATGAAAGAGTTCCTATGGAATGAAATACACAGATACATATACACAGATGGGTAGGCTTTATGGTAGCTTGTAGTCAATAAACTAGAAAGGCAGTGCAATAAAATGGCCCTAAAATGCTTTATAGAATTGGCAAAGATTGATGTACCCTTCAGTAAGAGACACTGCCAAGCCCCTTGAAGCATACTTGGGCATGTATGTGTGTAATAGCTGTAATGAAAGGACACCATCTCCCCACCTATCACTCACTTTAGAGAATGGATTCTAGCTTCTAAAATATTTTCCAGACAGACTTAAAACTCAAGAAAGCTTAATGTTTATAACTAGCCATATTTGGCCCCAGCATTGCCAGACTCTCAACAGAAATGTCAGGAGAACCTAACCCGGGGAACTCTCCTCTGCAGGAGTATTCACAGCACACGACTTACTCCTCACCTTCCTTCTGCTCTGCCTTTCTCAAACACCACCTATTCTACTTGTTTTCTCCAGGTGCAACCAAGAAGATCTGAGTGTTGGCTAGGAGTCCTGAATAAGGCCTCTTATACTGGCAGGTGTTGATTTGCTCAAATTAAGGACTATCAAGTCATCAGAACAGGCTCATTTTCTCTACAGTTCAGAAAAGCTGAGTCAAAATTATCCAATTCTGCTCTTAAGCTCCTGCTATGTAACTTTTCAACTACATATTTTCCCTCAAATTTGAGATGCTATAGGAGCAAATGAGCCAGAAAACAAATCTGAGAGGATTTACATCCAGCTACAGGGTCAGCAAAATTTTATATACACCTGAAATTTCAATCCCCAGCTAAACATGAATCTGAGCAGAAAAAAAAAATTGTCTAAACTAACTTCCATTCACAGACATCAGGGAAGAAATTCTAAGCAGATCAAACTCACAGCTGCGCACCACATGTTTATCTCTAGATTTCTTTTTATCTGTATGTCAAGTACCACAGCAAGATCTAACATGAAAGTTACTCTTCAGTATCAGTCCCCAGGCCCCAAAAGTTCATAGAGTGAGTAGTCCTTTGTTTCCTACCTGCAGAAAACATCTCTCTCAAAAATAGCTACTTTTAGGGTGCTTTACACAGAATTTCATGTGTAATGATGTGGGGTGACCCCACCCCCTCCTCCCTCAAGTAATATCTGCTCTAGGTTTGGTGGTTTTTTGAAGGACTTGAAGTTATACATGAATGCATTGGGCTTGTGATGAATGTAAGGGTTAATTGTATGCAAACAGGTTAACAGGGTTTGCCTTGACAAATTTGGTAAAGAATTGCAGATTGAGGGTATTTTCCAGTTTTACCAAAGTTAACACACAGAACAATTTACTTTTTTACCTGAGTATTTTTTACTCCTGTCATATGCAATGATTATCTAAGGTAAGAGATTTTAAAGACAGAGTTCTGATCCTGGTGAACTTTCCAAGGTTGATTTTTCAAAGAAGCTGTAATGAAGGGTTCAATTTCTACAGCTTCACATGCTGAGGTTAAAACACAGCTTTGCAACCTCATTATAGTCTAAAGTATAAATAAAAGAATGTACATAGAAGGAGCGAAGTCTTCAGAGATTTACTTTGCATGTTAAAAATGAATATAACTAAATAGAAAAGTAGCAGTATATTGCTCTGTGTATAGTTTCTCCCTGAAAGTCGTGACCTAATTGGTTTTTCATGAGGTAGAAAGTGAATACAAATGAATAAACAGCAATGCTGTAAAATAACATTGGTGTAGGAGAACTAGAAAGTACTTTGGTGATACTGGTATTGGTGAAACTCCAAAGTTAAAGACATTGTGATGGTCAATGAGAAGTATTCTTTCATTAACAGTTGCACATTTCCTGGCACTTGAGAGGGGCTGAGTGTCTGATGACCATACTTACCACTCCACTAGGGGTATCTGGACGTAATGTCAATTTACACATTAAAAAGAGATACTTGAAGGCAATTCAGGACATAATTGCTACTAGTATGATAAAATTTGTTACGTTAGATCATCAATTCTCAGTCTGGACCACTGCAGAGACTAGAAACCACCTTAATTTGGAGCAAAAAACACTGTCAGTATTGCCTTAAGGGCCTTCTACCACAAAACCCACAATATTACCTGCTCATCCTTGCCCAGATCTGTTTTTGTTGTTGTTTGCTTTTTTGTTTTAAATAAATCTATTTAATCTTGCCCTACTAATCAAGCATAAGAAAAGCCCAAAAGTAAAACCTGAATGTAAATCAAAAGTTATTAATTCAGGAAAAATCCTACGGGAGTGTTTAGATGAAAGAATGACTCCTTGACACAGGGATTCCAAAGCTTGCTTTGAAAACGTTTTTTTGTGCTTGTGATAGTTCCATGTTATTTGCCAGGCAAGTGTTACAAAGAAAAGTAATGATTTCGTTATACAAGCATCTAAATGTGGCTCAAGAATCTACCACAGAATTCTGCTTGATATTAACATTCAGGTCACTGACTTCTGTGTTTACACACTATTCCAGCAGAAATATGGATGTGACTGGGGTAATACTTCCCTAAATACGAGTTAGCATCATTCTTTTGGGAAAATATGACCATGATTTTCATAAAATTACCGAGTTTAGTTGGCAAGGCTAATTCAAACTCTGGTTTTACCCAGAACAGTGGATGCTGTTTTTTCATATGGTGACAAAATCATGGTACTATGATTAAACAATTTACTGGGATGAAGATCAGTTTTATTTCCACCTATACAAAGCTATATTGGTCATAAGAGAATAGCATAAAGAAAAATAAATAAAAAACCCACTTCAGCAAAGAGAAAAATGCCTTACAAAGATACAGTTGTATCTAATCTTATTAGGCACATATAAACTATGGTAGTAATTGCATTAACAGATGTACAAAACACAGTCTGCTAGAACACTATTCATTTTGTCCACAAATAAAAAACAGATACATTCTCTTCTTCACCTTCAAGAAGGACTTTAATTTTTCTTTCTGGAAATAATTGTTTCCTCAAACAAACACCTCTTCCTTGATACACTCCTGTCTGATGAGCCAACATATTACCTTTATCTCCAGAGCTTACTTTCCAAAGGAAGGTGCCCATCATGTCAATAATCAGTATATTAAGAAAATGTTATGCATTTAATGGAATATTTAAGTGTATATAAGAGAAAGCCTGCAGCAACAACACAACAACACATAAAGTATCTTTACAGATTTTCTGTTTTCAGATATATCCAATTTCAGAACCTGCCTCAGAAACATGGACAATAAATTATTTGATTCTTCCTTATCCACACTTAAAGATTTTTTTCTCATTTAAATCAAATTAAACTCAAAGTCTAATTCAACCATTCCAGAGGAATTACTTCACAATATAAATGCCAAATTACCAAACACACACAGGCTGTGCCTTGTCTCACACAGAATAAAAATACCTCTGCTGATAACCTGGCTTTTATTAACCTTCAGTCTGTATATTCATTGTTCACGGCAATCATTCAAGCAGAGCCATGAAAACAGAAAAGAGTGAATTTGATTCAAAGCTAAATAAGTTTAGTTATCTTGGCAAAAGCAATACTAGCACAGCTTCTGAAGGACTACCGAGTACTCTACAAGTTACACCTTAAATTTACTTATATTCCTGATGACTCTGTAACAAGATCATTACTTCATGATACACCAACAAATAATATTAAATAACTAAAACCAAGAACTCTTTTGTACTGGCCCCAGTAAAGTGGTGTTCTTCATGCTTCAGAAATACAAAGGAATTCATCGTAGAGCAGGTAGTAGGTGTTGCTGGGTTTAAAGTGCTCATCCAATCAGTAGAAACTCATTTCTGTTGAATGACAAAAAATAAGCTAGTAGTAAATGCAATAAAGCAGTTTAATCAAGTGGTAGTCCCATACAGATGGTAGAAAAAACCTAGTTTGGCAAATAAATGGAGAGGGAAGGCAGATGGAGAAATAAATGCCCTAAACTTTGATATGCAGCTCCAGAAGAAGTGTATAAGCCAAATGCCATGAAAAACCAATAAGTTCCATCTACTTGCCTTGGGGTTTTTTTTATTTTTTAAAACATGTAAACAACTTTTAATGACTGCTGAGCCATAGCACTTACTGCTAAACATGATTCACGTGTTTGTACGGAGAAACCACATCCCTTGTAGCGTCATTCAACTGATGCTTGAATTTCTACTGGATCAGAAGAAGCAAATACAGTTCCTATGCCATGTCACCATCAGTTCTGTCACACAACAGCTAAATTCATTACCAGTCAGAGCAAAATAACAAAGGTGGAAAAACCCTAGAGAACAATAATCTTCCTAGGGACAGAACTGCTCCTCCTTCATCAAAAGTTGGTAATAGGGCAGCCTGAGAAGAAAAATACACCCTTTCTGCCTCCAGGACTTATCATGATAGTGGGAGAGACTTTTCAAATGAGTCCAGTAAAAATAGACCCTGTTCAGTCACAGGAATAAAGTGCAATGACAAATGACAGAACTACATCCGTTTACATCATCACTTGAAAGCAGAGATTTAAGGCACCACTTTCAGACACCCAACTGCAAGTTAAGAAAATGCCAGCAGCTGGCAATTATAACTGTTTGTACAGAAAATAGTGGTAGCTCCACTATGTAAGGTTGCATAATTTTTGCATCTTCTTCCCAGCTTTTCCTTTTGATTTGTCAGAAGATTTTAATACATGCTCAAATCAATCAAAGCAAATTCAGCAAATCAGAGTAAGGGTAAGTTTCAAGATAATATATTCATTTGCACTTCTTAAATTTGAATGTTTGAAGTCTGGATTTATCTCTTAGTGTCACAGTCTAGTTGACATGGTGGTGTTAGGTCACAGATTGGACTCAATGATCTTTACAGTCTTTTCAAACCTAATTGGTTCTTTGATCTACTGCTGCAAATTGCTCATCTATCCATGTACGCATCCTGAGAGCAAAAAGGGTGCATTGTCTTAATGATCTAAGCTTTACTACATCATTATCCTATGACCAGGAAGATACACTGGGTTTGATTAACAAGAATATACTTGGATCAAAACATCAACAGTTGACAGAATCCATAACACTGGGGTTTGAGTGCTCTGATAATTTTCTTACCCTTCGTTTAATCACATGGAATTCAGCTCTTCATACTCTTGAGTACACAACCCTATACTTAGAATTCCTTTTCCTGTAACCCTCTTTCCTGATTTCAGCTGGAATAGATTTAATTTTTCTTTTGGAAGCTGATAAAATTCTGTGTTTTGGATTTAGCATGAGAATAATGTTGATAACACGTTGATGTTTTGGCTGCTGCTGAGTAGTGCTTCCTCTAAATCAAGGACTTCTCAGTCTCCCATGCTCTACCCACAGGCAGGTGCACAAGAAGCCAGGAGGGAACAAAGCCAGGACAGCTGAGCCTGACTTGCCAAAGGGATATTTCAAACCATAGAACATAATGCTTAGTAGATATCCTGGGGGGAGTTGGCTGTAACTGACCATTTAGAGCTCATGGATGGGTTAAACATCAGTCAGAGGGTAGGGAGCAATTGTGTGCAGTACTTGTTTCTCTCAGGTTTCTCTTTTCCTATCCATACACTTTTTATTATATCAGTATTAGTATATTTTATTTTGTTTCAATTATTAAACTGGTTTTATCACAGCCACAAGGTTTGATTTTTCCCTCAATTCTCCTCCCTACCTGAACAGGGGGAAAGTGAATGAGAAGCTGCATGGTACTCAGCTGACAGAGGGGCTAAACCACGTCACCTTCTCTATTTCCTGGATCCTGAGTCTCATCTTCTCACAAAACAAACACCTTTTCTACATAGGCTTATGCTCAATGGCTGCCCTTCAGACAGGATATGGGAGAGACAGAGTTGTGCCTCTGACTTGGATCAAAAAGAAGGAATAAAAAGACAGATCCTAAATTCAGATTATGCAAGATTGAGGAACTACTGTGATTCAAGTAGGAAACAATACTGTAAGGCAATATATTAAAGGAGCTATGTAAAATTTAGAAAGATGCACAGAAAATTGCCTAGAAGAAGCACCTCAGCAAAATTAAGAGGTACAAAACCCCAACCAAACATACAAACAACCAAAAAAAAGCCCCACAAACCCAGATTAACTGTTCAATCCTAAAACTGGCCTAGAGTGCCAGAGAATAACAAAGGTTTGTTATGCTCCAAGTGAAGCATAATAGGTCAAAAATAATTAAACAATGGAGGCCAGTTAGAGAAGGCTGTCATCAGTGTCATTACATTTTAAATATGAGCAACTTCCCAGTGTTCTTCCTGATATTTCAGATTTTTGCAATGTGAAAGGTGATTTCATAAAGTGGGGGCAGCAGAGAGCTCAGCTCACACACACAGTCAGGGTAAGAATGAACTGCATAGGGGTGAATCCTCAATAAAATGAGCATTCAGTGTCTCAGATTCCTCTAAAACTCCAAGCATTAGGTAAAATTTAGTATGCCACTGACAGGAAAGTAGTACAAATTAACAAACATGTGGAGAACAATCATCACAGACTGGAGAGAAAACACAGCAGAATTTATGGCAGAATGAAACAATGCCAGTGGATAAGAAACAGAGTTAGATGCCCAGCTATCCAAGAGAAAATATTAGGACATGAATGAAGCCCTCAAAAAGTTAATTATCCTCAAAATATCCTTGTCAGGTTTCTCTCTCCACTAAAACAAATCACTTTTTTCTTGTGATACAACACATCACTGTTTGCACAGCAGCAATATTGGCATGCCATTGCTGCTGTACATCAGGGGACATGCAAAGCTGAGCCTTAAAGCTCTTTAGCAGCTGTAAGTGGGAAGAAAAGAAGCTCAAATCTCTAGAAACAGAGGAACACCTTAATTTATACCAATATGACTCCCAAAGCTATCAGACAAGTCTGAAATACATGAGCAATATAATTTCTACTGATTCTTCTTGTAAGGACTTTTGTGGTCTTAGTTGTTACATGTGTTACTTCTTACCCCATCAACAGATCTCATCTTTACTCAATGCTTTATGTACCTTGGTCATGTCAAGACATGGGTACAAGCAACTTGATTCTTCATCCTCAGATGTGATATTTCTCTAAGTATTAAGTCCCAAATAAAACATTGGATCTGCATCCACTTGACTCTGAACCAACAAATCATCATGCAGATCAGAAAGACAATAAGCCAGGAAAAAAATACTCTTGATCTGGTAAAAATCCATACCTCCTATGTGGTTTATTCATGTAATTCAGGCAAAATAAGAGTAGGAGTCAGAAAAATTTAAGCAGCATTAGTCAACATCAAAGTATGATTGACAAGTAGAATTCTGAATGTTGAGATAAAATGATGAGTAGAGATCAATTAAAACTATGGTAAATTCAAAACTTAAGTAGGAATCTATCACACAGCCTTTACAAATATGATCATCTGTGAGTGCTAGTTAGACAAAAGGGTACCTAAGTAAGTTTCTAAAATTGGTATTTTTGAAGCACATTCACATCCAGTAGTTCTGTTTAGACTCAACTCAATATGACTCCAGCAAATAGTTCCTCCAAATGTTAGCAATTAGCTGTCATCAATCCTCCTGCCCTCAGATTAGCTTTGAAGATCCACCAGACATCAGTTCGGCCCCAGAACTTTGATAATGAGCCTGTGAAGTCACTGCATGCAAGGAGCACAGAAAAAAACCGTAAAAACAAGACCAAACAATGAATCATTAATGGTCTTAAAGAAATGTGTTAGAAATATCTACCATGAGAGTTTTTAGCAGATGTCACAATGATGACCAGTAAAATCACAGGATGAAACCAATCTACAAATTTCATAATATCAAGCACTGAATTTCAATAGGCAGCTGTTCAAGTTTTCACTTTTTTTTTACGCTCTGCATAATTTCTATGCCTCAGAACCAGAAAGCATATGCAACTAAAAATTGCCAGTCACATTTATACTAGCTGATGTGCTACTACCATTAATTTTCCTTATCTCATGTTATTTCTCAGTATACAATGTTAAAGCTGTCAAGATATATTTTCCTGGCTCTTGTCCTGTTAACACACTAATTCACATACATGACAGACCAGCTTTCATGGCTGTGGCAGAGAGACTGGAGCTGTACTTCTAAAAGATATATTTCTGGCAAAAAAAGTGGGAGCCCTAGAAGTTGCTGTATGAAACTCACAGAATAAAAACATTTATAGGAAAGAACAAATTATGAATGTAAAGAAGGAAAAACAGCACGTCACTCTCTTGCTAAGTTCTGCAATGTCCTTAAAATCACATTCAAATCCCACCCTATTTATGGCCACTTCTGAGCAAGTGCTTGAAGTGATTTTTGTAGAGAGTTTACTGGCTTGTATTTTATCCCAGTTCTCAGCCCCCCAGAGCACTACTTATAGAATAAAATCAAGGCTTTGAAACAGAAAAAAAAAGCAGCTTTTGTGGTGTATATCAATTTTGATGGCTCTGCTAAAATTCCTTCCTTCAGCTTCCTGAGAAAATCTCTTAAGAGATGCAGTGTTCAGATGCAAGAGGCCCTTTGTGTAGATTTGTAAATTCAAGCTCTATATCAATCCCCTTTACTGTTTATTAAGGTGATCCTTCAGTCATGGCAGAAATACTCTACCTCTAGTTTTCTCTACTATAGCACAGCTCTAGGAGCAACAGCAGTCTCTTTCTAGCCATACAGTTTTGTGTCTCTTAAAAGAATGTAAAGAGAAATGAAAGCAGAACTAGGAGGAGGAGACTCCTTGTTTCCAGTTTTTATCAGCTCCAGAGGACCGTTCAGACAGCCCAAATGAAAGATAACACATTAAATATTATATTCAAGTGCACTTTGAGGAGAAAAAACCCCCAAGAACAACCCTTCAATAGCCTAATACCTTTATTAGAACTATTTTTGACAAGGAGTAATGTTTTTATTTTTTTACTTTTAGGTCAGAAATATTGCATTATCCATTAGAAAACCACTTAGCTTATGTTTAAACTATTACCAAATAAAATGTCTCTGAGGAGGACTTCAATCAGCAATCACATTTACTTAATTTGCTCCAGCCTTCCATATATAACTTTATTTGCTTCAAAAGCAGCATCACAGTTATCATTCAAAATCAATGACTTCTACAGTAACATATTTAAAAAATCAAATGTATGTAAGCTTTACCACATGTCACTGATTTTCTTACTCGCTACTTTAAACGGCATTAATGTCACCCAAAGACCTTTCCAACTGTCACTGTCAGGTGTCTCTTAAACCATGCCATTTTAAAATCACTTTTATACCTCAATGCCCTTCAGAGCTACAAGCTGTCATTGCATTTTGGGACTGACAGAAAGTGCTGTCATTGAACCCCAGAATTGTAGCATCCCACTGCAATTTTGTCAGGAGCTGGCACCCCAGCGTCCCACAGGTGCTTATGCTACTGCAACAATCCAATGAATATTTTTACATGCTCTCAGAGTAGAAACAGAGGAAAAAAAACATAGGGGTGAACTGCTCATTTAACACATTAATGATATTTTAGATGCTGGTTTATTTATACTAATTTATTTGCATGCATCTGCCTAAGAATGTGGCTGTTACAGCCACCAGAGAAGGGAAATGCTGGAGCTGTTGGGCACCTGCCAGGCTGGTTCTTGAGCACCAAGGAGCCCCAAACTGCCAGACAAGGGTGAAACTGGCCTGACTGGTGGTGCCTGCACTGCCAGCTGCTAGAAAGTCACCAGGAAAACAGCCAAATTCTCAGCTACCTGCTGATTGGTTTTTGTCAGTGAGCTGGGGGAACTGGTTCTGGAGGGAGCTCTACTCACTGGGTTGGCTCCAGACCTGCCAAGACACGAAGCATTTCTGGGAGATCACGTTCTTCAAAATAATGTGATATTTCCCTGCCCACTCTGCTTTCTGATGTGAAAATACATTGGAAAAAATCTAAAAGCAAAAATCATGTATGAAATAGGGTGACATTAAAATGTCCAGTTTACTTTATTTTTCTCACCTTTGTACACTCCTTCCCTACTTACCTCACTGTTCTGTAACCTCTTTTTAGAGAAAGAGTTTAGTTAAAAAGCGGAGGAGATTTCAGTCTTTTCTAGGAGCAGTGGAAATTGATGTTCTGCTTGATGGAAGAGAGAGTAGAGAGTGAAAGCAAATGAGTTGTGCTTGGTTTTGACCGTGTTTTCTGACGCTTTTGTTGACTTGTATTTAACTGGTTTATTTATTTTTCTATCCTTAAGGCAATGATTCTGCTTTCCTCACACAGCCTATGAGATGGTCCAGTAAAGAAGAGACTAAGTTAATAATTAATATAAAAATATGCTTTGGTGGAAACAAAGACTTTTTGAACACAAACAGGAAAAAATATTTTTGGGGAAAAAAAGGTGCAGCATCTGCTGCCATTGTTGCAGTTCACATGGGCAAACTGACAGTCAATGACTGCATCCTCTTGGACATGCCTTTAGCACATGAGCTTGAAATCTAGGATCAAAAATTGAATTTTATCCCAAATATTTGTTCAATAAATGAACACAGACACCTTGTAAATTCTTTTATAACACTAAAAATCTACCTCTCTTCTCCATCTCCAGAGGAAATTACTGACCATTCTTCTCAACTGCCTTCTGGAAACAGGGGGGGATCATAACAACTATTTTAAAACAGCAAGTCCTCTGGAAAATATTAGCATCTCTTACACTGACGCAGAACACAAACCCAGTTTACTGTGAAATTGTGCTGTTTGTAAGCTATTTTCACTGGTGGCTGTACCAGTCCCTGGATAAGGGAGAGGAAACAGAGAACTATTCAAAAGCAGTTTAGCTCCCTGCTCCTGGGAGACACGATAGCCCCAGCTCCCAGCCCAAGTTACTCAAACAGGAAAAAAAGAGGAGATGCCCCTTTTTGGATCTCATTCCTGGCTGGTCTGTCTGCTTGCAAGGTGCTCTGAGGGGCGCTGGGGCTCTGCACTTGACATGCTCAAGATGCCAGAGCTCAAACACCTCAAAGCCTCAGGCTCTGAGGCTTGACATGTACAGAGGTGACACAGCCTAAAAACTCTCTGAAAAATTCAGTCCTGGAAATACTGCCACAGTATAGTATATTTTCTTTAAAAAACAAACAGAAAATACTGAATTACAGATATCACATTGCTCCTACTCATTTCACTCACTTCAATTTAAATTACTTTGTTTAGTACATGTGTTCATGTGTTTTAAACTGTGTAAAAAAAATAATTCCTACTTAAATGATTTCTCAAGAGCTTGGCATAAGTGCCTCCATTGATAAGCTTGTGCCTTCAGTTTGCTCCAGGCTTGATACTCATGGCCAGCCACTGCAGTTAAGATGTGCCCATCTCCTCCTCCAAATGTCCCCTCATTGCCCAACCCTGCACATGAAGAGTGATTCCTCTGAATGACATGGCCACATCTGCGCAACATCAACATCTTGTTGCAAGAACAGATGGATTTCATCTTGCTTTGTTCACTGCTTTTAACACAGATTTGTACAGTTAAATCATGCTGATAGACCAAGAACTGAGCATATGCACGTGTGGACTGAGATGCACGGTTTTGGGAGAGCTGAGGGGCGGAAAGGAAAATGCATCAGCCTTGCACTTCTTGTATTTGTCTTCCCTGGTTTTATCTCAGGCTTACAGTTCTTTTCACAGGCTGACATATCCCAGATACTACAGGCTGTAGTATCCCAGAAGTCATTTCACTAATAGAAAAAGCATCAGCATCATACGAATGAGTAAAGATTAGTAACGTTAATAAAAGTGGTGAAAGACAGCATTCTACTCTTACATTAGACTAGAAATTTATTAAATTATCCTGCTAACTGAATTTAATACGTTCTTATAATCCTTCCTTAATTCTCATTGCATATTCAATTTTCCAATACATTTGTAAGTTTCCTGGAAGAAATCCAACCATTTCATTCAGCTCTGATTTATTTTACTTCTGGGGCTCTGTCACATGAACAACAAATTTCTTTGGGGCAAGTATTTTCAGCTAAATGCTAGGAACATTCTTTCTGTAAATGTGGCTTCTCGAATGGAAACAGCCCCTGTTTATTAAATACATGCACAATTAACTCCGATATCAGTTTTATTTTTATGACATATATTCTGTTTCTTGGTACCTAAATATCAAAGCTGAACTTTAACTCACTTCACATCCATATTTTTGAAGCCAGAAATCTAAAGTCCAGCACCAAAATGACCAAATGCTTGATGACTCCAGACCAAAGGCAGAGCAAAGAGAGGCTCAGCAGATTAAAGAAAAAAAACAAACAAACAAACAAACAAACACACAGTGAGGAAACTATTCTCTCTCATCTTCTAGTTGTTACCTGCCTCAGTTTAGTGGTCTCTGTTAATCTTTTGATACTTCTAGAAAGGTTATTTTCAAAATGCATGAAAAAACACAACGTTATACAAGAAAAAATTAAGTAAAAACTTCAGCTTTTGCCAGCACCTGGGTGATTTTAAACAAGTAGTAATTCAATTGCCATTTTATTTGCAATATTACCTGAAAAGCTTTTTTAGTAATTCCACCAGAAGGCTGTATTCATAATACTGGTTTAATGGGAACCCTTGAGCCCAACCAGATTTATAGTAAAAAGCAAACAAACAAGCCTCATGAACCCTCTGGGGAGTTTTTCAAAGTAAAATGCATTTATAGTACTGATGCAGATAAGCATCATTCCCAAAAGCCAGTTCTTTTTACAGTCAATGAGTCTTTTGTTTTCAGCAGCTGAATTCAAAGGTTTTATATTTCCAAGTGAAATTTGGATTCATCTATCTGCTTTGGTAAGTTGGCATCCTGTAACTATGTTTTAATTAAATAATCACACAAAATAATATGCAGTGCACGGAGTGCTATATGAGTAAATTATGGGTGAATTATTGTCTGACAATATCTAGAGCAATATTTTAGTGGCCTGAGGGAAGGAGAAAAATCAGAAGCTAGTATCAGAAACAGACCAAACAAAAATCAGAAAGCTCAAAATAAAATTACAAACAAAATCCTAGGAGATTTACTGACAGTTCTATTAGTAAAATCTTTCTGTATTCCTCACAAAGGAATATACAGCAAAACAAGAGGAGTACAGATGAATTCTTGCATGTTTTCCACTCTTGGTGAAATGTTATTTACAATGTTTTGCACTGGTGTTCAAACTGATACAGGCATTCTTGATTGTGGAGTAGAAAGGAGTTGAGTATTTTAAGTATTTTTAAATTACTTTTTACATGGTGAACTCTTCAGTATCTAAAACAAACAGACAAAAATAACCTCATAGAACAATCAGAAAAAACCCAAATCCACAAAACCAAACACCAACAGATAATAAACCAAAACATGTGCTTCCACTCAAAGCATATCAGACATGGAGATCCTATTATAAGCACAGTGTTAAATTTTGCTCAGCTGGGGTCACTGATTCACTGCTCCAGCTAAGAGCTCATCTGTTTTCAGAGGTGTATCACCAACAGAGAGCTAATATCATAACAAAAATAACAGCATGAATAAGGAAATAAAGGATGTTACTTTTTTTCCTAAAACCTTTAGTACACCTGGATAATGTGTTCACTCTGATAATTTACATTTTTAGCGGCACAGTCCTATACCAGACTACTTATCACCATATCCGAATATGAGAATTAGATCCTAAGATGCTTGATATCAATATGTAAAAAAAAAATAATTTAGGCAACAACATCCTAAATTAGGTGCATGGGGACAGCCAAAAAACTATGTCCTGCTGATTTTAGTCACTACCCACCAGCTCAGTCACCATGGTGTCTCACAATTACACATTCATATATAAAGAACATGTACTTAATAAAAATTTTAAAAGGTAGGAAATAATAGCACAGGGGATTTTTAGTTGAATGGGTTTTTTGCTATCAACTTTCACACTGAGGCTGAAAATGCATTTAAGTTTACAACCATGCTGGGCTATGGGAATGCACACAGTTACTTAAGGTGTCAGCTGGCAGATGGTAGCTTGGGAAAATGTTTAAGAGTCACGTTCTGCCACACATCCATGCAAGTGCCTGAATAATCAAAGCAAACAGTAGGGTAACCATGGTATGAATAACAATGTCCAAGCATGTTAACTCCCAAAAAGTAAAGACAATACAAAATGAAAAAAAAAAATATTAAAACCCTCACACAGTTTACATCTCTGTAATGACTGCAAAAATCATCAATATGTTTACATATCTTGTACTTAGGCATCTACAGCTCTCCAGAGAAGATGTGGCTGCAGGCAGATATTTAGCTTGTGAAGTCAGGAGCTGCCATCCACTCTGACACATTAGTTCTTGCACTCCTCATATCTGAAAACATCTCTTTGCTCAGAGTGCTGCAAGGGAATCTCAAATCTCTCCTTTTACTGGTCAGATAGGAGATAAAAACTACAAGCACTTAATAAAATGTGGGTTACATCTAGATGCAGAGAAGCAGCAGAAATTTACATTTCTCTGCTTTACAAAATCACAGAAAGTGCAGCTGAGAAGTTTTTTTGACATCACTCAAAGCATCTGATCCTTTTGTAAATTAAGCTTTATATCTCCTGGAAGCCTACTACAATTATCCAAAGAAACACCTCACCATCTTTCTTAATTTCTCCAATGTCTGTAAGACATTTCCACCCTCATCCTCTTATTTCCTTACATCCATTGAGCCTATCCCCTTCATGTAGCTCTGGCTCCTGGAGACTCTCTCTTCTTGGCTTCTGGGCCTTTGTCTCACTCAGAGAGTGCATATGGCCCAATGTGGCCCAGTCAGCTTCCAAGGTCATACTTACATTTTCTGTTCTCTTTGAAAGACCTACCAATTTTTTTTTTTTTTTCTGGGACTAACCCATAAACTTATCACTTCCCTGTGAAACCATGGAAAGTGACAATATTCATTAGAAAACACTACTGATTTATCACTGGTGCAGCCTAAGGTATCTGAATAGCTTCCTTCAAAACACCAAAGTGAAAGAAATAAACCTAATATCTGAAAAAATAACACCTTCAAGTTTCAGATACCTCTGAGTTGGAATCGGAAAAATCCCAGTTCCAAGTAAAAGTATCATTTTAGAAAAATCAAACAGCTTTTGTCATCTAGGGAAGACACCAAGTTATAATAGGACCTACTCTAACTCTTGAAGGTTTTTATGAGATTTGACAAAATCAAGGGCAGAAATTCTGCCTGCATTACTCAAAGTTCAACAAACAATAGCATACATGTCTTTTGATTAGCAATGGTAGTGAAGCTTTGGTTGAATATAAACTAAAATTAAAAATCAACTACCTTCAATTGCCTGTCATCAGAAACAATTTGCCCAAACACAGAACTTCAGGTATAGAGAGATGATGATACTGAGGTTTGTTCATTCCTCCTAAATGTTCAAAGGCATCTTTGCTCTGAAGACAAAGAAAACCAAGATCCGATATCTGCTGAGCAGGTCCTACCTTTTTCTCACAGGTTCTCAGAGTTATTGAATGGAAATATATAACAGGAACAGAAGTCTTCACACAATGCAATTAATAAATCATGCCTTGAATAAATCCCTTTCCCAAGCAACAGAGAAAACTAAATAGAACAGGTTTTACTTCTCTACCTCTTCTCATGTACTCCAGAACACATTTGGACATTACAGTAACTCTATCAAAAATTTAGAAATTCAGTCCTCCTCTCTTCCCTTGTTTACTTGGTGACTATATTTTGGGATAACAAATGTCTAAAATATTGTGCGGCTTGATTTCAATCCAATTCCACACATTTATAGTGATATTCATCTGTCATACACAGACAGCTTCCATTACTTAAGACTCAAGTTCAGAAAAAGAACAGAGATACAAATAAATGAAACAGTGGCCCAAGTCCAGATCACTGAACCCACAGACTCTTCAGTTTCAGAGTATAATTCAGGTCTCATTTAATCTGTTACCATACTGAAAACCTAAATTCAAACATCACTGCACAGAAGCCTAGAAATACTTTTGGGGACTGAAATAATCTTTCCAAGAACTGAAACTGTTGCAGTTTGGTCTTCCAGGTTTATTGATGTGCCATGTAAATTTTCAGCATATATTGTACTAGGAAACAACAAAATCACAAGAGATTTAACATCTTGTTTCTTTACCTCTAAGATAGTACTTGGGTTTTAAAAGAGACCCTCAAGGTAATCTACCCTCCCCCTCTGTCTGATACAGTGGGGACTGGCAGTTTGATAGGGCATATTCAGCACAGCTCCAAATTTAAGTTTTTAGTCACGACATCTGAAGTTGGGATCCCTTTCTCCAACACTCACATCCTACAAAGATTCACCAGTCACATAAAACTCCTTTGCCTTGTTTGATGCCTGTAATAAGGTACTACCAATCCCCACGTGCAATGGTTTAAATGTAGAAAGGCCACATTTTTATAAGCTGTAAGTATTTTCTGACTATTTCTTACTAAATGTTTTCCTACTTTTCCTTAAAATAAAAAAGCAGAAATGCAGACTAGTACAATAGCTCACATAAAGAAATGCAACCAGTCATTTCAATGAGTTGTTTCACATAACATGGCAGATGACTTGGGGTTTGAAATATTAAAATTTGGGTGTGTATTTTTAGGCATAAAATTTGGTTGCATTATCTCTGGAAAATCAGAGGGAAATTTGACTAGATATATAAGGTTTGGAGCCGTTTTGAATATAAAGTGCAGCAGTTCATATTGAATGGTTTTTTTCCTGCAATGTATTGTGACTGATATTCTTCTCTCAGCTTGTTCATACACAGCAGGAAATAGTCCACAAGAACATCATGTTGTGATTTTCCTTTTCTAACTCTACTTACCCTTCACTATCTTTGCAATCACAACTTTTCCATGATTAAGCTGCAAGACTAGAAGACTGGAGTACTATGAAGAGGGGTGAAAATGGACAGAGTAAAGGCCACTGGGGAATACACAAGCACACTGATGTATAAACAAACACACAAAAATATACTGATGACATGCTCCTGAGCAGGCATTCCAATGTATCTCCTTTGTTCTAATTCAAGACCATTTATTCTTAGTCGCTATCGCTATCCTGTCCACTACCCAGTCCCCAGTTTATACAGAAAACACTACATACTGGCTTTAGTGTTCCTAAACAGACAAAGAAAGCAGCAGGAGAAACTGAGTGACAAATTTTTCTTCACCTCCTACTCGTGTTACTCTCTTCGTTCCTTCCACTCATAGAAGGAGAGAGATTGTGCAGCCATCAGTTTATGGCAAAAAGCAGGTGTACCAGATGAACAGAGCACTGCCAGTACTTGAGCTGCCTGAACAGTGACATCCCTAGTCAAAGCAGAAGACCTGAGATGACAGGTCAATCACTGAATTTTAAAAGGAAGATTTTACAGAGATGATTAACAGGAAAATATTCATTACTTTGAGCCATTTTAATTTCTTGTTTAAATCTATTACTGATTCATGTAAACTGAAAGGGAAAAGGGACTAACTGGCCAAACAAATAAATCTAGTAAAGAGAACAGTTCTATTGTGGCACCTTGTACGCTAAAAAACCAGCAGAGAACCATCTTTCCTTTTTCTTTCAGTTGCTCACTTCCCATAAGTGCCCATTCCTACATCCCTGTCATGAAGGGAAAATTCTGATCTCTCAAATCCCTGCAACCCACCTTCCTTCTCTATGTGTCCCCTGAGACCAGTAAACCATGGATCTGAAGTCAAGGTCAATGAACAGCTGTTGCCATTGCAGAAACTGAGGCACCTCCCTACAACTTTAATATTGAATTCCCAAATTCCTTGCTCAGAGACTTCACTAGAAAGCAACCTTATATCTGGTTTGCTGCCTGATTCCACACTAAGCAAAGAGGCTGAGCCCTGTTGCACTAGAGTGAGTAATGCCCCAAGACTACAGAAAACAAGTAAGTCAAAGTCTAAGGTAAATCTGGAACTTCAATTTCAAGAGCTGTGGTGATGTTGCATTCAATACGTGCACAAACAGATCAGATTCTGCTAGCGGCTGAGGGCAAAATGTAATGATGAGTAAACTGAGGTAAAACCCATTAGGAACAACAAAAAACACAGCCTAATTCCAAGTTAAAAAAGACCTGCCAGAGTTACTCTGTCTGTAGGTAACTCTGGACTTACCAAAGGCAAGTCATTGATTGCAACAGAGATCTCTTGGCTTAGAACCATCCCAAGTTCCCAACATTTCTGAAACTGGACTGATAGCTTAGCTCATGAGCACACAGACCTAGCACAAGGGAAAGGTTCCACAAATGCCGTGAGACTTGAGATGGGCTCTGGATTTCTGCTGGAGAACCAAGATCCAAGGATACTCTCCTGCCCTAATACATGAAATAGCACACAAGCACTGTGGGAACATGTTGCTAACATACAGAGGAGACTGGGTCAGCTCTAGATTGAGTATGAATCGGTAAGCTATTCACAGCACACTGTGCAAAGCTGCACTTCAATATTTGCAGGTTACTGGGTCATCTATAACTTGTGCCTAGGAAAGCAAATCATCCATAGCATGTTGTATGCCAAGGCATGTTGAAATCTGTCATTTCAGTAGTCCTAGAAAACTACATCCACACACTGACAGGACCTATGGCTGGCTGTTACTTCCATCTGTCAATTATATCACCTTCAAAAATATTAAAATGCAGAGTGTTTCAGAGATTATGTAAACCAGGGTTAAGATAACACATTTCCTATTAGTCATATATCATCAAAATAGAAAAATGAACCTCAAATAACCACATTTGTTAGAAGAGAAATTAGCAATCTCCTTAATGAAAAATAAAATTTCTTGCTCTTTTCTACCTGTTTTCAGAATAGGGTAAAGTCTTCTCTACCTACATCAAAGCCAGCATTTTATAAAGAGCTTAGGAGTGTTATAGACTTCCTTGCTTATTTTATTAAGTGATTCCTCGAGAATCTACTAGCAGTAATTAACTTTCAATAAGGTCATCAAATCAAGTTCTCTTTCACAAGACTTGGAAAAAAAGTTGTAGACATCACAACGTATCAATCCAGCTACATCCAAATTTGTTTCTAAATGAAAAGAAAGTTGAAAATTTAAAAGAAGAAGATATATAAAGAAGATATATAAAGAAGTCCCAAGATCCCATGTAAAATAGACCTTGTTTATTTTCATCTCTTCTCTTGTATCTTCATATCTATAGCTTAAAATCTACCCAAAGAGACTTTCATTAAGAGACTGATACTGGTAACAAACAAACAGTGCCTCACAACCAGTAGTGATGCTAAGAAAAGCAACAAAATATTGAGAAATCACTAGACAGGAAAGAACTTCAGAAGTAACAGTGACTATTTGGAGATATTAACATGAGCATTAATAACATCCTGCACCATGAACCTGACAGTGCCTTAAATTAATAAAAAAATGCATTTATAAAATAATGTATTGCCATTTATTCTTCACAGGTTGATATTTTACAGGAAAACATTAGCAGGCTTGACCAGAATTTTAGTCTCTACTAACACAAGGTTTACACCATCACTAGTATAATCACAGAGCAAGAAAAACTTCTTTTTTTTTTGCCTAAAAAATACTTTTAAGTGTCCTTGCATGCTATTACAAAGCACAGCTTCCCATAGCCAAGACCTTCACTATGAAATGGTACTTCAGTTGGTGGTCCATAAGTCCATAACAGACCATTATGCTGTAGAATAAGAATCACTGAAGCAATTTCAGTCATATAAAAATGAGCTTATGTATCAAGAAAAACCCCTAACTGCATTTTCTCTCAGTATCTCCTCTGATACTTGATCAATTACATTTTTGAGACAGGATAGGGTTGTTTTTTTGTATACAAAAGTACTGTGTATGGCCCCAGGCAGAACTGCATCCACATTTATTAAGGAAATTTCCAACTGTAAAGCCAATTTTGTTTACCATTTTTTCATTACATTATTATCCATTTCAATCACCCTAAAGAAAGTCTGTTTAGGCATAACAAAATTAACCTTTTGATTTTAGAGACTTAGAGGAAATTTCTGTGAATAGTATTTCCTAAAAAATAAATATTTTTGTCCAAGTAAAGCACAATTAATTTCAACAATTTTTACTATTTTTACCAATACTGACATGCTGCTAAATAATAAGTTGGCAGAAGAAGTAAACCATTTAAAAGGCAAATCTGATTTACAAGTAGGAAACTTTCTTGTTTACTTGTCATCAGAATTACTTAAACTGCAAGTCTCTGTTTCTGTGTGAAATGCTACTGAGGAACAATGAAAATTCGTTCAAAACTATAATATCCACATTCCTTTTGTTTGCTTTTTACAAATGAAAAGGATGTCAAGCACCCCCAGAGTATTGTTCATGGAAACGGACTCCTGCTTTCTGTGTGTGAATTCCTAGGGAAGATGTCATTTTCCAAAACCTCTGTATGCACTACTCTTCCCTGCAGGACACTTTTAGACAATCTTTTTCATTGTATGAGGCAAGAACAGTACAGAAACCTCACTTGAATGTCACAGGCAATAGTTAAAATTTGAAGAACATCTTATCTGTGAATTTCTGCTTTTGACAATTGCCTGTTCAACAAACTCAATCAGCTGAGGACAATACGAGCTGTTTGTACACAGATCTAGCAAGACAAGATAAAAGAAGAATATTTTTTCTGCAAGTTGCATTCTTCTCTATAATGAAAGGGGAGAATACCCAGCTGTAATCTTAATCCTTGAGAGAGATGAGCGAGATAATAGCTGAGTTTTGCAAGTCACAAAAAATAGGACAGTGACTTTTATGATTTGTAACAATTCCATGGTAGACAATAAGCTCAGTAAAAAGGAGGGTGTGATTAAAACTCCCTAATCACCTTGATTTGTTCATCAGCATTGCTTATCATTAGAAGCATTCGACTTTTATTGCTTTTACTTCTCCAAGAAGAAACAGTTTTGCAAATTGAGTCAAAGCAGGGGCAGTGACTGTGGGGCTGATGTCCTAACACGAAGGCCTGATAAAAGTGTGGCTGGTCAGCAGCACTGCAGGATGCTGGGCTGCTTCCCTGAGCTGACAGGACACTGCTGGCTCCAGACGTGAGCTGGCTCTCCACAGCCCTGCTCTGCCAAGCCAAAAAGCATCACTGGACCACAGGCAGGGATCTCCAGAGCCATACTGCATAGTGCAAGTCTGAGAAGTAAATGAAAAAGTGTCCCCCAAAGTGAGTTAATTGTTTACCTCAAAACCTAAAGATATTAGGAGACTAGTTTTAAATTAGTTCATAGGTAAAATGAAAAGGAAAACTGTTTGTGGTTAGAAACCAGCAAACAGAAATTCTAGAAAAGAAAGTCACAAGTCCTTTCGCTGGTTGTCTCCTGACCAAAGTTGGGCGTAGGCTGGGGGGCAGAATACAACCAATTTTCTCCCCTTTTGTTCACCAGAGGACCCAAAGCATTCTTTACAGCAGCAGTTATTGGGTGTAACTCTCCCATGTAAGGACCCAATCCACAGACCTTGCAGAGGCCATACTAACCCATAGCTGTACCTCATTATTTCTGAATCCACTATTTGTGTTTCTTCTTTGTTTTAAGACAACAGAAATATTAATTTAGGTCAATAACCCAGATATGCTAGAACAAAGTCTTGATAGGCCAATATCTACCAGATGCATAATTTTATGCAAATAGCATGATAAAACTGTGATAACATTTATCAATTTCCTTTCAACTTCTTTAGCTTTTTAAAACATTAGCCTTTACCAACTTCTTGAAGCAAGTGTTACCTATCTACATTTAATTTTTGGCATCCCTCCAAGTTGCATGCAGACACAAACTATTTTAGTGGAAAACACCAACTAATATGTTTGAAGTCTTTATCAAATGTGCTGACAAAATGTGTGCAAGTACAAGCACACACAGTGCAAGGTACAACAACCTGTCCTGAAGCATCCTTAGCACAGGCTGTCTAATGAAGAAGAGAAGTATTCCACACTCCAGAGGTGCCTTTTCCATATTCCAGCAATATACTGCTGATAATTGAGAACACACAGCCTAGGATGGCACAAAGACTGCCTTTTCCTCCCCCAGGGGATTTTCACTTAACATGTTCTCAGCCATCTAAATCCAAAAGGCTTGAAACTGTGAACTGGAAGGTTTAATTCTACACTATGGGGTAGATACACAGATACACAGCTAAGGACAGTCCAACCACCTAATAAGCACCTCTGCCTGCTGCTCTTGGTACGTGCCACAGACACCATGGTAGCCCTCAGCAACAGGATGGATGCTCACAGTTTCAAGAACAAACCTACGAGGAACAAACCACTGCCTCATCTGGCTCAGCCACAGCCCAGGCTGCTCTTTTTCTGTGGGTTTTTGCACACCCTGAGCATGTAACACTAACGAGACATTTTAAAGTGGAAGAACAAAGGTCACTTCTAAAAGAGTAAGGTAAAAAAAACCTTAAGTTTTAGGCCTGGTGTTTTATCCTTTGCTTGGGCTAGGAAAAAATCAAGAAGTACACTACAGACTATTTGGAGGTAGTGTTTTGAACATCACTGAGCAAGGCTGGCTCACTCCACCTTTCCTTTCCCTGGTGTTTAAGACTTGTCCGCTGTACGCACGTGAAAATATTTAGGAGGAATGCTTTTGACATCTGACAGAGGACAAAAGTGCTGGACACATTTTTTCCCTGGCAACATTGCTTTTCTCTTAGCAACAGAAAGAAGAGCAAAGCTTTTTCAGAGAGGAAAGAGTACAGACATGAAAAGTGATAACAGCACTTCCCAGTGTCAGTAGATCCTTTAGTCTGGATGATGAAAAAAAATAGATCTGAAACAGCAAACACAAGTTTTATAGTGCAGCTCCAAAAGTGATGGCTGCTTTAGATCTCTACAGCACTGGCAATGTAGGAACCCCTAGCTGAGTTGGTTTGTGGACAACAACATAAAAAGAATGTTAAAAATAAACTTGCAGCTAACCATTTAATTAGTGCATTTTATCAGCATCTCTAATGAGCCTTTGATTTCAGGAATGGTTGCATGTGTCATAAATACTTATCCTGGGCATTTGAAATGTCCATGGGGAAAAAAAAGAAAATTGTTATTTTTTCTGTTTCTCTGATCCCAAAAGTTCTAATACTGCATCTGTGTGGCAGCTCTGAAAAAATAGTTTTCTCTGTCCAAGCAAAACAATTTAAACATACACTCTGCTAGCTTTAGAATTACTTTTTAAACAGAACCTTAGCATAAATTATAAGGAAAACTGGAACCATGTTTCCCCCAGTTTTCCTCCCCAGTCCCAGTCATCCATCCCTTCATGAGATCTTGCTTCATCTTGTAACACTCTCTAGCCAGGACAAATCTGCCTGCGCTTTGGGTGCAATTTTTTTCTGCACTGCTTCCTGGGATGTTCATGCCAGCAGAACAGCACTACCCCTTCCTGTTCCATATGCATGGTCACAGTTAAGTGACTCAGGCACCCAGATTTTTGCTTGAGCTTCATTTTTTTATTTTAATTTGTGTACTAATTAAATGTGCTCCTGGAGTGTTATGGACTAGCGCAGCTTTATTTAGGTGATTTGCAAGGGGGACCTCAGGATCTGTCAACAGGCTCATTTATTCAGCTGTCTTTCAGCCCTGTCCTGGAGATCATTGGAGCTACATGCTAAAATCCTGAAATGCTGTGCAGCCTCTCAACAGAAGAGGATTCAGGAGCTGCCCAAGACATGCAGGTGATGGGGAGTGGGGCAGAGCAAAAATCCTTCTCCGAACCATGCGGTGATAAGACAAGGGAGATTGACTTTAATTTGAAGGAAGGTATGTTTAGATTAGATATTAGAAAGAAATTCTTGACTGTGAGGGTAGTGAGGCCCTGGAACAGGTCATCTAGAGTAGTTGTGGATACCCCATCCCTGGAAGTGTTCAAGGACAGGTTGGATGGTGCTCAGAGCAACGTCATCTAGTAGGTGTTCCTGCCCATGGGAAATTGGAAGATGATGTTTAAAGGCCCCTTAAAACTCACACCATTTTATGATTATAAGAGAAGTCAAACTTTTTTAAGCCTAGCACCTTTGAAACTGCCTCAGCAGTAAGGCTGCCTCTGTATTTGTCTCCCAAGACATTTGTGACTTCATTGCTAAATTTTATTCCAACTGATAAAATAACTCTTACAGTAGTAAACCATTATATTCCTACAGCTTTTTACAAAGTAGGTAAGCAGTGAAAAGAGATTTCACAGACTAAAGCAGAAGATCAACTTTTCCATGGTATCAGAAACATTGTTTGAAAGTCAGAGGAAAATACTTCAGTCAGAAAATGCCTTCTCAGACAACAGAAAAATCTATCCACAAGATACAAATACATGGGAAATCAAGATACACCACACTTGGAATGAGGGTTTTGAAGATAATTTTTACTACACAGGTGTATCACAAATACTTTGTCAAACCAAAATATAAGTAGCATTTTGGTTAGGTTTGTTAATTTTTTATTAGCAGTTTGGTTAACATCTAGTAAGTGCCAGAAGAAAATCTAGAAAAACCCAGAGGTACAAACACTGGTCAATATCAAAGGCAAAGGACCACTAAGATTAGAATAGGAAAAAAAAAATTTTAAATCTCTTTGCAACTCTTCTTTGCAACTGGGATGAAGTGGCTGGCACTGCAAATTGTTGTCCCTGGCATTTTTTTCTTCTGCCCAACAGCTTTTAAAAATTCTGAGGGAATAAATGGAACTACCAGCTAAAAATTTCCTGTCGCTCCATTACTCATGCCTTGGAATAGATACAAAAATGTGGACTCAGAGATCAGAATTTTTAGCAAGACTCTGACTGTTTTGACAGCTTTACTTTCCTACCTGTGGATGTCATCTGTACAGCTAGATCCCTTCATCAGCCAAAATTGTCAGAAATACCTGAAAGCTCACTGTGCTTCACCCAACTGAAATCCCATTTTAGATTTACCACAATCATTTATATTCTACAGACTTGTGTTTTCCTTTATGTGTCCCAGCTGCACAACAAGGGAAACACCTGCATAGTAAACAAGAGTGAGTTAGAGCACAAGGATGAGCACCACTGTCCTCTCCAGAAGAGCCAGCAGCAGATGACAAGCCAACAACACACTGGGGTTAGCTGTCAGAAGAAAATAAGAGAGAAGAGAGAGTCTTTGTTTGTTGAACTGCAGATTTCTACAAGTATTGATTAGTTTTTAAAGAAACTTTTTTTATTTGTTATGTGGTAGAGATTTAGGAGGCAGAGATTTAGAACTGTTGCATGTCAAGTCAGATGAACTTAGGGAACACCACCCACGAAAATATCAGGACATTCTGACCCAAAAGGCATCTCTGCTTGCACTTGGGAATCCTTTTTACTTATCTGGTATTTAATTTAGGGATGTCACTGACCCCCTTTAGTGCCTTAATATTAGCTCAGGATCTGGTTTTAAACAGGGGTTATGGACCATTGGCACTGGGCTGCAAATCACATCAATGTTTGCCTTACGTGTTAAGGGCTTTTCTCTTTCCTTATGCAAGATCAAGTGAAAAGGACAGAAAAAGCAATTCAGAAGATATGCAAGTAGAAATATGAACAAATATAAATTTGCATCTTAATAACTTTGAGATACTGAGCTCAGCATAACTCTTTACATTATTTGCTGCGTATAACTCCTTACTTTATGCCCCTTACCCACTTGTTTAAAACCTATTATCAGATACAGAAAGGTAACTTGGGAAGTATTTTCTGAGGATGTAGATTTAACAATTCCTGTAAGACATTTCTCTAGTTTTTATGTATCAATAATGTGTTCTGGCCAAAACAGGTAAGGGATTTCTATGATGACAAAAAACCCTATGCAAAACAAAAAACCAAATCAACCAAAACCCCCAGCTTCTTGGGATGAAAGAATTGGATGTGTGGATAGTGACACAGTCACCCTCATAGAGAATATATACAGCATTTATTATCTCTACAAACAGCCATGCATATGTGCTGTCCATGTCAGGGCCTCTCTATCAAAAACAAAGGGAGAAAATCAGGAAATATTTAAAAATGCAACAGGAATTCAAAGGTAAAAGATAACCTGCTTAAGAAGGGAGCAGAAGTAAGTTATAGAAAGACAGCTTGGCTAAACTGGGTGAATTCATATACTGTGAATATAAATGTGCAAACAGTGTTATTCAGAGTGGGAAGATAAATTGTGGAAAGATAAGGAACTAACTATGCCTTCGATTTCCCCACTTGTTTCTTAAAAAACAAAGTTTTGAAATAAAAACTATTTCACATACTTGTTTCCACCCACAACAAAAGGGTGCTTTTTACTAAGCTATATTACACCTTTTTCACCCTAAAAGAGAATACAGAATGCAGCTCAGTACAAGAAACAGAAGTTTATTTTCAAATAAATTTAAAGAGCTATCCCTAACCTTCAAAAATTTCAAAAACACTCTTTTTACGTTATTGAAGCACTACAAAGAGGCCCATAAAGCAGATCTTATCTGTTTTCATTCTGCTGTTTCTCATCAAATCTTTTTGCTTTATCAGATCAGCAAACCGCAGGACATTTTCTATCTTATCTCTCATGATAAAGATTACAGACATGGCATGAATTAATGTCAGCCTAAAAACTGCCCAATTTCTACTTAAGGAATATCACAGTTCTGTAAGTGAGCTTTTTTTCTTATATTCATTAAAGTTTTGGCACTAAGTAAAAGAATTAATACACCTTTTATTTAGAAACATGCAGTTATATATCTTCCCATATAGGATATTTTCTAAGAAAGGTCTTGCTCAATAAGAAAGAAACAATCTTTAGAAAATATCCTAAGTAATCATCTGCTTAATGTAGAAATCCATAATTTATTACTTCAAAGATACATTTTGAAAGTTTCAATCAAGAGAATGGACTTTTACATCAATGAGCTTCCATTAATTTTGCAAGTTTATGTCTTTTTTTTCTAGTTTATAACTGGACAAACCCCAACCCTAATATATTTAAACCAACCTTCACACATAAATAACTTGAAACCATGATGTTTGTTTTTCGCTAGCAGAGAATTTTCCTAGTTTTTCAGCTGCCTTAGAGGATTAAGAACAACATCAAAACAGAATCAAGCTCTTTCTCTTTATGAAACATAATGGGATAATTTAACCTATCGTGAAAATGGATGGTGGCTATCAAATGAAAAACACAACCTACACTGTATTTTCATATGCAATAAAAAGCAGGATTTTGTAATGCTCGCCAAAGCAGCATCTGGTAAACTAATGACAAAACCGATAAGGGAAAAAGCCTTTTATGTCCAACAGTGGGAAGTAGGAACCAAAACCAAGAAACAACATCCAAAAAGCTTTAAAATAATCTGTCTTTATAATTGCAGCAATCCTTTGAAATTTTATCAGATGTTTTCTTAAGGGCATTTTCATGTTATTTCAAATTAATTGGTGGGGCATTTCATATGTGGGCAATGCTTATAAAAATGTGGAATAAAAGAAAAAGGGAGGTGATTTTTATATGCAAATGACTCACTGATATGATAAAATTGCCAATTAATCAATATCTTTGCAATGCCCCCATCTGGTGGCCAGGTGAGAGAGAGATTTTCCTTACCCAGGTAAGAGATGCAGATGGGGCAGTATATAAATATCTGTACAGAAGTGTCCTTATTCCCTGTTTTTCTATCTGAAAGCCTTTTAAAAAGGTGATTAAGCAAAGAGGTTTTTACAACTCAATCTATCTGTGAATCACCCAGTTCCTTCCCAAAACCCTCACTCACTCCTATCCACCACAAGTTTCAGGATGAGATGGAAAATGTCTCCTAGAATAGCTGCCCAGTGTGGTCAGAGGGAGACAGCTTTCTTAGGAAATGGGATTGACCTGTGCAAAAAGGGTTTCATCTTCCCAGTACCAGCAGAGTAAACCCTCCTGAGGGGCGGCTGCCCTATTCCCTCATGGTTTGAAGCATGACCAGGCAGAGATTGGTGCAATCTGCCTACAGAGATCTGACAGACAACCTAACCCCACTCACTGGAAATAAAGCATAATCCAGGCTGGGGAAACTTGATTTTTTGAGGCTGGGCAGACTAATGTCTCAGGTCTCCAGTTCAAGTGAACTAAAGTTCGTGACACAAACCTACTAACTGAAAAGTCTCAGTAAAAGGATGATCACCAGTTTTATTTAATCAGTTAAATAAGCAAGATCTATGTGATCTTTCCTTGTGAATCTGAGTCATCACGGAAACAAAACCAACACAGCAATTCCAAATTCTTTAAAAAGTAGATTTGTTTCTACTAATTTCAAGAGGATTAATTTTAAAGCTTTTCTAAAAGATGGGTAATTTTATGGTCACATGTCAGCCAGCCTTAAAAAATTAAGGAACAGTATCAGTGAACAGAACTTATCGTTGAAAAGGCACAATGGCATCAGCATCAACATTTCCTAAATTGCCAGTGTTGTATATTTAACTGAAAAGGCTTTCAATTTCCCAGCTCCCTTGACCTCCCATAATTTCTTTTTTGACTAACTTCTTTCGATGGTAGTTCAAAAACTGAAACCCACGGTTAATTTACATTTGACCATTCAAATATGGAGCCTAGATAAGAGGTAAACTTTCCAAAAATGAAGGAGCTCTTCGAGAATTGATTTTGCAATTGTTTCTGGTTCAGTTTTTTTCAAGACTCATAAGGTTCAGGGACACATGACATGAATAAAATGTCTTCCAACACTGCAGATAAACAGAGGCTCCAGGCACTGTCTGACCATGGATTAGATGTTTATATACTAAAATAAATAAAATTACCTAGATTGCAAGGCTTCCAGCAAAAAGATGTTTTACCCATTCTCATGCTGTACTGATGTAACCCACCTGTCAGACTGAATAAATGAATAGAATAAAATCTGCTTTATTGCAGGAAACAAGCATGAAAAGGAAAGGCAGTGAGAGGTTACAATTACTCAGTCTGTAGCTGTTCACTGTGATTGGAAGCTAAAACTGCAGCAAGGGAAAGAGACCTGGCAAGCAGAGGAGTACAGCTCTTTGCATTGGTTAAACTCATATCTGCATTGTTCTTAATTCTAAAGGATAATAAGAAATGGAAACAATACTAATAAAATATCAAGGAGGGATTAGTTATAGTTCACATAGTTATCATTGTATTAGTGATAACTATCTGTTTGTCTTCCATGATTTCAGCTGCCTTTTGATACGTTCTGTTGTTAATTTGAAGTTAATTAAGTGCACATACCAAGGTCAGAGCTCTGCCTCCCATCTCTTATCCACATGAATTCTATGTAACATTCAAAAATAAAAAAAAAAGTAAAACCACAGGTGTAAAACACTGACACTGATCTTCACAGCACATGCTTAGCTACTAATAGAGTTTTAAGAACAAACGTTTTCTCCTAGGGGGTATTTTTATTTTTCAGGCTTTTGTTCACAAAAAAACCCCCATTTTATCTGCCATAACATCAGTTTATAGGAGTCTGATGGTTTGCTGTAGTATGGTTATAGTAAGCATATTACATTTCTAGTACTGTCTAGAAAAAACAACCCTGAGTTTCACATCTGAGAAACATTCCATCTCTGAATTGACACTTTGTAACCTGGAAATATTAAAAAAAGTTCTCTCATTCATAGGAGAGAAAAAACTTTACAAATCCAACATATTTCTTCTACAGAAAGAAAAAAATAAACAAAAAACAAACAAACAAAAAGACCCACTACACAAGTAATTTAGGAAAAAGCCCCAGACAACAGGAGTATGTAAATGTAAAGTTATTTCAAGATTAAGGTTTGGCTAACCTATGTAAATCCCTACCTGAATCATAGTAAAGGCAGTAGTTAAAATATAGAGAATATCTAGTGTTGGTCTTTCAGGAGATAACTGATTGGCTTTGTAAAAAAAATATATTATCACTGATTCATCAGCTTTTATCAGAACCGATATAATTCTGATTAGAAATGTAATCACTTCGAAGAAAAAGTTTTAGTTCAATTTCCAATGGAGTTTTTTCATTCTTTGGGAGTTTTTTTAAAAGAAAATTTATGTCTGTGGAAACTTTTAATTCTATAAAGAAAGTTGTCTTGGTTACTTCCTTCAAAATACAAAATTAGGCCAACTGTCGCAATTGCACAAGGAAATCCAGAGAGTTTGATTCCACAAAGGCAGAAGAAATAACACAAAGCCCCACTGCTGTGACTGAGAACCTGCTCGCAGTCACTTGTCCAGTCAGACCAATGCTCTGCACCACCCACTCCTGCTGAGAAGTCCAAGGCAAATCTCCAGGTTCCGTATAGAATGTCTGTGCTCCCGTGCTTCCTGGTGCAAATTTAAATCCAAGGAGGGATCACAGAATTAGGGAATAAATTGGGTTGAAAGGGATCTCTACAGAACGTCCGATCCAGTCTCCTACTCAAAGGAGAGTCCACCACCACATTGGATTCAGCTGTACAGGTCCATACACAATTACAGCCCTGGCTGTGTCCAGGGATATTTATTTATCATTTTATCTC
Source organism: Eopsaltria australis (assembly GCA_034509425.1). Lineage (NCBI taxonomy): Eukaryota > Metazoa > Chordata > Aves > Passeriformes > Petroicidae > Eopsaltria > Eopsaltria australis. The sequence continues at coordinate 2,264,135 of JAVTVJ010000280.1, forward strand.
ATGGGATGGACATTCCATCAAGTGGGTGCTGGATCCTGGAGTTAATCTAATTCAAACATCCATGATACAGTGCCTGGAAGCAACCAGGGAAATTCATGTATGAAGGGGAATCCAAGCAAGCAAGACACCTAATCATGGATGCTTCTGAGTCCAAGGGCTTCCCTGAGCACGGATATCCCCTGAACATGTACATGTTTCAGAGGTACAGGAAAGTCAGAATGTTTGATGTTTAGAATCTTACATAGTTTTCCACAAATCCTCAGTAGAAAACTCACAACCAGCGGCACATAGTCCCTACTGGAAAAAGTAACATTTTCCCAGTAGACATTCAGAGAAATTAAAAATTATGTTTTAGTAAATGTGCATTGATATGTCTGCAGTGTCTCCTCAGCAGTAATGTTCACACTTGATGGCCAAGTATGCTTTATTTTTTTAATAAAGGCATACAGAAATGACCAAATATCTTAGCCAATGAAGCCAAGGAAATGCTACAATTAGGCTAACTCTCCTTCCAAGTTCAGCACACTTAGATAATGTTATGACACAAAAACAGAGAAGTAAAAACACACCTTACTGCAAGATTATAACTACAGCAAGACGTTGAAACCTACAGTTTTGAAAAATGTGTCAAATTTCTCATAATATATATGTAGGTTATATCCAATTTTTCCTTAGAAAAATGAAGAGCAACATCAACAAGAGCTACAACAGTATTCATGCTATTCACTCTATTGTTAGGCTATTTTTTGTACTACATAGTGATGAATTGAATCACATGGTATTATTTCACTTTTGACCTCCAAATCTCCCCCCTTCCAGCTCTAAGATTAATCTTCCAATTTTCAAGTTTATGCAGTCATTCAAGCATTCTATATGCTGACTTATACTCTTGCCAAGAAAGATGTGAGGTTTGCAAATACTCTGAAGTTGGCATTTCATTTTTTCAGGTCAGCATTCCTTTGCCCACAGAAATAAGCAGTATGGGTCCTTACAGGAGAGCCCACAAGTCTTTAGGCAGCTTAAACATGAAAAAGCTTCATAGTGCTGTTAATTTAAGACCCCTTTCTGAGATTGGCATCTGAGCATAAAATTACTGCAGTTAACTAACACTCACCCCTAAGAATGGACAATGGTCACCTTCTGGAATTGAAAAGCTGTCTTTGACATCCATGAATAGAGTTGAAAACCCATGGCCATGTAGTTTGGGTTTTACAGAACATTCTGCTTCATCTTCAAACACGCTCAAGCCTTAGCAAGTTTTCTGGTATAAAATAAAATTTCTGCATTACCATATATTTTTTTCTCCCACCCACAGTAAACGGTTCAAGGCCAGGCTCTTAAGAACTTTGCTGTTTTTCTCCCCCATAAATTGTGAAACTTGCAATGATGAATAACAATCTGCTTCCACACCTCTCCGCTGCGCAGCCTCCTTCACCGGGGCAAAACTTTCCAAGTAATTCTCAGGACTGTAAAGTCATCCTGTGACTCACTAATGTGACCAAAGAGTAGAAATTTGGACAGCACTCCAAGTCAAGTTGGGTTTGTTTGGTCAGTTTGGGATTTTTTTTAATCCTTGTCAGCTGATTTCAGCCACAACAGAACTTCACCAAAACATGCTGACACAGATTCATTCTCTGTTTAGGGACCACTGCAAGCCTCAGAGCAAGGTGTTTCATTGCCTGTATAAAAAACTCCTACCAAACACTCTGTGACCATTGTTTTACTTCAATATATGAACAACTTTACTGACCTTGTATGAAGTTCTCACGTATTAGTCAAAAAGGATTTTCTTTACTATCTTACTCATGATTATTTTGACCATGCTTTTTAAGCAGGGTTATTTAAGTAATGCAACCCCCTGCAAACCATAAAATAGAGGATTTCCATCTCTTATCAAAATAATAGAGAACTGGGAAAAGATTGGGTATGTGATAGTACAGCAGAACTAATTTGAGTTAGTTAATTTGCTTTTAAATCTTAGTGAAGATATTGTAAAAGAGTATTTTCTATATGACTAAGGAGGCTGAGAAAGCAAAAGGTTATTCCCTTTGATATTCAACACCACACCATTTCAAAGGAGATTGACAAGTCAAGTTTAAAAAAATCTCCCAAGGAGAACATCAGCTCAGAAGACTGACAGAGCTGTTGCTTCAAACTTGAGATAAAAGATTGAAAGTAGTGGCTTCCAAGAGAAATTTACTTTTACTTGTTTCTCCAGCTGCTGATTTCCACGTCTTCACCACTGCCTGGATGTAGTTCTTTCTTTAAGTCCCTGTTGCCCTGTTAACTTCTAGTTTTACTGTCATTCATAACATCCAATGATGCTTGTCTAGTTAGTGTCTTACATTTTTAGCAGTCTTTTCCACAGACCTCGGGAATAAACCACATCAGTGGATATAATGAAGATAATTACACTCTTCACTTAAATTGTGATTGCTGTGCTGCTAGAAACACCAACTTAAGGCACAATTACTCCTATTTCTTATGTGCTTATCAAATGTGGCTTCTCGGCCTCACTTTACAGACCACACATCATTTCCCACTCCACATCACTATGTTTAATAAATTAATCAGATAGTATGTTCTTACACTTTCAGCCTTCAGTAGTAAACACAGTATTGTTTACTGGTTCCCAAATGTACCAAACTGTTCAAAGATTTTTTTTTTTCTGTTTTCAGAGTAAAGCACCTCCAGCTATATTTTTTCCCTTTGCAAGAATGAGATCCCGCATCTTTCAGGAGGATCACCATCTTTTTTATCTTAAAGACATTGGAGAGTGCATTAGTCCTGTATGTGTCTGTAGGAATTTTCCAGTTAGGATACTACCACCACTAATAAGTCCCACAGTGTGGTGTACTACCAAGACACCACAAATCTGTCACCAAAATAAACTCCAGCATTTGACACTAAGCAAAATGTCTGACAGATCCTTTTGGACAGACACTGCTACTCTTACTTCCTACTCACAAGCCAGTGCTTGTGTCTATTAACTCATTAGGGCATCATTAAAGCTTATCTATTTTCCTAAGTCTTTGGAACTACCTACTTTGAAACTTAAGACAGCTGCAATTGTAGCTTAAAAGATCTATTTATCCTCATACTTCTGCTCATCCCCAGGCATAAGGCCTTTCCTGGTGTGTACACAATGGAATTTTTTCCCTGTACCTTCTTTATATATTTCTCTGCAGATAAAAGGGATTACAGCAAAACACAAATAATCCACTGGCCATACTGAGCCTTAACATATTTTTGCCTGTATTTCCTGCCTCCGCATAATCTTACGAAGAAAGGCAGAGACAGCTATAGCAAACACTTGCACAAATTTTCAGTGAAAGCAGATAAAAAGCAGTTATCTGAAGTAGAAGAGTGTCATACTACTTGATCTGAGTTCTACGGTTACTTGACTTGCTGAATTTTGGCTAAGCTGTCCTCACTAGAGAAAGAAAGCATCAAATGATGCCAGGGGACCTTCAGTGTGAGACCATGGGGCAAAAGCCAGACTTGTCAATCAGATGATGTCTTGAATGTTTATACATTTTCCAGTGAGGATTCCTGGTCTAAGATCAGGCATCTTTTGGGGTAACATCAGTTAGTATGCTTTATTTTAACATAGTGCAGATAGCAAACACATGGAAATGCGAAAACTGTCCCTAGCAGACAAATTGTCCATTAAACACGTTTTGTACCAACACAATCACAAAATATAAAAGGTATAAACACGAACTAATACATTTCTACTCTGATGAAGCAGCAGAACAACAGCACAACCACAACAGCAGGAAAAAACACATATTTATGACCAAATGTAATGGTAACTCCTATATCAATATAAGTTTACCGAGAGTGTTTTAATATTTTGCCAGTATGATTATGCATCTGATATACTTCTGAAGAAAAAAAGTCATTAAGTGGCACTCAACACTACATTCAAGATTTTACTTAGTGACAGCAGAGTACTTTAAAAAAAGGAAAGTGGCAGAATTACTTGGTTACAAACACAGTGTCTTGGTTTAATCATGTGAAAGAAGTAGGCTGAAAGTCAACCACATCAGAACCGAGAAACTAATCAAATAGAAAATAAGCTAGAGAGCATCCCCATTCAAGATAATCTGGCATTTTACTCTCTGCTAGTAATGTGTGAATTTGCTAACCCCAAGTACTGTTTTTCTCAAGTTCTATAGTACAGGAAAGCTACACAAAAACATCTGTATTTGTGGGTCTACTCCAGCAATTAACATATGGTCACCACATGGGACACTGACAATTTCATACAGTTGGTCTTTGCACTTTATTAATTTATCTTAAAACAAAATTAATCAGATAAGCAGTAATTCTGAGAAATATTCTCTGCTTTCTCCAGACACCAGATCTGTAAAAGCTGTTTTTAGATACTCTGCAGAAATTCGAAAAATTTGTGCAAAACTTCTGAGAACAGCTTGAACATGCTGCTGCTTACACAATGAAACAGTTGCATTGGAAAAGTAAAAATACAGACTTTTTTATTTTCCCAAGAGGAAATAAAAGCATTTCATGTCCCTTTTCCAGTAGTTTTACACATGCTGAAAAAAACCACACCTTCATGAGGGAAGAGACCTTGTTCTTAATATTCGCCTGCCATATCAAATTCAAGTGTGATATCTTTTGTGAAAAAAAGGGTCTGATTGGAAAAATTAGTCCATTATGAATATTTACACCAAAACTGAAATTAAATATCATGACATCAAGTGTCGTAAGAGATCTTTCATATCAAGTGCAAAAGTAAACATGACTGAATTCCCAGATCAACCAGTTTGGGGTTTCTTTCTAGTAAGCACAGTGGTTATTTGGAAGCCTCTTTGTCAGTGTCTTCTTGTGCTGCTTTAAAAGCAGTATTTTCTTTAAGATTTCAAAATCCTCAGTATCACCAATCACTCTTCTAAAATTCCTTCAGTGTAGTCCAGTAATTAGTAGCATTCCTTATTTTTATAAACCAAGCACCTATCCTTACTCAGGGAGCATGGAGAAGGAATTTACCTTGTCTTAGTTAAATTAATTCAAAATTAAGCCATACTGAAGGCATCTCAAAGTGTCATTTTCACATTTAACATGGCAGGTAAATCTTAACACAAGATCATAGAGGATTTCTCAGCCTCCTGAGTCATACAGAAGGTACTCTTTTACAATGTCTTCACTGAGATTTAAAACCAAATTAACTAACTCCGGTTAAACTCTTTCACCACTCCCCTTTTTTTTTAATTACAAGGAAGTTGAGACCCAGTTATAGCAGAGATCTTTAAAGACCAACTGGTTTTCCTCTGCAATCCAAATTCCATTTAAACACCACCTTTAAATACAGTTTTTAACCTATTTTTTCAGTCTTCCCTTACAAGATTCATCTGTTAGGTTTTAACAGATTAATTTTATTTCAGTCCTACAGCTTTTTCAAGCCAACACTAGATCAAGCCCAAAGCTATTAAGGTTTAAAATTTATTTCCTCTGACTTTCTGTGTATAGTTTCTACAGAGTCATCAGTTAAGTTCCTTGAAATTTGTTACAATATACAAATTTGTATGTATTTGCCTAGCTAAAATTGACATGTCAACAATCTGTTTTCAGTTAAAGTCTCCATTTTCATGAAAGATTCCATGAACAATTTGGGGAGAATAAATAATTTCCCTATAAAAATACACAGACTGTATGGCTGTATTTGTCTTTTGGTAAAATAAAAATATAAAAAGTATACTTTAAAGTAAGAACATGGAGCATTTTTTACTTGACTTCTGCTTCCTAGCCCCTCAGGTTATACCTCACATCTCATTACCCTATTGTTCTTCACAAGGTTTTATATGCTCAGGCAAAACTTCTCACTGACAGCCAGGTGTTTTCATATTCTTTTCCTTTTTCCCCCCTGCATCTCTCAATATTTTAAGTACAAATGTTATTAAACTTTACCCTAGGATTTCTTCTGTAAGTGAACCTGTTCAAAAAATACTTCTCAGTCTGGCTTGGAGAGTTGACTGAAAAGTTAGAAATAAGAAGAAGAATAACTTAAATACTTGTTACTAAGTCAGATATTAACAGAGGACACCTATTTTTCCCATTTTAAGAACAAATTTCAGAATTAGAGCTACTTCTCTTCCACCTAGGATAGAATAATAACCATGCCACCTCCTATGAGAATGAAGACCCACAGGCAACCTGTTTGGGAGGAATTATCATTGCTTACAGAATTTGTATATTTTCTGAGCTTCCAAAGTCCATTAAAACTAAGGCATAAGTAGAAATACAAGTACACTTTTATTTAGAAAAAAAGTAGAAGTAACAGAATAATAATGAGTATTTCTGACTCGTTTTCTAACCTCCAGACTAAGGAAATTAGAAGAGTATTTCAAGAAAATCAGACCAAGACACAAAAAGAAAATAGGACCACCTTCATATATATGAAAATAGAAAAAAGATAAACACTGAATTTTTACAGCAGAGAAAATATGCAAATTGGATACTCTTCCCTACCTGTCTCAGAACAAATAATAACAGTAATAAATTACCTCTGCATAAAGAAAGTGCGTGACTTTGTCAATACCAAAATTTTGCATCTAGTTCTACTTGTGGAACTGCACAGAACAAAAGAAAAAATAATTCTTTTCAAGCCCGAAACAACTACAGAATATATTTGCTGAAAATTGTGTCATTAGAACCAATCCTGATACAAAAAGCTTTCAAATTAAATTATTTACTCAATTTTACTTACTCTTTCAGCCAAAACAAATTTCTACAGCAAAAGCCATGTTTCAGTACTATAAACACCTATGCCTGCAACCCTCTGCAACAAAGGAGCTACCCTGAGACATCTTACACTGTCAATTCCTCTGTGCAAATAAAATCCAAGGTATTGGAAAGTATGACAAGGGTTACATGTAGAAAAAAACCCTTACTAAACTTATAAACCAGGCAAATCATCAGGAATTTAGGACTCCAGATTGATTTTCATTGTGCTTAAATCAGGCCAAGTGCATGCACAGCAGTATGCCTTGCACTGAGCAACCTTTGGCAAAATCGGGGCAGTCTTCATTTTCTACGTTTGTGATTAAAGTCTACACACTTGTGTTCAACAAGGTAAGAACTTGGTTGAAGAGCAAAAATTTCTATCTCTAAGTAGATGAACAGTAAGTAGCAGAGGATGTGAGTTGCTAAACCACTTCAGCTATGCTTTTGAGATTATCTTTATGGCATATTGGAAAGCATATAAAATAAGCCTACTTTAAATCATGGCACAGAGAAAAGCCCCTCTGTTTCTATCTGAGATCTCACCTACGTATAAAAATCATCAGTACATTAGAGATAAAACACTCCAGAAAAATTCCATGCAAACTGGCAGGCAAGCACCAAGGCATCCATGACCTGTATAATCCTGAGAGCCCCATGGTTCAACCAAAGACACCAGCAGAGCAACAACATTTCATTCACATGGAGCCATTTCCAGAGGCAGGTGCCTTCCTAAACACTGAGATCAATCTGATAGAAGTGGTTCTTACAGTAAGAAATTAGGGGTTAGGGTTAGTGCTCTGAAAACTGCACAAATTTCTGCAGAGTTCAGCAGTTACAAGCTGCAACAGCAGCTATCTTTAATGAACGCACTGATCAATTCTCTACAGTCCCCTTGCCATAGAGAGGGCCAAAGATATCACTGGGCCTCTGTCTTGGGTTAAGTGACTCTTTCGTCCTTGTTTTTAATCTGAAACCACACATATCATTGGTGAAATTGGAAAGATGCTCTACCAGTACAGGCCTCCTGATGGGCAGTGAAACCTCATTCTCCAAAACCGTCCTCAATACAAATGGTGATTAATGAGGACAAATAGTATCAGACAGTAAACATCTGTTATCTTTCCTACCACAAATAGACTGGAATTAACAAGTAATAAATGGTGAGGAGAACATTTGAGTGTAAAGGAAGTTGTGATTCTGCCTTTCACAGCTGATTTACTGGTTTTGGAGAAGTCAGACAAAAACCTGCGAAGTTGTATTTAAAATATTAGGGGACTGAGAAATTAGTGAGAAACTCTTAGAAGCTGATTTGAACTTGAGTTTAAAGGGGGAGAAGAGAGTTACTTCATTTCCCATCCCTCATGCTTCACTTGTTCTGATTTTAGAGTACCCAGCAATTCTTTTCCACAGGCAGGGCTAAGTCACCGTGGCCCACTGCATTACTCTTATCATGAGACTGGGCAGAGTGCTCCTCTCTGCCTGCTCACCTTAGGGTCAGTTGTTATTCCTGTATCCAGTGTTTCCTAACCTTTCTTCTGAGAGCAGTTTGTGCATTATGGAACATTTTTCTATACTCAGGTACATCTGCCACTGTTTTATGCCACTGTTTAGCTGTCCTGTGAGCAGACTGGGCTGCTCCAATACCAATTCCTGAAAAGAACATCATGATTCCAGCTCATGTCCAAATTTTGTTTTGTGATTTGCCACAATATTTTCTCTAGAAACCCAAGCAGTGCTATGACTGGTTAATAATCTGGTGGCTCCCCATTTTCAAAGACCAGGCCCCATTTGCCTTCTGTCCAGGTTTTTTGTACACCAGCTATTTTTGAACGATCTTCAACTGCGGCATTTCATCAGCCAGATTAAGTTGATACATAAAGAGGGTTTTATTATTCAATCCAGTATATTTAAAACACCTAAATTACCCAAGCAAACTACTAGTTAAAAAAGATTTTGTTAAGCACAAAACCAAGAGCAAAATAAAATGTCTAGTTAAAAGTTGACTAGAGAAAAAATTAACTTATAGCAAATGCTTAAAAACAGAGTTACAAATGCCATACAGGCACCATATTTTCAATAGCATCCCACAAAATCTGAGCACAATGGAACAGTCAGAGTGCAGGCTTCCACAATCAAGGTGGCACAAAACTGCAGCAAAAATACCTTAATTTATAAATTAAATTAAGTATAATTTATAAATTAAATCAAAGTATAATTCCCCTCATATTAAAGGCATATCTTCTATTTTTTCCTTTCAAAGACATATAAAAGATCTCACTATTTCCTGTTCACAATTTCTTAGACTACAGGCAGATTATTGTTGCTGCTTGTATTATGAGCAACTTCACAAGCCCTGGGTCTTCATTCAGCACGCAGAAACCTGAAAGGCAGAGGGTTGCTGAGCTCTACACTCTGGGAAGAATAATCACAATTATTCTTCCTACACAGGGGAAACTGAACAAGTCTAGTTGGGAAGTGCATTGGTGGGCAGGCTCCCCTTCTCTGTTATAGTGAATTTGCATAAATTTATTTTTAGACATAAGTACTGAAAGCAAATAAAACATACCTGCCCATATCAATTGCTAAAAGACATGAAATATTAAAGCTTGTTAGATGTGATGGGAAAAAAGAGGCACTGCTCTCCAGGAAAGCAAAACTGTCTCCACCAGATTGCAAGTCAAATGTATGCCAGAAAAACAAATTTCATATACAATACAGAGTGACTACAATTTATGTAATTTAAAATTTTATGGACCCAGACATTTTTCTTCTGTTTAAAAAAAAGTCTTCTCTCCCACACTAAGTATATGATGCTTGAGCCAAACTGATCCTACATATATAGAGAAGAAGAGTACAAAATGGAGGTTTCTGGGATAGAATATCTTCTCCCTTTTTAGACACTTGCAATATTGAGAATACTTTTTCTAAAGCTTTTGGAGAGGTGAGAGCAGCTATATTTTTCACCACTGCAATGAAAATCGGTGCCACAATTTCTTTGCAGACAGTTTTGGGAGGGTTGTCCTAGCCACTGCAGTCACCTATTTTAAATGAGACTTTCACAATAACAATTAACTCTACATTCCTCCAAACAAATAATAGCATGAAGCTATACAAAAACTAACTTCATAGGACCAGGAGGACCTTTTCGTACCAGACTTCTGCTGGTCCTCAGGTAACTCAAACAGTTATCACTACACACTCTATTAGAGTTATTTGACATTATGAAATGCTCCACAGAATACATTAATAGACAAAATAGAATACAGTCTTTTTTGACTCATGAAAAAATATTTATTATGAAAATCTCTGAAACAGGAAAAAATGCTAAACTCTCTAAAAATTATCATTTTTCATGGGAATTTTAGTTTTCTTCTTTCCTCCCAATGTCACTAGTTTCTACTTTATAAGTACAGTGACAAACCTTCATTTTCATGGGCATTTAACTCTCAGTTACAGAAAGGATTTATGAAGCATAATTATCTTTTCAAGACATTAAAAACACAGTAAGATACAGGAAAAAAAAGATGACAAATTGAGATGTAAGCAACAAGGTTGTGGGTGGTCTTTTCTTTATGTTCTGGCACTAAAAATCAAAGATGAAGAATTTCCACATAATCTGTTTATCTGATTGATGTTGATAAGACTGTACAACAAAAGAAATTCAATAATTTCAGCAGGGGTCTACCAATTTACAGAGTTGTATAGCCAGTTCTAACAATTCCAAAGGTGGTTCATACAGAATGATTTCTCCTCTTGCATTTTGGAAGTGCCTTTAACATTAATACAAAAAGTTACATTTGCAGAGTCTTTCCCTGGAAAGGTGGTTTGGTGAAAGGAGTCAAGCTCCATCTGTGTAAAAACTTTGCTGATAAGATTAAAGATCCCAAGAATTTTTCTAATAGATATTTGTTTTTCTGCCAATCCACCCCCACCCATCCAACTCTTCAGTGTGGTTCCACTGGATAAACAATCAGGTCCCCCATCTCAGCATCAGGCACTCAGGAGAAGCTCCTCGTCCTGCACAGCTCCTTCCTTTTAGCCCCACCTCACACCTGCTTGCAGGAAGGGTATAAGATGGGAATGCAGCTTTCAGGCTGGGTCCCTGGGCCAACTATAGTAGGGTTTGTTTCATCTTTCAATTGGTAGTCTCCTAAGCAATTTGGATCCTTCAGTTATAAATTCCCTAGAACATTTTGCATTCGTAGATCAGTGCAGCATATTCAATTTTCCTTTTCTTTACCACTCCTTATGCAATTCAAAGAACCCTAACTGGGAAATCATCCCCTTACCTGCACAGCAATAGAAACCTGTGTGCCTTGCCCATCAGCAGCAGTATAACCCATCAAAGCAATTCGCTCTGTGTTTGGGATCTGTAAAACCTCTGTCTGCTGCACTGAAGCCTAGGAGGGCATCCATGCATCCCTCTTCCTCATCCTGAACTGCCAAATGCAGCTGAGGATGTCAAAGAAGCTGTAAGCCTAATGATTTTTATAATTTAAAAATCTTTGCAGGAAGTCCTCAGCATGGGGCATTACTTTGTAGAGAGAGTTCTGTATGTCTGTGAGATAATGCATTTGACTTAAACTGGCAATGATCACGTCTCTATCTGTATATCAGCAGACAGACACCCTAGTGATTAATTCTCTTTTTATCACATCTTTAGTAGTCTAATATGTTCTCATCACATTCATTTGTGTCTTTCAGGGGGTATTCAAACAGTTTGTGCCCTTTAGAGATCCTTCAGAACAATCACCATCAACAAAAAGTTGTTGGATTCCCCCTAGAATGTTAACTTATTTAGAAAACCTGATTAAAGGACTTTCTATCAATAGTGAAAAATCTTGTATTCCAGCTCTGAATGGGACAGAAACACATTGAAACTTGGTTCAAGACAGTATCAAGCTTTATCTACTAATTTATTAAAAAGGATGTTAAGGGTTACAACATGGATATGCAGTAAGATATATTACAATTATGGAAAAACTGAGTTCTTCTGACTTTACAAAGCAGTTCTTACACCTTTTTGTCCTGAGGTCTACACAGTTCAATTTCTGAGTCACTAAGAGAAATCTTTGACCTACAGGTGATGTGACTGATTTTTTGATCAATATAAGGGTCTGAAAACATCTACTAGGTAGAATTTGGTTGGTGTTCAAGCTTTGTGAAACAACTGGGCCTTTAAGTGATATATAAATCTATGTGGTTTGTTTGTTAGATGATCAGCAGTTTACACTGATCCCAAATTTACCACTGTAGAAGGTTATACTAACATGCTAAAATATAAAACTTGGGCAAAACGCAAGATTTCTACTTGAACTGGTACGTGATAACAATTCTTAAAGTATACTGGTCAAACCATTTCTCCCCATTTCGTAAAGCCCTTATGGGTTTTATAACACAAATAGTCTGCCACTTGTGGATGCACAGGATGCAGATGCCCAGGTGAGAGCAATAGGGAGGAAGAAGACTTCCCAGAAGAGGTGAAGCAGCAGGTCAAGGCACTGAAGCAGAGATTCCCCTGGAGCCTGTGAAGATCCCACATCACAGCAAAGGGAAAATGGCAAGAGGAAGGAGCAGCAGAGAAGAACAATTACGAATTGACCATAACCTCACCTTTTCCCCTGTTAAACAACAGACCTGGGTGTAAAGGAGTTAGAAGTAGAGAGAAGGTGAGACTGAGAAAGGCAGAAGGAAAGGTGATACTTTTACACCCACCTTTTTGTTTCTCACTACCTGAATCTCTTCTAGAGGGCAACAAGTTATTTTGCCCAAGATGAGTCTGTTTTGCCAACAACAATGGCTGGTAAGCAATCTCTCTGAATTTTCTCATCCTATTTTCTCTGCTGCATCCTGCTAAGGTCAGGGGGAGCTGAGGGGAGGAGTGAGCAGCTGGTTTGAGGCTGTGCTGTTAGTCAGGATTAACCTACCACGTGGGGAGCAGACAGATTTGGGGGAGAAATCAGCTGTGGCAAAAGACATTACCATTCTGAGCAGCACATATATATGCATATAAATAGTGATAATTCTTCTGACTTGGAAGTTAGAGTTCTATTTCTTTTGGGTTCCGCTTTGGGTTTTTTTCTGACACATTTAGAGTTTGGACTCAAATTACACACACAGATTTCACTCCATCAGAATTTAAAAACCTAAACACACCATTTACATTAAAATGTATTTCCATAAAAAGACAAAGCTGAATTTTGCCTGTGACCAATCACTATCAAAACTTATGTTCCCTCAGTCCTATTTCACACTTGCCTAATTTTAGCTTTAGTTAATTTAATATTGGAAAAATCACATGGCCACCATGGTTTTCACATTATAGGCCTATCATGGAGTTCATTTAGGGTAACACTCAACAGACACACCTCTTAGTGATAGTGCAGGCAATTTACATAGCTGTGCTGTCACTTCTACAATTAGAAGTTTGTGGATCCAATCTGGTTTTTGGGAGGTTAACATAAAGAAAGTCAAACTGCAAGTTGCTACATCAGTCATGCTGACTTTGTAGACATAATCAGTTCATCAGTGTCTGCTCAAGCTTTTGATCCCCACAGACACTATGAAAGTTGACTGCAAATAAAAAATTTCCGTAGTTTGCTGGAAACTAATCTGGAATACTTGCAATTTATGAAAGCTGTACCAAAAGCCCATCAGTTCATACACAATAGAATAACCACAGGCATGTTATCAGTACACTTAAGGAACATCACAGCTAGGACACGTAAATATAGGAATAGATTAATTTTTGTTCAGGCCCAAAGTCAAGAGTTAATTCTTCAGAGGAAGCTGCTGTGAAAGTACATGAGCTCCCAGGGAAAATTAGGGATACTGAAGTGAGTTCAGCCATTAGAAAAGTTCAAATGTCTGTGGTTCTATGTCACTTGTTTGACAATAAATATATGCTTGTTTCTTATTTCTACCCAAGTAGTTAGAGGAAAGTCTGATGCATTTAATTTAGTTCCTCCTTGCCAAACTACAGACTACCTAAAGTTACTAGCCAATCTGTAATTATAGGTAAGAAACCTATAAGATGAAACAAATTCTAGTACAGCACTAGAAATTCAGGAATACTTCATTCTGACTAGCTCTCCCACTAGCTGTCAGTGACCATGCCCTTCAGAGTAGAGTTTCATCATTACTAGTTTATGACTGAAATCAACAAAAACTGCTGCACTAAGAAATAGCAATTTCCTGATTCTAACATCATATCTGTCAGTGATACTCTGAATGGAAAAATAATTCAAGGTTTGCAATGCTATAAGTAGTCTTATGTGCAACTACAGCAAATTTGGTTTTGCAAAACACTTCAAAACAGTGATGAATAAAGTTTATTTTTGTTTTTTGCTTTGTTTCTGCATCTATGAAACACACAACCAGCTGTTTCTTTCAGTATCAAGGTAGATAAATGTTGCTTTTACCAAGGTAGAAGAACTGGGAAAACTGAAGTAAAGGACAAGGGGATCAGAGGATTGACTACTAAGATAATCATACCCTCCTAATTTAGGCAAGGTTTCAATTTCTTCATCCTGCTGATCATGACATTTGATAAAAAATCCAGGCTGCAAAATTTTAAGTATCACTTAAGTTCTTTTTATGACGTGTTCTACAGCCTCTTGTAGCCATCCATAGAAAGTTTATTGCAAAAACCTGCAGGACATCATACTAGTTATGGGCATAAAAACATTTATATATTTCTGTCTCAGGCAAAGAAACTTCCATTTTGCAAAACAGGAAAATGTAGATGAAGAATTTCATAGTTTACTATTACAATAAAATCAGCAAATGCAATTAAGAAATATTTCAAAAGAGAGCAATCACCTTCAGCTACTCTGTGAAAACCAAATTTTGGTGCAACACTTCAAATAAAACAGCCAACAAAGACTGTCTCCAGACTTGCTGTCATGTTAAACTGATAACCAACACTCCACTTCTCTACTACTAAACACAAAGGTGTGCTAGATCCTTCATTCTTCCTGTTAAAAAAAAAAAAGTTTTAAAAGGAGGGAAGAGAATTGGTAGCTTTTAAAAAAATTGAATGTTCTCTAGATTTAAATTGAAATGTCTTTCAGAGAAATTTCAGTTTGAAAAAAAAGCCTGTAGGGCCACAGTTAGCCCATTTGCTAATACTTTCTCCTTAATTTTATTATTCCATACAAGAAACAAAATAGCTACAGAAAAGATTTCTGGAGCCTGCTAGTCCTCCGTTTTCTTCTGAAAGCTGAACTTGGAAGCTGGTAGCACAGAAGATCTTTAAAAGCAATTTTATGGTCATCTTTTCCTCTCTCTGTACTTTTTCTTCAGTCAGATGTGAAAGTTAATTTTTGTATACATTCATTTCTTTTTTTTATGTTCAGCAGAAACAAGAAGTCTAAGTCACCACCCACAGCTCATTGCATTAAAATTGCAACTAACAAGTGCATTTTTAAAAAATCATGTTTAACGGTTCTTTGTGCCCAAAAATACTCATTTTCTGAAAGCTGTTATTTTTTAAAAAAAGAGATCCCTGCAATTTTATATGATATCTTAGCTGTATTTATGAAGGGAAAATAGGAATAGAGACAAAAATAATGATTAAAATATTTCTTTAAAAGGTCTGAAGGCCCTAAAAATTTGTTTTCTTGGGAAAACAGTGAGATGCATAGTTATTTTTTGGAAGTAGTTTTCCAGATTTGCAAACAGCTTTCCCTGAATTAATGCACCCAGTCAAAAATTGTGGTATTATTATGCTTTTAATATATGTATTAATATTACACACACACACACACATAATTTTATAAATTATATAAATAATGTGTGTAAAACTGAATAGATCTAAATCTTGCAGAAGATGTGGATATGGTTCTGTGGTTCTAGGCGGCCCTGCTTGAGTGGAGGGTTTGGACCAGATGACCTTCACAAGTCCCTTCTAACCCCAACCCTTCTGTAAGGCTGAATGTATTTTACATAAATTATCCTGTGACAGACCATCCAGATTTGATAATATGCAAATGCATCCATAATCTACAGAAGGCATTTGCCCAGGCTTGATAGACACACACTGCAATCTCACTGAGTTATAGAACCAGCAAGTTTCAAACAAATCAAATCAGAAAGGGAATAAAATGTAAATTAGAAGGTACAGCCATAGCTTTGAATACTACCACTCAATTCCACCATTGTTTCACTTACACATGCTTATTTTTACAGTTTCTTTTACTAAAAGCTTTACATCTTTTTGCTCCAGAAATTTCTTTCTAATCTCCAGCCTAAGTAAGAAATCTCAATTTTCTATCAAGCCATGTTTCAATATGTTCAGCTCCATTAAACTTTTGGTTGTCTAATATCATGAGCTAATGATGCAGTGTATGCTTTTCAGATTAACATATTTAATGGTTTTTCCTCATCTCTTTCCTGCCCACCCAGTTTCACATTATAAAATATCATGAATCACCTAAATTTAAAAAACTGGTCAAAACATTGAAAAGTTAGCAGGAAGAGTAGAGATCAAGACAGAACAACTCTGTAAAATAGGTTTCTTTTGAAAGCCATAATGAAATCACAACATTAAAGGATCAACTTCATTGTTGTGCCAAACTCAATTAGAAGCATATCAGTGTGAATAAAATACATAATATTCACATAAGATATGTGAATATACATAATACCTAATACATAATATGGATTTTTATATAGCTATCTCACACTTCTTAAGACCTGGAACACCAACATTTCCTGACCTCTATGCTTAGAAAAACCCATATATGTATGTATATACACATTTGTTCTTGCACTCACCATCTATAAGAAAAGGGTAATATGCAAAAACCTAACTAGACTTCTGTAAAACTGTAGTGGAGTTACTGTTCATTAGTCAATTCTTCACCACACAGCTTAAATTTCCTATAAAATATTAGGATCTTCATAAAGTCCTTCAAGAACTTTGCACAGAAGATATAATAAACTCAAAATTGATTCAAGCAGGTGCTACATTAGAGGTTAGAAAGTCTCCTAGAAAAAAGAAAACCACTCAGGCGGCCTTCACTGTCAATGCACCTGTTTTGTTGGAACACAAGTTTTGCACTACTCAATAATGAGCAGCCTAGAAAATACTCCAGTAAACCCTGGGTTTCAGAAAGTATAGATAGTTGGAATATTTGTACTGTTCCTATGCCAAATGTTATTTCAGCATATCCTTCCTGTCAGCTCACTTTAATAAAATAAGAATGAATTTCAGAGGAACAAACTAGAAGCACAAGGAAGTAACAAGTAAAAAGAAACTACTTTCACTAGCTCAACTGCAATCAAATAATGAAAATGTGGTCACAACAATGAAATCAGGCCAAAAATTGAGGATATCAAAGCAGATCAGCTCCTTCCAAGCATATATAACAGGCATCACTGAGGAAAAAAGATCCTGAATGGCAGCACTTTTTTACAGAACTTTGTGCACTAAGGGTAACTACCAGGTATTGGAAACCAGAATTAGCCATGCAATTGAAGACTGGTTACTTCATAATTCCAGGACTGTGGGACAACCAAACCCAGCCTGGAAGCCCATGGCATGGACTGTATCTAAGAGGCAGATCAGAACATTTTTATTCAACTAGTTAACAGCCTACATTTCAAACCAGTCTAATATCCCTGGCCTGTTTGGTGAACTAAATAAACCATAAAAGCATTGAAAATTCATTTTGCAAGGGACCTCTGATGGTCATTGAGTTCAAACCTCTGCTAAAACCAGGGTCAGTTAAGAGACTTAAACTTTTCCACAAGACATCACTATTCTTGCCAGGTTCTGGCAATGCTGCACTGACTAAAAGAGTTTCTCTGCATTGTCAGTATTTCTACTTGCACATTTTTCATGGAGAGTCAGAAAATTTTTCTGGTTCTATATAAGAATTAAAACCAAATGAAAGAAACCAGAGAGCTAATGCTGCTTGGCACAAAAAGGGAAAGGGAGGAAGGAGGGAATTGCTAGAGCAATCTTAATTCAAGTCCATTGTTTCAAGAAGCTGAAAGCATCATGGACAAATCTGTTCTTATTCATGTGACCCTCCAGCTTGAGACACTTACATAACAGCATCTCTCCCAGCGTGGTGTAGCACAAATAATTGGCAAGAATTGTTCTATCTCCCATCTGTTGCCAATATCCTGGATTTTCAGGCCTTCATGAGTGATGCCTTTCTTAAAGGCCTAGGTTCTCTTCAATGCAAAACCTAGTTGCTGCTTTGGCCTGAGCTGGAGTTGTTCCTTATTTACACTCCTGAAGGAGCACTGTAAGCGAACAAAAGTACCAGTTCATTTGCACCTTCAGAGCTATTCAGAGGGACCC
This sequence comes from Eopsaltria australis, assembly GCA_034509425.1. Taxonomy (NCBI): domain Eukaryota; kingdom Metazoa; phylum Chordata; class Aves; order Passeriformes; family Petroicidae; genus Eopsaltria; species Eopsaltria australis. The sequence goes on from JAVTVJ010000280.1 coordinate 2,282,196, forward strand.
TGCATCAGCAAAACAGTGACAGAATTCTTAAAATACATTTTTAATTACTTCATATTTGTGAAAAATGGAGTTTGGACAAGATTCTCAGCATCAAAGTTATAGCACATTTTAAGCAGAGAGCTAGCATGCCAAGTTTCACATTTGGGAGTGCTTGAAAATCATTATTCTGCTAACAGACTTCTTTTGATTTAGTCCCATCTCTCTTCCCCACCACCCCCCGGCCCCCCCGTCCCCCCACCTTTTTTATTTTTAGAATGTAGAATAAATAAGATCATTTGTTTTAATTAACATGCAGTGTGCTCTGTGCACAGGGTAAGAGTGATGCATCACCTTAGTGCTCAAAACAGAGCATTTCACTTTGTGCCAGAACTGGGCTATGAGTCAGCTGCACAAAAAGGAATGTTAAGCCTTTCAGAAGGAATTCCATTTGCAAAAAAAAAAAAAAAAAAAAAAAAAAAAAAAAAAAAAGAAGAAAAAAAATCAAAGGGTAAATGCAAATATCTTCTATTACTTTGTTGAGGCAACACATTGTAAGACCTATTTTAGGGTTTTACCTTTTTCCATTACAAAACATCACTGGTTTAGAACTTGAGATTAAATTCCCTGTATTCCCTTCTCTACTTCCAAAATGAACCTTCTTATGCTTAATATGAAATGGGTAAAACAGCAGCCTTTTTGGATTTATTTCCTAATAATTCAGCTTTTATCATGTGTACCCTCATTTACATGTTGAGTGAAGTATTCAACCACTGATCTCATCTTTCTCCAAGAGATATTACTGAAATGCACAGTTCACTTGCTAACTAGAATTTTCTGTTCTAAAACCTTCTTGCTATATTGAGCTGAGTAAAAGTAATGGTGCTGCTACTGTTCTGTAGTTTTCTCTCAGGAGTTCAAGTCTAATGCACGTTGCTTTACTTAACTGTCATGTAGCTAGCAATCCTCCTCCACACAAGGTGCTGAACTTTGGCGAAGGGCTTTTCTTTCCCCACCTCTGATTTGTTTCCAGCCGACCCTCCTAGCGTTGTTATAATACACAGTACTGCACAGCTATCTGGATTTTTTTTTAACAGCTCTTTTCTGCCCTTGTTCTGGTCAGAGGTCCCATGGCTCTTTTACAGAACATGGATATTGTTGAGTTTTGTGCAAATATCACCTTAATTTAGTTTTAAAACCCCACAGTTTACAAATATATCCCTTCTATGGCTTCCAGTCAGTTGTCACTTCCCACTTCACTGTTGCAGCTAATGCACGACGGCTGCGCTGATCCACCCTCAGAGGCATCTGCAGCTCAGGTTTTGCTCAAAAAAATGGAACCATCAGTTAAATTAAGCCTTTTTTATCCACCTCTCAGAAAATTTCAGGGTATCAATGACCTTTTGATTGCAAGCACTGATATCTAATAGAGTAAGACAGACCGTAAACACATTAGGTATCCAATATGACAGGTATGTGTGTGAGTTCACAGACACTTTGGAGCATGATGGTCGCTTAGGTCTTATTCATCTCATTGACTATGGCAGCAGATGGTACTCTGCAAAACTATTAAAATGCCAGTTCTAGTCACTAGGCTCTGGTATAGACTTGTACAAAAATCACTACTTGCTATTTTTGTCCTGCAGTCCCTTATTTACTGGCAAAACTCTTTTACACAGCTATCTTAATACAGTAGTTACTTTCTTCAGCACCCAGACAATAAACCTGTATCTTCAACCTCCAGCCACAGTTAAAAGTGTTTAAAAGCTTGTCTTCTTATTCCTGCTATATCACAGCAGTTCCAATTAAAGGTGTCTCCTTTGCCCATACATTCTGCCTCACAAAAAAACCCCACTTTCTATCATCTCAGTCTGAACACTCTAATTAATGTCTCCTGTCCTCCTATGTATAATATTTTAATTATACTTGACTAGTCTGTATTGAGGAGAAAATCACAATAATGTGAAACTGTCCCATATGTTGCCTTTTATATTCTAGGTCTCTACATACATCTGTAACTTGGGTTACTAAATTTCTGACTCTTACCAAGTGGTACATGAGTAACAGCCACAAAGGTAACAATGGAATAGAAGAGGTATCAGTACAGGCTTGATTCAGCCTTTGAGATTGATTTGGATATTAAGTAAAGATAGAACTGCCAAGTGGAAAATCAGAATTCTCTAATCTGTAAAGTACATAAAATTAAACCTAAGGAAGGTTTTTTCTACTGAAATAGTTACATTGATTACCATTTGGTTCTGACAATCTAGAGTTAGCTTTCCTATTTTCACAGGAACTTCTCCCAGCAAGTGTATTGTTTTGTACCAAGGAAAACTATAGGAACATTTAGGAAGTTGTGGGCTTGACTTCATATTACTTACAAAACACACTCTTTTTTCTCTAACAAATCTATCTGTTACTGAATTTACTTTGGTTAAAGCATGAACTTCCTAACTACTTATATGTAATTCCAACAAAAGCCAAGAAAATAAGAAATAACTGCGTAGTACCTCCCCTTTAACCCCAGCTCCCCTGTCAGCATGTCCCATGTCCATTTAAAACACAAGATGAGTTCATTCCCACTGAAGTAAAGAGAACTCAGCCTCATTCAGACAAGACTTTTAAAAAAAGTATTTACAGTGAGAATGCATGGGGAATGTACTGTATATGATGCTGGTATTAAAAAAGAGTTTGATAGTTTGAGTCAAGACCAGGAGTCAATGCCTAAATGTCATCCAATTCTTCTAACACTCTACACAAAGTTGAGATAATGCTCAGCATCAGCTCCAGCATCCCTATCAAATGGGCAGCAAGTAGTCCAAAGCTGGCACGCCCCCATAGGAAAACACTCTCGAGAACAAAATGGATTATTTTATAGTTCCTTATTGCTTTACATTAAGAAATTTGGTCAATTCAATACAGTTGATCAGCTGATACTCTGTCAGGTCCTCTAAATTTTCTCTGGGAAGCTAATCCAGACTCACAAAGAGCCTTCAGGAAACAATTTGAGATCACCACTTTTACCAGCATATAAACCATCAGACCTATTTTAATTTTGTTTACTGCAGTGTAACACCATTATCTGGTAGCTTATGACTTAAATATTTAATAGATTATCATTTACTCCTGCCTAAATCAGGCCAAACAAAATCCATTAGAGATATTTTTGTTTGATCCATTCTGTTCTTTTCTGAAACTCACATGACTCTGAAAACAAATAGATAGTTTGTGTGTCAGGGAAGATTGTCTGGGAAATACATTAATAGTTTACAAACACTCAAAGAGCTTTGTAAACTTCTCATCCAAAACTCCCATTCAAGAAATCATCTCCTATCTCTGCAAAACTGTCTCAAAGGTTAATTTCCCCACACTGCCCTGGTCTGGCCTGACTGAGGGCAGGTGACAGACACCTGGTGTAACTCTGACCTCTGTGTCACAGCAGCTCCATGAGCAGGAGGATTGAGACACCCAGAGCAAGCATGTCTTGCAAAGAGCCAATCTTCATTTTGTAGTTGCAGTGGATGTGGATGTCCAGCACTAATTTCAAACTGGCCAGAGTAGCTCAGTGTGCAGAGCAGTGCTGATCCCCAGCCAGAGAGCTCTCACAGCTGGGCTTTTTCTTAGTTTGTATTTTTACTCACTGGCTTTGGCTTACTGCTTGATCCATCTTCCCCCTGTTCCAGTGTGTTCCTAGTGCCTGCTGCATGACTGGCTTGGGCAGCACTGCTCAATATGAACAGTTCATTGCCATGAAAAGGATGTCCAGGAGATTACTTCATTATACAAATTATAAAATGAAATATAAGTGGGGTTTTAATACTCTTTCTTGGTCAAGGTCAAATTTTCAGGTCAGCAAGACTCTGAAGCCACGAGAAGAAATTCCCTGTGATATTGTGTCTCATTGAGTCTTACCACTCATATCTGGCTACTCTTTTGCAAAAAAAGTTAAAGAGGAATACAATATATTTGAAAATACTTGTTTCATTTATTGTTTAGAAACAATAAATATGTCCCTACTTATCCTCTTTAAGCAGTAATAGGAATTATTAGCCTAGTTAGCAAACCCTTTGTTTTCATTTTACAGAGATGATGTAACAGGCTGTTATACACCAATCTGGAATTTTCTCACAAAATTGGCCCTTTTCATGTTTCTTTCTCATGCGACATATTCTTTTAAGTTGTTAAATAGTAACTAACAAAACGATGCTGTTGAATTTTTAACCAAGTCATAGCTTTCCTTGTTTCATGGTTAATTTACTTCATACTTTAAAGTGAACTTGTGCCTGATTTCCAAATGCTGCAGAGTGGTTGCAAGTCTAACCTAGCAGAAACAAAGATCTCTGTTTTGCATCAACAAAGCTTCACGACTTATTTTTGTTGCTGTTTTAAACTAGAGTTGATAAACCAGGAAAAACTTGCCTGCATGATTTGCTTTCTGCATGACTGGTTTTTAAAAATACGTAAATGATGGATCAAAAGTTACAGAAGCAGTCAACCAGGTTTCCTAAAATACCTTAAGTTTCACAATGGTTCAGTGGGAAGACAATACATCTAAACCAAATACAATACAAACCAGACAATACAAAAACCACCAAATGAAGATGAGAGCCGTTTACTTAAAAACTTTCCACTGCCAACTTCACAGTTAACTCGTGGCAATACAAAAGGAAAAAACAAAAAAAAAAAAAAAAAAAAAAAAAAAAAAAAAAAAGAATCATCAGAAAATTATTCTAGTGCAGGCACATTTGAACCTGCCAGCACACAAAGTATTGATTTCAACTGAACTAAATTTTATTCTTTCCTTCGTTCTTTATTACTCTACTTTGAGATTATCCAGGGAATACTTGTTGATGCCTGCCTTATTTCTAAAAGACTTTATCTTGAATTAGAAGCAAAATCAAACTTTTCAAATACTGGACTGGGTCCAAGAATTTATGTCAAAAATAAGTGCGAATTTTTTTAGATTTCAGCATTCAAGTCATTGATTTCGAGTCCAAGGCTCCTAACTATCTTCACAGGTCTGCATGTGAAGACTCCCCCTCCTCTCTCCTACACCACTCTGCCTAATTTGGGAAGTTTAGAAACAGAACCAAGGGCTTCCTTTGGGCAACATGGGACTTATGCTACTGAAGCAATCCTTCAATACACAGCATGAAAGCAAAGTGTTCCTTTGCAACTTGCTGCAAGACTGAAAACTGGAACACATTTCTTCAAGATGAGGGAAAGATACGAAAGGTTATTTAAAGATTGGGTCCTAAGGAAAGATTACTTAGAAGATTGAACTATTGATCTAATTCTCCTCCTTGACTTCCACTAACCTGATCTCTTCAACAATTTTGTTCTCATTAAGAAATTTCAGCATCATTTGTCAGAGAAGAGACATGAGGCAAATCCTACATATTCTGAGAAAATTTGCTGCTGTGCAGAGGACTCAAAGCCCAAATCATTGTTTCTAATGAGGGGATGACTAGAGCCCTGTGCTCTGTTTTCAAGTCTGGCTGACTTAGTTGAGCAATCAGCATGTGCATATGGTTTTGAAACAGCTGCAGCATGAGCTGTGACCTGCTCATCCTCTCTAGCAGCAGAAAGAGACATGTGGGCACCCTCACATGCATGGGCATCAAAGGGAGAAGGGGTAGGGAGAAAGCACACTTATTTAAAGACTGTCAGTGCAATATTCTGAATAATTTCTGGCTTGTGCCCAAGCCATCCACCAGCTCACAGCTGTACTTGCTGAAGGAGAAGGTCAGACCTAAGGTGCAAAGGTTGCTTAGCAAGATGTGCCTAGCCCTGCCTAAGAGTGAGCCAGCAGGAGCTCTAGGCTAGTGCAATAGTTCAAAGGGCTCAATCAGACATCCAGTCAGGTCTCAAACATTTTTGGATTAAGTGGACCCATGTTAGCTCAGGGATTGTAATATGCATGATGAATATTGAATGGGAATGAGTGATTACACCTTGAGTGCTGTGTCCAGTTCTGGGCCCCTCAGTTTAGGAAGGATGTTGAGATGCTCAAACATGTCCAGAGGAGGCAATGAGGCTGGTAGAGGGCTTGGAACACAAGCTCTATAAGGAACAGCTGAGGGAGCTGGGATTGCTTAGCCTGGAAAAAAGGAGCCTCAGAGGAAATTTTATCACTCCCTACAGCTCCTTGAAAGGTGGTTGCAGCCAGGTGGGGGTCAGTCTCTTCTCACAGGCAATCACTGACAGAATGAGAGGACATAATCTGAACCTGTGCCAGGGGAAATTTAGGTTAGACATCAGGAAAAAAATTCTTCACTAAAAGAGTGATTGGGCACTGTAATCATCTGCCCAAGGAGGTGGTGGAGTCACTGTTTCTGGACGTGTTTAAAGAAAGACTGGATGTGGCATTGCGTGTCATGGTTTAGTTGATGAGGACATGTTAGGTCATAGGGTGGACTTGATAATCTCAAAGGCCTTTTCCAACCCAGTTCATTCTAGGATTCTGTGATCATGTGGTTCTCCTTCCAGGCATGATAATGCCATCTCCTTGTATAAGCAACCACCCGTACCTAGAGAAAGCCAGAAACTGCTGATAGCTCTTGATGAACTTCCATGGGTGGTCTCTCTGGAGACTCTTTTTTTCCCCAGAACTAGCAGGCACTTGCCATTCCTCTGACTCACTCCAGGAGTAACAGCAATACTTTATTCTCTACTGAGCTTTTAAGTCAAGAGCCCCTTTTTATTAATACACATAAATCTAAAGACTCTAATATTAAATGCAAGCTTTTCATCCAGTGTGTGGGGTCTGCACATAACAAAAGACAGGGAAAGCAAGCAAGCAAGCAAGGTCCAAACCTACTTGTACATTCATGTTCCTGCATTTTATTTTGTGACAAATTTGACTCTCAATTTATTAATGCCATAATTTCTTATATGTCTCTTTGGGAACGTGGACCCAAGCCTGCATGCTTCCAGGCTCAGCCGAAGAGATACAAACCATGTAGGCAACAGCTGAACTCCTTTCCCCAGAGCAGTATCAAGCTTGCACTCCAATTGTATGTGTGGCTCTACTCACATTCAAAAACCATACACTGAAGAGTGAGTAATATAAGTATATTGAAGATTATTGATAGCTAATCTACAGGCAGTTGGGCCCACAGATTGGCCAATAGTCACACTCTTTACAGAACAGTTGGTTTAAGCCATGCCTTGTAATCAATCCATATTTCTTGTACCAGCTCATTGCAGAAATGCGTTTTCAAGGAAAGATGGTAGCAAGTCCTATATATGTAACAGAGAAGTCTATTCATCCATGGTATTCTATTTTCAACAGCTGCTTCATGCCCCTGTACTTTAAAAGACACACTGGTGCTACTTCAAAATCTCTGGGATTAAAGCCATGATCTAAAAGCTTATTCAAGTCATGTTGAAACATAGCAGGCTGTGAGGCTGAACACAGTCTGACAACTAGTCTAATGTAGATATTAAAGTTATTTTAAGGAATCTAGCATATATGGCCTACATTTAAGGTCAAAGTGGGTAAATCTCAAAATTACTTCAACTCCTCTCCCCGTACTGCATCTAGCTGCTCTTACATCAAGCGATTTTTGGAAATACAGATTATTAGTAAGCTGGTAAATTGTTTCACAACTAGTATTGGATGGTTTGTGCTGCCATCATAGGGATAGGCTTATTACCCTCTTAAAATTTTGCTCAGACCAGCAATCTAGCCTTTGTATTTCAAATATTTCAAGCTGTGATACTAGCCTTTTTTTTGCAAATGGGATTCCTAAATATCCACCTTTGAGAATGAAGACATCATGACTAATGGTCATACTTCTAAAAATCACCAGTTCTTCAGATGTTTACTGTAATATTTCATTTTTAGAGACACTTGAACACTTAATCTATCATCAATCTCAAATGCTGTGGCTCAATATCAACACTTTTGAAGAGAGAGAAACTGAAGGAAAATGAGGAATAGAACATTCGTCAGACTGAACTCCCATGCCAAGTGAATGTTGCAGTTATTAGAAAATCAGAAAATCACTTAGGTTGGAAAAGACCTCTGAGATCATCAAGTCCAACCTAAAAGCTTCAATTGTCAAGCTGTTAAAAAAAAAGAACACGTTGTTAATGTGAATACAGTTGGTACAGAATAAGCAAAAGCCAATGGCTGGCCCACTGGAGACAAGCAGAACATCTTGGATTTATAAAATACCTGACAACTGACTGAACCTGCTTCCTTTTCTCTGCATCTGTATTATCATAACATTTGAAGTGATGAGGCTACAAGCAGAAACATTACAAAAAATGTTTTATAGTTTTGTAGTTTTTTCACTGCAGAAGCAGAAGCCACAGCAGAAGGCCTTTGTTTGGAGTGTGAGTACATCAACTCTACGTCAAAAACTGCTGGGACTTGTTCCCAGGTGAATAGTGGCTACTTCAGTTTCCAAAACATGGGTATGATAATGTCAAAATTGTTCTATACAGGCTTTCTAGATAACTTCCACCTCAAAGCTGGGCTTGTCAATTATAGCTACAAATGCCTCTGAAAATTTGGGTTGCTTTGTTGAGTCAGTCCTCAGAAAAACGTGGATATTAGTCTCCTCTGGAAATAATAAAAATAAATATAAAACTTTAATTTGCAAGATTTCTAGTTTCCAGCAGCCCAATAATAATTTCAGGGTACTTGAAAAAGAAGACTGAAGTTTCATATTACTTTAAAAACCTCCAAGAGTTTTCAAAATCATTTTTGCCGGATGTTGAGCTGGCAAAGAACAGGAGTCCCTGTCACACAGAGACAGCACAAACACTTACTCAGGATCGTGCATATCAGTATCTGACAGCTGAGTACTTAAATGTGAAACCAAACCTGAAAGAAAAACCAGCTATAAAGATTAACTCTCTAATGCAAAATCTACAGTGCTATGTTCCAGCCACTGCCTGCAGCCTTGTTTATCTTCACCTTATTTTTTAAATGAAGAGTCACAAATGGCATAGAGTTCTCAAGACCATTCTAAAGCAGAAGATTACATCTCAATTACAAAAAATATGTCCAAACAGACAAAGGTGTCTTCAAGCCAATAAACAATTGCTTTTGTCTATAAAATGTAGTTGTGAGTATAACAATGCTGCCTAGGGACAGACCTCTGTCCTTGATCGACTCTCATTTGTCACCACAGAGGGCACACACAGAGTACAACCAGCAGCCAAGCCTTGCCCAAAGTGCAAGTAGCACCAGCAAAGAGCACTTTCAGAAATGGAAATGAGAGCATAATATTTTTGTAATTTACTACTGTAGCTAAATACCATAATTCACACGTCCAAACACATTAATGTAATTTCCTGATTTTACTTTATGAAGACCTAATTTGACACCTAGCAGCATTGATTTCCACACCTTAATTATATGACCCCATGGTAAGCTTTTCTGCTTCTAACCAATTTTAGCAGAATTTCTTTTCTTATTGCATCAATATCTTCTGATATTTTGGTCCCTGAACAAATAATGTACTTCTGTTCAAGTAATCAACGTGGTATACTCTGCATGGTGATTATTTTCACATCATATTTGAAGGTGTTATTCAGGTCAACAAATGACAATGACAGGAGATAATAAAAAGAGTCTACTCAACATTTCAAATGCTTCTTCACCCACACATCAGTATTTTACAATTAAGTAAATAATATATTCATACTGCTGCATGTGAGGATGAAGGACTTTTAATGATCATCCACACTACCAGCAACTCAGATTTCCTTGTTCAGGTCCTATGTTTAGGTATGGGATAAACACAGTGAGCAGCTAAATTCTGCATAGGTTACTTTACACTGGGTATCCAATCCTCAAAAAAAAACCCCAAAAAAACCAAAACAAAACAAAACAAACAAACAAACAAAAAAAAACAAACAAGAAAGAAAGAAAGAAAAAATTATAACTGCTTAAACCCCATGAATTATGCATACCTTTCAGTCTGAGACTTCAAAGTTGTCAAATAGTTAGGTAAACATTATAATTTTGATCATATTGTCAAACTATTTTGTCCATGTCATCTCCAAATTAGGACCTATGCCAATGTCAGGTCTATTGAGAGATGACTGTTCTTGGCAGCAATAACTTTTCTACTCAAACTGCAATCAAGTTTAGCACATCAGTAAAGCACTCACACAAGCAGACATTGGTCTCAACAAAGACTTCCAGTCACTAGTGTTTATCATCATCAGGTGAGGTGGGTGTTTGCCCAAGAGCTCCTCTGCCATCGTACTTTATTCTCTGTGATTTGACTAAAAACAACAAGAGAGCAATTCTGAGCTAGGCACTCACACAGTCAAGAAAAAAAGAAAATCTCAGCTGGGAGGTAGCAAAGGCAGCCTTGCCTTCCAGCCAAGTCCTGGACCTCTCTCCTCCTCGTTCTCTCTTTGGCTGAAGGAGAGCAACATGCAGCACCACTCTCAGCTGAGAGAAGGCAAAGGTTTCCTTTGCTGCCCAGTAAAAGGGCAGGAGACAAAGCAGTCATGCAGCCTGACTTTGATTACAACAGGTCAGGAGCAGGTACAGGGCTGACAGGTAACCCACAGCTGCATCCACCATTCTGTCAGTACTGCACTTTAAAATGGATGTCACTTTTAGGCCCGGGATTTCAAACCACAAGCCAGCAGCTCAGCTTCAGCTCAAAAAAGTAATGACAGCTAAGGTAAGCAAGCTGGGGCCCAAGCTGAAACTTTACACTAAGCCAGAGCCATGGAGAACCTTGCCCAGTGGCAGGATGACACATGATACTCAACACTACCTAGAGTCCATCACTCTGGTGCTCCCCTAGCACCTATAAGAACTGGATTATGAATGCTAAAAAACATCCCTGCTCATCTTCTCTCTGTTTATGGACCAGTCATTCCTCACTGTTTGTCCATCTTTTTCTGCATCTGCTCACATTGTGCATGACAATCCAAAAGTCCACTGTGCACTGTACTGAAGCACACTTACCTGTTTCAAATCTATTAAAATTCATATCCTAGCTCTTCTGTGGTAAGATTTAGCGAATAACTGTTCATCTCTTGCCTTCACCAATTTTATAAACCTCAGTCATAGCCTACCACAGACATCTCTGCTTCGAACTACAGAGTCCCAGATGTTTCAGTCTCAGCTACTGCATTCCCTTTGTCATTTTGACTAGTTACAAGAGCAGCAATTAAATCCCCTGTGCCTGCCTTGAAATGCAGAAGCCAGGACAGCACATTACCTCCAACTTCTGTTAGTATTCAGCTGTAACTGCCTCTAGTATTCAGCACAGTTGTGAAGAGTACTTTGGAAGTAGGACTGTTATACATGCCAGAACAGGACTGATTGAGTCCCTGATATGGTTATGAAACATTTATTTTAAATAGGCCCAAACTGTGCCTAGTCCTCACTTTTGAAAAACATACACTGCAAACCCTATGAATTTAAAGCATGTTACCCTAACAAGGCATAATTTTTATATTTGTATTTTTAAAAGCTTCAAAAATATATTATTCCCTTTGAAAAATTAAATCAATCTCCCTGTTTTTCAAGCAAACTCCATCTCCAACTGTTGACTTTTATACAGCTGATCGAACAAAATTCAAACAATTAAGAATCCTATAATCAGTGTCTCTCTACTAACTGAAGTATAACAATGTCCATACAAAATGTCCGTAAGAAAAAGCCTTGCTTGATTCAGATTGGAAAAAAAGAATCCTCTACAGTAATGCTTCACCATTTGGTGAATTATCAGAACCAATTTATTGTTGTTCCTAAGCCTGTAAGACAAAAAGGCAAACTTGAATCCTAGAGTACTAGTTATTTGTAAAAGAGACTCCAAAACAAAACCAAAAATTACTGAAACAATTTCATCCCCCTATGTCCATACATCAAAAAAATCAAATTAAGATAACCTCTCTTTTTTCAAAGAGTTACACTCTTAGTCTTTGCACAAGAATCAGGACTCCATGCTTTGCTGAGCCAGAAATGCACATAACTTTTTGAACAGTTATTACCAGTGTGATTTCTTAAAAAAAAAAAAGAACAATCTTTGTTGTGGGCATTGTTCTTATGTCCATTTTAAACTTGACTAAGATCTGTGATTACAGAAGATTGGAGCAATTGCTACCCTGATCTCTTACAAACAGGAAAAGTGAATCAGTGGTGAATGTTGCTGGATGGCACCATGCAGCACCAGGCTGTGGTGGAGCTGAAGCCAGAGTATGCAGCATGAAGATAGACTAGGAAGGAAAAAGAAGGGCAGAGGTTCACAGCCTTCTTTGCAGTTTGCCTTTTATCTGGACACCTATCTGGAATAGGAGAATATTAATTCATTTGCATGGATGCACTTGTCTGAGGCACTGGAATGGGTTGTGCAGACAAGCTGTGGATGCCCCATCCTTGGAGGTGTTTAAGGCCAGGTTAGATGGAACTCTGAAGAACCTGGCCTAGTGAATAGTGTCCCTGCCCTTGGCAGGTGGGTTGAGACTAAATAATATTCGAGGTCCCTTCCAACCCAAACCACCCTATGATTTTATGTAGAATTCTCATTTTCTTTCCTTTATGAGTCTAGTAAAAAACAAATAATTTTTACAGTGTAGTGATGTTTAGTTATATAATTTTCTTAAAAGGGTTTAGATGCCAGTGAGTTACAGTGAGTCTTATGCATCCGTCAGAGCTGAACTCCAGAATCATGCACATTGCGTTGCCTTATAACTGTTCTAGGTTTAAACTATTTTGTCAGAGCACGTTATTTCCTTCTGCAGGAAAGAAACTTGGGTGTTCGTTACTCTGCAAGATATCTTCCTTGTTCTCCTGAATATTAGTAAGAAGACAACCAGGTTGGAGAAGCCTTTACCCCACTCTGAAGAAAAACTCATGAGTATTCAATCACTTCTGAAATGACTTGAAGGTGAGGAGTAGCATTTACTTTAGAAAGTAAATAGTTATCATTAGTTTTCAGACCTATCCTAGTAAACCGATTAACCATATTGTGTCTGGGAGCAAAAGTAGAAGAGCTTTGAACCTTCCTTCATCTCTGCCACGTCTTTCTCTTTCCAGTGTGAGGTGTGCCTGACCTAGAAGTAGATTTTATTCAGAGAATGGAGACTAGAAGTCTTTGTGTGGCATAGGTGAAGAAGCAGAAGAGAAGGTCAAACAGAAAAGCTTCATTTGCTCACTCACTTGGAAAAAAGCACAGCGGCTTGAATTCTTATCAGTCAGAGATAGCCTGTGGGTATGTTGCTTCTTTTTAAATCTTTTTTTTTTTTTTTTTTTTTGGCTTTCAAGGTCCTTTTCCCTTTCAGATATTCTGCTTAAATAAAAAAATAAAAAAGAAAAATCCCTCAGAGTGATGGAGATCCCTCAAGACACAAATAGGTTTGACATTTGTGATAGAGAGGCACAGCCTTGAAAATGGACCAGAATGAATGAATCAGTCTATAGACATCAACACAAAAACCTCAAGCACCCACATCTGAGCAGAATTTTAAAAGCCAGCATTAGAAAAAGAGATGTTAACCTTCCTGTAATGAAGTAAACCAAACCTTCCCTAAAACCCTGTCCAAAAGAAGGATAAATTTAAACAATCAAAGAATGGTATTAGACTACATTGTTTCTTCAGTTAAGCCACTAGTTCATTCAACACCATCTTTTTATTTGTCTTATGTCATGAAACGGTTGAATCCTCAGAATTTGAAGATGTTGCTTTATTCTAAAATATCAGCTAAATCAGAATGCTTTATTTCCTAAACAGATGAAAGTTTAATTTTTTTGTGTGTCTCCAAGTAACTGTTCATTCAATTTTCAGAGAGCCTACGTTTGTACTTTTGCCAGTAGATTTCAGCCATACCCTATCAACAGACTAGCAAATGCAGAAGTTCACCATTTCACAAACACACACATTTGCAAAGCACCATAGTTACAGCATTTTTGGTTTGATATAAACTCTAACAGAAGGTTAATGTAGGATGGACTCCCAAAAAGTGAAGCTTAAAGACAGATTTGAAGTAGGAGGAGCTGTTGATCACATATGCCTGTTGTTAACAGATTTTATTCTTTTAAGTGGTGGCAGAGGGTAAGAAAAGAATTAATGTGTTGAAAATTATTGTAAGGAAACTTAGAAACAGGATATTCTCTCTCCAGATCTTTCTTATTTCCATGACATTACAAACAAGAATGTGAAATACAGCTTCCTTGCTTCACAAATATAGGCATGTGGAAAAAACAAACAAATGTAATTTATATTACTATATAAATATCATTACTATATAAATATCATAATGTGCATAATTTTCTTTCAGCTGGAAGAGGAAAACAAGTGTACAGAAGATCTAACTTGGAAGGAACCCACAGGGATCATTGAGTCCAACTCTTGGCTACACATAGAGTAATTTAACAGTTAAACTTTATATTTAAGGGCACTGTCCAAGCACTTCCTGGACATTGACAGGCTTAGAGCCTTGATCACTTCTGTAGGGAGTTTGTTCCAGTGCTTAAGCACTCTCTTAGTGGTCCTAATATCCCATCTGAACTTTCCCCAATGCAGCTCTAAGCCATTCCCTGGCTTAGATGCCACCAGACATCAGAGAGGAGACGGGAGCATTTCCTCCTCTGCTCCTACCCCAGGGTAGGGTTGGCCCTTTTAGCCACCAGGGCACACTGCTGACTCATATTGATCTTATAATCAACCAAAACCCCTAGATTCCTTCCTGCAGGGCAACTTTCCAGCTTCTTGTCCCCCAGTCTGTACACATGCCCATGATGATCCCACCCCGAATGCTGAACTTGGCATTGGTGCTTGCTACATTTCACATGGTTGGAATGGCCTGTTGTCTTGGTTTTTATAGTGTTCTATGTTTTTACTTCAATAGTAAAATTTCTCATGCATTTTCTGTAAACATAGTCCTTGTTTTCCTAACTGGCATTAATTGTTTTTAAACTTCTAAATTGTTTTCATTCCTTTCTCCTAAAGTGGAGAAAGATGATAAACTGTATCATTATCCTGTTAAATTGTAGGAGTGGTAACATCATTAACCAATCCATGATTGTCTTAAAAAAATATAAAAATGAGTAAATAAAGAAAGGCAGGCCCTCTTTTCTGGTCCTGCCTAAATAGTCCTGACTTGCTACTAAAATCTACGTATTTCTTTCGTGTCCGACAGTGCAACAATTATCCCAGTGCTCCAGTCTACCAAGATCTCTCTGTGAGTCCTCTCTACCCATGGGGTAATCAACAGCTCAGTTTAGCATCACTGGCAAACTTACTTAGTGTGCACTTGACTCCTACGTCCACATCACTGATAAAAGCACTGAAGAAAACTGGTCCTAAAATTGAGCTGTGAGGAACACCACTAGTGACTGGCCAGGTGTTACCCCTTTACTACTTGGCTTTGGGTGCAGTCTTTCAACCAATTGTTCATCCATCCTATTGAATACCTAGCTTTATGCTTGTCCAGAAGGATACCAAGATGGTATCAAAAGCTTTCTTAAAATAAAAATAACACCAACCAAATGAAACATATCCACTACCTTCCTTTTGTCCACTAGGTAGATAACATTCACATAAGAGGATATTAAGTCAGTAACCTGACTTTGCTTCCATTAAGCCATGTTGGCTTTGACCAATGACTGCGTTATCTTCAAAGCATTTTCAACTAACTCCCAGAACAATTTTCTCCACAGTTTTACCAGATATCAAATGAGACTGACAGTCTTATATCTACCATTTCTTGCCCTTCTCAATAATTGGACTGATTTGGCAACTTCCAGTTGACCAGGATCTATCCAGATTCCCAAGACTGTTTATAAATGAGAGGTCTCACAATAATATCAACAGCTCTTTCAGTACACTCTGCCTTATCTCCATCCCTTTTTGTGAGCTAACCAACTTCATCAAGTAATAGACCAATGTTTTGTTGAGTCCTCCTTTTGCTGCTAACATGATTAAAGCCTTCTTGTGATCCCACATCTTACTGCCCATTTTCAAATCCAATGGAGTTTTAAGCCCTATGAATTTTCTCCCTGCAGTGGCGGTATCTCTGTCATCCTCCTGTGAAACATGATCTGACTTCCATAGTCTGTACAGTTTGATGCACTGGAATTACCTGCTCCTGTGGTCTTAAATATTGACCACTCTTTATGGACCCCAATTCCTTCAAAAGCAGATTCTGATGAGACCTTACTAACCAGATCCTTGAGCAGCCTACAGTCTGCTCTCCTAAAAGCCATGGATGTTTGCTTTGCTAACAGAGCTTTTTTCATATCACCAAAGGTTTTAAACTCTACCACGTTTTGGTAATGGGGCCAAGAGAGACACCAACCATCATTGCCTACACTGACCAACAACACATCCAGGAGGGCATTTTTGCTAGTCAACTGCCTTGGTACCTGTATCTAAAACTAATCTTCAAAGTGTTTCAGGATTTCCCTTAACCTTTTCAGTGTCTACTGTGTGATAGCCCCAGCCAATATCTGTGAAGTGAAAATTGCCCATAAGGACAGAGGTGACCAATGTAGTGATTTTCCTTAATTCCTTCTAGAATAATGCATTGTTGTTACCTTGCTGGCAGAGTGATCTTGGGTAAACTTTGACAATATTTGTTTCATTAGTTTTTGTACTAGTCCTGACCCAGAAATTCTCGACCACATCATCTTTAACAGCGAGTGCTGCATAGTCCAGCCTGTCCCTTATGGACCACACTCCCCCTCCTCCTTGCCTGCCCCACCTACCTCACCCTGAGGAGCCTATGAACACCCCAGCACTCCATCTCTGGGCTCTTCCCACTGAGTCTCACTTATGACAGTGATGTCTTAGCTCTGGGACAGAGACAAAGCTACCATCTCCTTTTGTTTGTCCCACATACTGCCTGCCTTCACTTACAAGCATTTCAGATGTGCTCCAGTGTACTCAGTTACATTATGGTCCAGCATGAAAGCCCACACTAACACACCATCGTTTAGGATACAGGTATTGATAAGTTACCTGTTTCTTTCACTGTCATTCCCTACAATGACAGAGGGAGGACAGAGGAAAATGTTACCTGCATTTCCAATCCCTTTTCCAATCTCCCCAGGGCTTTGAAGCCTCTTTTGATCACCCTTGGACTTCTAATTACAACTCCATTAGTACACACATGAAAAAGCATATATCAGGCTAGGAAGTTCATTGTTAATATCTTTAACACCAACCCCAGAGAAGCAGCAGGCTTCCCTTAAAGGCAGGTTTGGTAAATAGATCAGACCTGCTGCTCCTCTCATAATTATAAATTCACATTTTTTTCTTCATGGAGGCAATCATGATGTGGGTGTTAAGCAAACTTCTCTGCCCAGCCATCCAGGAGCCACTTGCACCATCTGAGATGGAACTGAAGCCCTTTCACAGCTACACACTCCACACTCACAGTCAGACCAGGCTTCCCCACAGGTTTGACTGTAGGTTTCCCGTAGCGGAATCTCAGACTCACAGATCCTTCAAACAATTCAATCTTGGTACAATAACTAAATAACAACAACTCAAATGTTTCGGATGCCCCCAAGGAGGGACCCAAAACAAATTAAACCCTGTTTTTTATACCCTTACAGTCTAAGTGTGCGATAGTCTGGGGATTGTCAGGTCTTACCATGTCTCTGAGTGTACTGTCACCTGGCTGGTGCCACTCTGAAGCTCACACCACAACTGGCAAATGGATCTACTTGCACTGAATGTATTTCTCACCAGGGGAAATAAGCTGACTTGGCTTTGATGACTCCTAAGGAATGTGTGGGTCTTCTTCAACCTCATCATGTCCCAGTCCATCCAACTGCAGAGTCTGATATCTGTTGCATAAAGGCACATGGGTAGGTAAGGAGACAAGGAGGTTCTCTCCCTGTCCCCAGTAGAGAATGATTTCCTTTTACCTCTGTCCCTCAAGTCACTGCCTTCTGCCTGGGAAGAGATTGCAGGATACCCCTGGCCAGGTGTTGTACCTAGCTAACATTTTTGTTCCAGAGAGAACAGCAGGGTTCCATCAGTCAGCCCCTTCTCAGACTCTCAGATGCTCCTCAACCTGTCAACTGCATCCCAAAGCTTGGTCAAAAAGCGGAGCAACTCTTCTACCTGTGTCCAACTCCCACCTGGGCACATCACGCATCTGGAGGTCTAGAGAGCTGCATGCTCCCCTGGGAACTCTGCCTGGATGTCTTCCTCAGTCCCAGTGTGCACTGATACCACAGGGGGACACAGAGATGTGGCTGCCTGTTACCAGTCCTCAGGACTCCTGCAGGGCATTATGGTTGGTGATGGGTGCTCTGGCTGGCAAAGCTGCTGTTGCCCAGTGTCTTGGCTCCCCCCAGCAGCTGTCTATCCTTGCTACCACCTGGTGCCTCCCCACACACAGCCTGAGGGCCTTGGTCACCCAGGAATCCCATTAGACATTCAGCTCATTCCAAACCTGGTGCTCCTCAGCGCAGGACAAGCACAGGACTGCTGGTACTGCTGCTATTACCCTTCTCCTGACACACAGCAAGGGCTACCATCAGCTTCCTGAGGTTTGACTGTATATTGAAAACAGATTAAAATCTCCTGCAAGTGGCTGAAACGGAACAGTGTAAGGACATTGTTCCCTCATCAGTAACTCAGTATTAATTCAACTGTGCTAATTTGCCAAGAGTCAATAAGTGCCCAATAAACAGGGGCAGAAGTGCTGAGCAGACAGTGCTGCTCCTCGCACCAACCAGAGGCCTCAAAGTGAGGAAAAGTTTC
Organism: Eopsaltria australis; assembly: GCA_034509425.1. Classification (NCBI taxonomy): domain Eukaryota; kingdom Metazoa; phylum Chordata; class Aves; order Passeriformes; family Petroicidae; genus Eopsaltria; species Eopsaltria australis. The sequence goes on from JAVTVJ010000280.1 coordinate 2,300,876, forward strand.
CTTCTAGGTTATACCTGCTGCCTCTGTCATGGCTCACAATGACCAGATAATCTTCGAAAGCCAGATGGACAAATAAGAAGAAAATCAAAATCAAGGCCATTACATGAGTAGCTGATTTGCCAAAGTCTAAGCCAAGATGAATATTCAATTCTAAAAGTAATGGTACACATTAATTTTTAAAACTGAGTGATGGAACACTTGTTCTTGTGCCTTGGAAGTTAGCTGCTGGACATACTGAGGGTTTGCAAGTGTCAGAACTACACATAGATAAACCCAGTTAATAAAATCCAATCCTGTTCTATGGGGGGTACACACACCACAGCTTTAAGACATAAAAGAAATAAAAAACTCCAAGCCACTCATGTCTGGCAAGGTTTTCAGAAACTGAAGTTCAACTATGAACTAATATCTAGAAAGGGATTAGAAAATATAAACCAAGTAGCTTACACATAGGTAGTGAAATGAATTTTGATTTTTTTAGTTTATGAACAAAAGTAATACTGAGTAACTGGAAAGCTTCAAATCAAATTACTGCAGCAGCCATTTGAAACCAAACCCCTTACACACAGGGACACTGCATTGATTTGTCACAGCCTGGTTTCTGGTCGCAGGGGAGGGCCACAGAAGTGTCTTCTGTGAGAAACCGCTAGAAGCTTCCACCATGTCCAACAGAGCCAATCTCTGGTGGCTCTGAAGATGGACATGCTGCTGGCCCAGTTAGAGAGGTTGGTAGTGCCTGTGTGATGACATATTTGAAAAGAAAATCAAAACAGCCCAAGGGCAGTTTCTTTTCCAGGGGGCGAGGCACCGCTGCCGGGGCCGTCCCAGCAGCACACAGCGATTCTCCGCCATGGCCACCACCATCTCAGCAGGGCCCACGGCAAACCTTGCCAGCTTGGCCACCCCTTGCCAGCCGTGCCACGGGCAGAAGGGCAGGGGTGGCAGCGGCTTCTCCTTCCCAGCGCCCTGTATGAGGAGAGGCGTTAAAAAGCACCAGTGCCACAGCAGCCACCACTGCCCATGGGACAGCAGTGGGGCTGCCTGGCCAGCAGTGAAAACATGGTAAGCAACTTAGGTTCCAGCATGGAACCTAAACAAGATTGACCTCTCAGCGCTGTGGGATCCTGTAGGAATCTTTGAATTGGTGAAATTTGCAGTGGTACCTACGAGCAGCAGTTTTTCTTCTAGTCAGAGAAGAGGAGGAAGCTAGGACATGTGAGAGAAAACAACATGGCAGCATCAAGGTCAGTGGGAAAAGGGGAGGGGGTACTCCAAGCATCGGAGCTGAGATTCCTCTGCAAGCCATGGTGAGGACCATGGTGAAACAAACTGTCCCCTTGTAATGCATGAAGTCCACAGAGACTTCTGAGATCCACTTGCAGCCCATGAAAGAAGTACTCACGCCAGAGCAGGTGGATGCCAGAGAAAGCTGTGATCCAGTGGGAGACCCGAATAGAGAGAGGGCCCCTGCTTCCAGAGATAAAGAGGGCCCTTGCTTCCAAACTAGAGAAACATATCCTTAGAAGACTGCACCCCATGTATGAGTGACCCACACTGCAGTGGGAAGGGCTTATGTTGCAGCAGTTTTGGCGAGATTACTGGTCATGAAATTAGAGCCATGCTGGAGAAGTTCATGAAGAAATGTCTCCCATGGGAGGGACCCCATGGCACAGCCCATCTGAGTCAGTGTCCTAATCCTCACAAATAAATTTAATTTATACCTTTAAATTTGAATGTGTTTTGCCCTTACAGTGTTTTCTCCTAGTTTTCATCTCAGCTCATGAGCCCTTCATTAATTTTTTTCCCTCTCCTCTGCCAAGCTGAGAGCAAGAAAGGGTGAGTGAATGGCTTTTGTGGTGCTTGGCATTTGGCCAGCATCAAACCACAACAGACACATACCTTAAGTAAAAAAATCCTTGTTTACTTCCAAGTGAAAAAACATCACAGAAGCCAATGCTTGCATTATCTTGGACTTTGGAAAACCCAATTATACATGTTTAAAAAAGAAACAACTCCCAAAAAAGCAACAAATCCCTTTCTGGTCCTTACCTTCCAAAATCACACCCAAAAGTAAAAAAATGAGGAGCAGCGACCACTCTTAATATAGCAATGCAATCATCCATTCTTAGCCAAGAATTACTGCCTCTAAATTAAAAACGTTCTCAGACAGAGGGGCTGTCAGGGGTGTCTAACACCCTTTGCCCCACATCGTGCAATTCTTTCCCTGGAGCAGCCACTGGCTGTGTGTCCCATTCCAGCCAGGCTAGACCTTGGGGTGACTGCACCTTGCTGCATGCCATCGGAGAAGGGTCTGTGTTCTGAACCCTCCAGTGCAGGCAGGGGAAAGCCTTGCAGGGGTTCAGCTGCCAGGCAAGGGTAAGTACAGGGACCAGAGCAGATGTGCTTTTGGAGCAGGGGTAAAACCATGCTTCCTTTGGGAATGGTATGCATGCAAACATTTACCAACAGGATGAGGTCATGCAATCTCGAGCTCAAAGCAAAGGGAGCAATGAACCCAAATCAAAGTATGTTCAAGGCAAACACTGAAGCCTGGAGAGAGGCAGGGTGATGGCCTCCCTGGGCAGTGAGTGTATCCCAGAGCTCTGTGCTCAAACTCACTGTCCCTTATTCAATCAGAGATCTATTTTTCAAGCGACAATTTGCAAGAACACAACTTTTCATAGAAAATGACTGCACTCAGAAAAGTAAACACCTCAATCAGCCAGAAAGCCAGTAATTAACATTTGGAATAAATATTGGAAGTTATCAAGGCATCTCTTGCAAACACCATGACCTGCATTTGGACATGGTTCTGGATGATTCAAGGTGTGACAGGTGAGGTTATGCATGTTCTGATGAGCTTAAAAAACCCTGCCCAGCTCTTTCTCCCAGCCCGTGTGTTTTGTTCCACTGAGGAACTGCTACTTAGGTTCTGCTGCCAGTTTCAGCCCCCAGCGAAAGTGGGAACAAGACTGGCAGGTGGGTTCTGAAGCTGCAGGATCTTAAAAACATTCATCTCCCCTCAAACCCCTGGGTGTAGGTCTGTCTGCTAACCCCAAGGACACGGAGTCCTCCGGGATGCACGGCGCGGCCGCCAGCTCCCGCTGCGCCGCGCTTCCCGGCGGTTGCCATAGCACTGAAAGGCAAACCTAGCAACAGGCACACAAGCCTCCCAAGCACACAAGTCCAAACCACATTTTTTAAATAAATTAAATTATCCAGCCTTGCCTGTTACCCAAAAAAAAAAAGTACAACATGTTTCAAGAAGCTGTTAAGAATGTGCCGTTTCTGTTCAGATGCACTGGAGAAGGGGTTTAATTACCACTAAAATTAAACGATAAGTGCTGTGACAAAATTAAAGTAGCTTGCAGGAAGATTTGCTTTTTAATATGCCTTTTGTAAATCTATTTATCTGGCAGTTATTGACAGTATAAGTTGTTATGTTAGTCATTAGAAAGCAAAATAAGAGTTTAGCTTTTGTTTTAGCCTTTTTTTCTTGCAACTCTGATTTCTTTGTGAAAAAATGTGGTAGTACAGTGGTTTATTTGTTTATGTTAGTATCACAATCAGAGATTATTTGTGCCTGTTAAAAATCAGTCTCACTACAGCTCAGGATCTTTCCCTTCCATTTTCTTGTGTCTATCATCATGATTATTCAATATATATCTTAAGTGTCTCCAGTGTACATGGAGACCTCTTCAGAGGTATATAAACTTTGCTTTCTAAATTCTCTACCTCTTCAGCTTCAAAGCCTTGCATACGAATGTTTTAACTCTGCGACACATAGTTAAAGAAACAGCCTAGGGAGGAAACTAAAAGCATAAAACATTGGATTTCTGCAAATTTCACACAGTTGAGTATACTCAATAAAAATACAGCCATTTCATAAAAAGGGTATAAAGTCTTATTAGCCAAATAGACAAGAAGGAGGATTGAAGAAATGGAGGAATGTCCTGCTGTTATTACCTTCTCTCCATTGAAGGGTTTTTCCCTGGCTCAGATTATTTTTTTCCTGAACAAAACATATTTGCAGAAGGAACCCTTTGGGTAATCATTCTTTCCCTCTGAAATCACAGCCTCTGAACTGTGTGAAGATCACTGGAGGGATAATTCCAACAAAAGTGCCCCACCAGGTTTTGCAACTCACTTCTTTAGTGAAATTCAGGTTGAATAAAGTGGTTCCACTCACTGTCCTTAGAAATTTCATTGGGATTTATTTGACTTGTTTATCTGTTATGAAAAATTTCCTACATAAATAAAACACTTCTCATCCAAGAGTCAGAAGGGAACACACAACGTTGTATTGAGTCCCTAAGGAAAGTAATCTCATGTTCATCCTGACAAAATTTACCCACACAAAAACTTGGGGAGAGAAGGTAAGCAAGAAAATTTCCCAAGTGCTAAGGAGCAATGCTCCTTAGAGGAGAGTGCAAAATTTGGATGGAGTCTGTGTGTCAATACCAAATAAAATGCAATTATGTATTTGCAATTATGTATTTTAGAGGTTCATCATTAAAGTAAACTTTGAAACACGACATTTTTGCTCCTGCCTGCCCTCAGCATGGTCATGAGCCTCTCCACAGGTCCAAAGCAGCATTCTCAAAGGCTGATTAGAAACTTTTTGAAGGCTGTAGCTTTATTCAGTGTCTCCCCTGATGAAGGCTGACTGTTCACATTCATGTTGATATATCTGGAATCACAACTCATTAAATTGTTTCCATCTGCAATTGGTCTTTTCAGGGAAGGTGCTTGTGAATTAGAAACCCTTCCCCCTCACACACACTTACTACAGACAAATATTAGAATCAAGATAGTAACACTCGTGGCACGTCAAGTACACACAGAAATTATACCATCTGGCACAATTAGTCAGCCTGAGGGCTGGTTAATGAACTGTAATATACACAATCGAGCACGCATACTGAAGTTGCAATTCTTTATGATACCCGTGGACATGTAAATTCAGCAGGGGACATAAGAAGCTTTTCTAGCATGTAATTTATTTAGGGTTTTTTTTCATATGGTCAAGAACTGGAATGAAAAACTTTTCTCCAAGACATTCCCGTATGCCTCTTGCTGTTTCTGTAGCAGTAAACAAAGAATTTTGGGGTTTTTATACAGCAGAAACAGTAAGAGACATCTAGTTCAGACAGAGGTTTTGATAGCTTTGAGCATTACACAAACACAGACACACAGAAAATAAATTTGAGGATTTCACCATCAAGTTGTGATTTAAACATTGTCTGCTGTGCATCAAGAATGATAATCACCATCCTCTGCACCTCATTCTTCTCCATACCCTGATTAGCAGTGCCTGAGGAATCAGCTCTAATATGGTAATCCACCAAGAGAAGACAGGAACTGTTAACTCCCCTCCACCGATACCATTACAGGACCCCATCATGTGACTGCCGCTGTAAAAATCAGCATCTTAAATGTGTCACTTCATAGCTTCTCCTGCTAGCTCTGCTGTGGCAACCTTTCTGTTTAAATCCTCTTTTCTTCAGGGCCTCAGTATTCAGATATACTGAGAACAGTACTGTATGTGCCACTGAGAGGTCCTGACTCTTCATCAGAAGAGCTGAAGAAACCCCCCACAAGTTTTAACAAATTAACCATGTGAACATCTGTCCTACATTATAGCACCAAATTAACTTTTGTATAGCTTCTGACACCATGTATGCACATCTCTAAGCAAACACACATTTACGTCACAAAATCATATTTATTAAACTTAATTTTATATATAGATATAGATATACACTCACACATATTTTGTCCCAAGCACAGGATTTAAAATTGCATCTTGCTTATGTCAAGTAGTTATATTTCCTCAAAAGACACACAGATATTATGCAAATAATTCTGGCACCTGTGAGGTGCCAAATACTCAACAACTTAGTGGGCAATGTTTAAAAGGAAGAGAATTCTTCTTGTGCCTTACCTAGTGCTTTCTCCACTGTACTGTGTGAATTTCCTCAAAAGAAAGACTTTTTGCTCACAAGAAATATGCAGCAATAGGAGGAGCCATGGAAAGAGAGTGAAAAACAGAGCAAAACATACTGGTCTATGAAAATTTAGGCTGGCAGGTCTAGAGGGCTGTGTGAGCACATTTCACCTATTGGTACAGATCAACACTTGTGCATTTATAAATTGACAAAATAGGTTTAAAAACTCTGCAGAGTAGCTATAGTAAACACCTTATCCACTTCTCTCCCCTTCCATAGCACTACATCCTGTATTTTGGTCATTATTTAAATGTTATTGAGAAAGCTACATTAAGTGAAACTGGCCTGTTTGGGAGAGGTTCTTTGGGTCAGTTTTTATTTCTCATTTAACACAAAATCTGTCTTAGAAAGCCTCTTTTTAACCTCCCTCAGTAGATACTGAGCATCCCTACTTGGAAGCCCCAAAGGGCAACAGAGCATCATCTTAATTAAAAGTTGAGATTTATCGTCTCAAGAAGGAAGAAGAATTCGCCATCAGGCACTACATTGCCAAACAAAATCCCGCTTCCATTTAGTAAGTCCCCAGAAGGTTGTTCTTTGCAGGCAGAATTGGTTCCCAGCATGTGACTAAAATGGAGGCATACAGAATGGATATGCCCATATCATTAGCCACTGCACTTATTTGCAGAAGGAGAGTTGGCAATTAGGCCAGGCTTAACTCCACACATCAGCATCTGGAAGCTACTTCAGTCTAAGGACCACAGACCACTTCCAGCCCTGCTCTCCTGGAGCTAAACAGTCTCACCCTTCAGCCACAGCAGCTCAGAGGGGCTGCTCAGGGAGTGCTCCTGGCGACTTACTGTAACACTTCCCTCTGCACTTAGAGCTCTGTATACACATGATCAGTGCTTCTGCTGCTCTTTGTGTGCTCCCTGACACTGCCAAGGGAAATGTAAGTCTGCTTCATAGACCAAAAGTCCTTTACTAATGCATGGGTTATTTGTATTGACCAATGTACTGCAATTATTCATATTAATACCCATAAGGAGTGCAAGAGATGAGAAGGAAGGGATTTACATGGACGAAATTCAGGGCAAGCATGGGGATTCCATGGGTGACTTAAAATTAATCTGTATGAAAACCAGAAGCTGTTTCATTAATTCATTTACGTGTTAAAGTGGTGGTGAGAAGTCCTAAAAATTTCATTTTGAATAGGAATCTGTACCTTCAGCTGAAATTAGAAAACTATTTTGAAAAACTGCTTGAAAATAGGATTTAATTATTCCAGAGCTTCTGATAATAGTACATAATTCAGAACTTGCACTCTTCACAAAACTGCATGCATGCCTAACTTCTTGGACTAATCTAAATCTCAAGGTTTTCTTTCCAGAGTGTCTATCTTCACCATGCTCAGTTTTTCACTTCAGCATGCATCGTTTTGAATACTAAAAGATTGAAGAGATTTTAGAGTTAAAACTTTGAAAATGTCTCTGTCAAGAGAAAGTGTAAATCTAGAATGCAAAGGATGGAAAGCAAAGGTTAAATCATTGTTTCCAAACAAAGGTACAAGTCTTCCATTCAGTTGTTTTTTGGGGTTTTTTGTCAGTTTATATGCAATATTTATGCTGGCCTGGTAACACTGCAACATGATGAAAGTCATATACTCCACACTGCAATTCTCTCAAGGTACCAGAAAATTCAAAGTAATCTGGGTACAATTACCAAGGAAGAACAAAACAAAACACTCCTTAATTGCTTTGCTTCCTCAGATGCAGAGTGGCACTGACGTTTGACTGTATGGCATTTACAGCATGAGACCTGGGTCTTGGTCCAGGTCCTTATCACCTGGTAATCTGCTGCATGAATAGGAAACCACAGTTATAAACTGAGATTACTGAACATTTCAGCAATAGGATTTGAAAAATAGACACTCACTAAAGCTTAACAGAAATCCATCTATTCTACAACAAGTTAATTACGTGTAGTTTTATGTGGTATAAATGAATTTGTGATGAAGATAAAGTTATATTGACAGACCTTTAAAGCTTCCCAGACACACTATGTTTTGCCCTTCTGCTTCCTTCACTTCCCTTGTTCCAGTGTCAGTCCACGAATTCCCAGCTCTTCATAGTTCTTTGTTTTATTCAAAGCTATGGACTAACCAAACAAAGTTCATTCTGCTTTATAAACAGCCTTTCTGTTCTCTGTGCATGTTGTTGTAGGAATGGCTGCATGGGTGGGGTTAGGAAAATATCCTCTGAATTTATTTTATCTCAGAGTAGGCACTGAGGAAAGCCAGCTTAGGTAGTAAGGCATGCACAGAATGACCCTTCTTCTGATGTATTCTCTAGATGAGGCAAACTTGCCATTCATGGTCTGAAGATTGCCTTCAAGTCTCATATATTACTGCCACTAATGAATTTCTTCATGAAGTTACTGTGTTGTTCCTTAATGCATTTGCTGTTTTAGCTTTTACAGTTTCTTAGAATATGTTCCATTATTTACTTCTTAATTGTATAAATATATGCTCATCAATGGCACATTATGAATGAAAACTAAATCTTTCCATCAAGCTGGTTTGTTCTTGATGAGTTTAGACAAGATTTTATTTCCCCAGCTTGTGCTATTGCCCATAAGAAGTACCAGATATTTAGATGCCCTGTCTTTACATTGTGTCAGACCATCCAGAAGGAAGCTGCTGTTCCACGCACTAAAAGCAACTGATCTGTTTGGACACCAGCCCACAAGACTTCATAAACTCTTCTAAGTGTTTTTCAAGCTGCATTGTATCACTGAGTCAAAGGGCAAGCAGCACTTATGGATGGAGTAAAGAGTGCTTCCTACTAGACTTTTATTTTTCCTGGAAGTTTCCATTCAAGTCTTGACCCCCAGTGACCCTCATTAGCTCATAAAAGCCAGCTAGACCCCAGCACAGGACTCAGTTTCATAGAGGACACATATTTGATCTGCTTTCTATGGATTTTTAGAAAGCACACCTTTTCCTACCATCACAGATATGCACTTACAGAAATGGCCTGCTGATGCATGCAATGTATACATGATGGGAAATGCATCCCTCTTTCAATTACTGAGATGCACAAAAGTGAATTGGAAAAGTCAGTTTGCTGTGAGACATTTTGAAGAGTGAAGATAACTCAGCTAAACACTGAATAGTTTCTCTTTCCCCAAGAAATCTCCTTTGTCTTGTACTTAATATATAATAATTTCTCTTTTTGCTCTCCCCTTTGCTCATTATGGGAAAATCACATTTAAGATATATCCACAGTGGTAATAACATGGTAAACCTACATATAAAAACAGGGGGAGATCAGGAGGGTCCTCATATTTGAAGAGGATTGCAGTGGGAGAAGTGGCGTTAATTTTGCAGAGCTATTTCCACGTGAAATTCTGCTCTCCCCTCCTTAGAGTTTCTGTCAAAAACATTAATCTACAAATAAGCCAGGTAATTACATTTCCAAGCAACTTGTTTCGGACAGATTGTCCTACATCTTATTTGTAACAGTTTGTGAGGCACTAAGACAAAGATAATTGATAGCTAAATTATAGGGAAATGCATTTAGAGGGTTAATTGCTTACTGCTTGCAACCAGATTTTTAAAAGAGCTGCAATCTTCATACCTATATTAAGATTTTAAATTACTGGAAAACTGAAATAGTGGGATTTTCTCTCTCAATTTCAAATCTTCAAAAACAAACACTACATCAATCTTTTTCACAAGAATCAGAACAAATCACTCCTGCTGCTTGCTGGTCTTTATATGACACTGGAAATTATTCAGGCTCATCTCTGAGGCTTGCTCTGAGATAGTAAGATAGAGAGGCACTTGGCAGCGGCTGTTACCCCACCTGCAGAGACAACTTCTGTCTCATTTCATCTCCTGAATTGCTCAAGTCACCAGACTAATGTTTACTTGTTCACAATTAAAGGCACCACACGGCCCTCTGGGGCTGTGCAAGAAAGGAATGTTAGAGCTTTCAGGGCCTGAAATCCAAGCTGTTCCCCCTGTTTAAATATTGGGCAGCTATTAAGCTGCATATGCTGGAATGCCAAAATAGCTCACCCAGGGCTGCAGCAAACCCTCTCTGAGAGGGTGTACATGACCACTCTCTGCTAACAGCTGTTTCTGTACTGGAAATCCTAAATTGCATGTTCACCAGCATCCCAATTTATGATCATCTTCATAGGAAATAACCATTGAATCAGCAACACTCAATACAGAGAGCTGTATTTTAGAGGATTAATTTGCCTGAGAAGTAGTTAATTTGAAAAAATAGCATATATTGAAACCTATTTAAACGAAGTGACAGTCACCTCCTCTTAATTGTTATGTCCTCGGAAATTTCCTCTGCTAACAGCTATTAGGTTTGTTTTTTTTTTGCCTTCTGGACAGCTAAAAGTGACAATAATTCTGGAAAGTAAACACATTTAATACTGACAGGCAGCAGGTCAGCATGAAGCCTTGCAGTGCATTTGTCTGTTGGTGTCGCTTCATAGCAATTATCACTACCAAATATCGACTATTTTTTTATTCTTGTCATAAGCAAGTTAACAATAGAATGATAAAAAGAAAAAAAAAATGCCTTTTTTACATTAATGGTATTGACTACCTTGGAAAACAAAAAAAACCTCACTACACAGAAAGCAATTCTACCTTGATTGCAGAGAAATGAAAACAAAACAAAACCAGAAAAGTAAGCTTCAAAAGCTGAGAGTAGTTAGCAGCATTTAGGTTATTTTGTTTACCAGAAAACATTAATTGCCATGCATATAACTTAATCATGAAACTCCAGAAAGCCAGAACCCATTCTCACTCTGGTTACTTAAGGAAACCAAACTTGAGAGAGTCACTGGGATCTGTTGCTCTTATTGAGCCCATACAGCCCAATGGTGGAAGAAGGGCAGGAATTTCCCACGCATGACGGTCCCCTCACTTTGTGATAGCAAGCAGTCTCAAAAGCAAGAGTGATCCAAACTGCTGTCTTAATGGCTGAAAAGCCACAAGCCTCAGAAATTTCTCATTTAATTTTTTTTCTGAGTATCTCCAGAGTCAACACACAGCAAGTCCAAACCAACAAAATCAAAGGTTAGTTTCTGCCCAAAGGACAGAGGAACAGGCCAAGAGAGTCACACCAGCCCCTATTTTGAGCAAGAACTAAGTTGCACATCTTTTGTCTAATCTTAGTCCAGTTATGCAATGGCTGCAAAGGACTAGTTCAAGGTATGATATTTACTGTTTGATATCCCAATACCAAACTGTTGAAGAACAACAATTTAGCTACTCAGAGAGGGTAACCTCAGGAAATCTAGCAAATTAACCAAGCACCTACATTTCTTGGTGTTTTTCCCATACTTGGTGCAGATTTTCTGAGCTGGTCTCACAAACACATTATTTACCAGCTTTTGTTAGTTTGTTCTGTCTATTGCAGGAAAATGTCCTTTATAAGGCAAAAGTAAGCATCACCTGACTTTTTGCTGAGTGATACAGCCTACCAATGACAATTCTTTGTTGCCCAGTGTAGTGACTAACTACAGTTTCTACTGCTCTCTAGCTCAGTTGCCTACCATAATACGGATTATGTCTTAATTTACATTTGGGAAACCTCTAAATTAGGCTGTGGAAATAAAGGAAACACAGTAAGAAGGAATCAGATTATCCAGAGACAAACATTAAACTATTTGGTGCTTTAAATGTATACTAGCATTTCAATCAAATCACTGCTATTGAGTAGTTCCTGTTTCAGAATTCTGCTCATCAGCTCAAGTTTGCCAGCTTTTGTTAATGATTTCTAGTGTAGTTAATAAGCCTTTTCTCAGAAGCAAAGTCTTCAGTCTGTTTTGTAAACACCAAGGGCTGCCTTGTGTGTTTGATTCCATAATGGCGAGGGTCTGGATGTGCTCTGCCATACCAGCTTACAGAGGATAAAAAACAAACAAAAAGTAATTTGCCTTTTTAAAAAATTATTTGTAAATCTTTAAACTGCTGAACTTTTTTTCCACTACCTGTCATTCTACCCTGTTTCCTAAGCCACGTGCACTTCTGGCTGCTCCCTATGCATGACCCAAAATACAGACCAAAGGAAATTTGACCTTTCTCCTGCCGCCCTCTCTGCCACATCTCCCAGGGGCCACACTCATAGCACTCCCTAGTCCTGAAACTCCACTTTCAGTTTCAAGACTGCAAATAGCGGGCTCCACCCATAGCCATTCTTCTAGATACCATACTTTTTTACACAAATAAAATTTTGTTGTGTTTTACAGTAGAAGAGTGACATAGCATGCCCTAATTTCTTCTGCTACCTTTTTTGCAAAATAAAAAGAATTGATCACATAGGATTTCACAGTTCTAGGTTTTAGGTTTGTATTTCCAAAACTCTTTGCATTCAAATATCTAAAATTATTTCATGACATATAAATAACTATTATTACTCATCTAGGGAACAGAGAAAAATAGTATTGAAAACAAAAACAAAACAAAACAAAACAAAACAAAAACAAAAACAGAAACAAAACAAAACAAAACAAAAAAAAAAAAAAAACAAAACAAACAAAAAAAAAACCAAAAAAAAAAAAGTCACTTCTGACTTCCAGTTCTTTCATGCAAACCACAGTTCCTTGTCCTGCACCCAGGGCAAGTAAAAGTCACCACTCTGAAACATGCTTGTGAATGTGCATGCAGTAAATTTGACAATAAGGGTCTCCCAGAAAACGGAAGGAGAGTAAAATGTTGAATAATAAAATTAGTTGATGCCACAACAAGAAGATTACCTTATGTCTTTCATATTGAAGTAGAAGAGAAACACTGCTTTTGATAGAGGAATTATTCATTTAAAAAAAATAGCAGTGTTCATTATATTTTCTTTTTTGATTTTTCAAATGCATTATACAAAGCTCTCATACATGAGATGATGCAATTTTTGTACTTATTAAGATCATCTCAGTATAAATATTCAGCCTTTTGGGAAAAGTTTTATTGTAGAGACTGTCTATTCCCTAAATTGCATTGGGAGTAGCTGAGGAAATTAATCACCAAAGATAGATGCTCTCTGTCTTTGGAGTAGCTTATGCTGGATCTTATCTGGAAACATTGATCTATAAGGTCACTTAGCTTTATAAGAAAGTATTTTTTAATCTGATTTATGAAGAAGTTCTGTGGGCTTCAGGCTGTGACTATAAAAGTGCTGTGCAGTAACACTAGGTTCTCTTAAGAAGCAAGGCAAATGAATGTTTATTAACTTACCTATAATCATAACAGGCAGATACTTCAGTGTTGATTTTGCAGAGACTTTTAATTAAAAGCAATTTATGAATAATAATGTTAACCATACAATTGTATGCCTGACTACAAGATAAAGATGCTCAAGTCAGATGAGAGGGTATCTGAGGATTCATAGCTGCTGAAAAGTGAACAGTGGTCTAAGAAATGGCCTACACTGAAACTAACAAAAGCCACTCAGGAATCACCCAAACCAGCAGATCTCTTATAAACTAAAACTTGTAACTACTATAATTTTCAATTAAATATGGTTTTTTAAGCCTATGATTGTATTTTCAGGGAGATTTACCTTAAAATAATCACTGGGGAGGATTTTTTTAGCTGGATTCATATTTTTAATAGAAAGTCATATTGACATTCTCATTGAAATAACTCCTTGCTCATCATTGCCCACATTGGTTGGGCTTGTTTGCTGAGAATTTTGCAAAAGATCACCTTGCCTTGAAACAGGCATTAAAAAGCAACAAAGTGAACAAAAGGGAGGAATGGGAGAAGGATTCTGATGCCTTTCCTAGGTAGTTTGCTAGGCATCCATGTGAGCTGAACCACCCTGTCTTCAACTCAGCAGAGAGATCATTTCCTACAAGTCATCCATGGAGTTAAGTACTTCCACATGTACTCAACATTATTACAAAACTCCTCAGATGTCTTCAGCAATAGTTCATATTTATGTATGTTCTAATGTTCTCTAATCTCCTAAAAACAAATCTCAGCGGGGAACACTTGGGTTTTCTTTATTTGTCACCCTTGTGAAGTCCCTGCTCTTACACCGAGATACATCTACAAACAGATCCTCATTTTTTGTTGCTAAATAAAACTCTCTTCCTTTCACCATCCCAATATTTGTCAATTGATCAGCAAAATAAAACAAACTTCAGTGTGTATTTTAAGGCAAAAATGAAGCTATTCTGAATGTATGTCTTCTGCTAGATCTCCTTGACATCTAAATACTTATGAAACCAGCATATTTCTATCCACATTGTTTAAAACCTGGCTTTCAAAGGGAAATTTTCTTGCAGGGTAAGATGGCATTGTTTAATCCTGAAATTCAAGGTGCTGGCAGCCAGACTAGCTGTTGTTTCCTTCTTCCTCTCATACAGTGTTGACACGATTGTCACCCTTTTTCTGTTGTAACTGAAAAAGCATTCAAGAGAGTCCCAAATGTCACCATTGGCCTGGTCTGCAGTAAACAAATTTACCAGGTGAGAAAGGAGCCCGGGAATTAGACAGTGCTTCCTTCAAACCACTGCTCCTTGTGCAAGCTGTTGTCAGCTGCAATTCCAGCATGACACACCATTACAAAGCACCCTCCTTCCAAATGGACACGCTGTCTGTCCCCAGCCTCAGACCCAAGCCCCCCTTGCCTCCATCCATTACAATGAAATCAAAGTCCTAACATGATCTAGAAAAACAATTCCTGGTGAAGGATTAGCCAGCGCTTTTGCAGCAGCAGTAAGCATTAAAGGGCTGGCTGGCATCCCATAGAGAACACCATTATTCAGCCTGCTTCAGCACAATTCTGCTTGTACAACACATTCACTGTATTTTCGTTCCCACATTTCTTCATTATTGGCTATATTAGCATGAAAACAGGAATTCTGTCAGTTAGAACTGTACGAAAGTTTACAGATTTTCCTCAAAGGGCATCCTGCAAGTATTGTCTTTGATTTTATTCTAATTTATTCTGAGTCTGCTCAAGTTTTGTTTTGAATTCCCAGTCAAATTCATTGAAGCTAACAATGTCGACCAATATGGCAAAAAAACCCACAACAGTGCATGTCTTTTCATCTATTTTGCTTGAAAACTATCACAAAATTCCTGAAAGTGCCTTCTGTGTTTCAGAATATGCCCATCAAATCAATTAGTACCCATCACAAATGTCACCTGCCCACATAACAGGTGCAACCTGATTTCTATCCCAGAAGCCTCAAAGAGAAAAAAAGAGCTCAGGCAGTGAGTTTAGTTTTCTAAAAAGGCTGCAATAAAACTTAAAAGCACTCAGCAGACATTTTTGTTCACTCCTAAATGCAAAGCCTATCATTCCTGGCTGTTCATAAATATTTTGATATAAGAATCACCAGGTGACATGGCAATCTCCATACAACAAGTCATCACAATCATGCAATCATCCATCAACAATAATCTGATTCCTAGTTTTCTGACACAGTTATTGATGTAGCTCACTGCTTTATTGTTCTATTTTCAAATGGGCATTTGAATTCAAGAACATATAAATGGTTGTATTAAGGCCACCCTTCAAGGCTCAGACATGTCTGGGAATGCAGAAAACAAAAAGCAAGCTCTAGTAATCAAAAACATGTTAGAAGGGAAGGGAAGACCCCAGCTGTCCTAAATAAGGACTGCCAATAGGACCTAGTTTGCACTGCTATCGTGTTTTCTATTCCCTCCTGACCTACAAAGGATTTTTTGTAAATATATTTTGTTTGCCACTACTGGAACTTTTTTTCTGGTCTGTGATAAAGCTGAAATAATTGCCTGAACAGTGTGATTTGAGGTCACGACAACAAAAGTGGAAAGGAAATTTAAAAATCATAAGGCTCTAATATACTGAATAGTGTACAGGGTTTTTTTTGAGACATTTGTTTATTGATAACCTGATTTTAAAACACTGCAACAGAGGGGGTAGTGAAACTACCTTCTAACCCAGGTGTGAGTTTAACACCTCGCAAGAGCCTCTGACTTGTGCCCTGCTCCCTGGGGATGCTGACTTGCCCACCAGAGCCACTGATTTGCCTCCTCCTTCAGAGAGGTGTCTGGACTACTCTGAAGACGGGGAAGCTCACTCTAATTCACAGAAAGGAATTAACATAGCAATTATAGATGCTTCTTTCGATTCTGTTCTACATCTAAGACCAGCTGACAAGATGAGAAAATTAAAAGAGAAAGAGCAAATGTTTCTCCTTGCTATATTGTGCTATGCATGTTTTCCTAAAAAATTTGGAAGCTTGAAAATCATTTCCCTAAAAACATTCAGATGTCATCTGCTCATAGAAATGAACACCTCTCTTGTAAAGAAAATGGTAATTCTCTACTTAGCACCTCATACTTTCACCGTTGTGCAATATATAAATATTTGGACTGATGTAAATAGCTATAATCACAACACATAGGGCACTCCAATGACATCATAAAAGCAGACAAAGTTTTGACTATTCCTTTTATGGTTTGTATTAGACCCCTCAGGCTAGTTGCTTGAAACACTGCTGTTTCTGCAGTTCACCAGATTTAATAAAAGAAAGGCATACATAAAAAAGAATAAACCACTGAAATCCTGAAAAAATTCTCTCAATCCTAGGAAAATATTTTTTACTAGCCTGTTCATATGACTTTGCAATACATAAAACTACATCCTAGTATTAGAGATTTCAGACGATGTTACTCACAGAAAAATACCATAACTGACTACTGATTGACTATTTATCTTATTTGACTACTGATTTCATATTTATCCACAGCTGTGATACACTTAATCAAAAATATGTACCAAACAAGGTGCCGCTCATAAGCAGTTCTAACAGAATTTGAATATATTGGCTGCCTTATTTAGTATTTCTTATAAATAAGAACCTGATTTCTTTTTTTTTGTAGCACAAATTAATCACAGTAACATGCACTGCATCTTTTGAAAATGAACATAAAAAAATCACAACTAGTTATTCAGCTTCTATTTCAAATGGGTGAAGCTTGAGGAGATCTACAGAGAGGTCCTAAGATCCAGACAGAGGCACATCACACAATCATACCATTTCAGATTCCCATCAACAGAGAGGACAAAGTATCACAAAGATATTTTATATCAACTGGCAGAGTTAGATTTGAGAGATTTTTATTTCCAAGGGCCAGAACTGGATATTTGTCTATTTAAAAACACTTATCTCCATGTGAAGTTCTGATTAAGCATGTCCACATTGGTTGAGGTCAGTGGAGACTTGTTGGTCCACAAAGGCAGTTTTATATAAGGAAGGAATACCATACTTCATTAGAAAAGGGAAGGGAAAAACATTATCTATCCTAAAAGTGATTTAAGACAACAGGTGAGTCTCAAGTGAAAGAGGTAAATCTACTTTATATATAAAAATATCAGATAGATTTGGAGCAGTCCATTTAAGAGACTAGTATATAAATGTAACAAAAGTCAGGTGTTATCACTTTTAAAAACCACATCATTTTTTGATAGCTATCACTTGGCAAAATGCTTAGGGAATACTCCGGCATCTCGAACGCTGTCTTGTCATTTCCTTCCTCACCCTGTCTGTGCATTCACAGTGTTTAAATCCAAGATACAAAAGTATCACCTGTCCCTGACCCTAAAGAGATTTTACTGTAAAGAGGAGCAGAGTATTAATCCCTGACTACACCCTCACTCACCAGTAGGAAAACACTTTTGTGCCTTTAGCAGCCACAGCAGGGAAGCTGAGGCAGAAAAGGACGACTGCATCCCACAGAAGACAAGGGTTTAGCAAAACCTTGGCTGTTTTTCCAGAGATCAAGCAACCCCCACATTTTATGCTGGGTCAAAAAAACTCTTTCAGGCTTTTTTCTGGGTGCAAAAGTATTTTTGTGGCCCATGTTCATGTCGTACATGAGACCCATTTCTTTACAATACCTTCATCTACAAGAGGGTTATAATGGCAAAATATTTTCATGAGTAACTTAAGGCATAAAGTAAATTCTCCATCTGCATGACAATGGTCACCTTTTGGGACTTTTAGGGGTGACACTTCCTAGCTGCATAGCGTTGTTGGTTTTCTTCCTGTGGAAGACGGGGTCTGTAAATAGTGGTGATCTATTTGGTTACATCAGATAATACAATGTGAAAAATTAGATAAGGCCTTGGCAAGTTAACCTGTTCTTCAAGTCTGCGATAGCAGCAGCAGCTAAGTGAAAAATAAATACCTGCTAAGAACAAACTTATGGCTCAATTAAAGAAAGACATTGTCCAAACAACAAAAGTACAGAAACTCTCAAGCTGTGGTGGCAAACACTTCCCCAGGGAATGTAACCTGCATGGGTGCTACAAGTATTTGCCATAAGCATGGTACTGTACCAAGTGCAAAACCATCTATAGCATGACATATAACTAGCTAAATAAATTAATAATGAGATTACTATATTCCTAGCAAAATATCAACAAGTCCATTTTCATGACAGTTTTTATGTCTGTCATGCAATTATCTAGAAAAAAACCCAAGGTCTTAACCATGCAACACAAACACCACTAGGTGAGTTATAGATAGCTTGAATCAAGATTGGCTTTTTAACTGAATAACAGAGTTCTGATTACAGTTATAAGTTAAAATACCCTTAACCAATGACACAGAGTTAAGTAATCTTTAAAACTGTTTGAATATTCATTCTGTCTGAAGATTCTAACCAAATTTCATATATGATTACAGTGAAGGATAGTCTGCTGGCTGGGGTACGTGACATAGGTGCTTTAAAGCTGAAAATATTTGGGTCATTTTTGAATTTGGAGGTGGACAGTCAGAAATGTTAACTAGATTTAAAAAAACAACCTGAAGGAATAGAGGACCTACACAAAGAAAAGCATTTATGCATTCAATATAACCCCTCACAAGTTTCAAAAACAAAATATTAGAAAATTTCACCAAAAAGAAGTACTTCAATGGAAGTGTGCCTCTTAGTACAAAGATGTGGACTACAACAGTGCTTTGTGTTGGTCTTTTCTTTTTGTAGAAAAGACCAAAGGATTGGTCTTTTCACTAAGCTAATAAAAATATTAAGTGGATATCATGACTTGATCCCCTCCTTTAGATGGGAAAGCCATAATTCCCTGCTTAGCCACCCATGATCAGAGAACTCGCCTGCCTTCAGCTCTTTGCTTTTCAAGAGACCTATTGACCATGAATGCACCACCAGCATCCTTGTGTGGCTTTTCAAATACCCACCTAAGTGTTATGAACAATATTTTCTGAAATAAAGATCCAACAAAACAAGGATGGTTCCTACAGTGCCACTCTACAAGATATCTAAAAATCTCAAAAGATGGAAAAACAAGGGACTAAGAACACATTTAGTTCTACAAGATTTTGAAAGCACAAGGGATCTTTAGCTGGGTAAGAAGTAATTTCAGAGACAAAGGTTTGTCTTTTACCAGTTTCTAGTCATATCATCTCAAGGCTCCTCAAGAATAATTTATTTCCTGCACTTTAGTGTGGTGGAAAAACACATAAGCTGCATGTTCTGAAGTAGGAGCAGAAAACCCCCATAATCATACAGGAACACTACAGTCCTCAGCCCAAGATACCTCCCATCCCAGCTGACAGGAAAGTTTTATGTACCTACCATCCAACTTGGCAAAAGGATGAGTTTAATCTCTCAGTGGAGTCTCAGGTAGTCTGAAAACACTTTAACCTTTAAGTCTCTATTTTTAGTAGGGGAGGGTTAAAACTTTAACAAGAAAAGGCTTTGTCTATATCAGTAAATAAAACATACCCAGGGACATAAATTAAACATGCCAGCTGGCATAAAAGATCCTACAGTTATGCTGGAAAACTTCCTTTGGCTCCAAATCTCATTAAACACCTGCTGAAAATATCCCTGCCCAAGTTCAGATCTGAGTTGAGACAGCAAATTTTTGGCCAGACTAGTTGTTAGGTGCCAAAAGCATACCAGGGAATAGTAATTTTTCTAGTACAGACAATGAATCCCAGTTTAGACCAAGATCATTAACTGGCTACCTGGGAGTCAGCCCTGTTGCTACCAGGTGAGCTGCAATCAACACTGAGGCAGTTTTGGGTGAGCAGAACTCACCCAAGGTACAGGTCTGCATAGGCCAGCAAGGTCTGTTAAATTTGTGTTCCCTGGTTCACCACTCTGGAATTCAGCACCAAAACTCTTGTGTTTGAAATAGATACCAGTCAGACATTAAAGAAACCATTTAATTAGCACTTGAAGGTTTGTTGTTAACCGTATAGATGGTGGCAAGTTTTAAATTATATTACATAAGTCTGTTGATCTTGGTGCAGTACTGATACGTGTGAAGGGGAAAGGTGGACACAGCAATAGTGAAGGCAGATAATATCACATTATCTTGACTTACTGTGCAGGGTACACATCCCATACAACATGGTACAAGCCTTTGATTTCTCATTTCACTCTTCACTCAGTCCAGCTGCCTCTAAAAGTGTACAGCGCATTAATTCAATTGCATTTCAGGACAATATTTGTTTCAAGAACTTCACTGCGTTAAAAAGTTTGTATCACATCACCTGAATGCTCAAAGGACAAAGCTGAGAAGAATGCTCAAGCAGCTGAGTGCTCAAAACGCTCTACTAGGGTAGAGAATAATAATTGTCCAGGTGGACAATTACTCTGTGAATCAATTAGAACTGTAAGTTATGCAGCAGAGTCCTCAGCCTAATGCCTAAACTCTCAACACATCCATTTTCTACTTCCAGCCATATAGTTAATGTCAGACTGAAAGATGTTGCTTCAAACTACAGAGTGCTAGACTTGCTGTCAAACTCAGTCTCCTTTCAGCCCATCCAGACTACTAAAACATCCCTTTTAGATCACCTTGCAAACAATCATATTTGTATTTTTTTATTATATAGCAATTACATTACAGAGAACATCTCAAGCATTAACCTCCAGCATCATTATGAATCAACAAGATTACAAATAACTCTCTGTTTGGCCAAGTCTGGGTGCTGGACTTCAAGAGGGGCACAGGTTGCAGGTGGTGTTACACATCCCAGTCAGAGAGGAGCAAGCAGCAGCAGATGCCTGCCATGGAAAACACGTGCCCACTGTCAAGGGAATGAAACCAGAACTGCAGATAAAGCACAGCAAGATCTTTTGAGGAGTCAAGAAAAAATGCATGGGTGTGCTGTTTGCACACAGAAAATTCTACCTGTATTCATATACATTACATAAACTGCAGGTTTCTCTAAAAAAGAGAACTTTAGGGCAAACATTGTTTTCAATCCAGATGATCTCGTGCCATGTCAATGTGCCAAGGCAGCTTTGCAGGGATGAATATGGCATTTACTCCATGAGTATGGCTTTGTACCATCATTCGAAAGAGAAGGCATGCAGCCAACAACACTGCTCCAGGCCAGCCCTGGAGCCTTGCTAGGGCAAGGGAGAGTAAAAGTTAACATCTTCAGAGAAATTCTTCCAACTGCAGCCAGACAAAAATTGACAGCAGATATCATTGTTTCCTCTAGGTTAATTTAGCTCCTGCCACCTCCAGGCAGCAATAACAGGATGACTCAAGCATCTGGGCTGTTCATCTGTAGTGAAATAACAGCTGCCCAGTGGCAACTTCATTGGGATAGTTCAGAAGATGCATCTCAGCCAGGAGCTACTGGCTCTACCTCACTGTGTCAGAGTTTGTCACACAGGGGCTTTGAGAGAAAGCTGGGGACGTTTTAGCCAAAAGGTAGGCATTAAATAGTGTGGATAACCAAGATTATTTAGCAACATGAAACAGGTTTAGAAAGTTTGCCCTGCTCGGGCTTTCTTTCTTAAAAGATACCCAGGGCACCAAAACACATTTATTTCAAGGTAATACTAAGATCAAGAGCTTACATGAATCACCAGATTTTGTCATGAGGAAGTTTTAACTACCATGAGATGCTACCAGTGAGGCAGTAAAGTATTAGAATCTTTCAATGTACCAGAAAATAAAAGAGATCCTTGGCCTGGCTTTGCAAGAAGCTTGGTTACCAGTAATTCTGTAATGTCATGGCCAATGCTTTAAAAACTTCTCAATTCATTCCCAAGGCAACAATTCAATGATGTTAGAACAATATTCAGCATTCTTCTTTCAGAAAGAATAACATTAGATCTTCCATAAATACCATTAGGACTAAGTGTAGATAGACAGATGAGACTGCATCACAGCAAGAAATGGCAAGCAAGTTCTGCCTTGAAATTTAATACCTCCTTCATGGGGACTTCAAGTAAGAATGACACAGCCAAACAGAAAAGTCAGTATGAAAAATTTAATCTATTCAGGGACTGTAGCTTGTTTTACAAGCATCATTATTTCAATCACAATAATATTACAGCCTATTATAAGTGGCACATGCTAATATTGATACATTAATTCTTTAGTAGAACAAACAAAAAACAAGAAGATACAATCACTTGTTCAGATTGAATACAGCTAAGGAAGGGTAGGAATACAACATTGCTTAAAAAACCTTAAAACCCACTTTGAATTTGTAAGCTTAAAGCTCAGCTTAAGAAATGTTACAGAAATTGAGTTCATGATGTCCAGTGATGGGGGTTGTTAATTTATGATTAATTTCACAACAATTTGTGGTAATATATCAGAAAGGCCAGAAGGTGGGGCTTGGAGTTGCTAGAGCATTTTTAGTTTGGTTTTGTTTTGGGTTTTTTCCCTTTTGTTTTTGAGTAAGTATTTTAACAATTTGATTTATGCATCTAGGAGTGCAGCTACAAGGTGGACTTTAATGTCATGATCACAGTCATGATCACTACCAGTCATTACTAAAGAAAACACAACTCACATTTAAGGTTGGCAAAATTTTAAAATATCATCATGCATCTGTGATACGTTTAAATTCAGATATAGGTTTTATTTAAAGCAAAGTATTTGATAGGGTTGCCAAAACCACATAGAAGAGCCAAGGATCACACAGCACAAAAGACACAAAGGCAATAGAGTGGTTTTGGATTACTGTTAGCACAAGAGCAGCTCATGATTATTTGCTGCCCATGCCTGTGAATATGTTGTCATCAAAGTTAGCAGAAACACTTCCACTTCCCTCAGACAGCAGATATTTAAATGTGGGAATTCTACCCGAGCTAACTTATTTTTAAGCCTGTATTTCCCAGTAAAAGTAAGTCAAACACATTTACAACTACAAATAAAGAAGGAAGCAGAACATGGGGATTACAGTGGCATTAAAAAAAAAAAGAAAACGGGTGTTGAAACCAGTTTTGTGACAGATCTATTAGACTTCACTTTTGCACATGGCATAGACAAAAAATACCGTAACCAAGAGAGAAGGTTAGACTTTACTTGTTTAAAATGTTATGAAGCAGAGATTACCTCAGCCCATTTTAGTGAAGGCCACTACTAAAGGGAACTGCTACTTAAAAAAAACACCAAAAATACAAATAATAAACAAACCAACCCAAAAAACATGATCGTGCAGTTGTGTTTCAACCCTTGCCCTTCAGCTACTGGGCAATGTATTCCTGTCACCTGATGAAATATTATTCGATAACCATTTTGTGATTCAAACAGTAAGTTTAAATGCTAACAATTTATTCTGTACCCTAGTAAATCTAGGAAAAGCTTCAACTTTCAGAGCTGTAAGCAGCAGTTTGGGCTGTGTGAGTAAAATCACTACATATTTGGATGCTGTGAAATGTAACATTACTGCTAACATGGATTTTCTGGCAGAACTTGTAGAGGACAGAAAGACATTCATGAAAGAAAAAACAGAAAATTGAGAAAGAAAGAGCGGAAGCAATGCCATAAGAGAACAGAATACTTGAACTTGAAAATATCACAATCTTCACATCCAGTTTAGTGAGTTCCCCAGAGGGCAGCAATAGAAATAATGATCCTTCCTGTCATGTCACTTGTACAAACATTAATTCATCCAAGCCCTGCATGGAGAGGCATAACAAATTAAAAAATACTACTTCATATTTAGAACAATGACAACTATTCTTCCTTACCAGGAATGTGTGAAATTAACAACAAACATAAAACCTTTTACTATCTAACAATAGGGAGGAAAAAATTCATGAGGTTTAGAATAGAAGTTACCAATGCAATGTCCTTGGGAGACACGAGGATATGTTAGAATGAAAGTGGACTAGTCAAGGAAAAGAGCCAAGAACAGACATTTTTACATTCAGAAATGAAAGGCATGTGCTAAAAATCTTCACAAAATGAAAAAACAAATTAAAAAACCACCAAAACCAGGCAGATGCCATGAATATATGTATCCTTTAAAGGGCCTCCGGAGCTATTCGTTCGAGACAGTACCCATGTCTTTCCAAGTAACAGAAAAGGAAAAGTCATGTTTTATACCAACAAAGACCTTACAACAATGCAGAGCTCTACACTAAGTGATCAGTCTTAAGGAGTCTGGTGATTACAGGTATTTCAAAGCTGTCATTTCATATTAATCAGTACATTGGACTGGGAAGAAAGAAGGAAGCTGCCTTCAATTTGGCTGTGAATTTCAGTTTCATTAAATTAAAATAAACATTTTGGGTCAAATCTATGCCAGTATATAGGTGAAGGAATTCCATTTTCTCTCTCCTTAACTGTGCATACCTGAAAGTATTAAAAACATTAATTCTCAAGCTTCTGGCTTTCTTGAATTTGAATTTACATTTTGAAACTTCCCTTAACACTAGCTATTTCAAGATAAAGTAGTTATTTTAGAAGGAAAATACTTGCAACAGTTCATAAAACGGAGTAAATACAACTTGAAAGTGCTGGTTTACTGTGAAAGCAAATTGTCTTAGGAACATTCAGCAGGAGAAAATTGCAGTGCTAATAGCCAAATATGAGATGCGTTGGTTCATCTGAGAGGGAAGAAAGGACACTGGAACCTCCTACTCAACATGCCTTCCAGAATGTGTTCCTCTGCAGCACACAGTGATGTTACTGGAAGATTTAATCACTACCAACACAGCTGTTGTGCACCCAAGGTCAGCTGCAGTGCATGGTGCACATCTCCCTTTAGCCTGCTGACACAGGGTTCACCTAAAAATAGTTCCGGCAGTTGACCCAGGAACACAACCTTGGAACACAAATTTTAGCAGCCCATATGCCCTTACAAGATGACAACAAGTTGTTAGTGACAAAAAAGTCCCAAAAATCTAAATTTCACATTTCTTCTAAGTTTTGTATTTTTTCCATATATAAATGAACTGGCAAAGGGAAAAATGATTATTTGGTATAAATAGAAACAAAATGGAAAAGCTAAGAAGAAAAGCCCTATATTCCAGTCATTTCCGTAATTTCAGTTTTCAAGCTTTTGAAGTACACAAAAATTGCAAGTGCCAAAGACAAAGCCAATACACAGCTGAAAAGCATAGAGTGTTCTGATCTGCCCATCTTAAACAGCAAAGGGTCACTCAGCAACATAGGCTGTTCTCTGCTGGACTTTTTGGATGTTCCTTTATTCAAATAGTGTGTTACCTTTTTTCAGATGATTCCTCAATCCAAAGTCTTTTGTCCTTAGTTGGTGTCTATTTCCCTATATGCCCCACACACCCATTAAATTTTCAGTCTGATGGAAAGGATCCATTTCAGCACAGAACGAAAAGTGAAGAGGACCTCTGAATCTCCAACAGGTGAGTGCATTATTTTCTACTCTCTCTGGTCTTTTATCTCTTTCCCCTTGTGGAGATTGCATCTTTCTTATTAAGAGAGGCCAGTAGACATGTGCTTGCAATCTGAGTAGCAAGCTATTACAGATTTTCATATCCCCAGCCAATTCTAGAGAAATGTGACTGATGTTTTACCCTTTGCAGCACTGATGTGTGTACAAACAAGAGAAATCATGTTAGCCTTTGTCTTTTTAAGCTTATGTAAAATATTTACATCTAGATGGATGCTTTTGACAGCACAACAGCAGACGTGTCCTATCATTAACTACACACATTCAACTATTTCCCCTGGTAAAAACACTTACCAGTGTGACAAAATTAAATCTTGCAGCAGATGCCTTGTGGGTAGCGATATCAGACTGAGTGCAAACATAGCTGAAACCGATGACATTTTGTTCTGTATCGCAGCTGATAAAAGCTGGTAGTGAGCTGAGACCCTTTCACTACTTTATTCCCTGTCTAAAGCCCTATGGTACTGCCACGTCTGCCTGCTGAAGTGATTCAACCCTGTCCACATTGAAATTAAGGAGAAAAAGTACTGAGATAAGATATGAAATGTATTTGGTAGGCCTGGATCTGAAAAGATTTTACAACGCAATTCTTGCTTTAATGGAAAAATTACTGTCAGTTTGAAAGGTGAAGACAGATCTCCATCTGATACAACTCTGCTGTGACTATGGTTACTTACTTCCTGTTGGGATTCTAGAATATTCACCACTTGTATCTTCAGACCACTCTCTTTCAAGATTTTATATTTCTACCTAGAAAGAAACAAAAATAAAAAACCCTACAACTCCTTACTAGCTTTTAATCAGAAGCTCAAGAGCTAATTTCCTACCAAAAGAAGAGACTTCATTTCCCCCCCACAACCCACAACTTCCAATTGTCCCAATTAGTGTGAGTATCATCCTGTCACTGGAATTTGCATGTTGGAAAAAATATCGATGAACGTGAAAAGAAAAGCCTGACAGCATATTAAATTCAGGATACCATTTGTTTCATGAACTGTGTCACAAAAAAGCAGCTAAAATATGACAAGACATATTTTTCATAGTGGTCCCTCTACTCTAACATCTGGAGTGAGTTAGCAGGATAGAAAAACTGTAGGAATTCAATGCTTTTGCACTATCCCCTGGTTGCTACCTTTCAAATTGGAAAGCTGCATGACTTCATTTTGCATTACAGAAAGGGTTTTCAAAGAGAAGCCCTTTATTTTCAACATGGAAGCAGTCCTGGATTTTGCATCCTGACTGAGAGCAGAGCTTTGGGAGACAGCCACCCTACAAGGATGCTGGTGCCTACATCTGCATCCACACAACCACATCCTCCAGCCCATTCCAGGGGATCCTTTGCTTGCAGTGATGCCCTATAGTGTTTTCTTGGAACTCTCCTTCACCATCAAAATGCAACGGATCTTATGCCATCAGTCTTGTAACTCCCTGTTCCCCAATGTTATGGCCATTGATGCAAAATTCCCCTGTAAAGAGACAGCAGCATTTGCACTGCATATTACCTGTGAAGCTATTGGTATTTTATGTCATCTTTCATGGTCTGAAAAGTCTGAGTATTTTACCAAATATCTTCAAAACAAATTTTTCCAAGTTTTTTCTTAATAAAACTTCAGTTTTACTGGCCAATTTTCTGTTGTTACTCTGGTAACCTAGCCTACACTTACATACAGTCTGAAAAAAATCTAACACTTTGAAGTTTTTTAGGTAATCTGAGAAAAAAAAATGAGAAGTTTAGCCAATTTCTTCCAGGGTTGAACAAGAGCAAGAATAATGAGAATTGCTGCAGATGCACATAGTAATTACTATCCTGATATTTGATGATATCATATCAAAACTGTATTCCAGATAGCCTAAGATGCTTTATATAAACTAATATTGATTAATATTATTAGCCACAGGAGAAAGGCATAGAGGTGCTGAAATCCAGAGTTCTGTACTAGCTCTGTAGCTTCTCTGAATAACAGCCAAAAAACATTTTCATGCTCACATTTGCATACTGTAAGCTAACAAAAGAGCTAACAATAGATTTGAACCAGAAAGATAGCTTTTTCCACCCCCAAAATACTAATATCTTATCCCTAAAAGACATAAGTAGAACTTCCTTCCTCAGGAAAACCTAACATTTCAAACTCTTATAAACTTTGAAAAAAAACCGTGATGCAATTTCAACACCATTAACCTTTTCTGTGGTTTACATTGGATAGACCATTGCTATTGGCATTTGTGGTGAGGATGCCATTCATTAGCCAAGCAGTTCATTGTCTGTTTGCTGGTTAATAGTTTTTCTTTAAGGCTGGCAGCAGCTAATAGCTTCTGCCGTTAGGTAATTACTAGCTAAAAAGGAAAATGTCCTGAAGTGCTCCAATCAGAATATCAAAGATTATTTAAGTAATTTAAAAGTTGGAGAGTCACGTAAAAAATTCACTTTTAAAAATTTCTTTTCAGCACTTATGAATATTCAGCAGACACTTTAAAAACAAGTTATTTGGTTTAATTATTTTGACTTGCAGTATGTTCTTAGATTAAGATTTAGCTTTGCTCTTCTAGTTACACAAGAGATGGCCAAAATTAGACTGAAGAGAAAAGAAACACGCTAATTTCCACAGTAATTGACTACATAGATCAACAATAATTTGACAGCTCTCAAGAAATTTTCAATGAATTTAAAATCAGTGCTTTTGCTTTTAAGCACAGTTTCCTCAGCTGCACACGCTTATAAAATTCTGTTCTGTTTTTCTGCCTCTCCCAGGGCTCATCCCACTTTGTTTTCATTAACTGGCTACAACCCCGTGCATTAGCCAGTGGGTAATGTTCTTACAAGACAGACAAACCTCTTTCAGCACCTTGCATTAGCAGCCCACCAAAAATCCCACCCTTTAATGGTGAGGTTGCAGAGCGTTACTATAGCCTGTGCTAGCAAGGGGATAAATCAATTTTAGGCTACAAAAGCTCCATAGGTTTACATTTTTTTTCACATATTTATTGTCATTATTCACTAATAATTGCCAGCATACTATGGCAATGTGTTGTAGAAGTTCTAATGAGCACACTCAATTCTGACAAAAAGGTACTATGACATAGATGGTCCTCTCTAAACTCCTTATTAGACATGTCAACTTCCCTTCTAAGAGCTTTCCATTAAGATTCAAATTCCTAACACTAAGTCTTCAACTTTCTTCAGAACAACTTTATGACAATTATATAATATATGCATAATTTAGATCAAACAATAGTTGACCTAATGAATTGACCATGTTCATCAGAAATCTTCACTGAACCAGGGTTAATGGCATTAGTCACCAGTCATAAAGCTCAATTTTTTCTTTATCAAGCTGCTTTTGTTATTCATATGAAGTTGGTCTCAGTGAGAAACCAAGTTGAGTTTTGTAATAAAGAATGGTCATCAAAAAGCACTTGTCAATAATTAAAGTATATGTGATATGAGATTAACTACATCACTGCTTTAAAGTTTAAATTGTACCAAACAAAGAAATAGAGCAAAATTTGAGAAACTTAAAGGAATAGGCATTTTTAAGCCTGACCTGGTATACTTATGGGTTTGGGATTTTTTTGGTGTCTTTTCTTTTTTATTCTTGAAGTTCCCTCTGTCCAGATCTCCTGGGGAGTGTTCAGTAGTGATCAGTGTTTCACCTGATGATGATTTTAAGGCTGCAAGGGGGATACAAACTCTAATTTTTATGATTACACATTCTAACAAGGCACTTCTCTATCCCACGTATTCTAAGAAACACAGCTGCCAAGATTTCACCTGTCTAAAGAAATACAGATTTACAGTCTGTACCAAATATCTGATTTCTTCCAGCACTAATGTTTTTGACTGTTTCACGCTGCATCTTTTGGCTGAGGGCCATTCAGTACTTCAGTCATCATGAGACATACAAGCATTCTTGCCTATGCTGAAAAATGTTAAATAGTTTTTAGGTCAAACTCATGGACATGCATACTGTAAGGTCAGTATAAAAGCAGAAATTACACTAGATGGATTACTATTATTATTATTATATTGTTATTTACTTTCTCCTCATGCAAATAGAAAGTTGGACTGATTTTAAAAAGACTCTAAAGAGAACGAAAACCTGAATATTTAAATTGCTTGCATACCTAGTTTTCATAGGGTTATCAGTTATTCCATATAATTTTAATGGTTAGTTCCAAGTTGCAGAATAAAAGTCAATCCTTTATATCACTTATAGACTTAATTATAGAAGGAAAATTAAACCGGATTCAACTTGAATATCCAAGTTTTTATATAGATTTTCATGGAAAATGCAAGACAGTGGGTGTGAAAGCCTTGGGAGATGTAAGGACATAGCAGATAGCCATGGATTAACAATGTTGCAGACAAAGTACTCTGTGAGAAGCCATAAGCAGACTTCACTGGTTTAATTCTGGTTTCATCTTGTATCAATAATGTTTATGTGCATTCCTCAAGCTACCATATTTATTCATGCAATACATCAAAGAAGCATGACAATGCTGTGATCAACAGGCAAGTTTCCTGCACTGATTGCTCTGTAAAGTTATTTAAACACAGGGACATGAAGTATATTTAGTCATGATAGTTTTGCTTTACATAAACATCTTTAAACAAATATTTAACAGACTCATTTAATATTCCATATTTTATTACATAATGGCACTAATTGCCAGACTTCTTTCAGCACTTGCATTTGAATAACTTGACATGATTTGCAATCCTATGAACCACAAAAATCTCAAAAGCCTTGAACACTTTACTAGAGAAAAGCTTAACACTTGCACAGGTGGGAAACAGCCAAAGTCAATTTTTCTTGCCTGAATGATGAGTACAGAAGAATAATTGGGATGCATACAAGCCATGATCTGGGTCAAGCAATCTAACCATATATTGTAACACAGATTCCTATACTCTAAAAGCTATAACATTGCAAAACTCTGAGCCTGACCTCTTTGGTACAGGACAAGTGACTTGAATATTTTTGCCTGAAGTCTGTAAGTCAAACCTGCAGCTCAAAGAAATGTTTGAGATAAACAGTTTTTCAAAGGTCAAATGAGGTTAAAGTGAGCATATCCATGGCTAAGACATTTCTATGGTTTGCTGCTCACGCTGTTAAATACATTCCTCATTTCTACACTCAGTTTGTCTACATTCACCTTTCAATGACAGAATTCATCACTTACTGCTATATTAAAAAACAGTCTTCAGTCAAAAGACTCTTCCTCCCAAAGTTACCTAGATTAAAACAAGTTCATCTTTCAATCCTTTAAAATAATGCATCTTGGCCTCCCTGGAAGGCATACCATACTTTTATTCTCTTCTGAAAGCAGAAAATGCAGCTTTAGTGGTGTTTTGGGTGGTTTTTTCCCCCAGGCTCCTGATGTTCTCATACCTGTACAGTTAACACAATCGGCTGCTTGATATTCACAAATTTATATAAAACAGAGTTGCCCTTTGCTTTCAGTAGTGGCACAAAACAGAGAGCCAGTCCTTTCAGAAGCCTGTGACATCTGTTGCAGGATTGGGTGGTTCCACTTCCAATTGCTGTCTGAAAACCAAAGCTCAGTTCAGAATGATGTCCCACAGCAAATCTGTGAATGGCTCCCACCCAGGTTTTATTTCCTTATTGCTCCCCCAGGTCTGTCTAGTGTTTGTAAGCTTTTCTGACATTAAGCAATCCAAGACCAAACAAAGATCAAAAGCATTCAAGGCCCACAACTGCAGAATCTACTATAAAACCACACACTAGATGAGCCCATCCTTAAAATAATGTATTAATTTTATCATGTAAACATTTTTATTTTTTTAACTTGGACTGTCACTAGCCTGTTCTGCCTTTTAGTGAAAAGTCAGATGAGCTAAGCCTTGTCTTAAGAGCACTTACAACTATGTAACAACCATGTGCTTGATAAGATTTGCTTTCCATGAGGTATATGGTCTAGAATTTTACTGTTCTTGAGAAAGTTATTTACAGGTTTTTTCCTACATCACTTCCTATCCAATACCTTCCTAATGCTCTAAGTAATGAAAAGAAACTATTTTCTCTAGTTGATGGAAATTTCCCCTCTCTTTAAAAAATATGCTAAAGGCACACTTCAAAGAGTTCTTTCCCAGTTTCTTAGTGTATCTGGCTAAATTAAATAGAAACTATTCTGACATCCCTCCAGATCATTTACTGAGGATAAACACTATGATGAAAAATTATAACATCTTAAAAATGTCATAGAATCATGGAATATCCTGATTTGGACGGGACTTACTAATTATCAGAGTCCAGCACCATCCCCAAGAGTCACACCATGTGCCTGAGAGCATTGTCCAAATGCTGTTTGAGCTTTGTCAGGCTGATGCTGTGACCATTGTCCTGGGGAGGCTGTTCCAGGGACCAATCACCCTCTGGGGGGAGGACCATTTCCTAATACCCAACCTCAAACTCCCCGTGACCCACTTTGAGGCCTTTCCCTCAAGTCCTGTTACTTGTCACCACAGAGCAGAGATCAGTGCCTGCCTCTCCATTTCTGCTCATGAGGAAGCTGTAAAACTCCTATGAAATTTCTCTCAGTCTAAGAACAAGCTGAACAAGGCAAGTGACCTCAGCCATGCCCCATATGGCTTCTCCTCTAGACCCCTCACCATCTTCATACCCCTCCTTTGGACACTCTAATAGCTTTATCTCTTTTTTATATTGTGGCACTCAAAACTGCCCCCAGCACTCAAGGTGAGGCTGCCCCAGTGCAGAGCAGAGTGGGACAATCTCCTCCCTTGCCCAGCTGGTGATGCTGTGCCTGATGTCCCCCAGGACATGGATGTCCCTCCTGGCTGCCAGGGCACTGCTGACTCATGTTCAACTGGTCATGGACCAGGAACTCCAGATCCCTTTACATGGTATTGCTTTCCAGAGTTTCATCTCCCAGTCTGTCCTTACATCCAGGGTTGCCACACATCTTTGTAATCTTTCACCTGGTTAACAGGTGACTTGCATATGAAACTTGCAAGAAATTAATTTAGAGAAGAAATCATAGAACAAATTTAATAGTTTCCTTTATAAAAACCATTATGCAATTGCTTTGTCAGGTCACTGATATCTTAGTCTTTTTTCTACTAGCATTTATTACTGTGTGAATCCAGCACTATGTGGTAACCTCCTCATTCTGACACACAGAAGGCTTCAAAAGCATGAAAATCCCTATTAAGCAATACAGAACTCACAGTGCATCAGCTCAGAGATGAGGAGCACATGGCCACCACAACAAGCTTGAAATAAACAAATAGAAAGATATTAAATGAATACTGAATGTAAAAGGATTACTTACATCAAGATAGCCAATGTGCTCATTACCCTTGCATCTCCCTCTGGCTCCTTATCCTAATGTTACCTTGTTTTTTAGAAACTGTACCACATATGGACAGGAAACTCAGAGCCAGACCTCTCCTGGGTCACATGGGCAAATCCTTTGTCTCAGCCACAGACATGACTTGATTGTTTTTGTAAATTCTTCCCTGGCCCCATTGTTCCCAAGTTGCTCTGAGGAGGAGTTGCTAAAAAATGCCTTCCCATTCTTTCAACGTCTTTTGACCTCCCAAAACTTACACTGGTTTTAATAGGTTTGTTCCCTGCTTCTTCCCTTTTTTGGCATCATCACAACAGCAGACCTTCTCCTGCTGCATTAAAATCATGATTAGTGAGAGTGGCTGATTTTGTTTCAAGTTGCATTTTAACTCCAAAATTTTTAGCCATTTTGCTGTAAGTAAGTCCTGTGAGATGGTGCAACAGAATAAGCTACTGCTTAGTGACAAGACAGTAAATAACTATTTGTTGAGTAGAAAATTGTTGCTCAAGTTTTTTTGTGCTGTGTCATCCCCTGATAACTCATCAGTTATTTCACTTATCTCCCCAATCCCAAGATTTTGCTCTGCTCTTGCTATTGAGACCTTGCCTGATGAGGCACTTCAGCTTCATACTGTATTTTATTCAGCTACAATTTACAGGATTTAAGATACTGAAATCTCCTTCCAATTGCTCTGGCTTAAGAGATGTATTAC
Organism: Eopsaltria australis; assembly: GCA_034509425.1. Lineage (NCBI taxonomy): Eukaryota > Metazoa > Chordata > Aves > Passeriformes > Petroicidae > Eopsaltria > Eopsaltria australis. The sequence goes on from JAVTVJ010000280.1 coordinate 2,334,548, forward strand.
TCATAATTCTTGAGAATGATAAACGAACAAAGCAGTCAGACCTTGAAATGAAAACTTATATAACTTAATCTTTTAGCTCCCTGCCTGTGCACATGACACAAAAGTCCCATAAACATGCAAGACATTATTTAGTTGAATGCTACTTGAGATTATATTTAGCATTTGATGCTTTATGACACTTAGGAAAGACTGACAACACTCCTGAAGTACAAAAGAAAAGCAGCCTCCTTTCTAAAGCAATACAGTATTTCAAGTCTTTGTGTTATGTTACTTCAGACACTCATTACTGGCATAATAGCCCAAGCATTAAGCTCTGAACCCAACTGTGCACACATTTTACTGTATCATTTACTTACTTAACTGCATGAATCGCAGACTTACTGCATGTGAGATTCTAAATCATTGTCCCAGCCTCAACATGCACTAAAAGTCAGAAAAAAGGAAAGCAAATGCTGAGATCTCTGGTGAAGAAGTGATATATGCTCAGCTAAAATCTCATAAGACTATCAACAAGGATGTCCTGTTAGATCATTTATGGTCTCCAGTAAAAGGGATGCTAATGGCTAATGTTACACAAAACTGGAGAGAGCTTTTATAGAAATCTTAAGATTGAAGCAAGCTGAGCTCAGTTTTCACTGAGGGCTTTTTACTGAGGGCCTTCTGCTATACCCAGCTGACTAACATGTTAAACCTGCCCAATATCAACTCACATCTTTTTAAAATTAAGTAAACAAGAAATATCTGTAGAAGGAAGTAACTGGAAAGGTGTTAAATTCTACCAAAAAATATGGAAAGCAATAAATGCAGTGAAACATCCTGGATTTAAGCATTCTCATGCATCTGCTTAATTAGCAACACTATGTTCTCAGTTAAAGCATATACTAACATGTCCAAAGATCTCTGCACCAGTTTCTACAGTTAAGATTATAGTATCCAAGAATCAACCTTTCAGGAAGGGCTTCCATTCCAATTAAGCTTAACAGATTTATTCTAGCAAGCCAGAACACAGACTGTCTTCTGTGTTTTTAAATGCTTCACATCGTGTTTTTAAATTTTTCTGTTCAGGCTAGTCTTTAAAGCTTCAAAAGCACGCAACTTATTTTTGTGGTTTGAAACCTCAGTTTCCATACAGCTAATCTGGTGTCTTTTTCTTAGCCAAACAAACAAGTTCCTGGAAAATTTGAGAATCCCTTATTTACAGTACAAACCGTGGTCATTTCCATATTCAGCTACATTTGCCTACATTATCTTAGAAATCCACCTGGATTGAAAGTACGCAACATGTTGAGTTTAAGAGGTTACTTGAAGATATTTAAATCCTCTGTGTCCTCTGGTCATTTGTAACAGAGGTGATGCTTTGTAAACTATAACAGAAGAGATTTTTCAAAGATAAACTGCAACTACTCTTTTCAACTGAAGGAAAATATTTCAAAGTTAGGCAACGAGTATACCAAACCTGCAATAATAGAAAGGGAATTATCCTCTAAGAGATTAAAGTATCAACATCTTCACAGTAGAAAAGTAAAAACAGTGCTGAATGTCATGTTTTAGTTGCCATGCATACAGTAGTCCCAAAGCAGTGAGTTAAGATGTGACTACAGCAGCTAATGTTGCTGTAAGTACAAGCAAGTACTTCCATTGTCTATTTCTTCTGCAGTATGCAGCAATGGGATAAAAGGGCTTTTTCTGAAACTGAGAATATTTATGGGACCAGGATATTGGAAAGCATTACATATTGTACAAACATTTCAAACTAGAAGTTATAAACGTAATTCAGATGAAAGCTTGGGGTAGTTTTGTCCTGTTGCTCACCAAAATGCCCATGCATTCTTTGTTACTTTTCCAGTGCATATACCAGTAATTTGGTCTATAGACTTGTGCTTGCTAAATCCAGCTGATTCACCAGTCCCTACAAATAGAGAATGGCTTGAATTTCCCAGAAAGGTAGACGTGGTCAGGAAGGAAGCTTGCTTTAAATCACATCTAGGACTCAGATGTAGTAATATAATATCAATTAAATCAAATACATATTTATACCAGATAGCATGAACAGCAGGTTTTTGACTTTATTTCTCACCTGCTCAGCAGAGATCAGGAGAAGAGCCATGTTTTGATGCATCATCACACCAAACATGAGAGCATTTGTGCAACCCCTTCAGCTAACAGTACCTTTCAGCAGCACTCAGAATAATCCCACAGAGCTCTGCTCCTAGTGTGAGCAGAGGAGGGATGGTCAGTGCCTGGAGAGAACTCACCTTGAATTCATGCTCAGATGAGGGTTGCACACCTCTGGTTCCTTCCCTCCCTCCTTCCCTCCATAATTAATAGCCAACACAACACAGGACATGCTGACAAATCCAGAAGTGTGAATCAGGAGTGGATCAGTAAATTCTAAGTGCCCTTGAAGGGATTTTGCATTCTACAAAAGCAGTTCCTGTTTGATGGAGAAAGTAGATAACAGGAAGGTATCTTAGGGTGTCAGGAGAAAAACCCTTGAATCACAGCTATCTCATTTATTATTTAAAAGGTTCTCATGTGGGTTACTGAGATTTTATATTTTCTGAGCAGGATCTCATATTCTCCCACTCAATGCCTATTATTTCAGAGTAAAAATAACATAACTACAGAAATGCTGAGCAGGCAGCATCTTCTCATTAACATGGACGTGTTCCAGGAAGCCAAAAAAGTGACAGATTTTAAAATTAAGTGCTGTTGGTCAGACTTTGTCCTCAGGAAAGACAAGTCTTAATCAAAATAAATACTAATGAATAACATTATTAGTACTTCAGGGTTTAAGTGGTCTATTTCAAGACTAGTCATCAGAGTATCAACATGTTTCATTCTCAATTTTAGTGTTGCTTTCATTCATTTCTTTCTGTTGCATTTTGTGGGGGTTTTACAAGAACAAAGAAATTTAAAAATCCTCTCAGAAAATGAGAACTCCATGGGCTTATCCCCATTATGCAGAAATCCTTAAACTTGGATTACCAATACCTGCCAGACTTCCAGAAAGGAAAACATGTCCTCATGTTATGTGATATAAGCTGTAATGAAATTGTTTAATTTTTTGGGGAGTAAGTTTTTGTCAATAATTAAAAAAAAAAAAAAAAGTTGAAGCACATTATATCCCTAGATACAAAATACCAAGTTCCAAAGAAGCAGAACTGCATTTAAATGCTGCTTTTAACCAGCCTGGTGTAGGCATACTTCCAGTCGAAGCAGGGGGGAACTGCAAAACCACTAGATTATATTAGGTGAAAGTTAACCATTTTTAAAATAAATTTGTGTAGTATTAATAATATTTTATTATTAAAACAGTAAATGTATTAAAATGTATTTGTGACAAGTTAATAAAATTCACTCCCTCACTGGTGAGCAACTAGGAAACCTCCACAGGGTCGTATGACAAAGCAGTCTTAAATCACACCAGGATGAAACCACACCTTCTGTCAGAATCAGGCTTTTAAAAAATTGCTTGGGCTCTCAAAGTTGATTTGAATATCATTTAGAGCAGCACATTTGTTCTTACAAATTCGCTTATATAGAAATAATCAATCTCCACGTGTCGTTTCATATTAGGGCTCTCTGATGGAGAAGGAAGTTCAGTTTATGCGAGTATTTTGACCTACTTTGTACTAATAAAGTTTAAGGGTTTCCAAGTATCTAGTTTACACTCCTCATCATTTACTTGAGTTTTAGTTGAATTGTATTATATGTTATTTCAATATACACTATTAGTGCTATAGAGAGAAGCATTCAAAGCAGACATTGTACATATCTTCTGATAGAAGTATATACTCCAGGTAGCTGTCACCTTTTGGGCCTGTCTGTTAAACTAATAGCCTGTACAGACCCAAAAAACCCCAGAAATTATATTGAGGAAGTCCAGAAGAAGATAAAATAATTTAAAAAAAACAGAAAGAAAGAAAAAAAAAAAAAAAAGAAAAAAAAAGAAAAAAAAAAAAAAAGTGCTTTATCTTATCTATTCTCTTGCAAGGGAAAATAAAAAAAGACACAGGACAAATTGCACCTGCAAGTTTTAACCTGCTGTTAAATCTAGTTTCAAGCTGGCCACTAACAATTTAGTACTTATTAAAAATGTCTTTAGAGGCCAAAATTTAGGTGAAGCTACTAAAGAGTGGGAAGCACAATAAAGAATATCTCTGCTTTGACTCACTGGTCTCTACAGGAAATATTTCATAATTCCTTCAGCCATCAATGATACTGGGTTTACTTGATGCCAACATAACAGCTAGGCCACTACCTAAAAAGAAATCACCTTTGTCACCATGGAAAGTTATTAGACATAAATCTGGAAATATAGTAATTTTCTTAACTTCATTAGCTTATTGGTTCCTAATACAACTCAAAGCACTGAACCGAGAAGTGAATGTACAAAGAGATCAATTAACAGGTTCATGCTGATCTCCACAATCATTTTGCAAATAAAGCCTAATCATCAGGACCATAAATATAGCAAATTTGTTATTCTAGGGGACAGGTAACTTTAAACATGTTTGGAACAATTAACAGAATATCATTTTTCAATAATCATACCTGAGGAACAATCCAATAACATGTGTAAAGAGATTCTGATAATAAGCATGATTTTTCTAGTGTACACAGAAGCTATATATTCATCCAATTTTTATTTTCCATTATCAAAATTTCTAATTCTGTCAATAATTGAGTTAAGAATTTCATTCAAACAGTTTACATTGCAACAGTCCAGCTACAGGAGAGCTGATTTTCTCTTTACTTTTCACATTCAATTTCCATTGCACAGAATAAATATAGAAAGCATAGATTTTCTTAGTAGTCACTTAGATTACACCTAGCTATCCATAAATATGCTTTTCTACTTAATCATCAGCAGCCTCAACAGCCTATTGCATTAAATCATGATAAAATTCTGCAGAACAGGATATAAAGTGTGTTTCTGTAAATGACAGGAAAGCAATGAATAATTTTTCCTCCCCATAAATAAAGGTGTTTGATTTTTTTTTTCTGGATTCTTCCCCTTCTGTGACCAGAACAATTCTCTCTGCATTCTTTTAAATATATTTATCCTTATGCTACCTGGTGGAAAACCTTCTGTAAAGAAACAGTCTGTCTATATGATACAGCTCAAACTGTGATACAGAACTTGAAGAGTTTGATTACTGAACCGGTCTTAAAGTGGTTTCATAGAAAGATGCAACAGATAAAGCCCAGACTTTCTGGCTGCTGGCAATGTAGCAGAGGATCAAAGTACTCCGTGTACTCGTTCAAGGTAAGTACAATGCAGTCTGCCTTATGGGCACTAAAAGTTATGTAGCTACTCCAAGAAACTTGTTATGCTGGGCTTTAGTATCAGCATAATTCATACACACATTTTGTTTGTGACTCCCGTACAGCCTCAGAAGCTTTATTTGTATACAGTGTTCTCACTTGCCTCAGGCAAGCACAGTCAGAAGCCTGTGTTTCCATATTATTCCCCTGGACTTGCTGACAATGATACTCTTGTCTGTACTACTTTTAAAAGTAACACTGCTGTGTTACTAAAATTTGCCTGATGCACGTTGTCAAACCAATACATGAAATTTGCACCTTACAACTAGCATCTGAAGAAATAAATACAACATAAAAAAGCCACCTGCAGCAAACTGATTCAAGGCAGATAAAGCCCAATCATTTTTCTTAAGTAGCTTAAACAGAGCATGGGGACTATTCTCTTGCTGAAAAAATGCAGAAACTTAAGTTAGAAACACACGACAAGCACGTCACAGCCGAAGGATCTGACTTTTGACCTTAAATCCAGCCTCTGTGCCTCTTCCTTGTGGAAGATTAACATCAGAAAATAAGTTATTCACTATGTCAATCAACTATTAAGGATAATTTGTTTCATAGAAATATTGTCACTACCAATGCATATTTCAGATTTGTTCTAAAGCCAAGAATATTTAGGAGTTGCAAATTTCTCAGAAAATGATACAAAAACAGTCAAGCAGTGAAGTTTTTAGGGTTTATTCTAATGGATTCAGCACAATTCATATATCTCTGAGCAACTTATATTAAAATCTGGAGCAAAGTTGCATCAATATTCATTCTGAAATATTAAACAATAATATTACATAAAACAAAACCCTTTCCTTTTTATTTCAGGGCTACAAAAGAGCTTTTCTTTGTTTGACCTGGAGCCACCAGGTATATTTCATGCAGGATCAAAGCTGATGCAGGAAAATAAGTCACTAAGACAGAGAGGAAAAATCCACAGCTTCTACCTCAATAGTTTCTCAATTGCCATTTTTTATCAAATGTTAGAGTTTTTAACTTGTACACTTAATATTTGGTTGAAGTTTTATACTTCAACTACATAACAAGAAAGGTTATGGGAGTTTGTACTAAAGTATTAACAGCTAAGGGAGGGGTGTTATGGTCCTGGCTAATCTTGCTTTTGAGGACCTCATTGTATTGGTTAAGCTGGGAGCACTGCAACACCAGAAAATCAGAAATTCTGCACATGGCAAGGACTGTGGTCAAACCCTGGCACAGGCAGCTAATTCTGCTCATCCATCTGCCTCCAAACAAAGCATGGTCAATCCTTCCTTGCCTAGACCCAAGTGGGACTCAATTTTCCAGTTTAAATACACTGAGTGCAGAGCAACTACTGAGCTCTCAAATAGACCATGATGCAGGCTTGATTAGTCTTACTCTGGGCCATTTAAGTTTCAAGCACTGGTTCATTTACTTGATATTGAGGTTCTGAAGTGCCTTGTCACAATAAGAAATTTAGTTAGCTGTTGAACTTGAAGTTTTTCCCAAATTCACATAGCCCAAACAGGATGGAAAATGCAACTCAGCAGTAAAATTTACTAATCGTAACTGAAAAAAAATTGTTCTGTCACAAGAAGCGCAAAACTAAAGCTTCAATTAGACTTTAAAATATTTTTCTAGATTACAAACCTATTTGAATTTCATGGAAACAAGCAAACAGATCCACCCAATGTTTTAAATCATCACAATATAGCAATTTAACTCTTTCAGCTCCACTTATCTTTCTGATATACATAGTGTCAATTACTGATCTTGTCAAGTTATTTCAATCAATTATTCACAGACACCTGCCAGAGATTTTGCTTAACTTGGTATGTTACTTAGGTCAACAGGAAAAAAAGGTTTGAACAAGGGAACACCTTAGGGGAAAAAAATTACTAAGTATCTCATACATAGGGATATATTGTTCAACATAAAAAGAAAGGCAATGTATGTGGATGTTACAGTTATGATGAGCAGCCCTTCAGCTTGGCCTAAGACAGATACCATGATCGTGCTGAGGATACTCCAAACTGCAGAAGAAATGTCACACAGCCTTGGAAGTTGTCCCAGGAGAGTTCTCACCTTGGAGTGTGCCAAAAGGATCCAAATCATTCACACTGATGGAAGTGTAAATTCATCTCCCACCACTTTTACTGGAAATTGTACCAGCTCCATAGAAAACCTAATTCCATGTGTAATTAGTTTAATCCTTAAAAGTTTAACTCAGCCCTACCCTAGACATATTTTGCTGCAGTTCTAGTTTATGACTGCTTTACCCCATGGGTGTAGGGCAAGAGTAGGTCATTGCTTTCATCTTCCCAACAATATTTTACACTCATTTGAAGGCTTAAAGTCCCTCAGTCTTTTCATTAGTCAAAAATCCTGTTTTTCAGTGTGTCCTTATAACCACCTCCTCTTTCTTGACTTCTAATCAGTCTTTTTGCTGTTATCTGGGCAGTAACTGGTCCACTTGACTCGAAGTGTGGGACTTGGGACTGGTGGTGAAACTGGACTCTTACAAGGGTGTGGCAAAATGCATACCAGTGGGTGGTGGGTTTTTTCTGTGCAAGATAGTGTATTTTTCTTTAGCACAGCCCAGTATAAAGTTGTCTTCTGTTGAAATGGCAAGTTATTGTGTACTTGTGTTGTATGTGATTTCTGCCTGTGTACAACCCATGGACAAAATTGCAGCTAAGCAGAACAAACACAATAGGGGAAGTTGAGTGGCTGGTTAACACTTCAAATTGAAAACTTGCTAATAAACCAAATAATTCTGCACTGAGTCTGTTATCACGTATAGCCTCCCTCTGGTTTCACTTGGAGTCTGTGTGCATCTTTTCACTGCATACTGTTTTCCTGCTCAGACAGGCCTTCCACTGGCTTATTGGCAAGCTCATTTTCTGAGGAACATTTTAGACCTTGTGTGATCTTAATTTATACTAGTAAGCATCTGTGACATGCTCATCAGCATTCACCCTCTAAAAAAACAACATTAAAATAAATTCGTGAAGGAGTTGGTAATAGATGAGGTTTTCTTACTTGGCTTGTTCTGCTCTTCAGTGCAACATGCAGAGGATGGCTGCACAATGCAAAGCCTTTGTAGGAGGACCTCATTTCCAGGTTAAATTATTCCTAACTCAGAGAAGGGCTGTTCCAATAAGGGATGTCACTGAAGCTGTTGTGAAAAGCTTCAGAGTGACATCTTTGTAGGGGACAGGGACAGTGGGGTCGAATGTACTCTCAGCAAGTTCACTGATGACACTGAGCTGTGAGGTGAAGTCACCTGCTGGGGGGATGGGATGGCATCCAGAGGGTCCTGGACAGGCTGGAGAGGTGGGCCCATGCAAACATCAGAAGTTCAACAAAACAAGTGCAAGGTCCCACATCTGGGTCAGGGCAATCCCAGCACACCCACATGCTGGGCAGAGAAGTGATTGAGAGCAGCCATGCAGAGCAAGGCTTGGGGGTGACAGCTGGGGAACAGCTCACCATGAGCTGGCAGTGAATGCTCCCAGCCCAGAAAGCCAACAAAATCCTGGGATGCATCCAAAGGAGCACAACCAGCAGGTCAAAGGAGGTGATTCTCCCCCTCTACGTTGCTCTTGTGAGAAACCACCTGCAATACTGAGTCCAGTTCTGGTGTCTCCAACATAAGAAGGACATGGAACTGTTGAAGCAAATCCATGGGAGACCAGGAAGTTGATAAGAGGGCTGGAGCAACTCCCCTACACCAGAACTGGCTCAGTATTCCAGGCTGAGAAAGTCAGAGCTGTTCAACCTGGAGAAGAGAAGGTTGCTGGAGACCTCTTAGCACTTTCCAGTATCTGAAGGAGGCTCCAGGGAAGCCAGAGAGGAACTCTGCATCAGGAGCTGCAGAGATAAGGGGAGGGGTAATGGGTATAAATGGAAAGAGGGGAAATTGGGGTGAGATATTAGGAAGAAATTCTTTACTGTGAGGGTGATGAGACACTGTGTTCAAGGCCTGGTTAGATAAGGCCTTGAGCAGCCCGGCCCAGTGCGGGGTTTGGACTGGATGATCCTTAAGTTCCCTTTCAATCTCTTAATATTCTATAATCCTATGACTTAAGTAGAAAAAACACCCTGCAGCACTGACCATCTTGATCTCTTTCTTTCCCTATACCCCGTGCTCACCTTGCCTTGCAAAATCAAGGATCTCCTCCCCCTTCATCCATCCTGAAGTGGCCATCCTAAAGTGCCACCCCAAAAAACACAGTACACTCAGCAGGTTTCTGAACATGTTGCCCAGATCTGTCCTGCCACATCAATACATGTTTTAGGAGATGGCATTCATCTTCTCTACCGAGAATGTTTTTATTAAACAACCACCATGGAATTTTCAACTAGATATGTCTTTCTAATCAATTGAGATACCGGCTATTTTGGAAAAGAAGCTTGAAAATCTTATTGTGAACACCACAGCCTATATATTCTCTAAATAGCTACTTCAGAACCAGAAAGCTCTGTCAGACACAGGAATACCTTGCCAAGACCACTGTGAGACAGGCCAGCTCCATCAGCCCACTCCATTTAATGAGTGAAGCAGAGCCTGGTGGCAGGACCACCTGTCCTGCACTGCTGGTTCTGGAGTCAGGGCGGGGGGCTGAACACACACAATTCTTTCCTTCATCTTTAGAAAAGCCCTCATTTCAGGCTGCTCAGTGAAAATCTTAGCAACTATTTATTTCACTTAACAAAACTACATGGCTGGTCCCTTCTGTTCATGTTTTCTACTGCATACTGAATTTGCCCATTTTTTAAATTAAGCAACTGTACACCAAAGGGAAAACAGTCATCAACTCAATAAAAACCATGAGCTCTAGCCTTTTGTGAGGCCCTTGTTTGATTGTGTTTTGCTGTTATTAGTCTGGGAATTAATACTGTCACTTCCTTAAGTTATACAAGCATTATGAACATGAATAAAATTTAGGAACTAGTCCCTTGGTATTTTTGAGCAGTAGGTGAACTCCTTCAAGTAACTGTTCCACAAAGCTCATGCTTTTGTTTGCTGGTCAGTTTACCTTGTGTAAGAATCACTTACTCCTTTATAGCTTACATTAATTCACAGCAGTCAGAAAAATTATTTCCCTTTTATTTTTTATTAATTTCTGTTTTTTCCTCTAATCATATATTTGCCTGAAGGGATTAAAAACAAATTTTACTTTTCAGAAAATAAAGCTTCAAGTCAAGCTGAACGATAACTCATACCTTGCTCAAATCATACAGCCTAAGGCTGGGAGTGTAAGGAATTTCTCCTTCAGCAATTAGTTGGCTGATTAGATTGAGATTTTAAGGAACTAGCTCTTCATATGTTCCACAGTGATGACTGCACAAACGATGCAGAAGTTATGAAGATTTTGAAAAAAATGAAGTACAAAAGTGTTCAGACTAAAAAGCCTAATTTACTTCACTAAGCATTCTCACAGGAGTTGTTTAGGGAAAGAGAACAAATTTGAATAACTGTTCTCTAAGGTTTCCATCTGAGTTTGTCTCTAATCACCCTAAGTTGTTACTGATGGATTTTAGCAGTATAATTCAAACCTTTGACAGGAACTTCTCTGACACTATTTGTCTTTTAGAGCAGAGCTGACACCAATAACAAAACTGAGATTATGTGCTTTCTTGCTTTTAATCAGATTCTGCTTCCTTTATAGCCTAAACTCCAGGATGGTTTCAAGAGGTGGCAAGTGGCATCAGACCTATTTTGCATCAGTGTTAATGTGTACTGTGCTCCTCACCTCAAGCCAATGTGACCTCAGAAGTGTAGCTCACTGCACCACCAACTTGCCCTGACTTTCAAACAGCAAGCCCAGCAGTCATGTGGTTCAGGCTGAATATGACTTGAGGTCTTGAGTTTCAATTTCTGTTTTTAGAAAATACTTTAGAAGTACTTGAAAGGAATGGTTTCTGTGTTAAGATCAGAGAAACAATAAAGAGGTAGAAAACAGCTAAACTAAAATATTGTCATTTTTCTGTGAGACCGGTTTTGTCTCTTTGAGGTTTGCTTTACAGTTACAATTATCTTCCAAACATCCTTCATCTTTTAAAAAAATGTCTTACTTTGATAAGCTCAACGATTTTTACCTTTAGGTTATCAATAACAATTCACACTATATTTGAAGAACTATTTATACTTGACAGCCAGGAGACAGTACCACAGAAGACCCAGAAGCCTTTGTAGTGCTCTTTTCCAAGTGGTCTCTCTTATGTCAGGTAAACCACTGGATTTTTTTCCCCTCTTCTTGCTTTTCAAGCACGTAAAATTTGTCCTTATAATGTGAGGACACACTTGTTCAAGAAAAAGTGGCTAAAGAGAGAAACACCAACTGGAGAACACCATGAATTCTTCCGTGGTGAGTATAAATTGTTCTTCCTAATTTGCTTCCCATCTTCTAAACGTTTAGTTACTATAAGCTGCTCTATTGCTACAAGTTTGGAGGAAATGTATATTTTCTTACACACATCTTCATGCTGCAGAGGCACTATTACCATTTGGGTAAGATGGCACATTAGCTGTACCCCAGTGAGCTAATTTTGCTACGTTGGGGTGACTTTTTTTAATCTTGCACTAATTCTAGCACTTACCAGTTGAGACCATCTTGCAATCCAAAGTCCAGTGTAACTCTTTTATCAGCTTTATAAGTATATCAGCTGCTTACCAACTTCTTGCTTTTTCTCCAGCTGCCACAGCAACAAGTGTCTATCACTTAGTTTGAGACAAAAAAAGCCAAAAGAAATCATATTTTCTTGGTAGCATCCTTTAAAAAATTGATTTTTTTTTTAGCGTTAAACACCAGCATATAAACAGGACCACAAAATCTGCTCACTAATTTAACACCCCTTCCATAACATTAGCAGCTTGAGTTTGAATCTTATCTTCAGTTAGCAGGCTTGAAAAGTGACCCAACTTAAATGTATTTCCCTACATTAACAAAAAATAAAGCCAACGCTACAAATGAAACAAAACAGTCACTATTCCTTCTACTCTAAAGGCAGTGTCAAGAGACACCATAAGTTGCAGCCCTTCCTTGAATCTCTTTGGTATATTCAGATGTCTAAAATAAGGAGGGAACCCCACGTGGGGTAAAGCTTTTCGGTGTGATTGCTGCCATATGCTCCTCAGAATTAAGCTGCAGGCAAGAGAAGACAACTCTGCAGCTAGCAGGTCTTCCTTCCCATTACTCAAAGACACAATGTTGATATAGTCAAATATTTTCTAATTAAGATGAAGAAAACATAAAAAGCCAATACATCAAACAAGTTAATGAAGTCAACTACAACAATTACCTTAATCAAGTCTTGAAATGTTGCATCTGAGATGAACTCTTTTCAAACAATGAAGCTTTGGCTGTGTTAGAAGCGCCTATTCATCATTTAATGAACACTCAGACTACAACCATTAAATTGTGTGTTTTGCATTACCCTCACTGTAATTTACAGGTCAGGTCAACGAGCAATAATGTTGTTACTGCAACAAAAAAAACCCTGCAACTTTAGGCTTTATGTTTAATTGTAAGTCTTCAGTTCCATGTTAACACAAGAGTCAATGTGATTTCATAACACAAATTCATCTGTTCTCTGAAGATACTAGATTGTGCTTTTCTTTTTCCATAAATCATATCAAGGAGCAGGTTTTTTCCTGAAAATACAGGCAGCAAGATAGCAAGTTCAGCCTAACCATATTTTATTCATTCTACCAAAACCCCCCACAGCATAAAATTAAGAAATAACAGCTCCTGCACACTATTCTGAAACCCATTCTTAGAGAAAAGACACCAGTAATATGAGCATTGCACAGGCTTATTCTTCACAGCTGCACTCCTATGAGGGAAGCAAGAACAAAGTGAGCCAAAGAAAATACAACATGCTTTCAGAGACATATTCAATATTGCTGAACTATTACAAGATCTGAACACTGGATTTAGAAAAAACAACCAAACAAGTAGATGCTTTAATTGTAAATTTTATGCAGAAACTGGTAATAATATCGAACTATTTCTTGACTCTTGCTTCAAAACTATGTCAACAATATCATCAAAAGGAACCACAGAGATTATTATAAATCCTTTGAAAGAGTTGTCATTATAGAATTGTAAGTGCATATGATAAACTAGATCAGCATGGGAAATTCAGAGGAACAGAAAAGGCAAAAATACAGCTTTTTTTTAGATGCTAGTGCTTAAGCCTTAAAGCATGCTGGTAGGTAGCAATTACTAGCAGCACACTAATGGCTTTGTATATAGAAATAATTTACTAGGACTATTAACATGGTACCAAAGAGGTCAGACTAATCATGCAAGATATATCTATGCATATTTTAATAACTAACAATTTCCCTAATGAATTTTAATTAGACAGGCTTTCCAGGTAAGCACTTTCTACAATTGTCTCAAACATTTTTACACCTGCAATGTAGATGTAACAGGTAGAAATTTTGGATAGTCACTTAAATTTCTTTAACAGCCAAAGAAAAAATATTTCTATGGAATTGATTATTTCACCCTAAGGTAAGTGTGCCTGTAAGGATCAGACAAATCTTATTTTTCAACTGTTTTTTTTTCTACTAGTGACTATAAAGGGATTATAGCCAGCTGCCTCAGTGACATGCTGCCCATTGTTGGGGACTAACTTCATCTCAGAAGCAACTCTTCCATAATCACACAGGCTGTTGAAGTGGCAAGCCATATCAGAAAAGCAACTAATTACACTTAGAGCTACTTGGTCTTAATAGTATGGTCATGTACTTTGAATCACAGAATCATTTAGGCTAGAAAAAAAACCCTTAGGTCCAACTTTAAACCTAATGCTGTCAATTCCACCACCAAATCACATGCCTAAATGCCACATTTACACATCTTTTAAATACTTCCAGGGCTAATGACTCAGCTACAGCAGCCTGTTCCAAGGCTTGACAACCATTTCTGTGAATAAATTTCTCCTGTTATCCAATCTAAACCTCCCCTGGTTCTACTTGAAAAATAATTCTGAAAATAATCATTCAAGTCCCATGCACTGAAAGCAAGCACTCTCAGTTTAAGAAGAAACACAAAAGACTCATAATTTGGAATATCAAATATTGAGGGAAGACCTTAATGTTACTCTCAAGAAGCGCTGTAGCCTGCTTTAGCTCAAGCAGCCCATGTTTTATTGGAACAGTGAAAACTCCCATAGTCTTTAGGGAAACGGAGACTGGTTTAGAGATTTAGAGAAATACACCCCAAACAAAGACATCCACATCTCTTTCCTTCCAGCCAAAACTTCCATATGCTCTTCACTTAGTGTAGTCCTCAACTGAAGCAAGGCCTCAGTCTTGTTCAGGGTCTTCTTTTGATGGAGATTTCACCGAGATACCAGATCCAGACAAAAAAGTTGTTTTAGAACACAGCTTGAAGGTCCTTACCTGGAGCCCCAGGCTCCCTGCAAATACAGAAAGGTGGTGCTGAAGACAATAAACACTCCACCATGAAAGAAACAGAATATAGCTCAGTAAACCTTTCCCTCTTCCAAGACTCCTCTAATCCCATTAAATTATATGAAGACATCTCACCTGGTGTTCCACTACTAATTTAGTGCCATTTAGTGACTGAAATCTAATGCCAAAAGTCCTACAAGAAAGCTGACAAACAGCAGAAAGTTCTGGTTCAAGTGCCCATGTTGCAGATGGCAACAGCAACTCCACTTCTAGCTGCTGCTTTTACTGCACAGTGACACAGGGCAGCTGCTCTGCTCAGCCACTGACAGCACAACTGTTCAAAGGTGGTTCATTTTGTCTTAATCATTTAATTAGGATAGTTCTATTGTGTCAGTAAATAGTTAAAGGAAACATTTTACAGTCATCTTTACATTCCTACAGTTAAAGCTGTTTTGGCATTTTAACTGTAGCCATAAGTCTTCAAATGCACAAAATGGTAGAAATTTACCTTTAGTGCACAATAATTTGGCCAAAAAGCAGCACTTTGGTTTTTGTCTTTCAATCCAGTTATTTAATATCCAGTTATTTTATATCTGCACCTATCTGACTTTTCAAAAGCAATTGAAAGGTGACTGAAAAGAAAAAAGCACTTTGTTTTTCCATTTTAGAACTGTTACACCTTTTTCTTCCATAGGCATATAGGAAGGTCAGAGAGCTCAGGAAATCTCAAAAACCTTTTCAACTATCAGAGAGGAAAATTTCCACCAGCTTCTACTTTCAAAAGCTCATGAGGTAAAATAGAACTGACAAGATTAATATAAGCAAAAAGCCTGTTGAGAACAGCAACTGATAGTATCAATGTTTAATTCTATGTATAGATGCAGTTCCATGGTTCCAGTAGACTGTAATTTTTTTTGCATTTGTCACAGAAAAAGTGAGCATCTGCAGTTGCTAAATGATAGAGAAAAAACCCTACTCTTTGTTACCTTTACATAAAGATTGAATACATAAAGATTGTATACAGTATACCAAAAGATATGGGTGCAACACCAAACTGTCTTTATTTCTCATCCATCATAGATGAGTACAAGGACAACATTCAGGATGATTTGAAAAGCCCCATGTAAATCATGTTTAACTTTTGATGAACTATGGAGGAGGTCAGACATCTGCATGTAAATACAGTCATACCAACACACATTTTCAAATGGCATACTTTTTTTCCATTCTTATGAAAACTGAACCACAGCAGTATTGTATCAGTGTATCTTTTTAAGCACATATTGCACATGAAGTTTTACATATAACAAACTATTTATGTTGTCCATCAGAAGGCACACTTCTGTTTCTGGCAGAGAGAGGATACTTCCTCTCCTGCCCTCCCTTCTTCCCTCCTCTTATTAAGGTATAAGGAGTTTTACTATGGCTGCTTATGCCAGAAAGCTTTTGGGAGAAAGAAGTCTTACTTGTGGTCAAAGCTGTAAGATTTTTCCTCAATACAAAAATCCTAATCAGTACAAACACCTTAAGAATACATTTTAGTACTAAGTGAAACAGGAAACTATCTAAGACACCATTCGAGGATTGGAGGAATTCTAGACAGGAAAAAAAAAGAAGTTATTCATCTACCAAATTTCATGAAGAGGTCAGACTGACAGAATAAATTGTAATTTGAGCAACTTGTTTCTTGCCTTTCCATTGGCTCTGTGTAAGTTAACAATGTACTTGCAGTGCAAGGGTACAGGGAGAGTGCAAGGGTTAGGGGCATAATGGCCCTAAAGAGCAAAGAGAAGAACAATTTGAACTTTGGCTTTCCATGGGTTCTATCATCACCTTCACTTTTCACTGGATTTTCTTCAAAATTTTCCATCCTGCTCCCAGATACATGGTGTAATTTTTGGGGCTTCCCTTTGGGGTTGTCCTGTGCAGGACCAGGAGTTGGACTTCAATGATCTTTGTGGGTCCTTTCCAACTCTGAATCACAGAACACGCTGAGTTGGAAGGGACCCACAAGGATCCTCACAGTCCAACTCCTGGCCTGCACAGGACACCTTAAGACTCAGGCACCCTGTGCCTGAGAGCACTGTCCAAACACTTGTTGAACTCTGGCCGCCTTGGTGCTGTGATCACTGCCCTGGCGAGCCTGTTCCAGTGCCCAGGAACAGGTTCTGGGGCAGGAACCTCTTTTTAATACCCAGCCTAAACCTCTCCTGAGGATATTCCATCATTCTCTTCCATCACAAAACAACTGAATAAACAGTGGTGCATTACTTTTAATACTAAACGTTAGAAATAGTTTTTATTTCCAAGTTTTAAATTTTTTCAAGCTGTGCAAGAATAATGCAAAATACTAGCAAATTTTTCACCTAAGAGATACCACAAGTTTAAGACAGAAAACAAAGTATCTTCAAATATTTTTCAGTAGTCTCAAGAGATTCAGCAAGTCTGTCTGTTTCATCATAACTTTAATTATAGGGATATGGGAACAGAAAGAAGTCAGTCCTTTGAAACAGTAGACAAACTGCTGCAAAATGGCATTAGTCATTTCTTGATTGACCAATCTGTTTTCATTTAGGTGTCTAATAAATAAGCTTAAGAAAAATCTTGCTACTCCCTTGAGGCCTCTAGTTGTTCCTTCCTCACTCATTAGTTCTATTGAGCGCAAGGAATTAAATCCATACTGCAACATTCACATACTACTGGTATTTTACTCAGCAGGTCTCTCTCTGCTGAGCTGCTGTACTGCTGATTATCTGTTAACTGATCCTAGCACTGTACAAAGGCATCTCCAAATCCTACCACCTACAGTACTTTCCAGGAATAAGGACAACTAATACTGAATTGTTTATATCCCAATCTGTAGGTGTTCTTCTGCATGTCATAGCTTTTGCCTCAAAGAGGTGCCAAAAACTCCAGCTTGTCATTATGCCTTCTGGGAAACCACATCAGTAGCTCTACACTGAGCTGCATCACTCAGTACCTTGTAAAACCTACAGCATGCACAGAGCAGGAGTTTTGGATCATTTCTTCTTGAAGTGCTCCCCACAAACATGTTTTAATGACCAGCAGAACTTGGTTTGGTTTTCATGAAGCATCAGCAACCTAAAAGGACATGGATTAAGTGACAAGCAGCTGTGTTTCTAAATACTAACCACTGTCAGCCAAAGCAGTGGGACACTGACACAACATTCAGGTATTTCCTCTTCTCCTTATTTTTAGTAAATGGCACTTGCCTTCCATGGAGCCACTCACCATCCTCCTACTGCATCACACACAGAGCACCCCAGGCAGTCAGTGAGCTTGTGCCAGCTGCAGAACACACAGCATGACCTCCATGGGGCCTGGTAGGCAACATTCCAATTTCCCTGTCATGGTAATGAGAATCTTTTCCTATAATCTGGTATTTTTGTCATGTTATCTTCCCCCTATTCTTCATATCCAAGCTGCCAAGCAACAATGGGATACAAGATTGTTTGTGAATGTTTCCATAACAGGTCAGGTGGCGTGTTTTATATATGGTGAAGAGCCATTGCTTTGAAGGGTCAAAAGGATTGTGATGCTACAGAACAACTTAGTTCATGTTTGTGAAATAACTACAGATCTCTCCTGTCTCAGAGCCTTGGTAATTTATTTGGTAACTTCAATGACATTACAAAAAGCAATGAAACCTTTTGGTTAGAAATCTTCAAGATTTCAAGAGGACAAATATATACTTAAACATTTAATTCCTTAAGTAATTCCCCTTGTCTTCAGCTCTTGTGTGTCTTTGAGTGGTGTATTTAAAAAAGACTTTTCATCAGTACTCGTGTTTTCTACAGTATACTTCTTTTTAAAAAACTTAGTTTGTCTCATGTAAGTCCACCCATTATGCTTACAAAGATTTCTGCATAGTGTTATTGCTAGCTCAGTATTTGAACCAACATCATTGCTAGTTAAAAGGCTAGAGGAAAACTGAACAATGTGTTGCCTTAATTACAAAATATGGTTTGGTAGGAACAAGACAGGTCAGCTCAGTTAGATTAAGAATTTGGCACACTCACCTCAGTCCTTTCCTTAATCCTGTTCCTGCAGGGTACACACATGTGGAGTTGTAGTGACAATTCTGTCATTGTTCTGTTTGACAAATGTCTTAGACTACATCAGACTTCAGGGGTCCAAAATGCTCTTCTTTTACACACACCTTATTATCTAAGAAAGTACATTTTTGTTACCAATATCCCATCATTCTAAGGCTTCATTAGAAGGTTTGACCTTTTCCCACTCATCTCCTTATTAAAGCTGTAACAAGTAGCTTTAAAAATTGGCAATAATATTGATTTCTTAATGTGACAATTGAAGTACTAATCTGCATATTCCTCTCCCCAAAACTGAGTACAAGCTCAATCCCACTCAAAATATCGAATCCTGCAATCCCTGTCCTTTATATTCTGTACTTAAATGATTTTACAACTGTTGTTTCTTAGTTTTGCTCATTTCTATTTGTCTCCTCTCTCACATTTTAAAGTTTGTTTATATTTTGCTATCCCCTTCCCAAATATCTCATGTGTGTTGAGTTGTCTGCTTTCCAGGTTCTAACAGGAACCTAACTAAGGTATATCTTCCAGATGCTTGCTACCTCACCAGAAAATAATCTCACTATCTCAGAGGGGAGGCAAATTTATGGACAAAGTAGTACAGCTCATGAAAATACACATGGCAAAAGATACCTCAGCAGGAACTATCAAGAGAGGTATTTTTGGACTAGGTCGTTAAACATCAGAAATATCCTGATTAAAGGGTTCTGATATTCAGGGAGTTTAGGAACGAAGCCACCAAAAAGTACCATTGAGGACTCTTACTTGTACTCAAGAGCCATAAAGCTGTGAAGGACTCAACAGCAGATGCTGAGAAAGGACTTCCTTCTCTACACACAGATCATCTAAAATCAGGCTCTGTAAAGGCACATCAGTTCTGTAGCTGGCCCACAAGGATATTCTTCACCCAAATATAGGAGCCTAGCTTTACATGCTTGATCAGCTCAATGCTTTGCTTTCATTTTTCTGTAGTTTTATTGACTGTTAAATGCCACAATGTCACATTGCAAGGGCAATTCCCTGCTGAGTTCCTACTGAGGCAGAAGAGCTTTTGGTTTGCTCACATGAAGCTCTGCTGAGTCAACCATTTCTAGAAATCTGTTTCCCACTACTCTTCTCACACAGCCATCAGGTAAACACAAAATGAGGTACAACAACACCAAGGAAGTGTTTAAAACATTAAAATAAGGTCTGTGTTTTGGGTTCAACTCATCTGCTGCAAACTTGACCTTGGCAGAGAACATTGCACAGTCTCAGATCACCAAGCAAGATGAAATCCTTTTTCCTATGTGGTCATTCAGATTCATATTTCGATTTAGATACTGCCTACACAACTGAGAGAACACATTGACTCAAGAGTGCAAGTAACACTGCAGAAGTTCACTGTTAAGGTTCTCATCAAGCTGCAGTCTTCACACAAGCCATCCTTTCGGGGATACCACTGAAAAATACTTTGTCTGAATTTTTTAGATTCACTGCTGATTTAAAAATAAAAAATTTCCACAGTAATTCTTTCTGTACCCTAGGACACTGCTTAATGCACCACAGCCACACATTGGCCTCTGCTCTCTCAGTTTTTCAGTCTGTCTTATTGTAAAACAGCACACTGGTTCCTGAGGATGTCACCACTCCAGATCAATTTGAGTTTCACCTTCCTTTCACCAGCAGGTATTTAAACACATCCTGCTTTGAATACATGAAGTCACAGTTCATTTCATGCTCCATTAGCAGAACAGGTAAGCTTGTGGATTTACAAGATATATGCAAGTGCAGAGGGCTATTCCAGCTAATGCTCTTAGTTACAGCTCCAATTGCATTCAGGCTCCTACTCCCTTCTCCCCTTTCTCCCCACAAAAAGGGCTGCAAATAGAAATTATGCAAGCTGGGCCTGCTCACATGCAGCTCCTGCTGTGTGACACTTGTACACCATTTGAACAACATTAATAGGACTGGTCCCAACCTATTCTCTTCTTTTTGCTGATCTTTGATGCAGCATGTGAAGAAAAATATTTCAGCACACCTAAAGGCATATGACTGCTAACCCAACTAAACCTACATAAACCTCCCTCTGACTTGCCACAAGTTACAAAATTACTTTAATTACATAATATGCACCCTATACACTAAAATTTTGGGCATACAAAGTAGGTTGATAGGTAGAGGTCTCTACCATCAAATAATGTCATTTTTTTCTATGGTATGCAATAGCATAACATAGAATTAAGTGTTATATACACAGTCTTGCTCAAAAGAAAACACAGGACAGGATATTCCCCTCCAAGTTACATTTTTATTTTCCTGATCACAAGGCTCTCCACTGGAGCTTACAACTTCAAATCATACTTTTAAAATAGATAAACATTGTTAATTTTTACTTTCCCTTTTAACTTTCTTCTCTATGCACAGCCTACTATTCACTAGACTTAGAAATCCTGATTCAACAGCAGCTATATTTCTTTTAAATACTTTCCATTAAAGATATTTTTTTTAGCCAGCTGAGTATTAATACGGCAATACCTTTTCCTAGGTTCCCTCAACCTGAAACAAAGCATTTGGCATCTGTCTCTGTGGGTGTTCAAGCTATGCAAATGTTAACAGCTTACAGAGTCCTGGTGAATGGAATGAACTCTCTTTTTGCCACCTTTTCTTTAATGGCCCTGTGGAACATCAAGACTTTGCTGCTGGTGTCTGTCTAACTATGACACAGATTACCACACCCTCATCTTCCAGCTTTACCTCTAAAAGGCTCACAGCTGAGTGCCTGTTGAATCCATGCTGTGTTCAGCACAGGTACTGAAACGTGCTGATATCCTCTAACAAGACAAGCAGCTTTCAGAAGGCATCCTTTGAAGTGAGATAATGACTCATTCAGGTAGCTAACAAAGAAACTTTGCATCAAGCATGCCTGCTCAGTACTATAACAATTTATCCAATTCTAATGTTCTGTGTGTCCCATTCTGGCTGTTCCTAGACAGCTCTTCTTCCTCCAAGTTCAGTGTGCATTTAGGAAGATGTGATCTGGTTCACTAGTAACAGAATGACATGTGTTCCTCCTCCATATATTTTTCCTTAAAAGAAAATAAAAGATTCATGTCTGACTATAATACAGGGAATAGAACTAAAGAGAGACTTTTCTAGCTTTTGAAAAGTACCTCAATCACTCAAGTTTCATTCCCTTCAGTCCTAACAAAGATAAATAGGCTTCTAAGAGAGGGTCAGAAATCACAAATAAAAGTATTTCAAATAACTTCAACTGCTTCATAATTCCCCACTTGCTTATGGAAGCTGGTAGCACCACAGAAGACTACATCCCTTACTTTGTAGGATTTCTAGGTGCCTCTCCACTGCATGTCCAAAAATGATGCCAGAAAAATAAGTTAATTGTATAAAAGAGCTTTGGCTTGTCACAGATCCTACTTGTCTCCCAGCAGTTCGAGTGCTAGCAAGGTCAGCATTATTTTTTGTAAATGCAATTCACCCACGCTATAAATCACAATATATTCTAAGACATTTACAAGGCTATTTAATGCTGTTCCTTTCAATCACTGGTGGTTCAAGTACCGCATAAGATTATTTTTCTTGTTTATTTTTAATTTTACTGTCACAGAGGTAACCCAAAGTCAACTTAATGAGTCTGTAATGTAATTTCACTGCCATAAACTGAAAGTCATTTGCATATCTTCAAGCTCCCCCATTTTATCTTCATCTAGTATTCACCATTATGTAACATACCTTCTCAAGATCTTCATTACCACTTAACCATACAAACTCTCTTCATTCGGCTTGAAATATGAGCCAAGCTCTTCAAGTTACACATGTGATAGATAGGATGCTTAATCCTAGTCTTTTTCCTTTCTGATAAATTTGAAAAGCTTGAGTTCCTTTTTACACCTTAAATTAGCCTTCACTCATAATGTCTTGCAGTATGTATCTTTTTCCTAGAAGGCTTAACTGGCTAAATTACTTCCTTCCCCTTTCCCATTTCTAACACCAACATTTATCAGGAGTCTGTGCATTTCAGCAGAAAATTTAGGCATTCTGTGCTTGGTAAATCAAGAACTTACTAACAATCATAGCAACTCCAAACTGTATCAGAGATATGTCTATATTTTAGATTCCATTTCACCCCATATATAACCTTGAAGGCGCTGTCCTTTTCCTATTATTACTTGTACTATTGAAATGTGGAATTTGTAAAGCTTAGAGAGACTGAACCTGCTCCAAAATTTTGATCAGCAAAACAAAAGCAGTGACTTTTTCTACTGATTACTTTAATGTCACTTTACTTCTTATGTTTAGGAATACCAAATGTTTCAAATAATTTCTAGACATGACACAAATGCTAAGTTATTAGCAGGAGCTATCTCTTGAGCTGCCCAGTTATACAGAGCCTTTGGTAATTCACCACAGAATTTCTCACCAGTAATTAGCAAGGTGTGTGGAAAACACCTTATACTAATGCAGCTAATCTTCACTTACATACACTGAAGGCCAGCTTCTTTCTAATTTTTACGGCCAGGGCTTAATTTCTTCTTGCACTTCACTTAATCTTTAACTAAGAGTTTTTAAGTCAGCCAAGGCAATTCTGTCTGCAGGTATGACTATGCAGACAGGTGCAAATCTCCTCCCAGCAATGTCAAGCAGAATATGTAAATGTCACAGAGCAAAGGTTAGACTGAATTTCTTCCTCCTGTGGTATACTGCCAGTGTTTTAACAGAGGCACATCTGCTTTCAGGGAAAGGTGGCAGACAGCTTGTATCTCTAACTCCTTCTAGACAAATCAAGAAAGGAAAAAACTCCTACACAAGTCATTGTTTTTCCACATCATTTTACTGCTTAAATTCTAGGCAAACAGGGTAACTAATTCTTGCTTAGCACTTTCTTTGGGGGAAGGACCCAATCCATGCTGAACATTATCAGGTATAAAAAGACTCACTTATGGTGATCTGAATCTCCAAAAGGGCCATCCAGTTAAAGTGAAGTAGCCAGCTCAAGTGACTAACACACATGTGAGCCAGTAGTCTTTTGGATACTGGCTGGGATCATGTCCCAAAACACATGTCCAGTGATGCCAAAAATCTCTTCTTCAGGAAGAAAGCTTGCTTATATTGACAAGATAGCGATGTGTGTCAGTTGGATCAGCAATTCCATGATCTCTGCCGCTCTTTTCTAAGAAATCTGCCTTTGTAGAGCAGATTGGACTTATTGTCTGTAAAATTTCAATCAGTTTTGGATTTTGCTATTTGTAGTATTTGGGATCCAGGGATCTTAAGCCAGAATTTAAACATTTTGGACTTGCCTAATATATTTCAGACTTATCTAATATATTTGCTTATCTTTCTACTGCTTCCCTTTCATCTTCCCATCCCTAACATGACTGTTTTTGACCCTGTTGGTACACCTGCTGTTTCCATGCCACAGGTTTTGCCTAAATACTTACTGCTAGAAGGAGAATTTAACTGAAATTATGGAAGAAATAAATAACAAATTTATAGACCCTAGAATACAATGTTTTGTATTCATGGACCTATCTGTGTGTTAGTTTCACACTTGACATTTTGTCTTGCATCCATTTCTTTAATAATCATTAAAAAAAACCCCATATATAGCATGATTTACACTGATCAGAATTAATAATGCGTTTATAGCCTTAAGCTTAGGCCCCACTTCATCCACCAGTATTTTCTCAAGTTCATGTACAAACCTCTGGATATTGTATGCTTTCAGCCTCCAGCACTATACATTTTGAGTACAGAAATGGAAATTATTTGAGATGAGTCCATACCTGGTTGTTGGTCTTGTATTTTACAAAGTGTTACTGAAGCAGAAGAGACACAGCCTTTAATTCCAGAGCTGTCTACTCCAGTCAACAAGCAAGAGGATGGCATGTTGATGTTTTTGGGGGTTTTTGTAGCTAAGACTTGTGAATCATGTAGCATCTAGCTGATCTCAGTTTGTATTCTGCAATGCAACCCAGTTGCAGATGAGAAGTTTTAAAATAAATAAGCCACCTAAAATATTTCACAATAAAATAGAAATACCTGGTTGCATTGGGCTGTTTATGCCCAGTGTTAGTGAGAGTGCAACCATCTTATTTCATGCTCCTGAGACTTGAAATACATTTTATGAGCAATAATCCCTCCTATACTACGTAAAAATCAAGTGGCTGAGTTTTGAACACAATTGTCTTTTGGTTCCAATATATTGTACGTGTTGGTAACTTCTCTGATGTGTTCAAATTCCTTTGTTTCAGAGTTACCTAGCTATTAGCTGCACACCATTCTGTCACCCCAGTCCAATATGTTTCTAAAGAATGGTCTCCTTTACAACTTAACAGAGTAAACTATCTAAACCAACACATTCTGTAGCTTATAGGAAAAAAAGATACAGAAAATTATGTTAAGTACACCACTTGCAAACATTAATGATCCTGCTTTGTGTCCAGAATGATACATCATGAATTACCTTTTAATCACATTTGACTCTTTCTCAAATTGACCTTTCTTTACACATCTCCATCAGGCTCTTATTCAAGGTCACACAGTTCCCATTATCATTCCAGCACAGTTTTAACACCTGTACTCTGTAAGATCAGACAGAGCTAAACCAGCAAATTCCAGCTTTTTGATGATGTTTCATTAAGTATTTATTACTAGCATTACTTATGGCTTACTATTTCATGAAAAGAAAAAAAATTACTTTTAGTTACATTACTATGATTATGAGAGAATATCATAAAATGGCAGATTATAATAAAAATTATGAAGAAATTATTGTATACCACAAAATATACTGAAAGCCAGCTATTTCAGAGAGAAAAATTACAAGAACTTGGTTAGTGAAACTGCTTTCCCTAAACAATATTTTGCTCCATAGATTCCCATCTATATTTCTTTTAGTTTTTTATAGGTTTTTTGTTGTGTTTTGTTTTAAATTTACAAAAAAAAAGCAAAACAGAAGCTTTCAGAGTTCGGTTTTTTCCTCTTTCCCTGAAGTATATTTAAATACACTTTTAAAGACTAAGATAGCCTAAAACTTTATGCAGGGCTATTGCCAGTATATTTTGTTCATTAAAGATTCTCATTTCCCTAAGTCTTCCTTTAGGACTAGTGTGCCTATTCATCACAGAACCCTTATCACCAGGGGTTCAAGCTGGAGCAAAAATCAAAATAAAACTTGCTTATTCCTAGCATGTCAGATATGCATGTTTCCCAAAGTGTCTCTTTTCTCACTAGAGGTTTAAATTTGCAAAACAATTTCTGTTGTTCTTTAACAGTTCCTCAAGTGCAGATTTTTAAGTAAGTTAAGCTCTAGCAAAATCAGAAGGGTGATCTGATGGCCCTATGGTATTTTGATAATTCAAAGCAGCAATACAGCCTCCCACCAGCTGAAGCTGTACATTAATTTCCTTCAATTTCACCCAAGCAGAGCCAAAAGCTTTTTGCTGTATACTCTCTTGAATGAGCAGGTTCCCAATCAGTACACAATTTTACTTTCTTAGAAAGCTGCTGCTTCCACAGTTTCACCCTGCATTTCTCATCATCTGAACAGTCAAACTAAAGGTAGCCAAAAGGCAAGGACAACCACGTTCTGGGAATATAAGCATGGTTGCCATAAGCTTTCCAGTGAGTTGCTGGAAGCTGGTTAAGTAACCTTTATTTGCAATGACACAGGATGAAGGTAATTCTGTTTGTGTTATGGCTGGATTTTCTTTTAAGATGAATATGAAGACTTAGATTGTGATGACTGTTAACAACTGAATACTGATTATCCCTAATGCTCCTTTGCTGTACCTTTTTTGTTGTGAAATGCCACAGTCCTGAAATAGGTCTGACTGCCTTTCTGCTTAATTCTACTATCCAGATGGATGGTATAGAGGGAACACAGATCTTGCTGATTATTTTTAAAACATTTCAAGAAATGAGACTAATCATAGTGTGAGCCATATGCCATAGCTATTTTATACCTCTGAGTGTTGAGCACACAATTAAGAAGTTTGGAAAAATGTTGGTTTATAGATCCTTCCTTGTAATATGGGACTCTGAAATCTCATTGTTCATGCTTTAATACTCTTACCAGTCTCTTCCATTTCTCCCAGTCCATCTTCCCAACATTAGAGTGGCACACAGTATGTCCTGGTCTGAGATGAAGAGGGAAAATAATGACTTTCAAACATAAGATTAAGATGGAGGTTTTTGTTACTGGCTTTCCTGGGTTTGGGTTGGTTTGGGGGGTTTTTTGTTTTGTTTTGGAGGGTAGGGTGTTTTAAACTAGGTAAGAGTCAATGGTATATTGGATCTTTTATTTTCCTAATGCATGTATTTCCTGAACTTAAATTCAGTGTGACTTTTTATTAAACTATGTGAGTTTTCACCTATATGTCTGCATTTAAATTTTGGCCTGATTTTCCAGTGTGTAGATTATTAGGTGGAATTACATTTTATTATCATCTTCTGAAAAGTAAGTCAATAACAAAAATAAAGGAAGCATTAAGTGAGCACTATAATATGTCTAAGAGACCAGTGACTACCTTTTTATTCATCAGGCACAGGAAGGATGACTATCCCATTGTGCATGCCACAAACCTCTCTATATATGACTTACCACAGTCTTTCATTTCCTGCAATATAAGTATGTATGTTGGGCTATGCTCCTCTTTGGTTTAGCTCAGCTGAGGCACAAAGGAAAATTAAAAATACACTTTGATCTCAGAGATATTCTCAAAACGTTCAGATTGGCTTTTCTACAGCAGGAGAGCAATTCTTTCATTTGTCTCACCTAGGGAGATGTGTCCCTCTGGGGACCCAATCATTTTCTTAATTAGGTGAACAGACAGCAGCCTTAAAACATTTCCCAATTACAGCAGCAAAGATTTGGCTGTCAAGGAGTGAGACAAAAGAGAAACATTAAAACAAAATAGTTCTGATTAAAGTCCTCCTTTATAACACTGTGTTGAGGATGTGGCACAAGTGTTGAACAACACAAGGTAATTCACGAAGCAAAAATAGCACATTCAAGTTATCACTACATATTAAATTTCTTGATTGAAGTAGAGGTAGTTAAGTGTGGCTTCTATTGCTGCTGATAAACCAAGAGTCATATCAATGACAATCACTTTTGAAGGCTGTCAAACACCTTCATGGTAAATTTCTAGCCTCTATATCATCAGATATGGGGATCCTCCCTCCCTTTCTAACCAATTGCTCCGAAGTGACCCTGCTTTACTCCTTGTTCATTGCAGCTCCTCCACTCTTCCATCCACACAAGCTCCCCTTTTTCACCTCTTTTACTCATTCTCAGGAAATATTTTCCAAGTTTGTGCACCTCACATACTCAAAGCATTCAAAGCTGGCACATAAGGACGGGTTTTTTTCTGGCATTTGTCTAATCATGGTCTGATTTTTTATACCTTTTCTACTTGAATTACACTCTAGGAAAGAATTGAACAGCACTAAATAAGGATAGATAACCACTGGCACTGAAGTTCTTCACCACAGGTATTTTCCTCTCAGAGCAAGTGGCAGTTATGAAAACAAATAGAAAGATAAGTAGAAAATTATTTTAGCAATTACCCTTGATGTCTCCTATCACAATTCACCATGGCCATTTTCCTTCTAGTAATTCAACAAGAAACACATCTACACATCACATATAAGTGAGGTGTAGATTTAACAAAAAAACCCCATTATTCACCACGTTGAACTCAGGAAGTTTTTTGCAATGTAAGAGTAATACAGGTTGGCATTTAAAAATCAGTTTCATCTTAAAACTATTGAACATTTTTGTTCAACTCTCAATACATGGCTTTGCCTCTAAGTCATTTTTTCCAATGAACCCAGATGTAAAACTGGCACCTTCAGCTTCTACATGGAGTGCCAATGTAAAGGACCTTGTCTGTAAGCTGAACCATTAAATCAATTTTGAAGGCTAAGCAAGAAAAAATTATAGTTATTTATTTGCTCTTCTTATTGTATTATATTTCCAGTCATAGAATCAAGGCATTTCCTACATCTTGACAATAACATATCAGTGCTGCTTTGTTACATATGCGTGTCAGTCATCAGCAATACAATGCCATGTTTCGAAAGCTAAGGTTTTGGATGCCCTTTAAGGCTTAAAGTATTTATGAGGTCTTAAAGCCTGTCTAGGCATCACAATTACTCCTGTTTTTTATTTCTGTGTCCTGTTGACTTCAGCTAGCTCATATTTGTTCCTGGTGTGCAGGGAACAACGACAGCAAGGACTAACACCCCGTGCTTGAGAGCTGCAGGAATGCAGGGCTGGTGCCCAGCCTGCCTTACTGCTGGTGCCAGGGAGCATCACCCCTCCCCTGCCACCCTCCCTAAGCTGCAGCCCCCAGTTTGCAGCACAGGACTGCTGCCATTCTGATGCCTTTTTGGGCTGCCTAAAAACAGAGAAAATTAAGATAATAAAAAGCAGTTATATTTTTTGAAGGGTCTTCAGGTACATTTTGGGCAGACGAAGCCCCCCAGGGACTACACTCAAAATGAACCACAGGTCACGGGTCAAACTTTTGTAAGTTTGGTCCATTTGCATATTGGGGGTTAATCTTCCAATTACTGCTTCAGGTAATGAAGTCATTTGCCCCAAGTTTGGTCCCCTTCAATTCACTTTTGTTTACATTTCTCAGGGCCTGAGACAGTCAGTTAGTTGCCAGGCCTAGAGAGGAATTGTTGTGTCTGACCAAAATGGGAAAGCAGTAGCTAACACTACTACTAGCTAACTACACGGAGTTTAGAGTTATACACTAATTACAAATATATGGAAAATATTACAGCTAAAACCCCACGGCATCAATTCAGAGCCACGTGGCACTTCATACCTGCAAATTACCATCTGTTTTTAAAATAAAAGCTGTGGACAGTCTTTCAAGACACCTGTGTCGAAAGAAAGCTACATGAGTAGCAGTCGCTTCTCCCTCCATGAACTACAAATCAGTCCATGTTTCCTGGTGTGCACCAACACCTTCAGCACAATCATTAAGGCAGGAAATCACATTGAAGGAAGACTCCCATAACTTGTTTCACAGAAAACTGGTTTCCTTCTGGTATTTTCCCCAGGCTTGCCCCTGCTAATATTTTTAAGACTGTAGGACCAACAACGTTCAGTACAATATTTTTTTGGCATTTATTAACTTTAAATGAAGTGCAAAAGCCCAAAAATAATTATTTAAGAGAAATATCATTTATACCTTGCTTTAATTCAAGTTTTTGACAAGCCTTGGAAAGGCACTATCAGCTACTTTAGTAGATAAATATTCTGAGAATGGAGACAAGATAAATTACCAGCTATCTTATCTAAAGTCCTAAAGAAGGAAAAATCCTCCTAAAAGGACTAATAAAAATGTAAGGCACACAAGAAAATATTGGCAGTCAAAAGGCTGAGCTATTTCCTAGTCAATTATCCATCTTAAAACATGATTGAAGCATTCACAATGACAGATTACAGTTCAGTAACCAGGTATTTTGTATCAATTTGTACAGATTAGTTCATCTCAGAGGTGTGGAACAACAATATGCAGGGCTTCATACCAGAACTACAACTCAAAGTCAAGAATCAGACTGTGCAGTTCTAAACCCATTGGCTATATGCAAAAGTCTGAAATGGCAAAAAACATTCAGTAGCAGTAGCTTGACAGGAGCTACTCTAAAGGTGTAAAGCCACAGAAATTGAATGACAGGTTCAATTGATTATATGTAATTTGGAAGGGGCTACATGCAGAATTTTTGCCTTATTGAAAATCAGTGAGCTTTTATGGTAGGCTTTGTTTCTAAAGAAGATAAGGTGAGCCTTTCAAGACTGTTAAGACCAGTTCAGATACCAGTAGCAGTTCCTTTTCATTCTATTTCTACTACTTTCCAATTTCTGAGACTGTAATATCCTGCATTTTTAAAGCAATCTTCTGTAGTCTTCCAATCTTCTATTGAGATACTGGGCCAATTTTCAAGTTTCATTTGATGGTAGTCCTATTTCTTGCGTCAGAAACCCACATCCATCCTGTACATTTCACCAAGGATTTTCAAGGCTATTATAACTTGCCTATTATCTCCTTCCTGCACAGGGAAACTCTCTCTTGTGCTGGAGCCTTTCCACATTTTGTGTCATTCCTTGGTTAGTGATTCATCCTGTGAAAATTAACATTACTTTTAAATGAGCTATATTTCCACAGCAAGCAGAGGTGCAGTCTTGGGTGTTACATAAGCATCAGTTCTCTTTTCTGTTTTTCTAAGTATTTCACTATGCAATACGTAGATCCACAGTAGGCAGGGCAGTTTGAGCACCATTTATTTTCTGAGAATAGTAGGAAGTGCTACTTCCTATTTTTCCATTGACTACACTGTTAAAGAAATAAACACAGAGCACTGCCCATTCGGAAATTAAAAACTGAGGGTTTTTGTTTGGTTGGGGGTTTTTTGTTTATCTTGTACCACCAGAGACCAGCAGTGAGCCTCGTTAATAACTTTCTGCTGTCACACCCCAGCCTTTTCCCTTTAGATGAACTCTTTCCTGAGGTTCTGAAACAATTCTCAACAAGTTTTTTTTTTCCCTGCAAAGGGACACATTCCACAAGACTTGAGGGCTAAGTGACTTCACACACTTTAAAGCAGTTAGGCCAACTGCTACTGTACTTGTCATCTAACAACTCTAAAGATTTACATCTTAGATAAAGGGAAATTTGACATTTACATCCTTTCCTATAAGAATGAGCAATTGTGTAGAATAGAAGGTTGAAAAAAGGAGTCAGCAAATGGACAACACCATCTGAAATGGTTCTACAGCCCTGTAAATTATTTTGGGAATAAATCAATATTGTATACTAATGCAAAAAAACACAAAACAAAAAAAACAACTGTCTCCAATAACAATGTGAGTTAGAAATACTTCATTCTCCTTAACTTCTATCTGGTTTAATAATTCAGAGCCGAGGTAGCTTCAAGCTGGTCTGCTGGTCGTTACACATTCATTTTACAGCAACAATGAACCTCCAGTCAAAACTTCTGTCTTCAGGTTGTATTTCACACATGCTAAGGATATTACTTCTGAAGATATCCTAAAATTAATTTTCCTCAAGTCCTCAAATGTCAAGTCTGTTTCAGATTTTCACCAACACACATTTCAGCAAATACTGTGAATTCTTTCTTTAATTCTACCTATACTTCTTCCATATTTCCAAAACCACTAAGGAGCAGTTAACAGATTCTTTCATGCCTTGCCACAACTAAAAAGCCTTTACTGGTGTCAAATGTTTTGCTCAAGCAAAACAAAAACCACACTAATAAATTACTTCTTTCTATTGGTGAGGGTTCCTAACACTTACTGTCACAAGGCCTCCCAAAAGCAGAAAGGCAGCACTCTCAAAAGCTACTCAATGTGAGGAGTTACAGTTTAACTGCAGCATGGCATAGCCTTGGAGGAACTACCTCATTCTCACTCTAGCCATATTTAAAGAGCAAATAAGCTAATAATAATTTCTCATACAAAAAAGTCCCCAAACAAGATTTTTTTCCCATTCATTTCCTTTGCAATTGCATCAGTTTTGTTATCTGTCAAAGCAAGCCATAATAGCTATACAGACAAAAGAATTTAAGCAATGCCTGTTAAGATATATAAAAATAAAATCTGACAACAATCCTTTTTATCCCCCTTCAGAAAACTGTATGAAGTATTAGTTTCTAACTGAGAAAAAACCAAAAACAAAACAGTCTCCCACACTGCAATTACACTTAGATGTACAACACCATCTGCCCATTTCAAAATAGAAAAGCATCAGTTGTTTCATTATTTGTCACTTATGGGATTAAAAACTAAGCAGTTATTCCTACACATGTGATAACAATTTACATTATTTAAGAGACTTGAAAAGGAGAGAAACATTCATGGTTAAGTCTTACAGTGTTTATGTTGCTACAAATTCTTTCTTACGCTGCACAAAATATTTATCAGAAAACCAAAATCAATCATAGTTTCTTGTCCAAAAATTACTGAAGGGGGTAATCTATTTGCTTTCAAAGATGGTAAGGCAGTAAACAGATGTCCAGGTACTTACACGCCAAAATTCAAGTTCTATTTTTTTGTTCAAAAAATGGAAACATGCCTGATTAACTGGTTTACTTTTTTGAGCAATTTGTTGTAGCTATTCTGGCTCTTGGCAAAAGGATAATTTTGCACCCCTTACATTACAGAGAAAAATCTTGCAGTTGACTTCATCCATCAGACTCATTTTTTCTTTGTGAAGATTCTGTATCTTAAACTCCTTTTAGGAATGTAATGCAGCTAACCAGTGGAGTAGCTCACACATGAGCAATAACAACAATGGTTAAGTAACAATTGCATTTTCATTCCACCATGAGCTAAACAATGTGCTTAAGTTTTCTGCATCTATGGATACAAGCACAGAGCTGCTTTATTGACATAACCAATAAATGTAACACATGAAAAAGACATCATAAATGAAAGGTAGGCACCACCACATATTTGCCAACTAACCTCAAATGAAATGTTATCAGTATTCAGCAAAACACTGAAAAGTTGCAGTTCGTGAAGACAGTAAATTGGAAGGCAAAGTGGCATAGCTGTGTTCTATAATACTTCACACAAGCTCGTTAAATTCAAGTTTAAGCAAATTAAACCAATTTGAAAAAAAAATCAACTATGTCCCTATCTGCAAACCAAAAGAAAAGATAGTTATATTTATGCCACTCTCAGGAATTGCTAATTTCAAGAAGTGATAGAAGAAACAGGTTTTTTTTAATTGAATTGCTATATTGGGGTGAAACTTGTGTATTGTCTGTGCATCCAACTTTTGTTGAAAAAGCAAATTTGAGAAGGTGAAATGAATCTCCAAGGGAAATGATGGAATATAAAATGTGCACACCTGATACCAAGCATATGGCGGATTTTTGTCTCTTTTCAGTGTTTTAACAATAGGAAATGCCTATAAACCTCCAAGAAAATACTGTGTTAACCTAAAGTGCAGCAGCAATCAAAGTGTACATTATTAAAAGTATATCTAACCACTTCAAAGCAGGTAGAACAATGCTTAAGTGGTCAGTTTCTAACCTAAGGTGAACTAAAGAAATTCTGGTTCAAAAGCATTGGTTAAATGGTTAAATGACTCAGTACCAAATAATTTGCTTCCTCTTCAGGTAGGAGAAGGAGAGCTGTTACACAGCACAGGCTCCGGCTGCTGAGCTCCCTTCAACTCCCTTGCAAGAAGTGATGGAAAGGAGGAAGACAGAAGGCTGGGAAACAGTATACAGCTCTACAGACAGGACAGGACTCCAGCATCTCAACAAGCCCACGTGCTGGCAGCCAGGGTGGTGGGCTCAGAGCTACCAGAGGGAAGGTGTGTAGTTACATGCTCCAGCAAGGACTGCCTCAGGCTCAGGCCAGAGCAACTCAGACAGTTGTACAATGACAGGACAGTCTCCCTCAGACTTTGAAATCTTCCCTGCCCTTTTATCTAACCAGCTTCTTGGACACAGACCTGGCAAGGACAGCAGGTAGCTGGAAGTGCAACACTGCCATCCAAAGCATTACACACACAAACCACTGGATTCTCTTGCCTGTACATTCTCAAGTGAGGCACATTCCAGCTGGACTGCCACCTCCAGAAAACTTAGTGGATCTTACCATCTGGTTGGTGGTGAGCCCTCCTATAAAATTACAGCTTGGGTTTGAGAGCTATGTAGGGAATAGAAGTGTGGACATTACATGAAATCAATTCCATACTGATGGTGAGGTTTTTCTCCCCAACAGCTTAAGCTTTATCTGATCTATTATGGCAAAGGTACCAGGCAGCTACACAAGAGACCTTTGAATCTTGTTCAACAGTGCTTATATTGCCTTCTAATACAAGCTTCCTCCACACCTCTGTTCTCTAAACCCCCTCCTAATCAGTGTGACTGAACATGGAGCATAGTTGCCAAAAGGCTCACAAGAGGCACTTGTTTGTGCCTCTGCAGGCTGTTGGGAGGCTGCATATCTCAATTGCTACCTGTTCATCTCACTGAAGTGAATGTTCATTTTCTGATTTCCACCAGCAGCACATTAGCTAAGCCTAGAAATTAGTCCTGTATTGCTTTCCACATAAAGGTGCTGCTTTGTGTTTTGATAAATCTTCTCAAGCACCTAAAAAAATTCCCAGCCCTGGGTGAGCATGATGATTTCTGCACAAATGATAATGTCTCTAAAATCTGATTGCAAATCCAGAACAGAGATATTGTCTTGTCAATCACAACAACTGTGGGCTGTTAAGACATCAAGGATAGAATGAAATTCTGGTTTCAGTATTAGCAGTTTCTCCTAAACAAGGTATTAGTTTAAATGTAGGCTGCCTAAGTTGGCAGAGATGAAATGCTCTTTATCAGAGGTTGATTAATAATCTGTAATTTGGTTCATATAATTTTTCCTGGGAATAGTTTATCTTCAGTTCCGAAAAAATTCAAACCCTTATGGCCATTCCTAAAGTACCAAATGATGTAACATAGTTCAAAGCCTCTCTCTTCTATTTTGCTTTCTCTACAATATTTTTTACACCTAGTGTTATGAAGCATTAAAATTCTTTTGTATAATGCAAACTAAGAACTTGGAGCAGACCACTAGGCATTTCAAAGGCTCAAGATTCAGAAATTGTGTCTGACCTACTGCAAGAAATAGAGGAAGTTTTTGTACCAGCTTACCATCCTAGAATGTGGTTAAACAGCAGGCTCCAATGAGCCAGTATAACCAGTGCTTCCCTGTGTTTGCAAACTAATGTTTTATACAAATTGAAGAAGCACACAGGGAATATAGAATTCTGCTGATTCCAATATAGAAAGCCTAAAATGTAACAGACAAATTTTCAAAAACTATTTTGCTGTTAAATAACAATCCTCAGAGGTGCTTTCCTCAGACTTCCTCAGTTTTTGTTTCCATCCCACGCCAAGGGTTGCCTACAGACACTCAGAAATCCAGCAGTGCTTGTAGAAACAGGATGCCCAGATCATGTTACTTCATCTTCACCCCAACCCCTATGTAAAGGTTTCTAAACGAGACAAGGAAATTGTTTTTTCTAAACCACTGATCAGTTTTACTTCTGATACAAGGTTACCAAAAGCATCAAGAACTTCAATTAATGCAAAAAATATTAAAGTTTAACCAACGCCTCCATGCTGTTTAATTCACAGTAAAGAGCCTTTGAACACTTTTCCAGCAAGAGCATTCAGAAGAATTGGATTACTACTAAGAGTTTAAGAGCTGTAAGCAACTGGAGAAAAAAATGTGAATCCAATTAGTTTCCAAGTTTAAAGACAATGCATTTAAAGTCTGAATTCTTACCCAACTCAACACCCATCATCCCATGATATTTCCTAGAGACTGGCAGGAGGAAAAATATTCAAATATCTAGAGCTAAAGAAGGGTCTTAATTTATTTTTCTATGATACCAAACTATATTTTATAATATATTACATAAAATTATATAAACTATTATACAATTATATACTATAAGACCCATTTTGCTTGTTTGTTTAAAGCCTGCTAAGTGATCTGCTATGCACTGCGACTGAATAACCAGGCTGTCAATAAGAAATGCAAGCCTGAAAGTCCAAACTTCAGGTCATTCATTAACTGTGCAACTTTTACCTTTATTTTGTGACAGAAAACTTACCAGTGCAACTGAGTTCTTTCAGGTTACATCTCTACACTCAGTCTAGTGAGTTAGGCCAAGCTGTCATACTAATTAGTTTTAATAAACAGACAGGGAAAAAGAGAAACATGGCTATTTGTTTTTATGATAGAACATTATTAATAGCGTTAAAATACTGTTGAAGAAATCCCTTACAGTTTCATAAACTTTTTCATACAAATTTATGCATTTGGGAATTCTGCCAATTCAGAACCACAGATTTCATCTCCTTGCCCCCTCCCTCAAGGAAATACTTGAAGCTGGAAATGGCAGCTCATCAAATGTATTAATAATAAGGTGAACTCCGTGTACCAAGACAGTGACATGACATTTAGAGAAAACTTGTGTCAAGTGTCAGGCCTTGGAATGGCTAATAGCTGAAGGCTACAAGTTTGGGAACCAATGATATAGCAACTTTTATCATCTCCAGATTTATTTTGTGTTCAAAGAATCCTATTAGTTCCTTCCTCTAAAAAGCAGAGTTTGCAGCCTGATCCAAGATTTTTCTTTTCTCCTGAACAGCATCAAGCCAATTCCCACTCAAATGTGTGTGTGTGTATATATATATATATATATATATATATATATATATATATCCCCCATTTCCTTTCATCCACCATAAAGACCAGCTTCACCTAACTCACTCAAAAGAAAAAAGTCATTCTGAAACTGAGAAAACCACAGTAGATTTGATGTTTTTGAAATAAGAGAAGCAAACACCTTTTTTGTTCTTGTTATTTTGTTTTTCAAAACTAAATAACAAACCGGGATTTTTTTTGGAGTGATATCATTTGTAGACAGTTTCTTAATTTCAGAACTAACCAGGGTAACTACAACTTCCATTTTCCTTCTGTCTTTCATGAACCTATTTGAAATGGCAACATAGACTAACAAATGAAGGTGGCTACATATGACACTCAGGGTTTGAGATTTTCATCACTGTTTTATTTACAAATGTTGTTTTGTTATTTAGAATGCTTTTTTTTCTTAATAGTAACTTTTGCAGAGAATGTCTGCTGTTAGATTTATGTTCTGTAGACTCAATTCTACAAAATAACAAAGGAAGTCACGAGCTGGGAAGCAAAAGAGTGCAGTTCTCACATCCTGGATATAAATTTAAACACCTCTGTGTATATATAAATATGGACATGATATTTAATTAGTGCACAGAGTTTTGAGTCCATATCTAATGTTTCTATTATTCCTTCCAAATGCTGACCTCTAATTAGATCATTTTGCTCAACCACTAAAGTAATGTTAGACAGAAGTAGAAACTTCAGTTCTCAGAATGCTTCAGTCTTGTTTGCAGTGTCCCACAGGACAGGCTTCCACGTCACCTCAGACTGGAATATTAATCCAGCACAAACTTCACGATGCACAGCAAGTTCCACAGGAATGGAGGTGTCAAATTGACTTCCTAACTGTGATTTAGCTGCCTGGTTTCTGGGGGAACACGTCCACTTAATGGCAGATGAGTTTCTTTCTTCACCTCTAGTTTCAAGTTGAAAGTACTCTTTTCATCCTCATTTTAACACCCATGGGCTTGCCATGGAGCAAGTACCCCATGGATACAACACCAAGGGGTGTTGATGGGCTGATAAGTGCACCCTCATCATGCACAAACTACCTGATATTTTCTGAGCCACACAAGAATTTAAGCTTGTGCCTGTCATCACACCAAGAGCACAGAGATGGGGGAGAGGACAGCTGCAACCACAAGCCCAGGAGCAGCACTGAGCCTCTCATTGCATGTCATTCCCATCACACACACTGTCACTTCCTCTCCCAGCAATCAGTAACCTGACATTTAGCCCATCCTCAGAGTGCATTGGTGCTGACATACTCATCCTGGCCCATCTGCTCTGGCCTGATAGAGCATTGCCTTCTGTCCATCCTCTTTAAGGGCCTATCTCTAGCTGTCATTTTGTCTCTGCTACCCCACATGAAGAATCATAATGCTCTTCAACATCCACCTTTGGCTAGTGATCCTGTTACAAACTCATCTCAATTACAGTGCTTTTTTCTCTTAATAAAAAGCAACAAGGTTTACATGAAAATCAAATTATTTACTCTTTAGCAGATGTCAACAGCAGTAATAAAAGTTACCTACTTTTTCTATTTTTCTATAAATGTTTAAGATTTTTTCCATCAATTCCAAATTCTGTCTTGAAAAATTAACCGTACTCTTAAGTTGGAAAGGTTTCTTTCCAGTTTAACTGTACACAGTTATGTTTTTCCTCCTTCCCTTAACAATTTTATGTAGATCACCTGCACAACCTCTAAATCTCTGTAAATATCACATTTGCTTATTCTTCAGGATTTGAACTGCCAGTGCTGTTTCAGTGATCAAAAAGAAGTACCTGCAATTCCTCATAAATACACAATGTAAGCAAGGTATTTTGTTACCCATGTTACTCCAGTACTTCTAACCAAAAATTCATGCAGAAACCCCTTGTTGTAAATAAGGAAGACCTGTCACACCAAATTATTATAGAACTTACAGCTTCCTAGAATTGCAAGTTCTGTACCAAACTCTTGCCTTTAACTATGTTTGAATTTTGAAAACAAAACCAAGCTTTCTTTTAGTTCCAATCCATATTTATTTTTCAGTTCTAATTTGGTAAGAGACCCACCCAAAAATATATACAGCATTTTTCAACTCTTCAGCCTAGAGTGATTATTCATCAGCTGGCTCAGGGCAATCACTCAGTATGTCCAAGAGTCAGAAAAGTATATTGCAAACAGAATGGCATCTCCTTCCTTCTTATGCACTTTTACAAGTCCCATGTGGAATAAAAACCAACCAGTGACACAGAAATTTCAGGGCAACATACTGCTGCCTTATTTTCATCTTCTATTCCTTAGCACTGCATTCTGCCAAGATTTGGCAGCTGGCATAAAAGGTGGCAACACCTGTTTAAATCATGCAGATGAAAGAATCTGTTTTGTCCCTTGGGGATTTTGTATCTCTGTATTGTGACCCCAAAGCCACTTGAGCATAAATTATACGATTCATTTCAAGGAACAGGTGTGACCCTGTAGCCTTCTCGCTTCAGGGACTGCAGTGGACACAACAAGCACAAAAGCTTGACAAAGCTTTAAGATTTACTTGGAGGTCCCTTGAAGTTTAAAATAGGACTTTGGATAGCTAACAGATGCATGCCTACATTCTGAAGGCATAGTGAGATTCATGATTGACTATACTCTTGCAATACAGGAGATATTAATGCAAATTACTATTTCCTGTAAACCACAGCCTAAAATTCTAAAGAGTGTTTAGGTCCTTGCTATTATTTTGTGGATATCTTACTTAAAGCAGCAAAATATTCTTCCTGGAGAGTCTTCTCTTGCTTGTAAGCAGAGTGCCAATTTTTCAACTTGTCGGCAACACTTGTTACCAAAGAGTCAAGGTTTTAAAAGGTGGACCTGTAATATTAATGATGCAAATACAAAGAAATATCCAAGTCAGTGCAATAATAAGGCAATACTGATACTGAGGTTATATTTTAAAAAGGTCTAATTGGGCCACTCAGAATTGGTGCAAGAAAAAAAATCAGAATGAAAATCCAGAAGTCAGTCACTTAAATGTATTTGGAACAGCAATCTAGCACAGAAGATATGCTTTAAAAGGCA
Source organism: Eopsaltria australis (assembly GCA_034509425.1). NCBI lineage: Eukaryota > Metazoa > Chordata > Aves > Passeriformes > Petroicidae > Eopsaltria > Eopsaltria australis. Next base: position 2,374,672 of record JAVTVJ010000280.1, read on the forward strand.
GTTCCAAACAGTTTTAAAACAATTAGCAAATTATGTCTGGAAGAGGACATATATAAGCATCCAAAACACATGTGAGTCATGTGTTTTTGGTCCAAAGTATAGCGAGTTTTTCTTTCAGGAAGGCTCCTAAGGAAGTCTGTTCATGTCTTTTTAGCAAAATCCTGAACAGCCTTGCTGAGTCTGAAATATCTGCACCTTCTGAAGGTGATCTATATATATAGTAAGCCTATCTAAACCAGTCTATTTTTTTCTGGAAAAAAAATCTTGACTAGTGGTCAAGACTAGCTCACTGCTTAATCTTAATTTGGGCAAATGAAAACTTAAATGTTTGGACAGGCAATTTTAGATATGAACATTTATAACAGTTAACATGTTTAATAAATGTCAGCTATACCATTCATACTCCATACAATCTACAAAAGTTTTCACTGGATCCACATGAGCTTTATCTGCATGAAGTCTAAGGTACTGTGCCCTTTTACTGGGGCTCCTATGCTGAAGCTTTCAGTACTGAAATAATTGTGTATGCAAGCTGCCAAACAACTCTCAATGCCCCTTTCTAGTGAGCTCCAGATGTGAATAATGTGTTTCCACCCTGAGAAAAAAAAAGAAGTTTTAAGTCTAGGATTAGCATCTACCACACAATGATAGTACACATTCACAACTCTGAATACACAAATGTAACCTGTAAAATATGTTGGCTTTTTTTTTTAAAGCTTCGATATTCATAAATGAAAGAATTTTCTCCTGGGACTGAGGGGTCGTGTATAAATAGTGGCTGCAGTCCCACCATGTGTCTTGCATTTCTTCCATAGTAGTAAGTGTGCATTTTAAGAAATAGCTGAACAGCTGTTACAGTCTCCCTATCTGGTTTCAAGATCCTTTGCTCCATTTCTGTCATTAAAGCACCTATTTGTCTATTGAAATCAACTTCCTTAACACACAGCATGCACAAGCTACCACAGATTTCACTGCATGCATGTGCTGGCACTTAAAAATGTTTGTGCTGGTAGTTCATTGTAACTTCTTCCACCAGAGCTTGCATTCACTGTAATGCCAGCCATGGGCTGGCATCCCTGTAAAGCACACATGCTTGTGTCCTATCTGCTGGGTCTGCATGAAGGGATGCAGCTGTTGGCTACATGGAAAACATCTGATCACAAAACGCAGAAGAGACTCTTTACAAATTCATTATTGATTCATAGGAAACAGGAAAAGTCTTTCAAAACTTTTTTGAAATTATTACTAACTAAAAATTCTTCTAAGAAGTACATCTGAAAAATTTTGGTCACAAGTTAGATCTCTGCCACCTTGGTTTGAGCCCCCAGAGCGTTGCCTGTGAATGCTTTCAGAGTCTGTTTTTATGAAAGAGCAACCCATATTGGAAGGCAGAGGTTTGCAATTTTAAATAATGCTCAGCCCCACTGATCATTTCCAGAAAGAATGATAGGAAAGCAGAAGACAACTTTTGAACCAGTCTGTTTTGAGGAGGGCTCTGAACTAGAAGACCTCTGGACATCCCTAAGTTACTATCTCACTTTGCATTCTTGACTACATGTATATTTGAGCACCTCGTCAGCTCTCAGTAAATGGTAGTCCCAGTCCCATTCTGGAAGATTCAAGTCTTTCTCTAGCTGTAGCTTTAAGCCTAAATTTAAACATTTTTGATTTACCCAGTAAGTTTGCAAGCCCTCTGGGGAGTTGCAGATGTGTTCTCTAAGTTCTCCTCCTAAATGAAGACTTATGCCCTTACTGTTACCCTCTTAGTGCACAGCCTAGATGACATCAAGGCAGAACAAAGCCTATTTTGCAGAACATGGCCCAAAATACCCTGTCAGTCCTTTCTTCTAGATCCCTGTAGAAAGGACTCCTAACTGAATAGTTATAACTCTCCTCACTGTTCAACAGATCCCCTCTACACAGAAGAATGTCATTTACACCTCTTTGCACACAAGGCTAAGATTTCAAGCTACAATTTCTTGAAGTTCCTCATTATCCAATGATCATGGGAAACATCAGCATTATGTGGAAAGGAGATGGGAGAGTGGGAACTTCAGTGGAAATTGATAGCATGGACAGCAACAACAGGCTCCAAATAGTCAGGTTGCTCAAAGCCCACATACCTGCCATCTCCAGGAGGCAAACCTGCAGCTCAGAAACACCACCTTACCCTTAATAAGCCATGGCAGCATAAAGACCATGTGGCACAAACAACACTCCCTTAGCTGGAGAATGGTATACACTCATGGGAATTATTTTTACTAAAAACCAAGGAAAATCATGTCTGTTCTACTCAAACAGTCCCAGGTGGTGAGGCTCAGTGATAGTTAATATTCCTGCAGGTGGCAACCTACAGACCTGAGACAGAAGTGATGGAAGGAGTGAGAAACAAGGAGACGAAAATTATCCCCTTGTCTCTGTCACTTAATAGTGGACAACTGACAGGAGATATCAGATTAAGCACTGCACAGGCAACACAAGCAATTATGGTCAGCATGCACCCTGGAAAGACACCTTCCCCCCTTCCTGTTCCACTCCCCCTCACGCCTCCACTCCTTCCCCTGTGCTTCCGCAGCCAGCTCTGGCAGTGAAATGAATCGTGCTGGGAACGTAATCCATGTTAAACAAAGCACCTGACAAACATGGACACGGATATGCAAAACTGACCCCGGTCATTTCTCCATTTATCATGGAGGTGACCTTCCTGATACAAGAGAGAAGAAAGCAATAGGCAGAGGACAAGTATCTGGAAGGGGAGGTGAAAGGAGGCAGACCCTTCCTTAAGTAGCAGTTGCATTTTTCTCCCACTTGCAAAGAGAGTAGAATTACTGACCATGATTAAGGACACATTATCTTTTAAATCCCTAGGTACCTACTGAATTTTAAACAAATAAGGTAATTATGGGCCAATGGATAGGAGAAATACCAGAAACCAAAAACAAAAAAGAAAACATTTGGAGTCTGATGCTATTGCTTCATTTTATTGTTCGTTAATTCAGCTGTTCACATCCCAAGAGAAAACCCACACATCACAATGGTAAGAGGACACACTGCAGCATTTACCACACTTTTAGAATTACTTGGTAGCCTGGCTGTTAGTTATCTGGAACACTAACTCCCTCCCTGCTTCTCTTCCTTTATATTTCTCTGTTCTTGTGAGACCATACCTGGAGTGCTACACGCAGTTCTGGAATCCTCAGTAGAAGACAGACATGGATCTGTTATACAGCAGGTCCAGAAAAGAGTCACAAAAGTTGGAGGGCTGGAACATCTCTTTCATGAGGAAAAAGCTGGGGTTTTTCAGCCTGGGGAAGAGACAGCTCCAGGTAAACCTTACTGCAGTCTCTCAGTGTATAAAGGGATCTTATAAGAATCAGTCTTTTTGCTGAGGCTTAGAAGAGCAGGAACAGGGGCAATCATGTTAAACAGAAAGAGTGTAGGTTTAGCTTGGACCTAAGGAAGAAGTTGTACGCGATCAGGTTGGAAAGTCATTGGACAAAGTTGCCAGAGAAGTTGAGGGTGTGCCATCCTTGGAAATGTTCAAGGTCAGCTTGGATGGGTCTTTGATTGAGCTGATCTAGTGAAAGATATCCCTGCCCATGGCAGGAGAGTGAACCAGAAAATCTTTAAGGTCAAGGCCAAGTCCCTCTATGATTGTAATATGCTTTCCAATGTCAAAAGCAGTGTTCTATTTGCCAGTATGGGGTAAGCAGATAAATGAATATTATTTTATTTGCTCCTGTGATGTGTGTTCTGGTGACTGTCACCAAAAAACTGTTATCTACCAGTATTTCACTCGATCATACCGTTTTCATGACACATAGGAGAATTCAGAGATTGGCTCAGGACTGAAATCAGGATCATGCAGTCTAACTACTTAATTCTAATTGCCATCCTAATTACTTGGGCTGTGTTTTTTTAGAGTGATTAGAAGACGTAACTTAAAGCATGAGGGCTAGTTTCAAACAAAAACTTGGATTAACTTAACCACATGTCATGCAGGGTCTGAAGTCCTCCTAAGAACTTGCTTGACCACCAACTATTTGGTCCCAAAAATTTCCTCCCCTATCATGAAACTGCTCAAACAGTAATCAAGACCAGAGCTGAACATGGGTATATTAATCACATGCTGCCCCAGAGCTCCACTTGAATAGCAAGGTACAAACAACTGGGCTTCCAAACCCTTCATAATTAAAAAAAAGGGTTAGGGAATAGAGAAAAAGGGTAAGTTACTATTAGAATATTAGTTATCATTTTCAAAGATTTGGCTTATCACAGACATCACTGCTGTATTTTAATCTAACAATTTTGGCAAGTGCTACCTAATCCCACTAGCCAGGGAGCCACACAAGCCCTTCCGTAGCAGCTCCTCCACGCACACTGTTTTTACTTCTCACATTGCCTTCAGTGGAAAGTTTAATTAAAAGATTTATCTTATTTAAATCAAATATAATAATTATGAAATATAATAGGCTACACATTCATGAGACAAGTGCTTGTACTATGCAGTTTTATAGCACTAAATTAAGAAGCCAGTAAATTACAGTAACTTTCAGCCAAGTCAAATGATCTGACTGTGCCTGATTAGTCAAGGACCTATGTTAAGAACAAAAGAAGAATGGTATCTGAATGTTAGACTTAAATTAGCAAGTTGCTGCTTTCTCTTGCATGGCAACAAAACATTACAGCATTACAAGGCAAATACCAGTCTGGGCATTATTAGCTCAGGAGAATCATTCCAGACCTCTAGTGCATGGGATAATTCTGCATTTTGGAAGACACACAGGAACATACATGGCTGGAAAGCTGGAATAACTCCTAATACCTGTAATCATTCAGAGCTAAACAGTTCACAATCTCTCGCCAGAAAACATGTTTCAAATACAACAGTTTCAATGTGAATACTGAATAAATTCTGATAGTGGACCGAAGTATAGCTCTTCTGTGCCATATATCAATTATACTGGTTCCCATTCACATAGAGGATTTAAAATCCCAGTTTTTTATGAGGCAGTATTCTGTCCAAGAGATTTATTGTCACATACAAAGTCTGACATTTTGTAAAAGAAAGAATCTCACTGGTTCAAATCACCTAAAGGAATATCTACTAATGATCCTTTTATTATCTTGTATCAGATCTCCTGATAAAATTTATTTCTTCAACATTTATAATAGACTCACTAAGGTACAAATTCCACTGCCACAAAGACATGGGGGGAAAAAAAGCAATAATTTAACTGTCAGATTAGGAAAGATTCAGCATTGTCTGAAAGTAAAAGTATCTATGAATAAAGCAAATTTGACATGAGAATCTGAACGTCCATTGCAGGACTATTGTGTACAGGCTATGCCAAACGAATTGGCTGTAATGATTCACTCAAATTAGAGCAAATCTGAACACTACTTTGTTTCCTACTCATTAGTCAAGCCCAGATTAACAAGAATTTAGCATTTGAAGAGTTTCCACATTGCTATTAGACAGCTGGCACAAAGAATAAAAATACCTTTTATGAAATTTCAAACACTGTTTAGTCAACTAAATCAAGTAAATGATTTGCAGCTCACATGCTCACTACAATCCCATAGTAACATATGTACTGAGACCAACTGAGCACCATTCCAACAGCAACCATCAACAAATTTCAAAATTAATATTATTAGTATAGCACATGCACATAAAATACATGTATGTAGAATGATGGCTATGTGCACCTCTCCTCCCAGGAAAATAGTTATCTACTAGCAGGTCTAGTAAAACTATATCCTAAACAGCTGCACCTATATTCCTAAACTCTATAAAGGGACTCAGTCTCACTCTAATTTAATTTTTACATTTGACTTTCACTTGATTTTATGAAAATTGCCCTTTTCTGTACCTTATTTCCAAAAACCAAGACAATGGGCGCTCAAACGACACACGACATTCAAAACCAGGGTATATAATAAGATGCACAGAAAAGTAAATAGAAAATAGATTTATCTGCTTCCTGTTGATTTTAGTATTTCGTTTGCTTTCTTATTGACCCTCTATCAACTTTTTCTGGGAACCTGCAACAGCAGCCCAGACTTTTTCAAAGTAGGAAAGCATCCACCTCTTCCTATTGAATTCCAGTTGCTTCCTTTGTTCCCTCTCCTTTGCCTTCTCCCTTACACCCCATTTGGCTGACCTTGAGCCCTCCCACCACATTTAATTTACCATGGTTCCCTCAGGGAATCTGAGGACCCAGGTCTTGGTAACACTTCTCCCTGTGCCATACACCCTTGTCTACCTTTTCCATTATTTAGTATCTACTGCTAAGTGCCACATGCAGGGTTACCCTCAGTTCTGTAGATCTTTTGATCTTTCTATTTAGAATACTTTTATGAATCTGTAGCCTCCTGCTTTATTTTGGAATAAGACCTGCTTAGGCATTAGGCTATATACAACACTGATTTTACAACTTGATACTGGATTTCCACCTCATTCTGTCTACCTGTCCAGCCAAGCAACTGATATAACTGTCCCAGTTTCTAACTTACAAAGCATTTAATTAAAATTAATTAATTATATTTTAAGAACTCAGAGAAAAGGCAAGAGATGCATTCACATCAAGCAGCATAACAGCAAGTGGCACAGGGTGCAGTAGAAGCTTGTGTTCCAGTGTGGTGTCACAGTTGAAAGCTTCCCACAGCAGTTACCTGTTCTTTACAGGTGTCTGTAGAGTCTCCCCCTACACTGGAAACACAACTCTACAGCTCTAACCAGCTGCTAGGAGGGCAAGGAACAGACCATGCAGAACTGAAGAAAATTATGCTGGTCCACTAAAACCCAGCAGCAGCAGCAGCACACACTAATCCTATTATCAACATCTTGACAAAAATCAAATGAACAAGAGTACAATTATTTTAATTGTTTCCTTTTGCACATAAGAAATGTCAAAAGCTATTAGACCAAATCTATTTACAAAACATTTACTGCACTTGTAAGATTTTGTGTTCACATAAAACATCAGAGGATACAGCGGCCACAGTCTTAGCCCTTGATAGGAGGCCTGATATGGCCTTTCAACCAGAGTAACTTTCTGCTTATTAATATAATTCTGTGGGACAGCAGTTAGCTCATTTTAAACACTTGGCCTGGGCTGGGATTTTAGAAGGCCACACTATTTCTTTGATTATCAGGAAGGTATTGGACGTGCTTTCGCCACTGCTCCTCACTGACTCACCTCAGCCTTGGGCAGGTCTCCCTGGAGGAGCTGCATTCTTCACCCCAGCCTAGCAGCAAGCCTGACACAGAGCTTACAGTGCTTTTCTGCTTTCTTTCTACAACCTAGCACAGGTATAAGGATTGTTTATGAAGAGAAACAAAAATATTGAAAGTTAATAACCTTAACAGCACACCTGGAAGGACAGAGGGCTTGAAATAACACTGGAAAAAACCAAGACTGTCTATTGAGAGTTTAAATGCCGCTAATCCAAATGACTACACTCATTCTACCCACATCACATGTGATCTGCTCTTTTTAATAGAGCATTGCATGGTGTGAACATGCAAACTGGGAAGCATCCAAGTGCCCTTCTCAATGCATTCAGTTCTGTGATGGCATTACATTTAGGACCTCAAGTATGTGCTTAGGGTATCTAAATAAATTAATTAACTAAAAAGATATTGAAATCACAATGCATGACAACTACAGAAAAACACACACTGTTAGTTAACTATTTAACATGCAGAGAAGGAAGCTGCAGACAAAAACACAACATGCTGTCACCTTGGTACGTGCCATCCAAATTCAACTTGTTACCTCTAATACTTGAAAAATTTGAGGCCTGTTGATATATTATAAAGATGCACTGTTTTTAGAAAACTGACCTACCCACCAAATACCACCACCATATAGATTTCTGCTAGTGATTATTTGTGCCTATATGCTATGCATATGTCATTGTGTCCATTTTCATTTACTAAGGCTGTTCCTTAGATCTTTCTGTAATTTTGAATTACAGTGTCAGAGGAAGAGAAGAATATCTCCATAAGCAGAAAGCAGAAGAAACAGAACTCATTGTTTCTTTTCTTTTGTGATACCAAGAACTGTTATTAGGTCTGCTTCACGTATCAACTGGAAAAGAGGACACAGCCCCACAAACCATGAGCAATCATCAATGCCACTGAAGTAAAATAAAAAATCTTGCGTCAGAAAAGTCTAATTCCTTCCCAGCTCCTCTAATCACACACAGAACCTACTGAAGCATTGAATCTTCTTTGGCCATCTTCTTCCACTACACCCAATGAATCTTCCACTCTCTTGAAACAAAGTTGACCTGCAAAGTCTGACAGTGCCTCAGAAAAGAAAAAAAGAAAAGAAAAAAAAAAAAAACCAACCAAACTCAAACACTGTTTTAACTTCAAGACTTTTTATTATTATTGACTTTAAAAATTAAAAAAAGTTATTGTGTACTGCATGCTGTTAATACCTTCTCTGGGACAGCTACACAGACAACTCAAGCTGGTTCATCCCTCAGTGATCTGCTTACCACCTGTTATAAAATCCATTAGCCAAATGTGTTGACAACCTCAGATACCACGCTGGGTGTCAGTGCCAAATGGATATTCCCACAGCAACCCCCATGTCCAACTGACTCAAACCTAAATAGTAACATTTTTGCTACACAGTTAGCCTTATTCTATCACTTGGCACTAGGTGGTTAAAACCAGAAAAGTTTTAGAGGTATTTTCATTTGAGATTGATAGAGAGGCTCCAAAACCAAGATCTAATTTTAAGACCCAAGGAAAAAATCAGTACAGAAAAACAAATTCACTTGGAGCCAAGATAACTCTGCTCCAATTTCAAAGAAAACTCCATAGTAGTTGGTTCCTCATACAGAAGACCCTGGAGCATCTCTCAGCACTCACAGGTCTGCATTACACACTAGAAAAAAATTAAACTACATGCCTATTTTTCAGTGAGCATGCATTTCCAAAGACTATTATTATACCTGTTGCCTTGGTATAATTGAACAAATTAAGATTTAGAAAATAGAGTGATCTCTTGATATTTATAAAGATCATTTGAGGAGCTTACAGACATGTAATTTGGCAGGTACGTGTAACAATCTGCAATTATTAACAATTGTGCAGCCTATAGCACATAAATGACTTTTTTCTTTGCACTCATTACTGATGGGGAATATTATGTCTTCAAAGTTAAAATACCTAATAATACAAGTTTTATAGTAGTTTTAGCAGTATTCTTCTAGTAAACAGGAAGACGAGTAGTGCATATAAACTTAAAGGGAAATTGGCAAAGGAAAAGTCTTCAGTAAGATTTAAGAGAGATTAGGCTAGTTTTGAGTGAGTTGGCAGGTATCAATAATTTTGAGATTGGCTGAATAAAAATGGCATTGTTTACTCATTACTTCACAGCCTAGGTAGACACATACAGACCCAAATAGAGCTGAAGCTTTACTTAATGGTTTTACTTTTGAGAAAAACTACTTGTCAGTAACCTGCAAAACTGAGAAATAAATGCAATTTAGTGGAACCAGGAAGTGTTAAGACCCTTCAAAAATAGGGAACTGTTATACAGTATTCCCCTAGGAAAGTTTTTCTACAGGGTAATTTCTAAGTGCAAGAAGTAGACACATGTGATTCCATGAAGATCCATGTACTAATCCTAGATATTAATTTCTTCACTAACATTGACAATTAGGGTCAGTATGAAACATCAATAAGTGCCATCAGAATTAAGGCTTGGAACATATTCAGACCTAGCAAACCATTGCACACAAAGTTGAAAAAATTAGTACTTGGAAATTTCCTTATCACTACATAATTATTAAAATTATAGTCAAAGAGTTGTGGTTGCTCTAAATTAGGTCAAGCAAAGAGACCACCACAAGAGAGTAAGATCACCATGAAGCTATCAAAATGTGTTGCAATTTAAGAAACAAAAGATTAATATATCAAGATGCTACTTACAATCAATACTCAGTGTGTTTATACCTATACAGAAAATATTTTCCTCCAGGGAAATCCAGACTGATGCTATTAATCTGTTTCTTAGCTTTTAAGTATGAATTCACTTAAAAATACCTAAGACACATCAGAATATCAATCAGAAGAATGCAGATAAGCTACCAAAGTTATTTTTCATCAAGTCACCTACAACCAAAATATCTCTTACACAGCATATCCTTTCCTGCAGGTTCAAAGCAACTATTTTAAGCTCTTGTGCATGTATACAGTATTCAGAGTAGAAAAGAATTTTCATCAGCTTCACGCAATTCCATGGATACTTAAAGCTTATGGAACGTGAAGGTTGATGCACATATCCATTTGGTCCTTTATATGGGGCACTCATATGACTTTCAGTAACTAACCTTTGTAGCCACTCCTCATACTTCAGCTTATCTGATTTAAATACAGAATTTCAAGTCTACTATTTTTCCTTTTCCCAGAACATCCTCCTGGCATTTCTTGCTGCAGCACAGAAATACCTGAACATCCCCTAAAAGCTAATCTGTGCTGTGTTTGAAGATTTGACAGCCTTCAAAAAAGGAGAAATGTTTCCAAGTTGGGGACACAAATCAACATGTAGGTTTTTTAGTGCATGCCTTTAATCACTTTCTCAAAATAGAGGTCTGTAACATACTACTTAAGAAGGGACTATTCAATTCCAAAGGGAAACAATAAATGGAGATGTTAAAAGGTGTGTTTAAGAGCAAGGAAGAGGAAAGGACTTCACCTTAGGGTTATTGACCTTTATACTGCAGTTCATCTGCACTCACAAATATAAAATTATGAGCTGATTTCAAACAGTGGAAAGTTGATGAGCTACCCTGTGTTGTTAGTAGCCTCTGTGTGACTACTTAAGACAGCCCTTTACAATGACTACAGGTTTTTTATTCACAACAGAGGATAAAGCTCAGTTCAAACCCTGCAGATCAGTGCTTGTTATGCAATGCATGATTAAGCAGTATATTCAGCCTGAAGAAGCTGTGTGCTCACAAAAGCTCCCTGCAGATCTCAAAGCAGCTGAACTTCTGCTGGTGTCTTAAGAAAAATCACACACCTGAAAAAACACAATGGATCTGATTTCAGGCTTGATGCTTCATGTGTTACAATATATTGTCCTCCCAAGCCTTCTGTTTTTGTACTTGTAACTCAGCTTCAGAACAGTGTTTAAGAAAAATAAAAGCAAACAGAAGACAGGCTTTCTCAGAATGCATAATGAAAGACCTCTTAAAATTTGTAGTGGAAAAATGAGATGGCAAACTCTTCCAAGAGTTTCACTCCACAGAAAATAGAATTGGACTGAAGATTCCCTGGAGGCCTTCATTCAAAACTCTGCTTTGAAAAAAATAAAAGCTTTCTTAGAAGGGGCATAAGACAACAACCAAGAACACAAGTACACATTCCTCTATAGTGAGTCCCCAAGAAATTGTCACAACTATTTTTGACATGAATTAAATTTCCTCAAAAATATGTTCAACAATCAGCATCTTAAACCAATGCATCCTGCACTTCTAAAGCATTCACGTAGATAAAGTTTTGCAATAAACCTTTGAAATACAGATACAAAATGTTTAAATTATTTTCTTTTCAGAATTTCAAAATGTTTGGTATACAGGTAACTATTATTACACAGGCTAAATACTATCTCACTGCAGTCACTGGTGAGCACTCTGACAGCCTCTTGGCAAAGTGCACATGGTGCAGCTTGCCTGGATACAGCAGCAAACACAGTGCAGCCAGAGTGAGGGGAGCCTCTGGATCAAGCACAGAGCCAGAGTGCAAACTTCAGAGCTACAGAGCCGTGCCCAGATTAGCCACAGCACACACAGGTTACTGATATCATGTGATGAGTTTACTCCCAGACCATCAGTTTCTTTGTTTTCTGGGTTTGTGTGCCTCACTAGTGTACCAGTATCAGGACATGATGAAATTACTCACTGACTAAACGTTTCATTCTCCCCTTTTCTATGGGATTCATTAGCTGTCCAATTGAAAGACCCATTCTGCCTCTGGTTGCTGTGAAAACCCCACTACACATATCTGCCAGCACTTTGCAACATGGATTAGGTAATAGTAAAAAATTAAAGAGTTCTTTAAAGTCTATTAAAAGGATAACACTACCCTGTGTCTTTTCCAAGAGCTGATCTTTCCTGCTGGTGTCCTTCCAAGGAAAGGTATCTTGCTAAGTGCCCATTTCTGCATGTTGGGATGACAACTGTATTTTAAATTAGTTGAAATCCAGTTGAACTGTGGTGAGAAGAGGCTGAAGATAAACATGTTTTGATATCTGCCTTGTGATGATGCTGAAGACTAATCACTACATCAAGACCAACAAAGTCATGAATGGCAGGCCAAAGAAAGGGAACAACCTGGGGAGGCTACCCTTGGCTGCAAAGAGAGCCTCCAGCCCAGGAAGAACAAATAGCCAAAGACCTACTTTGTTCCAAAAGAGATTATATTTTAATTTTCACTCTGTTATTTCCCACCAGGTATCCATCAGACACAGTCTCACAGCACATGAATCCAACCATGCACTTCACCAGGTAGATTAAACAACTGCAGAGCCACAGGGGAGTGACAACACAGACACATTCCTCTGGAAGGGAGATGTAGCTTCTGCCTATCCCTCCCCTGTAGACATTCTTAATCGATCTTCAGCCCCAACTTTCCACTGATTTGGAGTTGCTGCTCCTGTTGCTATTGTCAGAACCACATGCTGGATGCAGTCACTCTCAGGAGTCTGAAGAGACAGAGCAGCTACTTGCCCACAGGAGATTGTAGCTCCCCCAGATAAATCATTTTTCAGGTAATTAACGACTTGAGGTCACCTAAATTTTTTAGGTTAAGAAGGAACACTGACTACATGCATCTCAAAACAAACACAACACACTTGGAAAGGAAGAACAGAAGCTTACTTACATTTGGGGAATTTGCCAACAGCTCAGGAGCAGAGCTGGGCACAGGCATGGCTTCCTCCACGTCCAGGAGAGGTGCTCCAAAGATGGATGTTTTGCTCATGACAGTATTTGATGAAGGAACTCTCCCAGTCCATATCTCAACCCATAAACCCTCTGTTAAATTTTCTCTCCCCTGTCCAGCTGCAGAGTGCAGTGAGAGAGCAGCTTTGGTGGGTGCCTGGCATCTGGCCTGGGTCAGCCCAGTGCACATCTGTTAGTGCACCTGGGACTGTGGCACAATTCTTAAAGTATTTACAGAAAAATAAGGAACTAAGCACAGCACTGGGCTCTAGGGAAAGAGGGAGGTCCCACCCTCCAGATACACTCAGTTTCAGCAACTCATCTATTGCACTACAGTGTAAGGACCAAAAGGTACATCCCTTCTTCTTTTATGACTCCAGCTTTGTACATAGCAGACCCCCTCTGTTTCCATTTGTATTAATCTTGGCTTTCCTTCTTTCTCTCCCACTTATTATATTGAGAACAAAATCTTGTAAAAAAACCCAAAACAAAACAGTGAGAATAAAAAAAAAATCCGTCAACATGTTAACCTAAAATTCATTTTGGCATTTGACTTTTATTTTACAAAATAAGCATGGATTACAGGCTAGGAAAGATTTTTCAAGAAATTAATTCACCTAAATCACCTGAGACTGGTCAAGGCAATCAGTCCTTAAAGCTTTTCTCATCCCTGCTGAATTTTCAAGCCATTATTTTGAAACTGTTCCTCCTGTGGGAAAAGCCAAGGCATTTGGGTGCACCTGGCACTTTCCCAGGTGTGGAAAGGGGGTCACCAAGCTCTAGGGACTTCCTTGTTAAGGTTTTCACATTTGTCCCAGAAACCTTGGAGCAATCTTTCCAGGCATAGGGATGGGGTGACCCCTCTTGTTCTGTGGTGCTTCTCCCTGTTAGGGCTGGTCCCTACAGTCGCCAGAGGAGCAAACACATCCCACAGTTTTTAAGATCCAGTGAAGAAGAGCAGCAAGGTCAAGCTGGGCTTTGCTCAAACCTCACTGGCCCCATGGAGGGAGCAGGAAGGGGGTAGGTAGAGCAGGGCTGTGTCTGAGCCTGTTGCTGTAGCCCCACATCTATCACCTGTGACTGACCCAGGCAGGATAAGGCACAGCAGTCCCAAAAATGAGCATGCTGCTCCTCTACTCTGAGCTTCTGTCCTTGTAGCCAAAAGCCCCAGTGCTCCCAAAGTGGAAGAGGGATGGGGATGCCTCAAGGTAAGGCAGCAAATAAACAAAAAATCTCACTAAGAAACAGGGCTTTAAGGGCCCTCCCATTTTATTGTAGGCTAACCTTCCACCTGTGGTCTTTACTGACCTTTCCATTTATTCACAGTCTTGCAGATGGTGATTAAGTGTTTACCAGGAGCTTTATCAGAATGCTACACATGTAGACAGTGATGGCTCCATGCATACAAAGTGCACCAATACCACCAGAAGCTCGTGAAGTGTTTTTGTATCAGCAACTGCATTGCATGGCATATTGGTGCTCTGCTGAAATTTAACTGCTTCCCATTATATTAAACACACAGCATGGTAAAACCTCACCCCACACTTCCAACTGAAAATAAATGCTTTTCACACCTCATCTGTGGACTGTTTTTGCTTGGTCCCACACTTGCCCCTCTCCCATTCCTTCTGTCTCTTTAAAATGTGTGTAGCTCTCCATGCTGTGGAGGTAGGGTGACAAAACACAAGCTGAATTTTATGCAAGTTTTGTGAAATCTTTCAGGTCACAAGCTATGAATGTTTTTTAAGCAGTTAGTCTACTCACTGTGATATGAGCTATCAGATGCCAACACTAGGACAGTTTGCAGAACTAATTATGTATGATAGCACCTGTAAGGAGTGCTGTAAGAGATTTTTAAGAGCAAGGAAGTTTGAAGCATTTCTTGCTAACTACTTTTGACAACTGGTGTCTGTAGTGTGCTGTTTTTCCAATGTATGGGTTTCACAATCTCACTAATTCAATCAAGCCAGGAAATTATCTCAGTTCAAAGGTTATGTTTTGTTAGGTAGGTATAGTTTATCTAGTTATTTGCAATAATTACACAGATTTTCATAAGGATTAATTTGAAAACAATTTTTGAAGCGATACCTTATTTCTTTCTGCCTGCAATTAAATTACTGTTTTCTTACCATGAACACTCCTCGAGATTTTGTGTTTACCTAAGTTTTCAGTTCTCAACAATGTTGTCAAGCAAAGCAGATTATCCAAGCAAAATCAAACCCTTACTATCTTAGCAAAATTAAATGTATAAAGGGTCTGTAAGCAGTGTTCTTTGAAAACAAAACTGCCAGCTGAACTAAGTTAAGTGGTGCAGCCCCTGTGGCCAGCAGGGCAAGGGAGGGGATTCTGCACCTCTGCTCTGCTCTGCTCTGCTCTGCTCCGGTGAGACCCCACCACCTACTTTGTGGTCCCCAGCACAAGAAAGTTGTGGATCTGTTGGAATGAGTCCAGAAGAGGCCCATGACAATGATGAGGGGACTGGAACACCTCTCCTGTGAGGAAAGGCTGAGAGAGTTGGGGCTGTTACACCTGGAGAAAGCTCTGAGCAGACGTTATTGCACTTTCCAGTACCTAAAGGGGCCTGCAAGAGAGATGGAAAGGGACTTTTCACAAGGGCAAGTAGTGACAAGGGAGAATGGCCTTAAACTGAAGGAGGGTAGGTACAGATTAGGCTTAGGTTTAGATATTAGGAAGATATTCTTTTGTGAGGGTGGAAAGACACTGGAACAGATTGCCTGGAGAGGTTATGGACTCCTCATCCCCTTTCAGGCCAGGCTGGATGGGGCTCTGAATTACCTGAGCTAGCAAGTCAGCATCCCTGCCCATGGCAGGGGCATTGCAGCTGGATGATCTGTGAGGTCCCTTCCAACCCAAACCATTCTATGATTCTCTGAGATACAAAATGAGTCATTTCTTCAGTGTAGTTTAAACACACCGTGGAAGGACTGATGGTTCAAACAAGTTTCAATACCCTGTAGTCTAAAACTTTCATCTGAACCTACAAACTGTTAATTCAATAAGTAGCTTGTCTTGTCCCTATTAATTTATGCATGCATATTATTTGACACACGTTGATCTGTAGTAGATTATTAAAGAGACACGACTGAGCTCAGCGTTCTCCTTCCCTTGCATTAGAAATTGGTACATTAGAATAAGCAAAAAATAACAGAATAGCCTGGTCATCATATTGCAGCATTGACTAGCCCTGAGATGTAGAGAAATGCATGACATCTAATTGAATTTAAAAAAATGCAGTAGAGATGTAATATTTCTGAAAAATTTGCAATTCATTTAGTTTTGCTTGAACGAGGGCAGGAGTAAACCCAGTTTTTTCACCCAGTGAAAGCACAACAGATTACTTTCAAATTAGAGAGGCTTTCTGTATGTTTTCAAATACAGCAGATCCCTCCGGTCTACCAGTAGCACCCAGCACAGACGTCCAAGATGCTGAATTTAATCACTTTAACTTCTGCTAGTCTGGCAGCACTTCAGCCCGGTCACTCCCTCAGTACCTCACTGTTAGTTGGTAAGCACTTGTCTGCTTTGGAAGTTTATGATACCTGGGTTTATAGAAGATTTTATGTTAGGAAATATTCCACTACACCTTGATTGCAATATGTTTATTGTAATCATACTGTTTGCAGTTGATCTTCATCAGACTAAAATATCCAAAAGCGGGTTAAAGTCTTATGAATTTTAAAATTTAACAGTTAATGAGGTGAAAACATGTATGTGCTTTATAAGGAGACTTTTCTAGCTGTAAGAAAAGCCATAGCTGTATGTTTTTCAGGAAAGCCCCCTTAACTACCTTGAAGTCATTTCACATATTAATTTTGATTTATGTGTCTGCAAGATAGCAGTCACAGAATGCCATTAAAAAAAATTTTGAAAGGCATCAATGCACATCTTATGCTCAGTAAGCTGAGATATTACAAATGGAAATTACTTGCTACATATAGAATTGTTAAAGCTCTATACATCAGCTTCCATGTATCTTCTTACTGACAAACAACTTTGAAATGTCATCAGCAGCTTAAGTTTGTTTTCTTTTTCTGTAGTTATCATAGTTATTGCTTTGTTATGAGAAAAGGAAAAGTCACAGGAATACAAAGAAAATTTCCTTTCATGCCCTAGCCTCCTTTTTTGTGGCTGTTACTACCTCAAAAAATAGAAACTCACCTAATTTACCAGTTGCACACCTACGTTTTCTTGCCCATGCAGACGATTTGAATGTTCAAAAGCCATCTCACTAAAACTGTGCATTGATGTGGCCAGTCAGTCCTGGCCCAAGGGGTTCAGTAATACTTTCCCTGCAAGTGAGAGTCAACATCCTTAATAAAGCAAATAGGCACCCTTCATTTTCAAATCTGACCAGAGTTGTGAGAGGGAAGACTTGGCAGCAGGAGCTGAATTGTCTTGGGATGCAGAGACTCCCACCCCCAGTTTAGGATATATTTTATTTCACTGGGACTGTGGCACCTTGCTCTCTCCGTGTTCCTTATAATTGGCAGCAATATTCAAAATGAGCCACTTTTTTTTCATGTTTTTCTTCCCCAGCTAGATTAGTTTGCTGATCCCAGTGCAGGGAGTCACAGCAGCTTCAGCCCACCCTGCCTCACATATAAAAGAAAAATAGCACAGGCACCTTCAATTTCTACTCACAAGCCATGCCCAAAGCATGTTAAACTGGCCAAATGAAGGAGAAATATAAACTAGGAAATGCTCTTGAGTACACAGCATCCTCACAGCCCGCTCCAGAATGGAGCACCAGAGGGCTGACAAGGAGGGGTGCTTTTCAGGCATCACTATGAAAAACATTCTCCTGCACTGGCAAAGGGGAAGCCTGAGCTACCATTGCTCATAATAGAAGGACTGTAATGTCTTTCCACTTCTTCCAAATCCAGTTTTATCTAGGAATTTACCAGCTTTGGATAAGTCTACCCACAAGGAAAAACTGAGCCAACTTTGTTATTTCCATCACAGACCAGCTGTAACTGAATCAGAGCTCAAAAGCTACAGAAAAAGTAACTGAAGAACAAGTGTTTCTGTAGGTTGTCTTAAGTGGTGCTCTACAATTACTCCAGTCTTCAAAATAACTGAGCTTTGATTTGAATTTCTTTACATCAAGAGGAGCTTTCTATAATACTAATAACTGAGATCTCAAAAGTTAGTCAATACAGCTTCTCACTTCCTCATTTAAACGCATTAAGAATGAGTTTTGCTTCCATTAATGTTTTTTGCTGCCAGATTTCTGTTCCTGTTCTTACAGAGTGAGGTGGCAGTCAAACCCCTTTCAATAGTCACACAGGAAAAACAGGATTCAGGGATGCCAATAGCATTTTTTCTTCAGAGTGACAGAATATAGGCAGTCCAGGTATTACTAAGCAAAGACATATGACAGCACTATCAATCCCCTTTTCATCTCTTAAAAAAAATATTGTTAAAGCCCTAAATCTGTTAGCTATAGCCGTGACTATTACCAGGTACAAGTATAGTACTGTAAAAGGAAATAGTAACTGCATAATTGTAAGGATTTATATTTTAAAGACACAGAACTGTGTAGAAAATTATTACAGATTTTTATAGTCTCAGTGTATTGCATGGGAAGGCAGTAAGAAGTTGATACCAGTGGTAATCTTTCCTAGTTGAATCTTGAAATATTTGTTCTTTAAAAAAAGTCCTAGGGTCCAGTGGCTCTAAAATGAAAAATTAACTTGGTTAATATTTTATTAGACAAGAGAAATATTATTTTAAAATGCAAAATGGCCTTTAATACTTTGTGTTCCCATTTTGGTAAATACTATTTGATTGCCTATCAAGAACTGAGCTACTGATCTGAATATTTTAGATAATTTAGATCCTTTAATTAAGGCCAGCATCATATCTATGCAAGCTCAAAAGTGTAGACGCCTGAATATCTTCAATTTCTTTTGAGAAAATAGTAAATCTTATGTAAACAGTGGTAGTGGTATCAAATATTTCCCCCCAAAGCTCTGTTCCAGTTGACACCAGGACTGAGAGGAATCCTGTTTAAATCCTAACCTCTTTTCCAAGAGCCAGGGCAAGGCAGAAACCACAAGCACTGAAGACCCAGCAGTGCATTCACCAGCTAGCAGAGGAGCACAACGTGTGTGTAATGCTTACAGAGAGAAAAGCCAGAATGAAATTCCTACCCAGTGCTTGGTGATGATGAGGCACATGTTTTATCAATACATCTAAAGAGCATTTTCTTGTGCACAATGAAATGAACTTCTTGTCTGTTTTCCCCTATCAGCACAGTCTCTCCCTTCCCAGGTTTCAAATTCAAGGCCCTTTCTTCCCTTGTCAAAGCTTAATTGCATCCCCTCAGTTGTTTATCACAGTTGGTGAGGAGTGATCAGAAAGAGTAGCAGATATGAATAAGAAATCCCTGGAATACAAGGTAAGCCATGGAGTCTGTTAAATTTTACAAGAAAACAAATTTGGAATGAACCCACTTAGGGTTAACACTGACAGTTTGCACCTTCTTTTCCCACTCTCAGCTGTATATTCTTTTAAATAGGGCATCTACTGAAATAGCTCAAGACTAAAGTTCCCATTGAAACCACGAGGGACTGAGGGAAGCTGGATACTGCACGTATTTCAGAACATTATCTGACAAGATGGTTGCAATTTGTTCAACCCTTCAGACACAACTTTTCCTGACAAACTAGGGAACAAATGCAGAAAAACAGATTACCACTACTTGTTTCCCAGCCTTGAACAACAAGCAGATGAGCTGATCTATTGAAAATCTATTGAAAACACACACCATGCTACTCTATTATCCTTTCCAAGTCACAGCCACAGTTTCAAGCAGCTGATTTTTAACTTCAAAATAGACACAAAAGTGCAGAAAATGTGCAAAAGCACAGACCTCAATGAAGTACTCCTTCAGTTATACAAAGGATAGATTTTTTTGTTTGTCTTGCCATCATGTCCATGGTAAAAGAAGATTTGACTTGAACCAGGGGAAATCATCTTCAGTGCAAATAATGTAAGCACAGTCAAGCAGATGTTTTCTTTGTATATATTAAGGGAATGGTGAAGACATCATCTTAATAAAAGTGTTCAAGAAAATTACTTGATTTTTCACTTCAGAATGATACTTAAAGAAACTTTTCCTAAGACCAGCTGTATTAAAACTATGTATGAACAGAATGTGAACACAGGGGCATTTGGTTCTTCACATTCACCAGAAATCCCCAATTATCTATTCAAAGATTAGTTTATCTAAATAATTTCATCTTCAATGCAATAAACTGTAAATCTTTTTTCTAGTATATAGCTAATCCCAGGAACATATCTTACAGTAAATACTGATTACATTTCCTGATGAACAAGGTGGGGAAATGCACAATGACAATATCTATGAAATTACTTTTAAGAATATTTTCACAGTTTAGATAGGAAGGTTGCTTGAGTGAGTGAAGAAAAGAGATCCAATTATTTTATTTAATTTTTATCAAATAAAATATCTCATTCATTACTGATTTTCCTAAAATAAATAATGTTTATTCTCTTACTACATCTTAAACTTCAGGATTTCAAATTTTGTTTTTATGTAGTATTCTAGAGCTTGATAAATGAGGAATGGTCAAAATAAATTGATGGCTAAGTATGTATCAACCACTCCAAGGCTTAATGTGTTCTGAAGGCTAACCAAAAAAAACCAAAAACACAAGGCAACCAATTAACTAGGAAACAATCAAAACATTTGTTTGAAGGTATTTATTGATGTTATATCAATTTTTTATTATAAGTCAGTAAAAATATTGTCAGTTTCACAAAATTAACATAATTTTCTCACCTTTTGTTGACTTCTTCAAAGGTAGATTTGCTTCTCTTGTTCGTTATCTGTTGTTTAAATGACTACTTTGATATTGTGATGCTTTTATGCATGTAAGCAATTCTTACCAGCTACAAAGGCAGTTAGTGTTTTAAAGTACCATAGAAATAAACATGTCACAGAGAAATGTAGAATCACAGAAATGTAGACACTTCAAGGAACACAAATAATGGCCTGTGTTACTGAACCCTCATCTCTTTCCTAAATGCTGCTAGCACCCTTCCAATTTTTACTGCATTACCTCCTAAGTACTGCTGGTTGAATCTAATTTTTCTTTTCATGTTCATTCCTCAATCCTAGCATGGCACATCAAGTAGAAAAATTACTTCCTATGTGTCTTTTCTCTCGGACTTGACAGCTCAATATGCAGGGTTAGCCTTAAGGCAATGTTACAATGCACTGGGGTTCCTCCTGCTGCCACCACCCTGCCCAGCTCCAAACCCCTTTAGCGCACCCCACCTGCTCTCTCATTGCTGAATTCTTTCCCTTCTGTGTCCTGTGTTTGGCAATGCCAGAAGAAATTTTTATTCTTGTAATAGTGCAGCCTTTTGCAACACAACATGCTCAAACTGGAATCACTCACGGCTCAGACAGGACCCGGAGTGCAAACACAAGAGCTGCAGATGGAGCCGCAGCAGTTGCCTCCTTTTCTCTCTGGGTTGAAACATATCTTTTGGTTCCTCAAGTTTGTAGATGGACATTGAATTCAAAATCCTGTCTTTCTGGTATTAATCTTCTAAAAACTTTTCAACTTCCTCTCAACTTAAATAAATTTAATAATTTAATAATTTAAATAAATTTTGGTCCACTTTTTTCCTCCATTTCAGTTAAATTAGCCAGTTCCCCTCTCTATTTCGAAGTGCAATTGTTCCTTGGGTCTTGATTACATATAATGATTTTTCAAATATGCAACATTTTTTCTATCCTTTGGCACAGTTATGTGTAAAGATATTTGCACTAAAGTCGAATAAAAGTTCACTAGGAAATTCTAGGTGTCTATTTAAGTTCTATCTCTCAAACTCTAAGTCAACATTTAAAAGAAGGTGAGGTTTATTTCATTTTTTTATTATTGTTACTGAAATTACAAATCCATAGTTCAACTATTAAACTAATTGTAATTTTAACTGATGGTAGTTTATCACCTGAAGTCGTAGCACTAACTTTCAACAGCAAAGAGGTTATATGGCAAGAAAAACTGAGTGTACTGTGTTATTCTATCTACCATGAGCCTTTATAAACATAATTTTCTTTATGTAGTGTGCAAGAAATGTGCCAAACTTTCCATCCTTAGAGCCTGGTCTGTGCTGCAGACTAAACCCTGGACAAAACTTTGACATGTTATTGGAAACTCCCAAGGTGAGGCTAATTCAGTACTCCTTCCATATAATCTTTAACTGAGCATTCACTGTCACAAAGCTCGTCTATAATTCTTCTACAGACTCATGTTTTGACTGACAAGGGGTCAATCAGTGCTGCCTGCTGTTTGAGCTGCAGCCCCCCTTCAAAAACCTGTGAACCTATGTGCACCTCTCCAAATTGGCACTCCCAGCTGCAGGAGCCTCCCAAGGCTGAGCTACACCTACTATGAAACATTCTATATCTTATGTCTACATTGGCCTCATGAAACTTTAGTTCCCACCTGTGTTTTCATCATCTATATCCAAGAGCCACCTAGTGAACACAGGATGTCTCACCCTCAGTTCCTCTGCTAATGAAGATGACAATAAATTCTGCAGGCTTGGAGTAAGGGAGGGTCTGTCACGTGCAGACGTGTATATAGGGCATCCTTGTATGGTGACTGTAATATCCAGCATTTAAATTTAAGCTTTCAGTTTAATTTCAGGCTATGTCAAGTACAGGACAGAACCACAAAAAGAGTGACTGAGTGCTATCCATGTTGTTTTGAAGTGGAAATATAATCTCAATTGAATGTGTCAAGCAATGTTTGTCTACAACCACAGCTACTTCAGCCACAGCTAAGCAGGTCTTGCCAGGGTCCTTGAAAATAGGACACATTGGCTCTAACAATCTGAAAGGGAAATCCAGATTAATATAAACCTTTTCTTCACTCTGTCTCTGTTCACAGTCAGTATAAATTCACAGTTTTTGTGCTTTTGTATTTATAGTACATAGGACTTTAACCACAAGAAGCAAATTCCATTTCTGCAAAGGTGTCTGAACTCTGATGGTTCTGTTATCTGAGCAAGAGCTCCAAACTTTGATAGCCTTTGTAGCCTAAAATGCCTTTAATATGCTTGTCCATTGATTAAAATATAAGTTATCAGTCTGATCTGATAAAGAAATAACAGTGAAAGAGAGCTGACAATTTGGCCTAGAAATTCAGTTTGAAGGTTATTTTAATGTTTTTGATGGTATTCACGGGTGCTGTTCTTTTTCACCTAAGGATATGAAGGGCCCTGAGTCCTAAAACACGCGTTATGACAATGGCATGGCAAGTTCTCTCTCAAAACCAGCAACCCTGATTTTAAATAAAAAATGCCCAGCTAAGGTGAGACACTGAGGCATGGTCAAGGGCCTCATTTTCCAGTGCCCCATTCTCCTGTAAATTTTGAGAACACTAGTCAGAAGTCCTGAGTCTTTTCCATGGCATAACACAAAACAGTTTTCACCAGCTCTGTGGTAGAAGTATTTCACCCATGGGTATGAGCTGAGTATGTTTCTGGTGGAGCCACAGCTCATCCTGAAATGAACTAGCACCTTTTTATTAATTAGAGGTCTGCTTTTCCTGCAGTACAATTAGCACACACGCTACCTTCTCATAGACTGGTAGCACTAATCTTCCCATGTTTTTGGGTACCAGATTTTGATACATTTCTGACAACCAGAATGAGTATAGATAACAGGACATAAGACCATCTGTTCAGAACTGATATTTTTTCTGCAGAATCAGTTTATGTTGTGCAGCTGATTCTTGTCATCTGTTATCTCAAAGCTTCTAATATTTCACTTCAGCTTTAGCTATGAGCACACTTATGAGATGCAGATTTGTGACTGGAGAAGCAGATCAACAGTTACTGACTGGCTGCAGTTCTACATTCAAGAAAAGACAAGCCACTTCCACCCAGCTCAGCCAGGAGCTCTCTGAAGGTTTTGTGTGTTAGGAGTATTGCCTCTCCTATCAAACCTGATAGAAGAGTATCATCTAGAATGCTATCCTGCCTTGCTGTGTTTCATTGCCCCAAAGCAGGAGCTCAGAAAATCATGAGTTTTGCTCTTCATTAGAAATTACTTGTCAAATATTTAACTACCAACAGATATACTCCCTAACCCATATTAAATAGGTTAAATAATTTAAGAGCCAATGGCACATATTTATTTTGCACTTCTCTCTTTCCTTCTGCTTTTTAAATATTTTGGGTTTATAAGGACTCTAAATCCAGAACTGTGACTCAGTTTTGGTTTGAAGCCTTAGGGGAGGGTAAACTCAATAAAGATTTCCTAAGGAGTATGAGCAATGCATTGGTACAAGAAAGAACAGTAACCAGTCTGAGTATATTCATTACTCTGGTAGGATAATAAAATACTTTACCCATCTGTAGAGTATCTCACCAGGCAAATATCTGTGTCTTAGAGTAATGTAGAAAAAAATATATTGTATAGCAAGAATAAATTGTTAAATTTGGATAATCAGGCTTAAAACAGAGTGCGACTGCTTGTCATGAAAAATGGACATCTCCAGCAGAGCTTGGAGAAAGAGATCCATATTTCCGTAAACAACAGGGATTATTAATCCCAAATTCTTGTTATTTAGACTTTTGCCTATGATTCATGCTGCTTTTATTCTTCCAGCATAAATCTTAGCTGGGTGGCAGAAGTGCTGCTGCTCTACATGCCAACTTTCAGGGAATTGATAAATGCAAGCAAACTGTGCCCCCTGACAATGAGGATCTTTTCCTTTTTAGTTGGGTTCCCACTACAGTCCTTAGGCTGTCCCATAGGCTCTGTGCTACGAGCATGCCTCCTTGCCTCTCCCTAGATTTAGACAACAGCATTGCAACAATTAGTTTCACTGTCATCATGCCTGGCTGACATTGTCAAGGCACTTGGAGGATGAATTTCATACATCTCTGGTTTAGGCCATACTGTCAAGACAGAAGAGACAGATACCTACAGCTTCATCACTGCTGCAGCAGCAGACTGCTGGGCTGGCATTTACCCATCAAAAGAAACATTGCCTGAAGAATTTCCTCTGTCCAAAGATAAAAGGAATACAATACTTTCATGGTAAATTTGTCTAAGCTCACTCAGTTACTACTCTTCAGGCATGAAATAAGAAGCTGTTTGTAGAGATCATATTCCCAAACAAAGTACCCTGTGGGAAGAGCCAGATGCTCAAAGGTAGTTAAGTAACGCATCTTTATCGTAGCTGTCACAACATTCCCAACCAGAATATATTTTCACAGCTCCCTACACGCTGAACCAGCTTCTGCAGCTATTTATCACATATTGGTCAAGCACGTGCAGCCCCTCTCCTACAGTGGGAATATAAAAGGCACACAAATATACAGAAGTAGAGTTTGTGGCCTGTGCAATATGCTGTGCAGTGGGTCAACAAGAGACCCCCTCAAGTACTGAAGCTGCAGCTGTTGCAGGGATTAGGAAACCTTAAGCAAAGATTCAACTTCTGGATGCAGTGCGAGTTCTTCTATTACTGTGTTCCAAAGGCTTTTGAAAGCCTTGGGGCTAGTATGAGTCATACCAATGGCTTTTATACCAACATTTAAACAAAGAAAGTTTACTTTTGTGTGAAAGTTTCATCACTACTGAGGACTATCTTCTGCTGTTCTAGCACCAAGTCTCTGCTGGGCACTCCTAGCAGTCCCTCTGAAAATCCCATCAGTGAGAAATACACAGCTCAGCAAGGATCTGGGGAAACAAGCACCTGTCACTTTGTCTCACTGCCGTGACTCAGGGCTTTACTCCTCCACTATTTTCACATAAAACATATTCTCACTCGGGTTCATGGCCTTTGAACTTCAGACATGAGGCCAAATGCTTGAGTCTTTTAAAACCTGGTAGAGAAAGGAGAAAAGCAGCTACTCCCTGACAGCTGGAGCCTTACTTAATTCACTTACACTTTGTTTCATCACACTACATTTTCAGGTAGGCCACGCAGAGCAGAAGTGACATTTACCATAATTTGTTTTTCTTCTCTTAGATCCCTTTGACCTGGCTCCTTAAGACCTTTGGTCCCCCATTAAATACATTGAGTTAAATACCTCAAGAACTCGTCAATGATGATGGGTACCCATCTTTCAGCCCAGTGTTTTACTGAGAGTCCTTGTGTGATTATTGGCTCTAGTATATCTATGCCTGTCAAGCAGAATAATGGCTGCTCATTGCAAGTAAAACCAAGAATAAATCCAGAACAAGTGGCTCAGCTGTTGATGTGACTGCTGCTTAATGCCATAGCAACCTGACACACATCTTAAGGCTTTCATGGAGGCCTAAAGAGGGTGTCCCAAGCTCTGAACAAAGCAAAGCTAACTTCATTTAGGTACATTTAAACACTTTCCTTATATGTAATCCCTTGAAATATCTGATCTTATGTTCTTGCTTGAGCTTTTTCAAGAGATCCAGGAGCAACCTGCATTTGCACAGCAAGATAGACACAGAGAAGTTAGTTTTATAACCTGCCTTTCTTATTTCCCGCTTTCAACCTTTTTCAAGTTTTTCCTTTCGTCTTCATCTGTTTAGCTGGGAGATAGATGAAACACAAAGACTAACAAAATAGGGATGTAGTCTAAAACCCAAGCCTTTAGCTGACCAATGGCAAATACAAGGCCTCTTGGGACCCAGCTGAGCTCCAGCCTTCCCCAGTCTGTACAGATACACTGCCTCATCCCTCTTATCTGCCTCAGTTGTTCTGGCAGCAAAATGCTTATAAATATTTTGCTGGGCCGCAATTGTTCTTATACATCTGACACATATCTTACTAAAGCTTGTTCACTGTCTTGGGAAAATGGGAAAAATGGAAACCCTTGTCATAATTAGAAAGTTCAGAACTACTGTTCAAAAGATCACAAAAGCACGTGGTGAATCTCACCAAACTCTTATCTTCCCAGTGCTTTGACCTCAAATTTAGAAAAACATTTCTAGATTTAGAAAGCCTGTCATATTGATGACACCAAAACTTAGCCCTTCTGTGTGTATACAGAAAGCAAGTTATATTGCATCAGGGAAACTTAATCCACCCCAGTTGGGCCAAGCTTATTCAAACAGTTTCAGCTGACATACATTTATCTCTTTTATCCTATCCTATCCCTTCAGAAATCACGCTTTGCCTTAAAAAAAATACAATGCTATTAAAACAAATCCTGACAGTATAATTTCTAAAATGTGGCTCCTGAAGGCAGATGACCTTTAGGTTAGGGAAAAAAAAATTATTAGTCCAACCAAATGTTAATAACATTTGGGTTAAGCTGGGGAAAACTTTTAGTTCTGCAAGCACTAGAATTCCACAGCTGAAACACCATATTTAAATTTTGTATTGCAATACACAGTTTCTGTTTCAGTATTTCCATGACCTTTTCTCCAATCTGTAGCATTTCCCCAGATTGCAGGTGCTTGCCCTAGACCAGCTTTCTCTATTATTTCTGTTCTGTGCTTGCCACAATTAATTCATTAGAACTTTGGTATTTACTCCTCCCTCCACTTTCCCACATGATTTGTTTCCACCTTTGAGCTCAACCTTACAGATTTGCCAGTGCAGATATGACCAAAAAGAGTGGGCCCAATGCTTCCCACATCACACTTGCTGCACGTGAAGAGCCCAAAAAATGTGTACACAAGCTGTAAATCTCCATAATCTACTGCTGAATATGTTACTGACAGCAGGTCCTTTCATAGCCAACTCTGTTTAAGGTGACCTCAGCATCTAGACTGGAGAAAATCTGTGTGATCTTTAGCAGGGACATGTTACCTAACTGTGCTTTTTGAGGGCATTTTTTCCCAGTTATTTGGTGTAAATTACTGTGTTCTTTCACATAGCAGACAGAAGTTGAGAAATTAACCTTTACGATTAACCTTTACTTAATTCTTTGTGTATACTCCTCCAGGCCTTGTAGATATTTGAGTACAGTGTTTTTTCAAAGTACCCACTTAGAAGGACTCTTTTTTTCTATTACATTGTTCTCGTGAATAGTAAATATTTTTCCATTGATAGCACTCTCATTTTATGGGAGAAAAAAAGGCCTAATAAGTAAGGGCAATAATCAGTCAGTCTCTAGTTGGTTGCAATTATTTTATCTTCTTTCTTTAGTAATAACTCTGTGTAAATTTGTCCTGACTCTCAGTATGGGTGATGGAGGGTGAAAGAAGCATTGGAAACTGCAGTGCTACCTGGCTAACAGGACTCCCAAGGGAGGTTTGCAGGTTTTGTTGGACCAGACCTGCATTTTGTCAACTACAAAGGCACAAAAATGACTTCCATCCAGCGCTGATTAGCAATGATATTCATAATTAGTTTCATTACTCTTCCTTGTTCTTTGTCATTTCAATTTCTCTTGCAAAATCAGTCTCCAACTAGAAAGGACTATAACTGACAAAAAAAAATCTTGGTAACGGCTAGCTTCCCCCTTCACTCTTTAGCATTTTGTAATTAGCAGTTTACAAAAATGCAGTTGTTGAAGTAGAGTGCTAATTTTTGTTCTTTTCACAATTTTTCCTAATTACTGTGAAACCAACATGAGTGACACTGTACTTCTCAGTCATAGCAGAGTTTTCTCTCTCAACACTCAGGACCCTTTCCCCAGTGGGGCAGATTAAGACAGATTTCCAATAACTTCTGGTGTTTTCCTATAGAAGAAAGCAATTCTTTTTGCATGTCTCTTTGTGGTCAAAGTTAAACCTGTCCAAGTCAGAATTCAGAATGACTTAATTTTTTAATTAAGACATTACACACCGGAGAGAGAGCTTTCCTTGGAAACTTGGTTCAGTTTGTTACTAGCCCCACAGGGTGCCTGAGATCTAATGAAGTGAAGGAAGTCCTAATTACATAGCCCAGTGACAAAATAGCACTCCATTCAGGGCAAAGCAGAGGGATGAAAAGGTCATCCTAACCTTTTCATCCCTCTGCTTTGCCCTGAACGGACCTTTCCTGTATGAGTCTTAGATAACCTACAAAAAGGAGAGTTGAAGTCTGTATTGCTTCCAAGAGGGACCAAACTGGAGGAAAAGCAACAACCTTAAATGACCTTTTGTTGAGGAGAAAGGTTATCAAAGCAAAAGGTGAGAGGTTATTTACTTTTAGGCTGGAAGCAAAACACATGTAACTGATTCAAATGATATTAAGCATCACATTGTCTCAATGGTTTACTTAAGACACTTTTGATCAGCATTTAACTGATCAAAGTATTAACTCAAGAATTTAGCTTGGCATTTTCAATGTAAGTTATTTATCTTTGCATTTGCAACATAAAGTATCTAATTAATTGAAGAGTTTCTTGCTGCATGCAGCTAACATTTCCTTACAAGTCAAATCATTTTTGCTATCTAGGGACAGTGTTTCATATAGGGAATAGTTTTCATAACATATTTAATTAACACTAAAGTCCTGCATGCCTTAAGCTTTAGCTGGAGGTAAGATGCAATACAAGAGCCTGCCCATTTCTAAGAGGGAAGAGGTAGAGAATTAAAGTACAGAAATTGGTAAAGAAATAAAATACAAAAATGTTAATTCTTTTTGGTTCCTTTGATATACAATAGAAATATTTCTTCCATGTGTCATCTTTTATAGAGAACAGAGTTGCATTGACAGAAATCAGTCCAGGAAGACAATGATTAGGGAGGTGTGCAAAGGCAGACAAAAATCTTTATTTTTACTGCAGACCTTTCAATCTGGTAAGTTGTGTGACAGCAAGTGACTTCATGCACTATTTAATTTGTGGAGTTCTTCAAAGAAATTAATTAATCCAAATGCACATTTCTGTAGCTTGTCTTTTGCCTTTCTTTTGGTTCGTGTACTATTTCAATATGTTCATTTCCATATCTGTTATCATTTCGACACCAGTACATCACTAATTAATGGCAACATGGTTTTCCAATTGGAGACTGAGGACAGTTACTGAGAACATGTATAAGACATCCTCCTTCACTGAAACGATGCCTCAGGTATCATATTCAAGAAAACAGAGGTGGCTTGCTAAGTCAAACTTAAGATAACTGTTCATTAATTGCTGTCTGTGTGAGATACAGCAGAAACTTTATTGGTTTTCTTGTAGCTTAAATTTTCTAATGAGTGTAATTAGGGAATATTTTTTACTAAGGTCTTCATTTATTAAATATACCTGTTCCTTAGAAATGCCAGAGAAGCTTGTTACATGGATAATAGTCTTAAGTAATTAAAATTGATAAGAACCTATCAGAATTCATTTTCTAGTCAGATAGTATTTACTGTGGTCCTAAGGGCTTTCTAGTTCATTCTGGGTAAGATTTTTGATCAGTGTTATCATCTGGGAACATGTCTGAGCAGTCAGCTAAGAGCACCTCGCATCAAAAGACTCACCTCATTTGCAAGGAGAGCTGATTTTTTTTTCTTTTTTTTTTTTGCTGCTCATTCCATTGCTCAGAAGAAAATATGATGCATGATGTGAAAGATCCACCTCTTCAAGCTTCAACAAAGAATCTGTGACACAAGAAAAATTCATGTCATAAATTTCCAGCTACTGGCTTCCACTTCTGTTTCTTGATTTTGTTTTAGGAACTTACAAGTTAAGAATTTGCAGGAGAAAGATCTATCTCTGTCTAGATATTTCCTGATAGACCCTGCCAGTGGAGAGACTTCACATGGCAAATATTTCTGGAGATAAATAATTTAAACCTAGGGTCTGTACATACACACAGAAAGGAGGAGAAAAGGAGAAAAATGATTTGTGTAACGAAACAAATATCTCCCAACACGAGCTGAGAACATCAGGCCTGTGGCAGCAGCTTGCAGGGGGACTGACTGCAAGCTACCAACATCAGGGGTGCAAAACAGCCTTCAGTAAAATTGCTGTCACCTTCCTATGGGGCTGGTGCATTAGCAAACTGTCCTGGGACACCCCTCCACCAGGGCCAGCCAAGAGGTGTCAGCAGCCTTGTGCTCACAGCTGGGTGCTGGCCAGGGGATCAGGAGCTCTGCGAAAACCCATCTCCCCCAGAACATACCCCTGGCAGCTGCCCAAGGAACCTCTCCTGCCATCCCTCAGGCTAAAATTATGCTCTGAGCAGCTTGAGGACAGGGCAACAGGATCAACTGTGCCCAAGTCATCTTTGGGAGCTCCAGCAGAGCTGATGAAACAATGCCTTTTTGATAAGTGTTTCTGAGATTCCATTCCTGAGGAAATCTGTTCCTCCTGTGGGCAGTGGGGACGGGCTTTCCCCATGGCAGAGGCTGCAGTGTGTGCTCACAGGCTGGCAGAGCTGCAGCATCTGTGCCCCTGCTGCTCTGAAAAAAGCCTTTCCACTGCCAAACAGGATGAGAAGTGATGTCTGCAGTACATAAATGAGCAGGGCTGGGGCCAAGAATTCTGTCTTTGCTTCTGAGGCCCTAAGAGAGCTCCAATCCTTGCTCATCTCCAGCATTACCAAGAACCCCCACTATGAGAGATTTCAATTAATTTTAGATAGGGCTGCCAGTGGTTTTCTTGTTACCTGACAGAGAATAGAAACTTCACTGACCTTCCAGCTTCCCTATAGCCTACTACACCTCAGGCTTGAAATCTACTTTTG
This sequence comes from Eopsaltria australis, assembly GCA_034509425.1. Taxonomy (NCBI): domain Eukaryota; kingdom Metazoa; phylum Chordata; class Aves; order Passeriformes; family Petroicidae; genus Eopsaltria; species Eopsaltria australis. Next base: position 2,406,245 of record JAVTVJ010000280.1, read on the forward strand.
AAAAGCCCTAGGTTTTGCACACATTTCTTCCACCAGTAATTTCTTGCTGCTGGAAAGAAGAGTGAACTCTTCATTCAGGTGTTCTTTGGAAAGACACATACAGGCTAAAGGCATTTTTGTTTCTCAGAATTCTTGCCTACTCAAACACAAGGTTACTTTACTCTGTTAGTTTATTGCAGGGGTCTAGGGCTGCCTCCTGCAAACTTCTCCAAGATAAAAATAAATCATAGTCCCTGTTAGTTTGCATACTGACAGTATCTCATAGCTATCTACTTGCCTACCAATCCAGAAATTCTTCCACTTAAAGCACCTCCAGCTTGTACAACAGTCAGTACAGTAGAAAAAAGACCACAAATCTGGAGCCATAATTACAAGGGGCTTCCCTCACAAGTTTCACATACATCTGAATCACTGAAGAGGTCATGCTGGTTGGAAAGCACCTGAAGAAAGTCAAGTATCACAGGAAATGGATTGTGGCTTCCATGTCTCCCAAACAAACAAAGTCCCTTCAACACAGTTATGTCTCCTGACAAGAACCAACAAATTACTGAAATACAGCTCTAAACAATGCTACCCCAGGGCACAGTTTAGGATAAGAGAAGATTTGGGAATCCCTACACAGACTTTACATACCTACTTCAGTACAAAAAATTGAATGCATCGCCTTTAACTCTTCCGGTGACATATGTGAAACTGAAAAAACACAGTTTCCATGAGCCTAACCATGGATTTAAAGTCTGTGTCCAGTGATGTACAAACTCTACTAGACTTGAGTAAACAGAGATAAGGGACAAAAGAGCACAATCTTGACAATAGTAATTCAGAGAAAGGGCCTGTTCAACATCCAGTCTCTAACCATGAGCATAAGTGGATACCAAATCAATAAAAATACAAAAGAAGGACAAGAAAAGGGCAAAAACAAGGATCATAACTATTTCATATTTAATTTGCTTTGCTTATCAGTGAGCAACTGGTGGTAGGAAGCCACTTCAGCAGTTCCTTGCTGTGAATGTTCCTGTAACTTCTATATAACCCAAAGCTACTAAAGCTACTAACTGTGTGCTGTATGTTTTTATACACCACACTTGTTTAACTGGGAGATTACAGGACACAAGGTCTCTGAGACATGTGATTGTGCTGCAAGAGGTGAATATTTGGCTTCCACCCAGTGCAAAGTTTTCATCAAACTGAACTGCTTTCCTCACTTACTTTACTTGTTGAGAAGCATACAATTAATGAGACATCATTTATTGATTTCATGCTCATGGCAGTAGCATCAACTACCTAATGCTAATTGTAGAAGTGAGCAGTCTTTGTATAAGTCACTTTGTTTGCTTTTCACTCTTTAAGCCTGAATGCAAATTTTAATTTTTTCTGAATGGGGCAAATTTTTCTTATCCAACTAATGCATACTAAGCTTATCAATTATTAAACTTTACATTTTTCAGGTTAAATTTTCCCTCCACTTGTATGATTCCTTTTCCGAGTGTTTGTGATGAAAGTAGATTTTGAAGAATTACTTTCAAATACTCCAGTTCAAACTTTAAAATACTATGTTGCAAATGACAAAGATTTGCTTTTGCCATTGGAAAATTACCCTTTGAAGAAAAGGTCTCACATATTCCCCTCGTTTTGTTCTCCTCTATGCCCTTGTGAAGGTAAATAAATGAAAAACAGGGACACCTGATCAAAGCACAGTGCATACAAAAATTAGGCATTGCACAAAACACGTTTTATCTTAAACCTTTACACTGATACTTGTTCATGACATTGTGTTTTTATGGTTTTTTGTTTTTTTCTAAAAGTAGTCTTGCATATATGCATATATATATAGACAATTTAATGTGCTTTGTCCAGTTTTAATATCTTTGGAACTTGAAGACAGTAATTATAATAATTTCAATACTTCTTTAGCAAAACTGTACATTACATTTATAGCCATAATTTTAAAATATAGGAATGTTAGGCTGAGTTTTGAGACTACACTCACCCAGGACTGTGGAGAGGAAAAAGAGTAGTTGCTTTATTACAAAAGAGTGTGTGATTACAGCTTGCTAAGGCTGACTTGAAAGCAGCCAGGCCAAAATGTCAGAAATAGTGGTGAACATGCATGAATTATTCCCCAGGCAATCCACCTATACTTCTTTTCTGTTAGTCTGAATTATTTCCTATTTCTTTAACCTAAAAATTGTCCTTTCTTGCAGTTGTTAGAGTGGTATCTTTTGCTAACAAAAAGAACTTTGTCAGTTAGAAAGGAGTTTGCTTGTTTAACCAAGTAACATTTTAAAATCGGAATTTTCTGTCAGCCAGCATCTCATTAACACATACACAAAGAGCACAGTAGTATAATAGGACGAAAATATGAAGAATTTAATTGGTGTTTTTCTTCTGTCATTAGCAACTTTTTTGGGATGTACTTTCCTGTAAAACAGTATTATATTCTCATCAAGGGGTACGATACGTTAAACTCTATGTTGCTATTAAAATTGTTAGACTAAATCAAGAGAAAGATCTGTCATATAACATGCAATGTTCAGCTGTAGCAAAACAGCAGAATAATTACTAACCTAGTTATGAGATATACAGACAACTGGGCAACCCAGCTTATTAACTGGCACAGGGAATTGTTTAAAAGGCTTCACATGGACAGCTTATTTCAGAAATAAAGACAACAGCAGAACTTGTGTAGCTTCTTCATTTTAATTGTCTAGAGAGAATTATACTTTAATGTCAATTGTTGATAGTGGGTTTTTCCACTTAACTGCATCAAGAAATAATCAAGAGTTAATTAAACCATTGTTTTTTACTCATGGACTACTGATATTGAAGTCCTACATGCATGAAGTTTACGAGTCCTCACAGGATAAGATGATGTTTCCTTGCCTCCTGGAGACTTTTTGACCGCTTGCCTTTATCAGATGGCACTGGGAAGAATATTGCTCCAGATCCTGACAATTCAATGTACTCACTCACATGGTTGGGTGAGAAAATTCCTCTGCCCTGTCATTCTCTTATTGTCTGAGATAACAAGCAGTCAAAAGAATTTTCTTCCGAACTCCAGTTTCTCCAGAAACAGTGAATGCCAGTGAGATGGACTCTGCTGGCCATGTTTAGCTCAGGTAATAGGAGGCCAGGCAAGCTTAAGACTGTGTTTATTCTTGGACACAAGGGACCGAGTTCTTGATCACAACTTAGAAACATTACAAAAGTGCCTCAAAGTACTTTTCTGCTCAGGGGTAACCTAAATATACAGCCAACGTTAATCTCCAGCTATTATTTCCATTTGAGACATCCCTTAGCCATGGAAACAAATGACCAACTCAACTGCAGTCGGTCCTCAGAGAGCTACTTTTAGCATGGGACTCCAGCTCCAGTTTTATAGCTCCCATTTGTCTGGGGCATAGGTTTTCATTGCTATGGAAGCAAACGGATTTTCAAATGGTGCTTGGCATGTGTTAGTATGCCAAGGAAATACTCTTAAAAGATTGTCAGAGGCTGATTCCCCTTTCATAGAGAGAGGGATGCTTGGCATTCTGCTACAACTTCCCACATTTACCTTCTTTTAGGAAGACAGCTGACACTACTGCACTGTGACACTACAACATTGCTGTTATAATTAACAATTTGCAAGTTGCATGGCATATTTCTTATCTTACAGGAGATTCAGTTCCTTTGTCTACTAATTTTTGCAGAAGTCAAACATAACAGTATACTGATGAATAACTAACACTTCATTTTAAAGATTTTTGTACCATAGATCTCATCTTATTTTTGCATTTTCTTTTTTAGCCTTGGCTCCTCTCTGATTCTCTTAAAATTTCACTTCTTAACTGTGTGTTCTCATGGTCCTGGTAATTTTTCTCATTTCCTTCCAAGTTACAGTTGTCTGACACCTAATGGCTTATTATCTCTCTGAAACCTTTCCCCCTTAATATATTTCTCATCCACCTGAGAGAAGGATTCAGAGCTTAGGGAAGTGCTGTTCAATTAGCCTGTGCCTGAGATAACAGGGGCCAAAGGTAGTGTGCTTAACTTGTTTTGCAACGGCTTCCTACATGTCCACAGCTTAAGCTGACCTACTTTGAACTCTTGGTCAGCTCCAGTCTGGTTATAAATCAATGTAATCATATCTAAGAGGAGTTTTTGATTGAAAACCTCCTTTTTTGATGGGCAACTTTATTATGTTAAGCCTCCCTGAATTCTGTTTAAATCTTCTAACTAGTAAAGATGAGTCAATTTTTTGCAATAAAATTGAAGTCATGTTTTATTAATGGCATGCTTGGGATTGCTTCACTGTTCTTTCAGTTGATTATATCTATGGTAGCTCTCTGGTTTCTAGGTACTCTCTTTTAGGTGATTTTGATATATTCATAAATGGCAATGAATATCTTGGTACTTCTGTAATATTTAGCAACAGGTACATCAGTTACATTTTTAACTAGAAAGCAAAAGTTTATTTATTTTGTTTGGCTGGAAAATGTCAGTTTTTAGGATACAGTATATAAATAGTGGAACAGTTTTTAAGACATTTAAATTACAGTAAAAATTTTCTGTGTTACTTAATATTATTGAAGAGTTTGTACTAAAATAGAAGCTGGGCCCAGTTTATAAAAGGCATTAAGCTGCATGTGGTTTTTACAATCCAGAACTTGACATGGTCCCCAAAAGGATCTTGTCCTCCTTTCTGGCTGTACTATTTGCCACAGTAGGAAAACAGCAGGGTTTGGGTATGTTTTTTCCATCCCAGCTTATAGCACCTCCTTGCTGCTAAAGCACCATCACAATCTTTCATTATAGGCTGAAGTTAACATGATACAACAAGGCTTTTCTGAAAGTTTACTGGCTTTGTGAAGGGTCACCTTCTTAAAGTCATTCCATTACTCTCTCAAGCGTAAGGAGAACGGAACATAAAGGCTATAATCTGAAGGTAATACAGAAGAGGGACAGGTACAGAACAGTCTTTTAAAGTAGTATGGTAAGACTAGAATCACTGAACTAAAGGAAGGCATTTATTCAGAAATGGGCTGATATGAAGATTCTTAACTAAAATTTTCCTATATACTTGCTCTGAAAGAAAATTTCTCATGCTCATTCTGTAGGAGTTTGAATATCAGTATTTCATTAGCCAGCTTTTGTAAGCAGGCACTGCCTTCAGATGTTCGCATAATTAAGTTAGTTCAGGGGGGAAGCACAAATACGAAATTCAAATGGACTTTACAGTCCTCACCTATTAAACCTTCCTAAATGATGTGCTTTACCTCCTAAATGAGGCAATGCATTTACCTTAGTATGAAGGAGATAAGACACATTTAGAAAGAGCTACCTATTTGCATTGAAATCAGCATACCTATAATTTCTACTTTCCTGAAAGAAGGCATGACTGTGGGGAACACAATGAAAATTAATGCAATAAGAATCTGGTAATGCATTCAGAAGGAAAGATAAAAGAAGAATAATCCAGTGAAATTCTAGGTCTCTGGAGATGCAAGTTGTTTCTTCAAAGTGGGAGTAATATGGCAGCAAACTCAAAATGGTTTTTTCTTCAGATTGCAAAGAAATCAGATATCTACTGGTAGATGATGGCAAAAAAGTAAGTATTTATATGTGGATAGCACTGAGAATTCAAGTTGGAAAAGACAAATTAATAGAGTAAGATCTGGCAAGTTGAAGCAACCTGAAGGGATATCCATTTGAGTAAAGTTGGGTAAACAGTTTTTATTGTGAAAGTGAGCCAAAAGTTACAGAGAAGTGGAAAAAAAGTAGAATAAGATAGCTATGTATTCAAGGCTGGGTTAGCAGCTGGCAAACATTTGCTTATTGAAGAGTAAAGGAGAGCTGATGCAGCCATGAAACCAACAGACCTGGTCAGTGAGCTCACCTAGGAATCAGAAAAACAACACAAGATTCTGAACAGACACACAAGCTGTCTGATTATATCAGTTTAGTGTTTTAATTTTTTAAGAAGATGAATGCACTGGACAATCTCGAGGTGAAATGCTAATGGAAAAGTTCAGGAAAAAAATTAATAATGATAAGTGTTAATTCTTTGTGAAGCCCTTGTAATCCCCAAACTGCAGCTTTAAAAATTCAGCCCTTTTGGTCTTGTGACAATTTATGTGCATTGATTAGGATCTTGATGGGTGATTGCAATTAAAGGAGAGACAGAGCCCCAGAAATGTGATTTTCCTTTCAGCTTTTTTAAAACGTCCTTTCTGTTGCATTCTTAAATTGATTCCAGTGCCTCCATTTGGCATCTGTCTTCCAAAGCAGAACATGCAGGAGTGAAGATTCAACGCCGTCTTTTCAAACAGGATAAATAGGTTTGCATGGTGTCCCCAAAGGACTCAGAATTGCAATGGAAAAGTAGCAGCCCCCAGTTCCTTCTGTGTATTGCTGAGCGATGTAACTCTGAGTCTGTGGAAAAGCCAGGGATGCAGCTTGCTCAGAACAAGTAGCAAAGAATTTGATTTCTTAGCAGATGCAGGGAAGGCAAAGAAATGCTTAGTTGAATCTATTAAATTTTCCAAACTGGGACAAGGTATTCTTGTTTCCAGTGTCTAAGCAACAGAATATTATAAAAGTGTCTGAAAAGCACTATGGAAAGAAGTCTTAATTTAATTCAAGTGACTGTGTTAATGCATTAAAGAAAAAGACAAGCTAAAGTAGCAGCTAAAATTGAATATCAGGTTCCTGATTTGCAAACAGTTGAAATTGGAAATATAAGGCACTTTTTGCTCTTGCATCTTGGAAATCAGTCAAACCTGTTCAGTTCTGCCATTTCAAACCTTGAAGAGGCCATTGCTTAGAACTATGCAATTTTAAATTGTTCTTGAATGGAGAATGTGGATTAACTTTACCTTTAAGAAAAAATATATTATCAAATTTGAGAGCAAAATATAGGGAAAATTTGATGTATAAATGAAGTTAATTCAGGGATTTTGACAGGAGCATAGAATATTTTTAAAATTATTTGAATAATTTTTTTTAAACCAGTTTGTTTTTTGTTTTTTTTTTTTTGCATGTGGAATAGGAAGAAAACCTTAGAAATGTAGTGCATTGGGTCCATCAAAACTATCAGTTCAGTGAGATCATACAAATCTTTCCTCAGTGGTGATATAGATGGACTGCTGCAAGGGATGTACTATTATGGATTTAAGAAAAACCAAAACCCACTAGAAATTCAAGGATAAAATTTCTCTAATGTGACATTCCAATTTAATCTTCCTTTCTAATGGAAAAATACTCCTTTTAACTGGGCATGGGAGGAATTTCCCTAGCAAGGTTCTGATTGTGAGATTGAAGTTATGTATATTGCCTTAGAAAGGAAAATGTGCTTTATCTCCTCACTTCCTTACTCTTACACATGCTTTGAGCTGCAAGAAAACTGGCCAGATTGGCTGTTTATTTAATGGAACTAACACTCTTCTAATTTGGGCAACAGAGCTGAGTCATGGCTCACATAACCACTCAGCCCTATTTCTCTCTCTGTTATTTACAACTCAGGAAAAAGAAGCTCACGTGATGTTGTTTCAAATGCTGCTGATATTGAAGATCAGATACCTGATCAGTGGGGCCCCAGCAGTGGAAATATCTTTAGCTGGAAAATTAAACTAAGAGATTATACCTGTCACTGACACAGGCTCATAAAAGTATTCTTGTTAAATCTCTCCACAGGACTTAGGAACTAATGAATTAGCTAGCTCCTTAAATGAAAACTACTAAGTATCAAAGCCAAGAATGAATCTCACCAGCAAATTCTGAATTGTTTCTCCCTCTTCACCAAAAAGAAAAGAGCCTGAATATTTACTTATCTGTCTATGCCTAATTGTCTGTCAATTACAGAATGAAATTTGAGTGTGAAAATGTTATTCTAAGTCCTGCTCAGCCTCAGGCAGGTTATTTGATGTGCCACTGCTCATGCAGCCACTGTGTATTAAAGACAGGGTAAGGTATGTGGAGCTGGAGGAATGCAAAATGCTGTCTGGTGATGCCCAGAAATACCTCCTAGTGTTTTGTTTCAGAATAATAATACAGGGGAGTATCAGTAAGTCAGGGTGAACCAGCTTGTTGCAGAGTTTACATAGAAAATGTGTCTCAAATATGTTCTAGATTTGCAGACCTGTACAAAAGCTCCTGAGGTTATTAGACAGCGCAAATGGTTGAAAAGAAGCAGTTTCAACTTATTACGTCTCTTTTCTTTCAAATTCTTCCTTGAATTCATAAATGCAGGGACAACTAAAAAAAGGAAAAAAAAAAAAAAAAGAAGAAACATAATATGAAAGAATTCTGTACATGATAGGTTGCTTTGAGGAAAGTAATGGGACAGTCAGGGAAGGACTGCATCTCTCTGGCAGGATGGTCTCCTGAGCTGCTGCATGGATGGCAAAAAACACACTGGGTAGTGGGTAAGTGTCAAGTTATCTGCTTTTAAAATCTTTCATGGTTCTCTCTGTTGGTGTCATTTTTAATGAGTCTTACATTGTGTCAGAAGAAGAAAAGAGAAGAGCGTTCGTGCGGCTCAGGGTGAGCTAGAAACGAATCAGTATTGCAAATAAAGCTATTATGGCTTAAAGGTGGTGGTGGAGGTGCTGCACACATCACACAGGAGGCAGAGATGGGAAGGGACTCTTGGCTATGAGCAGGCTCTGACAGTATCCAGCCATGGCCAGGCTGCTCTAGCTGCACTGCACTGCAGCACAGAGCTGGCTTCTCTCCTGGCTTCGGGGACTGGAGCACTGCGGGAACTCGTCAGTGCAGCAGCTGCTTATGCAGAGCAACCTCAGTAGAAAAGAGCAAGATTCCCCTTGTGCTGCTGGTTGCTGTTTTCCAGCTTATGCTAACACTTAGAGATCTCTAGCACTTTATAGTGCTGGCTGATATTAAGAGCCTTACTGAAAGTCCTGCTGCAATCTCTTGAATGTTAGGAGTGAAAGAGGAAAAGTTTAAAAGTGAGACTAACCTGAGACTCTTCTGCTGCTGATATGCCAGAGGTAAATGACTCAAGTGAGGGACTATTTTCTCCACAGAAATGTGCACATCCCTGAGAGCCCTGATGGAGAGCTGGGTGTCATGCTGTCTGTTCCAGAGGTTACCAGTTCATGAGTCACCTGCACCTGCTAATAATGGATATTATTAGCACCTCCTACCACTGAACACAGTCATATGAGCAAAGTTATCCAAGTACAGGGCAGGTATAGCTGTGCCTAAATCTGTCAGTGCAGGTATGCTGCAGTGCACTGGGGACCATTACACAAGGATGGGCTGGAATGTGTAAGAGGATAGCCAACACCAAATTAGCAGACTGCTTCTCTGAAGACCACTGCACACAGTGGAATGGAGTGCTAAATAAAACATTGAGATACTGACTTGTCATGCACGCAAAGCATGTGGCCACAGAGACCAAAAGTCAGTCAGGTGTGCCTAAATCCCAGGACTCTGCTCAGAAATCCTGGATGCTCTTCTGACACAGGGATTAGCAAACAAAAGGCATCAAATAGGTCAAAAGTTCAAGTGTGTTTCCACACAGCTCTATATTGTGCTTGTCTGTGCTTTTAATTGGTTTTGTTCATTACTGCCGCTTTATTACAAAGAAATTATAAATTAGTAGTGAAGGGCATAGAAACTATTTTGATCCAAGATATCCTTTGATTCACTTGTATCCTACAGTGATTTCTAGCTCCTTTGTTCTCCTTATTGCTTATTCTAATATGGATGAAAACACTCATATTTTGTTTTTATTCTGACTGGGCCAGATTATCACAGCATTGTTAAAGTGAAAAATACTTCAAACAGCATGTGGCTTTTAGTTTCACCACCACTATAGCAAAAGAAATGACAATAATATACCTCATTTAAAACAATTAATCATTAAAAGGCATATACAGTGAATGGCCTTTCCTGCATACATGATTTTGCACATAGATTTAACCTCATTCCTTTAAATACCTGGTAGTATTTTATGTATGTGATGTATTCAAACTTCACTATTAAGACAATTAAAATATTTGAATGAAGAACTGTGAGACAATACCCTGGTTTTTCTTCTCCAAGTTACTCTGTGTCCTTTGTTCTTTAGCCAACTGCAGATACTGCAGATTGAGAAGACTGGAGGGAGGCACTGAAGTTAACAGAAATTATAACTAGCATAGACATGGACAAACATAAACATTAAATTTTAAGGATATTTTCATTAAAAACTTGAGTCAAACCTGCTTTTATCCTGTATAAAGACACACAGAGCTGTTGTCAATCCTTTCTTAGTTTCAGTTCTGTCTGCTTGCTTGACCTGGAGTTATTTTTGTTAAATTTTACAAACTGAAGATTCTTTTTCAAATTTTCACATGTACATTATTTTCTTGCTTCCAGTACTTTAATGTTTTTATTGATACATTTAATAGTTATAGATCTTTAAATGTAAGATGTTAAAATGTCTATTATAAGCATTCTCATTTTATCCAATAAGCCTGGTATAAGTGCAGTTCATATTTCCACAGGCTGCAGTGTATTAATCCTAAGTGATCAGGATTAATAGGAAATTCTGTGTTGATTTCTTCTGCTCTTCTTCTTCTATATGATCACATTTTACTGCAGGTTTCTGGCAGCTGGTGCTATCTCTATTACTAGCAGGGTGAACTTGATCTTGCCCTTGGCTTTCTTATACGAAGGCTATTCAGGCTTTTCCAAATCCAATCTAGTTGGCTTTGTTTGTATTACAAGATGGACTTCAAGCTTCTTTATTTAAGAAAAAGTTACCTATTTATCTTTATTCCACAATAAGGACATAAAGTGAAAGCAGATGGAGTTTATTTCAGACATGTCTAATATCCAGATTGTTTTCAACTGACAAAGGGAGTTTTATGAAAGCCCAGGGAGGCTCTGAACTACAATGAAAGGCTGGCTAGGCTAAAGGTACAAGTGGCCAAGCACCCATGACTGCATTGCAAGTCACAGCTTCCCAAGTCTCACTTCTATTAACTATCCCCACTTGGTTTAACAAGTGCTTCATTTTGTATGACCTGCAGCACTTTCTAGGAAAAGTACAGATTATGGGCCTAGTTTAAGCTTTTAAGCTTTTAATTGCCAATAAACAACTCTTGGCTCATTTGACTTATTGCCACATTAGCAGACTTTGCTTTACTTCCAAGTTTCACTTGAGCTTACCACTGATTCACAACTGCTGTCTACAGGGTTGTCCTTGAAGCAGTGGCTCCAGAGAAATAACCTAGGGGGGTTGCAAGCAAGGCTTCTGAAGAGCTGGATTGGGATAATTATCCAAAAGGGTTATGGTGTTGCTGAGATCTGAAGACCTGATTGGGTTGAGGAGGGGACTTCTGTCCACAGGCAGCAGGTCCTTTTAAGATTTATCACAAGAGGTCAATAGAGAATCTGGTGACATCACTGAAATTCAGTGCAGGCAAATGTTCTGTGTAAATTTTATATTCGTGAAAAATAGCCATGGAAAAATACCAGTGTCCATCAGGCCAGCAATCAGGGAAAAGGTGAGAAAATGATTCATTTGCTCGCCAGACCCAAGGGTGAGCCTCAGGTGATGATTTTAATTACAATAACAGAAGGACAATATTTTCTAATCTGTGTAATCAAGAATCTAATCCTCTCTCTTTGCTAGCAAAAAAAATGAGGTATTTTCACCGTAAGCTTGTGTACATGTATAAAATAGACAAAAATAAAACTGACAGGCAGTAAGCATTCTCTGCTTTTCTAACATTACAAAAGGACTGGCCACTACAAACTTATTAGAGGCTCTCAAAGTTTGGTCTGTTTCTCCAGAAAGGGACAAAAGTAATTTTGAAATAAGAGCTCATTAATAACTCTGATCTTCAGTTCAACTACTTACTTGTTACTTGGGCAAAATCTCAAAAAGTATGCAATCCTGTTTCTTCATAAGAAACATATCCTGCTGTTTTATTAACTTTTGCAATATTAATGGTTAAAATATAAACTTTTAAGTTTTGCACCTCATTTATGTACTACCTAAAGTACTGTCCATTAATACTAACCATGAAGATGCTTGCTACATAATTAGAAGCATAGTTAAAAACACTTAAGGTTCTCCTCTGCTTAGGTATCAAGACCATATTTGTGCATCTCATCTGATGTAGATAAATACTTTAAACTATTCAGGAGGGCTGTATTATAGGATTCAGGTTCCACCTCTCAGATCTTTCTAGACAGTTGTGTGATCCCGTATCTTTTTGCTTGGTTGATTCTTCATTAAAATCTCCTACTGAATTAGGAGGACCGAAAGGGTTACTGATGTCTGCTAGCACAGCTTCAGGCAGAATTTTTTTCCAAAACCTGGGAGCAGAGGAGCAGATGTGTTGAGGAGGAATGTGTTCTTATGAACTTCACTGCATTCATGGATGACCAGCTTTGGTGGCTCCACCTTGTAGTGCCAGAAGCTATTTCTGGAGGCCCACCTCCTTTCAGCTCCATGCTAATAGAGCTTTCTAGTTCAAGCATGGTGTTCTAAGCTTAGTGTAGGAGCTCAAGCAACTTCCACCAACTCAACAGAAGCGTGAAACTAGTCAGACAGTGAGGAAGAGTTTTCCTGCTTCTAACCTTATGGGCCATATATTTATTTCTTCTGAAGAGTCCTACCTAAAATACACCTTCATCACCTTACACTGTGTTGGTGTAAATGGAGATGGAAAAGGACATCATTTAGAGCCTGGGTTTTGTTGTTTTTGTTTTTCTTTAACTGAAAGAAACATCTGATGTCCAAGGAAAGAAAAACACTAGTCAGGACTGACTACTTTTTATCATTTAGGGAGTTAAGGTGTTAATTTATGCTACTGCTGCTACCTGTAAATTTGCCTTGTATTCATATACATATCCTTCTTACATCAAATTATGAGACCAGCTGTCCTCTGCGTAAAATCCAGTTGTCTCATTATATGAGTAGCACCTATTTTACTTCACCAGGTAGGTGCTACTCATATACCTGTCAGCAAGGTGTCGTTCGGGCCTTCAGCTTGTCTCTCTCTCCATCATCCCCTGTGCCTTTGCAGCACAGAGGGATCCCTGGAAAGGCATGGGGAGCAACTCACCAGATCCCTAAAACACAACCTTGTTTTTATCACCAAATTGAAAATTCTGGTCACGAAATTGAACACTTATGCCAGGAAACCTTCAGGCAGCCTCTGCTGTGACAAAATCCAAAGATATCCCTCCTCCTCCCTGCTCTGAATAGGCAGAACACAAATAAAGAGTGGTGGGCTGCTCCTTACAGATCTGTTCCTGCCCTTCACCAGCCTGCCTCATCAGAACTATAAAGTCAATCCTCAGAGTGATTTCAAACAGCGGGGTTGGGGAGAAACAGAGATGTATTCCTAACATACAGGCAGTAAGTGACACTACCTTTCCCAACTTCACCAGTTTGTATTATATACTTGCGGTAAAAGTCCTAAAGAATACCTGTCTTTCTGGCAAGTTGTATTTCATCAATAAGCACAGATCTCTCTTCCACTCAAAATGTTCTTGGGAAGTAGAGCCATGCCTGAGGCCATCAGCAAGCATCCTGCAGCCTGAAGTGTTTGCAGTAGCAAACTTTGAAATCAAGATCATAATAATTCTTATGCCTTTAAAAAGAGCTGTAATTTCTGTATTCAGCAAATCCTAAGTTTGGTTAGTCTTTATCTGAATTTCCCACTGATTTTCACAGTATTGGTCCAGGCCTCATGTTTCTAGCTGAGTTTTATTCTGAGGTTTAGGTAATACCTGCTCTGGGAAGACTGGAGTTGGAGGCCTGGTCTACTGAACATGAACAGAATAGTTGTACTATTACCCAAGATACTTCTATTTTCCTTATGCATTTCAGCAGCAGAAAGAAATTACCAAGAGCAAAAATTTCTTTTTCCTGTGGCAAATGCTAGGCAGTGGCATTAATGTGCTCTTTAAGTCAGTGAGTCAGATGGGTGCACCCTTGGAGATCCCTACAGAATCTTCTTACCATTTCATTTAAAGTAGCCTTTTTTTTTAAATAGTTACTTTTTAATGAGAAACAGTCTGTAGCATTGTTGAGCTTGATTAGGCAAATTTAATTGGTAATAGTTAATGTATTTGTGCAAAAGAAGTACTCAGTTTAAACGTGGTCCTTAATCTTTCAGTAATTTAGAATAATTTAAATAGCCCCAAAGTCTTTAACTTGTAATGGATGTATTTCAGGTAACTTTCTCTATTGTCTCTTCAACTGTCTCTTAAACATTGCATACTTCCATTTCTGACCTTGGTTTCCATGTCTCAGATAGATACAGTCACATCCCTTTCCTGTACCTTGATGGTTTGGGCTCCTCTCCTGTGCACTCTGGTATGAAGAACACATTTGATGACTATTTGGCATTCTCTAGTTGAGAGTTTTACCATTCTGGATTACAGACACCAGATGTAATTAGTTTCTCAGCACACCAGCCGTGCTTGCTCTGATATTTATCTCCTTCATCCTCCTGTTCATTAAGCTGCTGCATTCCCAAAGCTCCTTCCACCATAGGGGTCTACAAGAACATGGAAATCAGAACAATTGAACCTTATACCATAGAGCTACATCAGTATAACAGATTTGCTTGAGGAGTATTTCTAATCATCACTTTCCCTCCAGGAACTTATCTTCCTTTTTCCTCAATTCACCCTGCTTCATTTTCAGTTTGGCAATGCTCACCAGAGAGGTGGCCATACAGCAGGACACTGAACATTTAAATAGTCAGCTACAAGCATCTACAAAAGAACAGTCCTCCTTAAAAGCAATTGTTTCTTGATTGTTATTTCATACTTCCATCCTAGCTGTTATGACACACCTCAATACATTTCTGCTCCAGCTACTCAATTTAGTTATTATTTGCCCTCAACAAATAGCACTCCTGTTCATGGTTCTCCTATTTTTATCTTACAAGCTTGTGTTAATTCTCACTTAATGGGTAAAGGTAAATGCTTTCTGGTGCCTGTGATTTAATTTCCTATTGTACTTTATCAAATCAACACTTCAATCAGTAAACTTAAACTTTGCATTATTTGAAGCATGTGGTGTGGATGCTACAGAACAGTTGACTGAAAAATGTATCTGTGCTTCAACATATCCTGTTTAGTTCATCCCTAATCACAGCCCAGTTGAAACCAAACTGAAACAAAATCTAGGCAGAATTTTGTTTCCTTGCTGTTTGAATGCTATGTCCATGCCTATTGGTTTGCAGAGTACATCTCTAGTACTTGTAACTAAACAAGCCAAAGTTGACTGTTGCAAGGGGTTGACGGTTTCAGTTTGCTTTTCGTGTCCCCCTGCCTTCAAAACAGAGCACAAGTATGACATTGCCAAAGGGCAAAAGTCCTCTAAATTTCACTGTTACAAATAACACAGTTTTAATACCAACCATGTTTGCTATTTTTTTCCTTTCTTTAGCAATTAAATAAGGAATAAGCAGTACCAATCCACCTTTGCTGATCAGAGTGACACCCAGGTTATTACACAATCTACTATTACTGATATGTCTTCTGTGCTCCCATTATTTTCAACCTGTTTCCTGTAAATGATGGGAAAAATATGTTCTACACCATGTTCATCATAAAAAACCCTCAAGCATCAAATTCAGCTTATGCTATCATAGACACAGTACAGAAAACATCCAATTATCCCTTCTCATTTATATTCTCTCCTGTGGTATATTTTTAAATGTTCCTGTGCATTAGAGACATCTAATCCTATTATTTCTGCAAGGTTTCATTAGTATATGAAATAAAACTCCCAGGTATTATGCTGGTCATCCCTATCCTTGTGTAAATGAACAACCTTTTGAAGCAACAGTGCATTAGTTTCTCTAAATGAGGGTGAAGAAGTCTCCTAACTGCAATCTACACTGTCATTATTGCTTCATTCTCTACCAAGAACACCTTTGGCAAATTCTGGAATTGTCTCTAATAACCTTTGCTAGAGCCAAGCTTTTCTCTCTTTATGCCATAATAGACTGAGACTACCAGCTTACATTATCCCCTATCACACAAGACCTTGCTTTTTGTGCTGTGAATTTTATTCCATTTTTACTATACCCACTTTTTGCAAAATATTCCACTTCTAGTTTTTATTAAAGATGCCCCCAAGCTTCGTGCGTTTTATCACCGTGCTCTTAGTACTTTTGCCTATCTTATTCAATATACATATTTACTAAAGGTCCCATGACATATCTTTGCTAAACATAATTAGTTAGCTCCCTCTGAAATTTCTAACATTCCCTATTTTTTCTCATTAGTGAGGAGTGCTTATTTAATATTTCTTCTTCCAATTTCTATCTTTGTTTTCTCTGCATCGTTTTGATTTCTTTGATTTGTCTTCTTGCACAATGACAACTGCACTGTGCATGCATAACCCATATTCACCCCTTTGCTACTGCAGCACAAAAATGGCCTGAAATAACTTCCTTTCAAATGTTCAGCCTCACCACCTAATTTCTTACCCAGCTTGGAAAGACAATGGGTTATTTGGTAAGATATGTGGGGGTTTTATCTTTGCTGTTTCTTTAGAAAGAATTTAAGACTTTTCTTTGATAACAACACTCAAATTTATGGTGGAAGCTCTCTCTAAACCAAGATTTGTATATTATATTCCTTTGATACGAGACTTCACAAAATAAGTGCTTCATTAAGGGCCTTTGATGCCTGTGAAAAAACCTCTATGCAACTCTGCAACATCAAGGTGCTATAAAAAAGCGAATCCTCCAAATAAGGATTGCATGTTTCCCAAGAAGAATTAAGAACATCTAATAATTCATTTTCAAACAGATCAAGAAACTGTTTTGTGTCCTGTTTAGAGAGCTACTAGGGTCTCAATACACCTACTTAAAACTTATTTCAGTCTTTTAAGAAAAGTATTCTGAGGAAAAACATTTTAATATTCCTGTTGGGGTCACTGTATGGCCTATTGCCTGAAACTTTAATGCTTTCCATAGTCTATGAAGGCTATATGAAGGTTACTGCCAGGTTACTCTTCCATTCATCTTCTTTGTTATGCACTACCTTACAAACCAGCTTAAATCATGAAGCTGATGCTTTTTAAAGAACTATTTATTCTGTCAATCCATTAAATTTCACACCTTGTCAAAGCAAGTGATGCTCAGCCAATGAAATTATGTAAGTGTATATGTTAGTGTACAGTTTCAAATTCTTCATTTTATTAAAAGTCAAATACAAGTTGTTTTTCTGGAATCAAACATTTGGTTATTGTCAAGCATTTTTCCCTTAAGTCTCCTGTTTAATCCCAACCTGCAGCATGAGACACCTTGCCTATTTCCACTAACTGTGGTAAAGTTTTGTGTACAACTGGTTCTCATTATGACATCAGTTCTAGATATGTCTCAGACAAATAGACCTCACCCACATGATGTAGACACTTGTTAAGCAAAACAGGATTCTGAAGAAGTTAACTACTGAAGTGTGACACAAATCAAATGAGTGAGTCCCACTGAAGATCTGTCACAAATTTATCAGGACACCACAAATGCAGATACCATTTTAGAACCTCAGGCTGTGATTTGTAACTTCCTTTTCAAAGTTTCCCTACCTGTGTCTTTGTAGGCTCCAGTTAATGGAAATAGCCCGTCATTGAGCAACAAGTTCCTTGTTCTTGACAGGAAACATACCTGTGTGTGTGTGTCTGAACTCATTCAATAGGTGGGTTTTCCATAAATCTATCAGCATTATATATTCAGCATTTTATATGAAGGATGAATGTGGAGCCAGATGCATCCAACAGAAAGCATGAAACAAAAACAGAAGTCCTATGCTTGTTGGTCAACCCATTTCAATTTTTACTGATTTTCCAAACACTGTATGGTGGAACTGACTAAGTGGCCTTCATGTGGTCATCCTGCCACTTTTTCTGTAACTCCTTCACCTGAGGCTGAGGTCTCTGCAGGATATATAAACTCTTGCTCACTCTTGCACTCAACCAGACCTGAGACTCCGATGCCTGCTCTCTGTGCTGTGGATGAAACACAGCAGCAAAGGATGCACTTTCTCACTCTTCCTGGCACAGGTTGCAGGTGGAATTTCCTTCTAACTCTGGCTCATCTTGTCTCCCTCCCTTGTAATCCTGGGCACCACTCTAGGAAAACATTACTGATGCTCTCTGCCAGGTTCCTTCCCCCTGCCTGGCATGCCGTGTACATCTATGTACTTTGTGCACAAATATTATAGTTTCTGGGTTGAATATCTTACTGCAAATCATGCAGTCTCTGTGTGCAACAAACACTGGAAGTTTTCATTCTCAGCTCTTTTGTCCTTCCCACTCCCAGGACAGCTCTTCTATTTATTGTTGCTTTTCTCGGTTTACAGTGTGCCCCAGAAAACCTGTTCAGCTAGTTTTTCAGTTTCTTTGATTGATTAACTTTTCTGTTACTAAGCCAGGATCAAGCCTGCTTTCTGGCAGGACTATTCTGTCTTCCTGTGCTAAACTTTGCAATAGGATCAATCATACTCAAATGAACCACAGAACAATGGTGGAATATGCATTGTTTGGTGGTCTGACACCTCACCATTACTTCTTTTTACACCAAGCTCCCTACAATCATGTAAGTTTTCCTAGATCAATGAATTTACTATTCAATTTGAAACAAATGGCTATATCTCTTTGCAAAACATAGATCTGTAGTTTTTAGTGGCGACCTTAACATATCAGCTTAGAGCTTGTCTAATTTTCTCATTTACTGTAGCCCAGAGCTTCCATGCTTAGTATTGATGACAATAATTGGCAAATTCTGGAAACCTGAACAATACTTGATCATTCCATTGGCATCCTGACCCCTTACCTTTTGATTTTTTTCTAAGCAGGTTTGTATCCAGGCCATGTTGCTCTCCAAGCCAGAGGGGAGAGGTTGGGAGGGACTTGGATCCATGCCATAGTGCAGGAATGCTGTCCTAACAGCTAACAAGTGACACAAAAGACAGCAGCTAAAGTTAGGATACTGGAACTGCACAAAGGTGCTCCCATTATGCTCAAAGCATGAAGACAAACAATGTGGAGAGCTCTCTGAGCTCCTTTGACTCTGGATCCTGGCAGTCCTGTTTTCCCAGAAACCTGGGATAGTGCTGGGATAGTCCACAATTTAAACTCTATCGTCTCTTCCATTTCAGGGCCTCTAGACATTGATGTTCCCAAAGATGGTCAGCTACCTACCCCTATTAGTAGTCAGTCTTCATTAATTTTCCTTATAGATTTCTTATCACCCTCTGAGGCTTTATGTGGAAGAAGTTGTTATTAATAGGCAGCAATTTTTATACTGAAGCACTTTGTTTCAGTTTTGCTAATGGCATAAAATCTAGGACCATGTTTTTTCCCCCTGTACAGCCTTTAGGGCTGTTAGCAGCTTTCAAGTGCTCCAGGTATGCCATTTTCAAGAGTTAAAATTGGGCAATTTAACCTTGACAAAAATTCCTCTTTTGTGTCCTGAAGTTTAAAATGTTTGCCCTCTCCTCAATCCTGCTCTTTAGCACATGGTCAATTTGTTCTGCTTTTGTGTTCTTCACATGCACAAAGCTCTATTCTTAACCTTTCCCAGAATTTGCCTACACAAACACTCACATTTAAATTTCATAGCTCCATGGTATGGGAGGGCAATGAATGTTACACTTCCAGTTTAACCTCTTTTACAGCATTATGACATATTTTTCATGACATTTTGTTGGGCATTAAAGCGTACAATTTTCTCCTCTCACTGCAGCAGCAGCAGCAATTTTTTTGCTCTTATTAAGTAACAGAAAAGCCAAACCATATGGTTCTTCTATTACTTTTAGAGATGCAAGAATACAGGAAAAAAATCTGATTTTTTCATGCCCTTCAGGGAAGAGAAATACTAATTTTTTCTGATATTTATTTTGTGGTGAAACTGTGGCATAGTGGAATATTCGCTCAAAGTATACTGGAAATATTATGTTTCAAAAGTGCTCAAGTCAAAAAAATCATAATGAACAGGGTAAATCCAAGTTTCAGTAAGTTAGTTCAGGTGTCACCAAAATAGAATTTGAATACTGTTCATTCATTACAGCATAGCCCCAGAATTTTCAACAAAATTTAAATATTTGCTGATACTTTTAGTTAATATTTAATACAGTACTGTGCAAACTAGACAACAATATGCCTATATGTCTTGCTCATTTCATAGGCTTTTTCTCTGGAAAGCATTTTTTTGTCACTTGCATGCCCATTCTGCTGATACTTGCATACCATTTCTGAGTCCTACAATAATGACATCTCTTTGTGTAATAGCCAAAAGTATCAATACCTCCTCCTCCACCCCCCAATATTGTTTTTCCATTTCTTTAAAGATCAAAATCACTCAAAACCAGCAAACCATACATTAAGTGTCTTGGCATTCAGTATTGCTCCATCTTTGGTAGCCACATAATGACACACTGTATTTGTCACTATGAAAATGCAAGCTCAGGGTATTCATTTCAGAAATCTGCCTTTTGCATGTGAAATATAGTAAATTAGCTGTAATATTTAGGTGTTTTTAAGTCATTATTGCACAAGTTTTCCCAAAGATATTCCTCCCTGTTTCAGCAAAATTCTTCCAGTGCTTCAGGACTTCTGAAAACCTGGATTTTGGGTAATGGCTCTACCATGATCCATCTGAGTCACTACAATAGGCATACTGGAGCTTTCTTAGTTACAGGCTTGCCACTTACCATGTTTATACAATAAGTTAGAACATTTGCGTGTGCTTTCTGCAACATTTCAGGTCTGAGTAACTCAGAGAGTATTTCCACATTTTAGCTTTGCTAGAGGCAAGTCAGGTTCAATGGCTGCAATGACACTGGTTTTGTTGCCTTTTTGGCTCCTATGCTGGGAATTCAGAAGTTATCTTACATTCCCTGTCACCAGCCCCATTCCATAAACTGCTTTGCTTCCCTGTAGAGATTTTTCACATTTGGAAAGAGACTGAGTGTCACACAATATTTAAAGGTAGTATATGCAGACCACTAATTGCTGGCTCTTGGCTTGTGCCCCAAGGTTGCTTCCTAGACATTCCTTTGGATGTTGGGTCCAAACTTTTCTAATGCATGTTTTACAAGCTTACAGTGCAAAGTGAATGCAGAGCTTGGCATCCTCCTTGGCTCTAAGGGTGGAACCAAACCCTCACAGGAAACAGACATTACATACTGTGCAAATGCAAGGACTTCACAGAATCACTAGCAAGATGCCACGACCCAAAACTGGGAACAACCCCATTCTAATATAGGATTAAAAGCCCAAGAATACGTCACACGATGCTGGCAAGTAGAAAACATAAAGGGAAAGAGCACAATAAAAGACAGGTTTTAGACAACTATCCTGATAGCCTTAGTGTGCAAACTAGGTTTTGACACTTATTGGAGGGCAAAGTATCCTCAAAAGGAAGAGCATGTAATGATCTATTTTTTCAATACAAAAGTAATAGTTACACTGGAAAAAAACAATCAAACAAAAATCCCCAAATTACCAAATTTTGTGTCTTGACTTCTCAGAGACCAAAAGTTGTAACAAATGCCTCTAAGCTCATTTATGAAGATTAACTAATGGACTTATTAACATGGGCTTTTCCTCACAGTAGTAATATCGGAATAAGTAGTTTGCAGCTGGATGTTTTTCCTTTGTCAAAGTTGCTGGTATGGTAGTTATCAAAATGAAAAGATTTACTCATCTCTTGAAGCTGCCCATTCTGGTTTTTACTGGCTCAGGTGCTTGCCCACACAATGTGTTCCTTGTTTTTAACTCGCTTTACTACCAGCACATGATAGTGCACTAGTTCTGCGTTTTCAGCTCTCAAGGACAAGCTGGTATTTAAGGGCTGGTGACTCCTTTTTATGCAGCTTTGTGCCAGCCCCAGAAAGGCCTGTGAGCAAAGGAAAGCCAAGCTGCTCCCTAACCAATGATCCTTTAACTTATAGCAAAAGTGACTTTCATCACATACAGGAAGAGGGCTGTAACTTGTCAAAATTTAGCAGGGCTTGCAGTTTAATCTGCATGCATGAAAATAATTTGAATATCTGTTTTATGCTAAGATGCAGCGCTACGTATGGTTTTCTATGCTTGTTTTATTGTGTGGATTTGAACAGATCTTAGGCAACCACTATCCCTGTCCCCTTTGTGCCTCAGGGCTTTATTAATGGTGAACAATAGGTCACTGTCTCTGAGAATGAAGAGAGCCTAATGCTTCCTAAGTACATTATTGCCTATTCATTTGCCCTTAAAATCATTTGGCTGAATTTCATCTGTTCTTCCATCTGTGAAATCATCATTTAGCTGAATGGTGATTATGCAGAGCTGCTTTTCAGTTTTTCATTACTGTTTAATAGCTGTGCTGTCTTTAAAAGATTGTCTTATTTATACTATAGCTCAAATGTTTCAAGCAACTGTGCCTTCATATATGATGAACCCTCTCCTTTTCCCATCACTGAGTTCACTGGTGGGAATGCACTGGGGATATTTTGGTCCCCTTCTATTCAAACTGGAAGTTTAAGATTATTTCTCTACACTGAAGCCACCGCTGTGGACTTTGAACTATACGTGAATCTGAACTAGGATTGAGCAGGGTTGTAAGTAACAACAATTTTACATCATTTTAATGTAATCTACTTATCATTCTATTTCTTCTTTAATCACAGTGACTTCTCTGGCCCTAGAAAGCCTTAAATTAGAGGAAATTAACTCCTATCTAGCATTTTAATGATTGCAGTGAGTACCAAGACTAC
Organism: Eopsaltria australis; assembly: GCA_034509425.1. Classification (NCBI taxonomy): domain Eukaryota; kingdom Metazoa; phylum Chordata; class Aves; order Passeriformes; family Petroicidae; genus Eopsaltria; species Eopsaltria australis. Next base: position 2,428,976 of record JAVTVJ010000280.1, read on the forward strand.
ACTGTGAAATTTATTTTCTCACTGCCTGTTTTAAAACCTCATCTGTACAGAATAGTTTATTGTGTTCATATTTGCAATGTATCATCTTACTACTATGCTTTTGTTATCTATTGAAACTAGTTTAAATTTGTTCTATCTTTTCTGAAGTTAGCCAAGAATTACATTCGTTAATGCAACTAATCTGTCTTATGGGTGATTTCCTGGGAAGAGTAAAAGGTAAAAAGCAAGTGCAGGCTGTAATGTCCCTGCTTGTCCTAAAGCAGGCAGTTTCAGGTTATTAAGCTGTTAGCCACGAGCAGCCTGTGACAGGTACATTGCACTCCAAAGACACAGCTCAACCCGAGCCAACAACCCTTCCCCCCCTATCTGACTATCACTTGTCTCGTGGCTCAGCTCCATCAGCAGCTTCAGGGCACCTTTTCTGCACAGACAAACATCAGTACTGTCTTCTAAAACACTTTTGCCACTGGAAGCAGATCTCTATTTTCCAGATGTATGGTATTAATAATTAACAAAAAGTCAAAGAACTTTTACTTCAAGTTGTATAGATTCTGCAGTCTACCTTGTCACAACTTACTATCATATTTGAGAAGCACGATAAGAAGCCAAGTGCTTTCAATGTCTTTCAAACAAATGAGCCACAGTCCTCAAACCAAGAAAAAAGTATCAATTTGGGGAGGAAGAAAGGATCACTTTGTTCCCTGCCACAGGCTTTCCTACCCAAATGGAATTTAGGTCTACACAGCAAAATCAAAGAAAATCTGATTACAGAAAAATAAGGCACATCTTATGCAGCATCAGTAGATGCCTCATGTCAGGGTTATAGCTTACTGAGGATCCTGGGATCTTGCTCTGGGAGTGGGTTCTGGTGCCTGCATTTCACAGAGAAATTACATAGAGCAGGCAAAGTCACTTATAAATGACCACAGTCCCTCTTTCCACTCATTGGGTGGCTCCTCAAGGAGATATAAATACAGGCATTAACTTAACTGAGATTTTGCTCAGTGAGTATCATCTGACAATATATATATGTATGTATAAATCATTCTAAACTTCATAATTTGAATATTATTAAGCTTTTCATAGAGAATAATGAGGTCTACTTCAGGTCATTGGTAAACTATCTCAAAATCATTTTAAGTTGTTATTTTACGTTAACTTTGAGCTAATCTATATTTTGAAACTTTTCTTGAATTTCAAACAGTCATGTCAATGGTCAACTACATTCAAAACTATTTGCATACATTTCATATGACAAACTAGAAAAGGGAAATACCTCTCTTCTTTTTCCATGGTCCATGGTGGGTCTGTGCAAAGTTGTTTTTCTTTTTTAAATGCAAACATCCATATTGGTGGGACTGACCCCTGACTAATCATATACAAGACAATTAATTTTAGGGAGATTATTACAGCATACTACAAGATCACTAATTGAAGTTCATTTGTATTGCTTGCTGATCACAGTCCTAGGATGCATAGAGATAAATGTGTCATGCCCTGTACTTATAGCAGCATGAGCTTCTATTTTCATATGCACAAGCATTCCGAGGCTGACCCCCATTCGGCTCTGACCAAGTCAAGTCTCTGAGCAATCTGTCTTGACAACTCAACAGCAAGAGGCTAAACAGGTTAAGTATACATTTTATCTTGATTGGCTGCTAGGAAAATTAACATCAAGTTTTACTTTATGGGATCAAAACTTCTGCCCATAAAGAGGGTAAGGAAAAACTGAAAGTGGTAAAGCTGCGTATCCATTAATCAGTCAGAGTAATAGTCAGCAAACACCGGTGAGATCACAGGACTCCTCTTCATATTTCCAGGGCTAAATGGGTGTAATCAAAGTGTAATCCTAACTGGTTTACTCTATAACACATCCTTCCCTTCCCCCACCTCCAATAAATGTAATGATAAGGCTTTTCTTGATGATAGAGCTCTGTTTGTCTTTACAGAGGTAAACTTATATGTTGAAGTTCAAGTTTCCTTAAAACAACAGACAAAGGCCACTATATTTTATTAAGGTTTGCTCTTTTTATTAAAAAGTGCCACTATGAACAATGCTACAGGTTCATTATTGGTTTTTCATTCATTTTGGCTTCATCTTCATAACTCTTAATATTCAGCTAGTTCTGCTGACCACATTTTATTCAAACCTAGCTATCAACATTATGTATGCTCCAGATGAACAATGTGAACTGAAACGACCATTAAAAACATCCATGTCAATGTAATTATTTTTGCATCAAATAGCACTGATAGCTATGCTTACTGCATGTCTGCAGTCTTGTGAAAAAAATGTAAGTACTGATAGTCCAGCTCCCACTATTGACAAACAAGCTTCTCACCTGCTTCAAAAGAAGAAACGGGGACTTTAGGGATCTTAACAGGAAGGCGTATTTATTAATAGTGAAATTTCTTTTGTAGTGGGCTCCAAGATTGTTATAAAATGTATCAATTATTCTGTTTGTGTCAGAGTACAGCTCAGCAGAAATGCAGTGGTTGGTGAGCTAATTATTTAGCAAGATCTTTCTTCCAGCCACCAACAATCAGCCTCTCTTCATCCATTCAAACAAGCTTGTCAGGGCTCCTTGTCCTTTTTAGATAGACTCAAATTATTGTTTTGTCTTTGGGACATCTTGCTTAAGACTAAAGCAGACTGGAAAGCATTTGGCTACCCTTGTTTCAGAAAGGGTTTGGCAGGTTGTAGCTAAGTTCTCTCTGCAGATGTTTTATTTATCAGTTGTCAGTTTACCTGCTGCTGTCTGTTATCCACGGAGGAGCCAACAGGATGCATCCACTAACACAGACATGGCTTCAGCAGTCTTCCAGGTGAGCAGTGAAAATTAGCATATCCTGCCTGACTGCTGTACCTCTTGGTTTTGTCTCTTTTGGGGCTTACTCATTGTCAGGTCTTGTATCACACATTAGTGAGAGCTCAAAAGTACTCAATTCTCAGGCTTTGGATAAAAGCACCCTTCTAGAAGAGAACTATGTTATTCCACAGTTACCAAGATAACCAACAAGTGGAAAATAACCTGAGTTTGTAAAAGTCATGCCTGTAATATGTGACACCGTCTAGTATTGTGGAACAGATTAGAGAATTTTAAAGAATTGATGTAAAAAAACATAGAAGGGAATCTATGACTAAGAATTTTTTTGTCTAGGATTTTGCGACCTGGTCATTTGAAGGAGTCTGCTCATCGCCCACACTTCTCATCAATAACCCAGTAACAACATCCCTTATGGAATATTTATATATTATCATAAATCTCTAGTACATTTTACTTATAGGAGGCACTTGAAACTTGAGAAAGTTTCAAGCAAAAATCTGTAATCAAAATCTTCAGTTAAAAGTCAGCCATTACACCAAGTAAGATAATCAACTTTCAAATAAAAGCAGCATTTTATCAAGAACGCTGGTCCAATATTAATTTCCAGTAATTTCATAAAAAGTCTTGACTTTTGAGGTATCATGTCAGCATTTTTAAAACAGCTATCAGTTAAATGGCAATAAATAATTCCCTGTTGAAGACAGAAAAAACCCATACACTCAAAATATGAAGGCTTTAGGAAGCTGAAAGGACTGGAGCAATGTTCTTTCTGTTATCTCAGCAGAATTCCAAGGAGCACCACGTAAGTTTACACATGATACTCACATTAAGCATCTAATCCCTCACCCCAAAAGAACTACTGCATGGGTTTCTATTTTATTAGCGTACATGAAGCAATGAACAATTAACAGATAACTATTTCTTCTTTTTCTAATAGAAATATTTCACTTCTTTCTTTGCATTACAATGTTGGTACGAGAAACTTTGGCTTGCACATCACCCCAGAAAAAGAGAAAATGAAAGAAAAACATTGGCAGGAGAGGAAAAGAAACTGCCATTGTTTCAAGGTCAGTCATCATGCAAACCCTCCCAGAAATAGAGTAATCCCATCACAAATCTGTGCACTGGAGCTTTAATTTTTACACTGAGGCTTTGAAAATTCTAGCAATGGGAAATGAAGAAATTGATTATTTTTAAGGAAAAGAACAAGAAGTCATCACTGTTTTTCTCCCTGCTATATCCAAACATGATTTTTGCACCTGTTCTCTCTGAAAAAGAGTTGGGGTTTTTGTGTCTGATTTTCAGTGGTATAGGCACAGTTTTGCAGAGGGCATGCTGGGATAAACATTTTAACTCTAATGTCAGCTGACTTCTAATGACAATTAGGCAATATTTTCAGAATGAAGTATGCACATATGTTTTTCCTTTCTGACTCCAGAGGAAGAAAATGTTTTTTTGGTTTTATTTTTAAATAAACTTTTATGTTTGGGCAAGCAGCTATCTCACTAGACGCTTTGTTGTTCTTATAGTAAAATTTACATAGCACAAGAAAGTATTTTAAGCATATTAGAAGGAAATTAATTACAATGTCCTTGTGACAGTCTTTGAAATATACACACACACATGCCCAAACACATGCTTAAGCTGGGACTAAAATCAACACATGTTTCTGATTCTGGTAACATTCCTGTCTTTTTGAAGGATGTATTTCCCAAACTAGAGCATACCTTCTAAACAAACTCAGACTGAGAGCATAGATTCTCATCACAAAATTTTGAAATGTTTACATCTGGGAACCCAGACTATGGAGCCAACTAATTCACCTTCAGTTTATATTACATGACTGTATAACTAATAAGTCAGAAAACTGGGTTGAATTCCTGATTAATGCAGCAATTAGAAATAATTCTGCAAATATAGCATCACTGAATTCTCTCCCAGTCATTTACATTTTAGCTGATCTGGTTTTCTAGGGAAAACTGATTTCATCAGTGTTTCAACAGTGTCTCCATCAGCCACCTCAGATGTGTCACTCATTTGTGAGTGTTAGCCATCCACCACAGACCCAAGCTCCAGGGGTGTCAATGGTACAAGAAAAAACCTCACTATTCTGTTAGCCTGAATTTTTTCTTGGTTTATAAATGCTGACTTACATATTAACTGAAATAAATTCTAAAGGAGTTTTTAATAAAGAAAATAGAAATTTATCTCAAATTTTTATAAGCCAGCATTTTAGTAATGTAATTTGATTTGGTTTGGTTTATTTTTTCATACAAATGCTTCAAAGTGATTCCTAGGAGAAAACAGCTTCTTTATCCACAGTTATATCCACAGAATCTGTATGTATATATATATTTATATTTAAGTGGAAAAATTGTATAACAAACCAGCATTGGATTCTGTTTTTCACATAGCCAGCCAGTAGTACTATACCAGTCATTTTCAGGTGTGGAAGAAAGTGTCATACACAATTACCTCTGAAAAGCCAGTATATCAAATATCCATAAGTAAAATACTTTACCTGTTGAAAGTTCTGTCCCTATAAATTTGCTGGAGTTACACATGTCCAGCTGTTTAAGGAGGAGAGTGTCACCTGAGCACAAGTACCATGGGCAGCATGTCCTTTCCTAGGAGAGAAATACTCTCAACCAGTGCACACTATGTTCATTGACAGGACTGAAGAAAAAAATGAAGAAATTGAAATAAGACATTTACATCACAAAATAATTCAGAATGGGAGGAAAATACCTCATTCAAACAAAATCTAGAACAGACTTGGAGAATGAAGGGTTGAATACATTCTTTTTAAGCAAGTGAAGTTTTCTGCCTCCCTTTGCAGTACCTGGGAACATAGCAATGTTGTATTTTGCTTGTAGAAAGGACCTTGCCCAGACCTCATGCCAAGCACATGTAGAGTTTGTTTTCCCATGCAGTGAGATGTGGAAAGTCCATATTTCACTACTGAACCCAGTCATATTGTTTTAATGTCCTGGATTAACAAGGTGAAAAACAAATGTTATACAAATGTCCTTCCCAAAGTAGCAGAAGTAGAGCTCCCCAAACTCACAAGACTTACACAGTCTAAGGAGGTAAATCAAATCAGAAAAGAAGTTTTAGTGTAATTTATGCTGTCAGCAATGTCCAAGCCCATTTAAAAAAATTTTGACATATTAAATGGGTCTGTCAGAATGCACTGACAAGTGAAAATCTCACATAATTGAATATCTCCATTTGGGCTTGAGCTGTTTGCTCTTATCAGGACTGATTTATCAGTTCACATCAGAGAAGTCTCCAGGATCCTGGAATAATGTGTTGTCTTATATTATCTGTGTGAGCACATATGGTATCTCACAAAACACAAGAAGAGAAAAGTATTTTGCTACTGTACATCACCAGTAATCCATCTGTTTTCAGCATGGCTGCAGCAGAAAGGCTGCAACTCAAAGCCCCCAGCTCTTCTAATAAGACTTCATTTCAAGTGTGGTTTAGTGTAAACCATAACCAAGCAACTGGTAGACCAGGAAAATGCTCAGTACAGTGGTCAGCACCGTCATCTGCCACTCAATGATGAAGTGTACGACAGAGCATGATACTTTTCACTAAAAGGGATAAAATAAAAACTGCTTGTGGGATTACTCACAAGGCCTAAGAAGAGAGTTTTGTTCTGGGAGAACTTGGAAAGAAAATGTTGATGCTGGCAGAACTGCCATTATTCTTTGCTTTCTTCCTTAGGTCTCCCCAGAGCCAGTGTGAATCTTTGTGATCTTTTGGACTTTTTCTGCCTTCTCACTTTGGACTATTTAGAGTCATTTTTTTACTGATAGCCATAAGAACTTGGGAAAACATAGTATCACAGGCCTGAGAACCCTTCAGGTGGGCACAGGTTGAAACTTCAAACCCATGATTAAAATTCATAGGACTATGGATTGGCTTGCCAACACAGTACAGTTATACATGCATGGATTTTCACTTCATTTATTAACACAGTGAAAAAAGTATGCCTTGTTTTTATGCAGTCCTGTAATTCATCTTCAGTAGAACTACAGCTTCATTTTTGTACATGAATGTGTGCCAGGCACTGGCATTTAAACATAATCATTTCTATCTAGCTGTGATTCTAGCAAGGCTGGTAAATGTGTACACATTTTACACATAAGCAAAGAAACACTGGCGAGAGCTTATGAACACAGTGATGAATTTGTAATCTAAAGCCAAGACATGGTGTGCTAGTGTAACAGGAGTTCATAATTCTTTATGAAGGCTAAGGAATGTCAATAGGCTGCTTCATAAAATAATGAATGTTTGTAGTAATAATTTCATGGGTTGACTGCAATTTAATAGCCTTTATTTCCAATATAAGTTCGTGAAGGATATCATTGGTAAACAGGTTCTTATGAAATACATTCAGTCAGAGCTACCATTAAGCTCTTGTTGGTGTATTTGGTGCAGTTTTTACATGCTGTCACTATTTATGTGATGATTCTGTTTCATAACATTTTATGTGCCAATTAAAAGCTGGACATTTGCAATGGCTTTACTGAACATTCTTATTGATCAGCTAGGAGCTGGTGTGACTCTGTGTTGCACCAGTTTTATGCTTGTCCAATACAAATTACTTCTGAGTGGCTTTTGATTTACGCAGCACGAACCCATAGACACTTTGCATCCTTCCCCTCCATCTGCCTGAATTTGTGGTGTCACAGGGTGTCACATTCACTACCCAAGGGATTAATTTTCTCATTATTCAACAGGGACAAAGCAAGCAGCAGACCTGCCGATGTGCTCAGCCTTGACCCGCCTCTAGGGCAGAGTCCGTAATGCATTCCCTCTGCTCTTGCCCCTTTAATAAGAGAACTAAGAGCAAAAATCAGTGCTATTAGCACTCCTCTGCTAAGAAATGGATCTCAGATCTTTTACTTGTGATTTGAACTAGTGACCTGAAGATAAAGACTCAATGTTTTTCATTGAACCTTTGCAATATCTGGGTTCCGCATTTAAAATACATACTTGTTTTATATTCAGCATGTCCAGGGCACAGCTAATTCACTGAAATATTCATGTAATTTTTATGACTACCAAAGCCGGAGAGGGCAGTTTTCACTGCACATTGCCACTCCCTCCCTACACACCACTCTCTCTGTTGTGAATCAACAACTGTTTGTGCAGTGAATCAGATTTAAAAATGGAGCACCATGAAAAAGTTATACAAGAGAACAAAGTGAGAGCTACGTAAGCCAGTGCTGATGCCAAAACAAAAACATGTGCTACCAAGTTTTTTGTTCATCCTTTACTGGTTCTGATAAAGCTGGCCCTAATTATTTGTAAATTACAATGGATAGTACGGAAATTATTTTTATATTTCAAAGCTTGCAGAAGAAATCTATATAATGAAATAACAAATCATTCTGCAACTGCTGTAAACTTATCCTCTGTATGCAACCAGCGAAGAAACCCAAACAATAAACTATTGAATTGGTAGTGAGGAGGATGCAGCAACATATGATAATGACAGCAAGAGACTGGCCAGAGTTATGACTCAGCTGTGGGCAAGTCATTTCCAAGTGCTTCATTTTTTCTTTTAAAACTTAAGTAAAGAAAAAAATCACCTTTCACTGTTAAGAAGCTCTGAGCTCTGGAAGACATGAAAGGAGTTATACAAGTGCAAATTACTGTGCTTACACATTTATATAAAGAAAACATCAGTTTTTCATTAAATGTTTTTCTTTGTTCAGAAGTCCATATCCTGATGTAACAAACCTTACTCAGCCCACTCAAATGACCAGACTCTGTGATTCATTTACTGTGAGCAGAAACACTAAAGCCTTGCAATAGCTTTGTCTGTGCCACATAGGGAGGTGGGCTATGACGTCTAAGTCTGGCAGCCCACGGCATGATGCGAGCTTGGATGGGAGATCTCCAAGAATCCACATTATACACTTTAATATTTACTGTATCCTTCAACAAGTGTCATGTTTTCTTGAGTCCAAACTGAATTAAGGCCTCACTTTGCAGTGTGCCTTTGGAGGTGTTCTTTACTCAATAATAAAGCAATGCCAGAAACCCAGTTGGATAGGCAGGGTTCATTTTCTGTGGTGCTGTTATAACAGGGATACCAGCAGGGCTCAGAACCCTTATTAGCTGCAAAGAAACATCACATACTTCTCTCTTAGAGAAACACCAAATATTACAAGGTCTTAACTGCTTTATCTTACCTAATCCTCATGTGAAAAACAGGATTCCTACACCCCCCAGCTCATTCTCAGACAGTGTGCACGGCCAGCCTGCTGCACAGTGGTTCAGAGGTTGATATCCATTCTTTTCTGATCTAGTCCATTTTTATTACTGTTTCACATCACAATTCTATCAGCAACCTTGGATTTGTTCTTCCTTAATCCACTTTGATGTAAGATCAGCCACTAACTGACTCACCAGTTAGCAACCACCGTCAGATAAGGTCCTGTTTTCAGGGCAGCTGTTTCCAGCTCTCTGTAGTAGGATTATCTGTAGTGCTAGTCCAGAGCCATTTCTGAACCGTGCATTCCAAATATTTGCACGTTACCTATGCATGCATGTTTTATTTTTTTAATTACATTTTATTTTGGTTACTACATGTCTTAATAATCAGCATTCTCTAATGTGATGTCTAGTAATACTGCAAACAGTAAAAATGAGCTCTGCTTACTAGAATGGGCTCAAAAGGTTGAAATATTGAGCTGAGAACTCCCCCAAAGCAGTTACAAAGTGCTACAGACAGAACAGCAGGGAGCAGAGAATCAGTAGAGTCTCAGCTTGCTTGAAGTGAATTTGAACCTAGCTTATGACCTGACCCATTAGATGTTGATCACAACCCTTGTGCATCAGAATAGCCTCAGAGATGCTAACATGAGCTGCTCACAGCTGAGCAGAGTGAATCTACCATCTACCCTCACTGGAGACATCCTGCTATTTTATGATGTGTCCACTGGGCTGGCAACAGAAAAAAAACCTAGGAGGAGGGTGGTAGCTCTGGTAACCTGGGAATTCAGCAGTGGAGGGAGAGGCTCTAAGGGGACAAACACACCACACAGGGGAGTCAGGAGTAGAAGGATGTAAAGCAGCCTGTATTTGACTTACAAATCTCTAGTGCAATAGTTATTTGAGGAAAAAGTTGCATGAATGCAATGTATTGTCAGGTTTCATCTAGCATCACCTAATTTCCCATTTTTATGATGTTTATGTTGTAAAAGGTAGTAGATGTGCTCAGTATGCTAGGAGCAATTAATGCCTACTTACCATTTCCAGGGACTTGCTGATGGTGTCCAAAAGCACATCCTGTTCCATGAGTTCTAGCAAGTGCATGGACTACTAAAAACTTCCATATAGAAGTCCGAGCAAATAACATTTAGCTGCTTAACACTTGCTGTGCAAGTTGTTGAGCTTGCTAATTCTTTCACCAAGCTCAAGAGAGACCTAAAATCTGACCTAACAAATGTCAAACACCTGCGAAATGGTCAGTGTCTCTTAAACCAGTGGTATTGATGCATTTTCCTGTGGATCTATTGATGGCAGTCCTCACTTTTCCCTCCTTAGGATTGCAAAGTATGTATAGACTTACAGCTGATGGCTTCCCTGAGATGCTTAGATAAAATTTAACAAAACCATCCATGACAGGATTTTCTTCATGTTGTGTAGAAAACCCATACTCCCACATGTAAGATATGTCTCACATCTGAAGATGAAAGAAAGGTTTGTACTTGAGCTTTGAACTCAAGTGTGGGAATTATATTTGGGTGTGTCAGTGATGATTTATGTCATCACAACGGATTTTGAACATGAATTGCATCAGTGGTGAATGCAAAGAAATCTTTTAGAATGGTAAATGGAGATAAATATACAAAGAAATACTTCCAGGCACCTTAGATGAATAGAAATCCAGTTCTGGAGTAATAAATATAGTTCTGTATCAGTTGCAATCTGAAGTAGATTTTGAACTGAATCAAAATCTGAAAGTTTCATCTTGCCCTTCCCCACATCTGCTTTTGTGTTTGAAATTCTGTGAAGTCAAAAGTAGGTCTCAGCATTGTTGAACCCAAGACTATTTCCTGTACAGGCTTCAGAGATGGTCTCCTTACCCCAGAACATCTGATGTATAAATGCTGACTCTGTGTCCCAGAAATGCCACCAAGGATGGGAATAAATGGCATTGCCTGTATCAGCCAGAGGGCTCATTTAAACTGATCATGACATTACAGATTTTTCCCAAATTTAGTCTTCAGAAGTTGTAAAGTGAAATAATCATATTGCATGAATCAGGTAAATGGTTTGGTAATGATTTAAAAGCTGAGCTATGGGCCTAGACAACAAGATTTTTATTAAGAAGTTAACAAGTTTCAGTTCAGCACAGCAAAACAGGTATGAGTGAAAACACACAAATTAGATCCTTGAACAGCCCCGTGACAGGGCAGGACCTGTAAGTCTTCACAGGTCAAGTTACCCAACAAGCAAGAAGTCTGAGGATCTCCTATCTATGCTTGAAATTGCTGAAGATTTGCAAGTTGTTACGTTGCAAGTTATGAAGCTAAGCTGATCCCCTCTGCCAAACATTTTGGGCACATTTTGAACTAAAAGAATCATCCTTACACGAGTAGCCTGAGGCCATCTGACGTAGTTAAAAAATGGTTTGTAAGCATATGCACATGCCACTCTGCTGACTTCTCCTTCATTCTTACTGCTGGCAGGAACTTGTCAAATCAATGTGATCCAAATGTATCAGGCCATACACTTGTGGTGTTTCTGTTTTTACTAGGAATGCACATGTGTGCTCTTTTGTCATCTCCTTCGTTCATTTTTTCCACAGCAGGAAATCTTGGCATATTTGGCATGCAGGCACATCAGCACAGCACCACCTCCAGTAAGGACCAAGGGGCTTTCCAGCTTGAAGCTGATGAATCCACAGGACTGGAGAAAGAAATGTGAGAGGGAAAGTTTGGTTCAGTTTCGTCCCACTGCTCACCTGGGAGATCATTCCCAGGCTGCTCTTTCCCAAAGGTCCATCTCCCTGCTGCTGGAGCTCCTGTGCCAAACTGGCTCTGCAGCTCCCACTGCACCAGTCCCCTGTCAGGGCACCACAGGGGCTGTGACAGCAGGCAGGGGCAGTCACAGGAGACAGGGATAATTACTCATTATCAGGAAGGGAAATGCCCACAGAGAGGATGCTTTGCAGCAGTTCTTTGCCTTGTGGATGTCCTGTAGCAGTCACTGCATTGGAGCCCTAATTTCTTGCAGCCCTTAGGATAAGAATTTCTACTTTATTATTAAAGCATTTTTACTTGTTCTAGTGGTGTTTGCTCTCCTCAGGTCTCAAGAGAAAATAGAGAAGACAGGCACTGGCTTCATCTTTTTGTTCCTTCATGTGTCACCATGCTCAATGTTTCTGTGCTGAAAGAGTCCTTGGGCACTTCTGAACATTCCAGTCAGTCACTTCCCCATGCTTTGCTGGGTGTTTCTCTTTGCACTCAGGTAGTGCTGCCTCATTCTTTGTATTGTTTTCTGCAGCGAAAGGCACATTACCCTGCAAGCCAAAGGTGGTGCAGGCTGTTCTCAACAACATCACTAACATAAACCTGCACAGGTAGAGATTTTGGCATTTTGTTTTGATCTACACAGAACTTTCCCTGTTTTGCTGTTGCTGTTACAAAGTGTGCAGCTCTCTGAAATGGCTGTCTGCCTGCTAAAGGCTTGCTTTCAGAAGGCAGGAACTAGCAGTTATCATTCATTCCAGTGCAAGGCTGTAAAGCAAAAGGTGCTTTTTCATTCATTTTGACATGTAGCTTTTGATTTGCTCTTCCAGACCAAAGAAAAGGTTAAAATTAGACAACTGCAAGACAAACATGCCACTTCACTTTCACAAATGCTGTACTTAAACCAGACATTTCTCTGCTAACCACGTCACATGAAGACCCAGTACAAAATAAATGACTGGCTTTTCTTGATGAAAATGTTTGTGTTTTATTTTTCTCCTTTGCTTGTGTTTTTCTCTTATTAGGGAAAGGAAGATATAAAGAGGGAAATAAAACTGAGTCAGAAAATGATGAATGACTTCTAAATAAGTTGCATGGGAAAGTTAGAAAGTTCCAAAAATAAGGGCACTGAATTAGGATCACATGTGTTAAGAAAATTTAATAGAATTACAGCAAGATGAAGATTAGAAGTTCACATTTCCGGGGTACAGCACAAAGGAGATGATAAGTGAAACAAAGATTTGAGGAGGCAGCAACGCATGTTAAAGTTAATATGGTTTGAAGAGAGAGAAAATTAACAGCCAGGATTAAGTTTTTTTGATGGAGGAAGGAAGGGAAGGGAAGGGAAGGGAAGGGAAGGGAAGGGAAGGGAAGGGAAGGGAAGGGAAGGGAAGGGAAGGGAAAGGGAAGGGAAGGGAAGGGAAGGGAAGGGAAGGGAAGGGAAGGGAAGGGAAGGGAAGGGAAGGGAAGGCAAGAAGGGAAGGAAAAGGGAAGGGGAAAAGGAAAGGGAAAGGAAGGAAGGGGAGAAGAAGGAAGGGGAAGGGAAAGGAGGAAGGAAAGGAAAGAAGGAAGGAAAGGGAAAGGAAGAGAAGGAGAAAGGAAAGGAAGGAAGAGAGAAGAAGAAGAGAAAAGAAGAAAGAAAGAAAGAAAAGAAAGAAAGAAAGAAAGAAAGAAAGAAAGAAAGAAAGAAAGAAAGAAAGAAAGAAAGAAAGAAAGAAAGAAAGAAAGAAAGAAAGAAAGAAAGAAAGAAGAAAAAAGAAAATGGTTTCTGATTGTGGTATGCCTTCCACGGGAATGACACAATTGAAGATCTGAAAAATCTGCTACACTGATGACAAGGCAGGAGGATTAAAAAGAAACTTGCTGTGTTCTACTTGCCTGTCTTCGCCACTGAGTGCATAAGCTCTGGCTTATTTCTTGATGGCACAGCTTCAACGTGGCTGTGAAAGGGGCAGGAGGAGAACAAGCCTGGGCTCTGAAAACACATGAAGTGCTCAGGCGGCACATGCCGAACAAGGAATCAGATCTTTTTTAAGTGAGAAGAAGCAACTTTGGTCAGGGCAGGGAATTACATTCATTTATTTTATTGCTGTCTAACAGTTCTAGTTAATTTATGGTCAATGTAAAATCTTTAGACAATATTTTCAATTTGAGGTGCTTAAGCGAAGGCTTTTAAGTCCCTTTTCAGCACAGAAAGGAAGGAAGCCTGGTTTTCAAAAGCCATGACTTCAGTGGGGCTTATTGGTGCTCTGTCAGTTCCCAGCTAGCTGCCAAAATATGGATTTAGGAGCCCGGCCATAGTCAGCCAAGACAAAAAGTCTGGCCACAAAATATACTGCTGGCCTCTGCATGAGAGCCTCAGCAGCTCAGAGCAAAGCTTTGGAGAAAAACACCACACATGCAACAAATTTTGTTTCTTGTTAAACTATCTGGGCTGATTTAGATGATTATTTTATGTGTCACACTACTTCATCAGTATGTGGATGTTGTCCCTTCGAACAGGTGGATTTTCTCTCACCCCCACTAAGTCACCTTAAAACTTTGGCTTGTTAAAACCCCAGGGTGCATCTCTGGCAAGAGAAATTTGTCACTGCCATGGCCTGGTCCCACCCCATCAGCTGGACTCAGGCAGGGGGACCAGTGCGGGTTCCTGAGCAATGCTGGCTGGAGGTGGCAAGCCTTGGACCATTCAGGGTCAGTCCAGGGCTCCACCCCCAGCCCATCCTGCTTCTCACATGGCTCTCATTTCCCTCTCCTCACGTGGAGCCTGTCGAGTTGTGTCAGCAGCACAGAGAGAGACTCACCCGGAGATGCACAGCGCCTTCCCCCCTGAGAGAGGGAGAATGAGTCCCTCACTGCCCTTTCTCCCTGTGTGCCCAGCGCAGACAGACCAGAGTGGGACAGGCAATGGACAGGAGAAGGGAGAGGGGTGAAACAAAGCCATAGGTAAAGTTGTTACCTGTTTGAATTCTGTGCTTCTGGGAACACAGTACATGGCAAATCCTAGAATTGCATATATCGCTTTTTTTCCAAATGTATTCCCTGAAATACTCCTACGTTTCTCTGTACACAAGGAACAAACAGCTCAGGAAAGAAATTAAATGGTTTGGCTTTTTTTCCCTGAATTTCATTTACACTGCTCTGTGGAAAATGAGAGTCCCTGTAGGCTCCCCCTCTAATCAAAAGGCAAAAGTGTTTTACAATATGGAATGATTAACAAATTAAGTGAAAATATTAAAAACCCCACCCAACCAAACAAGATAGAAGTAGTATAATTTCAGTTATCTGAAAAAAATGTAATTGATTTATGCTATCTCATTAAATTTTGGGCTGTTAAAAACTTAAGATGCAGTTATTTGTCAGAAAGATTAGATTATCACTCCTTGCTGACTCACGAGTTTTTCACAATCATTAGAAAAAGGCCTCAGTTAGAAAAAAAATGAAGCTTCTTTTTTGAGGAATTTCTAAGGTTTATCCAAAAGCAGTGTCCAGCTCAACACTTTTTAATATTGACCTATCTGAAAATCACTGAGGAACACTCAGCAGCCTAAAGCCAACAATAGGTAAACTGAGGGATCAAAAAAAAAAAAAAAAAAAAAGCAAAAGCCGCAAAAGCTGGTCTGTGCTAGACAAGAAGCATTGAACACGGTTATTCTTTTGTCAAATTAGGAGAAGGGACATGACTTACAGGCTCTTGGCATTGCTATAGAGGGGCTCAGGAGGGTTACAAAGCTGCAGGAGTGCCTTGTTGAGCATGATGCATTTGATCAATGAAAAACTGGCAGCATTTACACTGCAGATTGCACTGGTGGTGCTGCATCTGGGCACATCTCCTGCCATCCTTTAAAGGTCCAGTTTAACATGTTCATTTTACATACCAGCATTTGAACATCTCTTTGTGAAAGGGGCTGGAGAAAATGAAGAGCACCAGAAGAGAACAAGGCAGTCTGAAGTGCAGATATAACTGTCCTGTAAATAGCTGATAGAG
This sequence comes from Eopsaltria australis, assembly GCA_034509425.1. Classification (NCBI taxonomy): domain Eukaryota; kingdom Metazoa; phylum Chordata; class Aves; order Passeriformes; family Petroicidae; genus Eopsaltria; species Eopsaltria australis. Next base: position 2,444,791 of record JAVTVJ010000280.1, read on the forward strand.
GTTTTTGATAGAGACATTATCCACACAAGTGCTTTAAAAGCCACACTGACTATCCTTCAGTGTAACTAGCTGCAAGATGAATTTAAGCTGCAAGTTGAATTTAAGTTGAATAGAAAGTTAGTCAGAACATGATATCCACGTTTGAATCCCTGGATTAGTCCCACAGTTTACATAATGCAGTCCCTGAGGTCCACTTTGTAACTGTTTCTCATCATCCAAGGATTTCCTTCGGATTAATGAAAAGATTAATGTCTGGAAATCCTTTGAATTTCCTTTCAGCAGCATAAGGGAGCAGTGAAGTTATTTGCCCAATTAAACATCTCTGTTTGACTTCCCACCCTTATTTTAAAAGTGGTGATTTGGCAACATAGATAAATGAATATTAATGACAGTTGTCCACCCTTCTTTGGCTTATCTGTGCTTCATTCTCAGCTGTTGCTAAAATGATTTGCAATTTTATTTGTATTTAAATGTGTGTAAATAGAGGTGCAAATTGGAGTTGCAGTTTGTGACAGGAGGCATATGAAAACCTCATTCCAGAGATGTTTCTTTTTAAAAGCACAAATGTGAACAACTTTCTTTTCACAAAATCCTCCCTAGATAGTGAACTGCTGCTCTCCCTCACAGATTTCTATCAGAGAATCTTTCAAACAGCTGACCATTTTCAAATCCTGCTATTGTCCCTACCTGCTACAAATAGCTTAGCCAACTTTGAACCAAAACCAGTCTTTTCACTGGATTATGCATTGCAAAAGGCTTTGGATTATTTTGTATGACTGGACCCCTTATTTATAACAAGAAGATTATGGTTTTAAACAATAAAGAATTTTTGGACTCATGAGGGTTCAGATCTTTTAATTAATTTGCTAAACACTTCAGGATAGAAGGCTCTTGGTAATCTTCTAGTGCAATGGATACCATAGCAATTCCTACATTTATGAACACTTTAAAAAATAGTATGTGCAGCCCCTCTGATAACCTAGGTGGCAAAACAAGTCCCACTCACTTATGTTGTGCAGATACTGACTGCAGCACTCAGGCTTGTTAACATGGCTTCTAGTTTTTAAAAAAACAACACTTGAAAACGTATAAATTCTAGCATTAGTTATTATTCTGTTGTTATAACACTTCTCACAATCTTTCCATTTATTCAGGGTTATTTACCCATGGGATTTGTAAATCAGATGAAATTCACAGTGGTAGAAGAAGGTCCCCAGTGAAAAGTCCATTGCACAAGAGGTTCCACAAACACCAGACTGATGAGGCTTCATTTCCTGTGAGGTGTTGTCTCATGGTTGACTGTCTTTGGCTTTTTCATTCTGAGACCAAAGTGAAATTTCTACCAGGACAGATATTTATTACACCCTTTATGTGTTCATTTTCATGTCCATTTTCGTATCTTAAATGGTAGCATTAACCATTAAAAAAGTGCAAAAAGGGTCTTGCTCACCTCTGTAACCCCTTATTTTCATTGCATTTGTTGGAATTCAAGTACCTTTTAAGCCTGTATCTCTCTATTCAAGATTATTGAAATTGGCCGGCCTAGCTCCAGTGGCAGGAAAGGATTTTTCTTTTTCAGGTGGAACAAGTGCAAATGCCCGCCAAGAACGCAAACTACTTTATTTACACCACCATTGAAATCAGCTCATGACCCACTGCCCTGAAGGAGTTTTGGTCCAGCCTTTGCTTTAATGAGTGTAGCCCCACAGGGCAGCAACCTGGAGAAATGCCTTGCTGCTGCACCATGCAAACAGCACTGCCTCTCAATCTCTTCTCTAACTATAATAGCCAGCAACTATTTTGATTTGAACTGCAAATAACTTCTGGGGCTTATCAGACAAGGAATAGTGTGGAGAATGATAAAATTGTTACTGTAAATAAGAGTCTGAGAGCTCCAGGTCAGCCTCTCCTCCAGCGAGGCAGCTACCTACCTTCTCATGAAAAACAACAGCAGCTCCCTTCCCTGAGACAAGGATCCATGCTTTGTGAACAGATGGTGCTACTTTTTATGCCAAGCATTCTGCACTTCACTGTTTATTGAATTGGTCAGAGAAGACTGTAAGATCAGCTCTCAAACAACACAGGCGAGCCGTGATGTCTTCACCGTGCACACTGAGGACTTTTACACTATTAACACATAGAATGTGCACAAGGGGAAATCAGGCCCTCTGGGACTTTTCCTACAGATGATTTTTTTTTAAACTCTGTTTCTATTTTATTAAAAGAATTTTTTTATTTAAATAATTTCTGCAAGATCATGCCAATTGCTTTATAATGCCCCCAGTACAGATGGTGTCAGTGTCTAAAGCTGGTGGAGAGGAAACACTACTGCTTTGACTTCACATCTTTCTGGCTCCCCTTTGAATTCCTCCTGTGACTTAGGTACAGAGCTCTTCATGGCTGCTCTACTTCTTCCTAAAATAAGTGCCAGAACTCCAAAGTCTTCAACATTAGCATGCCCATAATTTCCAGCAGAGCAGAAAGCAAACCTCCTAGCTTTCCTCTCTGCTCATCTCCTCAGTAGTGACCCAGTGTGCTGAAGTCTGAGACACCCTTACAGGTTACAGATATTTGCTGTTGTAGAGGTAGTAATTGAGACAGTAATTTACAAAATTGGCATTTCTCAGGATTCAACCTGGTTAGCATATTCATCTTCTCAATTTCAATTGTCTTTACTGAGCTGTAGTATACCCCAGTTTTATGATTCAAACAAACAAACAAACAAACAAAAAAGAAAAAAAACAAACAAAAAACAAACAAACAAACAAACAAAAAAACACCAAACAGTTAATTTCTGCAAAGCAGCAGTTTCTGTAAAGAACAATTCCTGTTATTGATTTTGACTATTTGGTATTTTTGTGTTTTTAGAGATTGCTCTGAAAAGAAAGTATGAATGACCCTGAAATAGAAGTTTATAGCACTTCACCACAGCCTCAAGTACTGACAAATGCAGTTATGCATAACCTGTAATTATCATCTACAGGGTGTCTACTCTGCCCTCAGCTGTAAAAAATCACACACTGCTCCTTTAGGAATTCCTGGCAGTGGTAAAGTTCCTGGGAGAGGCTCTGGACTTTCAACTTGTGTGTGTTGACTGCTGAAAGATGAAAGTTGTTTAACAGGGCCTATGCCCTCTGACCACTTCTGCATTCACTGCTTGGGCTTCCCTCCCTTTTCTTTTTTTTATTTAAATAAAAAAACCCAAAATCTGCCTTGTGATGCATTAAATATCATGTCTGTGTTTTCAGTTTGAGGACTGAAAATGGATCCCATTACAAACAGACATACATAGGTTGGACAACCTATCTCTTCAAGTAAAGGTTTTCCATGTTTTAGGAAATCAGAGTGGCTAAGAAAATATTAAGTTGGAGAAGTTGTTTAGTGGTCAAAGTTTAAGATTTACAAGCCAGTGGATCCTGCATAATCAAATCAGGTCTCTTGCAGTTGGTTCCAAAAGTCAGATCAGCAGGAAAGTTGGAGGATTTGCAGGATGGGTTTACTGAAACCCAGAAGCCTCTGGAAACAGCAAGCAGCAGTGAGAGGGGAGGGAGAAGGGAGCCAGCCGAGTCAGCAGGGAAGCAGCAGAGGAACTCTGACCTAAGATTGCTCACTTTGTTCCATGTGGCTGGAAGCCATTCTTATTTCAGGTTCATTATTTTTCACCAGCCAGAGGACTTCAGGAAATCAGCTTTTTTCATCTTTAGTCAGTTCCTGGCTAATGCACAAGCAGAGCTTTGCTTGCAAAAAAGAAAAAATATTTACTGGGACTTTGGCATAAGGTTGGGTTTACATGGGCAATCAAATCTACCAAGCAGGACAATCAGCCACTGGCCAGCAGCAATGGGGGTGTCTGTTGCAAGGGTCCTTGCAATGTCACCTTACCCTGGATCAGGACAGACCCCTAAACCCACAGTTTTGCTCAGTTCTTATATTCCAGCAGGCCATGGTCCTACATGACCAGCACAGCATATGCTTAAGTGATTGCTATTCATACACCCTACATAGAAAACATTTCTTAAATATCATAGCTACTGACACAAGATATTCCACATGGCCATTTCTGGGGGAATGCTTTCTATTGTCTATTTACAGATGTTTTATCTATGTACAATCCAATCACTTCAGCAACAGGGACATATTGGTACACTCCAGCCAGGATGTCAATAAACACATTTAGGTGTAGAAATTAGTTTTATCAGAGGCAATTTCTAGATCAGTCCACAGTTCCCACCAGGTGGGCTCTGGTAACAATCAGTCAACCACTGCATTATGAAGGTCCGGTCAATCACTTAGTTTCAGGGTGGTCCATTGTCTCAAGCTTGTCCATTATCTCACCCATGAGGAGACAGTTGGGATATTCCTGAACTCCTCAAGAAATCCATGATTTGCTGTGCACATAGGCACCCTGTTACCCAGCTGCACCACAATTCTAACTAAAGAACAAGCTCACTTTCCCTATTTATAACTCACAAATTAAGTCTCACAGCTCTTGTCACACCTAGTTGTCCTGGATGGAAGGGAAAAGGTGTAGAATAGTTTTCCTGCTTTTTATGATAAGCAACTGTATCAGAATGTCTCACTTGCAAAGAATTTTATCAGCCAAAGTGGAGGATGTTCACTCAGATATTTGCCTGCCCCTCTCCTACAGAGCTGTGGGGAACTGAACTTTGAGCTGTAAGTTGGAATGTCTGACTTCTGTAATTTGAAGGGAAGACAGCAGTTCTAGCACACCTGTTATTTCCTCTGCTCTGAAAAAAGAAAGAATTGAAAGCATGATCTGGACTTTGATTAGGCTGCTTTAATTAAAATATACTCAGTCTTTCAACTCTCAGCCAGGCTGAAAGAAAACTCAGATTCAGTCTTCATTCTGCTTCTGGAGATATAATTTATTAGTATGAAGTTAGCTTCTTCATATTTGAGAATTACAATATCCTATAAATTCTATTACTCTTGATACTCATATTTCATAATGAATGCATTTCTAAAAAGTCATCCAGAAAATGGTCTGAGGAGATGAGAGGGAGAGGAAAAGGGAGGGCAAGGAAAGGAAGGGAAGGGAAAAGGAAGGGAAAGTTAAGGAAGAGGAACCAGGGATGGAGGGAGAAGGGATGGCAGATGAGAGGAAGGGAGGGGAGAAGGCATTTTCTATATATTTCAGTGTAGTATCATTTATTCTAGCAAAACTGCCCTGTTTTATACAAAATGAGAATCTAAATTGAGGTGACTAAATTGATATATAAGCCTGATTCAAATAAAAACAGAAAAAAACCTGAGCACCTACTGATCCTGGCACTTTCCCTTTTGATATGCATTTATGTAAAACAATCATTAAAGGTTTTTATGGGAGTGCATTTACTTCTTTCTCTCCAAATAATGACATTCCCATGGTAATCATTCTTATCTTCAAAGCTTTTATCCTAGCTTTAGAGGATTTTTACTTACAACAGCAATGTACACTGAAAGCTATCAGCAATGATATAATTCATCAGTAGATATTCCAGTAAATGTTCATTGGGACAGTCATCTTCTAAAAGAGAGGAAAGATGTAGTGAAAGGAAAAATATTATGAACCACATTCTGCAAATACTTAAATATTCTCAATATTAACTGATTGACACATGAATGTACAATAATCAGCTTCTCAGTGGAAACGATCTGCAGCTCACAGAATCAGATATCTTGTTTTAATATTAAAGCAGCTCACGTAAATCACATGTAGCCAAACAACACACCCTATTCAAAATTGTATGATTGATTCGTATCAAAACAACAAAGTCTTAACCATAGGTATTCAGACAGCTGTTTCTTTTTACATGAATGAGTGTAAATGTTCATTAGAATGTCCAGTAGCTTCCCCAGAAGATTAGTGATATTTTACTCTGGGGTTAGCTAAAAAAAAATAAATTGTTGAAAGCAAAAAAAAAGAAACAAGAATAATTGTCATGGGAATTGGATAAAAATATTCCTGATACAGTTCTTGGGGAATAACTCCATTCCTTCCTCCTGCAGCAATCACCTCCTAAGCAGTACATTAGTCTGTGTAAAATGTTATGTGTGATTTCACAGAGCATCTTGTTTCTACCAATTGCCAGCACCATGGGATGGGATGCATTCACTTCAAATACAAACCTACTGGAAGTGATTCTTATCTCAACCTGACTATCAACAATATAGTCACACAAGAAGTCACTTGAATTGTCAATATTTTACTTTCTACATGTCTGCAATTGTCCAGCTATAAAGAAATTATATTCATCACTTATTAAATCACCTCCAATAACCAGACTAAGTTTGCTGGAATGAACAAATATGATATCAGAAAACACTGATGACTTCAATGTGCATCTGAAAATATGCTTTTATTATTTTAGTGTTTGTATTCTATGAATTAAAGTATTGTCTTATTATATGTTTTATATTCTCAATTGCTATAAGTCAAGGAGATCAGAGTCCTAGCTAGCTAGTTGTCTTAACAAAAATTCTTTCACTAAGCTTTTGGGTTCTGCTTTCCTGTCCTCGTTACAACAAAGATCTTCAGATTTGAAGTAATAAAATGCCGTGCATTCCCATGGACAAAACCAGAGCTTAAAAAAAGCTCAGAAAAGATTTTGCACAGTTCACATGTCAGACAAACTTGTACAGGCTCACGTTGCAACAGAAGACAAAGATCAGAAATTCCTAGCAGTCTGTACGTATGCATTCACTGAAGTTGTCTGTAATTTTCGAGTGATATTGGCACAGTATTGCACAGGCACACAAGAAACCATGAGCAGTTTACAAAAGTCTCCTTTACTAGGAGTCTGGGAAGACAAAAGCAAGCAAAGACAATGAGAAGCCTGCATGCAGATTCCAAAGCTGTTTCAGTCATGGGAATGCAAACACGGGTCGGTCATGTTTTTCAGTGAGATGTAGTGAAGTGACTCAGAGACCGAGTACAAATTAGCATGGCATTACAATGGCATGGATACTGAAAATGTGAGAATTACATACAAATATTGCTAGCTGAAAGAGAAATCTCAAGTTACATCATTATTTGCATAAATAAATGTGAATATGTACACCATATACAGACTCCCTGCCCCTGACTTCTAGTGCAGAAAAGCTTAAAGATAAATTGTTTTTTTCTTATACTCTTTAACTTATACTTTTTCTTACATTGGGCCACTTTGTCCTCCCTTCAATCCTGTTTCCCACAGAAAGGTGGAAAAGGAGGTTCCATCAAGAAAATCGAGTCACAGTACACTGAATGGTGAACAGAAATTACTTTCATCTAGCAGATAATTTACCTAAGAGCTTTACTTTCTGTCTGTACCTGTTCTGCAACAAACATCATCCAAACGATAACCAGAAGGGGTGGGGGGCACTGTCTTTCTTATGACTGTAAAAAGCTATAGGACTGCTTCAAAAACATGGTCTGTTATAGGGCTCACATCCCGGATTTTGATGCTTTGCTTGGCTACCAATTTTATGTCTCCTAGAAGAACTTCAAAGGATTGCCCATGCTTCTATGATGCAGGAAATACCACCAATATCATCACTGCTGCACACTGTATAAGCTGGATTGTTCATCTCTGGGGTCTCAGTGAATGGCAAGATAATAGAATGTTTTTATATAGTGTGCTTGAGTGTGCACTTATATTTCCTACACTTATTCTGAAATCCTGGACACACCTGTGGTATAATTGATAGAGATAGTAATCTAAATTACAGTCTGGATAGAACTTAATAGATCCAAAGTAGAGATCATGTTTAGTACTGATGTGGCTTCAGAGATATATCAATATGGTTTCAGAGGTCTGATAAATACCAAGAGCAACTCTAACACTGAAAGTCTAATGGCTGCAATGGCTATTTTGCACAAGAATTGCAAAAGGAACATAAATTCTATTCTTGAAGTGCACTTCTTTCTCTAATACATATGAGCATTAAGCAGGACTAGACACTGAGTTTCATTTTTCAAACTGGCCATTTTGTAATTTTGCCACACATTTCTTCATCATGAGAAATACAAATTAGACTCATAGTTTTTACAGAGGTATTCTCCATAATATTTATGGCTAGAGCACTTCTCTATTTTCACTTAGCATCCCTGTGTGGAAGATTGCAGTTCTGTACCATTATTACCCTGAACAGTAGGAAACATTTTAAAAATGTTTTTATTTAAAGTGTGTATCACTTAGACAATCCAGATTTTTTACCTGCTATACATGAGAAGTAATGACCCAAATGGAAATAATGAAAATAAGCATCTGGGGTGATGAACATAACATTCTAATGTACCTTGCCAAGATACTGATTTAGCATAAACTCTGGAGGGACTATGGTATCTTTCTATACATCAGTATTCTCTATTTTTTTTATTGGCCTATCTTTTAGGTTTCTGAGTAAGCAGTGACCATAAATAGTAACAGGATAAAATATGTTAGAGCATACTTAAGTAATGATAAGACATGATACTGAGACATTATTTAATTAACTCTATCATGGCAACAGGAGATCATCTCTGCTTAACTTGCCATCTTTTCCAGACAAGCTTATGCAAAGAACTCAAGGTTCTGGTCATTAACAATCATAAAAATGCCTAATGAATTAGTTACACTCATAGATGTCAATATTATGGTCAAACCATATTTTAGAAAAATATGTTTCCATTAAGTCCTCTCAAATTTTCCATTGCGGTTTTAATTTTCACTCCTTTGAAACATCTCAACCATGGTACCTCTTCCAAACACCCTTCCCTTCACTTGGTTGAGTTGATATCATAACTTTGAAGAAGTCTCGTGAGCACCTGTGAAAAACCACCATGTTTGGTAAGGTTTCTTAATTTTTATTTTGCTTCCTGTTGTTGTTTTTGGTAGGTAGTTTTCTTCTTCAACAGAAAGTGTCTGCACTCTCTCAAAATATCAAGACATATCATTGGCCATCTCAAAATTAACCTTATTTGTGGTGAAAATTCTCTGGAAAGTACAGAAGAGATGTTAAAGCAGCCAGTGGAGTCAGCTGATAGTGAATTGCTATTTTTTGATATGAGAAAGAAATTTTCATAATAACCTGTTAAGTGCTACATGGCTCAGGTTCAGAAGCTACAACTCAGTATCATGACTGAAGTTTTAGTGTATGGCACTAAGCTGGAAAAGAAAACAGTAGGAGGTCAGTAAAAAATTACTTTGATTGTATGTCAGTGTGCATAGGTGTCCAAAATGTTAATCTCTCCCAAACTATATCCTCCAGTGGAACTAAAGGCTTTGTCATGTGGGTTAAAAATGTAAGGGTACGTTTTGCAAATTACTTTCCTCGTGGGATGCCAGAAAACAGAGAAAATACCACCCAGATTTCACATTTGGGATGGATGCCTCTGAAGGGAGAAGCCTTAGAGTGGAAAATGAGTTTGTAGCACCATTTTTTATAATTAGTCAAGCATAAACCACAGAAAAGACTGTTTTTAGACATGAACTCACATGTACATGCACACTTATGTCCTCATACACATGGAGAGAAGAGTAACAGCACACACCATTATACCAACACCCAAATGAGCCTCTGTGTTAGTTAGAGCCTGACCCCCCTGAATGTGTGACACATCAAAAGATGCACATACAAGAGCTGCATATGCATAGTTATGCTTGGGATTCATGTCAGGCAAAACCTCAGTATGGAAAGAAGACTGATGGTAGTAGAGCCTCCAAGGCTTCAACAGAGGCTGTTCCCTACTTCTTGTGTATTCCATGAAATTGTTGCTCTCAATAGCTTCCCTGTATGCTAATAGTGTTTATGTTCTCATGGGACAGTAAAAAATAAAAAGAACCCTGGCAGGAATATAACAACTTCAGATAAGCAGAAATAAGTAAGGAAATTCAGAACTTCCAACAGGTAGAGCTACTGCATTGCTTGTGCATGTGAGAAAACAGGAGTCACTTCTGGCAATTAGTGGAGTTAGTACTCCACTACAGAGCTGCTCAGAGATTCAGCAGTGGGACACAGATGGCAAGAAACCCTGCACCTTCCCTTCTGCAGCTGTTCTGAGTCTGGGTTGGTTACAGCGTAGTGCCAACAGCTGGCATTACAGCACAGTGGACAACGCACGTCGCCAGCAGTGACCAGAGAGGGTGGTACAGGGGTAGTCAGAAAGGTGCAGCATCTCTTCCCTCAGCCTTGTAAACCATAGCCCGTTTTCACTTGGAGAATGCCCACGCACTTCCCAATTTCCCTTTCATGCCTGTGCAGAGGACACTGAGGTTGTCTCCAGTCCCATAAAATCTGCTCAAGTGCAAACTCCATATATTTATAAATGACTTGTGCAAATTGTGATGGATCTCAGCCCAAAATATATTCATAAGACTCCCCTTTCCCTAATTTACATGTCTATAATGCCAATGCCTGCACCTGAGCTAGGTTTTCTAATTGCTCCACTTAGAATCAGATACTTTCAAAGGTGTGTTCACCTACTATATTTTGATTGTCCACTTTAGGATGACATGCACTGCACTACAAAGATGCCTTTTCCTGTACACTGTCTTTGAAGGAAATCCAGAATGGAAATAATAAATTTACTTTTCATCAGATTAATCCCTCTATGTTTTTCAAGTCAAAGAATACCTTGTAAAAGACACTTCCTCTAGGTGTCCACAAGTTAATCCTGAGCCTCAGTCTTTATGTACAATCCATGTGACACTTTAATGACCTTAGCTGAGTTTTTCCTATTCTGTTGTGAAATTTTTATTCTGGAGAGTTATGGTGAGAGAAGGGGGGGCATGCCTTGTTAAATTACTAAACTTTTAATGAAGCTATCCACTGTTACATGACTTCCACAAAGCCATGCAATATACCTTCAAGGGAGGTTGCCATAACCATCTGACAGGCAATTAGCCACAAACTGTGGCTGCATTGCGAAGCACCTTTACAAGGTTTCCTAGTGGCAGCTGCATGTGCTATAGAGACGCAGTCCATGGGTGGGCAAGTGCAGCTTCCCTAGCTCTGTGCTGTGCTTCTCTCCAGGAAGAAGAATCTGTCCCAGCCATTCAGAGGCTGAAACTGGATCTGTTGTGTTGCTGGGGCTCCATCCATTAATTACCCTGAGGATTAAGTTTAAGGCCTTCAGCTGACTTTGGAAATAGTCTGGTGCCAAAGGGAGGAGAGTAGCATGAACCTCTCTTTTGCAAATGTCTGAAACTAGTCAGCAGAAGGTGCTACACTTTACAACACATGAATTTGTCATCTTCGCCTACACCTGCAAAGTCTGTGAATTATATTTACTGTACATGGAGGCAAGCAACATAGAAAACATTGTTCTATTTTTTAAATTAGACCATGAATTTTTACCCTTATAAAATATCAGAAAGTTACACATTTCACCTACATGGGTATTTTAATATCATTAGTTGTCTACTCTGAATGAATCTGATTAACTTTCAGCTGAATTTTACACAGGGAGCAACAAAGTTCTTTTTGTTAGCAGGAGAGCTGGTTTTGAATGTTCACATTCCTGTTAGGAGTGATCTATGGGTAGTCTGGAATCCTATAACAGGAAGGATTTTGTAGAAAATAGCTGGCTGCCTGATAGAGTCAAAAAGTAGCTGCTGCAGCAGTAAATCTCTGCCATAGTTTACCATAATGGCATATCTAAATGGGGAAACAAAGCCTTGCATTTTAGAAGCATATATGAGAAATGAAAGTGTCACAGGTGACAAAAAATGGCTATTTCACCTGGGAAGGGATATATAAAAAATCAAAACGTGCCAAGAAATTGGATTCTATGATACATTTCAAAGTTAGGGGAAAACCAGCAGATTAATGTTGTTTGTACATTTTCAGCAGTCCTGCAGTCACCTTGTACTTAACATTAGCCATGAAACAACAGCAGAATCAAACTCAGTAAATATTTATTTAGCTCTAAGGTATTAAGACTAATCCCTTCAGTTTTCCCCTCTGTTTTTCTTTCACACAAATGTGAAAAAGTTGGCACATGCAAACTTTAATTCACTAGTGGGAAGCTAAGGGGATATAGAGCAATTTTAACTTACAGAGGTACTTGCATAAGCAGTTACAAAACCATTACAGTGTTGCTGTAATATGGGAAAAAATGTTTAAACTTTGTAGTGTGGTGGCTCTTAACTAACTGGTGGATCAGAGGTCTTCTGTACACAGGCCTGAACCCCATCATTTCATGAGGAGAATTTTGTACTGAGGATTTCTGTGCTGCAACCAGGAGCTGACAGATGCTTGGTGGGGTTTTACTGGATCAGCTTTACATCAGTTCAGAAAAAAATAAGTGAAAGAACATGGTCCAAATCCTTTTTGTCTTTTGCATCAGCACAGCTTTTTTAATAGTTAACACTTGTACACCCTGGAATTGTGCCATGTCTCTTAACTCTTCTCTGCCCATTTTATGAGCCCTGCGTGTTCCACGTCCATGCCAAAGCTCTGAAGTTGGGGTCTGGTGTGTTCCAAACACGTCTTCCAGATATTCACTTCTGAGTGCCACGAGCTTTCTGCTCCTGGAGCTGTCCCATTCTGCTTCTTCAGCAGATCACCATGACTTCAGGAAATAAAGCAAGCTCACACCCCCCTTATATCTGTCTATGCAGGATGGCCTTAAGCCAGTTTTTCAATGAACTCTGTGGGCTCTTGATGAGCTTCTCACCATGGTAGGTTTTTCTGCACAGCTGTCCGGTCATACTCTACATCTTTCAAAGGACAGCTTGAATTAAGCCAGGCCTATTTGCAGTCCTGACCTCATTCCTTGCTCTGTCATACTTCAGTTCTGAGGACCTAGTTAAGCTGGCCATGCCTTCACACATGGTCTAGCCACTTTCAGTCCATTGTGTTGCCTGTGAACATTGAAAAGCAAATTAATTGCATTGTCACACATTTATGAGGTGTTTTTTTTTCTTCCAAAATGTAATTGGGTCTAAATTGAAATGCATACACTGGGTTATTGACACCTACAATTATTACTAATACAAGGGAGCAAATTATGAGTCTATTTAGTTCAATAATTGCAATAAAAATATGGAAAAAATCTTCTACATTGAAATAGAAATGGACTTATTCTGTGTATTTTTCATTGAAATGCTGCATTTTGTTCTCAAATTATGTGCCTCTAATTATTTTGTCTTTAAAAAATATAGACCACTTGCCAATAAAAAAATGTTGTTTGAAAGAAGAAACCCAAAATGATTCATTAAAATATGTCAAAATAAGCAGTTGGTGATTTTAAAATGAAACATTTCAGATCTTTTTACACTGCTTCCATATTTTTTGAACTGTAATTATTTGCCAAATTACATTCATTGGTGTGAACAATTTTGATCACTTTAAAACTGTACTTTCAATGACTTTCACAGTAATTGAAAAAAAAATTACCTCTCCCTGCTGTTATGACAATAAAGGTTGTAAAAATATTCTCTGCAAAATGGAGCAGGAACAATAGACACAGTCATAACAGCTGAATAAGAAACAATATTTCTGTTTCATGAAAGTAATCCAGTAGGCATTTTCCAACCTGTCTGCATTTAACAGTTGTGAGTGGTCTATAGCTATATCTAAAAGCTTTCCAGCATCTCATGTAGAACAGTTTTTCATCTCCCAGGCTGAAGTTCCTCTCTTGCCTGAGAGTGCATTTGAGTCTCCCTGCATCAGTACTTTAGTGACTTCTTTCTTTATCAGGGCCCACACTGTTGGAGATATTTAATGTAATAAACATGATTTGGTAAATAGGGGTTTACATGTTTCAGATAACTTTTAGTCTTGGAGATTCTTACTCTCATCAGAAATTCCAGCCGTTTAAAAAAATACTCCCTTGTGAAAAAATCTGATTTGAATTCACCTATATTTTCAGATTATAAAAAGTGATTTTGGTGCAATTTCCCAACTCACTGTAGTCAAGTCAGATCAGCACTTCTGTACTGTTAAGATTAACACGTAGGCTGAATTCTACATGTGCCAGTGACATTGTGTTGGTCATACCAGGCATATAAAATAAAGCATATGCATAAGTCTTTGCAGGATCAGGTCACTCGTAAGAAAAGTTGCATCTAACACATCTATTTAGATAAATATATTCATACACAGGTAGAAAGATGCAACATATGAGAATAATGACTGGGTTGCAACTATAATTCTATTTTGCTTAGAACACAAGAAATATTCCTCTGGTAACATATAACTAGAAAACCATAAATTACTGTCTGTCTTCTACCTCTGTGACCTTAACTTTTAAAAGACACACTTATTGTGTGTCTGGTATCACTGGTCAGGGACATATAAATATTTAATGGCAGAGAGCTCTGCTCATAATATACAAAATTAAGGACTATAGCATTTTTCCTCCTGGAAAGGAGTTGCACACTACATAATTCATTCTATATTCCACACATACAGTGGAGGGCACAATATCTTCTGTTTATTGACTGAACAGAGCACCAAAATCACCTTTTTGGCCAAAGTTCTAACACCCCAGCTCTCATGCAGGGTTCACATCCTTACAAGTGAAGTTATTTATTAGTGCCTCACTTAAGTTGTTTTCTTTCCTCCTGGGCTCCTTATGGGTACAAGTTACTCCTGGGGACATTCTGATTAGACACAAGAGGAAAATTTTTCACAAAGAGAATAACCAGGCACTAGAAACCCACCAGGGACTCCCCCATGCTGGACACTTTTAAGATTCAGCTGGGCCATCTTTTCCACGCCATGCTTTTGCCAGAAAAGATTGGACCATATGATCCTTGATGTACCTTCCAAGCCAGAATTCTATGATTCTATAAATCTCATTTCTGATATTATTAATAACAATACTATTAATCATAATACAAGTCAGTCTGACTTTGGAGAAGCTTTTTTTATTCATTTGCCTTTCTGAGAATTTACGGCCTTGGTGGAGGTGCCTCATGGGAAATTGAAGTGATACAACCAACACACAGTGCAGCTAAAAATGGCTGTCAGGGTTTAGACTGAGTATTTTAGATCAGAGTCAGCCAAGAATCCTTGGAAATTTGATGACAATTGGCTATACATTTTGTGCTATCAAAATGTGAAACTTTTCTGTCCTGACGAAAATGTGCTTGGTTTTTCGTTGAATATCTACATGTTTTTGGGGGCTGTTGGCATTTATGCTTGAACACCGCCTCTCCCCAACAAGATCTGTTAGAATCACTCTGTTACTGATATAACCACAACTATTTATGCACTTTATTTAAACCCCATGCTAATAAAAGCATTGCACCACTATAGAGCTCATGACAAACCATCCATTTCTGATATGTTCAAAGGAGTTAGACTTGGCATGTCAGGGGTTCAGCATGACCAGGACTATCTGCTACTTCTCTGAACTTCCCATTTTACCTACTGTGAGTTTTACTCAATTGATTGCCAGCAGAGAAAGAACATAACTGATTAAAAATAAAGAATCACTAGAAATAACATAAAATAATAATTGCAGTTTGAAATGGCAGTAGTCTGTAGTGGAACACGTAATCTTCTCTGAAAACGCAGTTCATGAACTGGATGCTGCCCTTCCTGAACCACTTGAAATCATGTACACAACTGTAAATATTAACAAGATTTTGTGATCATATTATCATAAATAGGTAAGGAATAAAAAAACTATCAGAAAAAAAAACAACCCATGAAGTTCCATGCCCTGCAAAGCCATGAGGTAATGGCTTTTCTCAGACTTCTTATTCTAGGTGTCTCTGCCCATGGCAGGGGGATTGGAACTAGATGATCTGTAAGATTTTTTACAACCCAAATCTTTCTATGATTCCATGATTTTGTGATTCCATGATTCTATGATAACAGGACTGACAGCTCCCACTGCCCCAAAAGAGAGTAAGGCCACCATCGTGGTGTTTCACGATCTATTAACTTCAGGAGAAAAATCTGAAAAACAGGATTTGTCAGGTTGACATCGTTTTTCATGCTCATCAAACTGTTCAGAGAGCATAGCTGAAGTAAAAAGTGAAACAGCATAGCAGCTGGTGCAAAAAGATCCTTAAACATTTGATAGACGACGTACGTGAGAGAAAACATCGCTCTGGTTGAGAGAGGGAGAATTGCAACAAAGACCCCAATTTATTTTTGCCATTCTGCCCATTATACCTAGGATTACAGCAGAAAACAAAGAAATAATGGCATTGTTCCTTTCAAGTGCAAAGCGCGACTGACTGCATTTCATTCTGCTCCATCCCTTCTGCAGATTAAAGCCCAAGAGTGACGACTATGTTTTCACACCAAAATATAGATACATAAATAAATCACTAAATAAAACTGATCATCTGCTACAGGACAGATGTTAACAAAACACTTGTGGTACAGAAGTGAAATTGATATTAAAAACATTTGCAAACAACTCTATGACTGGCAAGCATCAAAAACCAAGAGATTCATATTTAATGTTGGTACTTTTCTCTAATTCAGATGCATTAAAAAAAGAGATGCCATATGCTCAGGGGTGGGAACAGGGTGGATATACCAAAGTGACATTATATAGAAACTATAATAAAATCACTGTTGAAGAATTGGTCCCATATGACATGCTGGTGAATGTGCTTGGATGTAAAGGAACTGACAAAACATAGATAATTAAATATATAATTAGGCCTTAAAACTTGCTATTGAAGGATAGTATTGAGGATGCAACTAATTTTATGAGCCATTAGCAGGTGTGAGTTTGTGGGCAGGAGAAATATGTTTTACAGCCTGTGTTTCTCAAGGTATTTACATCTACATGGCACTTAGAGTGAATTTTCTTTTAAGTGGGTTCCTCTCACTCCTAAAGTCACATACGAGTGTGTTTTACCAGTCAAGCCTCTATTTCTCCTTGATCATGTCTGATAAAGGTTGATATTAGAAGAATGTCAGATGCTCCAGTTACTGTACATTTCATGTAGAATTTTCCTTTAAACTGATACATTTCATATAAGTTGAAAAGAGGACTTTTGTATTTCTGTTACAGGACTGGCTGATTTGGATTACTTAATCCTTTCTGTGTGGATTGCTCTAAATTAAGGGAAAAAAACTTCAGGCCTTAAATAAGGTGTAGATGTACCCTTACTCCACCCTCCACCCCCACCAGCTAAAATATTACAAATCCAAACCTTATTTCTGCAGAATCTGAAAACATTTGTGAATTTGGGACAGCTTCCAGAAACTTGCAGAATGTCTCATTCTGGAGGACTGCAACAAGGAAACAGTAAATATTTCTGAAATGAAAGACTGATACTTCACATTTAAATTATGCTTTAGTTTAAAAACTGACCTAATTTGAAGGGGTCAGAAATGTGTATAAAAGCCAAAAATTGAGCAATTTTTTGGCAAAACTGAAATTACATTTTTCCCTGGATGACCAAATAAAAAAATCCATTATTATGTGCTCTTAATCTACTCAGATTATGTCCTTGTTACATAATGATTTTGATCAGGAGGTGATTTCCACATAAAACAATGACATAATTGCAATCTAAGTGTAGCTATTATCAATAAAGGCACTTTTTTTTCCTTACAGGTATAAGGCTTTTTGCTTCTTCATAAATGCAGCTTTCTCTTGTATATGGGAATAATGGAAGAGGTGCAAGATATTTACGTAGATGAAGACTTCAGCCACAGTGATGTCTTCATGCATACCAGTGTTGCTTCTCTTGGTGTAAAGACACACCTTGGGACAGATCTCAAGTTAAAGCAGAGTTTTTGAGGTTTTTGGTCTGCCTGTAACAGTGTCTGTTAAAAAGATGTGTAGAAATGAAGCACTCTTTGTGCACAGAGGTTTGTTTTTAAAGTTTAAGAAGGTTCCTTCAGGTTTTTTTTATCTCAAAGAATCAAAAAGTGTGTAGGTGCATTCTGGGCTACCCTTTTCACGCTGAAAGTAGAAGGGGAAATTCAGAATTCAATTACATACGTAAAAGTATAAAAATAAAGTGCAAAAACTGTCTTAAATTAATATGCACTCCTCTTTGCCACTCAAAGTTTTAAAATACTTAATCTGTGAGATAAAATGTACTCAAAAGTCATTCAGAGACTGAAACCTTCATTTAGTTTCAGGCCAACACCAATTTCTGTAGATACTCAAAAAAGGCAGACTAGAAAATGCAATGTACACAGGCTTCGCCCAGTAGAAACCTACAGGTAAAACAATATGACCTTTTATTACTGAACCATGCTATGTTTCAGTCTTATGCTGGTTTTTGAATTCACAGAAGTTAAGACGGTTTCAAGTATCAAACATGGATGTAAGCAGCAGGAATACAGCATGTTACTGCAGTTACCTTGTGACTTCTCCTTGATGCATCTTTCATACACTACATCTCCAAGCTGTATCCCTAAGGCACAGGCAAGCATAACCTTCGGGTTCATGCACTCCACTCATCACACTGTGGAAAACCTGCTGCATTTAGCTATCAATCCACAGAGGAAAAGATGAGGGAAAAAAAGAAAAACAAAGTTTACACCATTTTTAGTAGTTAAATTCTTGCCAAGATGTGCTCATTTCTAAGGATAAGAATAAGCACTCTCAAGGAAAATGAAAAGACTAAGGGAGGAGCAGTTGAGAAGATGAAGAAAGAAAGTCTAAAAAGAAAAAAGAGCAAGCTCCTCCAGGGAATTCTAAACCTGCTTCTACTCCCATAATTAAGTGAAGCTAGTGTAACAGTGCAGATACTAAAAATGAATAAATGTTCGCATTAAAATGAATGTTAAAACTCTCTTTTCCTTTTCCTTGAATCAGGAACTAACCTCCTGCTGGGGCTGAGATCATGTCAGTGAATTGGCATAATGAAAATATCATTGCAAAATGTAGGTATGCACTATGAAATTGTGACCTCATTGAAATATATATTTCTCTTTTGGAAGTCATCTTTCTTCTTTTTGACACTGTAGAAAAGAAGAATGATTTTGGTTATCTTTAGTTGTGAGAGAAACCTCTGTTAGATAGCAATAATCCTCCTACAGAGCTGGACCAGGACCATCTTGGATAATCATCCCTCCTCCACCATGTACCACGCAGGGGCTGGATGAAGCAGCAGGACAAGGTCTGTCTCTGGTGCAGGGAAGTCAGCCAGACGGTGGAGGTGTGCCTGGAGGTGTGTTTGGCCACTGGAGAGCCTTGGGCCAAGGGCAGAGAACTGCAGTATAGGGATGTCCAACTGGCACCAAGCAGAGTGGCACCACCCTCAGCTTCTGGCTAATCGTTTTGGCCAGGGAGCAGCCCCAGGGTGAGTGACACCACTTAGCATCCTGTCTCTGCCGCACCAGCTACTCCCCAGCTACAGATCAGGGCCTGGTCCTTTGGGTTTCTTCCCCTCTTTCTAACTCCTAACCACACTCCTGCTTTTAAAATGTTGTACTACCATAACGAGCCCGCACTCACTCATTCTGTCTTTTTCCTCTCTTCTTCACACATTCCCTTCACTTTTCTCTTTCTTGCCTTCCTGTGCTCTTTCTGCTCATCCTAGGTATCTAATGCTCGTGCCTAGAAAGGCTGTAGTTTTAGAAAAAAAGTATGCAAATTGTGCATCTCTCCAAACAGATACGTATGAATCAAAGATGTTTTGTATTTATTACTATAAAATATCACACTTCCATAAAAGTACAAATAAACAGTTAAAGAGGAAGAAAGAAAGGCAAGAAAACAAGCATACAGAAGGAGAGAAGAGACTACAGTAAAGGGAAACAGAGCAGAAAGAAAACAGGGAAGCATTGTCTTGTAAATATGCTTCTGAGAGGAATCCTGAAGTTTTCTGTTCTCTTTGTCAATGAGGTAAGTGGAGAGAGATCTAACTGGAAACTCTACCATTTCCTCACCTATTATTTTTTGTCTGCCAGAAATGCATGAGGAATTTACTTAGTTGGCTGTGAGTTTTAAATCTCTTGGCTGAGACAACAGGAATCACAGTTGCACTGCAGATTGGATGATATGTACTCCTGATCACGGGCATGAAACACAGTGTTGGAGAGTGATAATTGTCAGTAACTGCATTACTCTTTTCTGACAAAAAGCCTGAGGTCTGGAACATTTCTGAGACACATTGAGAGCTTGACCACTCTGTGAGCAAGAGAATGAATTTTCTAGTTGCACTTTGCAATACAGGAGTCAGACACTCCTCATTCTTTTTAAAGAGATAGTCTTTGATTGAAACAAGATCTAAATATGTCCTCTTTAATAGGATTGGCAAATAGATTTTTAAAATATCATATACCATGCGACTGTATGCATGTTATTCTTGGCTAAGCTTGTTTATGATTTAAATCAAAATATTATGATAGATATTTTATAAGGTGACAACACAGATTGTTTTTCATTATTCTGTATGCAAAGAGTGGGAAACATGAGAATAATCCAGCTTTATAATATATTCCTAATTTTAATCATTTCTGCATAACAGTCATGGTTATAGAGCATCCTTCCCCCAAGAATTCCTCAGTGTATCCAACAGTATTAAAAACATACTCTACCAGTGGTAAGCCAAACTGTGTGCTTTGGGGTGTTGTCTGAGCCCTTCCCAAACACATGCAGGGATGATCAGAGCAAGGAGTCCACCACTGGGTCAGGAAATGCATGCACATAAATATGCAGACCATGTCCTGTGGTCTTGCTGGCACCGCTGTCTGTCACGCCTGCTGCACAGCCTACAGAGATGCTTTTCCATTGCTTTCTAGACAAGGAATTGGACAGATACCTTTCTCCATACAGCACAGAAAACAGTTTCTCAGGCAGCAGTTTTGCTGAGGCACACCCAGAGACACAATTACTCTGACTTCAGCTGGAGGGACAATGCAGAAGCGCAACCACCTGTTAGCAAATCGCAGAAACTCCATGCAATAACAGGCTAAATACCTCACCCAGCTGGAAGCACACACAAAAAAAAAGGCAGGTTTTGTTTGGGGTTGGTTTGGTGTGGTTTTATTTTAAAGGGTCATAACGGGTGGTGGTGCACAGGCCTCGCCAGGGAGGCCCCGTCCCATCCATTGGAATGGAGCGAGAGTGTTGAGAAAAGCACATTGTTCTGCCACAAATCTATTTGCCCATTCCCACTGAAGTGAATAGCCCTTCATTCCAGCGGGAATTTGAGCCGTCACTTCAAATGTTATGCATAGAAGTTAATTTCACACTGCTTCAGGACTTTGTTTTCAAACTACCAAAAGGGTTAAGAACTGAGAAGGAAACGCTTTCGAAACTCCCTGGTCTAAACTAAGGGTAAAGGAATTATTTTTTGCATGGGGGGAAGGGCAGGTGGGTGGACAATGGCCAGATAGAGAGGGAAATAGGGACTGGAAATAAAGTACAGTCTTTTGTATTCCACAGCTCAAAGATGCTTTTGAACAGAACTTCTGCCAACTGTGGAAAACCATCTTTTTATGGAAAAAATATGCCAGTGACAACAGATTTACAAGAACTGAGCCACTGTGTCCTATACACGTTTATTCCATATTATGCAAGATTAATTGTTTGGAGCATCATGCCTTCAGGAGTGTTCAAAGCATCGGGGAGCCAAATTTAGACTTGATATCATGAAGTCAAATTTCCTTTTGTACCACGAAGTCCCCAGGATGCCTGATTACAACAGTGCTGAATCTGGCACAGGAAGATGTTACCTACAGACTGGGCACAGTTCTGCTTAAATATGACAAATTGCATTTGCTTCCTTAGCCTGCACAAATCGATGTACATAATTTGGCCTTCAAAACATTTTATTTTAAACAGACTTAATGCTTTTTGTTGTTTTGGAATGAGAAAGAATAATAATATTATAGCAGATGGCAATTTGAATATAGTTGTCACAAATAAGATTTTAAGGTTGCACTCTCAATTACACTATGGTCCCATTACATTTCCTACCCATCCCAAGAATGCCTTAAACTCGGTATAAATGTAATTACAAAATGTAATTTGTTTCGATTGCTAACTATAAAATGGGATGTATCTATATAGGACTCATCTATACAGGGAAATGGTATAATTACACCCAATTAAAACATCTACCTGGGATGTTACATCAGCAAAGCCATAGCAGTATAAATTATTCTGCTACAATTATGCTCATTAGTTTTTCCTGGGTAAAAAGGCTCTTATCATAAATAAAAATGGGTCTCTAATTATTAATTCCGTATTATATTTATCCAGGTTTATTGGCATGGGGGAATACATTGGTTACCATGGAATCAAAAGGCAGAGTCTAACAGCAGAGTAAAGGACCGGGCATCAAAAGTATCAGCAGAGTGAGAAACCTTCTTTTAAACAATAAGGTTTGCCATATGAACATGTCTACGAACCTTTGGACAGCACCCTGTGTACCACCCGAGCGACCCCACATCCCTACTGCAAGTTGGAATGGGAACAATTTTGCACTAGCTGAGGATTAGACTGGCAAAATTACACTGGTTTCGTAAATCTTTGAGTCCTTTCAGTTATATTGGTTTTCACAGCAAAATGTTGAGGAATGTCCAACATCCATCATAGCCAGCAATTTGCTTGTAGCAACTCTTCGCCTGAATTCTGTTTTGTTTCACAGTTACAAATTAATGAGGTCAGTTAACTGGCAAACACTCAGTGTGGCTGAAGAGCGAACGGACATGCCATTGTGAGCATCTGATGAACTTAGCCATGCATATCTTTGAGAGAAACTGCTCTTCATGTCCACTGTCAAAAGAAATCGTCAAATATTACACTATTTTGGGGAATGTGTGGTGTTTATGTGGAACCCGTTTGCCATAGATGTTTCCACAGCAAGTATGGTATTTATAGCTATTCAGTATTTTCCTTGAGGTTTTGAAAGGATAGTGCATCCAAAATGAAAAAGCACACCTAGACTGTAAAGAGGCAAGACTCTCAAGCCACTTCTTTTAAGGTTCTATATTTCGCTGTTGAAAATCTCATTTGGGGATACATCCATTGACACTGTACCCACAAAACTGACGATCCACACCAAGACGCAGCAAAGAAACTGCCTTTCTTAGAAGTCACCTTTAGTTTTGCGACCTGGTTACAGACTGCTCTAATTCTGAGACAGCCCTTAGCTGGACTCCTGGGACCTTGGGCAAAGGCACGAATTCCCTCTTCACCCCGAGCGGCCACTTCGCCCTGACAACACTCAGATCATCGGTCTCCTCCCGTAGCTGGGGCACCATCGCTCCCTGCGGGGCAGCTCTGCCCTCGTCGGTGGCAGTGTTTCCCAGAGCAAAGCTATGTGCTGTGCCACAGCCAAGAATCCCTGCAGGCATTAGCGTGACACAAACGCTGCCTGCTGCCCCCGGACCCCTGCCGGCCCCTCTGCGCGGGCTGCACAGGGCCGTATTTGGTATTCCTCGGTGAGCACTGCACAGGGTGAGCTCTGCTCCCAGATGGCTTCAGACCTTCGGATCCTGCCATCTCTCGCGGACTCGGGACGGGGTCCGCACCGCCCCGGAGCCGTGCGCCGCACGCCGGCACGAGCCCCTTGGGAGGTGCTGAGGGAGCGGAGCCCCTGCCCGGCCCCTCGCTGCCCGGCGCTCGCTGCGAGCCCCGCTCGGGGCTCTGCCAAGGGCAGCCCGAGCCACGCGAGGACAACGCCGGGGAAGTTTATTGTTCGCAAAACCACGGCGCACCAGCAGCCAGCGGCCGCAGCGCGGGGTTCCAGCCCGGCGGGCAGCCGCCCCAGCGGAGCAGGAACCGGCCCGGCCCTCGGCGGCCGTCCGGGAGCGGCCCCGGCCGGATCTCCCGGCCCTCGGGAATGCCCGCACCCGTTCTCCGGGGCTTCCCGCTCGGGACGAACGCTGCTGGCCGGTCCCCAGCCCCAGCCGCGGGGCAGCGGCCGCCCAGGCACCCCCGGCGGGGAGCGGGGGCGGCAGGAGCCGGAGGGGCGGCGGCCGCAGCAGCGCGCGACTGCCGAGTCCGGCCGGGCGCCCCCGACCGCGCTCGGGGCGGTGGCGGGTGGGGCGGGCCGGGACGTACCAACAGCCCCCGGGGGAGGACGCCGTGACGCCCCCTCCCAACAGCCTCCCGCGGCGCCCTGGATACCAACGGGAACCCCCCGATGCGCGGGGCGCGTCTGCGTGTCCCACAGAGCAGGGCGAGAAAGGCGGGGCGAGGCGACTCGCGCCGGGGCGGGGGGGACGTGGTGGGGGTCGCGGTGGAGGCACCCGGCACACGCGTCCCGCCTTCCCCCAGTCCCCCCTCCCTGCGGCGGGTGGTGCGGCCCGCTCTGAGAGGGCGGGAGCGGCGCGCCCCGCCCCGCTCAGTGACACAGGCACCGTGTGGGGAGGCGCCGGCGGCGCGGGCAGCGGGACCGGGCGGGACTGACCGGGCGTTGTAGCGGTGGCGACTGCGAGCCGAGCCCGGAGCATGGCAGGGGCTGGAGCCGCTGCGGAGGCTGCTGCTGGTTTCCCCCCTTCGCCGCCTCCTCCCGCCCGCCGGGAACTTTTCCTAGCGGCTGGTGGCGGTGCCTCCCCCCGGTGGTGGCAACGGCGGCGGCGGTTGCTGCGCTCGGCGGTGGCTCCTGGGCCGGGGCTGGGGCTGCTGGGGCTGGTTTTCTCTCGTTTCTGCTGCAGTAAGTGGAACTTTTCCCCTTGGCGGACGGGCGAGGGGGCTGGTGGAGGAAGAGGAGGAGAGAAACCCGAGCCCCGGCAGCGCTGGGGGACGCGGCCGAGTTGAGGGAAACTTTGTGTGGCGCCCGGCGGCCGGGAGGGGTGGCGGGGGTTGCCGGCCGCCCTGGGCGGGGAGAGCCGGACGGGACGTGGCCGGGATGGTGGAGGAGGGAGGGATGCGAGGCGGGGTCCGAACCGGAGCCCTGAGCTCGGAGACCCTCGGGCGCTTTCCCCCGGGAGCAGCCGCTGCGGCCGCCGCCGGGAGCGCGGCTGTCCCGGGAGGCCAAGTTTCCCTGGCGGTCGGGCCGGGGTGGCCGCGGCCCGGGTGGGGCAGCAGGGGAAGTTTATTCTCAGCGGCTGGGGCTGCCCCCGGCAGACGGCAGGTTATCCGCTGGAATTCCTGTCCTGAGCGGCGGGGTTTCGCTTGTTTGCGGGAATTCTCGGGTACTTCCCCCCCCTTTCTCCTTTCCCATCCTGTGAGAAGGACAGAAGGATCTTGGTGTTATCCGGGTGTGCCTGGGGGCAGAAAAAGTAAGCGCGTTGCCTCCGGCGGTGTGGGCTTGTATCGTTGCTCCCTCTCACTGATGAGGGCGAAACCGGGCTGGTTTCGGTGTTGGGTCGCTCGCCGCCGCTGCTGAGGTGGGATTGGGTGCTTGCTCTTCATCACCCGCATCCTGAGCAGCTGCTGCCGGGGGCACTGCGGTGCGGGGCCCGCCGGGCTCGGCGTGACCACCCGCAGGAAAATGCCATCACCGACCCCCCCTTCCCGTTCATCTTCCTGTGGGGAACAAACAAGCGACGTAGCAGTTGGAAACTGAGCAGGAATTTATTTATTTATTTATTTATTTATTTATTTATTTATGTTGTACTGCATGCGGTGTAGTGTGCGTAGTGTCTTTTTTTTTTTTTTTTACAGCAGTGGAAGATGAGAGGAGATAAAAGTAGACTTGGACAAGAGCAAATCGAAAACCCTTATCCTGCCATTGTATTCCCAATGCAGTAATGAATAGTCGGCAAGGATATTTTATTATAGGAGACGCTGTGTCCCTTCCCTCTTTAATGAAGGAGGAAGAAGTTAGAGGAGGTAGTCTCTGGAGGTTCATGTGATAAAAATACCCAAGAACGAGCAAGCCATGCCGCCGTAAAACACTTGTGTAGTATCTGAGAAAAGCTTTCTCAGGGAGGGAGTTGAGGCGCTGTAGCATTGTGCTCGTGCATGTAATAGTCTCCCCCCTCTGGCAATGATGTAGCTTTCAAAAAAGATGATTGTTACTAAGTTTGTAAATATTGAGAAGGCATCACGTTTCAAACTTTAGGGCTTGAATACTTAGTTTTCATATGGTTGGCAAACTTTTTGCACTAGCACTTTTCTCCCCGTCCTTTGTTCAGGGTTATTTCTGCTCTTTTGCAATTAAAAAAGTGAAGTTGCAGGCTTGACGTAACCTTGCCAAGTTATTTTTACATCTAAATGTGAAGTTAATAGTAACAATGAAGCTAAGAGCATCCGTGCCTGGTGTCATACAGCGACTCAACCATTTTAGTCTTGATGAGCATAATTCAGATGTCAGTCTTCCCAGATTCTTTTTTTGCATAAGTGAACTTGACTGATAACACTTCAGAACATCCGCCAGAAGCGGCAATGTTGTGTTGAATTAATTTTGTTCATCGAGCACAGAATTTTGAAGTATAATCTCTGGATAAAAGGGAAAACTTAAAAAACTGCTGCGGACTTTTGGACTTGGAGGTAATCAGCAAGGGAAGGGATTATTTTTGTCAATATCTTAGGTTTTAGGGATTTTTCACCTTGATATTTCCCATAGTTGTTTTTATTACCTCTGTAACTGTAATCGTGACTATGAAGGAAAAATATTGTTATTGTGGCTCTCAGGAGTGCTCTTAAATGTATTTTTAACCATGTTTACATGTTGATGGAACCCAAAACTACTTATTGCTTTTTGTTGACTTTTGTCCTGCTACTCAGCCAATTCTGATAATGCTAGCAAAAGGAAGATTTGAAAATGGTACCACAAAAAATCCAAACCCTAGTAAGATAAAGTCACTACAAAACCAAATCAATCTTTATCCAGTCATTTCGGCTGACAGATAGAAACGATGATTTATTTGAGCTGTAATTCCTCAGAGGAGCATGCCAAAAACCTCTCAACACTCACACCAAAAACTGAAGGGGGGCTAGAGAAAATTTATCAGGAATCTGAAATAACAGCAACTTTTCTATTTTTGAATAAAAATAGACCTTTAATAAATGCTGCTTCTTTTACAAAAGCAAGACTGTTGGGTTCAGGTTATATGTACAAGTACTTCTTCCTCTTCTCAGTCTAACAGTACATGATGAAACGCAGTGCCTACTAAACTTATGTGATCAAACTAGTGTAACCTTTAACTAGGGGAGATATATGGTATCCATAAAAAGCATCATCATAACTAATCTGTAAAGTAACTTACTTTGCATTGCAGCCAATATTTTTCAGCTATGCTGTAAATGAGGACCTGTGTGCTACTAAATAATGAATTCCTCATAATTCCAGTGCCTCGTTAGTTCACACACGGTGAAAAGTTGTTTCCAAAATTTTTTTGAATGTAAGCATGAATTAAAAATAAGCAGAACCGTAAAATAAGGTGAATAGAAAGGAAATATGTAGAAGATGCATTTTTTTGATATTTTGTTGAAGAAATAATTATTTTTTTTCAATTTGAATTGTTAAGCTTCTCAGTAAGGCTAGACAAAGAAGTATACATATGTCTTCTAAGATCCCAATACATTTTTTTTTCTTAAAGGAGCCTGGAATATAGAACTGCAGACTGGTAGTAGCGCTGGAAGGTTTGGATTATAAAGGTGTAGATAATATAAGTGGGCAGTGTGCCATGTACAAAAATTTAAAAAAGAAAATACTCAAGTAATTATTGACAGGAACAATCTGACTATAAACCTTTTTACTCGTTTTTCAGGTTAAGTCATGGCAAATTACTATGTCAAGCAAAGCAGGTTACTAACTTGGGAATGGGAAAGTATAGTAGAGTGTTCAGAAAGACAACAGAATGTGGTTTTTTCTCATTGTATGTTAAATGTAATTATCATAGTTTAGAAATCCATGTCTCAATGTGCGTTTGTTTTTTGAAAATGGTATGGAAATAAATGCCCATTTGAACAGATGTTTGGTGAAGCAATATGACAGCAGTGAAAGAAGGAATAGGAATGCTATTGAAGGTGTTTGAAAAGTTGGAATGAAATAGTGGTGAACCATGCTGTAGGTTGGGCACTGTATGAAACTGCTGTGTGAAAAAACAAAGCAGCTGCAGGAACAACAGGAGAGTTTAAATCTGGATTGCTTGATTATTAACAAAAAAAATTTTAAAAGCTGCCAGAAGTTTGTCCAGCCTGTACTTGAGCATAACTCGTTGGACTATGAGGTGTGATCTTTTGAAAAAAATCTTAGCTGTTTTGTTGTGGTAGGTCTGTCATTTTCAATGTTATTGTTACACTATGATGCTTCTAGTGTGCAAGAACTCCCATATATATGGAAATGAAGTACAATGTCATTTGAGTTAGGGTCTGAATGCTTCATAAAATAATTGTGATGGTTGTTTAGCCACTTGTGCTACATGAAAATTGAGCAGTTACTTGATTTAAACAGTATTTCTCTCTTGTGTTTTTAAACAACTTAATTTTATGTCATGGAATATGAATCTTGTTTGATAGTGAACAAAAGGTAGCTCTAGCAGGATTTACTCTGTGAGATTAGAGAATCCAGTATCCTGTTTAAAAATATGGTCAAGTCTAGGTTGTTTCCTTTCTGATCCCTTTTATGTAGTATTGGTGGCAGGGTGATATTGAGAAAAAAAGGACTGTTCTGTAGCAGGAGAAGCAAAAATATATAACATTTATAGAGCACCTGTAGCAGCTGATTACCCTTCAGGTGCTGGTGGTAGAGCTTTTAATGCAAGCACAATTAGATGTAAATTGCAGCTGATGTGAGAAGGGGAAAAGAGCTGAGAGTGTGTTGCTTCAGAAAGCAGTGTGTGGGGCTAGTGAGTGGAGCATTTGTGGAGCTTAAAGGAAAAATAAGTTGGAAACTCTAGAATCAAAAGTCTGAATCTCAGTTTGTAGAAACAAAATGCAGAATGAACAATATCAGGGTAGGAGAAATATAAAACCTGGTACACAGAAGGTAATCTTGCTAAGGGCCAGCTACCTGCAGTGCTGTTGGTAAATGTTGTCCTTTTTTAGTGTTGGTTTGGTTATCTATCGAAGAGCAATAAACTTTGCATCTGGTGTTACACCAGCCTGTTGCTGCGGAGGTGGCCTACCCTGCTGTTGTGTGGCTGAATTCAGCTTTGTCCAAACAGCTCTTTATCAGAAGCTGCCGCTGCAGACTGCTTGGATATGTCTGCAAGGAAGTGAGAGTGCTGAGATTGTGTGTGTTGTCTGCTTTCTCTGGAGCTGCCGTACACTGCCTCTTAAAGGTGGCTCTGTGATGACAGATGACTTTGCTCTAGCACTGCTTGTGTTTGTACTTCTTGTTTCCAGCTTTGAATGAATGTGTTGTATTGAATGAGGTGTATTGGAACTTTAATTGGTTGTTTGGTTGTTTTTTTTTTTTACTCTGATGACTTCTGTTTTCATTGGTATGTGGATTGTAATGCAGAAGTTTCTGTCAGGAATTTTCTAAGGCACCTGATAGTTGGAAGTGAGTGGCCAGATTTGCTAAGTGAAAAACAGGTATAGGTGCAATTATTTAATTATTATTACTTTGTTATGCCACGTGTTGTTGGGTTTTGTTGTCGTTGAGGTGGAGATATATAGAGTCTTTAAAGATAGCTTTCACCAAAACTCTTATGTTTCTATAGTTTGTTTAGCCTGTCTAAAACAAGATTTTTGAGCAGAACTTATTTAAAGGGCAGTTGTGTTCATTGCCTCAGAGTTCATAGGTATCTGAAATGCAGTAATGTATTTTTATTGAGAAGATGAAGATGATGAATTTTTGATTAGGCATGAAATAGGTTGATCAAGCTTTCTTGTTAAAGGTAAAGGGGTCATTAGTATTCTTTATTCCTGGTTAGAAAGCAGAAGGATTGCCTAGAAAAGAGTATCATCTGAGTATGGGAAGAAATCACAAGAAGAGCTAAGAAAGAAAAGGTGGGAATACCTGAATGTGGAAAAAATGCAAGGAAGTATATGAGAGGCAAATAGTGATATGTGCAGTAGAGACTGTGTTGGGGAAAATAATTGTGTTTCTGTTCTGTCTGGGGAGAGATGATAAAGCTATTGGGTGAAAGCTTGTCTTACTCCCCTGGATGTCCTAGATGGTGAAGGTGTAAAACAGTGCGTTAAAAGGAGGTGCAAGTGTGTATGAGTGAAGCTCCTGAGGGGGCTCATGGTCAATATTTACATTGATTCTAGAAAAGCTGACATGTGGGTGCTTATTACACAACTTAGTACATAAGCTCATGATGAAGAGCCTCAAGGTGTAGCACAACTTCCAGGTCATGGTGAAAACACCAAATCGACTTTTTTGTGTTATCCAATACAAAAATGCTTCAGCAGTTACTGTTCAGGTAATTAACTTTCAGACTTTGGACTGTTTCAAATGCCAACACAAAAATTTGTCTTTCTGTCTGTAAGTTAGTAATAGAAGAAAATTGGCAGCAGGAGTAAAAGTCTTAGAGCTTCTCTTGATATCTTCTGTCCTTTTACCTTGGTTTTTCCAGGTGTATGGAAAGGTAAAGGTAGGTGAAGTTTAGTGTGTTTTCAAGAAGGTCACTTTTAGTTCTGGTAATGAAAAGCAGTAACAAGCTTCCAGACAATCCTCTATCATAGCTCCATTCTCCTGTTCAGTATTTTTTCTTCTTTTCAGTTGTTTTTCAAGTAGTGTACAGGAGTAAAAGCAATTTTAATTTTTTAATAGTGTAAAGTAGCATCCAACTTATTCTCAGTGTGAAGGCTAATCAAGTGTAACTCTTGAGTTGACAGGAATACTAAGATTATATGCAGCAGTAGACAGCTCTTGCCCATTTCCCCTTCTTGACCCCTCTCCCACATCAGATTTTCATTATCTGGCATTTAAGATAACTTTATATGTCTATAGGGATTCATTGTTTTCTCCTTTTCCATTAGTCAAGGTTTGTATAACATGATAGGTCTTAAACTAGTCCTGGGATTAGTTTGTACAGGGCAGAATGTTTTCCAGAATTGACTCTTGTTTTAATGCTTGGCAGGTGCTAGTGCTATCAGTGTAATACAGTGCCATGTGCAAAATTTGGAGTCATTGAAATGGCAATCTTCTGCTAAAAATGAATAAAGACTAGTCAAGCAAGTCTCCATAGCTGGTATGTGTACAGAAGAGTGGAAAAAACCAACTGAGCTAGCTCGATGAATGTATTGGTTACTTTTGGATTTGTTTTTTTTATTAGCCCCTCAGTTGGAAGATTACAGACTAGTGTTGGATTTAACTTTTTCTTACTCCTGTATTGTGTGGGCATACTTTGCCCACTTCTGTTGCTTTTTTTACTTGAAATACCACCCATGCTGCATGTGGTGTGTTGGTATGAGCTGAAAACTAATTGTTGCTGGGACAAGCATAGCCATAATCAGCCTATTGGATGAAGAGATAATGGAGAAATAATATGAAGAAATTGACATCATGGTCAAGATAGGTAACTTAATTTCTTTTCAGTGTCTATAATTTGATAGAAAGATAGTAACTTGAGTCAAGTATAAGTTAAATTACATGAAATACCAAGTAACTTCTTCATAGCAACAGATTAATTTAGGGAGCAAGGCTGCTGACACATACATCATTTGGGGGCAATTCTTTTCACCAAATTCCTTTAATTTCTCCAACGTAGTCTGTTGGCCCTTCCCACAATGAATAACTAACTCTGCAAAAGGTTATTGCTAAGGGTTGGAGAAAGGAAGTCAAGAGCTGTTAAGCTTATTATAATTTTTAAATCTATTTGTAAAGATTGATAATTGCTTTATAAAAATCCACTTCTTAGCCCTTCACCGGTGCTGCCATTCCTGTGTTTTAAACACTTCAATGCACTTTTGATTTCAACAGATAGACTTTCTTGAAACACAAGTAATGTTATGACTTCATTAAAGCACTGTATCATTTAAAAAGACACTGTCGTTCTAAAGCAACCAACTGAGAAATTGATGGTTGTGACCATACCATTAATCACTTTTTGGGAAATTGAAATGCATCCTATTAAAACTTTCAGTGTGTTACTGGTAGCTGAGCTAGCATAAAATAATCTACCTCTGGTAACTAGCAAGTGTAAAATAGCCATTTGTCCAGGATAGGGTCTATAGGAAGAAGCCTGCTAAGTTCTGTGTAGCTGTTTGAGCAGTTTGAGGTATCAGAGGCTTCTGCACGTGGCTTATATGGTCTAGTTCCAATCTTTAAGGTCCCTTCTAACCCACACCACTCTATGATTCTATATGTATAACACAACTGTTAAATTCAACAGCTGTAAAATAGTAAGGTTTTACTATTATCAGATTATCCAGATTATCACAGTTGATGTATCAGTGTTTCTGCCTGAATATTTAATAATTGATGGTACCTCCTGATAAATCAGAATATAAACTGTTGCGGAGAAACAGATTTGTATAAGATTTGTGGAAAGTCTTTGAACAATTCTGTGGAGAGCATTCTACCTTACTGAAAGAGGTGAAAACTGTGTGACTCTGTGGAACTGTTAAAATTCTTTTTGTGATGAATTTCCAGAGCTACTCTACAAGTGTGTTTTTTTACTCTCAAGAGACATGGCTTAGGTGTAACAAATCGGCTACGAATAGGTGAAAACTGAAATGAGGAAGAGCTGTTATGGTGGTGTCTCCACAGCCTGAAACTGTGAAAAGGGGTCCTGAATTGATTGCTGTAAGTACCTAGGACAAGATACTGGACAAAGGAAGAACAGTGAGTGTTACTAACTTTAAGGGGCTTTTAATAGGATTTCCTAAAATTTCCTTGTAGCCAAACTGGTGAAATATGTTTTGGGCAGTGGACTATTAGATGGGTGAAAAATTGTGCATCCTGCTGAAGTCAGAAGGTTCTGATCAGCTGTATGGAGTCCACCTGGAGGCTCGTCACTGGTGGCATCTGTTCAGGAGCAGTTGGTCAGCATTCTGACCTCTCTTCCAGGTCATAATGCACTTTAAGCTAAGTTTGTGGATACTGCGGATGACTCTGAGGGTCAGTTCATCTGCTGGAGACTGGGGCTAATTGAGTAGATGTCCACAACTCAGAAAAAACTGTTGCAAACTTCGTGAAATTGGAAAGCCAAGTCTCTCTGGGGAGGGAATGACCCCATGGAGCAACAGAGATTTGGTGCAGACTGGTGACAAGTACCTTTGCAAGAAAGAACACAGGGGTCCTTGTGGGACAGTATGTGCCTTTGTGGTGCAAAAGATGAAGAGCACACTGGCAATGGTCAGTCAGTTCAAAGAAGCAATTACTCTCTGCTGTTTGGAGCTTGTGAGACTGCATTAAAAGAACCGTGCACGTTTTTGTGCTCCCAAATATGAGGCAGGTGCTGAGGTGCCTGTGAAAGGCTACTAAGGTAAGGAGTCAGCACATGATGTATAAAGAGGGCTGGAGAAGTGAGCTTGTTCAGCTTTGAGAAATGTCTGAAGTGGAGGATCCTAATTGCTGCTGGCACTGTTTAATAGGCAGTGAGAGGGAAAATGAAGACAGACTCTCCTTAGCTATGCACAGGGAAAGGATAAGAGGCAGCAGACGCAAGCTATAACAAGGGGAAATCACCATGATGTTTTAGCAGTATGTTTTCCCACACAGAGGATGAAGCACTGAAACAGGTTGTGGGCTCTCTGTCCCTGAAAATATTCAGAACCTGACTATGGCATGACCCCTGAGCAATTTGATCTGACTTCAAAGTTGGCCCTGCTTTCAGTTGCGGATGGGATTGGATAACCTCCAGAAGTCCCTTTCAGTCTAAATGAGCCTCATAGTGTGCATGTGCAGGCAGGAGCTAGTATACAATAGTTACTAGCCCTGGAAGAAAAGTAGAAATAGTTGGAAGTCTTCTATTTAGATTAAAATGTCAAAGTGAAGTCTGAAACAATTTTTTCCTATAAATCAATTTGACTGCTAAAAACTTACTTCAAAATTGGATCCCATTGCTACTTCCTAATCTAAGTTATATCAGTTAGAGAATTTGTTAAAGATCTGCCTACGTCTTTTCTGTTATTTCAGAAAGTAGCCAGTAAGAGCAATCCCGTACAGCACAGAGCTGAGTGACAGCGTGAGGCATACTGAAAATGTAGCTTAGCAGTAAATTGAGCAGCTGTTAAGCAGCATTCCCTAGGCTTACTGTCATGAGGCAGTTCCTGGACAAAAAAGGGTTAACTTTCTGGAATGGCCTGCAGTGAGCTGGCCTTAAGAGCTAAAATAAAGCCAGCAGTGTCAGCAGTGCAGGGGGCAGCAGGCATCCCATAACTTTGTAATGTAACTGGTAACTCATCAGATTTTTTTATGGACAGCTGAGATTTGCTGCTCCTGACAAAATAAGTTTGTTTTATATTTCACTGTATGACCACAGTTGTTCAATATTGGCAGATAACACTAAAACTTTACAGGTACTTGAAAATGTAAAGTTAATATTTAGCTATCCTTCTGAAGTTGAGACTTTGCTACATTGCATGGTGCAAAGTACAGCCTCCGTTTTTACATAGTGCAAAATACAACCTCCCTTCTCTTCCTGCAGACCTCAGTTCTCCCCAGAGCAGGTGGTGTGTGCAAAGACAGCATGTGAAAAGTGAAGGAGTGGTCAGCTTAAGGCAGTCAGGGCTTTCCTAGGGACTGAAGGGCTTGTTCCTTTAGAAGGACGTCACACGTGCATCAGTGTTCCTGACCAGTTTTTAATGGCTTTCTGGTTTCAGTGTAGGAAGTACAGTGCTGGGGACAGGGAATGCTGCATGTTTACAGCTGTTACTGAGTGCTTAGAATTTCAGGTACTACTTGTTAATTTCATGGAAAAACCAAGACAGAAACTCCCCAGATCCCAAAATCCTGATAACTGAGTGTTTATTTAAAGCGATTCAGGAACTTCGCTTGTACAGAAGTTTTTAGTAGCTATGTGGACCATGTGCACTCATATCACTAAATGCAGTGGGCAATCTCTCTGGTTCTACAATGTCCCTTTCTCTATTTAAAATTGAAGTGATGTTTAGTTCAGCCTGACTTGAACTTCTGCTTTGTTGTTCCTAGGTAAAAGTAATATTCTACTAAAGACAAAGATGCTAATACAACAGTATTTTTTCATTTGCCTTGTTTTCCCAAAATGGCTGAAATGCCTTCACTAATTGGTTTTGTCAGGAATTTTTTTTTGTTTAAGTTATCCCAAGTCGCAAGATTTGTGCTTAAAACTTCTGTCTTGGTTAGGTTAGGAATTTCATAGACCTTGCTTTTCAGTATGGCACACCTTTAAATGTTGATAGTTTTGGCATGTCAAAACCAGCCAGCATTTCTGGTGGTATATGTCAGTTAATTGGGGGATTTTTGTCGATTTGTCAAACTGTGTTGTGTTTATACTGAATGAACTAATACAAAGGAAAGCAACCTGTGTACTCTGACTTCATTGGCTGTTATTAATTGAACAGTTCAGAAATCCTCCTTTCCACACCTACCTTTGAATAGGTAAAATATGGCATAATTCTAGGACATGTAGCTTGAATGTGATCGTGTTTTTATTAGCCCTTATGTCTGAACATAAAGTTAAACAGTAATTGTGAAATTCAGAAATTGACAGTTAATTGGTTCTCTGAGTCGACTTAAGTTTGCTCTGATAATGAATGCAGAGGTGGCATCTGAGAAGTGCAGTGTGGTATTGGAAGAACAGAAAGTATATATGTATGGAAAATTAAGTTACTGAGTAACAAAATAGTTAAGTACTGATACAGCACTGCACAAGTCTGTAAATACAGGCACAGAAATATGCTGCTTCTTGATTTAGATCTTCACTGCTTCTCCTAGCCAGCTGGGTTGACTGTCATTTCAACTTGTGTGCTGTGGAGTCTTATAATTAATATGTAGATTCTGGCTGACCATTGCAGCTTTCCTGTGCTGACTTGTGTAAATACTGTGAAATGCAGGAAAAATCAGGTATTGATTAGTTTGACTTCTCTAGTCACTGAACTTTCCCTGAGCAACAAGGACTACTGAACCAGAGGCAGGGTCTGTCTGATGAAGTAAGGTGGAGGGTTCTTTTCCAAATCCATTGGTAGCTTGTGAGGAAGGTTTTAAATTATGCATGTTGAGATGGCCTCTGATTTTTCTCTAATCTGAAGAGAAGCAAAGATGCAAGGAGTAATCGACAAGTGTCCAAGGGTGATGGAAATTGTTTTTATCCCTTCCATTGTGAAGGCAGCACAAATGAGCACAATTGCAGATTTAGGATCTAATTGGGATTCCAGCAATGTTGTGGAATAGCTTGCATGACTGGAGTTATGCATTAGCTGAATTTGTACCTTTCAGGAAAGGCAGGCTGACAAGGTGAGGAAGAGGGTCTAGAATGCTTGGAGCTAGACTGGAATGGCTAAACAGAGAGCTGGAATTCAGGAAAAGGAGAGTTCATGAGCTTTGAAAGAAGGGGCAGGCAACTCAGGACTACAAGGATGTTGTGATGTTTGCAGGTAGAAAATTAGAAGAGCCAAAGTCCAACTGGAACTTAATCTGGCTACTGCTGTAAAAGAAAGTAAAAAATTGTTTTTATGACTACATGAGCAACAAAAGGAGGGCTAAGGAAAATCTCCATCCTTTATTGACTGTGGGGTGAGACAGTGACCAAGGGTGAGGTACATAATGAATTTTTTGTCTCAGTATTTTGTGTTAAGACTAGTTGTTCTCTGAGTACCCAGACCTCTGAGCTTGGAAGGCAGGGATGGGGAGAAGGATGAAGCCCCCATAATCCATGGATCAATGGTCAGTGACCTGCTGTGCAACTTAGACACACACAGTTCTATGGGGCCACATAGCATCCACCCAAGACTACTGAGAAAGCTGTCATAAGTGCTCACCAAGCCACTTTGAATCATTTACCAGCAGTCCTGGTTCTAGTTCACTGGGAGCTAGCAAATGTGATGCCCAGCTACAAGGACTGGAAGGAGGATCAGCAAGACTTACAGGCCTGTCAGCCTGCCCTCAGTGCCAGGGAATGTTATGGAGCAGATCATACTGAGTGCCATCACTCAGCATGTGTACCTGTGACACTCAGGGACTTAGTTTAGTGGTGGACTTGGCAGTCTTAGCTTAATGATTGGACTCCGTGATCTTAAAGGTCTTTTCCAGGCTAAACAATTCTGTGGTTTTTAAGTCTGACATCTGGACTGAGATAACTCCTTTCAACAGCATAGGCTGTGGTCCAGGGAGCCAGAAGGCAGCTTGGCAGGCACAGGTACAGGGTCCTGGTGAACAACAAATGGAGCAGTATCAGCAGTTTGTCCTCCCAGCAAGGAAAGGAGACCTCATCCTGGGCTCTGCTAAATATGACAGCAGATTGAGAGAAGGGATCCTTTACCTCTCTTTGTTACTGGGGCACTGTGTCCAGTTTGTGGCTCATAGTACCAGGCACCTCAGAGCGCAACCAGCAGTGGGACATTGTGTTGCCTGGAGCACAGGGTGTGCGAGGAGAGGCTGCAAGAGCTGGGCCTGATGAGCCTGGGGAAGGGAAAGCTGAGGGAAAGGAGCCCTTTTCTGCTGCCTGATGAGAATGTATCGAGAATGTAGATCAGTGCTTTCTTCAGAGATGCCCCACACAAGGGAATAGGAACAAGCTGGAATGTGGGAGATCCTGAGCCAATGTAAGAAAGTAAAGCGTCTCTGTGAGGGAGCAGGTGTCCAGAATATTTGAGGAATCAGTGTTCTGTAGTGATACTCCTAACTTGACTGTATGAATCTCCAAGCAGTCTGATCTAACTGGACCTACTTTGATTAGGACTGAGGGCCTCTTGAGGTCCCTTGCCTCTTTACCTGCATAAAATCATTATTCTCTACATCAGTATTAGAGCTTGTTTGCCTTTGCCGATGATAAATGCATTATGAAGAAACCTGTGCCTGGGAGTTCACTTGTATTTGTGGTAACTGGTGGGTGACCTGGTTGGAAATGATCATTATAGCTTACATCTGTGTTTGACATGACCTGTTAAACACTTTGAAGATATCACAGGATTTCTGTGAAGTTTGGTTGGTTGGTTTTTTTCCCTCCCCTCTACAGGCTGGTACTGATAAATAGTGATTCCTTGGACTTGAATCTGAATACTTCAGTCTGTCAAATGAAGTCAGAGTGATTAAGTCAAGAATATCTTAATAATGCTCATAATTTAGGCTGTGGGATAGACATGAGCTTTTTGGGTAATCCAGCAAGATGTTCATTGTAGTTACCCTCATGGTTAGGATGGCAGCTTAAGTAAATACTGCTGTGTAGCAGAAAAGTGACTTGCTACTTTATAATGAAAGAGAACAAGCAGCAGTGACAAGAATCCTATACTGAACACTTTGTATTGTATTTTGGGATTCTGATTGAGTTGCCTTGTTTTATTTCTGTTAGTCTGTGAAATGGCAAGTTTATTATATGGTAGCTTTGAAACAACAGCCATTTAACTTGGAAGGAAGGCTGTTTTTTGGGCTGGGTTGGCATGGGGAGCACCAAGCCACATTTTTGCAAGTTTGTGGCTAGGTGGAACAGAATATGCTGCTATGTCTTTGGTAACTTCCAAATTTTGAAATGAAGCAGAAATGATGGGCAGTAACTCCTCAGACTTCTGTGATATTTAGTGCCCAATCTCGCACCCCCAATTTCTCTTCCCCCCCCCCACAAAAAAAAAAAAAAAAAGTGGATCTTGTGATAGCATTCAATAGCATTAAACTGCTTTTCCAAATAAGGAGTGGAAAGGTCTGGAGTCTGGAAGAAGTGGCAGGGTATTACCTGTCCAGACCATTTAGCAGTTACTGTGGTCTGGGAAGTTCTGGAGAATTCAGGTGGTGGAAGATATGGAAGATATAGTTGTAGGTGGTGCTGGAGGATAGTAGGATCTGGTATTGCATTTCCTGGAGTATGAGGTGCCCTAATTACATGTAACTACGAGTTGCTGATAGCAAGTTGGAATAAAGATGAGTTACAGAATTTTGAAATACGTGAAGAAACTGAGTGATTGAATAGTTAAGCAAGCTTAAGTGTAGATGGATGTTCAGTGATGCCCATGAGGCATCCTTTGTGCAGGAGAGTATTAAACCTTCTGTATGAATTATAATAAATATATAATATTTGTCTAATTGCAAAGAAGGCCTTGAGTAAGTGACGGTCAGTTCTGTGAATTTTGCCAGAGGTCTGGTTTGAAGGAGCTGTCTGTACAAGGTCTGAACTAGGCAGTGCACTGTTGAGAAGCATGTCCTCTGTCACAATGTTGTATTGGCATCCTGTTTGAACTTGAAGTGTAGTAAGGCCAGCTTTGAAATTTCTTAGCTCTCAAGATTACACTAGAATTGAAACTTTTTAAGAATAAACTGATGTCAGAAAGTGTCAAATTTTTTGTAATGTGTGACGTTTCTGTATCATGAGAGGTGGTTTATATATAGAAGTCAGAAAAGCTGAAGCACTAGATGACTAAAACTACGTGATCAGGTGTTACTGTATCTCTCCTGAATGGAATTTCTCTCATTACCTTGAACTCACAACCCTGAAAATAAATGAAGAAACTGAGCTTTTAAAATAAATTTTAAGCAAGCAGCATTAAAGTTATCTCTAAGCAGAAGATTATAACTCAACTTATTATTGAACATGCTGAGAATGAGTTACTTTTCTGAAAGCTGAAGGCTGTCATTTGTCCTAAATCTTACTTGTTGCTGAGAATAAGATTTGTTTGTAAGGAGTGATTTGAGGATGCCACAGTGACACAGCTGAGGACAAACTGAGGCTAACAGATTTTCTGGGGAGTTAAATATACAACTTTGAAGAGTTAAAAGCTTTTTACCAAAGACATGGCAAAACATGAATATCTGCTTGTGGATCAGAATACAAAAAAATAAGTTGTAGAGGAGACTGGTCACCTGCTGGGAGCTGGCTATTGCTACGATGAAGCTGCTGAAAAAAGTAACTAAAGGATACAAATTCAAGGAAATGAGAAATACATTCGATAAGAAAGTAGCTATTTCTTTTAACAAGTTGCAATATTCAAGTTAAACCAAATGCAAGCTGACCTCAGAATGAGTAGAGTATCTGAAAGTGCTCTGTTCTAAGTATGTATGTGTTAGCTGAAAGCACTGGTGCTCTGTTTCATATTGTATTTCAAGTTCTATTTACTGAGCATTAAAAATGAAATTAATATGCTGTTCTGGATACTGCCGGTGTTAGTGTCTATTTTGTGTTTTCCTTATTTCCTTCATGTGTAACTGGGTTGGTTTCCTGATTTGCAAAGCAAGTGGAGGATAGTCTTAAACAGGTGAAGAAACAGTAGGTTGCTATGAAGAGGAGTGGCAATGAGACTTGTATAAGCAGTGTACTCTGAAGTCTTCTCACAGTAGTGAGGTCTGGGTGAACCAGAACTCTAGCTGGGTCACGCTCGATCAAGTGGTATAAATGTATGGAATGGAATGTTGCAAGTAAGTTCCTGAAATGAGAACTTGTCATTAAGTCCTTCAGTATGTGTGTCATATTGGCTAACAAGAATTTTAAGGAAGACTGGATTATTACTTTACTAAAAATGTCTGTTAATCTTACAATAACGAAGCCAGTAAAATCCTTGATCATGTGCAGGATCAGCTTAGGTTTGTTTGGGAGTTTGTTTTTTAATTGCTAAATATCAAACCTTTCTAAAGCATGTGGAGGTTTGTCCTTTTGACTAGGATGTTCATTTGAGGAATTATGTTCTGTAGCATCAAAGGTTTTCTTTATTTCAATGGGCTTGGTTGCTTATTTTTTGTACTTCTGTTTTTGTTTTTTTACTGCTTTTACTGCTTTACTGGTTTATCTCCTTCCTAATCTTCACAGGCATTCTCAGTATTGCAGGCATTCTCTTTTTGCAGTGTAAGTACTTTAGGACCTTTATCGGGTTACCTTTTATGAGAATAATAATGAGTTCCTCCAGTCCTTTCTTGTAGGTCATGTTTTCTAGGCTTTTGAGCACACTTCGCTTTGACTCTCTGGATGGCTAATATATGATGTGTGCTGTTCAAGCTGAACAACTCCAGATGGAGCCTCACTGATGTTGGCTAAAGCATACACTT
Organism: Eopsaltria australis; assembly: GCA_034509425.1. Classification (NCBI taxonomy): domain Eukaryota; kingdom Metazoa; phylum Chordata; class Aves; order Passeriformes; family Petroicidae; genus Eopsaltria; species Eopsaltria australis. The sequence goes on from JAVTVJ010000280.1 coordinate 2,485,602, forward strand.
CTATATTAGCATATTCTATAGTGTCACTTTCAATTCTTGAAATGTCATCACCATGCACTTGCTGTAGCTTCCAGAACACTCTTTGCTCTCTAACCAGTTATTTAACATCCTGGATGTGTTACTTATACCTGTTCTTGCTGGCTGCTAGTCTAATTTGGACCCACTGCAGCTTGAAGGGTTTTTTTCTGCCTGACTGGGAAAGGTTTGTTATGTGTAACTTCACTTGTTTCCCTGTGTATAATGCATTAGTCAGCAGCCCCACCAAGATTCAGATGTACGACTCTCCTTTTGACCTCCATCTATCTGTTAAATACTTTGGTTATGTGTTTTAACTGGATGCCACATAGGAGGACTTCAACCTTTCCCACATCAGTTTGTCAGAATTATTGACTCATCTTTTGTGTTTCAGAAGGTTTTTTAGATCATCTGGAACTCTTTAACAAACTTTCCAGTCAGAGGTTTGAATTTAAGGACTGCTTGTTTCAGTCTCTTCTGCATATTTATACCTATTGCTCTGATACTTAGCGATTTGAATTTATTTAAATGGGGGTGTGAAGCATTTTGTGGTGGTTAGGCAGTAGTGGTGTGTATATGGATAACTTCTGAACTACTTGTTTACTCTTACTACTAGTTTTTTGTGGGAGTGGGACTTGTTCTCCTCCATTCCTGCTTTTGAGCCTGGCCCATTTATTGGAAAAAGAGTACCTCATTGACCTGCTTATTTCCTTTTAAAGGAGGTGGAATTGGAAGATTTGGTGAAATGGAGTTGGAAATATTCATTACAGAAGAACTTCCAGCTGCCTCATAGGATGCCTTACTTATTAGTTCAATGTGTTTTGTAAACATCTGAAAGCTTAGTGTCAGGATAAACATGTATGTCTTAATTTGCTATGTGTTAATACGTATAAAAGATTATAATGTAAGAACATGTAAAGTGAACATTGATGTTAATATGGTCTAAGTTGAAATTCCTGATTAAGTTTTAAAGTTCATGGGACTTTGTAAACATTCTTAGTGAGTAGTTTGATTTAAAGTTTCAACCTTATAAAATTGGTTTTCCAAGAGTGTCCTTCCCAACTCCATTTGAATCACAAGCCTAAGTGTCTCAGATTGTCCTGCTGCTTGATAGTAAAGGTCTGTGCAGCATGGTGGGAAGCAGAGTATGCAGTGCACAGGTGCTGTCTTATGTGGAGTTAAACTAGAACAGCAGCACCAGTTCACATGTGAAAGTGGCATTCTGAAATAAGAATGGTGGGTAACAGCCATGTCTGACTTCAAGGTCAGAGCTTTTCTGAAGCTCCAACTCCTGACACTGTGAGTTGGGCTCAAGCTCAATCTTGAGTTGTAACTACTTTTTCTTTGACTTTGTGTTGCATTGGAGTAAAGTGTCTCTTTGAAATCAGTTTCTTTGCTTTCTGTGTTGCAAATGTGAGTCTTGTAGATAATTGTTTATTGTGGAGCTGAAGAAGTTTGCATAATTTGTCATCTTTGATCCTTTGTGCTAGGATGTCAGCTCTGAGCTCTGTCGAGTATTGCATTACCTGGCCTTTTAAACAGGGAGTGTGAGTCTTCCCTCTGGGCTCTAGATCTTGTCTTGCCAATGGTAGCTGTAGCCTTCCCAACAATTATTTCTATTCCTTGCTTCCTCTGCGTAGATACACATGTTGATTCAGCAACTAGAGGGAGATAACTGACAGTCTCTTCCATCAACTGTGGGGAATGAAGGAGCAGAGTAACACAAGCCTCCTGGCTGAATGGTGTGATATCTTGTCAGCTGTACCTTTAGGAGCAGCCAGATGGAGGTTCAGAGTATTTCAGAATTCTGCAGAACATCCTGTGATAACACAACTAAAAATCCGTCTGTCTTGAGCTTGGTGTTAGTAAAATGCTTCAGCAACAGTTAACTTTTGAGACAGCACCAAAATTAAGAGATTGACCTCTTCATGCATTCCCATGCTCAAGCTGTTTTTGTTGCCAGTGTCTTTGATTTTTAGGTTGCTTGGAAAAGATACAACTTTGTGCAACTTTATTTTATAATTTTCAACTAGAAATTACGTTCCCCTTACAGTGGTTTTTGTAAGAAGTCAGGCTATAGTCACATAGAGGAGAGCTGCTCATGCAATAAACCAAGCCAAGACTGGAACCTCCTTTTGGGCCATTTGCAAGTGTAGAAAATCAACATTCAGAAGTTAATGGAACCATTTCTAAGTAGTGGATTTGCATGAGTTACATCATAATATTCTTAGTTTCCTGTTGGTATTAGGTTAAGTGGATCTCTGATTTAAAAGATAGAATCCCTTCAACTTAAGTAAAATGAAAAAGCAGCCTGAGAGAGCCTGAGAATTTCAGTAGTTTTGGCTTCAGACAATTGAATTGCTATGCCTCATTTCACCAAAACATCTTTCATTTAATAGGCGTTTGTATGCCTATTATATTGTGTGCTAAACACTGAACAAGGTTTTAAGTTTTGCTCTCTGAGATGGAAGTAATACATCCCTGGTTTTCTTCTTTAAAAAACTAAGGCAAGCACTGTACAAAAAAAGGGAACTTGAGATGAGTCCTGTAAATGCAGTGCTTGTAGCAGCTAATCTCTTGGTGTTCCTGGTCCCAGCCCACTTGACCCTAAAAACTGATTGACAAACTAGCTTCAAGCAAGGATTGTGACAAAGTAGATCCTTAGGTGAGAGTAACACTAGGTTGTAATACTATCTCTTTGATGTGAGTGCAGTTTTTTCCTAAGTACTTGCTAGCGCTGCTAATTGGAAGCTAGTGTTGAGGCATTTTGTACTACTTAAATCTCTTCCATTCCTTGGTTCTGATCTTTTTTTGACACAGTAATTTGATCATGCCCTGGTGCTCAAAAGACATACTGACTTCTTCCCAGTCATTTAAGCATATATTTTTATAAAGCCTCAAGTTGAGGTTTCAACTTGTTTTCTGCAGTGTCTTAAAGTGATTTGCCTTTCCAGTTACCCAAATATGAAAGTGCCACTAGATGAGTGGAGCTGTGCTCATTGCCTCTATTGCACTGCTACTTGTGATTGACTGAGCTAATTCAGAAGGTTAAATCAGGAAAAGAACAAGTGAGTTTTTGTAGGTAGGGATCCTTTAGGTACTTGATGAGTGCTGACAAAGGAGGAGGAGGAGGAGGACTGCAAGAATAAGCTTTTTGATATCGGCTGAAATTAAAATGACCTAACAATAATGCTTAGCCTGACCTTAAGAGTGTTCCATGGGAAGGTCTGCTGACATAGCAACTTGCTGTCATCAAAATGGGATGTTCTTGTTGTTCTGTGCCATTCTTGATTGGAACTCTTCTGAGTTCCCTGCCAGTAGTGTGTGCTAAGGCCACATATACCCCTGAGCAGAATAACTTGCTGATAGAGGGGAAAAATTCAGTTTTATGCTCTTCTGTAGTTTGGCTTTGTCTTGTGGAAATAGGTGGCAGGTTGTGGGAAATTAGTGGCTAGGAGGTGTCAGTATGGTCACCCTGTCTTGCCAGAAGTGTGCTGTTAGCCTTTTGCATGGCTGCTTCATATAGAAAAACTAAATCTGCTGTTTATTGCAACAAATAACAAGTCTGCAAATGTGGAAAGTATTCTGTCATTCCATAGCATGAATACTTTCCTGTGCTAAGAAGGTTGTCATATAATTCCTCAGTGTCTTTTTTTTTTTTTCAGTGAGTGGTAGAATCTTAATTCAGAATTGATATTGAACAGATTATCATGGCCAGTATTTGATAGCACCTAGTTCTGTGACTTTTAATGCTACAAGTGAGCCTTAGAGATCTTTTTGTTTTGTTTCCTCTTTAAACTTTCTTTCAAGTTACATGAGTAGAGTCAGTGCCTTGCTGTTTCAGGTAAGATTCTTGACTTTATTGCCAGCATAGCATTGGATCACTGTGGTCAAAAATCAGTGCATAGGGACTTAACTAAAATTGAACCACGTTAAGGTGCTTGAGATGGCAATCTCATTGGGCTGCATGTGAAATAATACGGTACAATCTTATGTCTTCCAAGGGAGCAAAAACGAAAGGAAAGGCAGATCTGTAAAAACTTGGACAAATATAAAGAAAAAAGTAAGAAAACCTAATGATGCTGTGTTTACCTTGAGAAATTGCAAAACATTTGAATTACTAAGTGAATACAAAGTGTATCCATAAGGCTTGTTGAGGATGGCAGGCTTCAGTATTGTCAGTGTAAGTAGAGAATGTCAGATTTCAGTATTGGATTTCAAGAGGAGGAAGGCCTCATTAGAGCAATAGATGGATGTCGTATGTGCCAGTACTTTGGATCAGTTAAGGACCTGAATAGTGTGATCTTCAGGTGTCTTGTTCTTCAGAACCTTGTGCACTGTAAGCCTCTAAATGTGTTGCTCTGGAGGAAACATGCTGCTGCTTGTTATTCACCTACAGTCTGTGAGCAGAAGACTGACTCAAGTGCAAGTCTCTATGTCAAAGGAAATACTTACCACAGAATCCTGAGTCTTGGAGAGCCCTGAATGTCTGCATGGCAATTAGGTTGCTAGTTTGAACTATTAGCTTGATTGCTCTGCAACTGCAGCTAGTTAAATAATAACTGGATGGAGATTAAAACAAGAGATACTGCTCCAAATTAAATATGTGGTGTTGGTACTTCAGATTTAAACTATTTCTTGAGCTTTAAACACTTTGGAGTCTATATACTGTTGTATGAGCTGCAGGCAAGTTCAAGTTGAATGATTCGCATAGATAAATTGATTCTTTTTTTTCCTTTGGAGTCTGAACATGTGTCAGAAAATGAGATAAATGTAAAAATGTGCAATTTGGAGTAGTGATCTGTTAGCTCTACCTCACTTGCTGGAGAAGGCGAAGGGAAAAGATCTAAATGATCGACATTCTATAGCTGCAAGTGTGTTTATGTCTATAAATATATATGAGCCCTGCTCAGTTCAGTCTGTAAATCTTGAAAATAGCAGCAATGAAAAAGTTTGACTTCTGAAAATATTAATGTGATTCATGTTGAGAACACAATGTTCTCATGGCACAAATAAGCTGTTAGAAGTATTCCTTGGTGGGAAAATTGTTGAGTATGGTCATCTTTATGTAACTAAAGCCTCTAATTACTGGGAGCAGAGTTGTCAGAAAAAAAAGTGAAAGGAAACAAAAGAGCTCATATGTTCAATTAACTGGGATGTTTTTTTGGTTCAGACTTCCTCAGAAGTCTGAGCAGTTTTTGTAAGTTCACTCGTGAGGGTTTTCTATACTAAGCTGTTTGGAGTTACATGCAGCTAATCACTATGCTAAAGTTATATGCCATTAATCCCTATGCTAAAGTTTAATATATGTTAAGATTCAGTAGATTTAACTGTTGCAACAAGCTGATTTCTGAATGAAAGTGTGTTTTCTGTGCTTAAATTACATTACAGAATACATATATCCTGTACATTCTGAAATACAGTTCACAAATACAACTTGTGAGCCTTATTTATTAGGTAGAGAGCAATAGTCAAATACTTTTTAAGGAACACTCCACATTATGTTTAGATGTGGCAATGGCAAGTGGAGATGAAGTTTGGGCAGAAGTCTGTGCCTGCCAGTTTGCAAATAGTTGCCCTCTTTGCAGTGTCTGTCACAATAATGTGTTAGATAAGAGGCAGAATAGACAGAATGTTCTTGCACTACTGGTCATGGCAGATATTGTCTATATGAAACATATTAGGGTTTTTTTTGACTTTTCTTGCTACTTTGTCCCCTCACCGGCCCCACTTAGCAACTGATGTATTAACAATATTGGTCTAAAGTTCTGACTTAATTTGATTTATTTGTGTAACTTACTATTGATGTTAGTCAGTAGTTTTATACTGAAGAAATCCATGGCTAAATCACTTTTTTGGTGACTTCATCGACTCAGAAATGGTTTGAACAATGAAAAATCAATTGATGGGAAGTGGAAAGCTTTTAACAATGGATTTGTACATAAAGGCATATAAAGACTTCTTTCCTGAGCACATGGCTTGCCTTTTGGGTGAACTTGGTGAATGAAAAGGCAGCTCCTGTCTCAAGTTGAATGCCTTCTTCGTGCTTATGAGAATGGGGCTACTAAAATTTATATTTGACTTTTGCTTTATCAGTGAACTTCCTCAGTAACAGCTTGAGTACTGGTTTGGTATTTGAAGGGGGAATCAGAGCATTTGAAATAGGTCAGTTAAAATCAGAGCACAGGAAAAAGAAATACATTGTGGACTATGACTTTGGTTCTCTTTTGTCCGGTTAGTTTGCTCCAGGAGAACTAATGAGTGAAGTTGCCGGAGCATCTGTTTGGCAAAAGAAATTTTGAACCTGTGGTATATTGAACTGCTTTGTCCTAGTGGGTTTCTTGTTTTGAAAAGAGGGTGGTGTAAAACGCTGAGCTCAGAATGTGGTTGCTACTGTGGAAGGCATTTTAGGTATTAAATAGAAATACATTGAGTCCTAAGCAAGCACTTGACTGTGCCTACTCTTGTGTATTTACTGTGTGAGAGAAGATTTTGTGTAAAGACACCCCACTACAGTGTAGCAGAAAGATTGCATGTGTATGACAGTAAATGTCTTCATTAGGAAGCAGGGTAGAAAAGTTCGAGTTCTGTAAGTGCCTGTTACTATAAATGTGAAGTGGTTTGTGGGATTTTGATTGGGGCTTTTTTTTTGTTTGTTTTTTTAATTGTTGCTTTGATCTTTAAGTATTTACTGGTATGGTAAGTGCTGGAAGTTTCACTTATTTCTACTTATAAAATACGCGACTTAATAAAGATTATTTAAGGAGAAACACAAGTGTAGTAGTTTAACTTAAATTTTTGCTTAATGCTCTATCAATAATCAGACTGCTGAAAAGTACCATGTCTTATTAGTGTATTTTGGCAAAGCTGAGTTCAGTAAATGTTCATATCTAGCTAAATTCCTAGAAGACTGTTACACCAGTTACACAATTGTCAGGCTGTTTTTATATGAAGCTGTGTATTAGTGGTAGTATTCTCTGAAAAATGGTTGATCTTTGTCTAGCTTTGATGTTTTTGCTTAAAATACATTTCTGTAGTATTTCCACACGGTTGAGAATCAGTTATTCAGAAAAAAGTAGGAGTTCTCTTCTAAAAAGGTAAGCTAATTACTGAGGAAGGCTTACTGTGAAAACCAAGTGAAGTAACTTTCTTGTGTAGCAACTAATCATTGCTTTGTTTTTAGGTGCCTTAGCTGGACCAGTTGTTGATCCACATGTGACAGCAGTTTGGGGGAAGAAGGTTGCACTGAAATGCGTAATTGATGTAAATGAAACAATAACACAAGTTTCTTGGGAGAAGATATATGGTAAAAGTTCACAGACTATTGCTGTTCATCACCCTGAATATGGAATATCTGTTCAAGGAGAATACCAAGGAAGAGTGGCATTTAAAAACTACTCACTTACTGATGCAACAATCATCTTAAAAAATGTAAGCTTTTCTGATGCAGGAGAGTATGTTTGCAAGGCAGTTACTTTCCCACTTGGAAATACACAGTCGTCAACAACTGTAACAGTACTAGGTAAGTCAGCTTCTTTTTGAAAGGAAAATTCTGCAAACTTACTAATGGGTTGTATTTTACCATTTAACCAAAGAAAATGCAAAATATGTGTTTGCTGGTCTTTCGTTACAGGTGTTATTTTTACTAATGTCATAGAGGAGACTTCTTTTGGGTCTTGCTGCTTTAGAATTTATTTGTCTGTCTAGTTATTAAAAATAAATAACCAGTTCCTATTCAGGCATTATGCTAAAACAAACAGTTTGTATTAGCACAATGCTTTAGAGCTTTGACAGACTGTGCTGATAGCAGGGACTTGTGTGTATGTGCTGAGAAGCTGCTGAACATGGCTTTAGCTACCACCTTGGCTAAATTCCCTCAGTTAGTACTGAGTAGTCATCGGTCTTCCATAAAAGCAGGTATTTCTAAACCCTGCTGATGGCTGGTTGTCTCAGTGAAATAATCCATCATCTGTAAGGAGGTTAGAGAGTTCCCAGTGAGGTGGTAGGTGCCCCACACCAGGAAACATTCCAATGGGACTCTGAGCAGCCTGGTGTAGTTGAAGATGTCCTTGCTTATTGCAAGGACTGGATGACCTTCAAAAAGTCCCTTCCAACTCAATTCTATGATTTTATAAATGTGCTGCTAACATGATAATTTAATATAGCTGATTGGGTCTGGTGCTGCAAACTGTTCTTTGCACAGTGTAAATGTAAAGCAGAACTTTCTAGATGACTGCTGGCAGTTGTGGGAAGAAAGAGTCAATTTAAGCTCTTGACTGTTTGTGGATAGTTATCATGTGAAGCTTTTATAAACTTGGGGGTTTATTTACACTAATTTTGTCCCTTGGGTTGAGTATTGCTGTCATAAGGAATTAGTGCCAAAGTGCAAGTAACTCAGGTGTTACTGCAGTGTAAGGTGAAATGATTACCCTGAAACTTGAAAGCCTATTATTAACTTGTCCTCTCCTTACAGTAGTATTCCTCTTGTACTTCTGTACCTACTGCCAGGAGTCAAATGATATTTTCTGTAGCTGAGGTGGTCCTCAATGACTATTTCTGTAAGCAGATGTGCTTTTTAGGATCATTTCTTGGTCTTTGATATCTGCTTATCATAGTAGTAGAATACTCAATGGGATTAATCAGATGGCTGTAGAACAGTATGTAAACTGGTTTTCACCACAAGGGGGGGCAGAATAAATGCATCAAAGCAACATACTTAATCCAATTTGAAAGCAGTAATTTAACCAAAATTCTGTATGATGCAGTAAGCATTGTGGTCTTATGGCTCTCTTTTTCACCTGACTCACATCTGTACTGCAGCTGGCTATATCTGTGGTTACTGTAGCAGTCTTTTGACTCCAGGTTTCACCTATTGTGCTTTACCAATAAGCAGTGGGAAGTTCATACTGCCTTCCCTCATCTTTTCTAGTCAGTTCCTCTTTCTAAGATAGTTTCTTTTTTTCTTTTTTAGCAGTTGTGTCCATTTTGCACTTGTAATACCAGGTTTCTGAAGGAACTTGGAAAGCACATGCATGCCCTGTGAGGTTATTACTCCACATTTGGAAGTGTAGAAGGACCACAACTTGTTTCATTAGATATACATTATGAAAAATTGCAGTTGAAATAGGCCAATAAGTAGTAGTCAGGCATACAGTGGTTCTGATCATAGCTTTTTTCATCACTGGTGTAAATGGTTGCCAATTGCTGTAAGTCTCTCAGGACTTGGTATCAACCTCTAAATGGCAGAACCAAGCTGTTATTTGCAAAGATGCCTCTCCATCCTATCAGCAGTTTCACTTACATGTACCACTAGGTAGCCAACCCTCTTTTGGACCCAAGTTCTTTGGCCTTAGCAGTGTCTTTTCTGTCTTTCTAGAAACTTTTTGCTCTACTGACATGTGGGCTTAAAAAGTCAAAATACCGGGGAAGCAATGATTTTCGGAATATGCATGAAAATTAATAACTTGTCAAGTTTGCTGACCTGAACTCAGCAATTCCAAGCTAATCAGAATCTTAAGGGATGCAAGAGCTCTAATTTAAGTCTTGATGTAACTTAAAATCATCTTCAATCTGACTGCATTCTCCCACTGGTCTTAAAAAACTCTCCCTTAAGTAAGGAAAAAGGTTCCTGTCCTAAGGCTGAGGCTGTTTCCAGGTGAAACAGGATTGCCTTTTTCCCTAGTCCCTGTCTGTTCTTATTAGCAAAGAATTAGTTTCCTTCCCATGTATAGTGAACATTCTTAATCATGTAGTAGATGCTTGTACACTGTAAGCAAGGGTAGAGAGACGCAAGACAAATGGAAGAAAAAAATAACTACAAGATAAAATGCCCTGTGTTTTGCCACAGTGCACTGATCACTTAAGACCATATTTAGAACCTCTTATGTGCCCTGGGTTTAACAGACTTGCCATGTTTGGTAACTTTGCCCACTCCCGGTTTGCGTTGTTTAGTGCTTCATGTTGTCTTAAGGAAATGCACTGCAAAAGAAGAGGTTGAGACAGTGGAAATATGAAAATGCTTTTCGGGTCAAACAGATATATTGAACTTTTCTAAAACTTTTGTTTCTCGAACTTATCCTGTTAAACTTGTGCATAAAATGGCAAATAATTTTTGTGTCAAGCTGTTGGTTTCCCAAGGTGCTGATCAAATGAGGCAAACTGCTGGCTTGGGGCAAAAGAAATGGCTTGTTGCAGGGTAGCTAGCAGAGCTGATATAATTTTTATGTTCCTAGCTTGAGTGCTGTCCATGACTATTTTAAATACTTGGTTTGGTTTGACTCTGTCTTGTTAAGTTGGATTTCTTGTCATGGATATTGATAAAGTAGGTCTTGTTCCTCTGCAGCCTAGCTCTTACCAATGCTACAAGTGAAGAATGAGTTGTACAGATGAGTGTCAAAAGTGTAGGTCTGTCACCATGAATTAGACCCCAACACGCTAATGCAGAAATTCTTCCAATCTGAGGAAGTAAGGGTTTGAGAAGTGCTAACTGATGAGATGTACATTTTCTTCTTAAGTACTGCAGAATACTCTGGGCCAAGAAAAAGTACCAAGTAGATGACAAATTAGTAAACTGACCAGCCTTAAAACAAATAAGTAACCCCCCCAAACTATTAAAACAAGGAAACAACCTTAGTAAGTTAATAATTAAGCATTAATTAGCAAACAGGATAAGGTACGCAGAAAGGTAAAGCTGCTGGTTTTGAGGTGAGAGAAAATAAAAACTTGAAATACTGTTTAGGAAAGAAGTTAATCAAGTTAATCAGTTGTGTTGAAGGGGATGACAATTCCCAATGTCATGCTGATACCAAGGAATTAGTGAATTTAATGGCAGGAGGAAGTAATCTTGTTCATGTTGTAATCATGCCAATTTCATCCAGACCTCCTGTGCCCAGTGTGTGCAGAAGAATTGTTTTAAAACTAACAGAAGCAATTGAAAAAGTGAAGTACATGAAAACCAAGAAGCAGCTTTTTGGCCTCGAAACTGAGTGCAGTAGGATTTAAGGCTCTTGTCTGGATGCTATATTATGTTCTTTTTCTGTAAAGAAGTGTAAGGACTTGAGCAGTGAGTGATTGCTGATTTGTCCATGTTGAATGTAAGATGAAGGTAGAATATGCAGAGTTAAATTAGATGGTGGTCATGAGTCGGTAAAAAGCCAAGCACAGATTGGTAAATTAGTTGAGACCTTTTGAACAACTGCACATCTAGCCTCCATGCTTCAACCATCATGTCTTTAGTATTCAAATATAATCCATGCCATAATGTTGCTTTAGATGGAACTCTTACACTGTGGAAGTAGGTCCTACTTTTGAATTTTAGGGGATTGGTGGCTTCCTTTTCTGCACAAAGCATTGTCCTCACCATCTTTTTCATTTGACCTGAATAGAGCATAATGTTTCTACTGAGTGGGTGTAGCAGCTTCTCTAATGCTCTCCCAGCTGCCTCCTGTGTCCTCCACCACCACTGTGAGCAGTGAAAGTCAGTGGAAATCACACGCTTCAGTGTGATTCATGTGGCACACTGAATGATCCTGTGATTAGAGGACTGCATATAGGAATTACACTTTCAAACAAAGGAACTTAACATGAAAAAAACTTCCAAAGCCCATGCTTTGGGTAATCTTTTTTCCAAACTGGAAATGGTAAAACTGTTCCACACTTTGAGAGATGACATGCCGGGGGCCCCTTGTAATTATTGGTTCTTTCACCAGATACTTTTCTTAATCCATGACTGAAACATTTAAAAAGGCCATAGAATAAGTAGCTGGGCTTCTGCTGATTTTGCTTCCTTTGCTGGGACAAAGTAGTCCTGAATGATAAATGATAGAAATAAGTATCCTATCCTAGTTGCTTTCCAGTTTTCAGTATGTGACTATTTAGTTATCTTGCAGTTGGTGTGCAGTACGAGAATCATAATTTATGGGAAGGTGTGACAGTAGAAGCCTAAACATTTGTGATGTATTAAAAAAACTGAAACATGGAAACACATAGGACTGGGAATAAGTATATTTTATGAAGCTGAGTAGTTTTGAGTAGTTCACCTTTGTGTCTAGTGTACAAGTGAAAAACCAATGAACTCAGACTGACAAATCTCTGGTATCACTTGAGTAAGTAAGTTTTTAAAATTAGTCCATCGTGCTTTCTGGCTACTTGAAGACTTCTTTTTCTGAAAGTACAGCACTTGAATAGTCTGCTTTGGGTATGGAGATCTCTGCAACTTAGTTAAGAGTTCTTGTTTACTTATGTGTCCCTTCACAAAGAGGTGGAGGAAAAATTATGCAGTTCTGTACATTTTTTTTGAAGAAAAATAAAAGGAACAAAACATATCAAGTTCTTATTTCCAGCTGAAATTATTGGAGTCTACAGTTTTGATATGAAATGCTGATGATACCTGCTAATTTAATTGATTTTACTGTTATGGAGATCTTGGAAAGGGAGGAATACAGCAAAAATTAGAATCTTCATGCATGTAAAATTCTAAATATAAATTTGGGAGTTTACTTCTGCATTTTAGTAATAGTACAGAAGCTAGTGAAGAAGTCTTTGCCAGTGATTTGGGGAGAACAAGACAGTAGTGTTCATGTTAAATCAGGAAAACAAAATTGTGCGTCACATAACAAAGCTATGTAATGTCAAGTTCTCCATACCAGGTTTTGAAGGCTTTTTTTTGCAGATGATACAATGCTTCATATGTACATGGGTTCAGATATCCAGGCTTACTGCAGAAGGCTTAGCTATTGCTGGTATTGGAGAGCAGGGAATCAGATTTTGAAAAAACCTCTATTAGAAATGCTTTAGGTCTAAAAGAGTGTGGAACTTGGTAGAAAAAACCTGCCATTGGCTTATTTTCAGTAGGGTTACTATCAAATCTCAGAGGGTAGGCATTCAGAGAAACAAAGTAGAAAATCATTTGCTCTTAGTATCTGCCCAAACTATCTTCAGTTTCATGACAATTTATATTCTTCAAGCACTTCTAAACATAGAACATAAATATCCATTTAATAGTTGCCTTTTCCTTTAGTGTGATTGAGCGAATAATAAATCAACTTGTTCAGACACGAGCAGTGTTAGACTGAACAGAAAGAAGTCAAAAACTAATCCTGGCACTGAATGGGCTCAAGCTGAAAATATTTGTTACCCAGTATCTTTGGAAGGTATGGGTAGTTGGAGAACTTGCCAGGTACAGTGAGCTTTGCTCTATTCTGTTACAAGCTGTCTGTAGGTCAGCTTCAGTTTATTGGAAAGAAATTCCATGAACTAACTTTTCTCCTTCTGATACTGAAAGGCACAGAAGTTGCAAGACTTGTCTCTGCTTTGTCATTAGTGAGGGCTGATCCACTGAGGTAGATTCTGAAGCATTATGGTGAGTAGCAATGACCTTCCTTCAGAGGACCCCAGTAGCCAGGTTAGGGCAAGACCAGGACTGTGGAATTGGCTGCTACACTACTGCAAACCTGTCCCTTACAGAGCTGGTGACACAAATGGGTCATTCTGAAACAGCCCAGCCATGGTTTGGATCAGAAGCACCAGGTAGTTTTTCTGATTTGGGCTGCAGCTGGTGGGTGGCTTGTAGAGGGCCAAGACAGATCTGCTAAGTCAGTAGGAAATTTTTTTAAAACTTTGAGTCTGTGGCCCTCAGCAGCAGGACTTGTACACAGGGAGCTCAACTTTCTTTTTAGAAAGAAGTGTGTTCCCCAAGTTTTTAAAGCTTTAGGGTGAGCAGTGGCTTTACGAGGAGGTTACATCCTTCCCATGTGCAGATTTCATTAGTCTTAGTATTGGGTTCAATTTTTTTAACTTTTATAGGGTTTCATACACAAGAATGTGTATATATATAGACAAAATTTTATTTATATATAGAAACAATTACTTTGTATAGCAAAACCTTAAATATGTTTTATATACAATTGTGTATTTCTGTGTACATATTAGATCCTTTATTTAATGGTGGCATGTATATATATAATAAAGATGCAGCATGGAAGTCATTTGTATTGTACTGATCAACAAAAGCTTAAACTCTTCATGTTGGATGTTAGAACACTGAAGCAGCTTTCAAGTGACACAAACTGACAATATAGATTGATTCTTGAACACTTGAAAATGCAGCAGAATCTAAGCTTTTGGAAAAAAAACTGCAGTGTAGTTTCAGCCCAATACCTTAAACTGTCTGTTGTGAGACACTGCAACTGGAGCACAGCAATTGGTGTTTTGGACCTGACCATTCTGGAATTCCCTGTCAGTGCATTAAATGTAGTGAATGAACAATACTGAACTTGAATGAATGGACAAAGGGGGAATAGTGTCAGCAGGCCAAAGCCTTGCAGAGACATCATCTCTTGAGATATGCATGGTCTTATATCTAGGATGTCTGATTAACATTTGCAAATGGATTAGATCTTGTCCAACTTTTATGTAGTGACACTTTCAAAGATGTGGAGTTCTTGTTTAAATCTCCTTTTTCTCCCCCTCCTTAGTTGAACCTGTTGTGAGCTTAACGAAAGGATCAAGCCCTCTAATAGATGGTGCAAATAGGACGATAGCAGCCACTTGTACAGCAGCCACTGGAAAACCTGCTGCACAGATTGACTGGGAAGGAGGCCTTGGTGAAATGGAATCCACCTCTACTTTGTTTCCAAATGAAACAGTGACAGTTGTAAGCCACTACATGATTGTCCCCACACGGTTTGCAAGAGGAAGACACATAACCTGCGTTGTGAGGCACCCTGCCTTTGAAAAGGAGATCCGATACCCTTACGTGTTGGACATACAGTGTAAGTATTCTGTGAGGTAATTACTGCCTGGTACACATCTTGCAACCACCCCCTTAATCAGTGTATGCCTTCCACAGGAAGGAGGTGAGCACTTTCTGCTTCAGGAAAAGAAAGGAAATGAAAACTGTATAGAAAAGCTGTGATAAGTGGCAGTAGGCAGAAGTAAAAGCCTAGGATCTCTGTATTGCAAATATAGTTGTCAAGCTAGAATACTGTTACCTTTTTGCTGTTTTGGATATTGAATCATGGGTAAACATGAGGGTTGATCTATAAGCTGTTTATAGTGTCTTACAATTTCAGCAGCATTAAAAAAGAATGCTAATGAAGATTCATGTTTGAGATGCTAAGTTGGAAATAGGTCTTGTGGTGGTCAATAAATATTTTCAGATCATTCACCAAGCTTTGTCCACTCTAACTAGCATAAGGAAACATGAACATAATACATACATGCCTAGTGTTTGTTATTCAGGTTGCTCATATTATTCAAACCTGTATTGGGCTTCTTTAAAAAGTATATGGCTTTTAAAACACATGCATACAAAACAAGGTGGTTTGCAATGTTGCTTAGTTACAACCAGTTAAGACAAATAAGCTTTAAGTGTGTGGTCCATTTTTTTGTTAGACAGTGCATAGATGAACAAAACTGACTATTTTCCTGTTGTTCTTTTGGTGTTGTCTTGGCTATGTGCTGCTTTAATATTTCTGAATCATTAAAGTCTGTCAGTTCAAGTAGAATAAATGTAGTAGCTGGAAAAAGTAGACTTGGCTGTTTTGATTTGACTGGAATTTGATTTTGGTTTGGTTTTGTTCTGTTTGATAAAGAATCACTTACTTTGGCATGAAATCGTGATTAGCACTGCTTTATTTTACTGATCTTGAAATTAAGTCCTAGATAGGAGGGCCATTGATACAGAAATAAAACTGAACAAGATTTTTTTTTCCATCACTGTCTCAAACAGTGATTAAAAGAATTGTTTCTTACTGAAAGTAAAGTGAGGATGCAAGTTAGTCTTAATATTTTTATCTGAGATGAGTGTTAATGCATGTTTCAGAATTTCTAACAAGTTGTACGGTAAGGTACACAGCAGCAAGTGAGAAGCAGTGTGTGCTCTTCAGTCTTCCCTGGCACTTACTAGCTTTTGCAACTGCTCCTCCATCTCCACTCCAGAGATTATCCCAGGTCATATTGGTTTATCTGTTCCTTGGCTTTTGAATATTTTTCTGCCTCTCTAAAATCACCTCCTGGCTTTTTAGAGCCACAACATAATTCTACATTTTGGTACCAATGGATAATTTAATCTTTATAGTTGGCATCTGTGAACTTTTTGGTGATTTCCTAATTAGCTGGTTTCTCCTAAGGTTATTTCTGATCCTTTGTTGTATCTTTTTAGTGAGAAGTACTTCTCAATTACCATTCTTCACTTACCAAAAACATTAAACTTTTTTCTGGAGTTCTTTCGCTTCTCCAAGGTTCTTTGTGATCGCTGAAAACACACTGGGAAAGTTGCACTGATTAAAACAATTTGTTCACTGCTGCATATTATGCTGTAGCTTGGGACTGTATCATGTTCTTTGTATATTTTGGTAGTGGTTCTTTAAATTAAAAAGGCAACCAACAACTAAAACACAGATCCCCCCTCAAAAAAAAAAAAAAAAAAGGAAAAAAGCACCCTTCTGTTCTACTGGTCTTACACGCAATTCAGTTTTACTGTAAAAATTGTGATTGTTCACAGATGAAATATTTCTTTGTCAGATGCCCCAGAAGTTTCAGTAACTGGCTATGATGGAAACTGGTTCATTGGAAGAGGAAATGTTCAGCTCAAATGTAATGCTGATGCAAATCCATTACCTATGGAATTTATGTGGACCAGGTAAATATTTATGAAAAGGGACTTGCCACATGATTCAAGTGGTATAATCACTTTGCTTACAGTAAATGCATGTTTTGAAAACAAAGAGTATATTGTTTGTACGGCTCATGATGGTTTTATCCAGCTTTTTAAAACGAGAATACAGGCTCTGTGTGTGTATAAATACAGGTGAGTGGATATCTTGTATATTTGTGTCTAAACAGTTTGTCATTACTCTCAGGGTAAAGTCTCTTAAGTTACTCGAGGTAGACTAAGCGCTGTGTGCTGCAGGATGTAGAGCAAAGATCAGTAAATCTGGTGAGGATCCAACTGTTATTTATGTATGCCTCTAATGAAAAAATTAAAAAGTTGACATGGCATCCACATTTCATTAATCTGTGGACTGCCATCCCCATCCCAGGCTTAGCTCAAAATCAGTGTGATGAGAAATTTCAGCACATAAAAATTCCTATGTTTAAAAAAAGCTCTTAACAGCAGTACCATTTCCTTCTTCAGATGCACTGGGTTCTCAGTTCTCTCATTTGAATTTGAAACATATGTAAGAACTGATCAATACTACCACTGTTGCAATTCTAGAAGAAATAAACCTATTTAAATACACTGAAAGCCATTCAAGCTTCAGAGATCACTTAGATTTCCTAAACTTAAAATGGAACAAACTTATGCAGGAAATCTAAGTTTTCTGGAATGAACCTGGTGTGCCTTTCTGAGCAGCAATGAAACCCATCCAAAAAGCTGTAGTACTGTTGAATGAGGAACTGCATGTATAGGGGAGAAATCCATGTAAAAGGAAGGGTAGCTTGAGCTGGGAGAAATGAGAAGTACTGCGTTGAACTGTATGCTGTTTGACTGGTCTAAGATTACAGTAGGTTGTAGAACTACCGTGCCAACCAACTGTATCCCTTGGAATCAAAGATGACATTGTATTTACTGAGAGAGTGATATTTTCATGGTTAGTAATATTTTAAAATGTTGCGTGTATGAGAATTTTATTAGAATAGCTCTTTCAAACCAGTTGACTGTTTTATAATGTTTCTTGAAATAAGTACTTCTGGTACTGTGAATTATGATTTATGTGCCTGATGGCTTTTACCAGCTTTATGTGGCTGAAGCAATTCTGGTCAATAATAACAGTAAAGAGTAGGAATATTGTCTTGAACCACATTTTTTGAAGATTACATTTAGTGTTAACTGTGGAGTGCTTGTTTCTTTTCATTTGAGTACCTCTTTTAAAGTGATGCGTGCCTTCTTTTTCAATACTACTTTAAAAAATCACACTTCCTAAATGCTTTCAAGATACTGTCATCTAGTAATCTAGTTTGAATATTAATTTAGGCCTGCTTAGCTGTTAATAGGCACTTAGATTAATCAAAATGGATTTCAATGGCATGAAATTACACAGGTGTTCAATGGGCAGTTGGCAGCTCTGTTAAAATAGTTCCAGGGCCTTTGCCCTTTCCCCTTTTTCTGTTGTGTTTACACAGTTGTTTCTGCAATCTCGGGCAGAATTGTACAGGGAAATGATAGACTTAGAAAAGTCAATTGATAAATAATTTTTTAGCCAATTGTTTCCCCAAGTGTATCACTAAGTATCACATTCCATTTCAGTGCTGTAATTTAGATGGAAAAGTGATGGGAGATGAGAAAAGGCAGCTCAGGAGAGGAGAAGCTGCTTGAATCTTGCTCAGAAGTTCTAGTCAAAATGTCCTCTAAATTAAGAATGTATGGACAGAAATATTTCCTGGATGCAAATGGGCAGGCAGCTAATCCTGACAGCAGAACTGCTTCTTAGTCAGACTGTTAGTTTTCAGAGCTTGAGCTGTCTTGTTTCCCCAAGTTCTTTTGAGATGCTGTGTTCTTAGCTGTAGTAGTGTTGATTTTAGACAGTGTGCTAGTTCCAGCAGATCTGACATTTAAAGGATTTGGCCCAAAATTAAATACTAAATAAACTTTCAGATGTACACTGAGAATATTGAAGGAAGGCCCACTGCAAGTGTCAGAACACAGTGAAAAATTCATTCCATAGATTATTGGCAATATTATTTTAAACTACTTCTCTTTAGTTGTAAATATATACATTTGAAATATAACTGTTCTTTTAGGTTGGATGGACAGTGGCCTGAAGGATTGTTGGCTGTTAACAATACTCTGCAGTTCAGCAGCCCTTTGAGTTATAACTACACTGGGACTTACGTCTGTAAGGTGACTAATGCCCTTGGTCAGAGAAGTGATCAGAAGACAATCTACATATTAGGTAAGGCTTACTTCTCAGCAAAGACAGTATGTTAACTTGGAACTTTTTTTGATTGAATTAGCAAACTGAAGAGCCAGTTTGCTCTATATGAAATATATATGCTTTTTGTGTAAAAAGCTGTTGAAAGTGTGGATTTAAAAGCTATAGCACAATTTGGGATTGTTGAATAGCAACATACAGTGGAAATTCTTAAGGTGCTTCTGAGATGACTATTTTCTCTTGGTAGTTAAACTGACTTTTTTGCAGTGTTAGCCTGTGTTTGACAAGACATATTGACTGCAATAAACTGTACCTTGTCTGTAATAAATTGAAAAAACAGATGGTGGAAGAGGAACAACTACATTTAGAAAAGCTAAAGATGCTCTGTTTTAAGGAAGTTAGGGTTTTGTTCTGACTGCATGTGTTGTACTCCAGTTACTTGTGTCATTTTCTCAGGATACAGATACCCAACAATCATCAAGTTAAACACATCATGCAGAACTCTTACTAATCTACTTAGTACCACATAGCAATTTGTGTCTCTGTGTAGCACTACTGCTGTTGGAACACACATTCTTGTATCATTAACGCAATGTAATTAATGTTTTACTGTGAAAGAACTTTTTTGTGAAAGAACAGCATGACTTACGGTACACGTTAATAGTTTTGTACAAGTGTGGAAAAGCTGTTCAGATTTCCATAAGGGATTAAGTAAATTAGCTTAATATCTGGCTTGATCAATAAATGCTGCTAGTATTATAGGGTTTTTTTAAGGGAGATAGTACACATGAAAATTAAAACTTCATTCTTTTGTATTGTCTTGCCGGTTTTCAGTAAGTTCTTGGCATTACTTATTTCATTAAGCAAATTAAGTGTGAGAGCACATGTTGGCCTGTTAAAGGATACAGAGATGTTGGATACAAACATAGATGACTATTAAAATTCATATGAACCCGTATGAACACTTTCTTGTTAAAACCCATATGAACACGTAAGAGTTAAAATGAGAATTTAAGACTAAAACTTTGAGTACAAGATGTTTGAAACCACATCAGTGAGAATTCACTTTTGACAGTTGTCTGCATCTTTAGAATGAATGATGGTGTTGCAGTCAGTGACATAACTACGCTGTAGGCCGTTGTGGAAAGCTAGTAAGTTCTAATTAACTATCTAGTCAATGAGCTAGGTAAGTGGAAACTTATAAATAGTTTGAGACAGTTGAGTTACTTGTAAACAACTTAATAGCTAGAATTTTGTATCATTTAAAAGACTTCAAGTGCTGCCAATTGTTATGAAAGTTATTTCTGTGAGAGATACTTTTGGATGTTTTGGATCTAATGCTGCTTCTATGGAGAAGACTTCACAGCTGCTTAGCAGTCTCAAAACAATTACAAAAACTGGTACCTTGTAAGACATATCAATTCAGAAAATTAAAATATCATCATTAAATAGGTTGAGACATTTGACAAGAATATAACTTTCAAATACACCTGCTCAGAAAATAACAGTGCAGTTTATAGCTCAGCCCTATTCTAACTCTAAGGAGTGGGGGGAAGTTTTTTCAAGTCCACCATTATTCAAATTGTCAGTTCTGTGGATATCATGCTTTTTGCCATGACTGTCATGCATAAAAATAGAGGGCTATCATTCAGACTATTTCAACTAACAGACTAAAACAGGCCAACCAGGAAATCATAGATAATATTTCCTAAAACAAATAAAGTTTTTGAAAAGCAGGGTGGGCATGGAGGCTGGTTGGGCAGTGGTGATGGTTTACATTCTAGCCTAATGCAAATGTTACTCAGTTTAAACCAGCTCAGTGCAGAGATAGTTAACAGTGCAGCAGTCAGTCTTTGCTGTGAGCTGATGGACACTGTTTACATGTGTGCTGCTTTACAGCTGTGCTCAGCAACTTTGTTGTACTGCAGTAATTTAACTGCAATTAGCAAACCTTTGCTGTTTTCAGGGAGTGACAAAACTGAGCCTCACTTAGCGAGGAATCATACAGGGTCATGGTTCTGCCAGTTAGGTGCATCCATAACAGCAAAGGTTTTAGCTGACAGTAAATTTCTGTCTTTTAAAGTGTTACGTTGATCATGCTGACAAACTGATTAAAAGCACTGTGTATAAACTTTTTGTATATAGGAGACTAGATTAAAATGGGAGAGGTGAAGCAATTATTAGTGTAACACCTGTATTGTTTTCCGAAACAAATACTAAGCAGAGTTTCTTGCAACTCTTAGGAATAACTTTTCAATGTGATTGGTTCTTTAAATAACTGAAATGCCCTTAAATGATGCAGGATGGGCAAGTGATTAATAATGAAACCACTTTCCACCTTTAATATTTGATTTAGCTCACCAGGTGTCTATTAATGGCAAACATGGCAGTGATGTACTGTAGAGCAATAAGCTGATGTAATCAATTAGCTTGTTTTTCTATCTTTGCTCTTAGCCACTGTGTAAAACTTGGCATAAAATGTGAAGTGAAACTTGGAAGTTAACGGGTGAAGCTGTATGATCACACCATCTTTCAAATTTTAATTATGAAGCTGTCAAAGAGGATTTATGAAGTTAGTGCTTCTGAACAGTCACGATGTTCATAGTTGTTAAGCTTTTTAACTGCTAGAAAAAAATACCTATTGGGTTGAAATGTTTTGTAGGATTGGAATGTAAGCTAAGCAAAAAATTGCTTTTGGTCCTGATATTAATTGTTAAAAAAGTCAAAGCTATATTTTTAATAAGTTGTGTTGTGCTCCTAAACTTGGTTAATATTGTTGGAGTACAGAAATGAAAGAGAAGTAATTGACAGGAACAAAATGGTAAATTCACCAGCTTTTAGTTTCAGGAGATGATATATCTTTATAGGAATAGAGAAGTACTCAAATGGTGTTTAAAGCCTGAAACTTTTTTTATTGCTTTTAAGGCACAGCCATCTTTGCTGTTTTTATTAATTCAATGATGTGGAGTTAAACTTTGTCATAGCTGTCCAGCAGAAGCAAGTCATGCTCCTCATGGAATTCAAGCATTGAAGTAACAGTTTTCCAAAACAAACTGTCAGCTTGATATATAAAGCATTTCCTCATACAGATTTGATTTACTCCGTTTTCTTACATAAGGAATTGAACTTTGTTTTCTTGGCTCTGTGTCCCTTCACCTTCATGCTGTTTGCTGAGAGTTTCCCTTTCTCCCCTTGCAAGGGAGAGGTGACCTGTAAGACTTGCATTAAGGTAGGAACATACTTCCTCTGTCATGACAGCCTTTGGAAGAGATTACTTTTTTAAAAAGTAAAGCCAGCCTTTGTTAGGCAGCAATCCTGGGAAGGTGTTGTTTGTAAGTGCAGGGTCACCTTCCTGTAGAGTGGATGTTGTCTGGATTAACATAGCAGAGACTGATGGCTGGTTTTAGTTTTGCTACTTCATATATAAACCTCTGTTCTGAGAGTGCATTGTGAATGCAGGCACTCTTTTATTTTCTAAATTACATATTGGAAGGGATGTTGACAAACTGCTCTTTAGCAAAGGGCTTTTTCCTGGTCTAGCAGGCTTTGAATTTTCAGTGGTCTTCCTGAATGTTCTTCCATGCCAGAGGTTAAGTTAATAATAAGTGTCTCTTGTTTCCCAAAAAAATACGAAAATCTTTTTATTTGGTGCATGAAAATCCTAGCTAGAAACCACAAAAGTGCACTGAACTTTCAAAGTGGATGATTGATGAGAGAAATTGTTGGTACCAATCTTAGTATTATGCTGCCAAAATAGAGGTGGGGAAACACACACTGAAAATATTCCTAAGGCAAATGTTTAGCTCCAGAGAGGAACCTTTGTAGGCAAGACACTGTGGGGAGAGGGTTATACAGTATCCTCACCTATTACTTGATGATAGAGTAGCAATGGTTGGAGAAAGAAAGAATGATAAATTTCCAAATCATTTACTCTCAGACATTCAGAGTCTTCTTCCATGGAAAGCTGACTTCCCCTGCTATCATAAAGAAGTTGCTACATAAGCTTTTCAGCAGTTCAAAGAAAGGGCCGATTTTGAAGACTCAGCTGCAAAGAATTCTTATTTAATTTTTAAGTATTTAATATATAAGGATAATTTAGCAAGAACAGCAAGTCAAGACACAGTAATAAATATGTATCTCTGCAAACATACAAGTAACACATATATAGGCTGATACTTGACACTCAATAAAATGACATGTCAAAAGAGAGGATCTTGTGACTTGTACAAAGCCAAATCACTTTTGGATTAGAAGTAATTGATATCAGGTCCTTGTCTTGTAGGAGGAAAGAAAAAGGGACATTTGCATCTTGATTGGTCTGGGATTATTTTTTTTTCAAATAGGGAGGACTATTTTTGGCCACTCTGTTCTGGCTTTTGGAACCAGACAGACTTTGACTGTCTATGTTAATACACAACACCTCTCCAAGGAACCTTTCCTTCCAAAACTTTGTTTCTGTAATGCTTAAATGACAAATTTTAAGCCAAGGAAGTTGTACCAGTATTGAATTACCTTGCCTGTTATAAAGCTGCTCACTTCACCTCTCAGATACTTCACAGTGGGCTAAATCCAAAATGGTTTATGAGTATTGTGTTCTCTAGTTGATTTTTTTTTTACAATGATAAACTGATAATACCAAGACAGGACTTAAACATAAGACTTTGAAGATAGTGGTCTGATTTTAAGGATGATTCATCCATCTCTTTCCACTTTTGTCTCTCTGACACTTGGCTTATTGTTGGCTTTCAGTTGGCACAGAAGCAGAGGTGAGTCCCACACATTTAAAGGCTCTGCAGGAGGGTTGAAGTGGGAAGATGTAGTGTTTGGGACATAAAACATGTCATGTTAGTTGGATGCCTGTACTAAACTTAATGGTAGAACCTCACCTGCCCAAGATAAGTTGTTGGTATTGTAAGAGCTGAGAAAACTATATCAAGAATAGTCATTTAAGGGAAATAAAAATATTGAACTGACACTGTTGAATGTTGGTACTGACTTTGATGAGAAACATCTGGAAAATAATTAACAGTGTGAAAACTAAGCAGTGTACAGGGACCATGGTCCTCTAATTTGAGGTGGTATCAAAGCTTCATTTGAAGTCATTTGAAGAGCAAGTCTTGCTTTTATTGGCAGAAAACTGTGTCCAAAGCCTTTGAAACCAACTACGAAAACTTGGCTTCTTTGTGTATGGAAGAAGCCAATTGACTTGCTATATTCATATCAGAAAATTAGATTTTGCTTTCTTTAGTTATGTCTCTTATTTTAATGGGGGTGGTAGCAATGTAATAGTAGAAGACATTTTTTTGGGGTCTTTGCTTGTCATCATTATTACAGGGTACATGTAATAAGGATTTCAACAGGGCCCAGAACATAGTAAGAGACAAAAACTGAAATAGAGATGGATTTAAGCTAAACCCAAATATTTTCCAGAATTTCTGATACTTTCAGCTCCCTGACCCATGTGGATATTTTAACATGTTGTGCTTTGTGCAACAACAGAAGCCCGCATCAGTGAAAGAGGCAAGAGCTGTTAAACATTGGGTCCTAAGTAAAATGTTAAAGGAAGTGATCAGTAGGAAATTGTTGCTTTTGAATAAAGTGCCATATGGAACAAAGCTTAAATGATGCCCTTAATGTTTTGTGGAAAGCACAAAAAACTCAAACATGTACCAGTGATTATGTGAAAGAACCTGCTGATATGAAATGATATTGTCTTTCATAACCACAGATAAGAGAGGCATTTTCTTGGTCTAGAGATGGCATTTGAGATGTGATTTGCAAGCAGAATGTTATGAGGTAGACATAAAACTTTGTCATTCCTGATCTTAATGTTGTTCTCTATTTGGGAAACTTGCTTGGTATAGGAAGTAAAAAAAAGTTAGTTTTACATTTGAAAAGCTCTGGGTGATGTCAGAAGTGAACTCACATCTTCTTAGTTGTAGAAGGAACAGTTTTAATTTTGTCATTCTTCAACAACAAAAGGTACCGAAACAAGTAAACCTTAGAGGTATCATGGTTATGTGTTGCAGGAATACATATAAACAAATGCTTAATTGATCCTGTGTTTGAAATTGATTTAATGTTAATTAGTGCTTGTTAATGATGTAGCTGGACAACCTGCCAACTGGTAGATGAATGGGAAGTTTTGAATGAAAAACTCTTTCAAAAACACTGAATTTCTAATATATTACTAAGATTGTAATTGCCACTGTGCTTATTTCACATATGCAATGGTTAAATTTGCCAGGATGCAAATACTACATACTTGTGGATGTGGAAGCTAGGGCTTAAGGCCTCAGTGTCAGAGGCGGAACCATTACAAAGCCAGTTAATTAAAGCCAAATAAGTGTATATATAGCCTGGAGGGATTTTGCTGTTGAAATTGTGTTTTAAGGTTGCAAATCTTGTGTCTAAAGCAAATACCTTTTCAAGGAAGAGGGGTTTGAACCTCATGACCTAGGGATATGTGGGACATAGAACCCTGGTAAACTTGGATTCTTTAATCTCTACTGCTTTGTTAAATTATCAAACTTACTTTAAATCAGTTTTTACTAAAATCATAATCTGAATTCCTCTTATTCATTTTGGTAGTACATCTTTCTTGTTCAGTTTCCTGTCTTCTGTCAAATTAATTCCATGTATGTATAGTTCCCTAACGAACCATCACTTTTTACACAGTTAAGGAATATAATTATACCCTTTAAAAATCTATTTAAAACTTTACTTCTCTCATGCTTAAAATGTTGCATTCAGCAGTGAGGTGTGTAGTGATCATGACAAATGTGAGAATTCTGTCTAGTATGATAAAATTGTATGTCTGTCTCTGAGTAGTGAGATTAAAAATCATATTTATGGCTATTTAATTGTGATTTGTCAAATAAGTGAAAGCGTGGCAGAGTTCTAGTTCTATCTGGTTTGCTCTTTGTGGTGGTAAATTTAGGGTGCTTCTAATGTGGTGGTAGTACTGCTTTCATGAATCTTGCTTATGGGCATTTAACTAAATAACATGGTATAATGAGCTACTTGGCCATCCATGTAATATTCTCTCTGAAAGTTTCAAGCTATAATAACATGTTTAGTATTGCTTTTTTGATTTTAAAATAATTAGCTTGCATTGGGCAAGGCTAAAAGTAATTTTTTTTCAGTGTGGCAGAGAAAGAAGAAGTGGAGTTGTATATAATATTGTGATTGACTGGTATAACCTCAGTGTCATCAGCCCATCCCTTAGAACTGTGTCTGCAATACAGATGCACACATCTCCAGTAGACCTAAAGAACAAAGGAAAAAGCTGCATGCTGGAGAAGCTTGGTATCTGGCAGCCTCTTGTTTACATGCATAACCTGACATGGAATCAGTTGATATTTTATATTGAGCAATGAATATGGAAATTTCTTTGTGCATGAAGGATCAAATGGCTTACAGAAGGAATGCGTAGAAATAATTTTTGGTTCAAATGTTTTATTTTTTTATTATTTTAAAAACCTGACAGCTCCTTGCTCAACATAAGTGTTACTTTGAGATTAATACATGTCATTTTTAACTATGCTTCTTTCACTAATCCCAAGGTGAGGCTGAGTAAGTTTTATTAATGAAATAAATGTTTTTGGAGAGAATAGCTTAAAAATCAGTAGTTCACATGACTGAGCACACAACTCATAGTTTTTCATTCTTATATTCAGTGCCCTGAATTATTTCTGAAGGGGGAATTTAATGTGGAATAACTGACTCTGTGGCATAATCAATTAATTTGATCCAGAATTCCCTATGACTGGATGAAAAGTTAGACAACTGCTTGGATTTTTCCTCCTTGGAGGAGGTAAATAATGATGAACAGTCAACATCTGAATAGAAAAACTCCCATCTCCTTACTTTGAGGAGGGCAAATTGTCTACCTGAAGGTTATTTTTATTTTGTTCGCTCCCCATGCTTTCTGTCCTACTGCAGCTTAACTCAAAACCATGTGTAAGGAAGCTCGTACAAAGCTCATGAGTAATTTAAGACTTTTATAGTGCCATGAACTTGAGAATGAAAAACTATTCTTGTAGAACATACCCATCAACTTTGCTTTCTTATAAACCCTTAACTGATTTAGCTCGCATTGACATTCTGTGCCTTTTCTGTGTCTTGTCTACTTCTTTGCTCTTTCCATTAGATCCTCCTACTACTACCACTCGACTGCCCACGGTTCCCTGGCATCCTTCGACTGATGGCACCACAGGTTTAGCAACAGAGCCTAGAATAATAAATTTCCCAACATCAACCTTGCCAACAAAGCAGGACGACACTTGGGGTATCGTCGTCGGTTGTGTGGTGGGTGGGGTTCTTTTACTGCTACTTCTCGGTACTCTGGTTGGAGTTGTCTACCATAAGAGAAGAAAGACGTTCCGCGGTGACTACTTTGCTAAGAGCTACATTCCACCATCAGATATGCAAAAAGAGTCCCAAATAGATGTTCTTCAGTCAGATGATATGAGTTCTTACCCTGGCAGTATAAAAAAAGAAACAAAGCACCCAATGAACTTAATATCAAAAGATTATTTAGAAGACCCTGGAAAACCTGAGTTGAACAATATAGACAATACTAACAGGTACCAGGA
Source organism: Eopsaltria australis (assembly GCA_034509425.1). NCBI lineage: Eukaryota > Metazoa > Chordata > Aves > Passeriformes > Petroicidae > Eopsaltria > Eopsaltria australis. Next base: position 2,513,089 of record JAVTVJ010000280.1, read on the forward strand.
CCGTTATGAAAGACCAATGGATTACCATGAAGGTGGAACATTTGGAATGAGTTTTATGCATGGTGAATTTTATGAGGATGATGACTTTGTTTCTCACTTAGATGGCGCGGTAATATCTCGGAGGGAGTGGTATGTGTAGTAACCACTGAAAACTAAACATGTACCTGCAGTTCACTTCATTGGCTGGTCACTTTCAGATTGTTTATACTTACACAAGAGGAGGAATAAACTTTTTGAAACTTTTTTGAAGGTTTTTATATTGTGACTTGACACAATGGAAATACTGAATCTGGGGAAAATGTATTTGAGCTGCTTTTTTTTTCCCAATGCTGTACTACTGTTTAAGATTTGAGTTTTAACACAGAGTGCTTATATTGGTCTATGTCAGAGTTAAAAAAAAGAGTTAAAAAAAAAAAAGGCTAAATTAAAGTTGCCATTCAATATTGTTTAAGAATAAGAAGTGGCTGTCTTGGCTCTCTGATTTAAAAATAAGTTTACCCAAGGCAATGATCAAATATAAACTTTGGGGGCTTTGAATTACTCCAGTCTAGGTACCATTCACGGTAAACTTTAATGCTTCTATATAGCAAATACTTTACCAATTAAAATGAGTTACAGCAGAATTAAAGCTTTATTTTCTAGGGTTTTTTCTGCATAAAAAAATACCTCTTAGCATTTTAATGAGCCTTCTTACTTAAAAGTTAAGTCATTGCACTGAAGCTAACTTATGAACAACATTTTGAGGAGTAACTGTAAACAGGTCAAAGGCTTGTATTTGAATAAGATGAAAAGTTATTTTTTTATAGTCATTGATTTCTACCGCTTATTCTAGTGTCTGTATATATACATACAGTAAGGTGTTTTGTTAGGCCTGTAATTGGCAGGATGTCAAAACTCATTAATGCATACAAGATGCTCTTTGCAAGTATACAGGGTACAATTTTTGAGACCTGTTTTGGAGGCTTAGCGAGACTCTTACCATTGAATTTATCAGCCAGTTAATTGGACACAGCTAAGGAAACAACACCCATATAGGTTCCGAAGCTGGAGGCTAATGTGAATGTGCTTATTTTCCCAGGTGCCAAAAAGCATTAGAGTTTCTATGACCAGAAGTTAAAACAGCGGTTTTACGCTGCTTCCGTCTAAGTTAAAATGCCTGCTTTGAAGAGGGTAACCAGAGTTTCAGATTATTAGTAGGGAAGTGGACACTTGCACTGCTACTTCAGGTATTGAAAACGCACTCTCCAATGGTGCAACTAAAGATTCTATGGAACAGGAATTCAGATGATTTGTGCAGTCTCTGTACCGCAGTGGATTTGTTTTCCCTGCAAATAATCAATACTGATTTTACGTGTTCTTTAAAATGACATTGTATCCATTATATGTAGGACATCTTGTCTGACATGTGAAATAGTTCAACTTTGTATTGAGCAGATTCACCACACTAAATCTGCTGATTATGTGAGGAGGAATGAAATAACTTTAGATGAATTGCAGAACAACGATAAATTCATAAGTAGAATAGTAAATCTTTTGAAGTGCCATTTTTAAGTGTTTAGCTTGAGGAAATTGAAGCTGATAAGGCTATTAGTATTTGAAACCTGAAAAGGGAAAAGTCTCTGCTACCGTTGACGTGAAATAGGCTGCATAATTACAGCTGCTTCATGAGCATTCATGCTGGAAGTTCTTTTCCATCTTGATGTTTGGTAGCTTACAGCATTTAGAGCTTCACAAAAATAGTTGTATTGAGCGTTGTAGACAATACACTGTGATTGCATATGACTGCATGTCTTTAAAAAAGATTAAGACAACAGCTTTATTTGAAATTCAAATGGAAAAGCATCCCTAAACAACTTAAGTTTGGGTTTGGGTTAATGGAGTACTGATACATGGTTGACCAAAGTCTCAAAAACAATAGCAAGTGATATTGTGGTTATCTGTAGTTTGAGTGCAAACACAAGAAAAGGAGTGACATTTCTAGCAGAGGGTTCTGATCCAAATTATCTCTGGAATAAGGAGATTATACCTCTCTTCAAATAAAAAATACTTGATATATCATCTTTAAAAGATGGTGTTACTTGGAAATGAACATAACCATAAACCAGTTTTCCACATGGGATATCTTGCTTTTGTCTCTGTGGATTTTTTGCTCTGATTTTTAAAATATATATATATATTTAATTCCTATGGGTTAAGAAGTTGAAATGTTCTGGAGTTGAAGTTATTAATAGGGATAGGGCTTACGCGTGTTGCAATGTTTTGTACATTATGTCTACTGTAAAAAGAATTGATTGTACGTACAAATGGCTGTTGTGTGAATAAACTTTTTCTTACATTCTGGAACATAGGCAGTGTTCAAAACTGTTTCACAGGTATGTTCTTAAAAATTGGAGATGGAAAAGCACAATAAACCCAGAGGCTGGATAGAATGAACTAAAGTGTTTAAGCTGTTTGAGATGGGCTGTTTAGTATTTCACCTTGGAAGACCCTAAGCTTATAAAACAAGTCTCTTCAGAAACTCTTTTAAGAAGATTAAGAGAATGATAAATGGAGGTGGTTGCTGTCTAAAACATTTCATTTCAAGCACAGCTGATAATGAATAACTAGGAATTGCATACTTAAAAATAGTCTTGTTTTCTCATTTTGTTGTCTTTGTTTGCTTTAACCGTATTTCTTGGAGTTAATAATTTCCCATCTATTTCTGACCATCTGGTGGTTAAAATGCTTTGTAGGTGGCACCATACATCTTAGGTGCTCTCTGGCTTGTTCAGCTTGGCGTGGTGGTCTGGGTTTATGATCTTTCTGCTGGTTAGGCTGATGTTTTGCCAAAGGAGTTCAAAACACCAAATTAAGTGTGCCCTGTGGTAGTGGCACTTTAGTTCCCGTGTCACTACACTTGCTGGGATATTACAGTTTTTCCTGGTGTTCAGAAGCAAATGGGTAGTTACTGTTGTCTCACCCAAAATGAGACTCAAGGGCTGGACTTAGATTGAAAGTATAATACTTTATGGTGTTTTAACATCATAAAAGAATTTACTAGAAGAAGAGGCACCATGAAGTCAGGATGAAGCAGTCAAGAAACTCTGCTGGTGTAATCACAAGACCAAAGTATCTTCAGGAATTCTGGCCCTAAGAATGTACATTAGTTAGGTGAGACTTTCTCACTTAAAGAAGAGGGCACCCAGTGTCAACTAAACTTAAGCCAATTAAAATGCAGTGGTTAGGTGAGACTTTCACTGATTCATGTGCCTGTTCTTCAGAAAAGATTATGAATTATGCTTGTGTCATAGTTTAAGTCCTGCTTACAGCTAAGCACCACACAGCTGCTTGCTTCCCCCATCCACCTCTCCTCCCACCCCAGTGGAATGGGGAGGAGAATCAAAATTGAAAACCTGTAGGTTGAGATAGGAATAGTTTAATAATTGAAAACAAAGTAAAATATAATAATAGTAATTAGTAATGAAAATGAAGGGGGGAAAAACAAACAAGAGATGCATAATGTTCCTTTCTGGGTAATTTCCCCAGTTTATATACTCAGCATGGTGTTCTGTGATGTGGAATATCCCTTTGGGCAGTTCATGTCATCTCTCCCAACTATGCTCCCTCCCAGTTTTCTTTTGTGCAGCTCCTCACTGACAGAGCGTCAGACACACACAGAATAAAGGTCCTTGACTGAGGGTAAACCTGACTTAGCAAAAACCAAAACATGGGTGGGTTATCAACATTATTCTCATTCTGAATCCAAACCACAGCACTGTACCAGCTCCTGAGAAGAAATTCACTCTCTCCCAGCCAAAGCCAGAACAGTTTATAGTGCCCAGGCTGGTATCTGACAGACACATGGAGCTTATGCCAGAAAAGTCATTATGTAAGCTGAAAGAGGTATGTTGCATTCATCTTGAGGAGGGAAGTAACTTCTGCAAGTTGTTACTCTAGGATTTTATTTCTTGATGTTAAGAAAGTCACCAAAAAAAGCTTATTTCAGTTTTCTTCAAGTTACTCAAATATACCTTTGTGAGTGTGATCCCAGGGGAATATTCATGTCAGATCTTTCATAAGCAGTGAGGGGGCATGAATTGCTTCATTAGAGTACAAGTCAAGTGTTGTATTTTGGGTTTTTTTTTTTTATCTTGAGGGATTTTGCTGAGCTTCTCAGCATACAGGCAGAGCAACATTAGAAGTCTGAGGACTTGATAAATCTTATTGCATAGTTTCTGGGGTTTTATCTGTGAACAGAATATACAGCTGAAGAGATGAAATAGAGAATGGTTGTGTTGTGTTTGGATAATAGCTGAAGTAGACTGCTTTAGAAATACGTTGCAGGTATGGAACTGCTAATTTTCAGTTTCTTTGCTGTTTCATTTTCTGATTCTGTAATCAGTGTAAATCAGAGCATTATTTAATGTATGCTGCCTAAATTTTGTAAGTAAGTTTAGTGCAGCTGACATGAACTATTCTAATTGTGAAATTTTTTGTTGAGCCTGTTGGTGCAAGTTTGAAGCGCTGATGATTTTAGGTTAAAGTATGTTAGCAGGTATTTCAGCTTTGAGACTTAAAAATTGATTTCTAAGCCTAGTGAAAGGAGTGGTCTTTAAAAATTGCCAAGTATGTTAATTTAGTATGAGAGTTATTCAGCATTGATTGGACTTGACAGTGCTAAGGTCTAAAGAAAAATGTTTTAAAAGGAAAAAAACAGAGCATTTTCTCTCCCGTTACTAAAATTTATTTATGAAAATTACATTCTTGTAGCCTGAAGTCCTAAACATGAAAGGTGGTCTTAGGGTTTTCTTTGATAAGTGTAAGCCAAGTATTTAGTATTTGTTTGCCTGTTCATTGCTCTTAGTAGTATATGGGGGGGGAGGGGTTTACCTGATTTTAAATTTTTCTTTTTTTCTTTCTGCAGACAAGTGTCTTTAAAGAAAGATTGTCAATAAACCATAGTTGCCCAGGTCTTTGAATTAACACCTTGTTAGCTCATGTAAATGCGAACCGGGTGTTTTGTACTGTCATCTTACCTTGAAATCGAGAATGAAAGCATGCTGCTAGTAGTTACTGAAAGTAGTCCATGAAATTTTTGAAATCAGATTTTGGTTTCATGAACTCTCCTAATTCCTCCAGCTTTTTAGTTGGGTAAGTTGAGACAATAGTGCAAGACAAGGCTTTCTGTTTGGCAGTGGAAGGAAGAAGCAGTTCTCAGAACAGCACTGAAGTAGCTTATCTGAGTATTGAAAGTATATGAACTTCTTAAAGTTGTAATCTATGCTATCACATTGCAGATATGCCCTTTAAGCAGACATCTTCTGTTGCTGTAGCAGGGGCTGTGATTGGAGCAGTCCTTGCTCTTTTTATCATTACCATCTTTGTGACAGTGCTACTGACCCCAAGGAAGAAAAGGCCAGCCTATCTTGACAAAGTGTGAGTATGTGTTGGACGTTTTTTTGGGTTTTTTTATTCAGTTGAAAGCAATTGCAGAAAGCATTTGTTCTATAGAGGAATTTAAATGTCTGACTTAATTTAGCAGCTATTCAGCTTTTGTAATTTCAGGGCTCTATTTTCAGAGTAGACAAATGTGAAATCACACTTGCATTTCTGAAAAAGAAATGAGGAAGGTAAGAATTACTTCACAGGTAATATAATGCTTTATCTCTTGAGATGTTTGGGGGTTTATGAAAGAAAACTACTCATGGATTTAACTGGAGGGCAAAGGAGAGTTCCCTCTTGACTGATGCCAGTGACTGCTAGTTTGTTGTAACTGTGAGTCTAACTTGCAAATAAATTGGCCATGCTTTGCAGATATGAAGGCACCCTAAATTTCTATGTTTGTAAAATTAAGCAAATTCCCACAGATACGTGCTTATAAATTAGTGACTTGTGCTTTCTAGAATGTTGGTTGTTTCTTTAAGTCTCTGGTACAGACATGCAGTTTACTTTATTCAATGTGATCAAACTAAAAGGAAGGAAACAAAAAATTCTGGAAAGATTTTGTCAGTTAAAGTGGATGATGTCTAGATCCTGTTTGGAACATGCATAAAAAAGTGACAAGGGCTTCGAATATCTGTAAATATGAGTCTTCTCACATCCCATGTACAGTTAACACTTAAACTGAATGAGAAATGAAAACACTGCTCATGTCTGTACATACAGTTAATGAGAAGTAGAGTAAAATACCTTAGAGCCTTTAGCATAAAATAAGTTTCCTCATTTGCATTGAGCTAGCAAGATGAGTCAAAAGTCTTCTTTTGAGCAACTTCTAACATGGTTAGAAATGCTGTTTTCTTGTTTGTTTCTCTTAAATTCTGTATCTGAAGTACACTTATATGAATGGTCTTAAACATTTAAATTCTTTCATAACCATTTGCTTTCACTGAGAAAGTTAAAATAAAAAAAGTATTGCATGTAAGAGTTGCTAGTAAGGCTTTCTCAAGGGCTTTTTAAGGAAAGGCTATAGTTAGAAATGTTCAAGCTGTATCTTGTAACTTAGAAACTAAGTTAGATACCAGTAGTCTCTAATCCTCCTTAGTTGGAGTGTATGGGGGGAAGTTCAGTCTGTTTAACACAGGATGCAATAAATAACAAATTACAGGCAGTGCTTTTCTACAAAAAGTGTGTGGCTGAATAATAGCCAGTGGTGGACAATGTTCCATTACAATATATCAAATCTGAGTCATTGCTGACTGAAAGGTGTTTGTCCCTGAGTTCTGAGTGTTGGGTGATTTGGCAATTAATATCTGACCACTCAGTTGGACTTCACAAACATGATGTGTCATATTTCATTCTCTCTTTACTTACAGGATTGATCTTCCACCCACTCACAAACCAGCCTCATTTGAGGAGAGAACATTGTCAGTACCACAGAAAGAAGCTATGCTTCAGGTGAGTAAGTGTTTATATGCATCTTAAATTGACTTAAGAAAAGTGCTAATTTTGCTTTATTTTGTTAATTTAGTCTGATTTTGCTTTCCTGGTAATGTATGGAGCCTTTCAATGGTTTCACAACTAAACCATTTCCTTGCATATTTGATATCCAGATTTCTTATCTGTAGTGTTAAAGTCATCCTTAGAGATCAGGAAGCTGGTAGATCATCTTGTATTTCTAACAGCATTTTACAGACACAGCTCCTTTTGCATTAGAAAAACCTATAGTTGAAATTGTGTGGTGAGAGAATATACATAGTTTTATAAAGCAGTCCTCATAAGGGGGAAAAATTATGCTTGGTAAACTTAAAAAGTGACCTCATTATCAGCTCCCTTGCTAGTAACAACTGACATTCTCTTGCATTATTAATGTTTGAGGGGTGGGGATAGATTGGAATTTGGGCTTTGACGTGACTAACTTACCAAAGTATGAGTTTGATTCTCATTGAAGATCACTAAATCACTTTTAAATATTTGCAACTTTAATTTCTAATTTCATCTTTTCTTCTTGCATTTACTAGCAACAAAAGACCCATACCAATTTTGTGACAAGCACTTGAATTTTTAGTGTGCTTTCAAGGGTAGCTTCTTATCATCTAAAATAATGCTGTCCAAGCAAGACAGCAATAGGCAAAAAGTTCTTTACCAGCATTTAGTGTTTGTGTGGGTGTAGTTGATCAAACAGGCTCATAGAGGTCACACTGGAAAGCTGATTCTAGCAAATGAAACTAAGTGGGGAGCAAGGAGGGATGGGGCTGCATTCTTCCTTAGAGCATGGTTTTGATGGGGATTGGTCTGCCTGGGAAAACCTAAGTGAATTCAGGCTTTTCTTGCACTAGGCATTATAGAGGAGATCTGTTTATGAGAGATGGCTCAAGCTAATATCATTGATTATTACACTTCATATAATAAACCAGTCAGTTAATGAAAACTATGGATCCTGGCCATGGCCCCTCAAGTGTCAAGTGCGTGGGTGGGTTTATATTAAGTTAATCAGTCAGATTGTTTAGATTTCTGCTTACACTGAGGAAGACTTCCATCACCTATGAGTATTTGTAAGAATTAGATTGTAATTGTTTTTAGTGAAATTCTTGTTCCATCCTCAGTACACAGCATAAATTATGTGATTCTAATCACTGATGTGCTGAATTGTAACACTGATCTAATTAAGACAATCATTTGTTTATAAGAAATACTGTTTTTCCAGTAATATGGTGCAGCTTTAAGGACCTATAAAAGTCCTTTCTTACAGAGGGGAAAAAATCTTCACCTACCTTTAAGAAGGATTTTGATGGAGTTGTTAATAACATTGAAAATATTCTTGTAGATTTTCTTTGTGATTGATGGTTACTAAAGCTCACCAAATATCAGTTGCTGATAAAAGCTTTCCTTATGTCGTAAATGTTACATGAGTAATACTTGTGTATATTGCTGCTGAGTGAAGCAGGAAACTATTCTGAGATCCATTGCTCCATTGCTGCTTTTAGTAGCAGCCTGATGATTATAACATTGTGAAGATAGAAAACATTTTGTTGGCATAAAGATTAATAGGTTTTCATCTTCTTACCTTAAAGGTGATATAGCGCCAAAGACAACACAAAAGAACCAGCACTTTTCTGTACTCAGGTTGGGCATCTTAGCTATCTCTTCTGGCACTACAGTACTCAACAATTGCAATTTCAGATTAATCATTCTTCTGCTAATATTCCTACTTAGTGTTTGAAAAATATTGTCTTGCTTATAGAATCAAAACATATGGTCTATTGTGGTGTTTGTGCATCTGTAGTGCTGCTAGATGGCAAAATGACAACACTAGGAAATCCAATTATTTGTCCTCTATAGAGCAACTTACAAAGGAGGTAGACATAAGATGTGTACCTTATTGCTTTCTGCTTCAGAACTTTGCTGTCTTTGAATTCTTTCTAGATTGTTCTTACTGTGGCTTCTGTTAATGGGTGCTGAGGAACTTAGGCTGAAGCTGACTGTAGTCTTGGAATGTTTAATTATTCTGTTTTATGAAAATGTATTTTGTAAATAGAGAAAAAACTGTAAAGAGACTGAACTGAATATTTGTTTTCATCAAGTTGGATAAACAGAATTTTAAGTTGTCTTGGGAGGAGAAAGATTCCCCTTCAGATTAGGTGTTAAGTAGGCTTGATTTAAGAAATGGATGTTGGCATAACACTGTTAGTGTACCTGTCTTTTTCTCTCTGTGGAACTCCAGAACTGAAAAGAACTGGAGCTGGAGGCTGTCTTCCTAGCTGATACCGTTTCTAATCAGTATGTACTCTGTTATGCTTGAGGCAAGAGCTTCATTTTATCTAACAGAAATAAATGTCAAAATACTGGCTTTAGCCAAGAAGTGATTGGTTGTATTGTTTTGGTGTAACAAGCCAACATTTGGATAGCCGTAAAGAGGCAAAAGAAACAAGTTAGCAGCCTGTCAGGCTGTCTCATCCTGTGTGACTAAATGTCTGTGCTCACCATTGTACTACCTGATGTTCCAGTTGCTACCTTGCCTACCCAGAATGAGGAGCAGGTGAGCCTCTCACTGGGTAGCTCAGATGTAAAGTTTTGGATACACTGAAAACAACTGTAGGGGAAGTGTCTCTGCTTTGTCAACCACAATAGATGATCAGTTCAGCCTGAGTGGAAATGATAGGCTGCACAAAGGTGCAAAGTAAAGAAGAGTGAATTTAAATGATGTCTTCTGAATACTCACAATGACTTGGAATTTAAATTGAATTTATTCAATTTAGACTGATTCTGGAAGTTGTTATAAATAATGTGCAAGTTTTTAAATCTGTACTGTTATTGTTCAAATCATGGACAGTAGCTTTTTTTTGATCTTGTAGGGTACTCAAGATTCAACTGATGATGCTGAAATTCTCCCGTTTGTATCCCAACAATCAGTATTTAACTAATTTTGTGCATATCTGAGTCAGCAGGTGATGATATTAAAATGAAGGGGAGTGTTCTGGACCTGTGATACTGGATAACCAGTGTCTTTCATGGATACTTCTTGAGACTTGGGTGCTTTCAGTTTACTTTAAATATACATTACCATTTATGTGCTAGTGTTAATAATGAGCTACCAGTATGGACAAGTACTATGTCACTCAATACTCATAATTTCTCTGTACTGGTATTTGCAGGTACCAATTCGTGTATTCATGTAAATCACTTCAGAACTGAGAAAAACTGGTTGAGTGAGGCAAAAATCCAAAACATAGGAATGATGTGGAAAACAATTACATTATAATTTTACTTACGATGAAGACTGTAGGTTCATCTTTGTCAACTCTTTTGTCAAAAGCACTATTGCTTTTGTCCAGGTGTTATTTTAATAATCATTGCCATGGAAATACCGTCCTGTTACTCAGAACTATTTCTTTACATGTAACACGGAAGAGTGGCGAGCAGCCTGAAGGTTACGTCCTTGGTAAGAGTGGAATCTCTGCTTGGCAACGTGGTTTTTGAGGTGAATCAGGAAGAAGTTGAGCAATGGAAGAATTCCAGTGGCTTAAAGAGGAATTTTTCTATTGCATAATATTTTTAAAAGGAGCGTAAGGGGGTGCACTAATTTCGGTAGTCCTTGGAATCATTAGAGTTAGCTTCACTGTTTCAAACAATATATTACTAAGAAGCAAAAACGTCTTTACTTTACTCTAAATGTGCTTGAGATGAGCAGTCTTTGACAATGTGAAAGAACTGAAGTTATTATTACCTTGACAGGTGCTTCTGAAGGAAAGACAAAAAAACATGCTTTGCACAATGCAGTGCAACATTCAGAGTTGTTGGGGGATTCAGAATTTAACAGGGCTCTTTGGTAGCAACAGGAGTAAGAGTGGATGAGGGAAATGCAGCCCAGGTGGTAGGTCTGGCCATGAGAAGACTGACTTTAGACTTGCAGCTTGAAGAATGCCTCACTTATTTAGACAAGCAAAGCTCTTTAACTATAATATTTGTATTACTGATCAAAACAGGAAATAAAAAGGTGAAGTTGTCTTAGCACCATTAAAAGCATGAAATGCCATTTACCAAATGATGATATTTCTGAGTCAAGTTTAAAAATATCAGCCACTGAACTCTTAAATCTGTATAATATTGGTTCATTTATAGTTTATGGCTCTCTTGCACTCTTCTACTTCTTCTCCTAATGCTTTTCATACAGGTGGGAATATCTCTTCCTTGATGAAAAAGGAAGCATTATTGCCATCATTTGCCTTAAACCAAAGAACTGTTTAGGCAAACAAGATTGAATGGAAAGGAGCGCAAAATGTGCATAGATAAAATTATCTGTATTGATAAAGGATCTTGCAATAGGGAAAAAAGTTTACCAGATAGGGGTTAGAATGAGGCACAAGCTTTTTTTTGGTTTTTTGGTGGATGCATTTGTAATGGAATTTCTGAATTGGAAAGGATCAGAAAAGGTAAGATGAAGTTTTTGGTGAGATAATTGGTTTTAGGCTTTTGAAGAACTATTTGAGAAGAATTCTCAGAGTAAAACCAAGGTTTTATGAGACTTTGCAAAATGTAATGGTAAGGCAGTGCAAACTTCTGTTAGAAATCCAAGCACAGAACCCCAGATTGCTTCTATGCAGGAAGACACAGACTGTGTAACTCAGCACCAGTTTTGTTTGACAGAATCCAATAATTTTGGTTTTCACTTGCTCCATGGCTGTAAAATGTATAATTCCATTATCTAGCAAAGGTGGTGTCTTTTCATGCCATGTGAGATGATTTCCTTTGACTTAGAGTTTTAACTGAATAAATGAACCAACTGGAATTTGCTATTCTGGTTTCCAGTGTGTGTCTAAATGATGTCCACATCCACTGTTGGTAGAATTTCTCAAGCAAGCAGATTTTTTGTTTTGTTTTGTACTTTGTTCAAAGAACATTAGCTTTTGGTGGAGATGGGACTGTTCTTGTTCCCCATGTATGTTTTGCCTTCTTGTGTGGTGCACTCAAGCTCTTAGCTCAGGTATGAAAGAGCAATGCTGCCTGCTAAGCGGTAAATCACTTTCTCAGAAATGCAGACTGCATTTTAGGACTTGAGAAGCAAAAGCATGGTGACTTTAAGGGCACTTTAATTCCACAAGGTAAAAAGTTTGACAAACAAAAAGTTGGAAATATAGACCTGGGAAGATGGTGAAAAATAACTGTTGGAGGAGTGGAGAAGGTAGGAAATACTAGATGATTTTTTAAAGTAATTTTACAATGCATTTGGGGGTCATTTTAAAACTTAAATAACTCAAAAGCGCTTCAAAACTTTACCTAAATGAATGTGGAAAGGTAAAAAGTTAAGGGGAAGGAGAAGAAAGCAAGAAAGAATGAAATATTACTGAGATTGGGTTATTGTCAAAATCATTTTTGAAGGTAAGAACATGGATGTATGGCCACTGCAAATGTTACTTACCTGTATTCATACATGTTGTGGAGGGATTTCTGCACAAAGATCAGCAACCTAGCTACTTTGTCTTGTTGCTACTACTATGAGATTGTTGGGAAAAGAAGGAACTGCAAAACAAAAAGCAGATACGATTGTGCAAAGATGTTGCTTTAGCCTATTGTGGTCCTACACTAAGTGTGGAATAAAGGAAGAACTTAACTAGGAGTGATGATACCACAGTACAAACTGTACCCTAAATCATAATTCTTAGATGGTATTACTTAGTGTGGTTTAGATTGGCCAGTAACTCAGGCACTTGGTGATTAACTGGATGTTTGGAAACAGCCTACTTCACAAATGAAGTTTTTCTGTCATAATGGTGAAGAAAAAAAATAAATTTGAAAGAATGGAGATTTCAATGCTTCTGCATGAGCTAACTTCTCATCCACCAACATTCCCAAGTCTTTTTCCTCAGGGCTGATGTCAATCACTTCTCTGTCCAGCCTGTGTTTGTGTTTATGATTGCCCCAACCCAGGTGCAGGACTTTGCTCTTGGCCTTGTTGAACTTCGTGAGGTTCACACAAACCCACCTCTCAAGCCCGCCATGGTCCCTCTGGAGGGCATCCCTTTGCCTCCAGCATGTCACCACACCACACCACACAGCTTGGTGTCATTGGCAAACTCCCTTTGGGTGCCTTGATCCCACTGTCACATTGCCAAAAATATGTTACACAGTGCTGGTCCTGATACAGACCCCTGAGGAATGGTGCTTGTCACTGGTCCTTGCTTGGACATCGAGTCACTTTTTTATCCACCGAGTGATCCACCCATCAAATCCCTGTCTCCTCAGTTTAGAGACAAGGATGTCATGTGAGACAGCATGAAATGCTTTGCACTTGTCCTGGTAGGTGACATCAGTTGCTCTTCCTTTGTCCACCAACACTATGATCCTGTCATAGCCACTAAATTTGTCAGGATCAATTTGCCCTTAGTGAAACCGTGTGGACAGTCATCAACCTCCTTATTTTCCATATGCCTTCACATAGTTTCCAGGAGAATCTGCTCCTTCATTTTGCTAGGCACTGACGTGTAACTGACCTGTAGTTCCCCAGGGTCATCTTTACTTCTGTTTTTAGAAGTGTTGGTCTTATTTCCCCTACCCCAGCCAGTGGGAACCACGGGCCTGCCACTACTTCTAAAACAGGCTGGATAGTGGGTTAGTCACTTCCTGTGAAAGTGTCTTCAGAACTTGCAAATGTACCTCATCAGGTCCCATGAACTTGTTAACTTCCAGATTCCTTAGATGGTCTTGAACCTCATCTCCTATGGTGGGCGGTTTGGCTGGGGTGGAGCTGATTTTCTTTGCGGTTGCTGGTGTGGGGCCATGTTTGGGATTTGTGCTGAAAGTAGTGTTGATAACTCAGGGATGTTTTTTATTGCTGGACAGCATCGGGACCTACTCTGCTTCTTGTACTGCCCTGCCAGCAGATGGGCTTGGGGTGTACACAGGAGACTGGGAGGGAGACAAGATACTGGGAAAGGGAACACAGCTGGGACAGGTGACCCTGACTGATCCTCATCTTTTTTCCACCAGCCATTGGATTGTAAGAAGGATTCTAAATGAGAATCAGTTAAGACACTTCCTAAGGCAGAGTGTATTTTAGGATGACTGGTGTTTTTTGTATTAACCAAACCTGTTCTGCAGTGTTGAATCTTGACTTGTTTGCCCTGTAACTTTTCTTCTTTCAGAAAGAACATTTTGCTTTGCAGAGCCAGTACAGAGAGAGAGAAGCTGGAAACTTGCAGCACTTGGTAAATAATAAGATAGCTTGAATTCCTGATTGAAGCTTTGATTTCATCTTATTCTATAAAATAAGTTTAAAATGTTTTTAATGAGCAAAAAAATATTTGTTCATCCTGGCCAATAACTGTTGGATGTGTGGGTTAAGTGGAAAGGGGCAGTACCATTTTAATATCCTATAGTAGTTTGCTGACTGATTTAAATACTTAAACACTCCAGTTTTCATTTCTCAGTGAGTAACATAAAGCAGAGGAGTGTTGACAGACATCATAGTTGATTTGCTCTTTACATTTATTGAGCTTTAAAGCCCAACTTCATTTGAAACAAACATTTGAGGTTAACTATGTCTGTTGGTGGAATTTTTAAGTTCCTGTTTCTTTATTCATAGGAGTGTCTTGGAGATCATGTGTCTTTGATTTTGCTTAAAGCTTTACCAAGAATAGGAATTGCAGGTTCTATACATGAACTATGAAACTTATTACTTCTTATGTGTGTTTAGAAAACTGTGAATGGAAGGCAACTTACTTCTGAGGCTGAAGAACCACAGGAACAAGAGGGTCTTCAGCCTATGTATCCTGTTTATCAGCAAAGTTACTACAAAAATTGGAGCAACAGATACCCACAAAACTCAGGACCTGGAAGAGTCTACATCAATCCAAGGGAGCATTATGTATGATTCTGTACCCAGATGTGTTTAACAAGGGTTTTATTACCTGTTGACTGTATGACCCTCATGTCTTGTTGGCTTTCATCTCTAAAATAATTGGGGTTTTTTTCATGTGTGAAGAAATTGTATGAAGAATTTTATATAGGTAAACCATATGGAATTTGAGACTTGCCTCTAGTCTTTGGTATTCTGTGTATTTGGTAGTCTGTGTTTTTGTAGCAATATCAACCTGCCAAAAGAGGAGAGCCACTTTGCTTCATTAACCTTCACAGTCATAAGAGATATAACCTATATTAATTGGTCGGCACATGCCAAAATGTAGTTTAGTCTTTTCACTGGCTATCTCTGGGAGCATTCTCTCTGGATATTTTACAATAACCTTTCCTATGTAAAAGTGAATAAATATGAGCCAGACAACTGAATCCCCTGTGATATTAGCAGTCTCAGGCTGAAGCGTTTTTTTCCATCTTAGAAAACTTGGGGTATGATTTTGACTGGCCTTAGCTATTGATTTCTCAACCAGCTCTACCTCTCTCAGTCAAATGAACAACTAGACTACCTCTCAAATGCTGACTGGCTGTTCCATAAACTACACTGTTTGTCTTCCCACCTTGTTAAAAGTGAAGCAATTGCCTTACATCAAAACCTTTTTATTGTCTCTTGATTCTGCCTTTTGCTGGCTTTGGTTTTGCAGTTGGGTCTACGTGAAACTTAGTTGAAGGAGGTAGATGACTAGGCAGACAGAACTTTCTGTAAGTGTCTTTTGTGAAGCTACAACTTACCCTTGAACTGTTATTGGGCTGTTTTCCCAAGTATGACTCCTAGTTTAAATGCAGTAGAGTTTATTTTCCTTGGTAATATATACATTCCTTGTTTTTTTCTCAGTTTGCAACAAAACTGCCTCTCATGTGTTCTTATGTCTTCGCAAGAAAAGAGAAGCTTCAGTCAACTTCAAATGCTTGTCAGCAATGTCCTTTAATCTTGACCAGTAGTGTGAAGTAACTGGAGAATGTCCTGATGTTACTAACAGTATCCCACATGAATCTTTGTGTGTCTGTGGTAATGCTTAAAAAATGTGCTCAGGATCTTTCTAGAACAGTAAGTTTTCCTGTGAACTAAAAAGTAAATATTTAGCAAGTAAAAATATGTATATAATGTGTTAGTACTGAAATGAGCTCATAGGACAATCTGAAAATATTTTAAGACAGTAGAAAAATAAGTTGTGTCTCAAACTTGCCAGAGAAGCTTAACAGACTTGAGTATTCTCTGAGTATATACACGTGTAAGTACAGAATTATGATATTCGGTCAGATCACACGAAGGACAAAATGTTCAGAATGGCTGTGTCATGCTGAACTAGCTCTTGTACAGAACTGAACATTGCTTCTGGGATATTAGTGTGTTTCTCTGCAGATACTTGGATTTTTTTAGAAGCAAGAGTCAAGCTGTAGAAGCAGCACAATTGAAAGCCAGCATAGGTGTGTACTGCAGGCAGGGGGTCATTGTTAAACCTGTGTTCAACTGCATTCATCTCCATCACAGTACAAGTTAATGAGATCCCTGTCCTCAATAGGGCCAGGTAAATTAAATGCTTCTAGTTTGTTGCAGGTAGTAGCTAAAAGATTATGGCTTGGGTGCCTGTGTTCTGGACTCTTCAGAAGTAGGTATTAGCTGTTCTCTTGCTAAGCATCTTTCTGTTAAATGATGTGAAGTTGATAACTGAAGGAATGGCAGATAAAGGTAGGAGAGAACCTATTTCTTGGGAGCTATCTTTGAGGCACTGTCACCTTGCTTTTCTCTTAGGAACTGGGCACATTCATGTAAATTGAGCAACTCTTTTCAATTTTAAAGTTTCCTGCTGTATTTGAGACCTAAAGAAGGGCTTTTGTCCCCCAAAAATGTTTTTCCATAACATTAAGTTTAAGTAGCTGCCTCTTTACATGAGCATTGCCTCACCTATCCTTACATTACTGCACCTCCAAAAAGCATCAGCTGTCAGAACATTGAAAGAAAAGTGTCTTGGCTAAACAAATGACAGAACATGAGATGAACTATACTGCTTAAGATAATTCGATCAATATTACTGAGCAAAACTTGATACCAAAAATATTTGAGTAGACATTACAGAGTGGTTCAAAACTGTTCCTGTGGCAATACTTCCTCTGCATTCATTAGTACAATGTGGTATTGAACAGATGATCATTTCAGTCCCTTTCACAAAAAACAATTATTTTCAGACCTCTTCTACTGCTTTTTATTCTTATTTGCAGATACTTTTTTTTTTTAAGAGTTAAAACTGTGGGGGAAAGAGGGAAAAAGGAACAATGCTATAAACAAAGCTATAAATGGTTTTTTAATTTGTAAAAATAGATTCAAAATGGAAAATGTAATCCAACTGTGTTGTCCAAGTTACATATCAACAAACTACAGAAAGCTTGATTTGCAGACTACCCATCAGGATGTAGTTTGCCCTAAAGTCATTAGGGAAATACATTATCACCTACAGGTTTATTACCTGTGAGAAATGGTTTCTTTGTAATCTGTTCAGGGACATTTAGTATATTAGGCTTTTGAAATGTTGCCTTTAGTTTTAAGTGTGTCTGGATTTGGGGGGAGGGGATTTGTCATAGAACTCTCAGAAGAGAACAGAAGAAATGTCTGCTGATTAGGATTTCTCACCAAAAGGATTGTACATATAGAAGTAAGTTTGATCTGCTTTTTTAAGATGTAGAAAATGTCCTTTTTTATTTTTGTACATTTTCAAATGCTTGTATTTGTATTTTGATTCGAATAAAAACATTCAAAATATAAAATTTTCTTCTGTTGTTTAGATTTAAGGTTGCTTAATGTCTGGAAAAATGCATCCACTTTTTTGGTGATATGTTTCTTCTGTAGTTGTGCATGCAGAACACTTTTTTTCCTAACAGTACCACTTTGGAATATTGTGGTGTTGCATGCTGAAATCCTTTCAACATTCATCTTACATAACAGGAAGCATATAGTACTGTGTGAAAATCCAGCATTTAGGTGAACTGAACACCTGGAATCACTGGTGAGAGAGGTAGGGAAAGAGGGGAAGATTAGTAATTCACATCTCTAGCACTGATAAATGTAAATTGTCCTCTGCCCAAGTATCTGTAAATTCTACAAGGTAGTCTAATTATAAAAAGGATAAGATTTAATGTTTTGAGTATGTCCAAAATGTTTGCGGATACAATACAAATGAAAACTAAGAAATTGTATTACTAAAAGAAAGGAAACACTTAACAAGATATTAAAGGACTCCCACTGTTCAGTCACAAATGATCTGATGTATTGTGTATCCAGCTCAAGGAAAGCATGATAAAAAGGTGTGATAATTAATGAAAAGCAGAGGGAAGCTTTTCACCTTCAGAGTTGTTAACTTTGCCTTCTTTCTGGAAATGTTACTCCTCTTTCCTCCTCTGAGGGACTCAGGTTCAAGTACTGTGTTGTTTTATAGGTGATTAAAATTTATTACAGTAACTTTTTAATGGCACACACCTGAAGCTACTCTGTCTGAACCACTGTGTTGTGTGAAGGCTGAGCAAATGCTGCACCAACAAGTAGTTGCAGGGCAGACTAAGTTGTTTTGACAACTTGGGTAACTTCAGTGGTTGCTGACAAGGACAGGTAAAGCTCCAAGTGAAAAAAGAAACGTCTGTGGTAGGTAGCTGCTTGATTGCCCTGTGTGAGGTGGCCTGGGGTTTTTTGTCCGCCTGTGGCACATGTCCAGAGTATTGGGAGACTGGGTTTGACTTCTGACAAAAGGTAAAGATGTGATATTTCTGCATTTATTGAAAGGTATAGATGGCACTGTTCTTGGTGAATTGCTTAATACCTTCAGCTGAATTACATTGAAAATGCATACAAAATACATTGTGAACCTTAGTAGTAATTATTCAAACAATGCGGGAAACCCAAGTAGGATGTGTTAGGCATTTTAATCTGCACTGACAACCTCACAGTGAAATTTTTTCTATACTTGTTTTGTGATCTTGGTTTTGATTTTATGCTGTATCTAAATTTATATCCTTCAATTGTCGCTAGAAAATAAATTGTATTTAAAAGCCTACAAGTCAAACTGTGAGTATTCTACCCTTTGTGGGACTACTAATCAAGACTGTAAATCGGAACTTACCTCACTATTTTGAGACCAAGTTGGAAATCAAGTAGACTCCAGCTTCCTCATCAGCTGAAATAAATTTGAATTTCTCTGCAGGGCTAGACACAGAATGCATAGAGTATGCTAAATATATTAGAATATCATTTCAATTTGACTGAGTTTAGCCACAGATTTATTATATTCCAATCTGAAATGTACTAGGTTAAATTAGACTTATAATCTATCTCTTATTAGAGATTTACAGGAAATAACTTCTCTAATACTGATTGTCAGAGGAAAATATTTAAGATATTCTATAAAATATTCCACTGTCTTTTTTGTTTCTGGTCCTTTTCCAATGTTAAATTTTATTTGTTTATTACTGTCTTAGATCTTAGAAGTATTATTTCTAATGGTGTTGCTGCATTAGATCCTGTTCCTAGGAAAGTGTGCCTGCAGGTTCAGTTTCCCTGATACATCATCTTGCCTGTCCTATTAAGAAGTCTTATAGTCCTCTGTATGACTTCAGATATTCTGTGCTTGAACAGCTCTATTCCTTGACAGCAAAATATTTTGGGCCAGTATTTTTTACCCAGTTCAGCTTATAACAGACTGCAGAAAATGACGCTTTCCCTGCTGATGTATGGCTGTATGCAGTAGGAGGTGTGCAGTGCAGCAGTGTACCCGCAACAGATGCTTCAGCCCTGCTAGTTGCCTCCTGGCTTGTCAGGGTAGAAGCAGACACGTGTCCGAGTGTGGTCTCTACCGTCACCGCAGTGTTTTGTGCTCACAAGAAAAAGAATTCAGAGATATACGTAACTTTTCTGAACTGCCGTCATAATTTGGGAATAATTGCTTTCGGGCACTGTTTGTGGCAAAAGCTTAATTCCTTGTCAAGTACAGTAGATAAAGCATAGAGCAGTTGGATTTCTGTCTTATGTTTGACTAACCTGGCTCTTTTAAGACCATACTTCAGCCACTGATGTGATTGTTCCAATTAAGCATAAAAACTGAGGAAGCCTGACTTTAATCCTACAACTAACAAAGTTCTTTGCTTCTTTGATGTGAATTGAGAGGTAACAGAGACATGGCTATGGGTAAATAAAATGTCTTTGTATTAGCTTTAAAATCCAGATTGATGGATGGCATCAAATGTAGGTTGGTTTATCCATCTAGGCTCTAAGCAAATGGACAAAAGGCTTAAGGTGGCCAGAGGAAGGAACACACTGTTTCAGAGTACAGTGCTTTGTTAGTAATGCTTGTGACATCTCAGTGTGTTGCTTACTTTCATCTGGATCAATTCCCCATGGCCATAAATACTGCCAATGGCCCTGCATTAGTGGCAAAAAATCCCCAAATTTCGGGCAAGGCAAAATGTCTCACTTCTCTGGATGTGTTTTATGTTGGTTCTTCAAGAAGTTTTTAAAATGATTGCTAAAAGATTGGTTCTTGAAAGTGCCACTACCTTTAACTGAAAAGTCAAGCCATCTGCTTTATACTTCTCCCTACCCTGAATTCTTCCTGGGTGGACTTCACACCTTAAGTCATATAGCACAGATGTATCTACTGCATATAACAAAATTGAGTGGTCTCCAATTTTCTAGAATTGGTGTGGCCTTTACCAAGGTTTGTGTGGACAGAAATATGGTTTTCCAGAATCTGTCACTGTGGGATTGTTACTTGATCAGCCAGCGAAGTCCTTGGTGTCCTCTGACTTTGTACACTCAATGGTATAAACCAGAACTTGCAAATTCTCCTTCTTGCCTCTGTTCTTTAAAAGGGAGCTTTTCACAGTGTGTTTCATTCATTTCCATTGAGAATTAGTAATTAAAGTATTTTACGTTTAAAAGTTGTCAGGCATCTTAAAAATGCCTGCTTGTTTTTGTTAATTTGGCAGATTGTCTGTCTCCTATCCCTTCCCTATACCTTTGCTCGTTCTCCGTTCTTAGGGTTTTTCTTTGTTCAGTTATCTTCTATCTTTCTTTTTTCCAGCTGGGAGAGGTAGCAGTCTCTTCCCTAGGACTTCCATTATTTTATATTCTTGGCTAAATTATTTCTCACTAGTAGACCTAGTTAGGGCTTTATTAATAAGAAAATACCTATTGCAGTTCTAAGATGGAAAATAGGTTCTATTTTGTTCTGTATTTCTCTCTTACCTTTCTGCTCTGGCTTCTTGGGACAGTGTTGGTTAATTTTCAGCTCTGTATGGAAATGGTTGAGATTCAGTGTTGCTGAATTCTTTTTCTCCTCTTTCATGTTCTATAACAGCTTGAGGGATGTGGTGTATCTGTGTTTAACTACAAGAAATTTTCAAAGTGGAAAATGGAAAACTTGTTAACATCAGCTACTCTCATTATAGCTGCACAAAGGAAGATGATGTGTCATTGCAAATGGTTGAATCACCTTTCAGGTGAAATGTGATGTAGAGTAAGCAAGAAAAAAGGCAAACATGGAATGGAGCTTGGAGGAAAGTGGTATGATACAGGAAGGTGATATTTACACTACTTGCCTATTGCCTTCTTGAGGCAAGATAGCTGGTGATAATAAAGTATTATTTAGTATAATAATAACAACATAATAATTGGGCTACGAATCAGCCAACAGAAAAATATTGTTCTCTGTCAAAGCAATGACTGTTTTCTGAAACAATTTTAAATGAACCAAAGGTAACCACTGTCTAGAAAGCTTCTCAGTTTTCGATGTGTCCTCATAGCAGGAAGAATCTGGTGAATTTGGATGTTGATGCTACTTAGCTGATTGTTGCAGGTTATAGTAGGTTATCCCAAAGCCAGTTTGGAGACAAAGTGAGAGATTTAGAATTGTCACTTTCAAATGTGTTACTATGAAATCACATCCAAGTTTCACCATCTGCTTAACATGGGATCTGTATACAGATTAATTAGCTGTGTAGCTGTGCCCTAGTCCATCCAAAGATTTGTCTAAAAAGCCAAAGATAATCGAACTTCTAGTGTCACTGATCACACTCAAGTGTGTGATTTGCACAGCAAGTGTAATTGACCCCACAGGTATCTGTGTGAAATAAAACACCTAGTGGATACTTGTATCTGAAAGCATTGGTTATACAGTAAGCAGTTTGAGTTACTGTATTAGGGAAGAATTCTGTCTTTTTGAGTTAACTAAGAAAATCTATTCTTTTAAAGAATGCTGAGGAAGAAGGGTGGAAAAACCTGCTGTCAACACCCCAGAATACAAAGTGTCAGCTGAAAGTAGAAAACAACTTCAACTACAACTGAATAGCCACAGCAAGTAGTGGCATTGGCTTCTCTTGTAATGAAAGCTTCAGCTTTCAGATAAGTCTTCCTCTTGTAAGAATACTGGGAGATAATTCAGAGCTTTGCAAGCCTTTGCTTGGAAAAGCCATCAGCCTTTTGTGTCTAAAGACAAAGCTGGGGATGCATGATGGAGATGCCTGAATGCAGCACGTGCTCACTGCACCTTTGGCTTTCCCTCCACTGTCCCTGTCTGTGAGGCTGCCTGAGACCCTGGGCAGAAGGGCTTCTGCTGCAATTCAGCTTCTCTTGACATCAGCAGCTGGATTTAACTCCAGACTGCTTTCTACCTCCCCTTGCCCCACCCCATCCCCTCTGCTGACACTTTTAGAAATCTTTAGGGATTTTTTTTTTTTTTTTTTAATTCCTAATATTCTAGAGTTAAAAGAGCTGATGTTGGTGAGCTTCTGAGATGGTTATTTAGACAAACTATGGCAGCCCATGGTATGATTATGTAGTAGCAGGCTAAAGGATGCCCTAAAATGCTTGGACCTGCTTTGGACCTACTCCAGCAGCATTTGACAAGTACTGTCTGAAACAGTCCTGACATGCATTAAAAGGAAGAGCTTCCTTAGGAAACCACATGGAGTCACAGAGATGGTAGTGCTTTTTTTCTGCTGGTAATGTTTGATTACAGCTCGCAGCTTAATGTTCATAGGCAGATGGCATCCTAATATGATCACATACGATTCATGTCTTCCGGTTCCTGAGTAGACATTCGGTAAAGAAGAAAAAAAAACCCACTGAGGTGATCTGCAAGTAAACTTGAATCTGAAATTAGCACATTAAGGGCTATGCTTAAGCAGTTTATATGGGAGCTCACTGATAGTTTAGACAAAAGTCAGACAAGCTGGGCACTTACCATTATGTTGCTGCTTACACAACTAAAAATATTTCATTGATGCCACACAGTAGTACTTTTTCTTTTCTTTTCTTTTTTTTTTTTTTTTTCTAAGATTTAGGGAAATAAGGAAAAGAAAATTCTTGTAAGCTTCCTACACACAATATGTATATGATGAGATGCCTGTTGATTGATGCAGTTCAGGAAACCGTCTGTTCCCTGTCACAAACTCCCATCTTGACATTTCTTGCAAGTTTAATTGTATCAATAATAGCACACTCCAACAGCAAATGTTTGCTGCCTTTTATAACTGGAATTTTGGAATTCTCTAGGAAATCTAAGTATTTTTCATATTTCTTCTGAAGCCTGTTTACTACTTCCTCTTACAAAGACGGGCTTGCTGCTCCTCTGCATTTAACTAAGCATTGCTTTGTTTACTTGGAGATGGAAATTTAGTTTTGAAATATCAGCTCATTGTTGCCCATGCTTGACTGACATAACTAACAAGTTCTAAACAAGACCCCTCTGTTTGGGGCTTTTGATTAACTTGTCCCCTTCTCTTTGTGACTTGGAATCTGAAGTCTTTTTACTGAGCTTTGTATTTTCTGTAACTCTGTTCATTTAGCATGTGTATTTGTTTTGAATTACTGTTAATTTAGATTTACACACTTGACATTTTTGAATATGAAACTAGAAAGAAGGGGGGGGGGGGGTGAGGAAAACCCCACATCAAAAAAAATTACCCAACTGGATGCTGGTTTGTGCTGTCACCCAAGTGCCAAAAGACCATTAAGGGTTGCTTAACAAGTCCCACTTGTTTACTGGAGCGCTAAACAAATAAGGCTGAAGGGAATAGTGATTTTTGAGGACTCCTGTGCATCTGGATAGCACTTGCCCTATCTCAAGCTAGCTTCCGTTGTATAAAGAGCTTGTATCTCACCCTGATTGGCACAGGAAATAATTAAAATATAATCAGGCTCTCTTCATTAGAAATGCTCCTGAATACTTTGAAAACTGTCAAATAACTGTCTTCAAAACTGAATGTTCCTATAAATAAAGTAAAAGAATAATGTTGTGTCTCAGATATTTTTCTCATGCATGTTTGGCTCTAATACCAGGATAAGCACACACTGTTTCTGTAAATGCAGAAGACTGAAGCATTTTGGGTGTTTATACAGACTCAGGCTAGCAGGGCCAGCTCTTTGGTAAGGCTGAAATTCCAGAAAGTCACCATTTGAAGTCAGCTGGTGAAGGGATAAAGATGGAGTTCAATCTAGGTGTAAAATGTATTTAACTCTGAGCCATTGGTAAATTAATACAGGTGAGCTACTTGTCCTGCTGTTTGGATCTCCCCTGCCTTGGGTGAGTGCCCAAACTGAAGTCTTTTGTTTAGACAAAAAGTATCAAAGGTACCTTTTTGTGTTTTTCCCTCTATGAATTGCCTTGCTGTTATTGAAATGCTTCTTGTTCAGAAAACATGTTCAGTGAACACATGGGGCTGCCTATAATTGGTTTTATGTATCTTCAATTAAAACAATAAATGTCAGGACAAAATGATTGTGCTTCCCCTTAGGCCTGTGCAGGCGGTTACCAAAGAGGGCTGCTGGTTACTGCCAGGTAGGTGGTCAGTGCTGCTGCCCTCATTAGGTCTGTGATTGCCTGGTGTAATTACTGAGCGCTTAACATGTGTGCAGTCAGCTGGAAGATACAGAGGAATATAAAATTATGTGACCCTCATGATGCAATGCTGCTGTGCCCCTTCAAGTGAATTTTCTCTTTTGAAACATACCCTTTTCCTATTTGGGAGAGCACTGTAGGTACAGTGAAGTTGCTTAGACAAAACTGAAATGCTTCTTTGTTTCCCAAATTGCAAACCTTTGAAAAAACATAGATGAAATTCTACTTTGAGCTGATATTGAAATTTTTCAAGAGATCCTACACTTCTATTCAGCCTTTGTGAAATATCTGAAGATGCATGGTTTTATTGTGAAGTGAAAACTAGTTGCATTTTGTGGTCTTCTGCAAATTCTGCACATCAGATTAACAGGAAAAAAAGTAAGTTTTAGGTTTATTTCTGTGCTATATCAAGTTTGTGTTCTTCATCAGTATCCTCCATCACTCATGTCTTTGCCTGGAATAGCTGTGTCTCAGAAATTTATTCAGATATAATATTTCCTAATAATAAAGGGTTTTTTTCTGAAATTTTCCATGGGTTTTTTTCTGGTAAATAAAAGTTACAGTCTAGCCAGAGAATAACCTCCCTTTAATTACATATTTGTTGGTAATGCCACTTCTCCCCATTTGTATGAGTTCACCTTGGGATGCAAGAGTGAACTGAGGAAAGAAAATCCTTTTACATCAGGATGAGACACCTTCAGCAGCTGCAAATGGTACTGCAAGGGACTCTTTGTGCCCAGAAATGTGCTGCTCTGTGTGGTGTGGTCCATCACAGGTCTATACCTGAGCTGAGACAGTGCAGTGTCTCTGTCTGAAGCTGATGGCTTAGCAGGTGATTTCGGTTAGTGTGTCACCAGTGTGAGCCACACTGAAGGTGCCCTGTGCACCCCACACGTCCCTGCTGAGCGCCAGGATGAGCTGTCAGCCCTGGCAGGCTGCTCCTGTGCCTTTGAAACTAAACCATATGGAGTGTGAGTGCAATTAAAGCACTATTGCTTTTGCAGCTGCTTGCAGTTCCAAGTGACTAAAGATGCCCCGAGTGCTTAAGGAATTGCTTAAAATATAATGATGATCATCTTAGTGAACACAGGAAAAACTGCTGGGATGCTTTTTTTCAAATGGAATCATATATGGTGCCAGAATAGCCTCCGGAGACTGAACCGATGGTGTGAATTTACAAATGAGGAGAAGGTTCTCTGAAAAAAAGTGTCCTACTTTAGTTTCAACTGTGCACTTGCTTCATTTTAGAAGTC
Organism: Eopsaltria australis; assembly: GCA_034509425.1. NCBI lineage: Eukaryota > Metazoa > Chordata > Aves > Passeriformes > Petroicidae > Eopsaltria > Eopsaltria australis. The sequence continues at coordinate 2,539,049 of JAVTVJ010000280.1, forward strand.
TGGGATTTTTTGTCACCCATACTCACTGCAAGAGACTTGCCAATTTCTGTCTTGCATTGGAAGGGCGGAGATAGACAGAGTGCTCCATGAGGGATTTCACAAACAGAGATTGGAACTGGCCTTTTCCCTTGGCCTGCTGACCAGGGCACACTGCTGCAAGGTGGTGTTCACCAGCACGCCCAGATGTTTTCCTGCAGAGGCCAACACTTGCTCTGTGCTTTCCCTGTTCCTGCATTTTTAAGTGTGTGGATCAACTTGAGCTTCTGTAACTGAGGAACTGAATCCTGCTGTACACTTGGTGTGATACACGTGTGCTGTGCACAATAGTTTTGTGGGTAGTGGCCACTGAACTTCAACATTGATAAAAATGTTGACTCTTTTATAAAGGGAAAATTTTCTTTGGGGGTTTCTGATGTACTTGTCACACTGCAGGGGCATGGTTCACTCTTTGCTGCCATGGTAATGAATCAAAGGTTATCAGCAAAAACAGCAGTTGTGGTAGGTATAGCTGCAGTCCAAGCCTGGTCTCTTATAGTGCCTTTAATATTATTTAGATATCTCCAGAGACCTGCTCCAGCTAAAATATTGTATTTCAAAACAATAAAAATAAGTAATTATTTGTGGATAGAAAAAGGAGCAATGATGTCATTTATTGCCCCTATTTCTTCATAATTCTATTGTAAGGACAGAATCACTTTAGCAAGTGATCACATAGCTTGGCTTACTGTAACGTGTAAATTCATAACAGGGATAGCTTCTAGTAAATATATGTATTGTAGGGTATAACTGATCTTTTACCTTTCTTACACATCTTGGGTAGTTAATTTGTAACTTAGACGTTTTACCCAACTTTTCCCAGTGTTCAGGAAGCTGTCTCTAACTTGCAGGCTTATTAAACTCCTTGTACAATAAAATTATCTTTCACAGTATTATCCCTGAACCTGCCTGATTATTGTGTTCAGATCTGGAAGGTGGAGGTACTTGAAAGGCAAAGCAGCCTGATACAGTGAATTCTGCTGTCTTGCATGTGTCTTTCCCTATTGGCAGAACTTGGATATGATCTGGTTTAGGTTGAGTCACAGGTGGATTTTGCTCTCAGTGTCACTGGAATACCCAGATTCAGGGTTTATGGAAAAGGAAGTCTGAGGATTACAAGTGGAAAAGGACATGGCTCACTATTTCTGAGAATAAAGACTGATGTACCTCTTTGTGTGTGCAAAGTCTAGTAAAAAAAACAAAAGAACAAATAGCAATGTGGTATATACTCACCCCAAGTCCCAGGAAACAACCCCTGAAAGCAGCATGATGGAGTAGGGGAACAAACTGTATTATTGGGCTTCATAAATAATTATGTGAAGGGAGAGGAATGGCCCACTATGAAAGGGTAGAGTTTTAAACAGTGCTTTTTATTCTTTTCTTAACTGTTGATCCATTTTGCAGTTTCTGAAAACACGAGTTTTGACCAGCAAGGAAAGAGTAAAAGGTGCAGTTTGCTGCTTTGGGTGAGTGGCTCAGTCTGTCTTCATCCCAATTGTAATGCTAGCAGTGGAAGATGGCTCTTCCCAGACTTTACTGAGGCTGCCTGAAAGTGACAGTGCAAACAAGCTTGTGAATGATGTGATGAACAGGGGAAGAGGGACAAGGATTAGTTTTAGATTGCTCGTTAAACATCCAAGCAGACTTCTGTTGGAAACTCACTTAGGTAACATTTATGAACCTGGGGACAAATGCTGTCTGAACTGACAGCAGCAAATGAAAGCATGGCTGCTGAATTGCCCAAGCTACAAAAAAAAATCAGAGAGAACTCGGGCTACTTGTGGCTTTGGGTGTAACAGATGGTGCACCATGTACCTCCCCAGCCTCACAAAGTGCTTACTGTGACTTTGAAATTTTTTTGTGTAGTTCCAGATATTTCATCTGTAGAAATCCTAAGCAAGTAGTGGCTGTGCTTCCCAGAGAGCAGAAATGCTTTCATCTCTCTGGTTTAGATGATGGGTAGATCAAAAACCTAGAAGGTGAACTGTTTCCCTGTTGTTAAATGCTTGAGCTCTGAGACACTGGTGTCTGGAGGAAGTGAGTATGTGAAAAATGTCCCAGTAAATCTGCTGGGAGATATGGAGTACTTAAAAGTAAGACTGGAAGGATATCTCAGGCTGTGAAAGTAAGCTTCCCTACTGTCACTTCTAGTTGCTCTTACATTCACTTTCACTGACTGGCATTGCTTCATGTGTAAAGCTGCTGTTTTGGGGAAGGCTGTTTAATCATGTGAAGGTTCTGGCTGGGATATCCTGATTTCCAACTTACAGGTGCATTTGGCAAATCCATATTTGTAAATCCTATTTGCTCTTACAATGAATTGTCTTCAGTTTGAATTCTTCCTTCCTGGTGTTATGGCCTCAGCAGCCAGCAGCTGTATTTCTCCCTTGCCCTTCATGGGGCTGGGTTAAGGAAGTTCATCTCTCTGTTGGCAATGCCAGACTATTGAATGTAACCCCTAAAAGACAAATAGTTCCTGAGCCTTCAGCTGGCCTGCTTTGTTGTGAGCACTTGTAGCTTTGGTTTTTAAATCTTATACCAGATACCCCATCAAATCTCAGACAAAGCATCTGTGCTTTAGTTAGTGTTACTTATTAAAATGCAGAAGAGGGTGGGGTTTTTTTCCCCATTTCCCAGACACATGGGAAATAGTGTGAGGTTCTTTAGCTGCATGGGGCTCCTTTGCCACATGTGGTGGCATTGTAAGTGTTCCCAGTGGCTGGCAGAGTAATTAACCTGGCTTTAATTATTTGAAATGCTATATTTGGAGGAGGAGGATACATAATATGAACAATGAGGCATTAGGATGAAATTAATTCCATCAGAGTGGCCAGGAAGTCCTGCAGAGCAGAGCTGTAGTGCACTTGAAATCCTACCAATTAGTGCTGTGAGCTCTCTGGGCCTCGCTCGTGTTGCTGCCTGGTGATCTGCTGGTTCAGTGGAGCACCTTAAGTCAGGCTTAGCTGGACCTGTAATTGCCTGTTTACCCCCACCCCGTGGCTGCAGGGCACCTGCTGCCAGGGGCTTACTCGGTGGTTTGTGCTGCTTTTAAAGCCTGGATGGTTTTGTATTTGGAATAGATCATAGTTCTATACAGATGCTTTGCTCACCTGCAATGGGGATGGGAAGCTGGTGGCTCTAACAGCAGTGGTGTCTTTGGAGGAGACTCTACTTCAAGAGCATGCAGCAGCATCTGAAACCTTGTTGTTTAACTCACCCTGCTCTTAACAGTGCACAGGGGGTCTAAATGACCCACCCCACCCCCAGCATTTTTCACAGGAGAGGTACATCCAGTGGACATCCAGGGGTTAGCCAGTGCTTCCAGGGACTGTGGGATTCCTGTGACTCCCCCTGGCAGGGGCAGGAGACGAGCCACAAGGAGCACTCTTGAAATGGGAAGGTTTCTTCTGGTGGGGATCTGTTATTTTGTACAAATAATGAGGTGTTTGCTATATAGGCAAGAGAATTTAACCACCCTCATTAAGCTACTTGGTGGGCAGAAAGCAAAGCTTTTGTCCCTGCTCCAGTTAATTTTTCAGAACAAAAACCCTTAAATAGGGGTTGTTCAGAGCCAGACCAGAACAGAGTAGCCATTATTAATCCTGAACTTTAGCAACCACGTACACTGGAGTTGTATGGAAAATGAAAATTTGGGGTTGGCTTTTTTGACTCCATAGTAAGTATTCTCATATTATTTATTTATTATCCTAAGGTTTTGTGTCTTCTTACAAAATAGCAATAGGTGCCAAATTTGTTGAAGTAATGAGAAAGTATTTGCAACTTTTGACTTTTTTAACATCAGTAGCTCTTCACAACCCAGGTAGAGTCATGGTAATTCTGCCTGATTTTGCTGTGTGAGTTCAATGCTTTGTGGCAGCTTTGATGTCTGCTAAGCCTCTGTTGTTCTGCAACTCAGAGGATTTAAGTGCTGGGCAAGTTATTAGATGTCTTGAGTGTGTTTCACTAAATGTACTGACTGTCTTAGGATCTTCCAACATAGAAAACATTCTAAAGCCTAGGTGCTATTTCTTATTATTACTGCAAAGCATTAGGTGTCAGGGGCATGGTCGAGCCAAACAATGGGAACATTTTAAACAAGTCCTCCTGTAAAGAGGCAAGAAGTGGCCCTTCCCCAGTAGCTCAGCTGTTTAGATGAGGATGGAACCTGAAATGTTCTATGCCTTCCTGTTGGCTGGCTTTCTCACACGTCTGAAATAATGAGTCAACGCTAATGAGCTGCAAGGCCCTAGCAGAGGCCAGCGAGGCACTGGGCAGTGCTCAGGCTGCCAGGCACTGAAGCACAGCACAACTTGGATAAACAGCTCCTGTCTCACAGGATTTGCAGCCTGAGCGCTCTCGCTGCTGGTGTGGCTGAAATCTTTGGGGGTTTGTGGGTTTCTTCTGTTTCTGAAACTAAACTTCACAAATCAATGTTGCCATGGAGAAGCGCCACCTCATCATCAAGGGCAGACGATGAACTAATTAATTGCAGAAATCTGACTGCAATAGTGATAATACCCCTGGGATATAAAACAGTTACCATTAAATTCAAATAGCCATTTTCAGGGAAACAGTATTTCCTTCAATATAATGTAGTGCTGGCTAACCAACTATGATATGAAAATTTAGACACTGATGGATGTGTAACCAAGAATGTGGATGCTCAGCTAACTATAAGTGGATAGATAAATCTGATTTCTGCCTTCATTTCTACAGATGTGGGTATAGGAAAATGAAGAAAAGGTTCTTTTATGCACATTTGGAGCACAAACTGAAGATACATAATTTTTTTTCCTTTCTTTGGCATTTTATTATTGGTAAAAACATGATACTCTGATGCAAGGAACTTCCTGATTGCTGTGGGATTTTTACATAACTGTTCTCCCTCTCTTTTTTTCTTGCTTACCCGTTTTGTTTTTGGCTAGGAAAATCCTTAGCCTTGTGTCTGCTGTCCTAAGCTGCTCACTGAAGAGCGTTACTAAGGAGCAGAATGTAACAGGTTTAAATAGAAGTGTTATTTCAAATCTTGCTAGCATGAAGACATTTATCAGTCTCATATCAAGGGCACATTAAGAATGTCAAACAACTGGAGAAAGAGGTAAAAGATCAAGTTGCTTGCAATTTGAAAAGGAATTTTGAGTTGTTGAGGAAAGCAGGTTAGGCACGGGAAGGAACCTGCCTTTGCAATGGCTGTGGGAAGAGGAAAATGAAAGATGCCGTAAGCAGCAATGGTCTGATGTGTCAGATGGGAGCTGGGATGCCCTTTCAGTGTGCTCTGCAGCTCAGAACGTGCAGGCTCCTCAGTCACTGCAGAAAAGGGCAGAGAGCACTTCATTACCTTATGTTCAGAAATGCCTCTGAAGCAAAGACTGAGGCTTTTTTAGAAGAATGCAGGCATGCATCCTTCTGGATGTAAATCTAAAGTGGCACGTGTCATGCTTGTCCTGGTCTGGTTATACCCCTTGCATATCTCCTCCTGCACCTCAGTAAGCAATGTCAACCTGTAATTACAGTGCCAGGACCTGGAAAACCAACATCAGGACCTTTTACTGAATAATAAAAAAAGTTCCAACTAATCAAAAGGTCCGCAAGAAAGCCCTCACAGTGCCATGGCATGTTGAGTAGGATGCTTGTAAGGCTCTTTAAAATGCTGGGTAAATTGAGAATTTGCCCAGAGTGTCTGAAGATGCATTTCTGCAGCTGCTTTAGTGTTTGAGCTTCACTTTTGGCTCTAAAGGCGGATTTGTCAATGCCTAATGAGGTCTGAGCTCCAGCTGTGTGTGCCATTGCAAACAGTGCTGGCCTGTCCCAGTTCTCTGGTGGCTCCAAGTAGGAGAGCAGTGCACTAATGAGGGGGCTTGGCTGTGTTTCCTGCCCCCCTTCTGCAATTAGGGACTGCCTGGCCAGGCAGGGAGGGGAGCTGGGTGCTGTGGGCTGGTGTTGGCTAAAGGCACAAGGAGAAAGGTGACCTTGGGATGCAGGGAGGAGTGTTCTCCTGACTGACACCTCTGTGCCTCGATTAGACCTTTGATTGTGGGGGAGCACGTTCAGCAGGGAGGGCAGGGCTGCTGTGTGGGCACTGCGAGGCTGCAGCTGGGAGCCCAGGAGGGAATGCATGAGGACTGGCTGACATCAGGGGGAAAACCCGTTCTGTTCTGCATGTGTCTGCAGCAGGAGGAGCTGGGTGTTGCTGCAGTGAAGTTACTGGGCTGGATTAACCAATGGTTTGAGCTGGTGAGGCAAGTGGTGCTTTCTCAGGACAGCTAGGAGAGCATGCAAGGAGAGCAGGGATTTGCAGCAGACCTCCCCACTTGCAGATCATCTTACTTCTAAAAAAGTGCTTTTACATTAAAAAAAAAAAAAAAAAAAAAAAAGAACAGCAGATGCTTTTCTCATAGCTGTCTGCTCATTTTGCCCAGTTATTGCAGTAGGGTTGAATGGAAGTACATTTGCACAGGATTCCTGTTCCTTATCCTCTGTAGCAATGAGCTCATATATTAATGTATCCCTTCCTGGAATAACTCAGGGAAGGGTAGTGCTTGTAAATGAATGGAGAAACTGGTAGTCATTGAAACACTTTGAGGGTATTCTCGTCACAAGACAACATTTGAATGCAGATGAGTAAATAACAGAACAAGAAATTTATAAGAGGCTTCTGCGTGCTGTTAAGGAACAGTGAAAAGTCAAATTAGCATAGAAATGGATACGCATAGATTAGAGGAATGAGGAAGCTAAAGTTGCACCTGTACTAAACTGAATTGGTAGGATAGAGTGTTTCTATTGACTGTGAAATAAATAAATAGGAGTTCCAAACAAGGTCATGTTGCAAAGCACTTACCTAGAGGCTAATACAGCCTTTGTGCTGCCAGAACAGCTCTGCTGGATTCAAAGCTGGGAATTAGATGCCCTAGGTGAGCTCTGTATAGAGAACAGCAATAGAAACACTGAATTCAAAAGTCGTGCAGTGCCACATGATAAAGCAGTAACAAAGGCAGCCACTGCTGTCCTTGCCTGATAAGACATCACACTGAGTTCCAGAGGCTAAAACAAGTTCATCATTGTCTTGCTGCACATCAGAGGGATGTCCTGGAGACCCACCCTCTCCTATCCTGTGTCACACCATGCCTCAAAGCAGTTCAAGCAGCTAGCAAGCTCATAAAAATCTACCTCAGGAACTGGAAGTCCTCCAGAATGTTTAGATCTGGTCTTCCATCATTTATGTTTTCCAAATACTGTTCTCTGAACGGAGGACATTTGTTAGCAGCAGGCCAGAAAAGCTGAAGAGAGTCCTGGGCTAAAGTAGCAGAAAGAAATTCTTTAGAGGAACAGGTGAAGTCATTAAGATGTTAAGGTACAGATGTGGTGGGGTTTCTTTTCCCTGTTAACAGGTGATTTCTTTTGGTTCTTGACATAATTTTCTTTGTCAAGTATCATCTTTGATTCAGTTATAATCGACCACTCCTCACCCCTTTTAATAAAAATGAAAAAAAGCTTTTTCAATAGAGAAGATAAAGGTACTTAGGTGGAGTGTGAATAAGCTTGAAGCTGAAGTACTGGGGTATTTGTCTCTGTGATCAAGTGATGGCTTCTCAGTTCTGATGTTCACCTAGGAGAATATCTGTCCTTCTTCAAAATTCTGCATATTTATGAGAAGATACCCCATTTCACTTGACTGTGTGACACAGAAGTTGCTATTTTTTCACTTTACAAATGCTGGAGTTTCTTCTAATTTAGAATTTCCGACACATAAAGTTCAATTGTGATCTACTCCCTGGTAATACTCAAAAGGTAGGTGTATTCTCCAGTGTTTTTATTTCATTTAAATTGCTTAGGCCAAAGGAACCTGGTGGAGTAAAGGCTGCTGAGCAAGACCAGCTTTGCCCATGGAGCTTTCTGGTTGCTCAGTTTCCTTGCCTTGCTGCACCTTCAGCAAAGACCAACCTCTGGGACACCTTTTTGCCAAGCAGGTTCAACTCTCCCTGTACTAAGCAGCTCACCAAGATTTGTTAATCCTCCTGTTTTACCTACTCCTCTCCCACTGCCTCTCCATGCTGTGACTTGCCACAATACAAAACAGCAGTTTAAACTCAACTGTGCAGTGACTGGTTTTTGAAAGAGGCTGTACCAATCTCCCAGCTGCTTCCTCGCACCGAGCATCAAATCCAACACTCATCTTGCCTGCTTGGCAGGAAACTGACAGCTGAGTTCACTCCAATCTAACCGTGGGTAGTTTAGGGAGGTGTTATTTTTCTGGCTGGATCAAAGGTTTGCACTGCAGCCACCTGACTGTTCAATCTAGTCAATGGGGAAAAGTGCAAGTATTTAGGCAGCAGGAGGCACATTTGGGGAGCCAGACCACCCCTTTGGCAGTAGCCTCCTGTTTGGGTGAATTAGGCATGTTCATTCTGAAAGCTCTAGCCTCTAAAATTTAGCACCTTTTATTCACCTAAAACTGAAAAGATATAATTAGTAAAATCGTTTCAGGAGTGTAAATCCAGAGACTTTATTGCTGCTTCTTGATAAGGACCAGACACAAATTAATTAACCTGACTGGAATTACTGGCCCTCAAAATCTTTCTTCCAGGGTGACCAGTAATTACTGAAAGAAAGAGATAGAGGAGGATCTTGAGCACATTAATTTATGTAAACTTTCAGGAATTAATCTATCTCTGCTAGAAATTGAAAATACTCCATACTTTGGTAATTCTTTAGAGGGCTAAAAGTGGAGCTGCCTCTCAAAGTAAACCAACTTCATTGATACAATAGTTCGGGTTTGTGTTGCTGTACCCAAGGTGAGAGTCTGACCAGGATTCGCAATACCTTGTATCAAGTGCAGTCAGAGGAGACTGCACAATGCACAGAGAGATGGAAATGGGAAGAGGAAAATGAATTTTCCATGTGCACTTCTGAACCCTTTCAGATGTTCTGTTGCATTTTCTCACAGGGGTCAGTAGCAGAAAAGTTAAGCATGTGTCAGTGACTGAGATTTATTCCCCATGAAGATATTAAAGCTCACTAGAAATTACAGAAAAGTTCTTTAGAGGCCAATAGTGTCATGAGGTGATATTCTCTGATGTATAAATGTTGGGTTTGAACATAAGGTTGCTACCTGTAAAAGTTTGGTTTAAAATCTCCTTCCTTACCAAGGAAACAAATCTTTTAACTTGATTTGTATAGGCTTGAATCTGTAACAGTCATTGTCTCCCCCTAAGCTTAGCAGAAGGATCTCTAAGCTCAAGGCACCTTGGTATGTGGCTGATTTTGTACAGGACATGATGAACCCCCTGAGTGGTGCTCATGGCAGCAGTGCAGCATTTCAGAAATGTGAACATGCAACCAGGAACATTAAAGGGCCACTTTTGTCAACAGCTCTAAAATACAAGTTAACCAATGCAGTCCTTGCACAAATCACTGGCTGGTAGAAAATCTGTCCTCCAAGAAGTTTTCTCCTGTGAACTTTTTCTTTCATAATAAAATTAATCTTAGTGAATTGCACTCTTGCCATCTCTTCTACTGAATTATTTATTCACTTCCAGCACTTAGTTGCTCATTTGGAATCCTGTGCTGTCATGTATGCATCAAGGAAACTGTCCAGTCTGAGGAACTGCTCAGGCTGCCCACATCCAGTGTAGCCTTCCTTGAAAAAGGAAGTGATGGTCTTCCTTCCTCCCATCTCCTTTGGAACTCAGGAGAAAAGCAAGAGGAAACTATGGTGTGGAAAAGTGATGGGTTTGTGCTCAGAATGGAAATAGCAACTGTACGAGTGTTGGATCCTGCAAGGCTGAGGAACTGATAAATCTGTGTGTGTCACTGTTCTCATGATGTGGTTGTGATGGCTGCATGGAAAAGCCAAGGAAGCAGCATCTGTGAAAGATAAAGTCTGACATATGAAAAGTCAGTTTGATTTCACCCTTGAAACCATGGCTTGGGATCTGGCTGATAGTGCTGGTAAATGAGTAACAGGAAAGCCTTTCAGGATAAAATTGATGCTGCTGTTGTGAATCCTGCTGTCCAGTGTTCTGTCACTGTGAGCTTGGCCCAGCCATTTTTGGACTGAACTCTGAACCTGCTTGCTAGTTTTCTGCTTGCTTAGAACTTGATGTAGGTCCACTTATTGTCACCCTGGGTGTTTTTAATTAGCTCTTTTAAACACTATCTTAACAGCCCAAGTGTGTGCTCTGGAATCTGCCCCTTGTGCAGATTAACATGATGTATTTTCCCTGCACATCAAGCATGCCCATTCTGTTTCCTTTCCCTAACTCAACATGTGGAAAGGAGGGTCAAATTTTCCATGGTGTACAGATGTGTCCCAAAGGCTGTTGAGTGTCTCAAATAAGACGTTCAGACTCTCACAGGAGTGGCACTGGAATGTGAAGCCCTTGGGAAGAAGATCTCCTGAGTAATGTGCCAAAATCTGCTCCTGTGTTTTGCAGCAGGGTAGGTCCAGGACTGATCTGCATCTTTTTTCATCACCCTCCTGCTGAGTTTTGTACCACCACCAAAGACCAGAGGAGAGACAGAGCTTAAATGACATGGTTTGAAGTGGGGGGGCTGGGGGGGAAAGAAAAAAGCACCAAGCTCTGGGTTCTTACTGGTTTTGTGCTGTCATTTGAACATGAATATAATTGAAAGCATTTAAAACTCGTGTGTTCAGGACACTGGCCTGGGGAAGCTGATCTGCAGACAGATGCTGTTGTGAAGAGTGCAGGTAGCCCTGGCTTGTCATGGTATCACAGGGTGCCAGGAGTGCTTGTAGATGAAGTTAATACCATGTCAGCTGGCAAACAGCAAATTCTGTATGAGTATGGGCTAAAGTAATTAATAATCAATGCTGTTGAAAATGAACTGTTGAAAAATTAGATTTCACAGAATTTCTACAGGGTTTTTTGAAGGTTTCCTGTCTTGTTGGGGAGGGTGATGCCATCAATTAAACTTCACTGGCACTCAGAAGGTACTGCTGGTATGCTGGGCTTGCAAACAAAGATTTGTTTGTGAAGACGTTGGCTTAATCCCCATTTGAATTCTTCTTGAAAGGTAGTAGGGTGATATATTTTTCTTTGCATTGAGCTTTAAATTATTTCCTGGTAGAAATGAAAATGAGGAAAAGGTATTCTGGCATAAAAACAATTTAAAATAGCTTCTACCTGGAGCCAGCAACCTTTTTGGTGTGCCAGAAAACGATTTGCCTTGCCAAATTACAGGTGAAACATGTCCATAAACAGGGCTGGAAGCTGGAGTATTGCCTCTTGGATGGCACTCAGCAGCCAACAAGCAGTGTGCTGTCCCTAAAAGAAGGCAGAGCTCCTGGCTAAGCTGAATCCAGACCATGCCCAAAGCTGGAAGCTGCTGCCTCTCCCCAAACACCACAGCTTCCACCAGTGTAGAGTGTCACTCCAATCTTCTCACATGCTATGCTGGGCAGATATTCCACAGGCAATCAAATCCAGAGACTGCACTGGCTGATCTCTCTTGTGAAGCTGGATCAAGAGGAAATTGCAGCACAGGGGAACTTGCCAAAAATGCCAGTCATGGAATTCATACATGTACTTGCAAAGCCTATTGGACCTGGACACCCATAGAAACTGCTTGGAAAACTGTTGCTCAGGCTGGAATAGATTTTCCTGTAAAAACATAAAATTAATATTTTGGGAGAAAGGTAAGCTTTTCAGTTAGTGTAAATAATGATAAGGAAATCATAAAAGGTAATTGCAAAGCCCAGGCATGTGTTAAAAGGGATGAATCATTGTGTCTGGCTTCTTAAAAGTTATTGTATTAATACTCAGTGTGTATTGACATAATCTCCAGGAAGTTTTCCAGCAGTGTTTTATCTCTAGCATTTTTGGATCAATAACACAAAATTAGAAATGGTAAAGCTTTTTCTCTAATGGCCACTGCTGACGGGCTCAAAAAGGATTCCAGTCAACAATTTTATTCAGAACCCATTGTCTCTAATTGTAAGATGCTGATTAGTTATAATAATACGCTGCCAACAATTGATGAGTCATGCCAATAGTCAGATCAAGAGGTTTGAACAACAAACCTAAATATAGCAGATACAAACAAATTGGAGAGTCTGAAGTCTATTACCAAGGGCTTTGCTACCACAGCTGTTGGAATACATGGGGGAATATAATAAAAATTGTTTGCAATACAAAAATGTCAGTAAAAACCTGTTGTTGTCTCCTACAGGGATTGATCTGACAAATAACTCAGAAACTTCTAATTCAAACACTGGTCCCAGGATGCTTACTGCACATGAAGTTTAATTTTTGCTGCAGATGATCAGATTGGATTCTTCAAAATCTGTTGTCATATTGCCCTTTCCTTTTCCTATTTCATTTTTTCTATTTGTAGAAGTGGGCATTGAAGGCCTCTTCCAGAGACTTTTCCACCTCGGAGCACGTGTCATGGAATGTGGTGTAGAGCCCTGAGCTGGTTGTAGGAGGACTCATTGGCTTTGGCTTGGTTTAGATGTTCAGAAGGGGCACTGCATGTGAACAGCAGCTCTCCAGAGGAGCAGAGGACGTGGCACAGGGATACAGATGTCTCAGTCAGCCCTCGTGGGGCTCAGGGAGATGAGGGAGTCTGAGGATGGATCTGCCACACACCACTCAAAAGCCTCTCAGGACAGAAGAATAAAGGAGTGCCAGCTGCAAAAATTCAAGCAAGAAGCCTGGAAGAAATAAAATCCAAATGTAACTTGGTGTAATGGTTTGAGTTCGCCAGTTTGAGTCTCCAGCCAAATGCCAGCACACTTACCAAAATTCACTCCGTTTTGCTGAGAGACAAGGATTAGGAGAAGCAAAGCAGGCTCAAACATCAAAGAATATAATTTATTAACAAACTTAAAAGAAAAAAATAAACAAGAATCAGAATAAACCTTCAGAACACCTTTCCTCTCCCCACCTCTTTATTTCTTTTCCACTGACAACAAAAAGAACTCTTCAAACTTTCAGTCAGTTTATTACCTCTAAAATAGTTTTTTCTCAGTTCACTTAGGGAGAGAAGTTTTCTCCTGCTGTATCATGGAATTTTTCCACAAGAAATGCAGTTCTCTCGTGGCTCCAGCCTCACAACAAGCAGCTGCCTGGGAGGAAAAAAGTCTGCTTGTACTGTGGAAGTCCCTCTCACATTTTGTAGCCTTCTCACAACTACTTTTCCAGTGGTTTATGGGATACACCCTTAAAGATGAGCTGTTCTACAAAGGATTTTTTTCTTCTATTGCTGGCAAAATAGGTCTGCTTTCATCATCCCATGCAAAGGGATTGGGCTACAACTTCTCCATCTCTGTTCAAGCTTTTCATCAAATCACAATTACTTCAACATCTACTTATTTCCCAGTTGTCCCCTGTTTATATATGATTTTTTTTTCTGAAGGTGGTCCAACTTATAATTGGTTTGCATACCTATCAATACTCAACACTAGCTGCTCATTGGCTTTGTCATCCACGAAGGAAGGTGTAATACTTCCTGAGAGACAGGCCACTTCTGATACTGACCTTTTCTTGATTTCCTTCTTATCAGAAAACTGAATTAAAGGCAAAGTCAAGACACTTGCTTAAAAGAAGAGAAGCAGGTGAGCTGCTGGTCCATCGGCTAAATACAGAGGAGAGGGAGAGCCTGGAAGGACTAACTGGTGATAATGGCATCTTTGTGGCTGTAAGGGGCGGGAATGTGGAAATGCACCACATCCTCAGACAAAATGAGTATTTACCAACCTGTCCAAACATTAGGGGAATCTATATATGTAAAAGTGCTGCATCGATTCATTTTGCTTTTATCTACTGATAATTGAAGTGAAGGGCTTGTGTGGATCCAGGTGATGCTTTTGATGCCAGTGCAGGAGAGAAAAAAATTAAAACACTTGGTAAAATATGATCATGTTCTTTTATAGAGTTTATATCTGAAACTGTTTTGGAAAGTAAAAATTTTGCCAAACAGTGGCCTCGCATTTTTGCTTATATGGGTGTAAGGGAAATAAATATGTGGCTGCAGAAAAGGCTTTGCTGTGAGCATGTGTTAACTCAGATTATCTACCAAGGGCCATGGGTGTGTACAGCTTGTCTCAGAGGGCTCAAAGAAGCCTCTCTGCCTTAAGAAAATAAGCCAAAATAAGTGTTTGATGGAGCAGCTGTTCTTTTAGAAGAAAGGATTGCATCCCTCTCTGCTTCATTTAGAGAATGGGACTTGCCTGAATTCCAGCCTCCATTTCTAGAGCTGGAGAGTGGTGTTTCTGTGCATTTCTTCCCTCAGCTGTAGCAGCTGAAGAATTTGGGTAGGATCCCAGCTGAATCAGAAGGCTGCAGTGAGCCTGCCTCTAGAAGGAGTGTGTCTCTGTGCCCTGGCTGCTGCACGGGAGCCTGACTCGTGTGACTGCAGAGCTCTGGAGGTTACTGAGTGCCACGAGCTGCCTGCTGCTGGGAGGATGCTGCTTCTGGAAGGCAGAGATAATTCCCTGAAGAACCTGGGGCCCCAGCACAGGTCATGACTGATGTATTGAAAAATTGCTGCATGTTACTGTAACCAGCAGATGAAGCATGTCCCCTGGCACTGAGGCAGTGGGAGGTTTCCTTGCTCAGCCCACTGGTCATGTGCCAAGTGTGTCAGTGGTTTATTGTAGCTATTTCATGGCATGTTGATCAATCAAGCAGCTGGGTTGTATGAGGGGGATGAGGAATGATGGCAAATTTTACAGTTTAGATCATGCAAGAATTGCTTTGGATGTCATATGAAGTTAAAGGTTTGAAGGCCTTGGGTGTGGAAAGTGTGATCATTTCAACACTAGAGCTATACTGAAAGGAGAGGAAATATGCTCATTGCATATCCACACACCTCAGTAGGTCAGGAACACATTTGTTTGATGTAGATGATATTTAGCTTTGTAGATTGAAGAAACACAAGAAATGAATTATTTTCTTTGAATGCTACGTTGAGCACACGTGTTGCCTCATATAACAATAAAAGGAAGATGTTAAGGCAATAAGACAAACATTAATCATAACTTTCTTTCTTGGATCGCTCTTAAGCAGCTGTCTTATTCATTGCTTCATTTCTACTAGAGGCCAATGAATTGGAGTTACAGTACTTTTATAGCTCCATCTGCCTGAGCCCACTTTGGAAATGTTAGCTCACTAGCAGGAAGCCACTCTAAAACGCTCCACCTTGTTTGTCTCTGGCTAGCACAACCAGTAAGCAGAGAAAGCACAGATTTTTCTCTTGGTTAAAATGAAAAGAAGGATTTCTCTTGAGTTTTGTGCACATGGGTCATGCAGCATGGACTCAGGCCCTCATGGCATGTGGTAGATTGCAAATTAGTTCCAAACAGTCCTGGAGGGTGAGTGCTGTGAGTGTGTGGGAGGATCCACATAGCTCAACTGGAAACTTAAGATCAAGCTGTTTCATAATCTTTCTGTTGTTTGCATTTTCCAGCTGGGCTGTTTACACTAATACGACTTTTTTAGTATTGCAACATGTGTGCTTCCCTCATTATTTTCCTCTGCCACCTCTGTGAATCAGCAATGACTTGTATAAAAATGAAAGGAGAAATAACTCTGCAAGTACTCAAAGGCTCCCAAGGTTTTAGAAGGGATGGAAGCAGATGCTCAAATGTGACTAATCCTACTTTTTGTCCTTTGTCAGTAATGGATGTTTTCAGCCTGGTGCTGCATCTGAATCTGAAGCACAGGAAATAAACACAGTGTGGGCATAATGCCATACCAACCAAGGAAGTTTTTTGGTTTAAATGCAGCCCTTTGAGGGTTCCCAGGTTGAGATTGTAGGTGGTTTCAATTGCTGTTGGGAATTTCAAGGTGTTTTATCAGCTTTTGGATCAGGAACTCACATTACTGCATGTAAACCAGGCATGTGGACAGCCAGGTGTTCTCTGACTCCCTGGAAGCAGTAGTTTATACAGAAGACCATGGGAACAGCGTTTTAAGAGAGGATCAGCCAGTTGAAAAGACTTCCAACTGCTCCCTGCCATTCTTTGGAGGAAAGCAAATGGCACCAAATATCTCAAGGACAGTGAATGAATGCCAGTACAGCACACTTGCTGGTCCAACTCTTGTGCCATTATCCCATTGTGACACTGGCACATCTCCTGGGCCTGGGTGGTCTCTGCAAGAAACTTACCTGCACTCAGGTGAGTTCATGGGCTCAAATCACAGGTCATGCTGGAAGGCAGTTCTGCAGACAAGGACCTGGGAGCCCAGGTGGACAGCAGGGTGCTCCTCCTCTGCCCAGCACTGGCAAAGCTGCATCTGGAGGGAGGTGTCTGGTGCTGGGCATTAGAGAGACAGGGATACACTGGAGAGAGTCCAGCTAAAGGCCACAGAGATGACTCAGGGGCCGGAGCTTTTGTCACGTGAGAAAAGGCTGTGAAAGAGCTTTGACTTAATAGCCAGAAGAGAAAGCTTGTGAAGATATCATCAATGTATGTAAGTATCTGATGGGGTGTGAAGAAGGCAGAGGCAGACTATCCTCAATAGTACTTAGTGGCAGATCAAAAAGAATTGGGCACAACTGAAAGAGAAAATTCCATCAGAAACCACTGTTTTACTGTGTGGGTGGTCCAGAGACGTTTTGGAGATTCTTGGAGATATTAAAAGCCTGACTGGATGCAGTCCTTTGCAACCCACTCCAGTTGACCCTGGTTGAGCAGGGGTTGGACTAAAGGATCTCAAGAGTCTCATTCCCACCTCAACAATTCAATGGAAATACAGTTGGATTGTGTGACATGGAAGCTTGCATGAGGACAGCTTTATTTAAGTATAAATTGGATTAAGGTGAATAGGGGTAGCTCAAAGCAGAGCAACTGTTCTGGTTTTGTGAATATATGTAACAGTAGAAGATCTCTCAGTCTTCAGTCTTCTACAAGCTGCTCTCTGTGTGGTGCCTGGCATAATGAGGATGTAGCTCTGCAGACACTGCTGAGCATAGAAGGGTATGTCCTTCAGTGGCTTTCTTCTTTTCTTCTACATCTCAAAAGAGAGCTGTAGGCAATTACTTGCTTTCACAAATTGGACTTTTCTGGATTTCAACAAGTATTCCACTGTGCAGGCTCCTCAATATGTATTAAGATGCTGTTTTGCCTGAAAATGTGGCTTTTTTTCTCTGCCAGAAGGTGGTAACATCTGCTTCTCTAAACTACATTATACTTGAAAAAAAATCTATTTCATTTGGTTTACTCTGTCAGGACTCGACTGACTTTATCACAGCCTTGTAGATTAAGATCCACTATATTTAGTTTCTGTGGAAGCTGCTTAGTCTAGGCAAATGAGAAGAAAATCTGCAAGTATTTTCCAGACTTTTGATATTTTCCAGGTATTCAGGAGCGGAAAGCAGACCAGGAGCTTCCCCTCCCACCTGCTTGGAGATGGACATTGAGGGGATGTGTGGTAAGTGACATGGGCTTGCTTTGTGCCTTCCTAAAGCTGCAGTTTGTTTTCTCGTGGCATATTTCAGCAGAACTGATGACAACTTTGACTGAAATTTGGTGCCAAACTTGTGTGAAGTGAGGCCACAACAAGATGACAACTTATGCGGATGAAACCTCATCACAATGAGTACAAATGATAAACACATCAACAAAAGTTAAAGATGTTGTGTCCAGCAGAACAGAAAAAGCACGACTGCTTGACTAACAGGTGTAATAGGTGCACAGGCAGGAGAAGCAGACATGGGACTGACCTGTACTGGGTGTTTGTAGCAGACCTACTGGAGGAGATGCATGATTTCCACCTTTCTGTCCCTGTCAGTCTGATCCATACTCGCAGCAGCCACAGCAAATCCAATGACTGTCTGGAGCAAAGGCTGAAAATTAAAGAACCTGATGCATTCACAGCAATTTACAGCTGGATCTGCTTGGCAGAATTTGGGGTTTTTCTTCCTAAATCCTATTTTAGTTACCTCCCAAGCATTTTCTTTGCCTATGAAGGGATGTAATTGGCTGTATGGGACTGGAAGCAACACAGGCAAGTTCACGTTACCTTTCAGTGGCTGCAGCTGTGCACAAAGCTCTAGGACACTGAGACCTGAGTTGTGACACTTTGGGAAGAGTGAGGTGTCTGTCATTATGGCCCTGTTACATGCTTATTTCATAAGACCTCAGGACTGATTCTTGTTAGGCCCTTCCTGATTTTCTCTTAGCCATCCCAGTGCTTTAGGGTTTTTTCAGTTTAGCAGCAACATTTCTTTATTATTTTTTAATGACAAGGAAGCCGTTAACTAATTTGTTTTGCTCTTGCTTAATTTTGTATAAGCATGTGGAATTACCTTGATTTTGTATAGGCAATTATAAGAAGCAGTTATTAGAATTTAACACTTATTACCATAGCATAAATTAACATGGGATAATATAGGTGAGGTGTGACAGCAGAGGCCAGCAGAGAATCAGAGGATGTGGTGTAAGGGAGTAGAGATGTGGGGTGACAATGATGGGGGCAAAGGATGATACTGGAAACCCTAAGGCTATTGAGAGCCCAACCATGCTCAGTTAAAAAACCGCCCAACTAAAAAATTGTAGAGCTTGACAAAGCCAGTTTTAGTGATAACAAAGAGAAAAAGAAGAGCTGTTCAATTTATGGAGAGAGTTTCTCACCTATAGCAAATCTGGATGTAATAGCAAGCTGTACATCAATGAAGAAATATTTAAGTTTAGAACTGTCATAGAAAACGTATTAAATTACTCAAATGGGGGCCCTGGCGGGAGAAGAAAGAAGCCATTGATGGCATAATCCTCAGCAAAGGAGAGGAAGAAACCCCATCATGAACATCGTTCTAGCAAAGGGCTGGGAATCCTAACAAAGTGCTTCAACCCTGGTCCCCTGTCGTTGCCCATGAGCTGACCTTTGAGCCTGACTTATGTCACACTTGAGAGCCAGAGGGGCAGGGTAAGGGAGAGCAGAGCATATCAGGGAATGAACACTCCTGTACAGCAATCTGTGACTGCACGACTGAGCTGTGCGTTGTGTTGTTTAGATAATTGGCACTCCAAAGGTTAGTATCATTGTAACTGCACTGTAATAACAGTTTATTGTATTTTAGTTAGGCTGTTAAGATTTTAATTAGTCTAACATAGAATTCCTGGCTTCCCAAATGAGGCGTTTCCCCTTTTGCCCATAATAAGACTTTGAGTGTAATAAGTTGTCACATGGGTACTACAGTGGTTGGAGAATGATGAGTGTTCACTGAGAACAAAGGGCTGTACTGAGGCAGTGAAAGATATCACAGAGAGAAGTAGACAAAGCCAGAATGATCCTCTTCCCAATGACTAATGATAGAATACTTGTGCTGTATTACTTATGTTATTTTAGCAATCTCCTGAGAAACCCAGTGGGAGGTGTTCCTGGTGGTGGATGAAAGAAGCCAAAAAAAAAATAACAGCTGTCTGAAAGAATTTTCCTGCATTAGGTAAAGCAGGGATGTGATGATGGGAAAAAAGTGTTCAGCTGAGATAGCTTGCATAGTTCATGCCAATTTCTGCTCTTAGTTTAGCTCACAGTTGATTGGCTTCATTTGCAGGGAGGGGAAGCACTAGATGACCCTAGGATATTCTTGGTAAGTTTTTTTTTCCAGATGGGCAATTTCAGCCACATGATGGAATTGGGAATTGAAATGAAGTTGACATCAGCTAGAACCAGACACAAATTTAGGCAAAGCCAGCTGACTGATTAGGTGCAAAACTGTAATAAGGCAATAAGAAGATGTGAAGGAGACTCAATCCAGCACTGTCTATGCTGATTTTGACCTCCTTGAGAAATATTTCTGCTCCAGAGCCTGCATCTTTCACATGAAAGCACTGTTTGTAAATAGCTTCCAGTAGCTATGATATTTTAGGATGATTTAGATCATACACATCTTTACCTGATGCTGGTACCTGAAATTACTGAGTAAATGATTATGTCAAATAAATTATAGCTACATATTCCTAAGCAGCAATCAAAACCTGATGTGTTATTTGGATATAATAGAAGGCTTTAGACTTCTTGGAAAAGATACTTTTATGCTTTAGGGCATTACTGGTTTTTACTGAGACACTTTACAGAAACTGAGGGTTGTTACTTAAGGCTATAGATGGTGAAATGTTGCTTGTTTACCCTGCAAATATTTGGAAATTAATTATTCCTTTTATTCTCAATATCTCATTTTGACTTTGGGCAGTGTTTGATCCATAGGGTAGAAACCTTAAAAATAAGAAGCCAAAAACCCCCAAAACACACCCCTCCCCAACAGAAACCCAAACAAAAACAACCCCCAATGCCCAAACATGGCAAAAGTAAACAACTGCTGATTAATGACAATGTGTTTGAGGTAAGTGAAAAAGGTAAACCTGGGAGCATAACTTGTGTGCTTGGATACTTTCTTGCTGCTGGTAGTTAAAAGAAATTTATTTTATATTATGTCTCTAAAAAAATATTAAACTGAAATCAAGATTTCCCCCCCCACACACAAGGCAAAAAGGAGGGAGAAGGCTTTTCCCCATGTGTTTAATAATTTAAGTTTCTTTTGAAACAAACGGAGAATTGCTAAATCATTCGATTTGTTCTGATTTGCATTTTCTGTGTTAACCTCCAGGAAAAAAATCATTCATGTTTGCAGCAAGAGGAGCCAGGCAGCAGTGCAGTGGTGTTCCCAGCTCCAAGCTTTCTCTGAAGGGTGGCAGCACCGGAGGCACAGCAGTGAGCTGGGAGCTGCCAGCCAAGCAGGGACACAAATGAGCGC
The DNA here is from genome assembly GCA_034509425.1 of Eopsaltria australis. Lineage (NCBI taxonomy): Eukaryota > Metazoa > Chordata > Aves > Passeriformes > Petroicidae > Eopsaltria > Eopsaltria australis. Next base: position 2,559,806 of record JAVTVJ010000280.1, read on the forward strand.
GGATAATAGAGCAGAAACCTCATGTGTTTCTTCCACTGCACGCTGGTGTGGAGGGAGGAGCTGGGATGAGCCTGGCAGGCTCAGCCAGGGGTGTCAGTGGTCACTCTTGAGAGGGGCACTGGGCAGGCCATCAGGTGCCCAGCTCTGCCCTTGCTCACACACCGTGTGCGGCTGTGGTGACCCTTGGTGGCTTCTCTTCAGCCATGGGGCAGGCTGAGGGCAGGAGGGGCTCCAGGCAATGTCCCTGGGCCTGTCCCCTGGTATCCTCTGCAGCCAGGGGCCCTTAGCACACAGGAGAGGGATGGAGGAGGAGGGAGAGGTGCAGCAGCTCCAAGCTCTGGGCTGGATGTGTCTCTCTGGGCTGGTGGGTGCAGGGCTGAGAGCCCCTCCTGGCTGAAGTGACAACCCCTAAGCTTGGGGCAGGGCAGGGAGACCCCACGAGTGTCACTTCTCCCGGCATGGGAGATGCCAGTGTCCCCAGGAAGGATGGGGGCAGCATGGTGCACTGAATGTGCAAAGGAAGGATCTCTGGATCAAATGCTCCTTTGGCATTGCTGGAGCAATTTCCAGTGCAAAACCTGGCAGAGACCCTTGAGCTGTGACAGCTCTGCATTGTACAGCACCCTGCCTGCTGGAGAGACCTGAGCTCCACCATCACAACAGAGACAGCACTTCAGGCTCCATTCGTGAAGCAGGAAGGCTCCTAGAATACAAAATCGTCCTCTTTGCTTACAAAGCAGGCACAGGGGAATTGATCTGATCTAGCAGCGGGAGCTGGTACTTCCTTGTGCGGAAGAACAAAAATCTTTGTTCAGTGAGTATGGAAGTGGGTCAGACAGACCCTGTTTGACTGACTGGTAACAAAAAAAACAAAAGAAGGAAAATACTGATTTCCTTTTACCATATACTGAGCTTCACCACACAGGGGTTGTGGGTTTTATCTGTTTATTTTTCCCCCTCATGCACAGAGGGACTCCCACGCTGAAGCTGTGGCATAAGCACGTGTTGCTCTTCCCCTACAAAAGGAGTTGTTGACCTCAAAGTCTGGGGTGAGGTGATCTACAGTGTCTCCTCTTCATGAATTATCTTTAATCTAGAAAAGAACTTTTGCCTTCCAGTGATGCATCTGTTTCGCTTTCCCAAGCTGACAGCACTGCTGATCGAGTGTGTTGTTTGGTGCCACAGGAATGCAGTTTAAGAGAAAAGTGGGTTTATAAATGATTATTAATCCCTTGGTATCCACAGGTGCAGGTGGGTGGTAATTTGGTCTCCTCCACTGCATGAATTATTCACAAATTTGTTAGAATTTGTAGGTAGACATTAAATGATTCTTCTGTACCCAGGTGATATGAATGATGGGAACAAACATAAAAAAACAAGAAACAAAAACCATGCCTCTGCTCCAAAGTGAAAAGCCAATACATATTCTCATAGTGATTCCAGGGGCTATATCTTAGAGCTTGGGTCATCATGATCTGTCAAATGAATTTGAGGAAAGGGAAGGTGTTTAACATGATGGAGAAACACTTATAAAAAAATAAAGGAAAATTAAATAGGGATTAATTAATTTAGTACTACTTGGAAGTTGGTCTGACATAGATACATATTCCTCCTGCAGACAGTTTGTTGGAGAGAGTCTATTTTAGGGGGAGGTGGTTAAGCATAAAGCATGGCATTAAGTCTCCAGCCTTGGAGGTATGATTGATTTATTTGGAAATGATGAGTGATCATGTCCTAATGATGTTTTGAAAGGCATGAAATGAAGTGTGTTCCACTTTGTGGATGACCCTTGGCACTAAATTCCAAGAGATGACAGTTACTGGGCACATCAGTGAGGGGACAGAGGGGAAACCGGCACACTGTGCCACTGTAATCACTGTGAAACTGTGTCATCTGTTTGATTTTAGCAGCAGATTCTCCAAGTAACCCGAGGAAACTGTAACTAGGGGTGGGTGGGAATAGATAAACAGAAGTGCCTTCATTGTTCTTTATGGAAGCAGCTCTGATGTATTCATACCTCCTGGTCTTTTGCTGAGGTGCTGGATCATGTGAGGTGTCTGCTTTGCTCTGTGTCCATTTTTTGTGATTGATTCCTTCTGGTAGTTTGATTATCTGCAGTCCAATTCCTGTGCCTCCACTAATGCTGTTGTGTTGTAAGAGAATCCACTTATCTTAGCAGCTCTGTGACTGCTCCTCTTTCCCACCTCATTTTTTGAGGTAAAGATGCCAAATAAGCAATAGTCATGATTCTTGGAGATCTCTGGGGATGTGTTAGATCAGAAATATCCTTGAAGACAAGGATTTCCTTTTAAAATAGTTGCTGAACAGAGATCAGACATACACCTTATAACTCCATCCCAATAGTGTGACAACCTATGGGAAAAACCTTTGGGAAGTCTTCACTGTTGGAAATCATCTCTTTCCAACACAAAGAAATAGCATTAATGAATCAGCTTGCCAAAATACTGAGAGTCCTTTTCAAGTGTGAGTCTGAGAGATTTTAAATTTAATTTGTGGTGCAAGATCTGATTTCAGGTTACACAGACCTGTTGTGTCTTCACTCGCAGTAACTGCAACAAAGATGCAGTAGTCAATAGGGTAATTAGAAATGTTGTCTGTAAAGGTGTTTGCTGCCAGATCATCTCTCCTCTTACTCTGCAACAAAGGTGCTGTATGACAATTTGAACATCACACTTTCAGGAAGAGAAGGATCAATCAGAGGGAGCCTTGAAGAGGAAACTGAGAGGGCAAGGTCTGGAAAACTTGGGGTTACTCAGAAACATCCCAAAGAACAGATGGATAGGGCACACAATAGTAGTCTTCAAATGCTTAAAAAGATATTGGCATGTAGAGGAAACTTCTTTTCCCTTCAGGTCCTTGATGAACAGGATATACTGCAGCACAGGAGGTTCAGGGTGCACTTTGGTAAAGCTGGCTAATGATAAAGACAGCAAAGCCTCAGCACAAGTGGCACGCAGTGGCACAGCTGTGGAGTCTACATTAAGGAATGTTAAAAACAAGCCAGCAAAGTGATTGTCTGGAATAGCTATATAATTAATAGGTGTTGCTATCTCTGCCTTGCTGCCTTCAGTCCCTTCTTAAAGCATGATATGATATTTCTCTGTTATATATAATGTATTTTTCTCTTAAAACATTGTTAGTGGATTGTGTGTATTCAATTACAGTCATTTGTCAGTAAATTGCCCTTCCATGTTCTGTTATTAATAGTATTATGCAGCTCTAATGTGAAGGCCATAATGCATACTGGGAGCTTTATCAGACCATAAAAGCCTGTAGGAAGTCCTCACGCTAACAAGCTGCAGCTTGAATAATAACCAGGTGCAAAGCATGAGATGGAGTATAGAAATTTTTGCAGAAGGCCAAGTTTTCCTTAAAAAGCTGTGACCTGAAAGATGTCTTTTGAGTCCAGGTATCAATTTGCTCTCTGAGGAACTTTAACTAAGGCTGGAGATGGCAAGTTTTACAGGGTTTCTTTCTGTTTAGTGATGGATTATAGCTTAAAAATCTTAGCAAATTTCTGCTCAGAAATCATCTGTTGAGAGAGATGAGAGAAAGGAGAACAATGTAAGCCAGCCATATGGGCTTTGTTCTTACACATGGTTTGACTCTGTGGGGGACATCATTCTCCAGCCTGTCAAAGCTCAGCAAACGGCAAAAGTTCTGATGGAACAGATATTCCTTTTATGAGCAGACAATGCCCAAAGGAAAATTCTCTACTGAGAATTGACCGCAGACAAACAACACTGGAGTTCTAAGCGTTTCTGATATCTCTGAAGGATTTGGGTCTCTTTTACAGTGTCTTAATTATAAAAGCTTTGCTTTAGGATAGGATTGCTTTGAGTTGAATACTCTTGTTTAATTTATTCCTGGTGTGGGTTTCCCAACTCCAGCCAACACTGGCTAGCCAGAGGTGTTCCCTGCAGGCTGAAAATAATTTAGGGTTTTTTTTATTACATGCTTAACATTTTGTATACCTATGCATATATCAACTGTTTGATTTGAATCCATCAAATGGAGATATCAAATGGAGATATCAAATGCACTTGGTGATCCTTATGGGTCCTTTCTAACTTGAAATATTTTCTGATTTCATCTTCTGTGTAGAAAGATCTCTAACAAGAATGCCCACTTAAAAGCTGGGCTCGCAGCTCCTACTCTTCAATGCTCTTTCACTGCTTGAGATTCCAGCTCAGAAAGATGTGGATGAAAACTGAGACAACCTTTAACAGGAAGTATTTTCCTACTTTGCAAGCCCTTGCAGTGGTGCTGAAACAGTGCTTACAGGAGGGTACAGAAATGCAGCCTGTCCTGGAGACAAACACTGCAGCTAGAATCAAATGCCCACGGTGTCTTCCCTTGGCACAGCTCCCTCTGTGCTGGCACAGGCATCTGATGAACAAATGTCTCTGATCCCAGGGGGGAAATTTCCATCCCATCTGGTGCAGCTCCACTGCTGTAGCTGTCAAACAGGGGAGTAGAGGTTGCTTAGCATGAATGACTTTGCCCATGGAGTTTTCTTGTTGAGCACTTCACTTATCATGCTGCAAAGACCAACCTCTGAAACAGGTTTTTACAAAGCCCTCTGTGGAGGAAAGAAAAAGTGTGGCTTTGAACAAATGCCATAAGATGGAGAGTCATGTCTGCTTCTTGTTTTGATCCCACTGCCTAGCCAGTTTATAGGCTTTATGCAGTTCATCAGAATACACTGCTTTCACTCCATCTTCACAGGGGAAATAGAATAATACTGCTCATCAATACATTGCTGATAAAAGAAGTGTTTGTCTCTCGTGGTCGGGCATGCATACTGAAGCCTTGGCTGAAAGCCTTTCCTTCTTGCTTGAAACATAGTGAAGGGAACAGAAGATGGAAAAAATGAAGTAGTTGTGATTGCAGCAGAGTTGCTTGGTTTTACTGCTTTGATTTTTTTTTACACAAATTGACCAAAATGGAAATGAAAATTGACTGCTGTTTCCTAATGGGGTCAGTAAATATGCAATAAGTTTTTTGAAGTTTAAGATTTTGGGTATTTAATGTACCTAGAAATCTTTGAGTTTGTCATTTTTCTGTGATTTATCCTCTCTCCAACTCCACAATGAACTATAATAAAAAATAATTTAAAAATCTGTAATTCAGTGCTGCTTCAGAGGCTTTTCCTTTAGTTCTGAACGGGGTACTAATTGCAGAGATTTGATAGCTCTTGGGTATTCATCACATGTACTTGCCCTTACTTTAGATATTTAATTTAGTTGCAAAATAATTCTTCTTGAATTAGTAATTGCAATAATTGCCGTTAATAACCTGGCAAGGTAGTTGGCCTTTGGCATTACACCAGGGGAAAAAAAAATGATAGTAAGATAGCTCTTGCCTGAAGACTTAGAAAGCTATAGAACATTAGGGGTTGGGGGCGGATGGGGGGTGGTGAGGAACAGAATCCCAGAAACAAGGAATCCTGACAGGCATCTTGGGGTGTTTGCAGTTGGGATTTATGCAACAGGCTTATGCAATTTGGTTTTACTTCTTTATAGAAGAAGAAGAAGACAAGGTGTCAGATGCAAAAAAAAAAAAATAGCAGGGATGATGAGGAAGATGAAGGCAGGAGAGTGTGAAATGACAGGCAGTTGGGAATATTTTGGAAGCAGAACAAAGACACGTGCTGAGAGCGATGTCAAGGGTGTCTCGTGTGACAGCAGAGCAGAAAGGGTTTTTCCACTGAGCCTTGTTTGTGGTTCAGCCCTTCCCTGCCCTCACTGGTGCTCAGTGAGTGCTGTGGCCACCAGAGGCTGGAGAGGTTGCCCTGTACCTGGCAGCCACTGGCAGCAGGACACCCTGGCTCTGGCCTCAAAAATCATGTACAGACTGATGCAACCAATGGCTAGTGAGGACACAGAGGTCCCTGGTCTAGCTAATTAACTGCTCAAAGTAATTTCTTTCACTTCCTCAAAAAGGAGAAACTTCTTTCCTCACTTCTCAGTGGAATTGGAAAAGTGTAGTATCTAATTTTTCTTCTGCCTGAGTGCAGAATTTAAATCCTATTCTATTTGTTAAAATGAGTATGCATCCCATTCATAGAAGTTAAAACCTTCCTTATTCACTCAATGAGGAAAAAATTTCAACTCTGCCTATCTCAAGCTGTCAAAGCATGCAAGAGCAGCATATAGATTGTGGGTACCATTAGAAAGCATTAGTGTCTAATTGCTTCAACATGGACCACAAGGGAAGATGAAAGTTATCTATTCCTGGAGCTGCTGTTGTTTCATTTGTCAATAGGCATGTCAGCCTTTGGCACTCCTTCTGTCTGTGAAGGAGTATGATTGATTAATAAATGTGTGTTCCTTTGTAGGCACTCACAGAATGTTGGAGTATTTCTGTAGCAAATTCTTACTGGAGAATCTCAGAAACAATTTTTTTCTTTAGTGATACAAGGGGAATAAAAATCTGTTTCTACTCTCCTCAGTTTTTAATACCTGGGCTGTTAAAGCCTTTGTGTATCTTTTTTCACTTGCAACATAGTCATTTGAATATGTGACCTTCAAATTGTGTACAGAAGTTGTAGCTTGAAAAGAGCCATAGTGATCCAAGGGATGGCAAGACCAGACTATGTATAGAGCAAGTGGAAATTATTCCCTGACTTTTAAATCCAAAGGGATGGCCTTCATGTGGCTGTTGAGTTTGTGAACAATGGAAAGTCCATGGCTTTGATTTTTAAAAGGGTACAATACCTTGATAAAACACAGCAATGTGTCCTTCTGTGATGTTCTGGAACACAGCAAGTGCTTAATATGATTTTCTTCCACCTGAACAAATATTACCAATTAGTTCTTGGACACTTATAATTTGCTCCTACATGATTTCTCTTTCTTTGCTTCTACCTCACTCTACTATATGTCAAGCATTCCTTGATGAAAAGGAATACCTATTGACAAAGAAATCTGATCAGGAACATAACCCCTTAAAAATAAGACTTGATGCTGTGAGAGAAAGTTTGTAGCAGATCAGAGCAATGGCCTGTGTAATTGCCAAGTCAATCAAGCCATGAAGCAGAAGGCAAAGGCTTTGATTTCTACTGCTCCCATTCACAAGGACATGCTGGGCTGTCATTGCCTTCAGCTCATACCCTTAAAATTCCTTGAGCTGCCTTTGTGCTGCTGATTCATACTCATAGAAATAAACTTGCAGTAAGAGCATTAATGTATGTTTTGAAATCACACCCATTAAAATATGTTTCAGAAAAAGAAGCAAGATTTAAAGGAGCAAAATTTTCTTTCCCAGACATCTAAGAAGAGACAGCTTGTGTTACCTTGTAGGCTTTGATATTTAATTATTAGTAGAGGTACATTTTGTTTTCTTTTCATTATTTTTTCCCACTGAGACAGTCAATCTTATCACTTGATTTCTCTAGGTTATCAGGGACATGTTTAGATAGTGGGCAGTTTTTGAAGCAAATCTACATACAAAATGTTCTGTTACTGTCTGATTGTTAACAGTCAAATAAACTTGGTTTTCAGGATCTATCTTCACCTTTAGATTGATTTCTTTCGCTTCATATTTTTAATTTTTTTTATTTCTTGTAAAAGGAAAACATGACAAGTTAGTCAATGTTCCAGAACTAGCTCAATTCAGCAGAGAAAGACTAATTGCTTCTTGACTCCTGTGGTCTGTTTTATCCCCAGCTAAGTTTTTAAGGAGTGATGTAAAAAGTCTTTAACATAGTCACGCTTTGTGGTATTAAATTATCTCCTGAGCAACCTCACAGAGGAGAAGAAAGACTTAGTGCATAAACTTAGTCACATTGATGACTTTACAGCTTATTGCCCCAGACAATAACCAGGGAAGGGTTGGTGTTACAAATCTGTTTGGTTCACTCTCCAAAAAAGAATTAAGGGTTTTGGCAGTCAGCCTAGGACCTTAGTAAACAACCTGAGATGGAAAAGATTGCTTTCCTTTGCTGCCTTCTCAAGGGCTGGGGTGGAGTCAGTGCAGTTCAAATGAGCCTTGGAAGCAGGAGATGTCTCGTTTGGACCAGACTGCACAAAGGCAGGCAGCCTGCAACAACTGCTGCCTCCTGGACAGGATTTTCCCCATTAGATGAAATCACACAGCAAAAGGATGAGTATGGAAGGTTCCTCTGGAGACCATTTAGCTTTAGTCCCCTGCTCAAGTGGGATCAGCTAGAGCAGGTTGTCCAGGTTTGGGACTCCAAGGACAGAGGCTCCACAGCTCCTCTGGGCATCACATTCCAGTGCTTGACCACCCTCAGTGTAGAGTGATTTCATTTTTCCTGTTCAAGTATAATCTCCTGTATATTAGTTTGCACTGACTGCCCTTTGTTGGCAAATAATGACAAGCTTCTTCCATGTTCTGATGCATCTGCTGACACTAATTTTATTTTCTCTTTAGGTCCTAACTTTTCTTTTTTCTGTTTACACTCCTAGCCTTTTATTTGACTGTTGGGTTTATTGATTCAACTTATTCTTTGAGGCTGCACTTGTGTAACTTTAAAATTCCTTTGTTTTGCTGGGAATTTCTTGTCCTGTGAGGTGAAAGCTATACAGTAACAGAAACTGTAAAAGATACTTTTTCCACCTACAAGCAGCAGAACCAAAGGTCTGGGTCCTGCAAATGAGTTGGCAGCATATTAAAAATAGCTGCCTTAGTTATATTTATCAAAGGTGCTTTTTTGCCAGTGTGTTGTTGCTTTCCCCGTTTTTTTCCATTAGAAATTGTCTCTCAGTCCCTCCTGTAGTTTGATCTTTTCATATGACCACCCAATTTTTTTCTCCAGACTAGAGAAGATTATTATTATTATTATTATTATTATTATTGTTATTATTATTATTATTATTATTATTATTATTATTAACACCATGGCATGTACCTTTAAATCTTTTGTGTGTGACTGTGTATATTTTCAGAAGGTTAAGAATACATAGATTACCTTGAAGACTGCATATTTTGGAGAACTCAGGTTAAAAAGAAAATAATTTTTAAAAATACCTGGAATAATCCTATTTTTACTCTTGAGGACTCTTGGAAAATAGCTCACATCATTTGGAATGGAATAAAAAAATCAATCTTTTTTTAGATTTCATCAGAGTGATTCTGCAATGTAATAAATATTTCTAGAAAAGCATGAACAGATTTTAACCCTTATTCTAGAATTTACCTCATATTTAATAAATGAAAAGGTATCTATTGATTTTTTAAAAGATAATTACCCTTGCAGAAGCCAGAAGAATGGCTGCCTTAACTTTGCATCCTTTAAAATCCTGATTACAAATCTGATCTTCCACTCCATTTGAATTTGAAAAAAAATATTAACCACTTAGCTTGGAACTACATTTGCATTTCCTAGAAATGCTGTTTCCTTTTGCAGAAGAAAAAGGCAATAAACTTTTATTTTTTACGGTTTAACTAATATTTCCCCATCTGTGCTTTGCTTCTGTGTTCTCCTTGTGGGGAAACTGAAGTCACAACCAGAATGCCTGGCAACAGAAGCCGTGGACTTGATATTTATATTAGATCTGTAGCACATGGACATCTGTTCTCTCTACTCTTTAGAAGACATTGCTTCCAAGGACTGGCATTTGGCTTTTTCAGCTGTGGGCTGCTGCTGATGGGTGAGGCTGGGAGCCTTGGAAAGGACTTCACTGCATCCCGTGGAGCAGCCCCTGCCCAGCAGATGCCCCAGGACAGACAAGGATCTAGATGGACAGGCAGAGGCAGGGCTTTTTCCAGCCCAGGGCTGAGGCAGTGCTGGGTTGGCCTCCTTGTAGTTTTGGGGCAGAGCTGAGTGACCCAGAGCCCTCTTTCCAGTTTGCTGCTGATTTGTAGAGAGAGGGGTGTAATCCCTTCCTTCTGCCTGTTTCCTTACTCTTAAAACAAGAATATTGGAGACAGCCTATTTTGATCAAATATTTTGAGCTCTACTGAAGGAAAAGTGCAGGTGACAGAGCTTTTCATCAGTAAGACATTCACCTGTAAAGGACAGAGGACCAAAGAAATTTCAATAGCAGAGGGAGGATGCATTAAGCCAGAGATTAGTATTCACCCTTAGTATGTGTAACTGCCTAATCAAGTTGGTTATTTTCCTTCTGATTTAGGGTGAGATTTTTATGGCAGCCAGCCTTCCGTTAAAAAGCAGTTTCGGATTAACAGGTGGGCTGGCATGTCTGCACTTTGCCTTTTCCTTTGGGAGCTTAGTGCCTGTGATCCCAAAATCCCAGCTCCCTATGTTAAAAGTCCCATAGGAGCTCAGTGTTCCTGATGTTGGGTTCAATTCCCAAACACACATTTTCACACAGCAGCTGAATTACACAGCCTTGCAGATGTGGTGGATGCTGCACTATTTCTTATATTCCTTCATTAAAGTATGTTTAAAGCCTGAACCCTGAACCATGATGATAAAAATGCCTCCCAGTTGATGCCAGGGTGAGATGGAAATATCTGCTCCTGGCTAACACTGAAACTTTGTCCTCAGGGCAGATGCAGCAGGGATAAATGAGCCTGTTCTCTTGCTAAAGAGGTGTTGGAGAGTTTGCATACCTACTCCTGCTTTATTATTATAGGCTTAGTTACTCGGAGGCAGAACAAAAGTGGTGAGAGGACCCTATATGCACAGACCTTTTCATAAGCCACAGGAACCAGGCTGCACCCAAACAGGTGCCCTGCCTCAGACTGCAGATTGATTTGGGCCTCAGGAAGTTCCTTCGGGGCATTTCTGCCCAAGTAAGAGCATTTTTTGAGGGGTAGGCTGAGAGTTAAGAAGTAGAACAGGGAAGTTGGAAAGAATGTGTCACCCTGTTTTCTTTCTGAATCATGTTACTTAGTTTTCAAGTGCCATCTGAGACAACATTAGAGGTTGCCATGCCCAGATAGTGATCTAGCAGGGGTTAGCTCGTGCTGCCTGTATTCTTTCCCTCCTAACTACAGCACTGTACATTTCCACCACCTCTGCACTACTCCCTGCCTAAAAATGGGACATCTTGAACGAGCACCAAGCATGGGGATGAGGGGAGGCAAAATTATTTCTGTGCAGTGAGAGGTGGGGAAGTGACACTGTTCCTGTGTTGTGAGGCTTGCTTGCAGTGCTCAGGCAACAATAAAAAACAACAGCAGGAAGGAAAAATGCTGCTTGAAGAGTGAGACAGTGGCTATAATTGAATGATAACCTTGACATGAAATGTTTGGGAACTGACTCATGGATTTATGACTCTTATATCACTGAACAAAAAAAAAAATCCCCCCCAAAAAATAAAAAGAGTCAGAGGTACAGACTTCTCTGTGAGAAGTTCTTGAAAGCATTGATGTGCTGCTTTTCACCTTGGGAAAGCTTCCTCTCCTCCCCTGTACACACCTAAGCCAGCTGGTAATTGCCTGAGCTGGAGATGTGCCATAGGCTGGTACCTCGTGGTCCTTCATCTCGTTCAGAGGTTATTCAGCCCTAACTGAGTGTCCTAGAAATTACAGCAGACAGTGCAATGGAGTGCTGGGTAACAAAACAGTCCCTTCCCAGCTCAGAGCCTTGGGGAAGGCAGAGGCAGAACCAATGAATGAGGGTGCTGTGAACATCTGTGAGGAGTGACTGACAGCTGCAGCTCCCTTGTGATGGGGAGACCTCAATTCATGTCCTCAGCATGCAGCAAAAGGGCTCCCGTGTTTCCACTGAGTCCTCTGAAACCTGACTGGAGAGGGGAGAAAGGGCATCAGGCATCAATCTCTTCCCTGTCCTTTCTTTGGTGACTAATGCTTCTGGAATCTCAATTGCAATGAGTGGGTTAAAACCATCAACATGGAAACACAGCAGCTTCTTTCAGCACCCACAAAACTAACCTGCTTTTCTCAATTTATTGGACTTTTTTAAAGACAAAGGTATAATCTTTCTAACTAGGGCAAAAATATATATTTTCTTAAATTAGCAACCAATCTGAGAAATCAACAATTTGTGTAGCCTGATTCAATATCCTTGTTGCAGGTGGTGCCAAGCTGTTTTAGTTCCATTTCATTAGCACAAAGTGTAATTTTAGCCATGTTAGTCTGGAGTTTGCTGATCTTTAAGCCTCTTCTGTAATTGGCAAAATTCTGAGGAAAAGACCTATGACAGAAGCTTCCAATAAATATAATTGCTTGCAGACAGCTAAACAAATCTCTGCCTGAAACAGGTAAATCTTGTGATAATAAATATATGCAAAATGGTGAATAGGGACTGTAGATTGGTTAGTTCATCAGCTGAACAGTTTAGTGAAATAGTTCATTTAGAATTCTGTCCACAAAGCTTGGGCTGAAGCTATCATGGTAAATCTGCATCATGCATTGATGGCCTTGGTGAAATTAGTTTCATTGTTTTGTAGGATTACACATCTGATGAACTAAAGAAATTTAGTTGATACAGTTCACTCGCATTTCTCTGAGACATTTGGCTGCAAATGCCATATGACATCTAATTTTTGGCTTTGGATAAAAACTCCAAAACAAAAATACCCTACTTAGATCATTCAAGGTGCTACCAGAAAATGGATGAATTCAGAATTGGTTTGCTTACTGGCATCCCTCAGCCTGTCAGTGGGAGGTCGTTCATGAGTTCATGACTTTCTCCTGACTTAGCATTGCTGGGTGTTTCTGCCGTTTTGCCAATGATTTGAAGTCTGAGGCAATATAGAACTTGCAAGAGACAGGGTAGCAGACATTAAATACAAGGTTACAGAGGCACTAATCAAGATTGTCTGCTTTGTGTGGCTTCAAAAGGCAGAGCATCCCTTCCCTTCAGCTCTGCAGCTTTATGTCTGCTCAGAGACTGCACCAGCCCGAGAGGCCAGGGCTGTGAGAGGTGTCCTGCTGGGCTGCCCTGGCACTGAGCTTTGGTGTGTGTGCTGTGCTGGGATCAGCTGGGTGTGCTTGGTCTGCCCAGCTTTTTGTCCCTGTTGGCCCTTCAACCTCCAGCAATTCAGTCTTGGGGCTGACTGAAGATCCTGATTCTCTCTTTCCCTTTTCACATTGAGAAATATTCTGGGAAGTTTAACTATGTTTGCTTGCCAAACTGTCACTATTGTAGGGGTATTTGTTGGTGGATGAAGACAGCAGATGATAGTTACAGTTTTCAGTTCCAGGCAACCATTGGGAATATCTTGGCATTGGTCTTCCAGTAGTCACTTGGTTTACAAATCATGTGCCTGCTTTGTGGGAAGAATTCCTTATGTATCTTGCTTGTGACATCCAAGATCTGAACTCTGCTCTCTTCATCTCCAAAGTCTCTGTAACTTCCTGAGCTGAAGGAAAACTCACGCATTTCTGCAAGTAGCAGACTTTGTAGGCAGCCTAGAGATAGAAGCAAAGGTGATGCATCTTTGTTCAAAAAGGTGCAATAAGTTTGGGGGTTTTTCATTGCTGTCTTCCTTCCCTTCCAGGGCTTAGAAACAGACATTTCATGAAATAGGCTGATGACAGATGATTGGAAGGAGACCAGGAAAATCCAAGACTGTTTCTTTTGAGAAGCAGATTTCTAGCCACTAGAACACTTATTTGAAGTTGCAGCTGCACACCTTTCTACGTCTTTTTTTCAGTAGTTGGTGTAGTTAAGTTATTTTAGTGACTCATTTGCTAATTTTCTGCAGTACAATTGCTTGATAGGACATATTTTTAGAGGTATGACCTCTCTGAAGCTCGTGACTGCAGCTCAGGACGTCTGTTCTTGTGATGCGTGAAACACATTCTAGTCCATTAAGGTCAAGTGAATTGTCATAGGGGCAGGGTCTGCAGCCACAGAATTTATATTGATTAACTGCTTCTTTAGAATCACCTGCAAGAATTTCTAACCTTCAAATAAGTCACCACGTGGGAGATCACTGATGACACAGCCACTTGTCTCAAAATTCAGCCGCTTGATCTTTATTGAACTTGATGGGCAAACATTTAAATGATAATTGAGACACTAATTAAATGCTGTGCCTGTACTCCTGGTTCAGGATTGAAAGACTAAATTATTTAATGACAATTTGGGGAGTTACAGGTACATATCTTTAGCAGACTTGTAAGAAAGAAGGGTTGGTTAAGATGTTTGAACTCTGCTGCTTCTGCTGCTGCCTGCTGCTCCAAATATTCCAGCTGATTGCCTGGCTTTACAAAGGCATCACGAGGATCCCACTCACCACGGTTTTCTAGCCAGTGCCAGGACATTATATTTACTCTGTTGGGCAAAACTGAAGTGTGAGTCCTTGGCTTTGTTTTGCCCTTTCTAGTGATTTTCATCGAACAATCTTGGCACTCTAAATGCACGTCTGCATTTGTAAGTTCACCTTTGTAAAACATGGTCTGGGCTCGTGACTGCCATCAAGTTGTCTTATTCTATATTTCAAATTATTCCCTATTACCCTAATATCCATTCCAAATAAATTAGTTGCTTCTCCCTACATTTCCCACCCTGCCCTTTATCATTGTTCACATCCCTGCATCTCTGTTTCTTTCCCTACTGACACACTCATGGCATCTGTTGAGGTGTGGGGATATTAGGACTAATTAAAATGTCTCAAGCTCTTTAGTAAGTCACATATGACTGTATTCACAAATGACTTTAGATGACTATTATCCCAATGCAGTCACTTATCTCTGCTCCCCTGTCCAGGAAGCAGAAAAGTGAAAATCATGCTTGGCACTTCCACAGGGATCTCAGAGGTAGGTAAAAATTTCGTCATTGCCAGTGATTTGTGCCCAGTGCAGAACAGATTTGTCAACAGGGCCTGCAAAATACTTACAAGCTTGGTGCAGTGCCAGTTTTGATTCCTCCTTTCCTATCCTTTCCATACCAACAGTGTGCAGCAGATCAATTTCCTTCACTGGGGGGAGTCAGGAACTGCTACGGGAACAGATGCTCAGGAAGCAGATGGGGCAAGAGTTTATTTGGAGCAATGACAACTCCGTAACCTTTTGGTGTCAGCCTGAGATTGCAACTTCCCCTGTACTCCGTGGCAGAAGGCAAGTCCAGGCACAGGAGAAAGTCCAGGCTTAGCCCTGTGCTCAAGCAGTGGTAGGTGGCAGCTGGGCTTCTCAAGCACAGCGTGGTGGCCCTGAAAAGGCAGTTCATGCTCGAGTGGGGCTTTTCATGCATAGGTTACAGCCTGTATTGCAGGCAGTACCTCAGGCTTTTTCAGGAGTTGGGTCTCACAGGGCTTGTCAGCCCAGCAGTGCTGTGAGCTCTTGTTTCACACATGCTGAAACAGAGACTCTGTGAACTGATCAAAAGTTGCTTCTCTTGTAAGAGACATCAACTCCTACACTGATTTGTCAGCTTGAATGAGAAGTGTGTGTCCCACACCACCCAGAAGGTCTGGGGCGGAGCAAGGTGTGACTTGGAAATGCACAGCCTCCCAGCCCTGGACAACAGGCAGCTCCCCTCCATTTCCACAGGGGCAGAGACAGGATTTTTGTTCCTGTTTGTCTTTTGTTAGGGGGCAAGGCCATGCTTGGTGTTTGTGTTTGCACATTTTCTAGGGAGAAAAACAAAGAACAACACTATGGTTCTCCACTATGATTTATCTGGATGGTTCATAGTATAGTGGAGAACTTCAAAAGTCTAAGGATGTAAGTCTTCAGTAGCAAAATTAAATTTGTTCTTTCAGGTAGATAAAATGCCATTTAAATGTACTCAATTAGAAATCAGGATTTAAAACATTTAGTAAGGCTACAGGGAGTTCCTACTTTGAAAGTGTGTACCCCAGATATCCTGGGTAGTTTATTCAAGATGCATTATAAAAGATTTATTATGTCAAACTACAGGGTTAAGGCCAAACAAGTGCTTTTTGGATCACATATTTATTCTTTCTGGTAACTGATAAACAAGATCGTGATGATTGAGAGGTACTCTGTGTTTTGTTTAATAATGTACTTCAGACCTGGCCATCAAGTGATCATCAAAATAATTTAGATTTTTTCAACTTGGTCTTTACCTTGAAATATATTTTAGTTAATGGAATTTCCTCTTCTGAAGTTGAATGACCATTACCACAGAATCTGACTAAAAAGCTGCTTTCCTATGCATGATTTATTTAGCAGGGAGCCAATGATAACATATTAGAACATACCAGAATATGCTTGGTCCCATTGTGATGAGAAGTCTTAAGAGCAATGGCACAGATGTGATGGGACTGGAAATAAAATGTATGTAATTGAATATTTAGTGTACTTGTTCACAGAGCTCCTGTAGATTTTCTTTGCTAAGTGACTGTCACTTGAGAAGCAGCAGAAGTGCAAAAATAGATGACTTTGTACAGCACATCTTGGCATGCTGTATTACTCTGCAGCATAAGATTTTACCTTGTGTCTCAGGACCACATGAACCATAGTGAAGGGAAGCTGACAGCTTCCTAGTGCTCTTCTTGCATGTGCCTATCCTCTTTCCTTCCATTCATCCAAAAACCAAAATTAAACTAAACCCCAATGAGATGCTTGCCTGGAACACTTTTCTGTAGACCTAAGCCAGAGACTTTTCCTAGGATGCTGTGTGTTGGGTAAATTGGAATAAAAATGCTGTCCAGCTGATGGCTCGTGCTGGCAGCACCTGTAATCTTATCAAAACTCAGGTTCTTCATGGTGCTAAGAGGAAGGCAATGCCAAGTGTGCCTGTGTTAGCAGCTGTCAGGCTGAGCCTGAGAAGCACGATTCAGGCATTCCACTGCAGGAAGCTGGGTCACAGTGTAGGGTTGCTGTGATTTTCTGTGGTGGGCACAGACCAGGCTCCTCTGAGGAGATCAGAACTGAGCTGTGCAGTCCACTACAGTGGTCAAGGTTCCTAATGTGACACTTGTCACTGGCCAACTCCCAAGCATTCTCTAAGATGGAAGAGCAGTTTGGAGAGTTATTACAAGATTAATACAATATTACAATATATGTCACTGTCAGACATTGTGCACTGCAGGTTTACAGCTTTAAAAAAAACCTTTATTGCTTGAGAAGGCAGGTATCAGCTGATAAAGCTGATCTGTGTCATTCTGAGAAGCCCAGTCTCATCCTAAACACTTGTGGAGGAGCAGGGATGGGTCAGCAGTTGGCAGTTCAGAGAAGAAGTGTCACAACCTGTGGATATGTTTTCTTATAAAAAGAGTGCTAGGAGACAAAGATGAAAATCAGCTTACAAGGATAAAGGCAACAATTACAGAGGAAATGCTGGGTGCCAGAAAAGGGCAGAGAATCAACACCAGGGTCCAGAACACCTCTGGATGCTGCAAGCACCAGAAACCTCCCGAAATCGCTCAGCCCCACTCAAACTGCTTTAGTAAACAGGTAACTAAAATTCAAGCACTGCCTTTATAAAGCCTCTTGGTTTCAGAGAAGTGGATCGCTGTCTGACAGTTCGCTGGGAGTTCTTCTTCCAAGACTGCTTCTCTCCTTGGCGGAGTTGCCTGGAGAGCAGCTCAGCACTCCGGCAGGCTGTACCAGACAGGCTTTTACTCCTGCGAGCGCCACCTGCTCCGCTGAAATCCTGGCCGTGCTGGAGTCTCCGGCATCTTCGTGCCTGATCTGCAGGGCGGCTCCCTCTCGTCGGGCTTGGCTGCGCTCCCGACAGGAACAGTTTGGATCGGGAGCCCTTGGCAAGATCCGGGAGGGAGCGCATTGCGCTGGGCATCGCACACACACACACACACACACACACACACACACACATCCAGCGTGCTGCTGGGTGCCCATCCCGCAGGGTTTCTCACACCTGTACAGTCTGGGTGCCCATCCCGCAGGGTTTCTCACATCTGTACAGTCTGGGTGCCCATCCCGCAGGGTTTCTCACATCTGTACAGTCTGTGAGCGCCGCCGGGCACTCGCTGTGCAGCTCACACAGCCCTCGGGCATCAGGCGGCTGGAGCAATCGCCACAAAATCGTTTAGCAAGAGAACACATCACAGTCGGAGTCGACGGCTGAATTGAGATATCGGTGGGGGAGGTCGCTATTATGTCCCAGCTCTCTTTAAAACCCATTCTGAGGCTTGTAAGGCATTGTGTTGTGCTTGTTGCTGGATTTAAGACTGCTGACTGTCAGGCGGTGAAGGTCACTTTGTGCTTTCCTCTTTAAGGCAAGTTGCTGTTTATATTACCAAGAGAGCAGCAGGGCTGACTAACTCGTGGCGCGTTAACCTGGGCAGCATGTTCTCTCCTAGGGAAAAGGTCTCCCATGCACTCCCTTAGGACCTGTATAGTTGGAGAGTTGTAGATCATGTAAGTGTCAAGCCCAATCAGAGCTTCCTTGTCAGGATGTGTTAGGGCAGCTGCCTGCAATTTGTGTGACAGTGCACATCTCTGCCAATAAACTACTTTTGCTCTCCCTTATGCCGTGTCTGCCGTCTGCAGGGCTGCTGGAATTCTGCCAGGGAGAGAGCAACTGCATGCACAAAGGTGTCTGGGTGGCACCTCTTGTAATCTGTGTTCTGCACGGAGTATTGATTGGCTTTGTGGATGGATCCCAGGGGCTGAGCACAATCATCACGTACCAGAGCATGACATTTTAATCAGAGACACGTTTAACTACTGGGAGCAGCTCGGGTAACGTCTACTTTAAAAAAAAACAAAAAGAAAAAAAAAAAAAAAGAAAATTGCACGAAAAGAAAAAAAAAATGCATATGCTGGTTAGAAGCTATGTGCAGTTTAACCTAGAATAAAAATAAGTAGGTTGTGTCAGGGCCAAGAGCACTTTGAAGTAAAGCTGCAGTAAGTGCAAATCAGTGATACGAGGGAAGACACTGAAATAGGGTTTTTGCACACACATGTGCACACACCATGGCTAAGCAGCAAAGCCTGCTCAGTGCAGTGCCATTCCTGTCCACCAGCTGTAAAATCACTTGGCTTAGAGGATAAAAAGGTGTTCTGCAGGAGATGAGGCTGGCAAGGAGCAAGAGAGATTTTAAAAAAGGTAGATGAAGTTTTCTCTGTTTTTACAATGAAAAAGAGTAGTGAGGAAAATGGAGTTCTTTTGGGGTTGGTGTGCCAGCCAGCCCCACCAACATTTTGAGTAAGGGTTGCAAAATGACCACCTCAGAAACATCAGGGAAGGTTATCCTCCTCCTCAGCCTGCAACACTCTGTAGTAGAGTTTATCCTTCTGTAGCAAAATCTCAGGATCCCTGAAGAGCTCTGCTAACCTTGAAATCTGTGCAGTAGGCTACCTTCTACCTGCAAAGTAGAAAGCACCGCTTATTCACGGGCGTGAATGACACGCCTCTGGTCCAGAGGTAGACTTGAAAGGACCTTCATCTGCTGTTTGTGGGAATTTAACTGAGAGGAAGCTTCTGAAATGCCGAAACACAGAGAATAGCAAAATTATTCCCAAAGCGCTGCCTGCCTGCTAATTGCTGGCCATCTTTTGTGAAAAGAAGCAAGAGAAAGAGTTCACACAAGCTCAAGTGCTTGCCGATTTCTGGGGAAAACTGTTCTCTTTCTTCTCTTGATTTTGGATGCTTACAATGAGGAAAGCAACATATCAGACTAGAGAGAGAGCAAAAACAGTGCATGTTACCTTGGTATCTGATGATCAAAGGTACGACCCCGCTCTGCGGTGCCCTGAGGAAGGCAGCACTTGTTTCTTGAGGGAATTGCACTTAGTTCAGAGCAGGCAATGTCCCTTCCCTCCCTGTGTTGCCACACAGATCAGGAGCTGCCTGCCTGCCTTAGGAGAGCAGGGTATTTAGCTTTTCCCAACAGAAGCAGGGCCGCTTAACCAGTTATCCTCGGCCAATGAAAAGAAGCAGGAAGATATGTGTCAGAGAATGATTATTCCCTGGATAGTGACATGGCTGACATGTATTTTCTTGTGAAGATCCAGTGAGCTACAGCTATTAAGTAGCAGGAAATTATGAAATTCGTGGCCAGCTTTCTTACTCAGCTTCCTTTTGTCATTTTAAAAGTCTGTGATTTTGTTCTGACTACTATATTTTAAATGCAGAAAATAATAGAAGCTAAGAGGGAAATGGTTTGTTCTTTGCATTCAGTTACTACTTTACTGTGTGCATTTTAACACTCAAAATGTAGTGGCTCTGGCTGACATTTCCATCATGTTGGAGTGCCTGTATGCTCCTTATGTTTCTAATGAGGCACAAAGTATAGAGAACATAAATGACAGGAAATAGGCTGCAGTTTTTTTAATGACCAAAATCATATATATTTTAAAGCTGTAGCCTAAGGTTACAGCACAACAAAGCAGGCAAAGTCTCTTTCATCTGCAGTTTACCTGAAAACTAGGACCAAATTTCAGTCTTCCCAGGGGACAGGAAACAGCAGAGAGCCCCCAGTACAAAAGCAGAGACTCAGTCATGCACCATCCAGCCCTGTAGAGTCTATTTTCCAAGAATACAGTGACACCTTTCTCTGTAGAAGTAA
The DNA here is from genome assembly GCA_034509425.1 of Eopsaltria australis. Taxonomy (NCBI): domain Eukaryota; kingdom Metazoa; phylum Chordata; class Aves; order Passeriformes; family Petroicidae; genus Eopsaltria; species Eopsaltria australis. The sequence goes on from JAVTVJ010000280.1 coordinate 2,580,175, forward strand.
AGCAGACGAGGACAGAACAGTCAATGAGACAAAAGAAAATGAAGAAAAAATTAAAAGCAGTCAATACTGTGAAGACATTAGGTGAGGGTGTTACAGTGCCTGATGTGAGAGACCTTAACAGGGACATGCATAACATTTCCCCCACCTCACCAGGCAAAGGGGTGCACTGACTTTGCCATCAGAAATTATGAACAGCATCAGCTCATCTGAGTTCTTAATACACATCACACCTTTTGTATGAATTTTTGCCAGAACTATGGGACAACTTTCTGAGATGAGAATTATTTTTTGTCACCTGTATATTGCACTTTTTTGAGGAGCCATACTGAGGAGAAGGCAGGTGAGATGTTGGTGGGGTGAGCTGGTGCACTGGGGCTGCACAGCTGACAAATGAGATTCCTGACAAGGAGAGGTGTAGAGGGAAAAAAGAAAAAAGAACCAAGTTCAATTCCTGGTGATTTAAGCAGACTGCTGAAATTGCAGGCTGTCATTGGGAAAATCCTGTTTTTCAGACACAAATGGACAGTGGACAATGACATGAAAATTCCAGTGTGAGTCACTCTCTGAATTATGTTTTCAGGTGTAAATAGTCTTTACCTGGGTCTTGGCAAAGACTTGAGGCAGGGTTTTAGCAAGTTCGTGGTTACTGCTTGCAGTACAGAGCATTACAGGACCCAGAATGTTCAGGACCCATCGTTCCAACTGCAGTTTTCACAAGCAGCATGCATTGAAGGTGTTGTGTAAGTACACATAAACACATGTATGCGTGGTGAAGCCCCCTGAGACCAATAAAATCAGCTTGGAGAGAAGAATGGCAATCAAAAGAACTTGCCCATATTCCACCTGCAGAGTTGCGCTTGGGAAGGAAATAAAAACAAACAAAAAAAACCACTATCTAAAGCTCCAGGTTTCTTATTCCTTACTTCCATGCCTTTTGCATTTTACCAGAAGGTGTTATTGGAAATCTTCAGTGGCAAAGGGTCTGTGCAGTATCAAGATTTTTTTGCTCTTTCTGGTGCACAGCAGAATTGCTGTATGATGATGGAGCAAAAGCAGCCCAAAGGCTTTTTGTATTGTATGGACACATGGTGTTGGCACATTAATCTGTTCCTTGGGCTTGAACTTCCATTAAGTCAACTCATGCTGTAGTACTAAAAATGCAACAAAATTGAATTTGGAGAAGGCGAAACTGATAAGAGATTTGCTGCTACTGGGAGTGTGAATCAGGCCCTTCCTGAAGCAAAGCTGCAAACATTATCTGAATGTTGAGTGCACAGAGACAGTGAACTTCATTTCTTGGTTGTAGCTCTGATCTGATAGTGGGGAGTACCTGTTTGTTCCTGTACTTGAGCAATTGTCTGCAAACTAGCAACAAACTGAACTCTCCAAGATGCTTTTGATAACTTTCAGGCGGGACAGCACAACGAGCACAGCAGCTGTAGATGTATGCTCTGATATCAAGCAGTGCTTTTTGAGACAGCGAGGTGGATTTTGTTCATATTTAAGCAATGCCTTGGACTATCATTTCTGAGACATTTTCATGTCTACCTTTGATCTGAAATGTGTTAATCTAATGAGTGGGTAGAGAAAATGAGTTACTATGGGAACAACATCTCTCTCTAACTTGCTGGCCCAGCTGGCTGCTCTGGCAATCGAAGCACGCCGCGAAATGGAGCGAGGCCACCAGAGACAAACGTGCATTTCAATCTTAAAGGGAGCATTCGAGGTTGGGTTTGGGGGGTGAAGGATATCAGCAGGCCTCTGGGAGTTGCATTATGTGCTTACAGCAAAGTGAGAGGAGGAGGAGTGTGCTGGGATCTGACTGTGATAAGGAAACAGAAACTTATCTGGTGGGAAGGAAACAAAGGCTCTGCTTCTGGGTTTCTCGGGGTGTAACTGATAAATGATAAGGACAGCTGTTAAAGCTTAGAATTTTTAAATCTGTTCTGGTGGTCATTAGTAAGGTACTTCCCCATTAAATAGTTCTGTGGGCTGCCTTTGCTTCCTGTTTCCTTCTGTAGGCTCACAGAAGAAGCCATCAGTATGAAAAGCATGGGTGTGTCCTTCCCTGACCTGGAAAGCAGTGGTACCTGCAGTGGTGGTCGTGACCTCTGTGGAGGAGTTGTTGGCTGGGAAGCAGCATCCTGTATTGGTATTAAATTTCCTCTGTTTGCACCATCCTAAAAGCAAAATGAATGTGGAGAGGGAAAAGCTGAATTTCTTATAACTGCTCATTAGAGGGAGAACTTTTCTCCGAGTGGTAAAGTCTTAATCTTCTCTTCTTTGTTTCCTGTCTTTGGCCTATGCCTGAACAAGGCAAAGGGAAAAACCTGTGGGCATCCTGCCTCCCTTCAGCTCTGCCTCTCGGCAGCACGTGAGCATTGGGTGAGTGCTCACCCCAACTGCAACACCTGCAGGTGAACAGGGAATAGTTCCTCTGGACAGATTCATACCTACATTCCTCACTGTGCAATGTGTGTCCTTTTTTTTTTGCCTGCTTTCTCAGGAAAAGCCCTGTACAATTTCTGTGGTTAAATCAAATCAGGATCTAAGCATTTTGATTTGCGCTTTTTCTTAAAATGAAAATAATTGAAGAACAATTAACAAAACACATTCAGAATCAACGCCAGCAATGAAATACAATCCTAGGCATGCAAACAGAATCAAACACCTATGACTTGCTGGATTTCTAACTGACCACCACTGTCCTATTCCAATGTTTCTCTCCACAGGGACAAATTTTTGTACCTTCTTAGTTTTTTTCAAGTTGATTCCTGCCCTCAGGGTCTCTTCCTTGCTGTGTAACCAGGCTGACGGTCAACCTAAGGCAGATTAATCACTACTAATTTCCTTCCAGCACTGTGAGCTCTTGGGTGATGCCTTCTCAGACAGCTGCAGGCCCTACACTGCCCCAAGTTTTGTCAGTGTTGCTCTCCTCCTGGCTGCTGCTGTCCAGAAATTGCCATGGGTCTGTGTGGATCCCCCACACCTGCCCTCAGACTGGTCCCTGCCCTATTTGTGGCCCTGGTGCTCAGATTCATCTGATTTCCATGTTGTTATTCAGTGTCCCTACAATTAGAACTTCATCTCTCGGGTGCTGTTTCTGAAGTTTCATGTTCTGCTCATTGCTTGACTCATTTATTTGCTAATTTTCTGTGTATGCATCTCTACTGGAAACCTCAGGGATTTGCCTGGCTTTGAGATCACCTGCCCAAGAGCACCTGGCTGGGGTGGGCTAGGCTGCCTTTTCATGTGTGAGTGGCAAGGGAAGAGTCTCACTGTCTTTTGTGCCACAGGCACGTTCCCAGGCCAGGTGGGGTCACACTGTGCAAGGATTTGAACATAACTGAGGGTTCCTTTTTTCTGGTTTGAGCCCCACTGATGAAAACAACAGCAATACCTCAAGCACCCTGAGCTCAGTGTTGCAACAGCTGCACTCCAGTCTGCAGAAGTGCAACCACAGCATCTCCCTGCCTGCCTCCAGCAACTGAGCCTCTCCACCTCTGGCATCTTCCCAGGCTCTTCTCCAGAGAGCTTTCTGTGATGCAAAGAGGTCAATAATACAAATAATTAATGTCAAGTGGCTGTCAATAGAAACTAGGTCTGAAAACATAGCACATGTAAGCCCATATTAATTAATTGCATCCCACTCTGAAATCTGAACATTAAGCAAACTAAGAGGGATGATATGGTGATAATGATCAATGATTATTTTTTCCTGGGAAATGTTGAGAAGCAGAGCAGCTTCAGCACAGCTAAGTCCTTACTGAGTTGGTTTATCTCTTCCTTCTTCTGAAATTGAATTTTTAAATATTTGATAGTTAATGGTGTAATGCTTACTCTACAGAAAGTTGAAGTGTTCAGTCATAATATTAAAAATTCCCTTAAAGTATTTATTTAAAATACAAAAAGAAGAATTACACAGGAAAGCAGCAAATGAGAAATTAAATTTTTATCTCAACACAAAGACTGCTTTTTTCATGTGATCTAATCCATGTTATTGCTATTTATATTTGCATATTTAGTCCTTGCATCTGGTGCATTTAGTCCAATCCAGTTCTCTGCTCTCGGAAGCATTTCATCAAGGTGGAGGAGCAGGGATCCCATCCTGCCTCACACAGACCTTGGAGAGGGTAACAGCAAACAAGGCATGTCAGACCTACACCACCATGTTAAACAGAGCCCATGTAAAAATCTTTCCCATAAAGACATATTGATGTCTGTATTGATTTGGGGGGGGAAGCTACTGAGATTTTTTTCTCTGATATTTTTAAAGCAGATGTCTGATAGCGTCGACTTTTCTACGTTGCAAAACTTTTTTTGCAGATGGGAGGGAAAGAGCTACAGGAATAAAATCCGAAGCTTTATAAAGGCCCTGATTTTTAATATACAAAATAATCTCACTAGAATGAGCAGGAGGAGATACGTAGGCGAACAGAGTAACATATTTTTACCTTCAGAATAATGTGGATCTTTACTCAGGTGTAGAAATATTTCAATATGAGTTTTTGGGGTTTTTTTGCACGCTCAATACGACACAAGTCCAGACTGCTGCCCACACCAATCCCTGTCTCTCTTTCCTGCCACTTCCCTGCCACAAGCTGTGGGTCCCAGTGAGAGTGCAGTGAACAGAGCTCCTTTCCCAGGCAGCTGTGAGGGTCTGGAGCTGACACTTCAGGGAGGCTGCAGGGGACTGGGGTGGCTGAGGGCAACAAGAACCTGGTCTGGGGCTGGACTGGAGGGTGAATGGCCTGGAGCTCTTCCCTTACCTCACATCACTTCCTTCCCATTGTAAGGAACAGAGCTTTGGGAGAGGAGCAGCTGGAATCACCTCAGGTTTCCCCCTCCTGTTGTTCCTCTGAGTTCCCTGGCCTTTAGAGGAAAGGAAACGTGGCAGATGTCCAAGAACTGCCTTTCTTTAGGTGGTAGCTGAACACCTCCTTTCCGGGAGAGGAAAAACGTCAAGGAAGATCAGGAAAAGGAAATGAAATAAGGTATCTCTCAGTGGTTAGGAGTCAAGGAGCCTGCCTGTTAGGTGCCACTGAACCCAAATTACTGTGTTGCTATGAAAATAAGAAAAGTTCTCCAAACCAAGAGCTTAACTTTGGTCATGCTGGATATTCTTCTAGCTAAGCAGCAGAACTTGTTGAGCACAACAATTTCTCAGAAATTGCTCTGTGGAGTCCCTTTGGATGCTGAGAAACTGAGCAGTTGTCCTTTAGTCTCTGGTGGAGTAGCCAGTGTTACCGAAACACGTGAATTGCAGTAATTCCCGCAATTACTCATGACTGATTTATCACTTCATTGTAGGAATTCAGTTTAAATAGAGTTTTGTTGCCATCTCCCTTGCTCCCTAATTGATTATTCTTTTGAATGCTGAATCTTTGAGTTTCTCTCATAAAGTAGATTAAAGTCATTACAGCTGTGTGCTTTTTAATCATTCTGCTGTATAATTACTGTTGCTGCCACTGTCTTCTGGTTTACACTGCTTCTTTATTAGCAGCTCTTATTGCCAGAAGCTTTAAACATTTGATAATCTGTCAAGGTAGTAATTTGTTGTCTTTTTTTTTTTTTTTTTTTACTGAAGACCTTTTCAGTGATATCTTCAAGCACCCAGCCTGCCCAGATGCTTTAATATTCAGTTATCTCTGTCTAGTTGGCTTCATGTTATTTTTAATTGCCCTTCTTCTGGATAACAAAAGTTACCCATTCATAATACAGAGAATGTAAATAAGTCACATGCAGCTGTATCAGGCAGTAGGAAAACAGACCATCCAGAAACAATAATGAGATTGATAGCCAGAGATGATGCATAGGTTGTCTGCTGGCACCAGCAAAAGAACATTATTGGAGCCTGATAGAGCGTTCACAGTAAATGCAGGTTGTAGTGGTTCCCATACTATGGAAGGATTATACCCCAGTTTCTTCTTTCTAATGCTTTTTGGGGTTTCCATGGAGGGCCTCTGCAGGAATACAGCCATCCTCCTCCCTGAGCTCCCAGAGGCTTTTCCTATATGGAGTATACCAGCTCTGGGGTAGCCTGGCTTTCTCAAAAGCCAGGAAAAGCCAAACAGCTCATAGGAGGTGTTTTATGTCTGTGAGAGGCCCCTGGATTGCAATTCTGGCTGAGCTGAGCTGTGACTCCCAGAGGAGCCCTGCGAGGCTGTTCCTTGGCAGCTGTGTGTCCATCAGCCTTCAATGAGTGATGGCATTTTGCAGCAGTGGCAGCAGTGTCCTCTGGGTCACAGCCATGAGCTGCAGCTCTGCCAGTGCACAGCCAGGACACTCCAGTCCAGTCCAGTGTCTCACTGGAACCAGGCACCGCTGGTTCTGCTGCAGCAGCTGCTCCTTACCCAAAATATCCCCTGGAGCTGCCAGCCTGGCCCCTGCACATGCCCCTGGGCCCCACCACAGGTGTGGGACCTCAAAGGTGGGGCAGCACTCTCCAGGGCAGCTTGTCCTGTGCCCATGAGATGCTGGGAGACAGGACAGCAGCAGGAAGGGTCGGAAGAAGTGAACAACTCAGCACAGATCACTGAAAGCAGGGACATGGTGGCCTGTTGGTAAGGAAAGGACTGTGGTGGTGGGAAAGTGTTTGATTCTCCCCATCCTCAGAGACAGGAGCAAATGTAGTGGGTTCCTCTGGTTGGAAGTAAGAATAAAATTCTTGGTTCCCAATTCTTGGGAACAGAGCTCCTGGGGATTTGGTGGCATTTCAGCTGCTGGTGGTTTCAAAGGAGTGCCTGAAACCTGAAATCTGACACACAAATGATGGGCTCCTCCCTTCCTGCAGGCAGGTGGGTCAGGCTGGCTCTCAATTCTCTTTGCCCTCTGCTCTCTCTGTGTGGAAGTGCAAGCCAGAGGGAACACAAATGCTGGGATTTACACATACATCTCCCCTAAAGATCAAAACAAAACCACAGAGTAAGGGCTTTGACATACAGAGAAAATAATAAAATCCAAAGACATCAATCATTTATGACTGAAAAGAATGAACAGTCAATAACTGCTTGTGGAAAACAAGATATTTACTTATATTTTAAATGACATCTTCCAGATTTCTATTTTCTTTGCTTTATAGTTTTTTGTTGGGGAAATCATTATTTTACTTTTTCCTAGCATTCCTTCAACCATTTTGGGATAAGCTTTTTCATTAATGGCAATGACTGTCTGCATTTCTTTTAGCACCTTGTCTATGCCTTATTTTATCTTGTCAGAGGAAACTAACAGATAGATAACAATTCTTAGGGTTTTTCTTGTCTATATGATTATCCAGACAGGATTTTGACAATTTCGGTACAATAGCCTCCTCTCAGGAAGTCTTTCATCACACTAAAACATACTCTGAAGTGCTAATTTCTTAACCTTCTATAGTTCATTTTTTAGACAGATAAAAATTGAGTTTAAAATGGCCTAAAAGGTCATCTTGCCAAGGCATAATCTGGTTAAAATTTTCTCAAATTAAATTAAGCGAGCTGTGTACCATATATTGATTTTAAAAGTCTCCTTAATGTAGTCATGTTATAAGACTCTTGACATGATTTTTTTTCTGCTTTGACAGAGCTGTTTTTTTACAGAAACTTCAGCATTTTGTGTTGTAAAACTGTCACCATCTTGATGGCTTCTCAGTAGTGTAAGATTTTGACCTCTGGGCCAGTCCTGTGTTTGGGGAAAACACAACTGCAAAATTATCTACTCCTTTGTCACTTTTGAATAAGTTTCTCATATTGCATTGATAAGAAGAAGCTGAAGGCTGCTTTGGATGAACTTCTGAAGGACTGATGTTGTGGCCTTAATTCAAATGCATCCTTTGCACGTTCAAAACAGAAATTTTTATAAGTTCTGCTCTCAAATGTTCTTTTTGCCCTGATAATTATAATTCTTAGTTTAGTTCTTTTTTTAGCCTGGAACAAAACCAAAGAAAGAAATAGTTAAATACATGAGGAGACAACTTCAGCTATGACTCATATTTCTGGAAGGTGGGCAAAAGTCAGACAAGTTGAATTCAAGAGCTGCTCTGTGGTGTTGGATAAGGAGGAGGATCCCAACTTTATCACTGCCTTATCCATTCCCATCTATGGCTTTTTTCTGCAAAATCTTTGTTTTGTGGATTTGGGAACTCTACAGCCATAGCCTCCTGTCAGCCTTTATGTCCCTGGGCTGTTCACTGACCTCTCATGGGAGAACAGAAAAAAGTCTGATGCCTCAGCATCCATTAATTGCCAAAATATGTGGCAAAAGAGAAACAAAAGGGGAGTGGAGTCTGGATGTCTCTGCAGGGACACTGTTTTAAGTTTTCCTGTGGACCTTGAAATGGAATTTGAATGTCCACAAGCATGGTGAGTATTTAAACTTTGACCTCCTCCAGTTGCTTTGCTTTTAAAGGAGGTGATTTCAGAAGTGATACTGGTTTTCTGATGGTCTTCGGCTCATCTGCAACAACTGCTCATCTAAGTTGATGGAGGAGGAAGGGAATAGGTAGTGTGGGGGGGAGGGGCACACTATTAAAAACTAATAAAAATGTATTAGGGTTTATTTCTTAAGTGTTGAAAATACCATACAAAAACAGCTTTTCTGGTATGCAGATCCTGGTCTTTTAAACAAGACAATGATTTGGTTTAAAAAAAAAATAAATAAATAAAAATCCAGTTGTCCTTTCTTAAGAAAAATGTATTTTGTGGCAAACCTGAAGTTGACAGTATTTGTTCTATTCACTGTAATTACTAGAAATGCTTCATCTATTCAAAAGCTCTCATGACACCCTCAGGGACTGTTAGGCCTTAATATAAGTTGGTTATATCTCTGATTTTTCTCTCAGATGATTTCCCCTTTTGTTTTCTCAACATGTCTAGATTTTGTTATTATACTGTTAATTTTTTCACTTGAAAAGGTAACAACAAAGCAATGGTGTTTCAAATCTTTTATCTGAATTCCTAGGGTCCAATTTTTATGTAGAGCTAAGCTATTTCTTGCTAAAATAATGTTGCAGGTTTGCTAGTGAACAAGCTCATTCAATCAATAGTTCCTGTTTGATAGACTAAATAAATGATGTTGTGCTATGTGATAATCTCTGAGTTTTCCCACCACCTGACGGAGGGCTCATACTGAAGTGGGAGTGCAGAAATGGAAGAATTGACAGGCCCAGACAAATGAACAATTAAGTTGGTGTACTGAGGTCTGTGGCAAGGCAATGGAATAAGGTAGAATACGTGCCTGGAATATCAAAATCTTACACACAAGTTTAAAGTGTCCCAGGAGAACTGCTGGACAGATACTGCATGAAAAGCAGATGATATTCTTGTTACAGCAGATTAGGTGGCTTATCAGCAGCCTAAAACTTGGAAATATGGGAAAATGAGGCCAGAACACTTTGGAAAAATAAAACTGTATATATATATCTATATTTCTAAAGCAATAATCTGCTTATTTTCAGCAAATACGTTTTGAAGCAACCTCTGGTCAAAGAGGAAGAGGCCTGAGGTGTTGCGAGGAGAGAAATGTGGGAGTTTTCAGCAGCAGGTCCCTTGCTCCCAGGTTGCAGCCTGATCAGTGGTGGCAGCAGTTATACAAGTCACAGGTTTTCAAATGTCACCATTATCCAGCCACATCTGCAGTGTCACGAGTGGCGAAATGACAATGAAAAGTGGGAATATTCAAGGTATTTCTTGCTTCTGTCTTACATCCATATGGTGAAATGTTTGATTCTATTGGCTCTTATTTAAGCAAGTTTCCACTTCAGAAAAAGATAATGTGTTATCATCAAAGTGCAACACCTTATACCTTCAGTTGGGGCAGAAGAGATGCATCAGCAAATGCTTGAGCAGATGTAAAAGCATTGCTAAAGAAATGGGCCTTTATGGGGATTTGATTTCAATTTTGGGATAAGTAAATGTGTTTGCTACGGCATTACTTTGTTTTTTCTTCTGGATTTTTCCCCATAACTGCCAATAAACTGCATATAGGATGATAGAAAAGAAACTGTATTGTGAGTCATAAATAGGATTATTGACTAAATAGCAGTTGCAGGATCTACGCTGCCAACATGTAAGCCAGAAAGCATATCTTGGCTGTACAATTTTATTTCTATTTTCATAGAAGCAGCAGTTAAAAAAATCATTATCACATGCGTCTGAGCTGATCGTGTTTGATTTGGATGTCACTGGGATGCAATAAACAGGAAACCCCAGGGTGCCATTTTACTAAGACAGTTTTCAGAGAGGAGCCACAGTTTCAGCAGCAAAGCACCGCTGATTTACATGGATTTTCTTGTCACATGTTTTGGCAAAATGTATCAGCTTGTGCTTCTTAGCATCAACAAATAATACTTGACTTGCAAACGAGCTCCTTGGCAAGTACCCAGCCACAGGAGGCTTGGAGGCTTGACTGTATAAAAAAGACTTTCATTTCACCAGTTTCTGAGCTGGCACTGTCCCTGCCATGGCTGTCTGCAGCCGCTCGCTGATCCCTGCTCCTGATTCTTGGATATTGAAGCTATTCAGCCTGTTAGCTTTCACCAAATTCCAAGCAATGAAAATTAAACATTTATTCTTTCAATTTCCATGTAAATGCCTTAAAGGCCTCTCAAGCTCATTTGTGCTCTCATGTTTGAAATTAATCTTTTCTACCATGTGACACTGGTATCTTTACCCTCACAATGTAGGCCTTTCAAAATGTTCACCTTTTAAAGAAAAGAGGCAGCTTACTTTGTATTTTTTGTGTGCAGCCTTCTTGTTCATAATAAGCTTAAATATAAGGAGTGAAAACCCACCTGGAAATAAAATTATGCACTAGGTTCACTAAAAAAGTAATTACATTATAATCAAACTGTCACTTTATGAGATAGTGGGAGATGAAATACACTACATGCTGACAAAAGAAGAGGATGGTTTGCTCTTTTAAACATCATCCACAGCACAAAGCAGTGAAGAAAATCTGAATTACATACAGCGTAACAAGGAAAGTGCTTAGAGCAGGCAGGTGAACCTCAGCAGCAGGACCAGGGAGACAGATGAGCTTTCTGCTGGTGGAATGAGGGAACCTTCAGCTCATGCAGCCCAATACACGTGCAGGCTACTGCTGACAACAGGCTGACAGCCCAAGGGTGTTTGGACACACGGTGAGAAACACTGACCTGTGATTAGGAAATGCACTCTACTCCTGTGCCATGTTTTGCACAGAACTTCAGTCTGTGCTGGTGTGGCAGCTCTTCCAGTTCCTTCCTTGCTTGCTTCACCTGAAGCAGCTGTGCCCCACCATGCAGCCTGTGTTCAGCAGAGGCTGATCCCTGTCTTGGGTTAAACACGTGAGGCAACTGGGAGAATCTGAATGTGTGAGGAGTTGTCTTTGTTCACGTTTTGCTGTATCTTATGGCCCTCTCAACCTGCCCTACTGTGACTGGAAATGCCTTGGCTTAGGTGAAATCCATAGTCCTGTGTAGCCCCTAGCTAGACAGCAGCATTCAGGTGGGAGTGATTTTCTTCAGTCCTTCAGACTTTTGTTGTATGAGCTGTTTGGAAAAAAGTCCTTTTTCCCTTCTGCCTTAATTTCTTTGAGATATGAATCTGTTCCATTTTCTGCTCTCTGTCAGCAATGGATCCTTTCCACAGGCAGATCCTTGCTCTGACACTTGACAAAGGTGGGCAGGAGTGTGGGGCACAGGGAGAGGGAGAGGAGCTGGTGGTGGCAGTCTGGATGCCAGCCTTGTCCTTCCATCAGGAACCAGGCAGGGGACAGGTGGGTGGCTGCAAGCTTTTCCTCCTGGATGGACCAAAGCTGGTGAAAGATTGGTGCCCGGGAGAACTACTCTTGCTGCCAGTAATGCACCTAATGAAAGAGAAATTTGTTCTCAGACAGGGGCTTTCTTCTGGTAACTGAAAAAAAAGCTTCAGAAATATGAACAGGTTGAAATTCATGTTTTGTAGTCTGATTTTCTTTCTGTTCTACAGATAGAAATGGTGCCATACTGAGAGGTCTGTGCTGTGTAAGTGGCACAGCTGATACCTTTATTGAGTGTCCTGCTTGTCATGCTATGAATGCAGTGACAGAGCAGCACGGGATTGCTTTCCCTACACAGTGGAAAAGACCCACTTTGTATTTTCTATCTGGCAGGGTGCTGAGAGACTCAGGAAAATAGAAGGTAGGGGAGCTCACTGGAGACTTCCTGGTACTGCACCTTGCTTTTTCAAATTTAAATCTCTAATTTGTTAAAGTACAATTAATTTTTTTTCTAAGAAAACAGAAAAGATTTCAGTTCCAAAAACAGGAACATGAAATAAAGTTTCATCAAAGAGAAGTAATAATAATACCTTGTCCAAATGCCTGTGTAGCTGTGTAGCCTCTGTTTTGACAGAAATAGCTTTTGTCAGAAACAGCTTTTGACAGCAGCTCTCCCCAGATAAAAGCAACAGTTTTAGACCTACTGTTCTTAACTTCTGGCACCAAATCTCAGCACAGGCAGCCTCACTCATGGTCAGCCAACAGTGCTTTACTGATGAGCTGTTAACTTGTGTATTGAAGGCCTCATGGACTCAAATTTAGCATCCTCATTCCACATTTTGCTGCTGTTCCTGGTAAGAGACTTGATAAAATTGCCACAATCTTCTTTTCATTAAATTTTTACTCCTGTAGCCACCTTTATCATGCAAGGCGTAAAAGAGATTTTGAATTACAAAAAAAAAACAAACCCCAAAACCAAAACAGAACAAACAAAACCAAAAAACTCTAACAAGCCTCAAACCAAGCAAACAAAATAATCAATATTCTCATGACAGAAGATATAGGTAAGGTTTTCTTCTCCTGTGCAGATACTTCCACGAGGCCACTGTGGCCTGTTGGGCATGGCAAGGCTGTTTGAGCAGAAACAGCACTTATCCCAGTGTCTTGGGCAGTTTCAGCTTTTCCTGTTTCTGTTCTGCTGCAAGGATGAAGGTAGGGATGCTGGTTCATCTCCATGCCCGTCTTGCTGCACACAGCAAGGCTCACTGCTCAAGCCCCAAATCTGCAGCAGAGCCAAGGGTGGAATTTGTGCTCCCTGGTGGATTTTAGTCCTTAAGAAGGTTGGAGGATTAATATATGCCACATAAATTCACTACCCTTGGGACCCATTTCCTTTCTGGCTCTTGCTGTTCATATTTAAATTTACCTCAAGTTGCAACAAATGCTGCAAAAAAGGCTTCTAAGTAGATTAAATGATGCTTGTCTTTCGGGTTTTTTAGTTCTTGCTATTATTATTATTATTATTATTATTATTAATCTGGGGATGTTTAGTTGTTTGTTTGAGGGTTTTTTTTCCTATAAAGCTGTTTAAACAGCTGGGGCTTGAGTTTAACTGTAGAGGTCTGTTTGTGGTACAGGTGAGTGTCATTGCTTCCACAGGGAAAGCTGAGTTGAAGGAGGAGTATAACCTTTCAGAAAACAAACACAACCTCTGAATCCAATATTGCTCACCTGTAGCACTGAAATGTGTAAGGCTTTTCTTTCTGCTCCTAGTCAGACACAGAAGGTGACTTGTTCAAAGCCAGCAAGTGGCTTGGGAAATGTTGTCAAAGAATCAGCAATACACTGTGCTCTCTGGCTTTTGAGTTAACCTGAGCCAGTCATCATTAGAGTCCCATAAACAATTACATCTTCCTGCTATTGTACCTCCTTGCCCTGTGAAGATCATAGCAATGCCATAATTTAGCTCAGGTAGATGTGACACTCTAAGGCTCAATTCTTTGTTTTACCTGCCTGCAGTAGCTGCTGCCTAGCAGTGTAAACACTGTGCATGACAAAGAGGAAAATTCAATTTTTCTAACAAATTTAGGCTTTGGGGTTTTTTATAAGAGAAGGCATGGAGGAAGACAAAATTGCCCATCTGGGCCTGGAGTGCTGCTGGGATGAATCACAGCTCTGGATGATAACAGGTGATGTTGCTGACTCTTCTCAGCCTGAAAAAAATAGTGGCAAATAGTAGGTAGTAGGTTCATGACACAACTGGTATTTAAGGATTCTGCACACAAGTTACGAATTCTGGCCTGACTCAATGAACTTGGTGTTAGATCTTGACAATGTTATTAGTTTCTGTTATTTCTTTTTTTGTTCCCCCTCTGTGCTCATTTCTTCAGCTACTGTTCTGAGTGTAAAACAGACATCTATGTATGAGCTGGTCTGTTCAGGTCTTTTCAGGGGCTGATGGATTTTTCCTGATCCTGAAAGGAAGAGAGATATTAGACCTTTTTATTCCTTCTCTGCAGGGGCCAGGGCACAAGTGTCTGGCACAGCTTGACACTGAGGTATAGGGACTAGATGTGCTTAAAATGTACGAACAGAGCAAGATTACTTTCTAGCATCTGGATGCATTTATCCATATTTTTGTTGGAGGTGCTATAAGTCCCTCAACTGCCACCAAAGGTCTGCACTTTTCCTTGTAATCAGGTTTTCATGCACTAGCCTTTTTGGGACCTGAATTCTGCATTCTCGTTTCCGAAAGGGCTGAGCATCTCTGTCTTCTGAGGTTCTGCTGCTCTGCCCTTCTGCCCCCACCCTAGAGCTGAGGTGCATCATGTGGGCAGGGCAATGTGGCTCTGAAACTGCTCCACCATTCTCTTTACAAGAGCCCATGTGAAGACTGGTGATGCTGATAACTCACAGAACTTCTTTTTGGCTTCTCCTCCTTCAGGCATGCTGAGACTGAGGAAAATTAATATCACACTTGTTATAAACCTGTCCTTGTGGCAGATGAAGACACTCCTAAAAGCATGTCAAAACAACTTGCTTAAGTGTGGCAATTTGCTAAGAAGTAATAGAATGGAAAACAGGACAAAATCATATGAAGACTTTGCAATTTCAAGATTTTAAATAGAAAATCAGCTCAGAGGTGTATGATGAGTTTTGATTGCAGAGAAAGCAAGGATGTAGGTTTTAGGAATCAACCTCTGACGCATTTTAAAAAATCCATCTGTGCAGTGTCTGCCTGCAAGAAAGCAGCCTTCCATGTGATCCCTGTTCTTCAAGCAAAGGCAGCAAGGATTGTTGATCTGGATGAAATAAATCACTGGTCTTAGTGCAATGTTGGAATGAAACATCCTCTAAAATCTAACCTGCTTAGGCCCAAAACAGCTTTCACTTGCTCAAGTGGGAAGCTGCTGACCTGCTTGCTTAGTTTTATATTGTAATTATCTTTGTAAAAATGCTTTACTTCAGTTTTTACTCTGTAGATTAAAACCAGAATTGTTAATTTTAGTAAGTCAGGATTTTATCCTGATTAATAAATCAAGCTTTCTTCTGTCTCATTATAAAATGCACATGGCCTCATTAGAGGGCTGTTTACACTCCTGATCTGACTTAAATAATATGTGTAAAGCAAAACAAGAACAATGGGAAGCATTCTCCCATTCTCACTTAATGTGTTTGATAAAGCAGGAAACCCCCTTCTTCCCAGCACCTAATAATAACTTCTACTAAAAATATAGAGGCTTGAAAAAACCTTTCTTTACACGGCTGCAAACTTCATTGGTCCTATTGGCCAACATGGGCACCAAGTTCTCTCTAATGCAATTCCTGTAAATTCCACAGCACTTCAGTTCTGGCCTTAGAGATAAGTGGAAACCTGACCTCAAGAACATTCAATCAAATTTGCTTGGTTGGTTGGTTGGTTGGGTGGTTTTGGGGATTTTTTTTGCTGGGACTAAACGTATTTTTCCAATGGAGACATGCACTGCATGCTGGACATAAATTTCCTAGTAGAAAGTGGCACTGTCCCAGAGTTTGGCATGTGTCTCCAACTCTATTCAGAATGCTGTGTTTACCCTGTCCTTATTTCTATGCAAACTTAAGCTCCTTGTCTCCACAACCATACCTGACCAAGGTGTGCAATTAGTTATCTACAACAATGCAAAGGCAAGAAATAAGTCCAAAATCAGAGACACAGAAGTAATGGCTATGTGGGTTTGGGGGTGATTTTTTGTTATAGATTTTCCTTTCTTTCAGTGCTATTAATTTATTTGATGAACCTCATTGTTCAGTCTTGCCAAACTGCTTGCTTCAGTGCATGACACCTGCTTGTTACAAGCCTGATTTGCCCTTGCATATCCCAAGTGCAACAATTCCAAAAGGGGGAATAAGATAAATAGAAAGAGAAAATTCAGGTGTAAAAAATAAAAGAGTTTATGAAGAGGCACAGAGTCTCAAGGGAGCTTTTTGAGTACAGAACACAAATCTAGCAAGTCATAGTTGCTAAGGCACATGGATGTCAAGGCTCAGGAGGAGCAACTACCTAGACCATTAATAACAGAAACAAATTGCACCCAGCTATGAAACTGCAAATACAGTCAGAGTTTATCCCTTAAAAAATGTTTTGCACATTAGCACCATAACCTTGAAATTAATTTTTCTTCCTTTAGCATTCTCTACTGCAAGTAAAGTTGCTATATTTGCTGAACTATCTTTCATGCCAGTGCTCTGTGGCAGCCATACTGCAAAGATGCTTATGAAAGAACAGAGTTCATTTTACATGGAGCTGGTGTTCCACATGTCTCTTGCTCTTATCATGCCCAAACACTTGATTTTATGGAAGCTGCCAACAGACCTGGTTGAAAAAACACAGTGATCTGAAAGGTGGCCTCATCTTTCTCATGGTCTGCCTAATTAAAAAGCTAACTGAATATCAGCTCAGTATGAGCTTTCTCCCTGCAGACATGATCTTCGCTCAGACATCAAGTGACGCTTTTGAGGCATCAGTTTATGTAGGCAGTGGTCAGGGACGAAGTCTGAGAACACACAGCACCCATTTGAAGCCTCAGCAGGACTCATTTGAGAATGAAAGCTTGGACTGATTTGGTCTTTATTTTTCCTAAAGGCAACTTGGAAACATCAAGCAGTTTATGGGTTTTCCATCACTAAGACAGATCTGAAAGCCATTGACATGGAAATGAAATTTCAGGTTACAATAATGAGAAATATATCACGAGGACATGATAAGTACCCAGTAAAATGCATGAGCTTTTTAATGGGCCTCTGTAGGAAAGGAGCTGTCTCAGGCAAGCCATTATGTCCTTAAGGCTCTGTACCAGTGAAGCTTCAAGTAGCAGCCAGAGAAAGGTGAGTGAGGGCAGATGGAGGAGCCAACATTTTTATGATAAAAGAGTGACAGAAGACAACGCGTAACAAAAGCACAGTGTTGCTGTTGTTGCACAAATTTCCAAACGAGTAACTCTGCTGAAAACCACCCAAAGTTATGTCAGGCCACTTTCTGAAAGTCTCCCCAAGTTAGCAGCCTAAAGTCTGCAGTATTTCCTGTGAGCAATGTACCTTTTCATGCAGGGCTGCACCGACAGTAAGTCTGTTTCAGAGCTGCAAAAGGGGTTGGGTGAAGGGTGGGGTTGACCAAAACACCCATCTCTGTTAGAAGTTGTTGCCTCTCAGTAGGGTCATGCATTTTCTCTCCCAGCACCCAGCAGTGCTGCAGCATCTCCCTTGCTTTTGTTCAGGATTTGAACCCTCCATGACAGACCCCACTTCAGGCAGGAGGTTGGACTGGAAACACCTGGGTCCCCCTCCAGTGTGAATTATCCTGTGCCTCTGGGTCAGACCCCACAGGAAAAATGCTGGCTTGGAGCCAGGCTGGCTTTGAAATTGGCACTTTTACTTGGTGTAGCTTAAACATGAAGCTTGTGTGGGGTATCAATGGCTGGAATAACCAGCACTGTCAGGCTTGGCAGGTAAGATGAAGGGATTCTGTCCTGAAGGAAAATAGAGGGGAAATAGCAACTCAGATTTGGATGTGGAAAGCTGGAGGATGGTGAGGTGAAGCTGGTTCACCAGGCTGAGAACAGAGTTGGGGTATTTGGAGTCTGAAAAATGTCTCTGTGTTTCTTCTTACACCTACACAGAAAAGCAGATTTCTTTCAGGAATACAAGCTCCCTGGCTTGCTTTTGGCAGGATAAACTTTTTCTAAAGTATGGAAAATACAACCATGATTTGCAGCTGAACTTCTTAAAGACTGATCTTGTTATTTGTTAGTTACCTTATTTAACATATTTTAGAGGTACTGTCGTAATGTCTATGGAAAGACAGATGCATAACAGTCACACTGATTTATGCAAATTAGAAGTGGGAAAATGGGCTTAGGTAATGGGAATGTCATAAATATCTCTGAGTTATGAAGTGGTGTATTATCAGAAAGGTCAGGAGCAGGACACAGTGATTGCTCACGACCTCATATTCATCATAAGTCCCTTCAATAACACCTTTGCACTGTTCCTTTTGTACCTTTGAAAAATACACTGATAAGCAGATAGCAGGAAATGGTGTCTATAGAGGATCACACCATGAGTTAAATTAACTCTGCCAGAGGTGGATAATTCCAGTGGTAATTCTTCCCTGTGTGTTGGTCTTATGGTGTCAGACACAGTGTCTATTCAAATGCATTTCTCCAAGGAAAAAATAGGCCAATGGGTGATTGTTGTATCATATAATCAAATAAGTGTTTTTCAGCAAGCTGTGGATTAATTGCCAGGGGGCACTTGTACAGGGAGAGCAGCAGTGTGTGCATGAGGACCACTACAGCAAACCTGAGATCTTACCCCAGGCTGGGGTATACGGAGGAGGGGCTCTGTGAGCAGCTCCAGCAATACCTTAACGTTGCAGCATGATTTAATGGATTTTTGGGTTAGTCTTCCTGAGATGTTGGTGTGAGATCATGCTCTGCCTCTCTCAGGAAAGCCTGTGATGATGGTTGTGATCCCTTCACTGTGTTTGGGTTAAGGTGACAGCTGTAAGGAACCAGTTATTAAAGGAATAACTCTCACTTAAGGTGTCCCTGTAGGGAAGGAGCTCAGATGGGGAAGGTGAAGGGCAGAGATCCTGGCTGCATTTTCCAAAAGGGAAGCTGGGTGAGCAGAGCACATCAGGATGTCCTGGGAGTGCATCTGGCACATAAGTGCAATAGATTTGGATACTCATAATGCCTATCACAGATATCCAGTGATATCTGGCAGGTGTCTTGGGGTGACCAAGCATTTCTAATGTTTATAGCACAGACTGCAGAACTGGGGGAAAAATACAATGATTACACACATTTAGAAATAGAAATGGCATATGGTCTTTAATGGGCAACTGCACTGTCATTTTTTGCTGCAATGTGTTAATTAGTAGAAACTTCGTAAGCCTCTGGAAATCCTCAGATGTAACAATATTTCTTCATTTCTTCTGAATTTTCCTTCATTGGCTTTTTCTAAATATTTTATATCAGTAAGTACTCAGAGAGCATCAAGTAAATAAAAAAATTTAAAAGAGTGTGCAGATGGGCACATATACAAATAGTTTGGTATTTGAAAATGCATTTTTCAGACAAAATTGTTGAACTATTTAACTACAATTTCAATCAGGAACTCCATTTCTATCATCACTAGCTAAAATAAGTCATTTGCACCACCAAACTGAAGCTCAGTATATCTGCAAGCAAAGTATTGTTGCACAAAGCACTGTACTCCTACCTTTTGTAAACTGAAAAGACAGCTCCTTCTTAAGCTGTGGGTTGAATTTCAAAATGAGTTAAACAATAGCAGCAACACTTTCCAGTTAAGCTTATAAACTTAACAGTAGCTACTTCACCTTTTGTGTCTTCTTACTTGTGACACTTGAACTTTTGTAACATTAGTAGCTGTTTATAATAGTTAAGTTGGTTAACAAAAGTAAAGTTAACAGGGCTTTTTCTGATAAAAAAAAAAATCAGAAGAAATTATTGGAAATGTCTTGACAGTTAAAGCATCCAACTTAAGATGCTTCATAAAATGTTAGTAATCATTCAGTACTTTTGATCTGCACCTTCATGTGGCAAAGGAGTAAAAAGCTAAGCTAATGTTAAGCAGCCTTTGGCAAACATAAATGAATGTGTAGGAGCCACACAATTCAAATCGACATTTTCTACAAACAAAAGCAACTCTACACTGTTCAATAATTGAAAAATCCCTGTGGCATGAACATACATAATGATGGGCAGCAAAAATGCTTCATCTTCCTTGCAATGCTTGCTGCGGGTTTCATGGCTGGAGCTTGCTGAATTATTCATTGGAAACAGTTAAGAGTTCTTATTGTGGATAAGGCTTCTTTTTGCAATCAGAAGTTAGGGATGCTGTGGTTCAGTCAGAAGAGGATGTGATATGATACTCACGGGGTCATCTCCAGTGCTCAGATGCATAAAGTTGGGATGAGAGAATCAAAATGTCCTTTTGTAGAATCACAACTGGAGCTTTTCAAAATTCTGTCTCCTCCTTGTATTTAGTCAGCAGTTTATCACACAATTAGGTGCCATTCTTATCATCCTATGTGCTGCACAGCTCCCTGTGTGGATTTATTGCTCCCTGGATGTGTGCTGTGTCTGGACACACATTTATGGACCTTCATGTGCACATTTAGTGGTGTGAAAACACAAAAAGGACTGAACCCAAGTATGAAGCTTGTGCTTTCTCAGATATGCTCCTGACCAATTCAAGTCTTTCTTTGATAACCTGAAAGACACATAGTTTTTTCAAGTGTATGTGAAACCTGGTCTCACATAAGCAGTCACTACCATGCCTGTTCCAACTAATCACTGAGGAGCTTTGTTTTATCAGCCCACACACAGTTTTGCTCCAGTCACCAGCTTTAGAACCCTAGCATCACTAAGGAGGGAAAAGGCCTCTGCATTCCTCCAGTCCAACCAGCAATCCAGTGCTGCTCTGTTCACTACTAAAGCATATCCCTGTGTGCCACATCCAGATGTTTTTCTGAATGCTTGCAGGGATGGAGATTCCACCTCATTACTGGACAGCCTATTCCAATGTCTCACCACACTTTCAGTGAAGAAATTTTTCCAGCTATCCAATCTAAACCTTCCCTACCACAACTTGAGGCCTTTTTCTGCTGTTCTGTCACTTCTGCTAGGAGAAGAGACCACCTCCCTCCTTCCAGGTAGTTGTAGAGAGTGACAAGATCGCCCCTGAACCTCCTTTTCTCCAAGCTGAACAAACCAGCTTCTCTCAGATGCTACTCACTTGTGCTCCAGACCCTTCCTCAGCTCCATTGCCCTTCTCTGGACTCACTCCAGCTCCTCAATGTCCTTCTTGTAGTGATGGACCCAGAACTGGACACAGCACTCAAGGTGTGGGATCACCAGTGTCCAGTACTGCGGGACAATCCCTGCCCTGCTCCTGCTGGCCACACTATTGCAGGTACAGGCCAGGTGCCATTGGCCTTCTTGGAAACGTGGGCAGATGCAGGCTCGTGTTCAGCTGGATGCCAACCAGCATCCCCAGCTCTATGCTTTGGAGCACAAGGTCCTTGAGTCAAGGGAAAAGTTGTAGAGACTCTTTTAAAAAGTACTGGCAGTGTTCTGCTGGTCATCAGGCAAGGTATCCCTGCCAACTACTGCACAGTCAGTCTCCAAAGCCATGAGCCATCCAAAAGTTCCTTGTGGCTGCCACCATCTTTGATGGAGTATGACTGCATTGGGACCATCTCAGAGCTGAACAGCACATTCAGTCTGTCAGCATTCTTACAGGGAAGTGGAGGAAGGTTCATATTTTTGGTTATGATGCCAGCAAAGAGCTTAAGTAGGACCATCTCTTCCATTTTAATTTGTAAATAAATGGCCTACCAAAGCCAGATTCTTGTTTTGAGTAGAGTCTTGTAAATCGCAAGCAAACTTGAGAGAGACAAGCTTATCCAGTGCATTTAATAATTCTTGTTTAATAATTCTACTTACCTTTTCCTAGAGAAACATTTCTAAAAAGGGCATAAAATCTTCTGTCATTAAACTTCACTGATCCCTCTCTGCAACACATCTTTTTAAAACTGAAAATGCTTTTTTATTTTGGCACATTATTGAAAGCAGGATTTATTTTTTAGTACAAGCTAGAACATCTTGAGAACTGCATGCTAAATTACAGCAGTCTGCAAGGGACCTGAATTTCCAGAAGGGTTTTTGTGTTATTCTCACACAGTGTAAATGATTGTTTTCAATTTTTTGGATGTGGGGAGGGAGAACACTCCATTTCTCCCAGTTCTTTTTTAACAATTTGGAAAGCCATTTGAGGCTTGTTCTGTATTATAAGCAACAAAGTTTGATAGTTAAGAAGGGAAAGGGAAGGTCAGCACTAACAAATCTACCTGCTGTAATTTTGAATGACAACTATAAAAAATATTTATATTCTCTAGGGGAAGAGGAGAGCAAGTCCTAGAAAAAAAAAATTTCCAGTCCAAGATATCTCTTTTTAAGCCCCAGATATTCAAATACATTCCCTCCAGGGCATGTATTCTTCACTGGTTGTCCTAAAATTTTCTGTGCTCAGTTTTTCAGTGCCCTGTGTTGTGTGCTACTTTTTTCTTTGAGCCAAAAATCACAGATAGGTGCTCATGTACACATTTGTCGGTGAAGCTGGCATGTGCAAGGTGTAAGGATTCAAATGAGAATATCAAATAAAGCATAGGAAAGGAAAAGAGACTTACAGCACTTGGGACGTGAAAGAACTTTTTTTTAAAATGCCATTAAATGTTAGCAAAAGATTCATGAGGAGTTTCAAATAAATGTTTGAATACACCAAGTAATTTAAAGATGACCAAAGTAATTGAGAAATCCAGCTTTTAGTTTAATCTGAGGAAGGGAAATATTTGTACAGCAGAATGTTACTTTTCAATGTATGAAAAAGAAAATTACCATATACTACTTCAAGCTCAAGCTTCTTTCAATATTTAAAACCATCCTAAATATAGATTTTTCTTTACATGAAGCAAATTAGTACCTTTTTTCCCCCATTTGTGGGTGAGATAGATGAACAGGGGAACCATTGTTTTCCAGATTTCACTGGCTAGCAAAAAAATGGTCTGGCCCTCGATTCTGATGCCTCATGGACCAAATGCAGCTGAAGCATAACTCCAGTCATGGTGGAACAAACCTACAGCTACTCGCTGGTGCTTGGGTCATCTTGTCACTGTGAGAGGAGCCACCAGAGCACAGCTCTGCTCTGCCCCTGAAAAGCTGTTCTCTAGCATATTTTTGATTTCTTCATCTTGCCATCCCTGCAAATTCCCTCTGTCATGAACACCGTGACCAAGGAGTGTGGGGTGGCTCCTTGCCAGGGCTGCTTTTAACAGCAGCTTATTCTTGATGCTCTCTTGTCTCTGGACTTTTTGTCTTGGCATCCAGCTCTCAAACGCCTGAACTTTCCCTGTCCTCAGAGTATCACTGCTGGCTTGGAGGGAGGCCCTGGGACCAGCTCTCTGAAGTCAAAAAACACCAAAAACCCGATAGGAAACCCCATGAGAGAGACCTGGTACCCAAAAACAGTGGTGTGGTACCTGGCTGTATCAATCAGACCCACATGTACCTCCTGAATCTTTTGTTCAGTGGCAGGAAATCAAAGGCAAATAAGCAAATAGCACAGTCCATATACACTTGTGAGTGTAGCAGCTGGAATTGCCTCATAGGGGACCATAAATCCAACTGCCACCGACACTGAAAAGAGCAAAACTAGTAAGGTCCATTTGAAATAGTGCCAACACCAATGACTCTATGTATGTCAGGAATGGCATTTGAGCACCATAAATCAATCCTCTAGACTGCTAGGAGGAGAGGAGTTTTGGTCAGAAGATGTCAAGAGATACCGGGCTGCAATAACTCATACAGGCACCTGGCTCACATTCACAGGTGGAACATCTCCAGAGATAAATATCAAGATAACACAGTCATTATCCAGGATTTTTTTTTTTTTTTTTTTTTTGTGAAGAGGATATCTGCAAGTATGGGGTTTTGGGGGTTGTGGCTTGGGTTTTGTTTGTTTGTTTGTTTGTTTCTGGGGGATGTTTTTGGGTTTTTTGTCCCCGAGAAGCAGTAAAAGAGAGATGCTGCCTCTAGTGCTTCAGCCTGTTGTAAAGGCAAACTTTGGTGTTCAGAGTTTCAGGCAAGGCTTTTGAATTGTAAGTTTGGTTGCTGTGAAAAGGAAAGTCTTTTCCTCCACCACCACATCCCTTTCCCCCAGGCAATGTGGATACAATAAAGACTTTCTTTACCCTGCCTTTGCTGCACGTTTCAGCTCTGGCTTTGGGCACCAAAGACATCAGTTCCCATTTGTGTCATTTATCAAGAAGCAGAATTCATTGGAAGGTGTGGATGGAGATTCCAATATTAGGACACAGTGCAGGAGGTTGCCAAGTCTAAATGCTGGCCTGAGACATCTCCAAAAGAGTTCCAGTTGAAGCCAAGGAGTAAAACGCAATAAATTGTCTTTTCTACCACAGAGCAAAACCTACCGAAACCTTCATGTGGTAAATTGAGGGTCTGGTGCAGCAAAATGCCACATTTTCAAAAACAGGATTTCAAAAGTACTCAGCACAATCCAGACCTAAATTAAAGTGATGACCTTTCAGTGACTTAGATTTGGCTGTTATGAAATAAGTTTTTTTGGAGACGGGCACATCCCTTATAGAAAGGGACTTGTTATTGAATTCCTGTTGTACAGGAAATTCTATTGATCCTTTCAGAGAGGTGTCATGAACTGGAGCAGGCCCTGGAGACTGTGTGTACTCTGAACACTCTTCAGAAGCAGCTCATTCATGGTTAGGATAAAGGCATGTTATTGCTTTTCTCCTGGTTTCTTGTAGGGTAAACGAATATTTCTTCACTTCAAAGCTGTCAGTCTAATGACCCTCTCCAGAATTAATACATCTTTTATGGAAAATACGATTTTGTTTAATTGCACCATGAGGAAAATGGGACAATAGAGGAAAACAGAATGGCAAAATTATGCCTTCAGAGATACAAATATAGCACATAGCATTTCTGAAAAAAAAGAGGGGGTGGGGGAAGCACATGTAATTTTTCCTGACAGTGGGATTAAAACACCTGGATACATTTGTGCAAGAGACAGTTGTGGTCTCTTGAGTGAAGCTTCAAATTTTTCTTTATACAAATGTTATTTTTTTTAAAAAAAATCTTACAGGAAATGTCTCAGAAAAATGATATTTCAATGTTTTTTCCCTGATAGGGGGAAAATTTAATTTCTGGAAAATGGTTGGAGCTGTAGCTTTCCTGCTGTGGGAAAAAGCTGGCTGTCTGAAACATGTTCAGGTCAGCTGTTGAATTTACTTATTACTCAGATTTTTCACTTATAGATGAGTATTAATTCAAGTCCTAAAATCCTGGCGTTTTACCACAGCTTTTTTTTTTTTCAATTAATGGTGCTTTATAAAGACCTTTTGGGCTTTAAAGCAGAACGTGGTGGGAATAAATAGGTTTTACAAAGATCTAAAAATTTCATACCTGTAAAACATACATGGAACATGAAAATGAAGGTAGCATGCTTCTTTTACCCAGCACTACTGCAAATAAAATGATTGTTTATCAATAAATACATAAAACACTTTATGACTGCATTATAAACAGTGGGAGATGAATGAATTTCAATTACGCAGACCAACGATATCATGCCACTCATTATATAAATCAAACCTAGGCAGGGGCCTATAAGCTTTTGCTGCTTCACTGATTTTTATTGCCATACAAAATGATAACTGGAAACCATATAGAACAAGGCAAATTAAGAATCTATTGAGGGGAAAATGCAATTGGAAATGAACATCTTCCTGGAAGCTACATTCACGAGTCAAATGCTTCGTGAGATTTTATCTTCCATGCAAAATGTGATGATATTCCTGGGCATATATGGTTAAATTAATTTTCCATTATCAGCATAAAAATGTAGCTGGCCAAAATAGATTAGAACTGCATAATACATTGGATCACATTTTATTTAGGTGGAGAAGAGGAAAATATTTAATTTCAGCCCAGAATGATATTGAGCAGAATAAATGATTGAGTTCAAACAAAGAGATCATGCTTCCCGGGTGTTTTCTCCTTTGTTGCATGAATGAAATGATCTGTAAATTCATGACAAGGTGATGATTTTCTCAGTTGCAGAACAGTGACAAGAAAATAAAATTATTTCTCTGTGGTCAAACAGAGAAACTTCTGAACCTGCTGCAGTCCAGTCTCACCCTTTGAAGGATTACTCAGTTAGTTCAGGAATTATTATTCAGGAATTTAGGGTTTCAACCAGTCAGCTTGTGTATTTTGAAGCTAAGGTGGGATGAGGTGACCTGTGTCCTGCAGGATTTTTCTGTAAATGAGCCCATCTTCTGAACAGTTCACCTGTAACCAGTCTGAGCAAGTGGCATCAGGGCCATTGGCCCAGGTCTGCCAGGTTTGTCCTTCTGCTAAACATATCCAGCAACCCCTGGGGGCCTGGGGATGCCTCTGCACACAATCCCACATAAACCTGAAACGGAAGACCATGTTGTTGCAAGTTAGAAATAAGAGTAGAAGGAGGGTGGTATTTTTGGGGGGGGTTGTGGTTTTTTTTTTTTCCTTATTCTACTGTTTTACTTCTCCTTGCCATCTAAGTGTTTCTTGAGGTTGGTCAGGGGGTTTTTTTGGTGTTTTTTTTTCCCAGCCACAATGCTGTGGAGAATTATTCAGCCTTCAGCTATTTTTTTATAAAAACTTTTGAAGAAGATATCTAGCACATGTCTTAGATTCACGTTTCAATGACAAAAGCACCTTCAAACACAACAGGCAAATACCTGCAGTAGAAGAGTTATTTTGATGGCTACTTCTTGTTTCAGACATATACATACTATTTTATCCAATATTCAAACATTATTGAACTGGTGATTGTTTAATCTGAAGTTGCAATTTAACTGGTTTTTTTAATGTTTTTAAATGTAATTTCTTATTTTTGGTGTTAGGTATTTCACTTCACCTCTTCAGTAAACCAGATTTAATTTATATTTTAATTTATGCCTTAATTTATACCTTTAATTATGCCTATAATTTCTGCTCAATCATTGAATAGACAATACTTTGTCTGCTTTGGCCAATTCGTTCTTCTGTAGCCAGAACTGGGTTCTCTCTCTGTCCCATTTGATGGAAACATCCCAAAATCCGTCTGCAATGGCATCTCTGTGCAAGACCATCACAGCAGTGCTAAGAAGGCTTCTGATCCATGAAAGGGCTGAGCCTGTTGATATGCAGGGAGATGGATGTTAAATGGCTAAACAAAGGAAAAGTGATCCCTTCAGATTGTGGGATTTTGCTGAAGCCATAGAGGGAATTGATACTGCTTTGTTAGACTAGGCTGCATTTACTAAACAACAGAGCAATTTGGCTGAATAAAATATATAAGCTAAGAATAATGAAACAGTGGTTTGTCCACTGTAATTTTGTTGTTACATATTTTGTGTATCATAATTAAAACTGTTCATTGCTTTTTATACTCCGTACCAGAACTCTCATATGCTCAGCCTGGTTCTTGTGGGGTTTTTATTGTTTTATCATCTTGTTTGCAACAGATATTCCTTTCCCTTGCAGGTCTCTACTTATATCTATGGACCACTGTATTTCTAAGAAACAGCAGTGCCTTCCTAATTCAGATACATCCTATTTGGGCAACCAGATGCAACAAGAGACATTGGGACAAACAGTAAACAATGGTAATTCACCTAATTTTACCAGTAACAGCAATGTCTTAGGGTAAGTTTAGTAAGTTAAATATGGTTGAAAACATTGTCAAAATAAATTTTTCAGTTTTAGTTCTTTGTGATACAAAGCAGGTGTTTTAACAGCCAACACTTATTTTAGCAGAATTCTAAATGTCAGTTTAAAATACATGATTGCTATATTTGAGGGACAAAAAATAAGAAGAAAATTCTTCAGGGCAGTAAGGATGTAGTATATAAAAGTAGAGTTAATTTAAAAATTAATTCATGGACAAAATCCTCACTGTTCTCCCTCCACCCCCTGGCTTATTCCCAAGTGGAAAGTGGAAGTGGCAGCTATTGTGGTAAAATATTCCTTGGTCCATCTATGTTGGAGTAAATGAAAAACCATTAAATGGATAATAGAAAAACAGTGCAATGAGATGCTCTAAGAATCCATCAATAAAAGGATGGCAAGCAATTGCTAAAGACGGCCCTTTCTAAATGTATCTTTATTGCCAGAGGATGGAAAATTGAGAGAGAATGTGCGAACAATTGAATTTATGGTAATGGCATATAAGCGTATTGTGTCACCAAAGCAAAGCTCAGAGCAAGCGTAAAAGAAAAAATACACCAATGTCTCATGAAAACCCCATGTTTCACCCAGTATCTCTTAGTACTGGAAACTGTAATATTCTGATATTAAAACCTAATTCATTGCAAAATACTTTAGGAGGCAGTGAGGGTGATATTCTGCTCTGTGCCTGCTTTAAGGTGAATTGTTGGACCAAAAGCGATTCAAGGCAGCAGATACGGGCAGCTTGTTCCTGTGTACTCAAAATAACTTTGTTCCTTTAGCTTTAGTGATACCTGGGCAGTCTGATGCTCTTACCTTGGCAGTTTATGGGTAAATTACCTTGAGATCATTTGAGTCAATTTGAATTTTAAGCCTGTTTGAAAATGCACTGTCGCTGCTGAACCAACAGAAGAGACTGCTAAATGACAGGCAGGAAGAAAACAGTTCACTGAGGGGCTCAGAGATGGAGCCTCCCAATAACCAGATAAACTGGAAAGGGGAAAACCAGCTTCTGCTGCAGGTCACAGACACTTTCTCTGGACAAAGCCCCAGACAAAGACTGAGGCTGGAAAACCACAGGCACCAGCAAACTTTAGCTTTGAGACAGACTGCACTCAGCAGTCAGGCCTGCCTCGAGGGGGGGTAGGGAAGGCTTTCCCGTAAGGCTTATTTTGATTTTTATGTGCAAAGAAATTGCTGGCACATATTCAGAGGTTATTTGTGTGTGGGTTTGGGTTTTTTTTTACTCCATGTCCCCACCTCGTGGTGCCAGCAGACTGTTTCAGGAGCTATGTCTCCCCCGATGACCACAGGAGTTCCAGTTGTCCCTGTTCTGCTCTGTCCACACTGCTGCTCCCATATAACCAACCATGCACAGTACTGCTGGCTGGACCAGGGAAATGACCCAGCATTAAAGGAAGACTGGGATTTTACTTTTTTTTTTTTTTAATGTGTAGAGAACAAGCACTATGTGTTTGGATGTACTCTGGATAGAACAGTGGGTATGGATGGTGTTACCTGACTGAGTTGCTAATCCTTGGTGAGTTGAAAGTCTAAGGATAATTCTCTGCAAAGCACTGAGGAGATGCAGCATTTGCTAGATTTATCTTCTGTAGATTTTGGGTTGAGAACAGTGCTTGGAAACAGAATAAATAGAAATAAAGTATTCCAGGTCTGTACAAGCCATTCAGGAGCACCTGCTCTCCCTGAATGGGCACAGACACTGCTGAGCCAAAGTTCAGCTGAACTGGTTTTTTTTCTAAGCCCTCTGCAAAGACTGAACCTGCAGACAAGTTTCCCATACTAAAAAGTCCTAGATTGGATAAACAGAGCAAATCCATCTTCGTAAAATAATAATTAACAATATAATTTCTGAGGGTTACTCCCCAGATCTCAATAGCAAACACTAAGAATCGAAGATGGAGAGTTTTGAAAATGGTAGAAGGTTGCTATGAGGTAACCAGGAGTGAGAAACTTGAGGTTTTAAAGCAGTATGGGCCCAAGGAGAGCCCAAACAACTTAATTGGAGAAATGAAAGTAAGTAGGAGCAGCCAGTCTCAGCCTAGACTCACGGAGAGCTGAGCTCAGAGAATGTCACTAAGTGGGAACAAAAATCCAAGAGTGTCCAGCTGATGGCCCTGCTGAGGTGGTGGGAGAAATTACCACCAGGCAAAGTAGCTGTAAAGCAAGCCTCAGTTTTAAAGGTAAAGCCTTGAATGTTCATGGCTTGGGCTGTGGCACTGCCTTGTGTCTCTTTCCTTGAAAACATTCACTAAACATGTAATTAGCACATGGTACAGTGTTGCTGCTATTAATGACTCTACCCTTCTTGAAGGAAAATATTTCTGATTTATGAATACATTAGGTTTTTTGTTGTTGTTTTTGTTTTACACGGTTTTGCCTGAAGCATAACAATTACCATATCTCTGAAAAGCCCATAAATGACAGAGGCACAGCAGTGTGAGTTCTCTTGAAAGATTTAAGCTTGTCATTCCAAGAAGTGTACGATTTAAGTACCTGTGAGACATTTGCCTTTAATTGTAGAGGAATGGCACTGCCAGCTGCAAAAATGTTTAACCTTCAGAATTGCTTGTCTTACTCATTAGCATCTCTTTGAGGCACTGATTACAAATATGAGGACTGGGAGAGAGACCTGTAGGATGGCTGCCTTGGCTGGGGAGCAGGCAGAGCCATGGGGTTCAGCTGAGCCTGGCCTCAAGGGACCTCCAAAGAGTTTATTTCTTTGGGTAGCTAAAGGTCTGGGCATGGCAGCATCATGCTACAGGCAGCAGGCGCCTGTACCTTTAGCTGAGAAGGGGAAAAGTCACAAGCCTGATAAAGCTGGGGAGCACCTGGGGGGATGTTGAGGTCTGGGATGGTCACATCCCTTTATAAGGCACAGTGACTGTGTCACGTTGTTTCCCCCATCTTCACCTTGGGCATTCAGGAGCTGGATGCATCTGGTGCCTCAGATAAGCACATCAGAGCCCATGGGGAGTGGGAAGGAGGTACTTTGGCTTCAGCCAGAGCAGCTCAAGGTCTGTACCCTTTTTCTGTACCACCAGAGCTCTTGTGATAAAAAGTGTATTCCTGGAAATTATTTTTTATTTTAAATTCCATTTTCTATACTCTTTTTCTATACTAAGAAAAAAAAATGGGTAGTCTGGCTACATTTTTTTTTTTTAATCACCAACAGAAATTAAAATGGATAAAAGCTTTACGAGTGTGAAGCCTCTCTAATTATGAATGCTTCAAACCTTGCTTGTCAGGAAGCTGTGCTGGACTTTGCAAGTGCTGCTATGCAGCCAAGGCTGCTGCTTTCTCCCCAGGAGCCGCCTCCCCCCAGCACCACCAGCACGGTGCTGATTTGATGAGCTCTGCCAGGCTGCCTGCGTGAAATCACAGGCTGGTCATAACGAGTGCTCAGCAAGCTGTCCTTGCCCCTTCTGCCCCCCCAGTTCCCCAGCCAGGATTCCTAATTTACTCAGCTGTCTTTTAGCACAGGTCTGATTCAGTATTGTATTTGTCATCCCCACCTTGCTTGATTCACTGGCTGAAAAGCAGCAAACACAACAACTGCACCTGGTGGGGTCCAACACTGTAGAAATGCCTGTCTAAAGACTGGAGCTGGGCTTTCCTTTTATTCAAATTGAGTAAGTTATTTACAGGGAATCTTTTCTTACAGAGAACTCTGTGTTTCCTTGTCAATTGCTGACTTCTGCCGAGTGCTCAGCTTTCATTCAAGGTCTGTTCACCATCAGCCCTGTCTTCAATTTATTCCATATAAGTTGAGAAGCTGTAATTGGACTTCTCCAAGTCTTGTCTTAAAGTACACCAAGTGTCTTATCCAGGCTCTGATTACTTCTCTGATGGACTACAGACATCCTGTTTGCTTGTTTATTAGGCAGCTCCTTATCTCCGTTGGAGGCTAAGGAAACTCCATCATTTCAGTTGCACAGCTCCAGCAATTAGGCTTCCTGCTTTTCTGGTTTGGCTGGTGTTACCTTACCCTGTATAAAGAGCAGAAGAAGGAGGTGTAAGAAAGAAAACATCACCACTGGGAGCAGTCAGCAGGGTAAGGTAAGAACCCTGGTCATACATATCCTATGCTGAACCCTATCAAGATGGGGTGTTGAGCAGAAGAAAAAGATGCTAACACAAGGCCAGCAACCAAAATGATCAATAACATAGATTACCATTCCATAGACAAGAAAAAAAAGTAGGTAACTTAGAATAAAAGACTTTTTTCAGAATTTTTTTTCCTAGCAGGACAGGTTGAAGAGCAGCAGAATGCCCCATTCCTGGGAAGTGGTCAGTCTGGTTGAGTGGGGCTTTGAACAACCTGGTCTAGTAAAAAATGACTCTGTCCATGGCAGGGAGTTTGATTAGATTATCTTTGAAAGTCTCTTTCGACCCAAACTAGTCTGTGATTCTATAAAAACTGCTAATTACCTTTTCCCATTGTCAACCCATACCAATTACACATTCACTGGGAGATGAGCTTGGCCTGGGGTTGCAGATATACTTCTGAATCTTCATCAATTGGCAACATACACCTAACAGGCTGATAATACACAAATATTCTAATTTTTCACCTGCAACGATACCAGAAGTTAAAAAAATACTGAGGATTTATAAATGCCATTTATCCCCTGGAGAAGGGAGCCTGACTTGAATGCATTTGAAGGCAATGCAAATTAGAAATGTTTTAATCATGTATTCCCATTGGTGAGAACACTTAACAGCAGCAAATATTTATCCAGATGGATGAATGCAAGAATCAGTTTTGGCCTCAAGCTGTCACTGCTCCTAGCCTGTCACATATGTCACTGGTGGGTCTTGCTGACATGTCATCTTCCTTGCTGAGAGCATCTGGATGTCTTCAGCTGCTTGCCAGCCCTTCCCTCCCCTCACTGAGTTCCTCCCAGTCACTCTTCAGGCTGTGCCAAGTACATCAGCCACTGGAGAAGGTCCATCTGCCAGCCTTTCACAGGGGAACAATTTGGGACTCTTCTTCTGGAGGTCACCAGCACTGCCAGGATCTTGCATGATTTCAACAGGCTACAGGAGCCTGACAAAAAGGTTAAATCAGACACTTGCCTGGCACAGTTTTAATTACCCAACAGGACAGTGCAGGGTACTGCCTGCCAGTGCTGCTGCTCATTTTGCTGCCCTTAAATGTTGTTCAGGCAGTAAGGAGTTTTAATAAATTATTGCTGAGCAAGGAGCATGGATATAGTGCTGTGTCATAGAACAGGACATTTTTAAACCAATTTCAGTCTTTCTGGGTCATATTTCAGCTTCTTTCCTTTGAACTCTTGAAAGGGAATCCAATCTACACCCAGTGTTAAGGTCAGTTTTCTGAGCCCTTTTGACAAAGCCATGAATGCCTTCATTTTTCACATAGAAAGCCTGATCCCATAAATCACGTGAGGAAGCTACCTCTTAGGCATGGCATGAATCAGCAGGGGAAACTGGCCTTTATGTGCAGGGTCTGAGACCCAAAAAGTGTGACATGCATATGTAGCTTCCATCCTCTTGTCAAGTTTCTGTAGTAAGATTAACTGTAGCTGACATAATTTTGATGCTAAATCCTGAAGAAGTCTGGAACAAGGCAGGTGAAGTTCTATTGTTAAAAATGCAATGGGCTATTATGGAAGGGCATTTTGAGAATGACAATCATAATGGCAGCAAAACTGCATCAGGACTAAGCTGCCAGAGCAATTTCAGGGCAAGTTTTTGTTCCTGCTTTCCAGCAGAAAAAAAATTCCCGTGTTCTGGCAAGCTTATTCGGGCCCAGAAAACTAGGGACTTAAAATTCCTTGAGAGTTATGTAGTTATGGATTAAACTATCCAGGCACAAAATGTTTCCTTCAGCTGGTGCTCCATGTACAGGGTGGGGATTGTGGGTGCTGGCTGAGATTTCTCCCTTGGGAGGCACGGGAGGCTGCAAAAGGCAGAGCCAGAGGGGCCCTGAGCAGCCCCTCTCCTACACCACAGCAGGAGCACAGACTTGGCCTGCAAAGCAGTGGCTTTAGAATGCTCCCCTCCCCAACATCAGCTGCATAATTCAGAGGTCTCTCCAATAATGACATCTCTTTAATGCATTCAGGAAAGACAGGAAGGGCACAGAGTCCCAAATTCCTGGAAGCCAAGGAGGCTGGGAAAAGCCCTGGCACTGCTGGCCAGAGCAGGTGGCTGTTTGCACATGGCAGGGACCAAACATGCTCCATGAAACTGGTTCCCAGTGGCCTGGCAGGCAGGGCAGTGGCCCTGCTTCTTAGCCTCTCTCTGGGTATAGTGCTTTGGGCTTGAAATTAATACAATTTGTCATAAAAAATATGCACACTGACCATCCGTGCTAATAATTAACTTAATGAGGACCTAACCAGCTCTAGCCCATCCCAGAGAAGTTAATTGAGGGGATTGTGTTTATAATCTGCCTTGAGAGTCCTAATCTTTTCTTCCGACTCGGCCAAGTCACGGATTGATTGATTGATTTTGGTCTCTTGGAGCAAAATAACAAGCTCCTGAGACAGACTTTGGCAGTTTCCCAGAGAGAAAGTACACAGCACGGGGAACCAAGAGAAAAAAAATACAGGCTTCTCTGTGGTGTTTAAATGTGGCTTGCTAAATCCTGCTTCCTAGAAAATGCAGTAAATGTCAAGCTTTTAGGTGCACTTCAGGTCCTATGGAAAAGCTGTTGCTGCTGGCAAGGAACTTGTGTTGTTTTGTACAGACGATGGATGACCAAGTTTTTTCTGAGAATTGGTGTGGGGGGGTTAAATAAAACAAAACAGAAGGTCAGTCCTGCCTGTTGCAGGGTGGTGGGTGAGGTCTTGCAGAGCTAACTCTCTCCCAGGTCTGGGAACTGCAGCTCTTCTACCCAGAGTAGGTCAGGGGCTGGCAAAATATGATTCTGGTGAGGGAAGGAAAGGTCAGCCATAGGGAAATACTGCTGAAAATGGAACATTGCAGGAAAACACACTGGAGAGCCTGTCAAGAGATCTAATTCTTCGTGTTTTGCCAAAGTCACACTAACTGCACCTAAGCTATTTTTGGTCAATATTTTTTAGAGGTAATAATTATAATAATAAGATAACTAATATACTTGCTGTGTTCAATATTTTGTCCTTTTTGAAACAGCTGATTACTCCCCTGAAAAAAAAAATCCTAGTTCTTTCCTGTGGACAACCAGTGTACCAATGCCATAAAGCTATGCATGTACTTTTTCTGTTCAGGAAAAGTAAGCAATCCTCCCTAGGATCCCAAGGCATACACTTGTTACACCCAGTGTTTTCAGATCTGGGCAGCATCCACTGGTATAATAAACCTTACCTTCTGGGTGAATGGACCACATTCACAGACTGCTTTTTTCCCTTTTTGTTTCGTGTATGGGTTGTTAAAGGCTTCTATTGTACAAGCCACTGAACCATATATGAATTTTCTTTGAACTTACATGTCTTTCATTATTCACTTCACTCTCTTCAGCTTCTTGGGAATGAGAGCCAGTGCAAAGCAGGAAGCCTGTCAGGGAAGTCCAATATCTGAGGGTGTTATGAGATTACAGCCCCAATCTAATAAGGATAGATTAGTTTTATTTCAAATTTAGCCACGAGCATTTCTGTTTGAACCAGATATTAAATTAGATTTCTAAAATTGTACCTGTACTCATAGCAGCTGGTCAGCCTGTACTGATCTCTGGGCTTGGTACTTGCTCTTGCATCTTGAAAGACCACAGGCAAGACGTGGCAGAAGCACTGCAAGCCAAATGTGTCTCTGGTATATTCAGCTAAATCACCAAAATGAGCCTGAAGTGATTTTGATCCAGCCTCCTGCAAACAGATCTATGGCTTCTAAACTTGTGTTTTTCATGCAGTTCTGAGGTGGGCTTTTTTTATTCCTCCTTGACAAGCTCGTTGTTTCATGGTATCACCTGCTAGAGAAATACACCATGTGAGTCAGTGCAATGTTATGGGGAGATAAAATGACCAGTAATGGCCACAGCTGCCATAGTTTGCACGATGTTTGCTGCTGCAGCTGCCATGCAGCTGAGCAGAGCAGAGGGGAGGAAAGGGTTCTCTGGAGAGTCTGATTCACACAAGTCAACTTTGTTCAGTTCTGTAATGAGTGGAGTTTTTGAGGTTTTTTTCTTATCTGCAATTAAAATGTCAAATAGACTGTTTGATTTGTGCTCAGTCACAGTGCAATTCTCCAGCTTACTGACTTTCATAAGTCTTGCAAGATGCCTTTTTTTTTTTTTTTTTTAATCCAATTACAGTAACGGACTGAACTTCATTTACTGAAATCATTGATTTTCCAAGGGGCAGAAGGTAGCTTCAGCCTTTTGGGAAAGAAGGCTTGGGTAACATGAGTGCCTTCCCTTGTCTACAGAGTGGTGCTCTTTTTGGGATGCAGTCTGGAAGCACCCAGGAGCCACCCATCAACTTGGGCAGTTAAACCCACCAAGCCACTACATATTCATTTTGAAAATGGAGGCAATCATGCAAAATAGAAGTTAACTGCTCTGCTAGAGGTCTCAAATGATTTCGTTGCCATTAGCAGCATTGCTAAGCTTAATCAGCTGTGGAGAAGTTAAAGCATAACCTCATTTCAGGCAGAGGAAGAGCTGTGTTCAGTCGAGTGGTGCCTGTGTGTCAGTGGGTCACAAGAGGGCTCCTGGGAATGGTTAGGTAACACATCAGTGACTGGGATGGAAATGGTTTTGAGGACAAGGGGTCAGACTGGGAGGAGGGCTAGAGGAGATGACTACTAACCTACTCTTTGTTCACAACCAAAATTCCAGTTCAGGTGGCACTCAGGGATGATTTTCATTACTTGGTTGTCCTTTCTCTGTTTTATGTAAAAAATGTGTGGACAGTGATTCTTTTAAATCCCCATTAGCTGAGATATGAAGTTTCACTGAAAGAAGCAGCAGCAGTGTGAGCCCTAGCTAGATTGTTTTGGGATGTGACGAATTCAGCTAGAAACTGAACTTGTATTTTACATGGACAGTGACCCTTACAAATCAACCTAAAAGTGGAAGTCCTTCTTAATGTTGAAGGACTTAATGTTCTTAGTGGTGACTGAAACTTCAGGAAGTCATATTGAATGTTGAAAGAGGAGTTTCGTGTTGAAAATCCTCTTAATTTTCCGTGCTTTTCTTCAGCTACTTGGCCAGGAGTGCTCTGGAAGTGCTCTGGTGTGCTGTGTATGTTGCCACACTAAAAACTCCTCACGGGCTCCTCAGGGCACATTAACATTATGCCTTCAAGCACAGAGTGAACCAAAAGGATTCACATCTGCAGCAGCTACATGTTACTCTGCTTATGGTGTGGAAAACAACATTATGCAGAAATATCCAAGAAGTTTCCTACTCTCCATTTTACCTTCCAGCTGCTGCTGTGTTATCCCATCTGGCTGCAGGATGCTAACTCCATTGAGATACCCAAATGCAGGAATGCTTCATCCCACGCTGTGTTCATAGAAGGAGCACTGAGCTCTGTGCTGCCTCCTGGAGATGACCCTGCTCCTTCCAGGACCTGGGTGAGGTGTCCTGCTCTGCAAGGTTCCAGGCTAAAGCACCTCAAGAGTCCAAACACAGGCTCCACTGAGATACACTTTTCTCTCTGCAGAGCCAGGCTCAACATGAGTAACAATCTGTTTTTCTTTTCTGATTTGTACTTCACCACCTTTTCTAAAGAGACAGGGAATTACAGTTTAGTGGACAATTTAATAGATGATGGATGTGATGGGAGTAATAGCTCATTTTCCTGTGGTTGCTTCTGACATGCTGATAACGTGAAAGGTATTTAGAGGCTACAAAGATACTGCATGCAAACAAATTCATTAACATCTGATGCTTTCAAAATATTCTGTCAAAAAAGGTGCAAGCTATGGTTCTCAGTGCCACTGTAAACTTGGCCTTTTATTGTTGTAAGTGATTTGATTTATTTTCTAATTAAGACAGCCGCCCTCATGTTGTCACTGCTACTGTATCTGAAGTTAACTTTCACACCTTTAATCTTTTGTATTTGATGTGTTTCCTCAGTGGTGAATTCTAACCAGTGTGCCATGTTGCACCCTGGCCAGGTGGCTGTGTGCCTTCAAACAGGTATTTGCCTCTAATAGTATGGATGAATTTAAATCAGTTGGGGAACACAATCCATTGGAGATAGTCTGCACAGTAAAATAAGCTGTACAATCCATTCAGGTTTGTATCACTTTAGAGGTGAACTTAAGTTTTTCAGTCCTGACCAAGTGGTCTGTTGTTTGTCTTGTTAACTCCCTCTGTCATGCACCATTCAAAATAAAGACCCACAAGGTGTGTCTGAGAAAAGTTCTTTCACAAGCAGACTCCTCTTGCTGGAGTGATTCACAAAAGCTGCTCCAAGTCTCTGAAGCTGCTGCCAAAGTGACCGGGGGATGACATGGCCCTTCTGGGAGTCTTCAGTGGAATCCTTGTATTTTCACATGAGCAGGTGTTTCCCAGCCCTGGCAGTGGGTTATCCTTTCCAAACAAATGCCTTTTTCAAAGCTATGGGTGCCTTTACATTTTGCCACACAGTTCTCATCTACTTTGAAGCATTTTCTTACAAAACCTGGAAGATGAGATGTACAAGTGAAAAGCCTTTTGCTGATGTTGAAAACAGTGTGGAAGCACAGCTTGTGCTGTGTCTAGAAAAGAGAAAGTGACCAAAGAAAGCAGGGCAGGTCTCATGTGTGCCTTCCTTTTCTTTTTAAAAATAATGGTTGTGTAGTCTTTTTAATTTTGATGGAAATATCTGGCTGGCTTTCACACAGTGGTATTTCATTAGTGTGTGATTGTAGGGTCAATGTGCCTGTTATTTGTTTTGTTTTATTCATTGGTTGCACTTTTTATACTCTGTTTTTTCAGCAACTTGCACTTTGCACAACAAAATGCTCAACAGCTTACCCCAATGGAACATCATTGGTCAGAAATGGCATTAAATGGGAGCAGAGGACCACAGGGGCCTGTGGCTGGAATGGCAGAGAAGGTGAGGGAGCTCATTCTCCTCTCTTTATCCCCAAACATATGCTCTCTTTCTCTGAAACATGACCTGTAAGTTAGGCCTTCTAATTACAAAAAGTAATTAGAAAGTTGAAGCAGAGAGGCACCTAGGGCTGTGCTGTTCTTCATTTTCTCCCATACTTGGATCTGTCAGTGAGGGAATACAGAACAAAAATTCACTGAGAGCATTAAACACCTTTCAGATGGAGAAATTGCTGGTGAGAGGGACGTGCCTGTGCCTCACCCTGCTGCCTCCAGACCCTCCAGGCTGGAACTGGGGCTGGATTGTGTCATTCAGGGGGTGTAGGTGTACACATGCAGCCATAAGGGAGGAGGAGTGCAAGGAGAAGCAGAGGAAGAAGCCAAGCCCTCTTCCCTCTTGTCCCCCACATGCAGAGGCAGTGCTGCGAGCAGGAGAGAGGCACCAGAGTTAGGGGTGGCAAGGGGAGACAGAGGAAGCAGGGGGTCACTGGAAAAGCCCAGTGGGTGTCCCACTGCCAATTCAGTGCCCTGTCCCCTGCAAAGCTGCCCCTCCAGAGCGTGCCACCCACTCATCCAAGCCCCCACGAGGTGCTGTGGTCAGAGGTGCCCACCGGCTGTGGAGTCATTAGTGCAGGTTTCAAAGAAACTCAAAACCCAAACACAGCGATGAAGTGGGAGCTTCTGTGCCAAGTGCCAAGCGAACCTGAAAGGTTAGTTTACTCTTTAATGAAATTCCTGCTTCAAAGTCTGCCTTTCTTTTCCACCGGGGACCTGAGCTTTCTTTAAGCAATGTTTAGAGGACACCAGTCTGCAAGGGTAATCATCCTCGCCTCTGGCAGGAACGGCTCGTGCACTAGCATTTCTAAAAAGGCACTCTTTGTGAATAATTGAATTTGTCTCTGGAGTTCAAGATTTCTTTTTCTGTGGGACTGACTTTAGCTGTGCTTCCTCCTTAGGTACAGCTTACTGTAATTGAGGCAGAAGGAATGTATTGCAGTGGAGGATTTTGTGAGCATGACGCATAATAGGGTGATTGCCGTGGAAAGAGTCATTTGTAGCGTTTAAAATACTTCCTCTGGTAGTGAACAGATCTGCAGAAAATAATTAAAGGATCCCCCACTGCCATCCCCTACTCCCACAGGAGTGGGAAAAAAACTAATGCTGCATGAGCTGTTCCTGTGCAGTGGGCACAGCCCCTTGCTGCTGTGCACTGGCAGGGACCCATCCTGGATGATTTTCAGAGCCCATCTGCTCCTGACAGCACCTGGGACACAGGGGACTATCAACCAGGCCAAATGCTTGTCCAGCCTAAAAGAAAACACTGTGCTTCACTGGCAAGGTGTGTCACTCGCTTGGGCACAGCTTCTTTTCCTCTGAAACCTCCCAGCCTTGCAGCAATTTCTGGGTGTCTCTGGAATGGCAGGAAAAACCTGCACATCCCAACTCTGAGACAATCAT
This sequence comes from Eopsaltria australis, assembly GCA_034509425.1. Taxonomy (NCBI): domain Eukaryota; kingdom Metazoa; phylum Chordata; class Aves; order Passeriformes; family Petroicidae; genus Eopsaltria; species Eopsaltria australis. The sequence goes on from JAVTVJ010000280.1 coordinate 2,620,213, forward strand.
CCCTGTAGCTTCTCCACCAAGGAAAAGCCAAATACAGACACGTCCTCCCTCCAGCTACCAACGAGGTCCACTGTCCCTGGATGTGTTTCAGTACCTCTTCTCATCCTGGCCATCCGTAACCTGGTGTGTAATATCCACCCGAGGTGTTTGCAAAGCTGCCTGTAAGTAACTTTCCAGGAAAGGGGTAGTGGGGGGAAGAAACTCTCATGACAATTTACATTGCTGTGAGCAGGACCTCAAGCCTGGCTCCAGGGAAGAGATGTCTCCCTGCCAGTAGGCTGAGATAAGTGGGTTTTGATGTCATTTGCAGAGGCAGGACTATGCTGTTCATGCACATGAATGTCGGCAGCAGGGTGAGTGACTATTTCAGGACCTGGGCTTAAGGTAGGAACTGGGGCAAAACACAGCTCTGAATGGAACAAAACTCCATCATGCTGGGAGGTTTCTTTCTTGTCTGTCTTTAATCACCAAGCACAGCAACAGAGCTGGCTGGCTGCATTCAGCCAACACAATGAAACATGGCAGCAGTATATTTTTAGGATGTTATTTTAGGTGGGGGAAACAAATTCTAAGGGCAAGATACAGTGATCTAACAACTCAGAAAAGCTGCTCAGGGATTTCTTTTTCTCTTGAATATGCCACACAGCACTTGGGCTGTCTTGTCAATTTGTGATGTGTGTTTCAGATCAATAAAAAAGCTCATTTAAGACAAAATACATTCTCTTGTGGTACAAAGCTTACATGACCTGATCAGCAGGAGAAGCTAAGGTAACTGCAATCATACATGAAAATCCAACTTTTAGACTGAAGTCAGATTTTCTTGGACTTTAATATCTGCAGGTAATCTCTGTATTCTTTGTGGTCTTTGCTCTGAACTGAAAACCAGAACATATCTCTTTAGTATTTTTACTCCCTTCTGTGGCTGTCAATTACAATGGCTTGAATATTCTGTTCATCCTCAACTTCAGGACTTCTTGATCCTCTGGGACAAATCCTTATCTGTCAGGTTTCTGAACAACAAGCAGAGATTTCATCCCCAGGGAACATTCCTTTAGCAGTAACCTGGGCATCCAGTGCATTTCCTACAAGTGCTCTTAGTGCATTTCCTCAGGTAGAAGAGCAATGCAAAGCAAAAAAGGACTGTGCAGCCACATTTATTCTCCAAGACATGTGGAGCCCTGACGTAGCCTGGCCAGCACTGCTAGCTCCAGCTGGATCCTGTTCAAATGTGACACCAAAAGGCTGCAAATGCACAGATTAGGGAAGTGGTATGGATGTTGTAGGGAAGTGGTATGGATATTGTTTACATCTGGCAGGTCACAAAATAGGAAAATGACCAGAGAGTCTTTTTCACCTGTTACTTTGTACCTTGCATGCTGGAGGTACAGGGAGCAATGTGGTTAGCAAAAGTTGGCAGTCAGGAAGAGACGTGTCAGGACTCAGCTCAGTCAAGGACTCCCTCCCAAGGGAGGGCACTGCTGGTAGGGAGAGGTGTCTGTTTAAGGGACTGTGACACTTGCCTTCTCTCCCCTGAGGAATGGGCTGTAATAGGCTTTGTCCCAAAATCCAAATGGTGAGTTGTCCTGAGGATGGAGCTATCGGGGGCTACAAGCCTCCCGCCCATCTGTCCTGCCAAACACCCACATCATGAAGAGTCATCACATAACACATATCCACACCGTGTACGTGAGGTGTCGTGCCCTGCTCTTCTTGGCCTGGGGGAAAGGAGCATGATAAGCAAGAACTCAAACCTGTTTCTTTCTGAAAAGCTGCCAACAGCAGCAAATTTGCATGACTTGCCTGCGAGGAGATGCTTTGCTGGCAGGTGTGTGCCTGGCTCAGGGAAATGCAGTGTGCTTCCAGGACAGCTCGGAAGGATGTACGGGTGACCTGCAATAAAAACAGCTCCTCCACCTGAGGGTGCTGCCATTGCCAAAACTGACAGCTGAAGGACAGTACAGGGATTAACCACACCAAGGGACATTGTCACATGTGATGCTGTAATTCATCAAACCGCAGAAAGAATTCATGTTCTCCTTCTTAGGAAGAAAAAGTGGGGGGGGGGAAGTGAATGTAGAAACTCTTATTTCAATCTGTTTCAATTTCTGGAGATAGTTTTTGATATTTTGCTGTGTTTTTTAAAGATACTGAGTTTAGAGAGTATAGAAATAGTATATGTGAAATATTTTGAACAAAGAAATTAAGGAAGAAAGAAAATCAGCTTTTTGGTATGCTATCTACCATGTAGTACACAGAAAATACAGAATCACCAGGGTTGGAAGAGACCTTTGAGAACAATTCCAACAGCTAACCTGGCACCACCATAATCACCCCTAAACTATATCCCCAAAAATTATATATTCAAACTTAGGTACCTGGCATGTTTTTGAGAGTGTGTAAACCAGTAAACTTCTTACAATGAGTTAATCTGGAAAGACAAAGAAAAAAAATTGGTTTTCAACATGGGCTTAAAATGCAGGTGATTTTTTTTGTCTTAAAGGTTTCACAAGATGCACTTATTTTATCACTCTGGCAGGAAACGGAGGCTTCCTGTTTAATGAAGCATTTCTTTGAAGTCATGCTAAGTGACTGTGCTGCACATCTGCCTGTCTGCACGGGACAGGCCACTTCAACTTCCTCTTCTGAGGGAGCACCACGAGAGCTACGGGTTCACCAGAACTTCATCAAGGGAAGATGAAAGCAAGGTGGCTCTTCTCTCTCTTTTGTTTGCTCTCAGTGCCCGGTGTCAAAGGTAAGAGTGTCAGGGGGACACTTGGACTCAGTTTATGATGGAGGGTGGCGAGGGGAAGGCTGGGATTAGTGGGTCTCACTAGGGTGAGCTGTAACTACTGGCAATGATTTTCCATTTCCTCACAACTTTCTAATAACCCTAGTTAACAATGTGCAGCTAGTAAGGAGTAACTGGCTTCTGCTGACTAGAAGATTACTTAATTCCATATGCCTAACCTGCCAGAATAATCACTGGGATGAGCTCACTTGAAGTCAGGGCAATGTGACCTTCTCTCAAATGGGCCAAAAGGAAAACTGCATTCAATGGGAAAATAAAAAATACCTCTCTGTGTCTGTCTTACATACCTGTATATGCAGAGGGAGGAAGAATTGAAACACTTCAAGGCAAGAGTAAATTGTACAGCTGCAACCCCTTAAACAGATTCTTCCCTTTCTCTTCTCCACCTAGCCCCATGTGCTGTGTTAACTTCTTGTGAAACAAGTTTGTCATTCAAGTAAAACACTCAGAAAAGTTGAGTAATGAGGGCTTCACCTTTGTCAGAGGGAGTCTAAACCAAAAGCAGTTAGAGGAAAACCAGGCAAAAGTATGATGTTCACAAACCCCCACCCCTTCAAAATTCTGACCATGATAAATGCAGGAATATTTATTACTGGCTAGGAAGAAAAATTCTGTAGGATACACAGTTTTCCAGTTAAGAAGGGAAAAACTGCATGTATTTGACTAGCATGGTAAGATGAATCTCAAAATCTGGCATAGGCTGTTCTTTTTTTCTACATCTGAGGCAAACTGGTTCTTAAAATAAAGGAAAAACAGTTCATATGTGTATTCATAGCAAATAGAAAATCTCAAATGCAAAGAAAGGAATAGAAGCCTCAAAACATGTACATGTGAGAAAGCAATAGTAATTAGAGAAAAATAGGAATTGCGTTTGCTTTTTTTTCCCCTGAGGATGAAATACTCAGTGAAGTCACTCAAAGGTGAAAGTGGAGGCCTCTATGCCCTTTGTGGAGATCAGACACCCAAATGTCTGTGAGTTACTCTAGAAAATTTCAGTTGGAGCACAAGGATGCACTAATGGACACTATTTTAATTTGAAAAATCAAGTTGACATTAAATGATATTACTTATATTGGGATGCTAGCAAAAAGTTAAGAACACTTTTGCATTAAATGTTTTCAGTTAAAATAATTTGATGTGCTACGCTACTAAGAAACAATGCAAATTAAAATGTTGTTTCTACATAAATAACTTTTTCAATTGAATATAAAGTACTCAAGTGATTCTTCATAGGCATTCTTTATATTATCCTTAGACGTAAGGCAGCATCAGCATGAATAAGAGAAAAAATGCTGTATGTCTTTTGCCTGATAGTCTGATTTCAAGATTCCTAATTGCTTTTTCCTTAACTTTTACTGATGCAAAACTTGTGGTGAAATCAGAGAATGTCTCCTGTAATAAGCTCCTTGGACTAACAAAAGTAGTTTTAGTAAATTTTCTCACAGTGTAAGGCTGTGAGACTTGTCATTCAGGCTTAATTTTATTTACCCTCTTACATCATCACATCTCTTAGAATAAAAGATGGGCCGAACACGTGCAGCAGTGGAACAGCAGAGATTAGAGTTGGCCATGGCCATTCAGTAGCTTTGTCCTCCACACATCTGGTCCCCAAGTGTCCACATCACCCTTCAGAGGATAGGTCCCAAACTGGAGCCAGCTCTGGGGAGATTCTGCCCCTGTGCCTTTTCCCTGTCAAGCCAGAGCTGAGGGTGCACAGAGTCCTGGCAGAGCTGGGGGAATGTGGGGCACACTGCAGCACAGCTGAGGCTGTCTGAGACCTGGCAGGGCACCCCTGGCTCAGGTGCCCCACAGCCCTGTACCACACAGCAGGGCAAATGTCAGAGCAAAGGAATTGGTACCCGACTTTCTCAAGTAAAGGAGGTGAGCAGTGGGCTCTTGCAGCTGGCAGGACTGCAGGGCAAATTCCCAAAGCAAATATACAGTGATGTTATGATACACAGGGAGGATAAAATGCAATGTAAATGGGGGGCAACAAGTCTGTGCCTAAGGATAACTGCACAACCCACTTCTTTCTGTGGACCTGCATGTCCTTTTGGAAAAGGGACTTTTTGTGTATGGCTCTATGGGAGTGATTGATTACTTGTCTCACTGCAACAACCCCCTCCATAAATTCTTCATCTCCTTGAGTTTGTCAGTGCCCTGCATTCAGGGGTTTGGGGACTGCAAGACTCTTACTCATAGGAGGGAGAAAGGGATATAAATCAATTCTACTACAACAGCAGCTAAACCAAGTAGTGCAGGCTCCTGCTGAAAGCCCCTTCATTTCATCGATCCATTACTCCTTTATACGGCACACTAAGGACTGCCACCTGCTTTGTGGAATTAATTCAGGAACAAACCACACACACCAGAGCAGCTCGCTCTGACACTGAGACAGACACTCGTTTAGGACATGTAGGAGCTGTTTAATAACACAGAGAACAGCTTTCTCTGCTGAAGCCACAAAGGCAATGGGCTGGGGGACAGTGCAGGGAATCAGCCAGAGGGGATAGCTCATTTGTTCTTGCAAAAACAACTGGGGAATAACTGGGCCAAGCTTCTGCTTTATTTATATTACTTGAAAGATTTTCATTTTCACAGAGGCCCTCAGAGCTCTCATTTCTCTCTCACAAGTGTGACAGGACCTCTCTGGCCTCTTCCAGACACACATGCATTTGCTCTCCCAGTTCTCTCTCCGCAGCCTGTACTGGTGGAGATTTGCTGTAAAGCTCCTTGCTGGGAAACCTGTGGTTACAGTTGTAGGGTCCAAGTAGTTAAGGCACCAAATCATATCAAAGATGGCTTAGGAAAAACTCTGTTTAAACATTACTTGCACTGAAAATGATCCTGTTTGTTTTCAAGGCCAGACTGCATATGTCATTACCCAGACAGAAGTGGTCCACGCTCTGCCAGGTACTGATGTGACCCTGGTGTGCATGTTCCCGAAGGAGAACACCACCCACATCATACAGACACAGTGGTCCAGGATGGATGGCAGCCCCTCTACCAAAATAGCTGTGTATCACCCCACCTATGGCACCCATTACTTCAGCTTTTCTGAGGCTCCTCACAACTTTTCGGTGTCCTTCAGCACAAGGAGGTGCTGCGGCGGGAATGACACAGGGTCCTCGTGTTCCACCAGTCTAGATGCCACATCTGAATGCAACTGGTGGGCTCTGCATCTGGAAAATGTTTCTGTGTCCCTTAGTGGGCAGTACGAATGCACGTTTGCTACTTACCCATATGGGACAAAGGCTGCAAAAATTCAACTTATTGTCAAGGCAGAAGGTAAGTGATTGCCAATGACATTTTTCTGTTTGCTAATGGGGTGGGGGGAAATAGCAGTATAGATGAACATTTCTTGGTTAGTGATGGTGACTCGTTTGGGATTTACAGTGCCACTGAATGTTGCTTGTACAGTTTCCTATTTACCAGGCACTCTTTAGCTGTTTTACCCAGCTCATGATCAGGAAACCTTATTTGTTTGGTGGAATACAAAGTTAGATAGTAAAGCAAAAAAAGGTGGTGAGTTGGGCAATTTCTGCATTTTCATTTTGGAGAAACATTGTGGAGGAGACTGGATGAGCAGCCCAGGATATGGTGGGACTAAGGATGCTGGATCTTCAAACCAAGTTGTGCTACTGCTGTGGACGTGCAGCACTGGGCACCAGAAAGAGAAAACACCCTTGTCTGACTAAGGCTGAGGGCTGGCATCTGCAGGGCATGCGGGGTGTCAGCTCCATGGAAGGATGTGTGTTGGAGCAGAGCAGGGAATTGCTTAGGAGAATCACAGGAATGGAGATTTGGCTGCTTCTGCCAGCCAAAAGGAAGCTGGAAAGCAGCATGACTCCTCTTGGTAAGTAAGCCTCAGGGGAGAGTGTGAACTCCAGGGAGGATATTTAAATTATCCTGGTAAAGGAACAAATTTATTTCAATCAGATGAGAATGGATTTGACAACAAATTGAACAACAGTGGCAACAGTGGCTGTCACTGGGAACAGCTATTTAGTGTCAGCAGTGAGGACAAAAGCCCAAACTGCTGTGAAGATGTAACTTGGCTGGGGTGTTGAGCAAGCTTGTTGTTGTGCACATGGGGAACTGGATTTTATGACCCCAGAAACCTCTTTCTGACCCAGGTTTCTGCTAACAACTCAAGAAGGATTAAAGTAAATATAACAAACCTGGCACTATTTCAGTTCAAAGCTGCAAGGGCAATGTGCGCACTCTGCTTGTGCCCAGGGCTGTAGATACAGCAGGCACTCATGGGCAGGGTGGGCATGGGTTATTTTAGGGGTGTTTTAGTGTACTCCCACTGCCCTTTTACCTGCATCATGAGGCCAGGCTGGCAGTCCCCACACAGGACCATGTTGGTCCTGTAGCAGGAGGAGGTCCTGTACAAGACTCACACTCAGGGATGTTTGACACTGATGGCCCCTGCATGGCAGTGGCTACAGGAGTTTTGGTGCTATTATCCTGGACACTCATCTTGGGAAGCCCTGCAGCACCTTCCTGCCCTGATGAACTCACAGAGGCAAAGAGAGAGCTGGCATCTCTGCCCAGCTCACAGAGGATGGGTGTGTTTAAACAGTACACACTGGATAATTGTGCCAAAGATGAAGCTGCCACTCTACCTGCTGTATGGGGGTGTGTTGTGGTAGGCTACACTTTGGGAATTTTCCTGTGCTCCACAGGGCAGAGGGATCAAGGGGAGTGTAGTGAGGTACAAACCATGCTGGTAACCCTGTGAAACCCTCCCACACTTCTGTTCTTCATGCAAAATTTCTTGGTCTCTTCCTTAGTACAGTAACTGTGCTAATCAGGCGCTGCTTCTTTCTCTTGCCCTGAGTTGATACAGACAGGTTCAATGCTATTATTGATGTCTACAGTGTGGGCAGCACTCGTTCATACCAGCATCATTGTGGCTTTTTTCAATAACTACAAGATGTAGCAAGTTATGCTACTGATGGCTGCTTGCTAGAGAGAACTAAAAAATTGAGTTTGCTACCTTTTGCAGGTTTGTGTTTTAAGGTAACCAGATCTTTTGCAATGAACCACTTCAACTCAAAAGACCTTAATCCAGCCTGTGTGTGGGATGGATAAAGGTGATAGTCTATGATGAGGTACAGTTTTCATTTACATCAAGGTGGCATGAATCCAGATGCACTCAACTTGTAAAAAGCACACAGAGCAGCAGGCCTTCATAGGACAGACAGACACACAGACAGAGAGGACTTCAGCCAACAGGCTGTTAATGGAGATGAGAGTCAGAGATGGGAGGGACAAGCAAGCAGCTGGGACATGTGACTGTGAGAGCAGGCAGAAGCTGTTTCCAGGCTGAACTCCTGGGGTGACTACTCATCTCAATACTTCTTGTATTCTGCACAGCACTTTTGCATGGTGGTTTGTCCCAGAACAATCTTCTGTTCCTGGAGAAACTATAGATTTATTTGCTTTGTCCTTTCATTATCCACTCTGCACTGTCCAGCCCTATTAGGGCTTCTGTACTCTGTGTCCTGCTGAGAGAGCTGGCTCCTCAGGTTCTTCACTGTCATGGACAGTGGAGGGAAGCTGCTTCTGCTGCTGGCTCTCCCCGGCACAGCCCTGGACACTGCTCTTCTTCACCTCTCTGTGGCACAGGCTGCGTGCTGACACCATTGCTCCGTGCTTGGGTGCCAGGTACAAAGGAAGCTACAGTCACCAGAAAGTCCCCACTGACAAATAACATGGCAGTCTGTGACAGCTGGATATTCTCACTCCCCTCAAGATAAGAAATAAATGAAAACCATATCTGTTCTATCTCAACATGCAGGCCTGAGCTACCAGGGGAGCAGAGCTGAGGAGTTTCCCAGCGGTGTTTCCCAGTTTCCAAGGAAGAGGGAAGGCAGGTCTGAGGGCAGGGAGGGTGGCAGGATGCACCACAGCCCCATGTGGCCTGTGACCAGGGGTCAGAGAGGTCAATGCTGACCGTGGCACTCACAGCATCTCCCACCCATCACCACTGCTCTTCCTGCTTCAATGCACACTCACAGACCCAACATCTGGAACACAGCAGTGCACTGTTCACTGCACCACTCTGCCCTGGATGGATGGAGCCCTGGATTGGGAATCGGTAGGGTAGGAGACGGTGAAATGGCTTTTGAAATGGATGAGAAAGGAAAGAGTGACACATTTTGTGGTAGTGGGCAGGTCAGAGAATAACAAAAGGAGCACTTACACTGAAAAACAGGGTTAATCTTAACCTTACTGACATGCTGAATAGCTTGCTTAGTGAAAAGAAGGTCTGCAGATATCTTCAGAGAAAAGGAAATAGAGGTGCACAAAATTGATGTGAAGGTTTATTGCCACAGAAAAAAAAAATTGTAAGAAAAAAATTGAAGCTTCAAATTATTCTCAGCTCCAAAAGGAGACATCGTGATCCTGCAGTTAAGAAAAGCTTTTTTAAGAATTGCCAAAAAATTCAGGTAATGCTGTGAATTGAGTCATGAGAGTGCAACTAGAATCAGATGCAGGGCTTTCACTTAAAAAATGTGTCTAGGGGTAATGGTTGAAAATTGCAGTTCCCTTCTAAACAAAAAAGTGCCTGTTCCTTGAATAGAAGACTAGTCAGCATTGGTTTTCAAAGCACAATGAACATCATGTTTCTGATTTTCCTTCTTGGGTTTTTTTGTTGTTGTTCCAATGATAAAAGAGGAGAGGCACTACCTGATGAAAGTGTGGTTAAACCAGACTTTAGAAATTCCATGCCTTGAGGACGTGACCTCAGAAAATTTGTCCACTTATCCTTTGAAATGGCTAGTGGTAAGTATTTTTCATCTCAGATATAAAAGTTCAGAAAGAACTACAGGGTATTTTTGCAGATTGAAATGAAAATGTTCTGCTTTACCGTGTCCTGCAGAATCTGCTAAAAAACTTATCAGTCATGTTGGACTCTTATAATAAAGGGAAAAAAAGTATAACCATGGGTTTGTAAAATATACACTGCAAATGTATAAAAAATGTGAAAAAAAATTTAAAAATGTAAAAAAAATAATAGCTGTTAAAGAAACAAAGAGGAAAAACTCCATCTTAATTGCTTTGAATTTTTCAGGAGAGCGTACAAAGCAGGTCCAGGGAAAGTGGCTAATATAACAAAACTAAAATATTTCTTGTGTTGGATTTCCAGTGAGTTTTTCTGTAGTGAAGCTTTAGTACTGGTTACTGTGTAGGATAGTGAGATATCAGGCTGCTTTGACATAGAAAAGAAAGGTACTGGCTAATGTTTTTGGTTTTGCGAGCCTCTGTGTCACAGATGCCACTGAAGACATGCAAACCCAGTTATCAAGCTAACCACATGAAAAAACTATTTTTAAGCAATTTTCTGTGAGATAGGAAGATGCTATATTTTTGTACTTTATCTCACTTTCTGGATAAATATTTATATGCATGTTTAAATGGAACCTTTTAGCATTCATTTCAGTGTGTAGAGATAAGTATCAGTGAGCAATGTCCTTGAGCTTTGCCTGTTCATTTATATATGTTGTCACTGAGAACCTGTAACTGTTGAGGGTTTCCTTAAAGGTGACTTTCAAATATTTTAGGTTTTTCAAATATTTTAGGTTCATTATCCATTTAGATCGCCCTTATGCAGGTCATTCTTAATATTAAAATTTTAAACCTCTTTGTAGGGAACACCTTTATCCTTACTACTTCAGTTTTGCCAATTCACTCTACAAAGTAGCAGAGGAAAAGGAAAAAAACCCCAAAGGTCAGCACAGTGATATATGTGGGTCACCATGCATCATACAGAGTAAAGCTTGCAAATATATACTGCACAGATGTCCAGGACATGCTGGCTGTATTTATAGCCAAGGGTGGCTGCCACACAGACAATAAGAGAGAGAAATTTTAGTTGTTATAATCAGGTTTTTCTACTTAAAATTCTAGAAGAGCTGAGTTTTCCTTGGAATTTCAGTCATATTTAATATGTATGGGATGTTCAGCATAACTTAAAGACTGGTGCAGTGAGAAAGCACCTCTGTTGATCTCTCTGTAGGCTACAGGGATCAGGAGTCACTATACAAAGCTATTTATTCTATATTTTATTGTCAAGATGATGACTGCTCTTGGTATTAAAGTTCTGAGAGAGAATATATTTGGGAAAAACCCCCAAATGTTGCAAATATCTGCTTACTGCTACACAATGTGCAAGGGAAGCTTTTAATAGTGGGAATAGAGCTGGCTTACAAAAACATTTCTCTGTGTGCCTGGACTTCATAATTTTGTGGGTTTTTCTGTACACAGGGTGAAAATGGGAGGAAAGAGGAGCTTGTGAGCAAGGAGCCCTCCTGTCCTGCTGTATACAGGAACAGCAGCATGCTGCAGGGGCAAAGAGTCCTCCTGGGTTTGAACAATGTCCTGAAGGTTTTCCCCACCAAAATCACTGATGATGGCAGAGTCTTCTCCTGCCACGTGCTGTACCACCCAGAGAGAGTCCAGAGGAGCAGCACCACTGTGAGAGTGTTTGGTAAGGGGCTTTTGCCAACTGCTTGCTGCCTTGCTCTTGGAAAGGTGACACTCCTGTCTGCTTCTGAAGCCAAGAACTTGTGACAGATACTGGGCATTTTTTAATATAAACATATTTACCTTGTCCGTTTTTCAGCTGCAGTGAGGCAAAATGTCAGTAAATAACCCTGGTGTTCTTACAAGAATTTGGGCCCATTCCTTCAATTTCTGTCATGAAACAATAGCAGATTCATTGCACATAGATCAACCTCACTGCCATGCACATGGCCAGGATCTTCCCCGGATGTGTAGGCTGAGTTGGGATTTTGTGGGTTGCAGGGAAGCACATTGGTCATCAAGATCTCTGTGTCCAAATGACCATGCTGTCTGTGGTTAGGAAATCATGGCCAAAATTCAGTAAGCAGTTTGGGACTACTGCTGTATGAAAGTCACATCCTCAAAGGCATGTGACATTCAGCTGCTGCCAAAGGCTCTGGAAATGAGGGTCCTGATGGGGGTCTCAAACTGATCAGGCGTGGCAGGCCTGTGTACTGCAAACATGTGGGCTGGCATTTCATTCTGTAAGACTTCCCCATCTTTAGTTCCTTGCCTTGTTCCTTTTCAAGTGGCTTAGGAACTGGTCTACAATCACTAAGGTACAACTGAATCAGAAAATTGCTGCCCACTTGAAAACTAGGCTTTATTTTCCCTTTATAGATCAGTTGATCTGGAAAACATATTTCCAGTGCTCCAAAAGAAAATAAGTGTTAAACACTGAGCCTGTCAACAGTCCCTTGACTGCAGCTGATCATCCAAGAAAGCCCACAGCTTGAGGATGGCACAGCTGTTCAAGGCTGATGTTCTGAATTCAAAGAAAGGTCCAATAGGGAGCAGCCAAAAAAAAAAGCAGTTTGTGTCTGGGGGCTCCTGGTCACTGATGTAAAAGAAATAAAAATAGAAGTTAATGATCTGAAATCTCCTCTTGCGTTTGCATGATTCAGACACTTTTTAAAATCAACATTTCTCAAATAGCAACAGTGTTACCTGGGTAATCGTTCAAGGATACCAACGTGCTTGAACTCTCTCTCCTCCACCACTGCTGATGCTCTTGCCTAGATTTGTGTGTCACTTAGCCTAAGAGGTTGCTTTATTTGGCTTTTTCTCTGAAGTACTGTGAGATGTGTGCTTAGCTGTGCATGAAGCCACATCAAAACATCAGTGCAGCAGGGCAGAGAGGCAAACCAGAGAAAGCAGCTGTGGCCCTCAGGGGTGAACAGTCTGCATTTCCCAGTGGTGGTTTGGACCAGGGTGCTGTGCCACCAGCCTCTCTCACAGGGGTCCCCAGGGACAGCTGGGGGCAGGGGCTCCCTGAGAGCCCTGAGCTTTGTGCTGGGTGCTGAGGAAAGTCTCTCAGACCTCAGGCAAGTAGAGGCCACCTCTCGGAGGAAGTGTGCTTTTGTGCTCCTAGCCCTTCCGTGTCTGAATTTAGCAGGTGCAATAACTATTTTGCATCCTGTCTCACTCTTTCCTGTTACCATTTGCTGAAGTCATGCCACTTGTGATTGCAGCATCCCAGCCTTTCTCCATTCACTTTCTGGTGCTGCCACAGGAGGAGAGACCAAGAGCAGAGGGCTCAGAGCCTGCCCCGAGCCAGCCCACAAACCTATGCAGCACTGGCAGAGACACTGCCCAGAGCTATCCAGCACTCTCGTGGTGACATCTGGGGACAAAGAGCCCTTTCAGATGGCAGCACCTCTCCTGTTCCTTGTGCTGATCAGAGAATAAAGAAAGGAATATTTGTGTTCTGGCAGTTAGATCCAGCCTCAAATGGGTGGGACAGAACCTGAAGACAGTATATGTAAACAAAGTCAACAGCACCTTATATTGGTTATATCTGTCATCCTGGCCACTGGCAAGGACACAGCCAGGGAAAAAAAGCCAGCTGAAACCTGGGGAGGTTTTCCCATCTCCCCTGTTACCCAAACACTCATGCAATTGAACCTCACAGGCTGGGTGGCTTGAGGGTAGGGCAGGGAGGGCAGGCAGCTACTGCAGCACAGAGCTGTACAGGACGGGAGGAGGAGAGGGTGCCTGTGGGAAACTCCTCATGCAGGATCCCTCTGACAAATACTTCAGGCAGGGCTAAACACAGCAGAGACAGGCCAAGGCTGAGGGGTGCTGTAGTGCTCCCTCACAGTTGTTGAGGTGGCCTGAGTGTGGCTGAGAATTTGAGTGGAGAGGATGGAGAAGAATGAAAAGATCTCTCAAGGAAGTTGAGAGTCCTGGTATGTTGAGTAAAAACAGACATTCAATCAAGATAGCTTTCTTTAAGAGAGGACTTTTGAACTGAAATACTTTAAAATATTTCTCTTCTAGAATAGAGTTCTTTTAGATACAAGTTTCTGTGAAAAGGTATGGCGTTTTCATGTAACACTTCTAACTTTGCCAAATATTGATTTCTCCTTTTTGTAAGAGTAAAAGCTCAGCAGCAGAAACTACTGAACTAAATATTGAATTTCTGCTAGATCCAAAACATTGGTAAAAATCCTAGCAAGACAAATGAATGTCAAAGTGTTAACAGGGGCTGAGATGTTAATTGGAAAAGATCTATTAGACCATCCAGAGCTACGTGTGAGAGCTGCCTGGCAGAACAGTTACCCAGCAAACATGTCTTCTGAGAAAGCAGAGGACAGCACTCCATACAGGTGTGGAAAAACAAACCCATTCTCATAAAAAAAAAACAAAAGGGAGAGCATGCACTAGACCAGACATCATTTAGCCCCCCCAGCCAACTTCTGCAGTGATTAGAAGATCCAGTTTAGCAGACTTTTCCCTGTACCTGAAAATGGATGGCTGTCTTATGCCAGCTCCACTGCCATCTGTATCATTTTTGCAAGGAAGAAACAAGAATGAAACCTTAAGACATTCATTGCCTGATAGGAAGAATCTATAACCCCTGCCACACTCCACCCCCCAAAAATCCAGAAAAATCCAGAAGAGAAAAAAAGAAGGAAATTCCACTCAAGAAGGTACCATAAGTCCAGAAAACCATAAGGGCAAGATAATTAAACATAAGACATGCCCACACACAATCCATGAGCAACATCAGGCAGAAAAAATGGAAATTAAAGGCAGGAGAGTCCTTGGTGGATAAGCTGTATAAAACAACAAAAAAACCTTAATAGTTCATCTCAGGGGGGAGTATAATTGACTGAGGTGGTCCTGTATCAATTAAAAGGGTAAGAAAAAAAGAAAAAGTGAAAATTATTTTAATAGTAGAGATTACAGTGAGGTTTAGGTTGGAAAGATAAAGAATTGTGGATCTCCTAAGTAATTCAGGGACAGCACTTGTTTCCAGTCCAGTTTCAGGGCTCAGAAAGGACCAGAAGAACAATTTATCTGAGGCTTTTGAGATTTGCTATATATTAGCACAGTTTCAACAGTCCTTACTTAACAACTTAACAATATTGCTCCAAACCAGGCATCCCAATGGCTAATTTAGAATTGCCAGTTTAGAGAGGCTTACAGGACCTGATAACTTTGATTTATACAGTCAGCTGTGCCCAGAACTAAAATGCTGCAAAAAGAGAAGAGAACAGTTTTTCATTTCACATGGATGTGGCCATCAGTGAGGCACTGCTCTGCTGTGAAGGTGAGCTCCGGGGGGATGCTGTGAAGCATCTCTGGGGGACACTGCCACACGTCTGTCTGTCCAGGCCACAGCATGCAGGTAGCTGGCACCCAAAATCAGTCAACATTTTGGGGGATGGCTAAAGCCTTTGGATATACCTTTGGCAAGCACACAGAGGAGCTAGCAGCCGGGGTGTGTTTGATTTCAGGGGGCCTGGGAAGGATGGCTCTGCTGCCAGAGCTGTGACTGCAGGATGGTTTCAGTTTGTTTCCCCAGCAAAGCCACCCAAGCCGAACTGGGGTAGGCAGTGAAACACATCCTGGATCCTGCAGTAGTAGCTGCTAATACAGGCTTGTAAACCACTTCCTTGACCTCAAATTGCAGCTCTGCAGGCTTTAATCATGCTTGATGTGTGGCTGGAGGTTGGATTTAATTTCCACTCTCCTTATGAAACAAGGCTGCTAAGTGTTATTAGGAGCTGTTACTGTGATCTGTGGTGTCCATTTCACTAATACATTTATGTTTCCTCTCCAGCTTACCCTGAGATCTTCATTAGCTTGCAGGAGGGCTCAACCAGCACCTCACAGAAGGTGAGCAATTTTGGAGCAAAGAGAGATGCCTGTGACTGCCACCATGCCACCCCAGCAGGACCAGGCAACCTGAGCTGAATCAGGAATGGCAGGGAGCTCCAAACTGACTGAGCTCACAGGGCATCAGGAAAGGCAATGAGTTAATGTGAGGTGCTCATGCCCTTTCCTCTGAGTGACTCCTACCCACAGCAGTAAGCACAAACTGGTGCTAGCTAAGGACTTCTCTGTTGTGTGGGCCTCTGTTTTAGTTTTGGTAATGGCAAAACCTAAAGATCTGCTGAATTGCACTGGTCATGCTTGGCATAAAACACATTTAGGCTTATATGACTTGCTAGAAAGCCTCTCTGGCTACTAGCTGTGGTGCTTTGCTTCCTGTTCCATCTCTCCAAGTTAAAGTTTTGATCTGCAAGTATCTCAAATGAAAAAGGTTTTCCTTGGAAACAGAGCTTGTGGACAGACAGAACTTTGTACTATCCATAACCACCCACTTCACACAATCCATGAGTCAGCTGGCTCTGCAAAATGGTATAATTTTCCTATTTCTGGGTGTGGTGTTGGACATTGCAGGCTTTTGTCTGTTGAATAGAGCAAAGGGTGCTGCTATCACAGGACTGGGCAACAGAAACTCCCCCAGGAGCCTCTGTCTGTTCTTTACCTCCAAACAAACACCGACTTCTTTACTTCTCTTTTCTGCCTTTCCTTGCAGGGCTTAAATCTGGTGAGGATATCAGATTTGCGTTTCTTCAAAGGAAGAATTTATAAAGTATTATGACCTAAAAATGCCTGAAAAATAAGGGAATAATGAAGAGGAAAATAAGGGAAAGCAATTACACTTCAAGCTCGAGTGCTGTTTACCATTGCAGGGAAAGAGTTTCAGCTGGATAGTTCCAGTCTTTGTACTGAATGATTGACTTCTGCTGGCTTCAAAACATCAAGCTTGCTTTCAACTAAATGTGGGAACCACTTTCTTTGAAAGAGGGAGCAAGAGGGGTTTGTGCTGCCTAAGTAGTGTATGCTTTTTTCTTCTGTTGGAAAGAACAAGGCCATTTCTCTTGTAACAGTGTTTAGTACTTAGCAGTGTCATAACCTGCTAAATAAACATACTTGGGAACATCCAGGCAGCATGAGGATGAGACATCTCACCCTGCTAGTGCCCAACCCTTCATCCAGCCTTCATTTTGAGGTCCTGCCCATCTATTGTTTGCTGAGAAATTAAACAGAGCACAAACACAGATCTTTGGAACAATTGGCATAGCACCAGGACTACTGCACCTAAAGCATCCAATTCCTTGTGATTTCTGGAAATCTCTTACATATTGTGTCTGCTACAAAGGTATCTAATTTTGTATATTCAACATATCATTGGGCTAGGCAGTCCTTTTTCATGGGAATTGTCTCTTTATATGCCTAATGAAGGAAGGATTTATATGGCAATCAGAAAGTACCTCATTCTCTACACACACACCATGCCCATTACCAATTCCAGTGTTTTTCCATGTGAGTGTTTGTCACTTGGAGCAGGAGAGTGGTGTCACTCTCCAGTCACAGAACACACTGGAGGAGGTTGGAGTCCTGACATCCAGGGCAACAGGAGTGTCCCTGGGCTCTCATTCAACACTGTCTGCAATCAGAAAAATGAGGGGAGTGGGGCAAGAAACACAATAAAGAGAGCAGGACTGTGAGTAAACAAGCACTGTCCATACAGGAGTTTGGAAGCTGGCAGCCAGGAGGGAAACGTCAGAGGCTCACCTAACATACATACACGTGTGTGTGTGCGTATATATAGATATAGATAAACATATATAGACATATAGATATATAGGTATATAGATATATAGATATATAGATATATAGATATATAGATATATAGATATATAGATATATAGATATATAGATATGTAGGTATGTAGATATGTAACCTGAGAACTGCCCTCTGCTGCCCCACAGCCCAACGTGAGCTGTGTCGTAAGAAAGGCGTTTCCCAAGCCAAGCCTCCTGTGGTCCATGGACAGAGCGAGCCTGACGGAGCAGCCTGGAGGTAAAGCAACCTGTCCACAGGAAACCTGCACAGCTGCAGGAGTGCTTCCCAGGGAAAGGCACAGCTGTCATCCACTCCTGCCACAGGGAGCCTGGAGGTGTCCCTCCAGGCCTCTTCAAATGGCTGTGACCAGAGCCCCCTGCAGCTGTCAGGGATGGGAACTGTGGTTTGGCATGATCACACTGTTCTTGCCAAATCTTTGACAGTGTCTCAGGAAAGGAACCTGTGGCTATATGAACCTGCTTTCCAGTACCAATGTTTTGCATAGCTCTGACTTATAGTTTGGAGTGTAACAAGAGGGTCTTTTTTTTTTTCCTCTCCCCAAGAAATTTCTGTGGTTCAAGAAGATTTGCAAGACAGTGAAGGTTTCTATGAGTTGAGATCAACACTGATGCTGCAAGGGACCCGTGAGACACATAAGACATTCTCGTGTGTGTGTGTGTTTCCCTTCCTGGGAAATGAAACAAGGAATATTTCATCAGAAGAAATATTTGTTGCCTTCGGTAAGTTTTTCATAGATAGGACACATCTAAAATGTTAAGAACACCCAACACATGTATTCTCTTGTTATTTAAAATACTGAAGAAATGCCAAGAGTAGAGAAGCTTTATTGTACAAGTTCATCACGCAGCTTGAACTCTCTGGCAGGTTTTTTGGCTCGTATCTTTGCTCAAGCCTCTGAATGAGCGAAGAAGCTCCTGCACAAACAGAAGACACTTGTTTGTTTAGGCAGAATCTTGCTGTACTTCCCATACCCAAAATTACTCTAGCATAGCCACATGACACCAGTGAGCTATTATAATCATGTGTTTCTCACTGAGCACTCATGGCTCCCTGGGAAACCAAATCCTCAGACCCAGGGCTATGTTATACATCTTCAGTAAAGCATGCAAAAGGCTGCACCTCTGTGGATGGTGGAGGAGCTCCCCTATAACCTGTATGTAAGAATTAGCTACATGATTCTTATATAAGATTAGCTACATGATTAGGGAAGTGGGGAGAAACACTGCCCTGCTTTTTTGGTGAAAGCAGGACACTTGGTGGTACAGTTTTCAGCACTTCTGAGGATGCAGGGTGACTGCTGAGAAGGGCAGACAGATTTTCTTTAGCACCCTCTTGTGCATGTCTCCTCTTCAGGTGCAAATGCATGTTCACACCTTTTTAATTTTTTTTTTTTATTATGTGTGCTCTCTGCTGCACAGACAATACAACTGAACTGCTGACTCCTTAGCAGCATCTAGGGTCACATCACCTCCTGTGGCAACTCCTTGCAGCTCAGCTGGTCTCTCTTGTGGATGTGTATATTCCTGTTGGTATGTTTTTCCACAAAGTGAGGCTGCAGCACAAGCCACAGCTTACTCCTCTGGAGACATAGCTTCAGAGGGGAGGGAGATAAATCATAATTTTTCTCCAAAATGACTCATTTCCCCCAGTTTGCAGTTTTCTAGAAATGTATTCACATCGAAGAGCTGTCAGTTAAAGCAGTCTATGTTCTTGCCTGCAGGCTATGCTAATGCTAAGATAGATCCACTCTGTATAAAAATGTTAAAGTATTTAGATGTGTCAAAAAGGAAAGAATTACATTAATTCTCAGCCATACCTTCTGCAGAGGTGCACAGCATGACACAAGCCCCAACTAAATTTTCAGCCTTTATAATGACTTTTAAGAACTGCTTTAATCTTTCTCTTTTTTTTCCTTCACAGACAATAAGTCTAATGAAGCCTCAGCTGAAGTTTTTACTACGACGTTTCAGATGGTAGGATAAATTAGAGAATAAAATAACTTGAGTTGTGTTTAGAAAGTCCTAAAGCTGCTGTAGCATTTACTACTCTAAATGGGTAGTAAGGTACCCCTTTCTGCAGCTTTGACTTCAGATAAAATACTATAAACCAATATTTTGGTGATGTAATCTATCATAATTAAGACCAACCATAATTAAACTCCAGCCTTGAGGGGCACTTAATGTTATTTCTGATGCTTCAGCTGGCATTTGAATATAGCTCTTTCAGTACTGAACTAATAATTAAAAATTACAGCCCTGCCAATGGTTCTACCTTCTGCTGAAGTATACAGCCAAGATCCTCAACACTTTTGCTGTGTTAAAGAGCTGATAGGATGTTCGTTAATTTGTGTAAATTGGGTAAAACCCAGCTCTTCCCCTGCAAGTTTGTCTTATTATCAGCTTCTTGCAGACAGATAAATGCTCTCCCCACACCTCAGGTGAAGCCCTTTGGAAACATCTCTCCTGGAGCAGTTTGCTCTGCTCTGCATGGGAGACAGCTGCACTTTAGCAGGAGGTTCCATGAGTGTGCCAGAGAAACATCTGCTGTAAGCAGATGGCATGAAAAAAGTATGGATTTTGTGAAAAAACTTCTGCAAGTGCAGGTTGTGGCAGGCCCTGGGGGCTCAGCCAGTACCCCACTGGGCACCAGAGAACCATCCCAGATATTGGGGGGCCCTGAGAGAGGAGACTTTTTCCTCTGCTGGCCTCTGCAGGGTGATCTCTCAGAGGAAGCATCAGGCCACCCCTCTGCTTCACCTTGCACACTCTGCAGAGCCCTGCTGGGAGCCAGGCACATCTCAAAGAGCCCTGCTCCTCTGGGTTTTAGACCTGTTGCATCTTTGGTAAGGAGCTTTTTATGTCAGCCAGCTACTGTGAAATCCCTGTTAGCACAGGCAGGGCTAAGCTGAAATGCAAATGGAAGAGCAGCAGCCGAGGGAGGTACAAGTGTCAGCACAGAAAAGCAGCTGGAGAGGGGATGGTGACCTGCTTGTGCTAAAACCCAGTCTGCAGTCCCACCCAGTGCCCTCCACACGTGCCTGATCAGATAGAGGTACTTTCTGGCTGCCTTCCCAGATATATTTTTCTAATGGAGTGTGTGAGCTTTCATAGATCACTTCCTTCATGGACCTTTTTGGGAGACATAATCCATCCTCCTAGCCCAGTCAGGGAGTATTTTGCCTCCCCTGCTGGGAAAAATAAAAAGAATGAAAACAGACATCTCAGGGCATATATGCTGCTTGAGCAGGATGATGTCTCTGCTGAGCTTGCCTGAGTGGTTAACAGTTTTTAATTAGAAGGAATAACTCCCTCTCCTCTTCTTTGAGGACTCAGTGAGCCCTTTTCAGTGCAGACTGTCTCTGAAATTTCCTCTTAGAGTTGCAGCCTCTGAAATGCCTCATGGATGGAGCTGTGCAGGTGCCACCAGCAGGTCGTAAATGTTATTTCAGCATCTGTGCTAATAAGGTGCACCTCATTGTATGGAATAAACCCATGTGATTAATTTCTGATCTTTAAGTTGAGATGCCAAAGGCTCCAAAACTTTTTCCCCAAAACCTTTGTTTCCCGAGGGATTTCTCAGCACAGTTACCTCAGGTTGTTCAGGTTTCTTTCTGGACTACTTTGCTGAGTTGTGCATGGAAAGATTATTTGGAAATTAGGTGTGATGTACTTTCTTGCTCCTGAACCTTTCAATCACCCTCTTTCCTAAAGCAGAATAAACACCTTTCTCATGCAGAATGTTAGCTTTGGTTTGTTATAGACTTTGGTAATTCAGCACTTACATCAGCTGTCATGACAGCCTCAGGTAAAGGGGAAATATACTTTATTTCTTAGTCAATATATGTAGGATCTCTGCTTGACCACTGCCTAAATGTCATGCACACAGAGTCAGAGGTGAAACAGGGAAAGGTCGGTGTGCTGTGCTACTGACAGCACCAATGTGCTGCTGCTTGGGAATTTGTGAGCTGTGAGGTCACCCAAGCAGAGATCTGACAGAAATCTTGCTAAAACTGCCATGTTAGGACAGCATGTAAAATGGCATGCGGAATGCCATGTATCATTCTTACTTATTTTTATGAAATGGAATCATATGCCTATAGAACTGTAAATAAATTTGTCCTATTATGACAGAGAGGTGCATGTGATTGGAAAGTTAAAGCCATCACTTTTCTTTGGCCCAACAGCAGGGCATCATTCCCATTCATTAATTATATTACTGACTCTGTTTTACCAGAGCATGGATATGGATAATTACATAAAACTACCTTCAGCAATTGAGAGGAAAACCCTCAAGAGCAGGTGATCTCCTGTTGTCAGGGACCATTTCTGGCAAGGCCCTGGCTTAGCTGGGGAGCACCACATTCAAGTGCATGATCCACCCCAGAGCAATCAAACTGAAGCCCGTGTATAAAAGCACAAATAAGCAATGCCTGCAGCCAGCCAGCAGGAAAGGGTCAGCACTGATAACATCAGCCATCTGCAAGAGCCCACTGGAGTTGTGGAATGTGTTTTGAGCATTTAGCCTTAACTCCCACAGCAAGATTTCTGTTGCACAGTCTGCATTTACCCAGCACCTACTGCAATCTCTTTGATCCAGGTTGCTTTGTGATTTATTAACATTATTTTTTAAAGAACCTATCGACTAAATGTGATACCATGTAAACTGTCTTTAGAGCACCACTCGACATCTGTGGCCTCTCTGGATTTCACAAGTCAAGCAAATTTGGCTCCTGCTTCCACAACACAAGGTAATCAATTGAATCAAACTGCTTTCTCTATTGCTTCAACAATGTAGAAGAAAGGCACATAAACACAATAACCATCTTACGGTTTTTGAAGCAAGAATTTTAATGTCTATTGAGGTTCTTTTCCTACTGCATTACACACTAGAAAGTACACTAACCACTGTCAGTGTAACCACAGTTCAGAAATAAATGTATGAGAAAATGCTGTCTTGATTTGATCTTTTTTAATTCTCTGTTTAGGATATATTCATTAATTGTGGCAACTGAACAGACATCGAGTGTTATTAGTATTTACAAAGAAGTTAATTAGTGTTATTATAGTGTTCAGAAAGAATACCTATTGTCTTAAGTATCATACCTGAATAGAACACTGGAGGAAGATCCTAAACACAAGGCTTTGGCCTGCCCCAAGAGAATGCTCTTTGGGAGCTGAGTCACTCCACATGAAGCCCTGGGGCTCACAGAGGCTTGACTGAGATATGCCAAGGCAGGAACACAGATTGCAGCAGTGCTGAAATGAAAGTTTGCTTCTCACACTGCCTTCCCCACCCCCAAAACAGAGACACTTGCCTGGCTGACAGCAGAACAGCAAACTTCTTGTCCAAGTGGACTGAAAGCCCTTCTGCCTCAACAAAAAAACTAACAACAAAGGCTGTAAATATGCAATGTGAAGAGAGAGGATTCCCCTCACTGATTTATACATTTTCTCTGGTTGAGGCAGTACGAGGTCAAACTCATAATGTAAGATGGATCTGAGCCATTTTTCTACTACAAGTAGCCCAGGAAGCAATTGCCTTTTAACCAGTGCTTCCAAAGTGTGCCAGTCATGGTATGACAACCCTGGGCTAGCACTTCTCCTCTCTGGCTCACTGCTGGTCCTCACAGTGGTGCCACCAGCAGCTCCTTGAGTAAATCCTCTAGGCTACAGTCGAGACAGGACACCAAGCCCAAGCCTTCTGTTTTAGTCTACTGGTTTGGGTCAGTTTTTAATGAAAATCCAAGGGACAGCTGAGAAAGGATATGAGGGAAGAGTGCACATATACAGGCAAGAAGAGGAAGAGGGGAAGCAAAACCATGGCTGTTAAAACTGTAGCCTGGTTTTGCTCAGCTTCCACAACTGCTCCATCACTGAGCCAGAGATGCTTAGGCTTTGAGTGATCAGTTACAGCTGCAGTTCACCTTCACAGGTTTGTTCAGATGGCTTGATATTTTTCCAAAAGTGAGGACAGTTATTAAGAAATATGGATTCTTTTTAGTAAATATAAAGTACCTCTCTTGGGAAAATGAAGGTCTACGTGGTAGCCACCATCTGTCTGTGTTTGAATATCAAGTAAATAGCTAGCTGAGCTCTAGAAATCTTAGCACTTAGAAAAATGCTTAAAGGAAAATGTTAAATATGTCGGTATTTGGCATCAGACATTGCAGGTGTGACTCTTGCAGTCTAACTTTTTCAAAACTTCCTTTTGCTAGTTGGGAAAACAGTTTTGTTTCAGTGGAGCTGGTGACATCCTGTCTAAATTCTGATTTATGTGTGTTTGTTCATCGCTCTAGTGGTTTCAGGTCGAAACACGCCAGTGCATTCAAGCTCCTGGGGCTCACCTGAAACTAAGCTGAAATATAAAAAATGCTTCAAATGTTTTGTCTAAGTTTATTTACCCATCTCAGTAAAACTCCTCTTGAGTTTCTAGCTTGTGGAAGGCTTTCAAACCAGCGTTGTGTAGTGCCTGTCTGAGGGAAGCCAGCACCTCGAGTAGTGGGCTACACCTGTTTGACCTCATTAGTCACAAAACAGGGAAGAAAGAGGGGAAAAGAAAAACAAGTTATATGGTTCCCTACAGCAATTTTTACAAGCTTGTGTGCTTTTCAGCAGGAGCACTGACTTCTACCACAGAGGCAAAAGGCTAAACCAGTGTCACAGCATTCAGTGAGGCTTTGACAGCAGCACGTGAGCACACAGTGCATCTCCTTGGCTTCACAGGACTGCAACAGAGGAGTTATGGAGCCAAAGGGCAAATGTGGCACCACCTTAGTGAATGCTGGGTTGCAAATCTACAGTAATCTGGAGCATCTTGCAAAAAGCACTGCAGCAGGTCCTCAGGTCCTCAATTTGTGATGCCTTTTCTCAGAGCATTAGCTTCTGTGGTGCTTATTTTGAGCTGTGAGTTGAGAGTCACCACATTACCATACAAAAATTATTACTAAGCATGGAAAAGTTGTATCTGAGCAGAGGCCAAAAGCCATGTGGAGTAATGTGTACCAGATTTTCAATACTTCACAGAAGCAATTTCCCTGTTGAGTTTCACTGAGTTAGAAGATAAAGGCTTGGGTTTCCAAGCTGCCAAAGATTTGCAGTGGCAAAAGAGGAATGAAAAAACATTTGAGTATCCCGGTTTCATCAGACATATTTATTTTAATAAAATTACAATTGAGATAGTTGCTAGGCAAAGGTAGTGAGTGCTGAAGGTAGTTTATAGATGAAATAAATTGCCAGAGAAGCTAAATAAAATCTCAGAGCAGCAGTGAAATAATGAGATAATGTGGAGCAATAAAGGCTGGCTAATAGAACATTGAAAGACAGCCTCATTAAAGATCAATAAATCAATAAAAAAAAAACCTAGGGTGAACATTTTTTCACTAGTCTTTCCCTTTAGAAAATCTCTGCTCAGCAGTACAAAGCCCAAAGTGACATTCTTTTTTAACAACTTGGTTTGCCTTTGTGCTTTTGGAACAGGCAGGACCTGTCAATGTGCTTTTGCACTTGCATGGGAGTTGTCTTTTGGCTGAGGCACAAATGTAGCAGCCGCTTTCCATTTTGTGAATTTATTTTTGGTAGCACTCTGGTGCTCATCTACCCTCGTACAACCCACAACCTTGTGACAGCTTCTAATGCTTCACAATTCTGCTCTTGCACAGCTTGCTGGTTTGCAATTTTTGCTAAAAGCACGCTGAATTACTCCACTATTTGCAGGGGATGCCGTGCGTTGCACCACTCATCCCCACATGCCTGCACTGCTTCCCTACCCCTGTGCCTGCCTGAACATCAGCTAAGAGATAATGGCCTTGAAGGGTCCTCGGTGCAGCAGCTGTAATTGAGGGCAGTTTCAGAGCACACAGGCACCAGTGAGCCTGCTGAGGCATACACACGGATCCCTATGCCCTCCCAGGGCCACTGGGCTCCTACAAGAGTGATTACCATTATCATTTGGGTCTTGGGATGCTCAAACACAAGCCATTATGTAAATAAGAATAAATTGTGCTCATCAGTGTGCTGTGTAGAGCACAGTGCTATCGGATCTCTAAGTCTATATCCATTTTTTTTTAATATAACTTTGTAAAATGCCATGCATTTTTCAAATGGGAGATGTGTCGTGCCTATTCACATAAAATCAAACACCTCATAAGCAAGTAGAAAAGAACTGAATTAATATCCAAAAATCTCAGTGAATTTTAGAGTGCCCTAAAATTGGAGTGATTTTCATAGGTCTTTTTAATGCGCACACACACACACACACTTGAACTCTCAATTTCAGTCAAAGCCAGCAAGCATCTCACAATAAAGAGATTTTCTTGGTTCTGTCTGGTTAGCCATTTGTATCATTTATAGGTGGTTTTTTGTTTTGCATTTACAAATAAGCAGTTATATCAGAGACTTTCAGGTTCCTCTGTTATTTCATTTGTTGTTTGCATCAGAGAAAGTCAAAGAGTACAAAAGAGCTACAGTAGAGCCTAATGAAGTAGTCATGTACAGGCTTGTAAGATAATTGAAGGACATTATTTCTACTTGTAAATATTTGAATTATTCCACCACTGAATCCCCAAATCAGACGTGCCATGGCAGCTCTGGAAATGCTGTGCCATTGTCTACTTGAGTATTTTAGCTATTATTTCAGAAGCTGTGGATGTGGAGATGACTAGAAACAACAGAAATGTATCCTTATGCAGCACTGATCTTAAACATCAGTAGCTTAACTGTATTAGGAAGGGAAAAGCTGTCTATAAACAGATGATAGATGATCTTTGTGGTTCAGACAGTACTTGACAGAGGAGACTGAGGTTTTGCTCAGTCATGACAAAGGCAGACTCTTTATGTTGCTGCTAAGCCACTTTATATCTTTAGGTTTCTCATTACCATCAAAGAGGTATAAAGCTTATCATTCTCCCCGATGGCTGTGCAGCTCAAAGCTGGCTCAAACATCTTAATAGGTTTTCTTTCTTTCTTTCTTTCTTTCTTCCTTCCTTCCTTCCTTCCTTCCTTCCTTCCTTCCTTCCTTCCTTCCTTCCTTCCTTCCTTCCTTCCTTCCTTCCTTTCTTTCTTTCTTTCTTTCTTTCTTTCTTTCTTTCTTTCTTTCTTTCTTTCTTTCTTTCTTTCTTTCTTTCTTTCTTTCTTTCTTTCTTTCTTTCTTTCCCTGCCCTTCCCTTTCCTTCTTATAATCTTTAATTTGATAAAAGCACATTTTTCTCATCCAACACTAGGTTATAGGCCAAAAATGCAGGCATCTTGCCAAGTGAATTTTTACACTCTGATCTTGGAATTTGAATTCCTGTTTTCAGCAGGGTGAATAACAGAGGATTCAAAAGACAACCTTCATTTAAAAAAAACAAAGTAAGTTACTAAAAATGTTCTGTACCCTTATCTTTATAGGAAACCTGTCCTACAGCATCACAGACCAGACAATTTCAGTTACCAGAGGAAAAGATTTCTTTCCCACCAGCAGCCTGCTAAACAATACAGGTGAGACATTATTCTACAAATCCTCTTCTTTCAGCATGCCACTGCAGAAGCACAAAGCCTGGAGCACCATGGCCATTTGACCAGGGGGTTTCAGAAAAAGGGAGAAGAGATGAAAAGAGGAGTCACAGCTGCTGTGCCCTCATACCACAGGTTGTCACAGGCTTTTGGCATTCCAGCCTTCTCCCTCCATCTGCAAGCAAAGCTCCAGTGCATGTTTTCTTCCAGCAGCAAAATTTGGCCAGTCCCACTCCTGTGCCCCAGGGAGATGTGGTGACTCAGGCAGCGTGGAGGACTGGCCATGGTGGGTAAGACCCAGGCTGGTGGCACACCAGCACAGCCAGCCTTGCACAGGGTGGTGATGCCAGCACAACAGCAGGTGACATTGGGGCCTATCACCCATGCACCTCTCTGGCACCCAGGCGACTGCTGCACCCTCTGGCAGCTGGAGGAGGACTGTGCTCCTTCTCTCCTTCTTCGCCATACCCAGGACCTGAGGGCACCTCTGTCAGCACCCCAAGGGTGGCTGTGCAGAAAGGGGAAGGGGAGGAGATCCCAGAACTGCAGTGGGGAGAGGCAGCTGGAATGGGACTGGGATGCTGTGCTGCCAACAAGAGCTCACCTCAAAAGGCATCTGAGCCCTTGGCCAGACGTTTTGGCAGGGTCTGGTGTCAGTGGTGTGAAAAACAAACCATTGGGAAGGAGGGCTGGGGTGGGCGGATGTGCCTGTCTGCACTGTGACATGCAGCTTCCCACAGAGCAGCTCAGAGGGGAGCAGAGAAAGCTGATGGGTTTTGGATTAAATGATCTCTGGGCTGTGCCTAAATAATCTCATCCAGTGAACCAGTGGGTGGCTGAAATCAGCTCACACACCCAGTCAGTCAAAAGTGGGCTAAGTCCATAAATCAGAGTCGCAGTGCTCGGAGTTTGGGATCCTCAGCCTCGTGATGAGGGGCTGCACTGACAGCAGAGCTGTGTAGGGCAGGGAGCAGCGAGTCACAGGCAGCAAGCCTGGATTCCCCTCCCTTCTGAGGACATTCAGGTGGGCTCTGACCGTGTGTCCCTTACAGGTGACGGGAGGAACACCAAAGCCAGTCACTTCCCCTGGCCAACAGTGGTGGCTGTGCTGCTCCTCTTCTGCAGCTCTCTGGTAGCTTTAGGCATCAGGAAATGGTGTCAGTACCAGAAAGAGATGTAAGTACAAGTGGTGGGAGGGGTGGCACAGAGGGTGGCACAAAATCTAACCCAGCTGTTTGGATTTACACCTTTTCACTTGAGAGGACACACAGCACACAAGGCCTTTAAGTACATGGATCACTAATGCCACTTTTTCCATATGGCAGTATGTGGAGTGTTTCAGTCCTTTCATCTGTTCTGTGGGTTATCTTTAAAATAAACTTTAAGAAAAGAGCTGCAGAGCAGCTTCAGGGTGTAAGGGAAGGATAACAGTCAATTTTTGTCCCCAGAGCCCCCCATTTCTATTAGCCTCCCTGCCATCTTCTTTTACTCTCTCATTTTCTCTGGTTACTTGAGGACATGTTTTAATGAAATTGTACTTCTAGGGCAGCTCTATTTGAGTTTTGAATAATATATGTGAAAGTAGGCTACCTGAAATTCAATCCCAGTCAAAGAAGCATTGAGTTTGTAATTACTACCAAAGTTTGATTCCCTACTAAAGCACTCCAAGATTTACTGGAGAAAGCAATATCTAAGAGACAATTATTTTAAATCTTACTAAAATACTCAAAAAATCGTAATTATAATTAATCACTTATGATTCTAGAAAACCCTCTTGAAACACAAGTGCAAACTCTGCATATCAAAGGTAAAAACAGGACTGATTTTTTAACTGATTTGGGATGGGACCTTTATTAATGAATTGACCAAAAAAAAAGTTACAAGTCTTTAAATATACCTTCAGAGAGCAGTGTGAGCAAAAGGCCTCTGAGAGGGTTTTGAGTGGTTCACCAGGACCATGTTCTGTTCTTTTAAAACATGAATGAAAACTGTGAGGGGGGAGCTAAAAAAGCCAAATGAATAGCAGGAGGTGTGCTGGGGTTATAAAACAGACTCAGGGAAGTCGCAGCATGTCAGAGCTAATGTCAGGTGCTCTTATAATGACTTAGTGCCAATCCACCTCCTCCTGTGAACATTTTACAACTGTCTTTTATGCTGCTTTTGTGTGATAGTGCATTTTCTCTCTTCTATTTCAGCATGAACAGACCTCCATCTTTCAAGCCACCGCCACCTCCAATAAAGTACACCTCCATGGTGGAGTCTGATGGGACTCCCCCATCCTGCCACGAGCTGGAAAACCTCTAACATCACCTGCACCCCTTGTGTGGCACACAGAGAACTGACACAGTTAAAAGGCTCTGCCTTCAGAACAGTGGTTACAGGAGCTTGGTGTTAATGACCCATATTAAAATGCAGAGCTCCTCTATGGCATTAATTTTGGAAGCTGAGCACTCCTTAGGACACTCCTCTCATCCCGTGTATCTCTGTGTATGCACTACGTTAACACCATCGTGAGTGTCACTGTCAGATTACGTGTGTTTAATTGGAATTGGGTGATCAACTGGGAATTTGCTGTCTCGTCCATGGCAGCAGATTAACACATCACTGAAGCCTGTCCATCCATTAAATGTATAGAGATGACAGCTCTGCCATATGGACACCACAGTTACACAGGAAACAGTGGCTGAACACAAGATTTTGAGACCTACACCAGCTGATCTTGCAATTATTTATTTTTACCATGGACTAACATAACCCAGCATATAATTTTCTGTCCCTGTGAAACCAAAAGAAAGAATCAGCACCATACACAGAAAGAAAATAATCTGTATTTCTTGGCACAGGATTGCAGCACTGGATCATGGAGAGTGGTTGGTGAAATGAAAGATCATGGTGCAGGCCTGGTGCAAGTGTACACAAAGAAGTCTCAGTCGTCATTGCTGAAGTCACAAGAAAGTTGACTTTGGGCTCATGTGGGCCAGAGACTTAAGGACTGAAGCAAGCCTAAAGATAATGGAAAATTCTAGTCCTTTTGGAAGTGCTATGCCTTTGAAATAATTACTTTTAAGTCTGCTTTTCAGGAATTATATTTACGGTATACATAAAAAAAAAAATGTAATAATTTTCTTTCTCTTTGGTCTTAATGAGTTTCCTTCATTTGCTATCTTCACATTTTCTAAGACCTCAGGGGTAGTTTCCCAGGTGGCTTAAGCCTGTGAAAGAGATGATCCAGTCTTCCCCCTGTCCTGCCCAAGCTACAGATTTCCTCACATTGACACGACTGAATAAATGATGGTGCAGAGGATGGGCTCAGCTTGGCCCTCTGCACCGTTCTCAGCCAGGTCAGCAGCTGTGTGATCACCAGTGCAAGGCACCAGAGCTGCAGGAGGAGCACTGCTTTCGGCAGCAATTAGGGTACCTTCAGGCAGCCAAGAAACCATCCCTCTGAGCTCCTTTGGAAATGTACTGTTACCACAATGGTATTTCTGTAATTAATGCTAATCAGCTAGAATTCAATCGTGTCAGGCTTAAGATTTATATTCTGATTTAGAAATGGGATTTTCTTTATTTACTGCTAAACATTGGTCAATGTGTGTCAGGGTTCAGAGCACTGTATTTCCCGGGACTTTAGATTAAATGAATGACTTACTGGAAAGAATGATCTAACAGACCTTTTTAGAGTATTTTGTTGCATTATTTACATTATAGTACAAGCTGTTCTAAATCCATCATCTGTGCCAAACAGAAAACACTTTGTTTCCTACAAAACTATACCGACCTTCTATGCACAGAAGGGTAAATGTTAATTTGAGCATTTCTTGAATGTGTGGTGTTGTAGAAACCACAAAAGTTATACTATCAATCACTGCAAAAGAAGGCGGATTGTTGTCCTTAGAAAATAAATTGGAAAAAACACAAACGAACAAACAAACAACAACAACAAAAACCCAGAAAGATAAATAACAATATCCCAAGGGGTGTGAAGAGCCAGGACGTTCCTCCTTTCTTCCTTGCAGACGAGGATGGCTGTCCGTAGCATACATATCGAAGGGGGGTTATTTTATTATCTCGGGTATTCTGATCCCCACGGTTGCTTCTGGCCGGAGATGCTCCCTCTGACCGTGAGCAGCGCTCATGGGTGACACCGCTCCCTGCGGTGAGCGCCGCTCCCCGACCGCCCGTCCCCGCAGGCTGCTGCTTCTGCTGCTGCTGCAGTCTCTGCAAGCAGTGCTGCGCAGGGCAGCGATGCCCGGGATGCCCCGCGTGGCTGCGGGCGCTTCCAGCCCCTCCCGAGGCTTTCCCTCTGGAATCTGTGCCCGGGACACGCGGGCGGCACGCCAGCCGCGCTACCAGCGCTCACCAGCAGGCGGCGCCGCAGCACCGCACCCTGAGCCGAGCGGGGCCGCTCCCGCCCCTCGTCCCGCCCCGAGCCTTTCCCGTTCCCTCCCCGAACCTTCCCCGTTCCCTCCCCGTCCCGCCCCGAGCCTTTCCCGTTCCCTCCCCGAACCTTCCCTGTTCCGCCCCATTCCTTCCCCGTTCCCTCCCCGTCCCTTCCCCGTCCCGCCCCGAGCCTTCTCCGTTTCTTCCCCGTCCTCGCCCCGAACCTTCCCCGTTCCTTCCCCGTCCCGTCGCTTCCCCGCTCCCGCCCCATCCCTCCCATCCCGTGTCACCCGCGGAAATGCGGCGGTGCCGCTGCGCCCCCGGGGCGGAGGGACGGGCACAAGGAGGGTGCCTGCCCTCCTGTGCCGGCTTCAGAGAGGGAGCAGGGAAAGGGACGGCCAACAGCGTGGGACATCAGAGAGGAAACCCCACCCGTGCCAGCCCCATCTTCCTGGTTTTCTGCGGGTAAATTTGGTGTAGGATGGTTTGTATTTCCGTTTGCCTTCATGTGCTTCTCACCACGGTAGGAATGGAACATACAGTTTACTCAAGAATTGGAATTTAGTTCAAAATTGACCCCCGCTTTAAAGAGGGGGGAAAAAAGAAAAACCAAATCAAACACTCAACTTCAGCTGTCCCATCCCTGGAAGTGTTCAAGGCCAGGCTGGATGGGGCATTGAGCAACCTTGTCTAGTGGAAGATGTCCCTGTCCATGGCAGAGGGCTTGGAACTAGATTGTAACTTCTGGATTTCTTTAAACCCAGATCGTTCTACGATTCAGTGATAATTTTTGGCAGCTGCTGTCCTGCTATGTAAGCTGGAATCATTGGCTTAGACTTGGGTTCTGTCAACTCTGGAATTATTTGGCTCAGATCAAGTCACCAGATGCTTGAAGGTGGCTATGGAGTATTAGATAGAAGCTTTTCTGTAAGTGGAAAATGTTCAAAGCTTGCTGTGTGGGTATAGTAAAGATTTTTTAAGAGAGTCTTAAATGTTTGTTGTGGTTTAGCCCCAGCTGGCAGATCACTTCCACCAGTGGGATGGAGAGAGAAGTGGAAGAGTGAAAGTGAGAAAAATCGTGGGCTGAGATAAAGACAGTTTAATAGGGAAAGCAAAAGCTGCACACTATCAAAGAGAAACAAGGCATTTATTCACTGCTTCCTATGGGCAGGCATGTGTTCAGTCAATGCCAGGAAAGCCAGACTCCATCAAGTATAAGGGTGAATTGGGAAGGGAAAACACCATCGCTCTGAATGTCCCCCTCTTCCTTCTTCTTCCCCAGCTTTATATGCTGAACAAGACACCCTATGGTGTGGGACATCACTGGGGTCACTTGGGGCCAGCTGTCCCAGCTGTGTCCCCTCACAATTCCTTGTGCATCCCCAGCCCACTCAGTGGTGGGGTGAGAGGCAGAAAAGGCTTTGACACTGTGTAAGCACTGCTCAGCAGTAATGGAAATATCTCTGCATTATCAACACTGTTTCTATCATAAGTCCAAGACACCAGCTCATAAATCCTCATACCAGATACTATGAAGAGAATGAACTCTACCCCAGCCAAAACCACATTGCTAAATCGAAATCCACGACACAATGAAACCTGTAAAGCAGACCCAAGTCAGAATCTGAGGTCACATAATAACATGTGATGTCATACTGTGAAATTAGCGGGGTCTGCTGTATATAGTCGTTAACACCTGCATTACACAGCCATAAAAGCAGCACACTGGAAAGCTAAGCAACTAGGTGATTTTATGCACAAGTGGTTTTCATCTGCTCCAGAGGAGGTGGTGAATGCTGCAGGGTGAGGAAAAAGAATGACAAAAGCAAGGAATTTGTTCTCAGTATTTGTTTGCAGTTGCTAACGTGCCTTGTGAAGTCAGTGGCAAGGCCTGGGGATTTCAGTGGAGTGAGTGACCCTTCCCAGCGCTCTGTGGTTTGTATTCCTGCCTGTTGCATCCCGGTGGTGCTGGGCCCTGCTGATGGAGGGCCAGGAAAGGCTGCCAGCCCCAAGCCCATAGGGTGCATGGTGCAGGTAGGTGTCCTCTGCCTGGTTTCCACCTCTGACAAGAGAGGACAGCTCTGAGCTTAGAGGATGCCCTGCTCCTGGCACACCTGACAGCCATCCCAAGCCTTAATCCCCCTGAATTTCCTTTTGCCTCACTCTGAATCACACGTCCTTTTTAAACAGCATTGCAGCGGCTTCTCTTACAAGGCACCTTTTGGTCCTGTAAATTAATTCAGCTTGGCTTGTTTATTTAAGAAGCAGCCCTGTAGTTTGCACGGTGTGCTCCAGTAATTGGAACGCAGGCAGAGGTGTGGCAGTGCCTGGGAGCAGAGAGCAGCTGTGGGAGAGCACAGGCTCCCTGGCCGTCCCAGTGCCAGACTCATTAGGTAACAGTGGCTGATAATAGGCTGTGCCACTTGGGATTTCCAGGGACTGCCCATCTTAACACAGACCTATGGAGTTTTCTCTCTTCAGGAATGTTCTCCTCAATACAGCTGTGTTGAAAGCCTTGAGAAGTGCTCCAGCTTCGTTTCAGTGTCTGTGTTTGCTTTACAAAGCTGTGCGCAGAAATTACACCCGTAAACCAGCGCAGGGTATGGTTACTTTGTGTGGTCTCTGCTGGATTTAAAGCCACCACGTGTTAGAAGTAGCAAACATTAGAAAGATCTGTATACACTTTGACTCCAGAAGAAGCAGGATACAAAGGAGAAATTTTGTTTTATTTATTGTTTATGTAAGTAAGCAACTCTTCCTGTCTCTGCAATTAACTTTTGAGCAATAAACCAATGGAAAGCTCCTAAAAAGCTCTGTGAGGAGGTAATGATCGCTTCATCCCGCCTAAGGAGATTCTAACAGAAATAATATGAAATCATATTATATTTGAAATTTTTCCTTAAGGACAAGACAAAGCTCAGGGAAGTTCACAGTAAAGATTATTTGATTTCAGGGAATATCTGATTATGTCTTAAAAATTCCCCTTCCGTGTGTTTTCTAGCTTACGATGTTTCATCTTTTTCCTTTCAAAGCCTCCTGTACCAGGTTGCCCTTATAAAACTTTTAATCAGTGGGAAAATAATATATCTGTTTGCCCGTTGGTTCCTTTCCGAACGGGATGACTTCCAGATTGATTCTGGCATCCTACACAGACTGAAACACCCTCGTGTGGTGTAAATGAAGAATTGAATAGCTCGCTATTGTCAAACAGACGGCTCGCAGATGCCAGGGCTTGGCTCACAGCAAACAAAGGGAGAGAGAGAAGCGGGCGATGTATTGATAGAACTGACACTGAGGCTATGAGTGGTGGGCAGGAAAAGGAGGGGAAGTCAATAGCACACAGGGTATATTACATGATAGAAATCTAAGTATTTGCAAAGGGCTTAGGAAGTGCAAAAAGTGCTGTGATAGTAACAGTGGTTTTCTGACTTGATGGAAAATGGAAAATGAACACCACTACTTGTGGTGCACTTGAAAGAAGTGGCATTTTAAATGCAGTGATATCTACAGAGCTTTGTGATTGAGTGCGTCTGATGGTTTGAAATGTTAAATAATTCCATTGCAGTCAGGGTAAAAATGGTAATGAACAGCTTGGAAGAGTCTGAGTATACTTACATGAAATGTTGAGCAATTAGCTTCTCTCTGTGCGAGTGAATCCTGCCGTTTTCTTCTCATCAGCAGCTAAGTGACCTTTCAAATACACGGAAGACACAGAAGCCGTTCCAATAGCTTATATGATCTCTTGCCTGCTGATAAATTGCATGTAAGGATTTGGAATTTACATGGCACTGTAGACTTCGGGCTGAAAAGGAAGATTTTGAAAACATTAACAGAAAGCTTTCTAACAGTGGCAATGTAGCCTGTTTGTGTTATCAGGGTATTCAATGTGGTAAGGAGAAAGAGGCTAAGCTCCCTCTAGCACCTGATATTATCAGCTTCTTTTCAGTTCCTTTAAAGCTCTTTTAAAAGTTCATTGTTCTGTGTTTTTATTCTGTATATGGCAGCCCACGTGTTAAAATTGAAATAAACCACATTTGTGTGTTTGGAATTGGCTAACAGTGAAAACCAAATGCCTCTGGATGCTTAAATAGCATCACGCTGATCTGCACAGCTAATCTTTTTACTATGCATTTGAAACAGGAGGGTTAGGAGGGTGGGAATGGGATTTGAGCTGTTAGATTGTCTGGGCTGCCTGTGACATTGGCATGTGCTCTGCAACCCAGGCAAAAGGGAATAACTGAGCTCTCAGTAAATCCATGACTATATCATCTGAGGGGAAAAATTGATAGTAAAGTTTTAGTCAGGCTACCCTCATTGCTGTATGTGATTCATGTGGGAATGCTCCAGCAACATGGAAAAATACAGCAACCTACTGACCTTGATACAGAATTTTAAAATGTCAATAATATGATGTTTTCCCTGCCTGCTTAGGCATTCATTTTTGCAGCCACTTAAACACTTGCTTGAAGTGGAGCATTTGAATGGTCTCAAGTGACAAGACCCTACATAATTTGTGAGTTTACTCTGTGGAAAATAAAATTGTATTATTAATGCCTTTTGTTCCCTCTGGCTATCTCAATTAATGATCATCATTGCAAGGTTTGGTACTGATTACAGAAGAAAATTACAAAGTTTTGTGTAGAAGGAAAGATGGTTTTGTGGAGGCAACAGGTTATTTAATACTCTTCTTAGAAAAGGAAGGATATTTTGGACCATAAGTAAGTTTTGCTAGTGGTTACTGCTGGCAAGTGTCTGTGCATCACATCTGATGCTCACAGCTGGAGTCTCACCCCACGGTGCTGAATGGCTGCATGTCCTCCTTCCCTTCCCATCCTGGTTGTGAGCTGGTGGTGTCCCACGAAGTCTAAG
This sequence comes from Eopsaltria australis, assembly GCA_034509425.1. Taxonomy (NCBI): domain Eukaryota; kingdom Metazoa; phylum Chordata; class Aves; order Passeriformes; family Petroicidae; genus Eopsaltria; species Eopsaltria australis. Next base: position 2,656,286 of record JAVTVJ010000280.1, read on the forward strand.
TGTCCTGTGCAGGCTGGAGATCTAGTCACCACCTTAACTGCAAGAGCCAGAGTGTGCTCATCCTGCACATCATAGCCCGGGGGTGCTGAAACTCCCTGAGCACGAGGGAGAAAGTCACTGTGCTGTGGTAGTACAGAGGTACCCTGGTGCTGCCACATTCTCCAGTACCATGAAAGAGTAATGGCAAATGCTCAGAGGTTTTTGGGAGGCTGTGAAGGGAGAAGGTTTGGGACTCTTCACCAACCCCTGTGAAGTGGCTACCCTTGGACTGCAAGGCTTTCTCATACTGGAAATCTGCACTTGACACAGCCGTGGTTGCCAGCTGCATTCAAGGTGTTCACAAGTGCTCTGTTCCTGGACAGCCATAAGCTGCAAGGTGGGAGCATGAGAGAGTGAATAACACACAGTAGAGCAGATATTTAAAGGAGATAAACTTACAGGGGTAGGGTCTGTTTGGGGCTCTCACATAACAACCACTCTCTTAGTTGAAGATACAATTTAGAAGAGAAAATGTTCATGGTCTGATACACACGGCTCTGAAGAGCGTACCCCACTGTCTCCTACATTGGGGCAAGTGTGGCCTTAATGGAAAAGGGGAACAGGGCTGCAGGACATGGAATGCATGCCAAACCTACCCTTGAGTGGTCTTCCATGAGTGTGAGGGTCAGGAGTGCCTTGTGAAAATTTATAATACAAATTACACTGGGTTTAAGAGTCTTCAATATCGAAATTCTAAAAGCAAAATGTCTTTGTTCACTCCCGTGGGAAGGAAAATGGTGACTCATGGAAGGAGATAGATTCTGGTTGTATTATATCAAAATATATAGTTAATGTGTATTTACAAATACATTAAGTTTATGTATACTTTAAATAGAGAGTTCCATGAGCAGTTTCTCTGTATATCAATTAAAGCATTCTGTGAATAATATGCAAATGGTAATACACAAAATGAAAAATATCTGCTTAATTAAAAAATACTTCCTTACAGACAGAGGACTACCAAAATGCCTATCTTTGGTATTTTGTATTTAGCCTTTAGTAATTTGACAGTGAAAAATTATCTTTCAGAATTATGTCTGTGGGGGTTTTTTTCACTAACATATGATGGAGTAGGTCTCAGTGTTGTATTCCTGGTAATCTCTACGTCCTATGGGAAGAGTATGGCAATAGTATGTTTGTACACATTTGTGAGGAGCAGTTAAGAGAACTCACTCACAAAGCATTAGCCTTCAAAGGCGCATCATAATGCAAGGGAGAAAAAGTGTATCTTAGAGGATCAATTTTGTGTGTCATGGAAAATCCAGAAATTATTTTGGAGAAAAGTCTTTCCCCAACGACCAAATGCAGTGAGAGGTCAAGTGTGAGACTGTCAGGGACAGGGAATTGTGGAAGAGCAGGTGGTGGGGGATTGAGCCTGTCCTATCTTGCTCCTTAGATCTTCTGCTGCCGCGTTGGCTCTTGCCAGGCACAGTGAGTAAACCTGTCCAGATGATACACTTAACTCACCAGCCAGCATCATAAAACCAAGGTGCTGGCCCTCTGTGTCGGGGTGACTTCTCTGGTGCTACGGTGGAGGGAATGAAGGAATTTGAGGGGTGGTGTCCTCTCTTACGTGGAATGGCTGAGGGAGCAGGGTCTCATGGGTCTGGAGAAGCCTGAGAGGGGACCCCACCAGTGTCTGTCAGTGTCTGCAGGGAGGGTTCACAGCACGGACCAGGCTCTGCTCGGTGGTGCCCAGCAACAGGACAAGAGGCCATGGCTGCAACTGAGTCCCGGGAAGCTCCACCTGAACATGAGGAAGAACTTCTTTCCTGTGCAGTGACCGGGCATTGAAACACACTGCTGCACTACAGGGCGTGGAGTCTCCCGTGCTGGAGGCGTGCCAGACCTGGCTGGACACAACGCTGTGCCGTGTGCCCGCGCCCGTCCCATCCCGCAGGGATTGCCCGCATCCCGCAGGGATTCCCCGCATCCCGCCGGGGTTCCACGGGTCCCGCAATCCCAGCCCACCGACCCCACCAGCGCGCGGGGCGGGGCGGGGTCGGGGGCGGAGCTCTGGGGACAGCCAATAGCGAGCCGCGGTGCCCCGTGACGTCAGCGCGGTTATATAAGGGCGGCGGGTTCCGCCGCTGCCCCGGCGGCGCCGGCCCTCCCGCGCGCCATGAGGGAGCGGCGGCGGGGCTGCACCGTGGGGGCCATGGCCGACGGCAACGCCGACTGGATGGGCTCGCTGCCGCCCGCGCTGCGCTCCCTGCCGCTCTCCAACCTCGCCATCCCGGGTAGGGCGCCGGCACGGGGTGTGCGGGGGCCGGGGCTGCCCGGGCGGTGCTGGGAGGGTGGCTTCGGCCGCGGCGTCGCGTCCCCCGTGGTAAAGTGCTGGGGCTGAGGGGAGCCCTGTCCGTCGCGGCAGAGAAAGGAAGGCTTAATCTCCCGCTGTGAGACTGTGACCATTGACCTGCTGCTTTCGCTGCCTTGGCAGAAGATGGCTGTGACCGCTGGCGGCCCTCCTGAGCGTCTGCAGGTGCTTTAAGTGAGGCTGGAGTCGGGCAGGGAGGAAGGCTCGGTTGCGTTGAGCCAACAGCTGGAGGTTTATCCGATGGAAGCTCTGAGATGGGGCTGCTCTCGTGGAAAGTGTTCCTGCTCGTGGCCGAGGGCTTGCAGCTGCGTGATCTTTAAGCTCCCTTCCAACCCGGGCCATTGTATGATATGTCTTTTATAGCCTGGTTTACAGATAAACTTATAAGTGACGACAACAGCAGATGAGCTGACATTTACTTAGGCTGGTTTTCCGTCTGTAAAGGGCATAAAATACTCTTCCTTGGAAATGTCAATAGGGAAGGTTTTAAGGGTGGTTACTATAGCTCCTTCTGACACTGGGTGTTGGACTGGCACCGGCTTGGTTTTCATTTTACTGCTTTAGCCTGTCACTAGCGCTTTGGATGTGTGCTGTAGCGTACATACAGCCTCAAGCTGTGCCTGGGGAGGTTCAGGATGGACATCAGGAGTTTCTTCACAGAAAGGGTGATTAGACATGGGATGGGGCTGCCCAGGGGGGTGACGGAGTCGCTGTCCCTGGAGGTCTTTAAGGAAAGACTGGATGTAGCACTCAGTGCCACGGTCCAGGTGGCAAGGGGGTGTTTGGGCTTAGCTTGGACTCTGTGATCTCAGCGGTGTTTTCCAGCCTAATTGATTCTGATCCTATATAGCAGGCATTCAGAGATACTTCCTAGAAACAGAGTAACCTTTTGAGTCAGAGAGAACATAGCCGCTTCCCTAATGCTCAAATGCCCTTGAAGCATGTAGAGAAAGGGCTGTGCACCTCCTATGTACTGCTGTGTTACCTGAAGCAGAACACTGAAAATGCCAGGTTTCAATCAAAAATTGTGCCCTTTCCTATCCTGACAGTAGCAAAAACATTTTATGTGGCCCTGTTCTGTTGAACAGGGCAGCGGGACAGAAAGGAAATTCGATGTTCGTATAAAATTCAAATACCAGCAGACTTTGAAACTTCTGGCAAAGAAAGGCTTCTCTGTTTTAGTGAACTAATAAATCAACTTCTTGTTGCTGTAGCCACTTAAAGGCTGTGAAACTGCAGAATGTTACAATACAGATTGCATTAGGTGACATGCTGCTGTCACTTGGAAACATCATGCAACCAGTGTTGCAGCAGAGAAACCAAGTAAATGAGTGGTTGTTTCAGTAATGCCCTGGTGCTTTTAAAATGGGTGATTTTTTTAAAAATGGTTTTAGTACGTGTTTATTTATGATCAATGTTGGCGTATCTCCCCACCACTCTCCTGTATATACCTCATGCAACCTGCAAGCAGGAAAAGGATATTTGGGGTAGATTTTTGTCATTTTTTATTATAATTATTTTAGTCCAGTGATTATTTTGCTGAAGTGGAGTTTTGGTGTGGTGCTTGACAAAGCAACCTTTTTGAGACCCCAGGGGGTGTTCCTAGCAGTGTGCAATACAGGTCGGAGTTGAATCTTTGCAGATGCTGAACAGCAATGGAGACCAGTGTTACCTTCAAAAGGGAGATGAAAGGTTAAATGAGAAGCGTTTTTGTCCGTGCTTAATACCTGTGTGTGCATGTGACAGGAGTGGCCTCCCTTAGTCCATCTCGGGATATGTTTATTTTCTCCCCTGGAATGATGGACTCAATTGGTTTTGATTTGGGGAGTTTGTTTGTTTGTTTGCTCCCCCCCCTTTATTCTTTGTCATCCTTTGTGCATAGGAACAGAGATAGAGCTACAGGAGTAGAAACCTTAAAAAACTTGTTTTAACTTGAAATAAAATCAGCACTCAAAATCATGAAACTGTTGTTGTTTTATACTTTTTGCACTTTGAAGAACTGCAGCATTTAAAGAATAAAGTTTTACCTTTCTGTTTTTTAAGAAAAGAACAAAATTATGGTATAATGGGGCTATTTAAAGTGAAAGAATTGAGTGTACACAAAAAAGAAACTTCTTAGATTTCATTTATAATGTGCTACTGTGACTGGAAAACTCCCCTGCATGTTGCCCAGGGTGTCTTCATAGAGGTCTCCTGCTTTATTTGTTGCAAACCTTTTGCTTTCAGAGCTGCTTGTTTTCACGGGCTTTGGAAAAGGTTGCTGTGACTTCTGAGCATCCTTTTAAAGCTACATTATTCTATGATTCTGTGAGCTATTAAATCATGGTGTTAAACACCTTACTTGATGGTAGAGAAGGTCATTCTTTCCTCAGTCCTTAGAACCAACTGGTAGCAAGCCAGTAATGTTGAATATGCATATTTATGAGGTATATGGGGTGTTTGCATGGTTATTTAACTCTGCTCAAAATGGAGAGAGACTTTGAAAAAGTTAAGGCCCTTCTCCAAGGCTTGTGTGCGATCAGTTCCCACATTTGGGCTTTTCTGTTACTTCTGTTGGGAAAAACTCTAGCCAAAATGCTTAACCAATAGTTGTATGCAAGGAAAAGAGATGAGGTTTCCTGTGCAATGTCATGAGAGGGGAGGGACCTTTTGCAATGAAAAATTGCCAAATATCAAGTAAATAAAATGTCATCAACTTTACAAGCATGCAATATAGTCAACAAAAATAACCACCCCCAACAAGTAGCGACTTTGTGTGAAAGTCCAGAGGGTTTTCTCTTAATTATATTCCAGTAATCCTCTTTGGATGTGGGTTTAATAATGAACCCTTAAGCATTTTGATTGTGGACGTGACCCTTGGCAGGGTATTGTATAGTGCTTGTTTAATCTCAAGCTGGTTTACGTTAAAAATGTTATGAAATCACAGCTGTGATACTTATTACTTTCCTTGGTCATCTTCTGGTCTGCATCTGCTACTTTTCTTATTTCTCCACATAGAAATGGAACGCAGAAATCTGAAATGCTCTCACTGATCAGCTTTCCAAGTATATCAGTGATTTAAAGAATTATCTACAAAGCCTAGTTGTTCCTTGCTTGTACTTGCATCTTGATAGTTGGTAGCACCATGGTATGTCCTGCTTGAACTGCTGCAGAAATTTTTAGCAAGTATCTTGATTAACTTGGTGCCAGAGTCTGAAGTCTCTGCATCTGAAAGTATGGTACCATTCTCCTATTTCATCAAACTTTTACATGAATGTTTTAGAACAGGTGAAACACTTTTTCTGTCTCAGTCTCTACTGTGTGAGGTCATGATAAGCTCGTGCCTTTTGGTTTGAGACAACAAGGCCATCTAGCAGATGTCCAGTGCCAGCTATCAGTGTTTGTTTATTGAGTGTTTCATTAGTCCAGCCTCCATGGTACTGAATGAATGTCATGAGCAGAAGAGCAGGCAGTTTTGTTTTCCTTTGGGTCTTGGTAATATTACATTTACCATGATGTTTGAGTGCTCTTTCATAAATAAAGGTAATCAAAAATCTCTTCTGTCCCCTGCCTTTCCTTCTCTCCTGCTCCAAATACAAATAAGTGTGTTCCCCAAGCTAACGTGCTGGGAAGGTTTTCTGTGGTGATGAGGGTTTAGAGGGACTTTTTTATTTTGAGAAGTGGTTCTTGCCAGAACAGCTGTTCATGGAGTTGGGCAAGCCCCAGAGTGGGTGCTGGACTGCGTGGGTGTCCCAAGGGAGCACAGAGGTCAACCTGATGTGTCATGGTGCTGCAGATGTGGACAGGAAAGAACAGGTAGAATGGCTGTATGTAGAATAAATGGGTGATTGTTTTCTTTCACATAGTTAGGCTGAAACATAGGCTATTAGTAAAAACTAAGCTTAGTGGGCGAACAATTAATTTGAATTTGAACTGAGCTGTTTGATAGGAGTCACTGAGGAAGAGAGCTAAAAGATGGAAAATTTGGGTAAAATAGAGTGTTTTACTTTAGCACTTTGAAATGTGATACTAAAAAAACTTTACACCTATGGTTTTCTCCTAGAGTGTAAGATTTATTTTTTAAAATTTTGAAGTAAAGATGTTTGTGTTGTAGGTCAAACTTAGTATATGTAAGGCTGATTTTGAAACAGTAAGGAAGCTTTTTTCACCAGAAGTCAGTTTTTCAGCCACTGGTACACCTAGAGCCAAATGTCACACTCAGCAGAGTGCTGTGCTGCTGTGGAATGTGCAGGCTGGGCAGGCTGCCTATCCAGGGAGAGGTGGGGCAGCTCTCCACTTGTGACTTCTGGTCATGTACAGGGCCTGTGCTGCCATCTTCTAGTGATCCCAGCTAGTGTGTTCTTGCTTCCTCAGAAAACACATGGAAGGCTGGCCACAATCTCATTTCTAAGTCATGCAGAGCATTTGGAATGTGGAGCCATTCCTGTCAGCATCAGGTTGGACAACTGGAGAGGAGTTTCCTGTGGGATGCTGGGTTGTAGGTAGCCAGAACTGACAGAAAAAAATGGGGTTTGCAGCTCCAGAAGCATTTTTTTTGAACAGAGAAAATCATATTGGCCTCAATGTAGGCCAGAACAAGACCATATTGGAGACTTAGAATAGTTGGTGAAGTGTCTTCAACTTGACTGTTCACTGATCCCCAAGGAGAGATGTGTCCTTGCTCTTCTAAATCTTTGCTGCTTCAAATTATAGCATAGTCAAGCTGCCTAATTCTCCTGCTATGACACACACACCCTTGACTTTCTAGCCAGCTTTTAATATAATAACTTCCCATAGTTTGTTCATGGTAGTGTCAGCATGACTGGCCCAAAACTTGTCATAGTACAGTGTGCCACTGTTTCTGCCCTGCTCTGAGGAGTTCATCCCAAGAGCCTCAGTAAGAACCTTCCTGATTTTGACTTAAATGGTCAAAGTACTATGAAATGATCATCCCTGGAAAACAAGGCTTTACAAATACAGCTAGTAGGCAGTCTTAATGAGGAGCAGCCCTGCTGGCCAAGCTCATGGTTAAGCTTAAGGGGGGAACACAAGGCAGGGAGAGGTGTTTCCTGCGTTGATAACCTGCTGTGAGTGACTGAGTTGGTGTGACTGTCCTCATATGCGAGGTTCATGACGAACACTTGGAGCTGGTGGGGCCCTGAGCATCCGCTGTGCAGGATCCCATCTTCCCATCCACCAACTCTGCTGTCCTGACAGTTCCCCAAAAGCCCTATGAGGTGCTTGACTTGGAGTTGGCCAAACAGAACCAAAATGGTTCTGAAAAGAAGCAGCAACACTGTCCAGCTGAGAGCTGGCCACTAGGCTCAGACTGGATTGAGTGGTTTTTCTCTTTGCCTGCATGACTCTGAGGTGAGCTACTGAACTTGCTAATGCTGTGATTTTCTTGTTTATTTGTTCATGGGCTGGTATGGGCTGTGGACGTGCATGTTGAGAGGAGTGGTGGTAAGCTTCAGGCTGCGTCCTCCTCCCAAGCAGTACTCCTTTGGAGTTCTAATTAAAAGGATCATTGAATCAGCTGAACTGGCCATCTGTTGGATTGAAGCTCAAAGGGAAGAAATAGAAGATTTATGTTCAGTTTCACCAAAGCTTTATTTTCCTTCTCAATTTAGTTCACAGCTACCAGTGAATTGGGTAGTAACCATTAGAAGAAAGTATCTGCTTGGGTATGGTGATGTTGAGTATGATTTTTAAATTCAGACTTTTCTGAAAAGACAAGTTATTTTTTTACCTTGGTAGGCTATTTGATTGTAACAGCAAAGCTTAAAAACTTCTAGAGAGGCTATTAAACTATCTGGACTGTTACACTGATGAGAACATTTGATGGAAGTTGTTCCACTATTCCAAAGTGAAAAGTGTTCCTTTTGTATGTCCCTATGTGAGGAACTCGTGTGGCAGACACTGGGTCTGTGCAGGAGTTCCCCTAAAAAGCCAGTCTAAGGGCTTCTCTTTTTAAAGAACTTCTGTCATCTGTTTAGCCAAAACCAAATTACTCTTGAAATGCTGCAAAATTTTCTTCAGACAGCATATGAAGGTTCTAATTTTTTTTTTTTTAATCTGAAAAAATTTTCTTCCTGTTACTTATTAAAATCTGTACCCTAGAGAGGAACTTAAGTGTGTCTGGTAAATGAGTGCAGAATATGACAAAGTTTTACTTCAAGTGGAGAAAACGAGTCATAATGTTGATGTAAATGGTTGTTGGTCTCCTTCCATTTTGAAGGTTTGTTTGCCTACTTTTGCAGAAAAGATGTTAAAAGAGGGAAAGTACCATGTAATAAAAATGTCTCTAGAGCCTTCTCAGAAGAGAATGAACCCCTGGTGCACTCAGTTTTGAGTGGTCACAAAAGAGGACTTTAGCACTCTAAACTGAAGGTTTTTTTCTTTTTTGAGCCCATAGATCCTGTCAGGCTTTGAAATAGTAGAGATGTACTGCATCTTTCTTGCATTCCTGCTGCAGTTGAGATTGTTGATAAATGGGAAATCATTGCTAAACCTTAAACTTCACCTTAAACTGGGTGATAGCTCCAACCAGTGCCAAAAGGATTTCTCCTGGCTGGAAAGAAAAGCAAACTATTCTGTGACATTGTGTCTGAGACAGTTTAAGGTTGTCTTTAAGCTCTTGTATCCCATTGCACTGCCTGAAAGGGGCAGTGGGGGAAATCAGGGTAGTTCTTGGATAGAGAGAGGGAGTTTTCCTAAGAGGATTTGGTCTGTACTAAGATTTGTCTTTCTTAATGGGACTGCATTAAGAATATTTAAAGGATTCTTGTAGGTTTCTTAAAATACACTCATCTCTATTGTATTAGATAATTGATTATCAATAGGATATTTCTTATTTCTGCCTCACCTCCTTTTGCTGGACAAGTTAATATGAACTATTTGATTTGCTTTTCATCAGTGATGAACTTTTAAGATGTTAATCTTCTAATAAGAAAATCTGGATTGTTAATGACCTGAATCCTGAGGACTTCTAGGCTTTGAGAGGCACTTTTGCATATCCATTTTTCCCTCAATTCTGACATAGACAGGACATCTGGTTTAAAAGAACATTTGTAGGATAGCTTTGACTTGCTAGCACTTACATCCTGTGTTTTTAGAACTTGATTGCTGTTCTTCTGCCCATCTTGGCTGTGTAATGCCTGCTATGCTGTGTCATGTGCAGTGGTTTGTAATGTGTGGGGAATGTCCTTTGTCTAGGGAGCAAAGCTTGTGCTAAGAAGTTTAGCATCACTACAGCAGGGGTGATTCTTTGGTCATAAATGACCCTGTAAAGCTTTTAGGTGATGGGTATGTCCTGTTGACCTTGCTTCTTAGCTTCATGTTGTGTTTAACATTTGTTTCTCACAATTTTTGTCCTGTTAGTATTCTGTTCATGTAAAGATCAATCCAACTTATTCAGATCTGTTTAAGCTTACTGACAGCACACTCGTCTGCCCCTGTGCTTTCATTTATTGCTTCTTGGTTGGCCAGATGTTTGCAGAAAGTGTCTTGAGCTGCTGCTTCTGACTAATCCACAACCTTGAAACCAGGAAGGCTTGCAGTATGCTAGCAGACATGCTTGTATCCAAAAAAACCCGAGTTTTTATCTTATTTTCAAGTGATTTGCCATGCATAGATATGTTCTGTGTGGAAGTTCTCTGCACTTTGCATGCTGAATAGTCATATGTTTAATGTTCCATGAAAGTAAATTTTCAAGGGGTTGCTGATATGATGCTCATCCCTATCCCTCTGCTGCAACTGTATTTGCAGGAAGTATTATGGGCAAACAAAAGATAATACCAAATGATATAGAATCATAGAATATGCTGAGTTGGAAGGGACTCACAGGATCAGCAAATCCAACTGCTCGCCCTGCACAGGACACCCCCAAGAGTCACACCCTGTGCCTGAGAGCACCATCCAAACACTCCTTGAACTTGGACAGGCTTGGTGCTGTGACCACTTCCCTATTCCAGTGTTCAGCCACCATATGGGTGAAGAACCTTTTCCCAAGATCCAACATAAGCCTCCTGACTCAGCTTTGTACTGTTTCCGAGTCCTGAAACTGGTCATGAGAGTGAAGAGCTGTAGCTGGTATTTATTGACATTGGAGACTTGGTAACATTGTGTTGATGAGTGTCCTTTGTTTCAGCTCCACCACGGGTTACTTTGACTATCTGAGTAAGTAGCATGACAAATAAACACACTGGGAAGTTAGATTTTACTGCAGATGTGATGACAAAAGGATGCTTTCTAACAATTAGCACAAGGGCTTCAACAAGAAGTCATCCTGAACAGTGAAATACAATCTATTTAAAATATAAATTGAATTGAGAAGCGACCTGTTTTACATGCAATTAACTTGAGGAATTAGTATAAGCAGGAAAAAAAGATGTTCAAAGATACGAATTAAATTTAATCCACAGTTGCAATTACTGGGATAAAATTAAGAGGTCTATTCATCATTTTAAGTCTGGCATCTGGAAGATATCATATAATATTATACTAACTATAACATAGCCTTTGATGGTTAAATATCTGGGCATTTATTTGATGGCATGTGACTTCTTTCCTTGAAGCTGCCAGTCTTTGTCAGATGGAAGAAATGAAACTGAAATAAAGCTGCCAGCTGATTAGCAGTCCACTAATTTTTTTCTTTGAATGTGCAGTCTCTTTCATGATTAAACTTAATGCTTGCTGCTTCATGCTGCACATCTTCTCCTGGTTGGAAGCAATTGGCAACTCATCATCTCTTTGTTGTATTTCCTATGCCTGACTTGGTTTTGGGAAGGGCTGAGCACCAGACTGATGCCATGTCACTAGAGCAGCTCGGTAAGGTTTGCAGTCTGAATGCTAATCCGGTCTCATCTACTGTAAGTCCATGTCCTGCACGTGCAAGAACATGCTTTTGAGGCAGTTCAGGCTGGGGTTCTGGCCTCTCTACCAAAAGGACAATGAGGACAAAGTTTCCTGGCTTTTCTCTGCCTTTTGACTTCTCAGTGTGTGAGGTGGAGGTTACAAATGCCTAGTTTTGTTAGTTGCTTTGTCCACGATCAACAGGTTTAAGGAATAACTTTACTGAATAGGGTGTTATTTATATTTAAGATGTTAATTATTGTCTGAAATGTCTTGCTTCTAGAATTCTTGAGGATGTGTTTCTTTTACCAAGAAAATATTCAGCAGAATTTGAGGCAGTGCAGATTATTTTTGTGGTGGGGAACACAGATGGTGAGAAATTTTTTACATGATGGAAAAGACTTTACAGTGTATATTGCTATGAGAATTTTGTGGTTCTTGCTCTGTCCAGGAACTGCCAGCCTTGTTGTTGTCACTGGGCAGTATCCAAATACTGATGCCTATATAACTTAGGTCAAAGTTACAACGTGCTTATATAGCTTGAGTTATAAGATATCAGTATAACCTGATATATCTATATAAGCTGATATCAATATAACCTGAGTCATAGCTTTTTACACCTATTATAACCTGATAGAAATAACCTTCTACACAATGTAATGGCTAGTATCTGGTTAACTAGTTGCTTAATGCTGAAGAGACCAAAAAAAAGAAAAAAAATCTCACCATGTGTATGGTTTCAGAGATAGATAAGTATAGTACTAATGAAAAATTGACAAGTGCAAAGCCAATTAGCCACAAAATAAAGAATTTAGGCCTGTTAGGACCAGACTGACCAAGGAACACCGTAACTGCGCATGCTCTGAAGACAAAGTTGAGAAGTTCAGATGTGAAGATGATTTTGGAAGCCTTCATCAAAGACCCCCAAATCAGGGAGGTGCAAGTGCAGTGCAAAAGAACTCTTTATAACCATGAGATCATACTATGTAAATTAGTTCTGGCACCTATATGATGTTATAATGGCCATGTAGCACTAAGCAATACTTATTGTATAAATATACCACAACACTTGACAAGAGGGGGTGAGTTAGGAGGAGAAATCCCCCTCATGCTGCAATAAATACCTGCTCCATAGATACCGGTCTGTGGGGTTTTATTTTCTGCCTGTCTTTCAGGCATCAGTACCTTCACACATGCTTGTGTTAGAAATTGAGAATGTCCTTAGCAGCTCTTACACTGAGCTCCTGAAAAAATGGGGCTGGTCTGCTCCATTCTTCTGGTGTAGGCTCTGCCCTTTGCCTTTGAAGTTCTACAGATTTGGGTTGGTTTTGGTTATGCTTTTTCAAAAAGAAATTATGCTGTATCACAGGTATCAGCAACCAGCTTGGCTTCTGCCACAGCAACAGAATGGCATGGCTTTTTATGAGTGCAGGGATAGAGCAAAGGAGAGCAGGGATTATTTTGACATCATGATGCAATCAGCTTAGCATGTACTTAACAACACAGCTAAGCTATATTAAAAGGCAGTGCCTGAGCTGGTAGTGTATCACAGTGATCTTAAATTAAAGAAGGGCCTGGTGGATGATGTGGATCTTTACCTTGCTCTTACCCCACAACCCCACAAGTATCCAGAGCTGTTGATTCAGGGTTTCAGTTTGGGCTTTTTAATCTTACCAGAGTTAAAACATTGTGGGTCCAGGTTTGGCATAGATATTGGTGACTGACCTTTTTAAATGATCACTGAAGACCTAATTGAACTTCTGCTGTCTTTCTAGCCTCAATATTGATCATAGAATGATCAACAGAATTGGTGATGCTCCCCTGTCCTCCTTAGAAGGTGATGTGCTATCAACAGTGAAAAGGAGGATATGTTTTGCAGATGCTTCAACTCATATATCTCATATATGGTTATATCTAGGTGTACATTTTGACTTTGTTGTAGGAGGGAAGCTCCATTTTCTAAGCTTTTAGCAGAGCCATAGGGCAGGAGTTAATAGGATCTTCTCTAACTATAGAAGCATGTCCCACATAGTTCAATTTGCTGTTAAGGAGTGCAGTTTTTAAACTATGTGTTGAAAATGTTGCAGTGTGCTGACTTTTTTTTTTTTTTTTTTTTTTTTTTTTTTTTTTTTTTTTTTTTTTTTGTGATGATGCTTTCTAGTGCTAGGCTATAATTAGAATTTGATTTATGATAGTGCAGGGAGAAAATTCACTCTTTGTAGCCTTAAAAGCACCTTGTAAGTGACAAACTGCAAAGAAAACAATTTTTTAACTGTAAAGTGAATGATCAGAATTAGGAAAATGAGTTGTTTTTTGGTTCAGATTCACTTAGAGAATTCTGAGGTGACAACAATATATTTGTGGCCAGATAAAATTCTCTGTCATGAACCACTGGGGCCGGTGGTGATGAGTTGCGACCTTTGGGAAGCGTCCCTAGCCAGAGTCGTTCAGTGGCCACACATTGATACGCACACAGCTGTTAATATGCATGTGGGATAGCTCAACAGACACACCAACTGCAAAGAGTCGAGAGGAGTCTTTGTTTGGGGTTCCATGGTGAGGTTTAGTCCTACAGCTCATATGAATATCCAAGGACAAAGACAAAAGACCCGGGAACATCTGAGGGATCAGGTTATGTATGGGGGCAGAGAGAGCATCAGGGCCAATGGTCTGAGGGCACAGGGGCAGTACACAGGTGGGGTTAGGGCAGGGGGGCCAGTAGGGAGACTGTGGGAGTGACCAGGGAGCAGGGGCCAAAAAGAGGGAAGGAAGAACTTTCTAGGGTAGATAACGTATAAGGTATGAAAGGTGCAGGGAGGTCAGTGGGCCAGTGGGGGAAGTAGAACTGGGGTACATTAACATAGTGGAACAGAGCATCTTGGGGGCAAGCCTTTCAGTCACCCTAATCTGGGGAGGAACTTTAGCCCACTGGCCTCCACAACTCCCCCTTCTTTATTAATTAAAGGCTTCCCCTAGGGATGTTAGAAGTAAATGTTTAAAACAACTAAAGAACAGTAAAAATGACCAGAAGCATTCACAGGGCTGTTCTCAAAAGGGAGGCAACCCATCCCCTGAGGCCCCAATGTCCAAAAAAGTCCTCAGATTGCTTTGGGGATCTTCTGGTCTTTTAAGTCCTTAATGAGGTCTCTCTTAAGCAGCACAACCTCTAAAATTGCACTGGGGAAGTCTTAGAGTATCCTTGGCTTCAGGATGAGGATATGAAGTGGACCAGGAGCATCCAGAAGACAGAGGGGTGATAAGTGTTGGCATGGTGGTGTGCTGTCTTTGCAGGTGTTTCTGTAGGGGTTCTACAGCAAACTTATTAAAAGGTTAAAACAAAAATTTTAGGGTGGGGGGGGGTCCCTTGTCTCCTCTCTTTCCGTTTGAACTTCCCTTCTCTCCTTTCTTTCCCTTCAAGCTCCCCCTTCTTTATTAATTAAAAACTGCGAAAATAAGGGGGTTAACATCTTAATTAAGGGGTATTGGGGAGTGTGGCTGTGGGAAGGGTAAACTGGAGAAGTAGGGGTAGATGAGATCCTGGGGTGGGAGTAAGGAGATCCTTGGAAGAGGGGAGACCATGGGAAAGGGTGGGTAGGTCTGGAAGAGGGCAAAGCCCGGGGGAGGGGAGAGTCTTGGAAGCCGGTACCCACCTTGTCCCTGCTGCTGGCAAAGCCACTGCGGCCATTGCGGCTCGGTACCCTCCAGGGGGGAGCGGTGGTGGCAGTTCACGGCTTCTCCACGGGGCCTCCGGTGCCAGCGGCAGGCGGGACCCGCTCAGTGCCGGCTCTGGGGTGGCCCGGTGGCATGATATTGTAAACAGTCTTTTATAAAATGTCCGAACTGCCCGCAATTAAAGCATCTCTGTCTGTCCTTAGATGATGATGTTAAAGCTTCTGCTGCCCCTTTTGAGACCGCCATAGCAATTGTGTGTTCAGTGGATGTTAGCTTTGTACAAGCTTCAATCATCTGATCAATTGTGAACTCAGGGTTGAGAGGGAGGCCCCTCAAAACCTTTTTGCACTCAGTATTTGCATTGGCCATTGCTACACTCTTTAATAACGCCTTGGGTGCCTCTAAGTTCTCGACCTGTCTTTCAATGGCAATCTTGAGGCAGTCAGTCAATTTTAGGAATGACTCGTCTGTACTCTTGATATTAGCAAAACTTAAGGTAGGGGTGGCATCATCAGGTATTTGAAGCAGCACTGTCTCTGCTGCATTCTTAATGTCTGTAAGAACAGCCTTGAGGATGTTCTGGGCTTGGTCAGTAGGGTGCTCAAAGTTACCTTCTCCGCTTAGATGTTCAATAGTTAATTGGACTATAGTCCCATCCCCCTTACAGGATTGTAAAAGCCCTTTCAATTGTTTTTTCCATGTGTTCTCCCACAGCATGTATTCTGCTGAGGAGAGGAGGCACAACATGATGTTTTTTTATGTCGTGGGGCACTAATGTGTGTGTGGAGAACATGATTTTTAATAGGTTCTTAAAATAGGGTGACACCCGCCCAAAATTCTTTCTGGCTTTACACAGTTCTTTGAGTTGCTTGTAAGGGATCAGTGTCCAGATCGCCCGAGTGGTTCTGTCTCTCCCCCTCTTATAAGTGACTGGAGCTGCAAGAGGTGTGATCTTATTTGAGAGCTCCCACTCTCCCTCTTTTGTTGCTTGCCTCTCTACCTCAGCCCAGTGGTCCTTAGGCTCCGAATCAGAGCTCAGGGAGTCACTGCTCTCTTCCTTCACTGAGGAGGGAGAGTGTTTGGCTGAGGAGTGGGACCTGCGGGGGACCAGGGCCACCCGATGGGATGCGGCAGTGGACGCCAAGATGGAGTCCTTCTGGTCGGCACCACACTCACCTCTGGTCACAATAGCGTGGGAACCAGAAGTAGGTTGGTTCCCACAGGTAAAGTTACCAATGGACGGGGTGGGGACAGTGAAGAAAAGGCAGGGTCCACCACAGGAAAGGGAGTCCCGATGGAGAGTGGGAGACCCAACGCAAACACACCAATCAGCACGGAGAGGAGGGGACCCGATGCAGGAATGCCCAGTGACGCAGCGTGGGAGGAGCCGGGTGCGATGACGTGTGTGGGGAGGGGCGGAAAGGGTTCGTGGGAAACCATGCAGCCAGCGTCATCTTGGGGGACCACAGCTAACAAAACTAGGCATGAGCGGACAGGCAAGAGGGTTAGGGAAGAATTTAGGGCTATAGGGCCAGTGTAGCCCTGGGGAGGGAAGGCAGGAAAGGGGTCTTCAACTGGGGGTGAACTTCCCTAGAATGCTCCCCAGTCCTATCCAAGCACTTAATAATCATTGAAAACAATGGATAAAATTTCCCAACTGACATATCTCCCTCAACTTGTGACCAACAACTTATGACCAACAGAATCCCAAAACTCATTTGAGCGAATGGAGTCCCAAGAAACAGAAGGAAAATGCTTAAAAAGCCAATGAACAAAATGTTAAAGATTACCCCAAGAAAACTGAAAATTTCCCTTAATAAGGGTGGTATAAACTTGGAAATAAACCTGTCTTTGGGGGTAAGTAAGTTTAGCTCCCATCTTCTACAAAAACTCAGCCCCCAAACTCTTCCCAACGCCTGAGATAAAGGAGAGTAGCAGAAAAAGATAGGAAAGACTCGAAAACCCCTATGCACATTTCACTCACCAGCCAAGGGTCAATGGAAAATATCAGGGTGGTTTACCGGTGTTTGACCAACCCTCCGAAGCCGGGGAGGGTAACTGATCACCCCTCACATAATTCTGGTAAAACCCAGGAGGTCTCTCTGGGGAAGCAGCTGCACCGAACACAGCTTGTGTCCAACAGTGGCAAGCTGCTGGAGATGCTTCCAGGGACTCACAGCAGAGGTCCCTGTCTGGGTGCCATTTGTCGCAGGCTACCGGGGCTGGTGGTGATGAGTTGTGACCTTCCGGAAGCATCTCTAGCTGAAGTCATTTGGTGGCCACACATTGATACACACACAGCTGTTAATAGGCATATGGGATAGCTCAACAGACACACCAACTGCAAGGAATCAAGAGGAGTCTTTGGGGTTCCATGATGAGATTTAATCCTACAGCTCGTATGAAGACCCAATGGCAAGGACAAAGACAAAAGACCCAGGAATAATTGAGGGATCAGGGTATATATGGGTTGGAAAGACCATCAGAGCCAGTGGTCTGAGGGCAGGGGAGCCAAGAGGGAGACTCTGTGGGAGTGACCAGGGAGCAGGGGCTAATGGGGGAAGTAGAACTGGGGTACATTAGCATAGTGTAACAGAGCATCTTGGGGGCAAGCCTGTTCAGTCGCCCTAACCGGGGGAGGGAATTCAGTCCACTGGCCTCCACAATTCTCATTCTTTTGTAAGTCAGATTTATCAGTCTGTGGGAGCATAAGGTGCAAGTGACTCCTGTGGATGCTCAAGGATGCTGCACTGTCAGTTAAAATGAAAGTATTTATGTCATTATTCTGCGATGTTCAACCATCTTCTACAGTGACCTAAACAGAAAATAAAAATTGATAGAATTAAAAACTAGGTAAAAACCAAACTAGCCAACCAAACAAAATATTTCTATGTGCAAAGTGACTAATTCCAAGATAGAAGACAAGCTCCTTGTGATTAAAGACTGCTTTCCAAATATTGTAGAAGCTTGAAAGGTATATGAAACTCAACTATCTCTAAATTACAGTTTGAAGCATCGTATGGCTTCTGAAATGTCTTCACTAGATGTTTGCCCCTGGATTTTGTTTATGGTTGCATGTTTGGAGGTGGGGAAAAAACATCTAGGTGTCACTCCACAACTGACAGCTACTTCGTGATGTAGTTTACTGGGACAGGTACTCAAAAGTTGCTTAAGTTGGCATCTTTGGCACTTCTCCCTTCTGTCTGGAAGGCTGAATGGAAAGCCATAACAGAGACCCACTTCTACAAATGCTGTGAAGAATTCATGAGGAGTTGGTCTGAATTAGTTTTAGTGTTCATTTATAAAGTTTGAAAGCTAACCTTCACACTACCTCTTCACTGCTTTTGAACTACCTGAAATCCATGGAAACAGAGTGCATTTAAGGTTGTTGAGCAGTGATGTTTAGTTTATGCACAGTCTGTTCTTTCATCTGGATTAAAATGCGGACAAGATAATCCAATTGAGATCATAATCTTGTTTGTAGCTCTGATCTTGCATCACAGGAAATGAATCAGTGTTCAAGTGAGTACTGGTACACAAATAAAAGGTTTGGATAAAGGAGGCAATGAATGCCTCATTTTAAGATTGAATATGACAAATTAGGATTTTAATGAGTTGCAGACTGAGGTAGAGAAGGAAATTTGAGAAAAGCACAGTCCTAGAAGCAGGGACAAGCATGCAGGAATGTCAAACACAGGTGCCAGCAGCATGGTGCAGGGTCACTATATCCTGGGGTAGCTGGACAATGAGCTGCTTGGGTGAAGATGCTTTCTCTGCACCTTCAGCAAGTGGGTCCACAGGGAGCAGATGAGGTTTGGCTTATTGGGGAAACTCTTCTGTCCTGAAGACAAAGGGTAGCATGGCTGTTAGAGCTCCTATAGTGCTTTTGCTGGCTGGAGCTTCACGAGGAAAGTAAGCCTGGAGCAGCTGCAACTTCTTGGCTAGATTGCTGGTGCCTGGTGGAAATGATTAGAAATCCCTGGTAAACTCCAGTCTGGGATGGATCAACTTCTGCCAGTCTTTGCTTCATGCTGTTCTGGTACAGTGCAGACCAAGATACACTGCTTTCTCACTCTTTGCTCTGTTACTGACTTGGCTAAGGTAGGGATATTTCACTGACTCTGAAACTCCTCTTTTGGAGTTTTGTTACTTCTCAGGTTTTTCCCCATTTACTGCTGAATTTTCAATTGGAGGTTTTTCTAATAAACAAAGATTTATATTGGAGATGCAGTGTCTCTGCCAAGGTACCGTTTGTGTTACAGGAGCTTTGGACATGCATTATTTTAGTAGGGACTGGTGATTTTGATTGTTGGTTGTATTTTTTTATGCATTTTCTGTTCGGCATGCCTTCAGTCACTCAAAAGCATGCCAGGTAAAAGACATGTTCATGAACTTGTTTAACATGAGCTTGGAATCTATCCACAGTGTAACTGGTGGTGTGTTCAAGTGTTCCACCTCTAAGTGCAGCCAGTCATTGCCCACTGTAAAAAACTAATAATTTATCTGGCATCTTGGGGCTAAAGTGAGATGTGCTGGCAAGGCATGTGCAGGTGCAGATCCCTCAGTCCATTACACAAATGAAGATACCTCTTCCAAGATGTTTGGTGTATAAGGTCATGATTGGATTTACCAGCAAGAATTAACATCTCAGATTCTTAAAATGAATCTGGAGTCTCATCCCAGATGAGTCCTGTACCAGGGTCTGGGAATGCTGTGAGAGTTGATTTGTAGTTTGTAAATGCAGGAAGGTTAGAAGGAAGTTTTCCTTTACCACAAATATTTGTTTTGTGGTATGCAGAGAGCATTGAAATTGGGAGCTCATGGAAGAAAGCAGTACAAACTGAGAACCTTAGGCATGACTCTTATACTGTCAGGGAAAAGTAAGGTGTAAAGGATAGTCTGAAAGACTCACACATGGTCATAACTCTTCTGCACCTCTGCCATACGTGTAGGATTTTGTTCACTTTCCAGGGCACACGAGTATACATGTTTTGGGAGAGTCACTTTTCCTAAAATTAATTTTTCTTGGCTTTTTTTCTAGGATCACATGATTCTTTCAGCTACTGGGTTGACGAGAAATCTCCTGTGGGACCAGACCAAGCAACAGCTATCAAACGTTTAGCCAGAATTTCCTTGGTTAGAAAGATCATGAAGAAATGGTCAGTGACTCAAAATCTGACTTTCAAAGAGCAGTTGGAAGGTGGGATCCGCTACTTTGATCTTCGTGTATCTTCCAAACCCGGGGAAATAGGACAAGAGACTTACTTCATACATGGCTTGTTTGGCATCAAAGTGTGGGATGGGCTGATGGAGATGAACAGTTTTCTTGAGCAGCACCCCAAGGAAGTAATCTTCTTGGATTTCAACCATTTCTATGCCATGGATGACAGCCATCACCACTTCTTGATCAGCAGGATCCGCTCAGCATTTGAATCCAAACTTTGTTGTGTTGAATGTGTAGAATATGTGACCTTATTGTACATGTGGGAGAAGAAACACCAGGTAGGGAAAGTATGTTCAATGTTTTTCAAGCCCAAAATGTTAAGATTTTAAAGAGACAAGCTGAGTGTAGCTCCCACTCACAGATATTGGACGAAGGATGCTGCTGATGGTCAAGTTAAAGCCCACTGAGCCTCCTTTATGTAGCGTGTGTGTTTCCCTCCATTTACATGCCACTGTGTATCCCCTCATGCATGGTGTGGCCAGTCTGTGTCCTGCTCCCAAGCACATTTGTTAAATAATTAAACTGTATTGTCCTTGGAGCCTTGTGCTCTTCACAAATGTTTTCTCTGTTGGGAGGGCATGTGGCGCAGACTTGTGTTGGTGAGGGTTTGATTAACTGTTGTCTTTCTGGCCAGCGTGAAGCATATAAGCTTTAGCATGACTAAGGTATGGTACTGAATTTCTTACCTCCTTTGCAGCTGTCCAGATCTGCAGAGGTGAGGTTAATGCCTCTTCTCTGTAATAACTGCTCCCATAGGTACACAAAAACTGAGAACAGAAAAGGGTTTCAGCAGCAGCATGTAATTCCTAAACTGGAAAAGAGGCTTTGAGGAATAGTTCTGAACTGATGCTGTCAATGCTAGCGTTCAAAATTAGTCTCGTGTAAAAGCGGGCATTAATAAAAAGCGTTGCCTCTTTGTGCTGTAGAGATGCACCTTACAAGGTATAAAATACTGACTTTGGATTTGATGGTTTTGCTGACAGCAGGACTGGCTTTGGCATCTCATGCAGCAAGTGTGAGCACAATGCCAGTATGCCAGTCATGTCAGTCAGCCCAGCACACTTCAGCCTCTTAGTAGGAGGTACTCAGAAGATGCCTAAAATCCTTAACTTTAAGTACAGATACAGTATTTTCTGGCAGTAAGAAGTTGCAATGCATTTAAGCTGAGTTCTTTAAATGACGGAGGCAACTTTGTAATTTTAAACTGATGACGTGTAAAGCCTGAACAATCCTGTCCTCAAAGCTGAACAAAATGATCTCCACCTCCTTTGGCAATAGTGCAACAAATATACTGACAGTCGTGACTCAAGAGCAACTTCTTTTTGCTTGGTCCTCCTCACTGCTATGCTAGCTGCAACAATACTGGATGAACATAAACAAATGCAACAGCCTGTTCAAATAAAAACATAGTAATTGTGAATTTTTTTGTTTTGTTTATTTTGGTTTGGTTTTTTTTTTTTTGTTCTGTTAGGTTCTCATATTTTACCACCACCCTTTGTATCAGGAATATCCCTTCCTGTGGCCAGGTAATAAAATGCCAGCACCATGGGCTAATACAACCAATGTGCACAAACTGCTACAGTTCCTGGAGACCACGCTTGGGGAACGAAGTCGTTATGGCACTTTCCATGTCTCTCAAGCAATTCTCACACCTCAAGTGAAAACGATTGCACGGCATCTAATTCGTGGTCTAAAGAATACACTTGTTCATAGGTAAGGACTTGTCCTGATTTTCTGTTCTTTACTTAACATGTCTTGTGTTGAAAGAGGCACTGAGCAAGCAAGAAAGCAGGAAATATTTGCTTAGGCTTGCTGCAAGCATGCAGTTTTGCTCAGTACTGTTGTTCATGAAAGGTATTTGCAATCATTAAAAATAAAGGATTAGTGAAAATAATAAAGTAACAGGGTGCTTCCTGGTAAGTGGAACTTTTTCTGAATGTGATCTGATTTTGTAAGATGTGGGAGGGATGTGTGGTTTCAAACCAGTAACTCATTTCAAACTGGCTGAAGTTGAATTTAGGGAGGTGAAAAAACCCTTGTGCCACAGAGGAAAATTGCTTATTTCTGCACTCAGTTTTGCATTTTTCCGTACAGATGTCTCAGTAATTTCAGTAAAAGCCAGAGATGTGTGACCTGGGGCAGTATTTTAGCTTGTAGTTTTAGTGAGCAGGGGGAGGTTTTCCAAAAATTAGATTCACCATTTTACTTTTTTTAATACCACTGACCATTGTACAATTAATTTGCCTATGAGCAAGGTCACTGTAAGAGGGTCTTGCTTTGATTAGCAGAGTGCCTGCGATTTTTAACAGCATTAACAGGATAGTTCCATGTTTTATTTTATGAAATTATCACCTTGTAGCCCGTTTGCTAAAAATTACCAAGAACTGTAAAAGGAATTAAGGACAGATATTAGGAAGAAATTCTTTCCTGTGAGAGTAGTGAGGCCCTGGCACAGGTTGCCCAGAGAAGCTGTGGATGCCCCATCCCTGGAAGTGTTCAAGGCCACGTTGGATCGGGCTCTGAGCAACGTGGTGAAAGGTGTCCCTGCGAATGGCAAGGGCTGTTGGAACGAGATGATATTTCAGGCCCTTCCCAGCGCAGGCCATTCAGTGGTTCTGCGGATCAGAATATCGCAGGTTCGGTGTGGATGCCGGAGTTTCAGTGCCGTTCCTGTTCCGAGGGTCAGTCCGCTGTTGAACCCCCTGCTCTGGCCGCCAGGGGGCGCTGGGGGCCCGCGAGCGCCAGGGCCGGGCGGAATTCCCGGCTCGGAGCTGCCAGGGATCGCCGCGTTCCGTGCGATGGGCCGGCAGCTCTGGGTCAAGGGAACAGACCTGTGCTGTAAGCCACTGCCAGCGGGGAGCCTGCCTCCAGTCCGTCCCTCTGCCTCATCCTTACCGCTTGTTTGCAAGTAAACCGAAAGTTGTAAATGTGCTGTTTGCATGAGCATGGTTGCTTGTGTGCATTTGCACAAGCTAGCTGATACGCAAATCTGTCTTTGCAGCTTTATGTAGATACCCGCCTTCTTGTAGGGAAACTTTGCCCTGAATGTGAATATTTAAGTGTTCTCAAACTCTTGCTAAAGGAAATTTGCAACAAGTCACACTTAGCTGGCTGAAGTCTAGTGTGCACCCTGACTGCAATTATGCCTTCACTTATGGTTCTTAATAAGACTTTTTTATTGTCCTGATGCAGCAGGAGTGGAGTGTTTTTAAGTTTTTTGGGTTTGCTCTTTTCTCTTCATCATCCTGTTAGCTAATCTGTTAGCCTGCCATCTTCTCAAATAATACATACATGTTACAGCACTAATCTAAATAATGCCAACATATTTAGTCATTTGTGTCTAACTGCTGAAAAGCCTGGTGTTTCATGTTAGTGTGCAAGAAAGCTGGTGCAGACTCCTGACTTGTACTGTGTCCAAGAAATTACTTGAAATTTCTCCCCATGGTAGAATTTCTAACTCGATTTAACTCAGTTCCTGACACACCTCTCCTTTCTCCAGTTATGGTGATGTAAAGCAGGATGTTCAACCCCTATGGAGCTGACAACTTCATTCTAGGTTTGATTTCCCTGACCCCATTGCTGTGGGTGCGTCTGGAGGCTGGAGAGAATTTGGGAGAAATGCAGTGTGTGGCCTCCAACAATTTTTTTCCCACCCTCAGGCAGACAAGGGTAAGGGAGTATCTTGGGCCAGATATAGCCTTGCTGTGTGTTACACTGAAGTCTGCTGTGAAATTGAGCGTTTGACTTAACGTGTGCTTGGGTGAAAATAAACCAGGGTGGGGAAAATTGTAGTGCAGTGTTAAATCCTGAAGCACAGACTGCTCAGTGAATATAGAAGGGGTTTGTATGCCTGCTAGTTTAAATTGATGACTGACCAATATGTCTGATAGTTAATGATCAAGTGCTGTGTTAAGTACTAATCTCATCAGCCAGTTGCATTTAGGGTGACAGCCAAGACCTGATCACAAATATGAGATACTATATTTTGTAAACAGCACGTTGTGTTTGCAATTAGTAGAGTATGTATAAACTTTTAAAATGTTTAATTTCCTTTATTTCAATTTCTTTAGGAACCTGCCCATGATTTTGAATTGGGTGAAAGACCAGAAGCCTGGTGTTATGGGCGTGAACATAATTACATCAGACTTTGTGGAGCTGGTTGACTTTGCTGCTACAGTTATTGCACTGAACGACCTCCTTTTAGAAGAGGACGAACCTGAAACTTAAATCCTCATTGCTGTGTCCCACTTGTGCTCCTTAGTGGACATCTTTGAACTGTGCTAAATGTTTTACTTGTCAAGTGAAACCTATTGTATGCTCTCTTTATGAAAAAAAGTTTCCTAGAGGAAACGTGGTTAAAGATCACGTGCAGCCGGGTCCCTTCTCCTGGAGTGATGTGGACCTGGGTGAGCCGAGTGCTGCGTGAGTGCTGCTGCGTCTGTCTGTGCGTGCTCTGTTTGGCTGAGCTGAGCTGAGCACACATCTGCTGCCGACAAGGGCTGGCCCCTGGAGCAGATGTAGCCCATTGTGGTGCACATCTCCCTGGTGACGGCGCTGCCAGCGCCCCTGCGTGTGCATCCTGCCCTTCCCATGGCCAGGGCTCGCGCCAGAGATCGCTGCTGATCCCACGGCAGCGTGACCAGGCTGCCCGGGGCAGCATTGTTCTTGGGCCACCTCTGCCATAGCTGGGCTCAGCTGGAGGCTGCTGCTGCGTTCATTATGCTGGTTTAGACACTACCTCTGACTTACTTGAAGAGACAATACTGCCGTTGTTCAGGGGGAAGCTGTTAACACTGTGTTAAATACCCAAACTGTCCTTTGGGCCCCAGAGGTGAAGGCTTGGCACAATCTTGCTTCTTCACCTCTTTATTTTACTTTATTTCTTCAGTACATTTATTCCAGCTGTGTTTAAGTGTGCTTCTTTTGGCATTAATATGGAGAATATGTCAGTCTTCAAATTTTGAGGATTATAACTCAAGTCTGAATTCCTGTTTCCTGTGACATATAGGAAACATTCATTTTCCTGGATTCCTGGGACATTTACCTTCCTCTTTTACCTGTTGGTCACTTGGGGTTTTTTAATCCATTAATTTTTCTCTCACCCAGGCAGCCCTTCTCTGGAAGGAGGTGGGCCAAGTGGAGGCTTGCTCGATATTCAAAGAACTGGAGCTGATGGGAACTGCTCAGAGCCCAAATATTGGATTACTGTGATTTGTGATGGGACAGTGAATTCTGCAGTCAGACCTGAAAGCTGTGCTTGTAGACAGAGAGCCACACCTATTAAGGGAGAAATTTCTCCAGTCTTCACCTGTTTATGACAGAGTAAGCTATAATCACACAAGCACAGGCAGGTGTCAGTACTGCTTCTTTCTTTAGTCATACTCAGTTTTGTGCTGGTTCACAGTGAAATGTGACCATGTATGTTTGAGCCAATGCAATCATATGTTGGTACTTACAGCACTTAATTTACTAGCTGATAGTATCCTGTGGTCTGATTTATCTTCATTGTTTTTAAAAAAAAAAAAAAAGCACAAAAGGGACTGATTAGCAGATACTTCTCTGCTCAATCATCTTCCTAAAGCAACTATTGGTGCACTAATTATTCACAGATTATGAATTTGTATTTATCTCTAAGCTTATTTATTACAGAATGGATTGTCTTTATATGTATTTAATTCAAAGGAAAAATTAATCTCCAGATTTATTATTTATTTTGTTGTTTTATCCTGTATCTGCCATCATGGTCTGACAGCTGTGAAAAATCCCAGCCTTCTTTGTTTGCTTGTCACAACTCAGGAGAAATGTAAAGATTTGCAAACCTTCCATGTGAACCTTGGCCGAGTTCAGAGCAGACTGTAATCTGATTTATCTGTTATTTGCATGGCTTTCATTAGAGTTCCTTGAATTTTTTAACTGAATCATTTCTTAAAGGGAGTTGGGGGTGGGGGAAGTGCCTGTCACTCACTGTCTTTCTCCTTTTCTCATGTGTCTCAGTGATAGGGGACAAGTAATAAAAATCAGGATTGGGGAACTATGCTCAAATTTCTAGTTTAGTACTTCATTTTAAAACCACAGCAGAACAGTTTTTTTTCTTGTTGATGAAACTGTCAGAACCTGTTCTGTTCAGTCTGCAAGTTTATTTAAAATACCTGGATTCTCCTTAGCTGAATTTTGTGTTTACTTTACTAGTACTTTACTTGTGGCCCAAACTGAAACTCCATGTGGGTTTGGTTTCGGTGGTTTTCTTCTGCAAATTGTCTTGGTGTTCAGAGCTCAGCTGGGTGTTAACACCAAGGTGCTGGGTTTGATCCCTGTATGGGCCATTCACTTAAGAGCTGGATTCATGACCCTTATAGGTTCCTTCCAGCTCAGAATATTTTGTGATTCTGCAACTTGGCTTGAATGTCAGTGAGGCAGAAATAATACCTTTGCAAGGTTCCCTGCAGAACTGGAAGACAAACCAAGGTGAAGTTTGTATGTGACCCTTAATATATTTTATACTGTGTATATATATATATATCTGCCTCAAAAGAGATTTCTTGGACTTAACCAGTATTTGTATTGTGTGTACACAGTAATGACTGTCATTAGTCCTTCTGCTGTATTTATTTGAATAGAAACAGGACAGGCTCAGGGCTTTGGTTAGACATTTTTAAGTGCAAACTCAGAAGTTTCTCTAACATACTTGCTGTTACCTCTTGCCTCTTGAAACATGCTGGATGTTAAGAGTGTTAGCAGAGGGAAAAGAAATGGAAAATAGATTTAGTATTAATGGTTAAGTATGTGCAGGGGGAAAACGTTTCTGTAAGTTTGGCCTGTCAGAAGAGACTTGTGTGTCATTTCAGAGCAGTGCTTGGTGGTGTACTTCCAATGTGAGCAACCTGACAGTCTCAAATGGTGAGCTGGGCAATTGGCAGGTAACTCTTGTCTGTGACATGACATCTCCCTTGGCTGCTCTGGGCAGCATTCATGCTGGTGTTTAGAATTGGTCCTAGGGTTGTCTTAAACCATCCTAAGCAATATGAGCTACCTTTCATCTATTCTGTTACACAGCAAAAAGCTATCCATATTATGGGCTTATCTTGCTTACTCAACACCAAAACATACCCAGACTTCCTCATGCTTTGCAAAATGGAGCTCATCTAGGCTTGGACTTTGGGCTGTGGATTCTATTTTCCAATATCACAAAATTAAAAGGTGAGCTGGGCAGGAAGGGAGGATCAAGGAAGTAGGGCAGTAATTTGCATTCAGTGCCCACATGGAAGGTGTGGCAGTGCTTAGCCCAGTTCTGGGCAGCAGAGTGGAGCAGGTCTGGCAGGTGAGTGACAGCACTGCAGCTCACACTGAGGCGCTTGGCCAAGTCTGGCCCCTGAGATCAGCAAATAACAGCCTGCATGGTCAGGATGTGTGAACTTGAGGAGAATAAAGATGGGTATGAGCACAGGAGAGGGCTGGGGGTTCTCACTGTTCATGTAGATGCACATCTGGTCAACACAGTGGTTTTAGTCCTACTGTATGTCCCCAAAGCATAGAGTTCATTTTTAAACAGGCTGGGTAGAAAACCTCCCCAGAATTGTTCTGACCTCTTGACCATTTGGTAGATGCTGGGAGGGGAGAAACCAGAAAACAAGCAGCTGCTTGAGGCAAAGTACTTAAACTGTGTATTCTTGAATAATTACACATATGGTTTGTTATTACAGATTCAGGTTAGTTACACACTGTTTTATGACTATTGTTTCTCTTCCTGGTGTGCAGTCCCTGAATGCCAAGCACACTGGTGGCATTCCTCATCTCACACTGATTTTTGCTGCTATGTGCAATTTAAGGGCATATTTAGGCACAGTAAACCTCTGTGTGTATCCCTAAAGGGATGTAGTAGATGTTTGTTATAGAGCATCTACGAGTTTTTAGCCTCTTACTGTGTCCCATAGGTAAAAAAAAGGAGTTAGTACTAGATTTTTCAGACTGACAGTCTGTTGGCTTCTTACTTGGGGGCTACTGTCATAATATATTGGAACTGCATAGGAAAATGGTAGTCACCAACTCTGGAAGTGTTCAAAAATGCATGGATATGGCACTTAAGAGGATACAGTTTAGTAATGAAAACAGCAGTGGTGGACTTGATGGTCTTGGAGGTTCTTAACCAGCCTTAACAATTCTGTGATTCAGAGTAGAAATGCTGACTGCAAAAAGGCCCCTATTCTGTTAAACAGCCTCTTTGGAGGAAAGAATAATAGGGAAATGGTGTGTTTGCTCCTAACACATGCTGGGTTTTGCTGTTGTTGGTACTGACTTCAGCGCATGTTGGAGTTTCTGAAGCACCTGAACTGTAAGGTTGAAGAAGCACTTTTGAGCAGGGATTTTGGCTCAAACAGTAGTAGGGTTTCTGCCAAGAGGCTCATCTATTCTCATCTGGCTAAGCCTTTGGAAACACTTTCTTTGCATACCTGTCTTAGGTGTCAGAGTTCATTGATGCATCATTTAGCAGACCAGAGTTTAGGACTTAAATAGATAGAGGACATGGATATTTTGATTTTGAATTGGGTTGCCTATGGAAGTCTGACAGAGCATGTGTGACTTGAGGTTTACTTGAATATGCAGTATTTAATGTGACATCCATATGCTGTTTTCCTAAGACTCTCATCTTGACTTGAACACAAGGTTACCAATCCCTAAGAAGCAAATTTTTTTGGTCAGACGACCACTGTTTGGGGTAAAACTTCATGCAAATTTTCAATGCTTGTTAAAGCACAGAGAAATTGTCTCATGTGGGGAACAGAGCTGACTCAAAAATTTATTGCATTTAATTTATTAAATTTATTTAATGCAGTCCTTTTGGCAGTGACAAATAAGATTTTTTTTTTCCTTCTTTGACAAATTCTTATTCCAGCTTTAGTTTTTACTTCAACAGATGGGTAGAAGAGCCAGAGCATATGGTGAAGAGTAAATAAATTTTATGCTAAGGACATGTATATAGGACTAACTGTGGTAAGAGTATAGTGATTTACTTAATGACACCTTTAATGGTAATCCTACTAGCTCTTTGGTTTAGGTTGTTAAATCAGTCTCTATTTTGTATTAAAAATAATCAGTCCCACTAATTCAATACATCTGTTCTGTTGAAGTGTGTTTACTTCTGTATGCATATTTATTTCTCTACAAGTCCTACCAAGTAAACTTTTAATTGTAGGGACTGGACTAGGAATGTCAGCTTTAGAGCTGTGTGCTGAATCTGCTTATATTTTATATCCCTGAATATTTATGTATTGTGTGTTGTCCATTTAAACAGTACTTCTCTTACCCTTTGTTAGACCTGTCGTACCATCTACATTGAACTGCAGTGTATTCTTAATTTTGAAAGAAGTGTTGATTAGTACATCCCATATAAAAGTAATTTAGATGGTTCTTTGATTTTTCTCAATGTCAAATGTGTTTTCCAAATTTTTTTATATTTATACTGTGGAAGGGTGCAGAGGGGACCAGGTGAAGAGGAGTTACCAATTCTCAGTATTTATTTTGTGCAGTTTGTCTTCTTTTGGCAGTTTGTGCTTTACCCACTTGTCTGATTCAGTTTTGTGAATCCAGGATGCCTCATCTGAACTGCAGATAAATTTGGGGTTTACATCTGTTTCTTCTGCTTTATATCATTGGGGGTTTTAATCCTGAAAATAAAAAGTACAACTTGAGCTAATAATCTTTTCTGTGTGTTCTGTGCTGTTTACTGTTTTCATACGTCATGATTATGTTGTGAGTCAACCAACATCAGTTGAGCTCAGTAATTTCTCTGATGCAGAAGGGTGTCATTGAAGGTTGGTTTGGGGTTTTTTTGAGGTGCTGTATCTTGCTGCATTTGTGTCCCCTGAGTAGTCAGACCCAGACAACATCCTTATTTTTAGGATATGCTGGCAATTTCTCAGTGTTAGTAGTGCAAAG
Organism: Eopsaltria australis; assembly: GCA_034509425.1. Taxonomy (NCBI): domain Eukaryota; kingdom Metazoa; phylum Chordata; class Aves; order Passeriformes; family Petroicidae; genus Eopsaltria; species Eopsaltria australis. The sequence goes on from JAVTVJ010000280.1 coordinate 2,686,303, forward strand.
TGATTAGAGATCAGTGTGTGCTTGCACTTGTGCGCCCACACAGCTACACCTTTGCCTGGCTGCACTGGGACAAAAGCATTCTAATCCATGGATGCAGTTCTGTCCTGGAAGGCAAGTACAACTTCTGTGCAGCCTCTACTGCCATAACACAGGTGGTGAAGCTCCGTTGTAATATTTGATCAGGAAACAAAGCATTGATAATGATTCCTGGAGCCTGGGCTAATGTTGGATGCTTGTAACTCAGTGAGATTAGACACACCCTTCTGGGTTGCTTTCAGCGTGCCTATCTTGAAGATGTGGGATTCCTGGGGGTGGGGAGAGGGAGAGAATGGATGGTCCTGATTCCCTCATGTTTTCAGACAGTGGTGACTGAGGGGGAGCGATCTGTAGATTTTTTTTTTTAAATCCCCAAGTTGGAGCTGGGAATCCTGAGATTAATCACTGCCTGTTGTCTCAGACCTCGAAGTAGGTGTTTGCAAACCAGCCTTCATTAGCAGTGACTCACACAAAGCTAACCATTGGTGTCAGTAATGTCTGCAATGTGCTGTAGGCAGTGAGTGTGCCACCAGTTTTTTCAGAATATACCTATGCAGCAGGAGTCTAGAGAGACTGGCATGAGCTGCCAGTGTGTAAAAACTTGATGGTTAAATGGCTTGGAGTGGCAGTGTGACTGGCACCCCCCACCCCTCACATACTGTTTCCCCAGGCCAGGAAAATTATGTACCTTAGAGGGGACTTGAGATGCAACAGTGAGCATGATTTCATCATATTGCTTCCCCAGGGGATTTAATGGATTTTTTTTCTTTTTTCAGTCTGTGGGCCTTTAGCAATGCTGGACAAGGTCACACATGTATATACATGCTTATATATGCATGAAGTAAATTGTTATTTTGGAGCATGCAATGAGACTGCAGAAACTAGAGGCATGTTCTGTGACAAATTTATGCACGCCCTTTATACCGAGTTTCGCTGTTGCCAGAAACCTGTGATTAGCTGTTCAAACAATCATTCCTGAATTGCATGTGTCTTACCATTTACCTCTTAGGGGATGCTGCTGAACCTGCATGCAGTTTTTTTAGCTGTTGGAGGGTAAACTCCTCCGTGCTGTCTGAAGGACAGCCAGTTTGGAGCCTGGTGTATGCTGCCAGCAGCTCTCGTTCCACGTGTAGCTGGAAGGTGAGCAAAATGCTGGCAGGCTCTGGAGCTGAGTAATGGTAATGTCACTGATTCTTCTCATCAGTTAGGTGACACACCAGGCACTTGCATTAGACTAGAAGAGCATTTGACCAAAAAGCCTCTCTCCAATTTAAATGTACTAAGTGGGGTCAGTTTGTCATGCTCTTGGATGAGCAGATGCTGGAAAAAGAAACCAAGTGAATTTTGAACTACTGCTGGTTGGTAAGCCCAGCTGCTCTTCTTGAGGATCAGGATTTGATCCGCTCAGCTGATAGCAGTGCCTGAAGTCAAGACAAAGTGGATTCTTCTGGAAAAGATGGTGAGTGTGACCAGGATCATTAACAGGTAACTTGCTGTATGGATAAGCTGTTAATACAATCACACTGAAAATCAACTTTCCCTCAATTTAGGGATTTGTTTAAATTAAAAGCAAAATTTGCGTAGAGTAGAAAATGGCTTGTTGTTTTTGTTCTTTCTGATATATCTCTTATCTGCAGAAGAAATAAAAATACCTTGGGGGAAGAACTTGAGGATGGTGCAGAGTCTGCTCAAGAGAGAAGCTGCTGTCATACATGATTGTGTAGGTTTATATCTGCAGGTTCAACACAAATTTGGTTCCTTTCAGCAACCAGTGAGAATGTGTGCATGTGGCAGAACTGCTTACATGGCCAAATTTGTGGATTAAGGTTTCCAACGTAATCTGTGGGCTGAAATTTTATACAACTGTAAATCGGGTAGTACTTCAGAGAGGTGAATGCTTCTCATGTCTGCTTTGAGTTTATTTTTTGTTCTCAATAGTTTAAAAATAAAACAACCCCATTTGTTGCAAGATAGGATCTCTTAGCCTGGCTTCTAACCTAAAAATGGTGCAAGGATAATTTTCTGCTGCCTAATCTGTAGTGGGCAGTTTCTTGGTGGAGGAAAGGAAGTAACTGGCGGTACCTTAGGCACTGGAGCATCAAGGGAGCTTAGCTGGTAGCTGCATAAAGTGGAAAGTGTATGGCACAGTGCTAGCACAGACTGTCCCTTTGTGATTGAGGCTGATGGATGAACCTTTAAAAGGGTTCTGGTGGCTCAGGAGATGCTCAACAATGTGTTGGTCTTCATGCAAAGGCTTGCAGGTTTCAGTGAAATGGCATAAAATCTTGGCTGGTGTGTGCAAAGCCCAGATGGTACCTCATGCTTGGACTTGAAAGGGTAATTTCTGTTTGACCGGAGTTGTTTTGTCTCTGTTATAATCATGAGGAAGTTTTGGTACTTGGTGCAGATGCTGTTTTTGGGGCTCAGAGAGGGACAGGCAAATGACTGGCCCAGCCATGTCCCCCAACCCCTCACTTCATACTGTGGGACAGCACCCTGGCACTTCAGGTATATTTGCAACTCTAATACCAAATTCCTCTTGGACTGGACGTTTGTGAATGCAAAATACAGAAGAAATTGAGATCTGAATTATTTCTATCGTGTTGCTTCTTGCAAATACTCTCTAAGAAAGGGAAAACAAAACACTGCCTAGGAGGTGTTTCTCCCTGCATCAAAGTAATCCTTTGGCAGATAGAGTGGAGAAGAACGCATTGTTTATTTGGTGAGGTCTGTGTAAATGAGAATTAAAGATGGTAAAAGTATTTTTCTTTAATTTTTTTAATAAACATTCACTTTTCTTTTTGTTCATAGCAACTGAGCAAAGGGTTGGGTTTTGGTATTCCTGGGTTTTCTTCCAGCTTGAAATTGCAAAACCTAAAATCATGAATGCAAGAAAGAAACAAAAACTATCCAGAGAGGCTGGAGCAGTGGAAAGGGAGGAGGAAAGGTATGCAGCAGTGATAGTGCTGGAACTTGCCCTTTGGAACAGAAAATAAAGCTCTTGGTTTGGAACTCTTTTTTTTTTTTTGAGACAGAACAAATTATTACATGAAGTTCACTCTTTGAACCACATCCAGTACAAAGTTCATTTGATACATTAAATGCAGCTCCACATTTGCAAATATGGTGAATTTTATTTGATTGCATCTTTTGAAAGGCTGCACTGACAGTAAATAAAATATGTGCTAGGCATTTCTCCTGAGAAAAATGACTACTGCTAGTATTTCAGCCTAAATATCCTAAATGCCAACAGTTTTGGTTCTTTTTCTCTGTTTCTGCTTTTCTTGAAGGATCATGACTTGAACTCTGAAGCATTAGAAGCGGCCAACTCATCCTGTGTGATAGTGGATAGTGCTGGAAAATGTGTTTTGGTCATTGCCAAAACAAAAAGTAAGGAAATGTGTACTGCAGAGATAATCCCCTTCTGGCTCTCCATCCATCTGTCTTGAAGACTGCCCTTAGTAACAGGGTTGTCTGAGGATCAGTGACACAGGCTGTCTCACCAGGCTGACTCCTTTGCTGCACACCACAGCCACATACAGGGAGTGATGAACTGGTATTTCTCAAGGCTGGTTTTCCCCCTGTCTCCTGGGTACCTTCGTTGTGCAGGCATGCACAGTGCTGGCAAAAACACTTGAAGCCAGACATATCCTTCCAGGCTTTAAGATCCAGAAAGAATCTGAAACTCAGTGTAGGTTTCCTGAAATATGTCCACAAAGGAAAAGCAAGGCTGTCGCAAGAAGAGTTTACACTAGCAGAATCTATGTAATTTGGAGGATCCTGGAAATTCCTACCAAGTAATTGGTTGTTTACACAGTAATTTACATAGGAAAAGTTTTTGGTGGTGCCAAATTGGGAGAGAGAATAGGATTGTTCAGCCTGGAAAAGAGAAGGCTTGGGGTGACCTAATTGTGAAGGGAGTCTATGAGAGAGGTGGAGAGGGACTTTCTACAAAAACATGTAGTGACAGGACAAGGGGGAATGACTTGGAACTGCCAGTAGGTTTACATTAGACACTGGGAAGAAATTCTTTACTGAGAGTGTGGTGAGGCTCTGGCTACCCAGAGAACCTGTGGCTGCCCCAATCCTGGAAGTGTTCAAGGCCAGGTTCAATGGGGTTTTGAGCAGCCTGGTCTAGTGGAAGGTGCCCCTGCCACAGGCAGGGGGACTTGGGACTAAATGTGCTTTAAGGTCCCTTCTACCCCAAGCCATTCTATGATCTTCTTATCACCTGGATTTTGTGCAGAAGGGAGATTGCTTTCTCGTGGTTATTTGACTGTCATCTCCTGGAAAGATTTACTAAAAACTAAGCTACTAAAAAATTGCTTGTTTAATTGTCTAGTTTATTGCCATACAATCTTGTCTTCTTGCATTTATTGCCAAGAACAAGAACTTTTAAGTAGCTTAATTTCCTTTCTACATGTTCCTTCCTCTTGTCTTGAGGCGAAGTTTGTCCCCTTTCCAAGGGTGAAGGATAATGTAGGCAGCATTAATAAATGTACCAGGGAACTGGCTTCTCAAGATCAGGATTATAGTGCAGTTCTGTTTACCCAAAACTAAAGTGAAAGACTTGGCCAGTGAATTTGTTCTCTGCTCTGTTACAAGCTGTGACTCTTGAAGCAGAAGAGGCTCTAGAGGCTGTTAGAGCATGGATTTTAGCAGAGAATGAGGAAAACAGCTGAAAATCAAGCTTTCAGAGAACACTGGAGTACCCACTAAACCTGCGTGCTTTTGTAGATGGCTAACAAACAGTCAGCTTGAAATCCTTGTTTTTGTGCCCCACTAGCTGTGAGTGGTTGGTTAGGGCACCTTAGAAAAGATGAGAAGAAAAATCCTTCTCACTGTCCTTACGCCTACTGAAATGCAATATTTAGTAGCCAGGTCTGTGCTGCTGTCCCTGCTTCTCGGGGGCAGGGGCTGGCAGATGCCCAGGCTCACCAGTGTGTCCCAGGTGCCCACCCTGTGTTCTGCTGTTGCTGATGTGCAGTTGCCCTGTCCAGTTCCTGGGACCTTGCTTTGGGGGCTGGCATGGCTTTAGTTGTCACACACCCTTTGTGACAACTGAATGGATAGGCAGGATTTCTTTCATGGGTTTCAAGCCTTGCCAAAACCACAAAAATTTCTGGAAGTGGCAGACAAAAAACCTGTGCTATTATGTTTGTTTAGAAGAAAGCAGTGACTGCCTCTTCATATTCTGCAAATGACAGTGATGATCGCTATACCTGGGGAGATGACAGAGGTGTTGCTCTACATTCATTAAAGCCCGAGGAACACTCCTGCCCCAGAGCTGAGGGCTGCAAATCCATAGCCTGACACAGGCACCAGCCTGAGCAGATCAGAACCAAACTCCCACTTACAGACTGAGGAACACCTTCTGTGAAATGCTGGGGTGCTGTCTCACCTGGCTCTTCCTGTGACATACCTCCCTGGGGAATTTGGACCTCCAGGGTCAAACTTAGGCTCAAGCGTTTGTTTTGTGATACAATCTCTGACATTTAAGGGCACCACACCTTATTCTTCTTTTCTTTAAGACTCCTGAATGTGGTAGGACAGGAGAAGAATGAGCAGACACTACCTGCTGGCCTATCTCAAGCTCGTGCTTAGACCTCTGTCTCATTTCTGTCTATCAGAGTCAATCTGCTGTGTCCAGCAAGCCTCATCATTAATGCTGGTGCAGTTCCTTTCCTAACTCAAAGGTAGCTGGCACGTGTAATTGTGTTCCCCAACAGAGTTAAATGAGGTGTATCTTTCTGACTCCAAGCTGAGACAGTATTTGGACTGATTGGGTTTTTTCCAGATCTGATTGGTCTAGGAACAGTATTGAAAGCTGCTTTTTAGTTTCAAAACACTTAACCATCCTACTAAATTATTAGCATTGGCAAGATGCCACCAAGCAGGACAGAGTCCAGTTCTGGCAAGGTGGTAGAACTGCTCTCTTACTAAGGTGGTTTTTGTTGAATAACAACCACAAAAGACCACCTAATACTCATCCAAATTTTTTCTCCTGATCTGATGGGAGCAGGATGTATAAATAGCATTGAGTCGGAGGGAAATGTGAGCTCTTCTCTCCCATGCTTTTCTCTTTTGTGTGTGCCAAGTTAAGGAAGAGAAGAATTCAGAAAATGCAAGGAATTCTCATTTCGCTTTTCTTCTTGCTTGTTTTAAAGTGCCAGGGGGAGAAGCTGGTACCTTAATATGTCTTCTATTTATTACCCCACTTCTTTGTGATTTTGGTACCTGGAGAGGGAACATCCTCCCCCAGGGGTATTTTGGACTCCTGTTATTGTATTTGCTAACGTTTGTAAAACTCCATTTGCTGTCCTGTCTGTTAGTTGTTCTGTTTCAACACACCTTTAGCTGACCTATGCTCCAGAGAACTGTTAAACATTGCAGGCATGCTTGAGGAAGGAAACTAATGTTTTTTTTCAACTTGGAGTGCAGCACTTAAACTCACTGGTGTGGCAGAAGGAGCAGTAGATGTGCTGTGGGTGGTGCTAAACCGGTTTGGAGAGAGCTGGGAGAGCATGAAGTGTGGAACAAAAAACTTCATGCTGTGATGGGATGGATAAGTTAGCATCTATGTGCTGGCAGACTTTGTTGTGTGGGGGTGTTGGAGCTTTAAAACATTGTGGGCTATAGGAGGAGCACTTTGGAAAGTCTTTGAGCCCCAGCAATGCCTTTGCCTTGGAGAAGGCGAAGGAGAAGGTCAGCAGAGATGGTTAATAAAGCTTTAGCTGCTGAGCTCACTAAACATTCTTCCAGTTCAATGGCCTATGCAGAATGATGTGTTTAGTCAATGTTTAATTCCTAAGCAACAATGGTGATTGTCATACTAGAAGGCACTTGTGGTGTTGACTGAAGCAATGGAGGCCAAGGATTAAAAAAGTCGTGCAGGGAGATCGCTTCAGCAGCCTCAAAGCTCTCACCTCCAGGTCAGGTCCCTTCTCAGCAGGACAAAACAAGGAGAAATTCATGCTGCCTTAAGGCCAAAAAAGGTTTTCCAATAAGAAAACAAACCAGATATTTAAAAAAAATAATTGGCTGTAGGAAACAAAACAAAGGGAAATGTGAACTGTGGATAGCTGAGGGAAGGCAGGGGAAAGCAGGAAATTAAGAGACTTTTACTCTTGCCCTGGTGATGGGAGAGCAGGAGTGGAGCATTTAGCTGATCAGCAGAGGCAGGCTGTGACTGACAGCAGGAGGGAAAAGGGGCAGCAGCTGCTGAGGAGGTTGAGGGGTGCTTGAATGGTTCAGATCTGGAGAAGAGATGAGAGAGGACTGCAAACAACACCTTCACAGAGCAGGATGGCATGTCAGGCAGAAAACTCGAGAAACTTTTTTGTTGGATGAGTCAGAAATGACAAGAAGCCCTCTCAGCTGAGAGCCTCTAACCCTGTCTCACCTCCACCCTTCTCCAAGATCTGATTGTCAAGGCCTGGCCCTTGGGCTCTGAGCAGCCACACCAAGGCTGTTTATCTCCAAGCCTCGCCTGGTTTTGTCTGAAGCTACTTTATCCAAGGATTCTGTTAACTCAAGCTTGAAGGGGGGTGGTGGAGGGGGAGGCATGTGACATTCCTGCCTCCTATGAAACCAACTCAAAGCATGTGAAGTTTACAAGTCTGTTTATAAAGTTTGGCCCAGGCCAATGGGGCTGGCTTGGCTGTTTTGTACATATAGCAGTTCACTTCTGTATCAGTGCTAGGAGGATTGGGATGATTCGTCCCTTATTGTTCTTTATTTTCTATGTTTTATGCATCAACATGCATAATGGCAATTATTGTGTGCTTTTCCAACTCTGCTGGGTAAAGCACACAAGGATTTTGTGATACAGACAGTCAAAGAGAAAGTGCTGTTCAAACCAGTGCACTTTCCAGGTTGTGACTCAGTCTTTGGGATTGCTTTGTCTTAAAGAGAGATAGAGCTGTAACCAATTTTTTTTGTTAGGGTGTTACTGAGCCTGGACACGTGTAATGCAGACCAGAGTTCTGCTTCAGTTTTAGAAGATTAAGGCAAGATTGAGTGGATTTTCTTTGATCTACCAAGACCTTCACTGCTGATCTACTGAGACAGGGCAACACTGCAAGCTAATATTATAAGGGCTTACTTGTGGCCAGGACACACAACTTCTTCCATACTGGATATTGACTCCAGCACTGATTTACTGGGCACCAGGAATACGTTTTCACCCATGCAGTCTCCAGCTGCAAGATGGGTTTAGTTCTAAATTACTGATCTGTGATGATTTCAGTCATGGTAGTGATTAATTTTGCTGATGAGCTGATGGATTTGCAAACATGTAGGGCAGCACTGCAAAAGTCATTGTTTATGAGGTATTTGCTGCTTTTCCTTTTCAAATTTCATGCTGTTTACCTTGAGAATGAAGAATGAATGCTGTATAAAAGTGGCATGTCCTATGAGCCAGTATTGCTTTGCTCAGAGTGTTAGCAGGGCTGAGCTGTTCCAGCAGTAAGGGTGCACATTCCAAAGCAATTAGAACAGTTTCATAAGTAAATACTGCTCAGCAGCTGATAAAATGCCTTTCAGATGTCTTCGTAAAATAGATTCAGGTGACCAGTAAAGAATTATCTTTAATCTTTGCAGTCAAGTGTGAAAATACTTATTTTGATTCTTAACAGCTTTTTCATTTAAAAATTGATGTGAATTGAAAGTAGTTCGTTTGTCTTGCTGAAATAGCCTGCAACTGAGTCACAGGGAAAGGAACTGGTGACAATCACGGATTCCCCACCCTATGTGCTTCATCAGGGTCTCTGCCCTCTCTGAGCATAACCACACATTGAAATCATTTGATGCTTGGCTTACTGTGTGTATAAAAACTTCTAGGGAGGAGGAAGAACAAGTGGGAGGGTGGAAACAAAATAAAAAGGATTTCCTCTGCCGATGAACTGGTGTACAAAATTGCAATTCATCCAGGAAGCTTTGAAAACTAAAGCACGCCTGGTTTCTGCTCAGAACAAGCACGGCTTCAAGCTGCAGCACTGATTCCCAGACCTCTCGGACCAGCTTTTACCCACATTGTCCCTTGTCCCAGAGCTTTGCATTCCCAACCTCAGAACAGGGGTGTGGTCTCCAGGCCCACCAGCTATCTGTATTTCCAGCCGTGGGTACCCTAGGGCACCCTTTGGGTAAATGCATAGGATGATGGCCATTATGTACTTCAAGACCAAAGCTAAAGATCCTTTTCCCAGAAGCATTCTCTCAGAAACTAAACAAAACAGTCTTTTAGATGTGGATTTGCTTGTCTCTTTTGTTACCCACATTTTCCTGATTTTCTTTCTTTACTATCTTTTGTACCTCTTGGCTAGTGTTACTTTCTGGGGATTGTTTCCTTTTGTTGAATCATAAAATAGTGTGAGTTGGAAGGGACCTTTAAAGGCCATCCAGTCAAAAATCCCTGGAATAAGCAGGGACAGTCTCAACCAGACCAGGTTGCTCAGATTCCTGTCTAGCCTAACCTTGAATGTTACCAAGAATGAGGCATCCCCCACCTTTCTGGACAATCTGCTCCAGTGTTTTATCACACTCATTATACAAAACTTGCTCTTTATATCTAATCTAAATCAACCTTCTTCTCATTTAAAACCATCACAACAGACCCTGATGAAAAGTTTGTCCTTATCTTCCTTATAATCAGAGAAACGCCAAGGCTGGAAGAGACCTCTAAGATTATCAAGTCCAAGCATTAACCCAGCACTGCCAAGACCCCTTTAAGTACCGAAAGGCTGCTCTAAGGCTTCCCCAGAGCCTTCTTTTCCCAGGAAGAACAACCATGACTCTTTTTGCTTATCCTCACAGGGGAGGTGCTCCAGCCCTCAGATCATCCTCATGGCTCCTCTGGATCCACTCCAATAGGCCCATGTTTTTTCTGTGCTGAAGTCCACGTGGCTGCTTTGTGAAGGATGGATAGACCCCTATGGAGGGATGGGTTTTTGCGAACACTTTTGTGTCTGGAGAGCGGTGCTGTGATGAGTTGCACAAGAAGGGAGGCAGGGGGGAAGGCAGAACTCACTGGAACCTCCAACTGCAGGGATGAAGGAGGCCAAACGTGTGAAGAGTGAGCAGGGCTGAGTGCTGAGCCTGAGGAGCTGCCGAGAGTGGAGGTGGGCCTGAAGCAAAGCCAGCTGAAGTTCAGCTTGGACAGTGCATGAGCCAAACCCTAAATCTGTTTGCTTTGACTGGGTAACTTAAGACCTGCACTTGGACACTGTGGTCCAGGCCCTGGCCAAGCACATGGAGCATTAGCCTGTGTGAGTATGAGGAAGAAATAATCAGCTTTGGCAGTCCAAGTCCCAAGCCTGTCATATAAGCACAGGCTGAACTTTAAACCTATCTGTAGCCCTGTTTCCAGCACAGCATTTGAAAATGTGCCTCGCTCTAATCCTTCACCCTGATGAAGAAAACAGAATTTATAAAGAAGATTTTAGGCATAAAATTGCCTTTTGTTCTGCACTGTACTGGAGCACACAGATAGTAATCATACACAAAGATCTATTTAATTTCATTTACTCCAGTTAGCGGAAGTAGAACTAGAATTGGTTTGGGGTTTTTTTGGTTGGGGGTATTTTTGTGTGTGTTTGTGTGTCAGACTTGTTCTGTTTTGATGTGGTTTTCCTGGGGATGGTTGTATGTGATGTGGTAGCATGAGAATTGTCAGTCAAAGACCTGGGCTTGGCAGTTCTGTGTGGATATCCAGGAGGCTGCTGATGGCATGTACCTGGCAAAGTTCCAGATGTGATCAGCTGTCAGAAGATATTCCTCCTGACTCTTGCCCAAGTGCTTTCCTCCCCTTGCTGCCCCTTCAAGCTTTCTTCCAGAGCAGCACATCATACTTGTACTTGGTAAAGCCCATTTCTGCTGGAAACCTTGGCCAGCTCTGTAAAGTACCTACAGCCTGATATGATATCCAGGTAAGTGAAATCCACTTTTTATCTTCCTGCCTCCCAAGTCGAAATACAAAATCTGTGTTTCCACGTGGTCTTTCTTCTAAAATCCCAAGTTAAACTAAATAGGGAATCTTGTTGATTATGCTATGAAATCATATTTATAGCATGATTGTCTTCATCAGGTAGACTCAGCTTTTTTAAAATAAAAACCAACAAACCAAATATTTCCAGAATGAGGTGACTAAAGCTTTCCAGCACCTCTGGGGCCTTCAGTTTACTAGAAGTGTCCTGATCCTGTTATGCTGTGAGTCAAAACCTAAACAAAATCATCAGGTCAACCTTACTTGCACCACTGAACTCCACTGCATTAGAGGCAAAGGTACAAATTTTACCTGGATTATTTAACTGGAAGAGCTTTAAAGAACCTTCCTCAGTTTGGAAACCTTGTGGAAAAAGTAAGAGGAAGCTTCTATAATTTTATATTTAGTTTCATGCTGGAGTCAGAGCCTTCATAGTATTTTCTGGCTTTGGTTTGGAAAGGGAGCTGCTTTGGCCATTGGCCAGCTGGCACAGGGGCAGCTTTCAGCCCTCCCCGTGGAGCCCTGCTCTCTGCAGGTCAGCAGCTGAGCCACAGAGTCTGGCCACAAGCAGGAGAGTTGGGTCTTGGCCAGCTTGGCATGCTACAGCCCTGCTGGGTAAGGAGACAGCAGGCCAAGAACTGAACTCTGGGAATCAGGGAGAGGGCCTGTGAGGAGCCTACCTCAGCCTCCCTTGGGAGGGTGCTGCTGCTTCACACCAGCATCAGTGTGGCAGGAAGGAGGTGTCTCCATCGTTCAGGACTGCATGGGAGGATTTCTATGTCTCTGTTTCCTAATCTCACGCTGAGTGGAACAGGGCTGAAATCTGCAGCAAAATTAGCTCTGAGTCCTGCAACTCTGGGTGATATTCAGAATGTTGAAAACTTAGAAGTCCTGTCATGGTTCTTAAACCCATGTGTTCTTACCCACTTCAAAGCTCTTGTGTTGGCATGACCAGCAGAAGTCATACATGTGTGATGAGCAATGTGATTTGCCTGAAGAGGAGGAACCTCCAGAGTCCTCTTATGCTTTAGAAACATAGAATCATAGAATGGTTCTGGTTGGAAGGGACCTTAAAGATAATTTAATTTCAATACCTGTGCTATAGCCAGGGATGCCACCCACTAGACCAGGCTGCTCAGGATGCCATCCAACATGGCCTTGAACACTTGCAGGGATTGGGCTTCCACAGCTCCCCTAGGCAGCCTGTTCCAGTGCCTTGCCACCCTCACAGGAAACAACCCCTTCTTAATGTCTAATTTGAGCCATTGCCCCTTGTTCTGTCACTATCTGCCCATATAAAATCTCCCTCTCTCTCCTTTTTATGAGCCTCCATAAGGTACCAGAGGGCTGCAATGAGACGTACCTTGGGCCTTCTCTAAACAGCCACAGCTCTCTCAGCCTGTCTTTGCAGCAGAGGTGCTCCATCCCTCTGATCATCTCCATGAGCTTCCTCTGGATTTGCTCCAGCAGGCCAATGCCTTTCCTGTGCTGGGGACCCCAGAGCTGGAGGCAGTTCTCCAGGTGGGGTCTCAAAAGGGGAGAATCCTCTCCCTTGCCCTGCTGGCCGGGCTGCTTTGGTTGCAGTCCAGGATGTGTTTGGCTTTCTGGGCTTTGAGAGCACATTGCCAGGGTATGTCCAGTTTTTTGTCCATGAGAACCCTCAAGTCCTGTCCCCACAGGGCTGCTCTCAATGATTGCTTCTTCCAGTCTGCGCTTTTGTCTGGGATTGTGCGATGCTCCATCACTTGAAACCTGGATGGTCTTGCTGCATCAGTGTTGCTCTTTTGTTCTTTGCTGTCGGCCACACTCTTGACCTCAGGTACAAAAATATGTGGTGAAATCTGGAGCTTTGGAAGTCTGAATGTGGTGACCTGGGCTAAACCTGGCCTGTGTTCCTTGTGCCTTCTATGCAAAAGGTAAATCTTTCTCACTTTTAAACTTGTTGGTTTTTCCCTTTGGTATGATTCTGTTTGAATTGTTTCCTGGGAAAGAGAATATTAAAAGTTTCTCTTTCACCTTTAATTCGGTAAAGTAGGCTGAGTGCTGCTAATATGACAATGCTTAAAGGGATTAGTTAGCACATTAACAGTTTCAGTTGCTAATCTGCTGTAGAACACAGGGGTTTGAAAGGGAATAACTGCTTCTCCCTAGTGATTTTCAATTGCTTGCTCTGCCTGGCTATGGATATTTCCTCAGTCTCTGCAGAAGGCTAGCAAGCAGTGTGCTGAGGTAACAAATGGTGTGGTACTTCCACAAAAATTGGTAGCTGGCTGAGGTGCTCAGCATTAAAATCATCCTATGGAAGACCACTGGGCATGATCAAAAATATAAAATGCTTCATGGCAGGGCAATGTCTTCACTTCTCAGGGAAGCCAAGAGCAGCTTCTCAGTCACACAAGGCCCATGATGCCTAATCACTTCTCATGACTCCTCACTAAGTTACAACAAATAGCAGAAATCAATTTTTTCTGAGTTTCTACTTGCACTTCCAGCTTGTTGAAAAATCTGTGCTTCCTACACCCCCTTGAATCTGGTCCATGCATGCTTGATCTACATAGTGTTACTTTGCATTTGTTCTATGTAAAGCTACATAACTTCTGCATGCACATTTTTCAGCTGGAATGGTAGGAAACTGCTCACTTTTCCCCATGTCCCAGATGCTTGTAGCTCCACAATGATAAAGGGGATCTTGAATCTCTGGGTTCCTGTGCAACAGCTGCCTGCTGCTCAGATGTGGCAGGTCATGAAGCACAGTGTTATAGGGCAAGAGATATTTGTGATGGAAGATGGACAGAGGAAAATGAAGTCAGGGTACCCTCCGTAAGGAAGTCTTTGCAAAGGTGTTTACATGTAGACACAAATTATTCATGCTATCTTTTCTCCCTTAAATGTGTAATGTTTTTTTTCCATTAGAGAAACAGACATCTCTGGCTACTCCTTCAGAAGGAAGGTAGTGAAGTTCAGTGGGAAGCCAGAATTAAAATCCTCTTGAGATGTGCAGTGTGTTATGTAACCTGCTGGATTCCCTCTTGTGTATTTCAGAAGAATGTTTGCCTGTCCGATCAGTAGGAGAATGTTCAGTCAGTATCTCTTGGTGAATTGCACCATTTTTATTCTGGATGAAGCTTTAACACCATCTTCTTCAGTATTGTTTCCTGTTGCTGTTCTCAGCCACGGTCTCCTACTACTTCATCTCCTTAAAGCTCACTTGTGCTCCGAAATAGTTCATTGGAAATTAAGTATTCAGGAAAAAGTGATAAAATAAAGGCCTTGCAGCACATTCTGATGTTCAACAAAAGGTTAACAAATGCAAAAATGGCTCCTGAAAGCTGTGGGCAATTTCAGGCCAGGTTTGCATTTTTCAGATTCTTGGTTTACCTTATTTGGCCATGCAAAATGGGATCCAGCGGTCCCCAGGGATTTGGCTGCGCAGAGATCGGGCTTTGTTAAGAAGAAAGTATGTGTTTTTTCCTTGGGAGACACATGGCTAAATATGGGCTGTGTTAATAACAAATGAGTCTGTTTGCTGGCAGAGTTACAGACTCCCAATGTCGCTCAAGTTAAAAAGGCAGGCACACAGCAGCCCTCTAGCACTGAGCTTTGACTTTGACTGTGACTGCGTTCAAAGGTAGGGGAGTGGAGGGATGTGCCAACATTGGCAGTCACAGAATTTGTCTTGATTTTCCTGGGAAATAGTTTGGGCACAAGACAGCTACAGTCATCTAAAACAACTTGAATGAAACCAAACAGGTCAGAGAATTCAGTGATTTTTGTGAGCCCAGACTATATATAATAGCGCCTTTTATTTTTTTCTGCAAAATTTTTCTTTTTTTAATAGTCTTTCCTGTGAACAACAATTCATCAGAAAAATACAAATGGATAGAACAAGCTGGCCAAATAACATGCATAGTTTTAGGGAATAAATATTGACTTAGGATCTGATATTGGTCAAGTGATATGTTTGAGGTGTGCCCTATAAAATGTAGCTCTTGGGACAGGAGTGGTATCAGATCAAAAACCTCTACTGACTGCAGGTTTTATTTACCTATTCACAAGGGTTTACCACAGTGCTTTGTTAGGCATGAAACCTGTTGATGCTTGGGCTGAGGTGAAGAGTGTAAGGTGGACAGCAATGGAGAAGTATTGATGTAATAAAGTATATGTTGCATAATGCAATACCTATATAACCACTTTTTAAAAATCTAACAAAAAGTTGAAGAGCTCTTGCAGGAACAGGGGGAGTCACAGGCAGTCAGGGAGCTATCAGGACCAAGGCAGATGTTAGGAAAAAGGTGTGGGTAGTTAAACAGCTCCTACTGCTTACCTGGGCACTGCCGATGGGTCAGTATGAGCTAGATCTTCTTGCTGGTTGAGCAGTTTTAGCTCTTCAGAAATGATTACAGACCAGAATCCTTATAGATGATTCTCTGCTCACAAAAACAAAGTCCAGACTAACCCAACTTAGGAAACCCCCCCCCCCAAAACCAGTGCAACTTTCACTTTTCTATTAAATGCAACTTGAGGCAAATCATGGAGGAAAGGCAGAGAGGGTAGGTCCCAGTGAGACTTTGATTAGGAACATGCTACGTTTCAAGCTCAGTTGCTTTTCAAGCTGAGGGGATGAAAACATGAATTATCTAAAATGCTCTGTGAAGATGTTGCGAACAGTACAGCCCTCTCTTGATATCTGTTCTTGGTAAAGTAATTCTAAACCTGCTGCAGTCTCCTCCTGTGTTTATATATTACTGCCTAGATTGTTTTCACTAGAGCTGGTTGCCATTTTCTTGTAGGAAGAGCCTTGCAGAAAAGGATTTCACTGAAAAATAAAAATTTCACAGGGAAAAGGGAAACTCTTCCTGGGGCACTGCTTTGCACTGTTCTTGCTATCTCTGTTCAAAATGTTTTCTGTGAAAAGAGCAGGATTTTAAAGTTAAGGAGTCTTGCTTTCAGACTTCCTGTGAATATTTGTGCTTTGTGGTGGGATGGAGGGGAATATTGATTCCCATAAGCATTGTGTGGATTAAAGATTTGGCAGACCTTTGGACATGTGAAGCATTACAAAACTTCTTTTATTTTTGATGTGAATGACATTCTCAGTTGTCTTGCAAATGGTTTTGAAAGCCAGAGAGCAAATAGCTCCAAAAGCACCAAGTGTATTTGCATGTCCAAGGGCAACATAACTACTGACCACTGATTTGTTTGTTTTGGGGGTTTTTTTGGTGCTCATGTTTGTACCTGGATATTTGTAAAAGTGAATGACTTGGGTTGGAGGCGAAGGTGGTTCAGGATTATCTCAAGTTATACTTGAGGCATTTCAGGCTTCACACCAGGATTAGGGATATTGCCCTGGAAGTTTTGCTGCAATTTTTCCTCATAGCTGGCACTGTTTTTTTACACCACTCTTGCATGATGATGAGCTGATATTTGGAGAAGATGACTGTGTCAGCTGAGGACTGATTTCACTTGGCTGTGTGACTGCTATAACTCGGAAATATGTGACCAGTTCAGGAGTCTGCTCTGGACTGAGGTCCTGACGTAGCTGGAGAATGGGTGAATGAAGACAATCAAAGTCCCCTTAAAATGGTGGCTTGTTTTACTCCCTATGGTCTGTACCCAAGGCTAATGAATTTGACCATTTCTTCTGCATCCTTTCTATGGACTAGGTATTTTTGATAAGCTCTATCTTCTCATGCCCTTGGAGACTGTCAAGAAAATAAGTACCTGTGCAAAAGTGGAGATGCAGCAGACTTGTGGCTTTTCACAAGAGCCAATCTATTCCTCTAGCTCTGGCAAGATGTGCTTCAGGAATGAAACCACTCCTGCAGCCCTGTGGGCTTTTGAGTAAGATTCAGTCAGGCAGTTATCAGATTTCTGTAGAGTTGATGTTATCACTGTTCACGCTGCCTCTGTCTTGATTCTGAGCGCCACCCACGTTCTCAGAGATGGTTTGTGAGGCTTTCACCACCGGCTGCCTGTGCCCACATTCTGGGGTGCATTGGGACAAGGCTGGGATTCGTGCCTGAAATGCCTGGTGCATACCAACAAACCCACTCCCACTGCCTGTCTGTTTGGAGGAGGCACTGGCAGACCAAAGGGCTCTCGTGGCCTCTGATAAGTTAATTACTGGTAGCTTAAATGTTTATGGGGTGGAATGCGCCTCCCATTCAGCATCTGACCTGTGCAGAGAAGCTGCCTTTGACTTGTTGTTTCATGGGTGAATGGTTTAAAGTGTCTGTGCAAAGCTGAACATTGTTTGAATGATGTGTTATCAGTGTTCCTTTACAATACTGAAGCTTCTTTGCTGTCTGATTTAAAATATGAATAAGCTCAGCACACTAGAGCAGGGGATGTAAGCTCATCTGGCACAAGAGTTTCTCTGAAGCATCCCTGTAGCCCCTTCAAACCCAGTATTTTGTGTGTGTAATTGTGTTGTTGCTAATTACAAGGTAGTCATTGTTTATATCCTCATGTACCCTTCCGGCTTCCTCTTGGAAGAACAGGCACAGCTCCAATCTCCCCGAGGCCACTGGAGGCTGTGGCTGATGGTGGTTGGCAGCACCAGCCAAAGCGTGACACTTGCGGGGGGAATGTCTGAGCTGGGACCAGATCATCCTAACCCAGGGCAGGACACACAGGAACAGCCCCTCATGTGGGAGGGGAGGCTGCCAGGATGAGCAGTAGCCTTAGGGAATGAGCTCTTGTGCAATGCACAAAAAAACCCTTATTCTGCAGTAAAGTAAATATGAACACCATCAGGATAGTTAATTTGAGACAACTCTGTGGATAATTGAATTCTTAAATCAGGGAATAGTTTTGATTTTAGTTTTCCTAAAAAAAATATAAATAAATTGTTTTTAAGGAAATTAGAAGAAAGAAGGGAAGCATGCTTTTCCTTTGGAAACAATAATGAGGGATTTGGATTATCAAATAGCAGCTGTGTTGATGCAGACACAATAGCTGTCTGTCAAGAGCATGCAGACAGCTTATAGATGAAATTGCTGTGCTCCCAGCTCCCAGCAAACACTGGTATCCACTGTGGGAGAAACTGATGATGCCATAGATGAGGCACTTCCATAGTAGGTTTCTCCAGCATTACAGCTTAACATGCTGGAAAAAAATTTGATGAAAAGATTTTCTGTAGAATAGAGAATGCAGTTTTATCAAAACTAAAACACCTTCTATGAAACTGTGGATCCTGGAAAAAAATTAGTGATTAGTTTCCTCTGTTTGATGAGAGTAAAATGTCTATACCTAACCAACTGTGGGCAAAGCAGTGTGTTTCATTTGGTTCGTTGAAGAGCATCTTCAACCCAAACTGCATTGGGTATCTTAAGATAGATTTGAAAGTGAAGAAAGAATGTTTGTCACAAGGTTTCACTTGACTGAAATCAGAAAAGTGAATCTAAAAGATTTTTATTGGTCTTAGAATTGGGATTTTTTCAGCCTTATTTGCTTCTTAAGACTGAATTACTCTTAAACATCACAATGATTTTCAAGGACAAAACCTGATTCTTGACTTATCCACAACAAAGCATTTCATTCAAGTAGCTACCTAACTGCTAAACAGCCTCCAGGACACTAGGGTTTTCAATTATTTCATTTAGGCTGCTAACCTCTTCACTTGAAATAACACCCCCTCTCCAGTCACAGCATTTTGCCAGGAGCTTTTGTACCACACAGAACAGGCAGGGGAGACACAACCAGCCCAACATCACATCTGAGCTTGACTTGCTTTAGATTCTTGGAAGAAAAAGCCCAAATGGTGCTGCCCTGGCAAGCTGTACAAGATCAAGCCCCTCACCTGAGTTAGTTTTAGTAGCATCCTGCAACACAAAGGAACTTAAAAACTATCATGTTTGTGGGCACCTCTTTGTATACTTAATATGCTCATTGTCCTCGGAAACATAGGAAAGACAATATGGATGCAGGTCTTCTGTTGTGCTGTAGTGGTCCTGGAGGACACCACAGATGGAAAAAACATGAGAAGAAAAGATTCAAAGTGTGTTTGTGATGGGGAAATGAAGTGTGAGAGACAAAGCAGGAGGGGAAAGAAGTCCCTGCCCAGTACACATTGCTTTAGAAGGAGTCAGTAGAGGCTCCCTGGCAGCAGGACCACTGGCTTCCAGCAGATTGGAAAATGATTATGGACTGAGCAGAACACAGGGCCTGGGAAAGGGCATATTCTTCAGTAGGGTTTGGGACAGTTTTTTCCCTCTGTCTATTCCTGTCTTGCATAAATACTTTAAACTGGCACCAGTCTGTAGCCTGTTGCAGCCGATGTTGCATATTTTTCATGTACCACATTTTGAAAATGTGACTCAGAACTGCCTTGATCTGAAATGTAAGTTTAATTTTAAAACTGGGAGGAATGGCTTATAAGCCTTTGTGTAAAAGGAAATGTTTTAGTACACTGTTATTTTTAAACATGTTATGGCACTGCGAAGTGATGTGAATCAAGTGCTGATTCTCATGTTGTACCTAGAAATAGGAAAGTCTGTATTGAAGAGTCAAATAACACTGAAATTTAGAAGGTTAAGCTAGGAGCAAAAAGGGGGTTAATGCAAGTAAAAAATTAACAAGATCTCTAAGGATGCTGAGCTGTTTAATCAGACCTGGTACTGTATCTGCATGTCTTTTTCTGTCTGAAAACTCTTTTTATCTATTGTCCAACTTTAGGTGTGATAGTGGGAAGAAGGTATTCAAAGTGATTAATTTTTGTCAATGAAATGCAGTGAAAGGGTTGAGAAGATGCTGCTGTTCCCCAGAGAGAACTTAGAGGTGATTGCAGTCTTGCATAGACACCAGAGCTCTCGTGGCAGAGAAAGCCACCCTGGGAGGTTGCAGAGGTTCTCCTTTTGTACTGGGCTAGGCTCTACTCTTTCAGCATTTTTATGGAAATAGTGGGACAGTCACACAGTGATGTGCTCAGCAAAGCCCTGTTTGTTGGAGAATGGAGGTGGTAGAGTGTAGCAATGGTGATGGGCACTGACATTTCCATGCAAGCCCAAAGGTATTACAAACCCAAAGTACAACAAACACAGAGCTGAGCCTGCTCAGTTGTCTGAGCAATCTGCAGCATGGCATGGGGGGAAGAACTGTGCCCCTAGCAACAAATGTGAAGTCAAGATGTGCAAATCCCTACCCTGGGAATTGTTGTTTTAGAGTATGGAGTGGTTATTAAATTGCAGAGATTAAAGGCTACCTCTTTAAAAGTTTAAAAGTTGTGTAAATACGTAAAAAATGAAAAAGATGGTGCAAAAGAGTGCATGGCTTTCATAAGGCTGGATTTCATAGATGTAAAACATAACACATTTTTGCAGGTTTTTCCTAGTACTGCTTTCCCATTACTAGATGGTAGAGTTGTTCACGGGACCTGCTAAGGAGAGGTGCAGTTTAAATGTCCTGCATAAGTTGATTCTCAAGGATCACATTGCAGGGTTCAGTTTCAGAGCACTGAATTCTCCTTGCTATGGCTATGGGCCGTGGCTGCTTTCAGGTGACATGTGTGACAGCAGTGTGGAGTGTTGGGTGATGAGCCTGGAGTTGATACTGAGCCTTCCTTACAGCTGATCTGAGTCTCATCTTTGTGCTGACAGGGAAGAAACCTGCTCCAAAGTGTCCTATAGACTGTGTGAGGGCAGGATGGGACAGTGCTGGGACAATGCTCAACAGGACTGAACTTCAGGTATTCCACACTGTGGTGGCCAATATTGAAATGACAAAAGCCTGTTCTTTAGCAAACAGAGCTCACCTATTCCTGATGATGGCCAAAATAGGAATATTTTGCAATGGCAGGAAATTCTGCTGAAGCAATGGTACAGCATAAATGGCAGTCTTGATGCTGACACTTCTCACTGTCGAAAAGCTGTGCTCTCTTTAAAGATTCTCAAAAAGACCAAGTTACTACTTTACTGTCTGTTTCCTACACTGTGGAAGTGATGTGCTCACCATATTATTTTTTGCAGTAATATGTAATAGTGTTGAACATTTGGCTTTAGCAGAATTGTGAGATTTATGAAATACTGAAGTTTACAAGTGAAAGAAAAACAGGGAATTGCAGTGGGCAGTTTTTAAATTTTGTTGAAACTGTAAGGTTCTAAAAGTTTTTGTTACGACAAGGAGCCTCTTGATTTCCAACTTTAAATGGCTTTTGCAGACAAAGATAATTGTTTTCTCATGCAAATCAAGCGACCATGTTTACTTAGGTCTTCAAAGTGAAAGATCCACCAACTAGTGTTAAAGAGAAATGATGCTGTTAGAGTCAACAAGGAATAGTTTCTGTAATGCCATGCTTGACTGTGGAAGATAATAGTACAACTGTGAGCAGTAAAAAGAAAATTGCTGCAAAAGCATTTAACTTAGCAGTTCTGGAAATCCAGATTTTGAGTTTCTGTGAGACTCAGGTGATGGAATGTTTTGTGTGCGTCAAATAATACTTTTAGATCCAGATCTCTTAGAACTCTGGTTTTATTGTGCTATTATATTTCCCTTGGAAGTAAATGGGAAATAAAACTAAGCATATGCAGACCACATTGATCATGAACACTATCAGCTGATGTTTTTCAACTTGAGATGCACTGTATTTTTGGTACTGTTCCTTTCTTACTCTTTTTATGTTCTTTTTGGATCCTGGCCTTGTTGAAAGTGCTCAGATCCTAAGCCTTTATACTTGTGAATGCAATTCTTACCCTCTGCCTTTTGCAGGGTGCAGCTAGCAAAAATGTTTTTGTTCCACCCAGCACAAACACCAAACACAGCCTGGCTGTGCATGTGGAAGGGGAGCAGGATCTGGTGTGCCAAGGAGCAGTGACTGCCCTTGAGGTGGGCTTGGTCCTCGTGAGCACTGCAGGCACAGCCTTGCTCTGCAGTTACTGTGGGCTGGGCTGTCAGCCAAAATTCCTTGAACTGGAGGGAAAAAAAGAGTTTTGTACAGTGCACTACAAGCTGCAAATCAAACCTCTGTGGTCCTCTTGACAAATGACAATTATGACAATGGAGGTGAGGCACGAGAATAGTTTTCCCCAAGATGTTTTGGATGCCTCATCATTGAAAGTGTTCAAGGCCAGGTTGGATGGGGGTTTGAGCAATCTGCTCTAGGTGAAAGGTGTCCCTGCTCATGGCAGAGGAGTTGGAACTAGATGGTCTTCAAAGATGCCTTTCAATTCAAACTATTCTATAATCCTATAAAAAGCATCTTGGGACCTGTCTTTCAAGGGAATAGTGGAAATAGATGGGCAATGACTAACCCCATTTGCTGCAGAGAGGCCTTGGGAAGAGATATTAGAAGATGAGCTTTTGGAAGAGAGGGCAAAAGGTGGCTGCATCTTCCGAGAGGGAACATGGGATACTCCCTCTTCTGCTTGGCATATTCATGCTTGCTGAAGTTGTTTTAATCCGTGAGTTTTCTGTCACAACTCTGCAGGACAAAGAACTTTGATTGTCCCTTTTCAACACCACAGTAGTTTACATCTGTTTTTAAAAGATGATACAGCCAAATGTGGATGTGCCTTTGCTAATCAAACATTCTAACTAAACGTTGGTATTGTCTTGCTTGATAAGTCTAGGGAACTATGATCTAATCAAACAGCAGATCAGAAAAGTGCTCTTCAAGTACTTTTGTCATCCAAATGAAGAAATTCATCAGAGAGGCCTGAAGTCAGTATTTTCTCTAATGATTTAGATGATGGAACAGTGATTCATGATTAAACATATTTGATAAAGTAATATTTGGGCTGGAAGTGGGGCTCAGGATTTCTAGGCAATGAGTTTCTGGTTCAAAATAACTGAAAGAAACTGAAAAAATTATTTGAAAACAGATTATGTAGGCCAGGAAAGTTAAATGTGAATTTCTTCACTGTAACAAGCAATAATTCGTCACTTGGTCACAAGGTGGGAAGCAAATTAATAGATTGCAGTTCTGCAGAAAAAGTTCTCAAAATGTCAGTGACTGAGATTTTACATATATGTATATATATAAATAATATATTTATATTTATCAGTAATATATATTGTCAGCTATTCCACAAGGTTAAACTGACAGAGGTGATAATACATGCAAAGGGGTCCTGGCCCCTCTAAAACCAACTGGAAAGGCTTGAAAGGAATAAGAAGAAAGACTGGGGTCTTGCACAGTGAAGAGAAAGACATAGGTTGTGGAATTTAAGGAAAGTAAGGTTGAAAGAAACCAAATGAATTATTTGCAAAGACAAAAGCAATGCTCTGTTCTCTGGTCCATGGTGGCCGAAATGGGCATTAAGATGGCTTTGCTGAAAGTAACAGTGGCTGGAATAGGCAAGTTGCAGAGTCTATGTTCAAGCCATGTAGGTGATGTCTGTCAGGGGTGCTGTGTGCTCATCTGATTCTGCCTGGGAACACAACTGTGTGGTGTGAATTCATGAGGTCCTGCTTGGTCGTGTGCTTCTGATCACGCTGGGATGTGGTGGAGGAGGGAGAAACCCTTAACCTACGGTGATCTAACTTTTTGGCCAATGCTTGCTTCTGCTATTCTTCAACCTCTAACTTCTAATTCCTGAGCTCAGACTCTGCTCTGCCTGCTTGTTGACGTGAACCATGCAGCCAGTCCTTTCAGGCAGGGGCTGTGTTTACCTGCCTATTTATCTGGCATCAGTGGGGCTCCAACGTTGATTGGCGCTCCAAGCATAAACAATAACCATTGTCAGAGCAGATTATTCAGAGCAGAGCAATCTGAAGTCATTTGGTTATGAAAAGCTCCCCAGAGCATGACTGCTTGCTGTGACCCAGAAATGCTGGCATGAAAATCGATTACATGGTAGGATTTATGTGGCAAACTTGTGGCTCTTCTTTGTGCAGACAGCACATGGTGTCATGGCTATGGCGCCTCTTGTGTGAAATGTACGTGCAGCCTTCTTGAAGGGAACAAACTCCAGCCATGGGAAAGGTGGCTGAAGGAACCCACTTGTTGGGAACAGGAGAGACAAAAAGAGAGTCTTTGGAGTTTCCAAAGTGAGATGATATGAACAATAGTTGCTGGGGAGGGAGTGAGATACAGGGGCAAAGATGCAGGGTATGAAGCCAAGTGTCTTCCGTCAGACATGATCTCTGAAGGAATGGCAGCTCTATTGCTTGAGAGCTGATTACACAAAGCACTGAAGAACCCAGAGCTGTTTGAAATGGGCCAAAAGCCCTTTTCTTTTTCCATTTCTCTGCCCTAATGCCTTCTGCCTCTGATGAACGTTCCTGTCAGATTCTGCTTGCTTTTTGGTTGGTGAGGAGAAACTGGGAAAAATTACTCCTATCACCTGCCCTGTTTCAGGGAGCTTTGCTGCTGAAGGAACATCTCTTGAATGGGGATTCAGGCCCTGGAAACTGCTGTTATATTCCCCACCAAAACTGTGGAAACTGCTAAGGTCCTCAGCTGTTTTACGCCATGGGTTTCTCAGAGCTGTAAAAGAGAGTCACCTGGGCAGGTAGACTGTAGGTGCACAATGCAAAATAAAAACTACAACAAAACAAAAACAACAACAACAAAAAATTTATAAAATTTGGATTTCTCTAAAACAGCTTTAAAATGCAAAATTTGTGCCTTTTTGTGCCAACCAAAACCCCCCAAAATGGTTAAAGATCTTTTTGGAGACTACGTTAAATCTTAATCTGAAATGATAAATCTGCCCCAAGGACTGAATCCATCTGAAGATGATCAAAGCCATTCTTCCAGTGCATTCTAACTAGCAGAGCAAGGGAATTTCCTTGCGAGTCATTATTGGTATGTGAAAGTGCAATGTGTTAAATATCTAAAAGGTATGCTCAGCTTAGAGCAACGAAACTTGTCTTGATTTCTGCTCTGGACAAGTTTCAGAGACACAGAGCTAGAAAAGTAAAGCAGTGAGATAACGCATGTCCAGCATCCACATCTCCCTCTCGGGCAAATACCCAATTCTTGAGCCTACAGCAAACAAACCACTTACAGAGCTATGAACTTGTGTGATAGTTTCATATCCAGTGAGACACAGTTTCTTTCCTAATCCATATGGTGATCAGTTTAAACCATGAAGTGTGAAATGTGATTACCCTTGTCCAGTGTTTGAATTAGGGAGCTGCAAGGAAAGGCTCATTGCTCCGGATTGCATGAAGGAGGAGAGAACAGGCACAGAGACTGAGCTGCTCCTACATGTCTCTGTGAGGCAGGGCAGAAATATTCCTCTTCCATTTATTCCTCGAGATTCAAGTATAGTGAAATAGATAACATTCCCTCAGGAGGGCTTTAATACAGATCTGCCACGCAGATGCAATGCACTGACTTAGAGCCCTTTCTCTAGGTTTTCTAATAGGAAACCTAGTGTTCTTTGCTGTTGATCTAACACTGGTACTTGTCACACTGCAAGGCTGAGAAATTCACTTTAGGGTTGCATAAGCTTTAGTTTGAGTCTGTGCTGCCATTTGAGCTGTCAGTTTTGTAGAGAAACCCCACTAAACTGTATGTAAGTCTAGAATGTGTAAATGAGAACAGCTGAAAACCAGTGGTGTTTGTATTGAAACACCAAATGTTCAATTTTCTGTTGCTTCTTCACTTGCCTTGCTTTTGTAGACTGAATTGCTGTATTTTTTAACCAGGTATGGTAACCTTCTAGAATCAGAACCGTCACTGCCCTGCTCTGGAAGCAGCTGTGTGAAATGTTTTGGTTTTAAGTGTGGTTTCATCTTAGTGCACTGTCATCCCATGATTGCATTTAGAGAGACAAATCCCATCATAGCTGTGTGCTGTAATCGCCTGCTTGCAAGCACGTGACTCTGCAGTTGCTTGGACTTGGACATGTTGTAATATTCATGAAATATTGATGGTCTGTATCAAAGGAAAAGAATTCATTCTGCTAGCCAAGTCTGGAAGCTAGGCTTAAGGAAATCCTCACAGTACAAAAATCCCAGCTTTAGTTTGGTGGGCTGCTAATATGTGACTGGCTTATCTGAGAACAGAATGGTGTTCTTCACCTGCCTATAAAATGCTACACAGCAAATATATTACAACAGTAAAGATTAGTAATCTTTATGCTTATTTTCTCTTAGAGGCTTTCTACTGGCCTTTGAAAACAAACTTATTTTCAATATTTCAGTATTCACTCCATGTAAGCTATTGTGTAGACTGTTGGCAAGCTACCTACAAAGAAATTCCAGTCTGGTTGCCTGTTGCTTTTTCCTGTCACATTATTGATGTATTAATATCTTTCCAAGCATAAGTCTGTTCACTGAGTTTTTTTCATTCAGGGCATTTTTTCCCCAGTCTGCTGTGTCCTTGAGGAAATTCTGAAGGGATGCTGGAGAGCTGTTGTCATGCTGGGTGAGGTTCACCAATGAGCGCGGGGATTTTCACTCGTGAGATGGAGCCTCAGACCTGCTTCCTAGACCTGGTTCCATGACTTTGCTGCTCAATAAGAAAAGATGTTGGGAGAACCAGAGTGGCTTTGGGCTGGGAGCCAGGAAAGGTGGGGAGATCCCTGTGTTTGGCCTGCTGGGGATTTGGCTGGGGTTTTGGGGTGCCTTTTAGTGAGTCTCCCTATTCAGCAACAACAGTGTTTTCTTCATTCATGCCCTGTCCTAGGCTTGAACAGCCAACATGTGGCCCAGGCTGTGGATCCCATGCTAGTTAGAATATAAAAGGTCCATTATTTATTATAAAATAAGTACAGATAGAAATTATACAGCTTGAGCTATGAATCACATCTGACTCACTTAAAGGTTACAAGTCCAAATCTACTTTCATCTGTATCAAGTGCTGTTCTGCTATTGGTGCTAATACATGCAAAAACAGTTGTTAGTACAAGAAAGCATTTAATGTGAGGTATTCATCTTATCTTGTTTCTGACTAGGTATTTCGACTGTGTCATCACTTGTATTTAGCAGTTGTCAAAACAGTTGAATATGGCAGAGGGGTTGTTTCTCACCAGCAGACTTTGCAGCCTGCCTGAGTTCAGATAATAAATCCCTTCATAGCATAAAATATTTTCCTATGGAGAAACCAGTTATTAACTTTTGCCTTCCTCAAAGTTTTAATAATATGCTGCATACAGGAGATATCTGTGGTTTGGATAGGAGAGAGATGAGAAGAAATACAGCAATTTATTTTTACATATTAGGCAATATGTCTGGATGATGGGGGATGTGATAGAATTAATTATGTAGAGCTGCAGTGACAGCTAAAAAATGGAACATACAAATATGGATGTATCTTTTGACTCTTGCTAGTTCTAGCCACCACAAATAATAGAGACTATAGAGCTGGCCCTGCTTGGTTTGTTCATTATTTCCAATTAGCTCTAATTTCTTCCAGATGTATGTGGCATTAGTCATTTTTGTATGGTGTGTACATATAGTTTGCTTCATTTTTTTCAGATTATCTGTTACTTGTACTCTGAGCTTGGTTTAGTAATCCTAATTATGCTATTTCTATTTCCCTACCACATGACCAAAATGCACTGGCAGAAGAGCATTAAAGAAAGAAAGGAAATGCACTTAGGCATCCTAAATTTCATAATCATGTTAATATTGATCAGTGTTTTAGGAGCCATGAACAGTTTTGCAAATACTTGTGAATCTCCAAACATTTTCAAGCCTTTAATATTCTGTCCTGGTAAATGAACACGAACTAAGCTATGGGTTTAATTTCTTTTTAAAGCCATGCTTTATTTTCAGCTTTCTTTTCTGTTCCCATGCTCCTGTATTTGATGAAATTGCTGCTAGCCACAGGGTTTTGTGTTTGTCACAGGCTATCATTTTCCACAGGAAGCCAGGGGCCTTTGGGCTGCTGAGGCTGGGAGCTCTCCTGCTGCATTGCTGTACTTTGTTCCTAGGGTCTCTGCACGCTCACCACTGCTGCCCTGGCTGCTTCTCTTTCCTTGCTGTGGCAGGGACTTGACTTGACTCTATTGGGTTTGCAGGGCAAGGGTTTCATAGCAGGGGAGCTACAGGGGTGGCTCCTCTGAGAAGCTGCCAGAAGCCTCCCCAATGTCCAATGGAGCCAGTGCCAGGTGGCCTCAGGATGGACCTGCCATGGATCAAGGCTGAGCCCATCAGCGGCGACTGTAATGCCTCTGTTACAAGGGGGAAAAGTTATAGTGCAGAAGCAAATTGCAGCCAGAGAAGAGCAGAGTGTGGAGTGTGAAGATGTGAGAGAAACATCCCTGCAGGCACCAAGGTCAGTGCAGAAGGAGGGGCAGGAGGTGCTCCAGGCACCAGAGCAGAAGTTCCCCTGCAGCCCATGGTGAGGCAGGTTGTACCCCTGCAGCCCATGGAGGTCCATGGTGGAGCAAATATTCACCTGCAGCCCAAATATTCACCTGCAGTGGGTGGGTGCCCAAAGCAGGCTGTGGCTCTGTGGCAAGCCTGTACCTTTTGTTGTATTTTCTCTCCCCTGCCCAGCTGAGGAGGGGACTGATAGAGCATCTTTAATGAGCACCTGGTGTCCATCCAGGATTCAACCCACCACATCAACTTAGTTCAAGTAATACATTTTTTGGCACTGGCAGTCACTCTTACAGTCCTGGTGCACAAAGCACAGAAAGCTCCTGACCTGTGCCCCCAGGCAGCTCTCATGGCTGGTATCAGCAAGTACCACCTTCCCACATAAATCCTTATCTCCTTCTGCCCTCCACCATCTCCTAATTGTTCTCTGATGCATCTTCATTTAGAAGCATTGTTCCTAAAATTAGTTTAAACCACTACTGAGGCTGGTAACAGCAGAAGCTCTGGACTCTGTGCTTTGTGCATGAGCAGTAAGAGATGGTTGTTGGTTCAGACACAGCTTCTGTAACATGCGAAGTATCTGGCATGCAGCTTGTCTAGAAAACCCTAATGAATCCCAGTGTTCATCTGCAGCTAGATGTAGAAATGAGAAGATGTCATGGACCTACCTGGAACCTCAGCTGTGAGCCTCTCTTTTTAGTACCAGACTTCCATTTTCTGCTTTTCTTGAATCCATGAAAGAAATTTAAGAAACAAGTGACAGCTGTCTTGCACATCTCTTCTTCACATGAGAGTAATGGATCTAATGATTACCAAATAAGATCTTGAGTGGAACAGGCAATAGACAGGCACAGGCTCAAAACTTTGCAAGGATTTTAACTGTCTAGCTCCTTGGGATATTAGTTTTATTTGTGTGGCTCCTAAATTTTAGGGTTAATTATTTTAAATACAAGCTAAGCAGGATACATAATTATGTAAGTCCCTTAGTATCCTTTGGAAATAAAAATCATTCTGCTGCTAAATGCTGCTAACATCAGGAGGAAAATACAGCTATATAATATCAAGCAATAAAATTAAACTTTACCCTAGAAAAGACCTCTTTGGATATTTCTACAACTTTGCATGATGTCTTAGAAATGTCTGATTTATGCAAGCATAATAAACCTCCTGCAGTGTCTCAGCTGTAGACAAATGGCTCCATCTCTGAATAGTCCATGCAAGTGGCTTTCTATACTTGAGGGGCAAATTGTATGATCAGGCAATTAATAGTAAAAACTTTTCTCCAATGGAGTGAGGCAATATTCAGCTGAATGTATTGCTCATTTGTTCCTTGTAGTTCGTTTTTGCTTCTTAAACAGTCAGCACTGGTTGAGTAATCATTTTTTCAGATAAGAAAAACATCTCTGATTGCAGAGTCACCCCTTTCTGTAGTCCCATAGTGAATACATCTCACATTCATTTCTCCTTTTGAACCTCCATGTAGAGGAGTCATCAATACAAGATACTTGCAATTACCTCTGCTTGTTCAGAGAAGGCAATTAAGGGTGATTCTCCCTCCTGTAAAGTGATGCTTTGTCTTAATGGGCCATTTTGCAAGCAAATTCTGATGATCCATTGAGCACACAGGCTCATGTGGTACTGTCTCATGCTAACACTGCTGCAGCCATAGGTGGTAAATAGGGCAAAGGGATATATGGGCAGTAGCAGCCTTTCCATGAGGGCATATGATGTTGCTGAGGGAGAAAATATTAGCACTGAGGAAAAACGCAGTCTTCCATCCCTCACTCAATCACTGATATCCAGAAGTAAATAATTCACTGTCTCAATCTTTCCAGTGTCATCACTTTTGATAATATGGGCCTGTCTGTAAGAAGCAGTAGAACTTGCCTAAAACAGAGTATGCTTTTGGCAAGCCATTTCTTCTCCTTAGAAAGGATTATGTGTATTTGCTGACTTATTTGGCACAGGTATGCAATTATTTTACTTTGTTAGACAGTATTTACAGATAGCTTTTTGAGACTATTTGCTTTGTGAGTTTAAACACTCCTGTCACTGGTGAAGGGAATAAATAGTCTGGAGGAGGGTATTTAATCTGTCATTCTTCATTAATAAAGCAAAATCTGAAGAAAAGAGTGAGGATGGTCCCTAGTATGGCTGCATTTGCTCTGGTCCTGTGAGGTATTGCCTGCTTAGGGTATCTAGCTTGGGTTTCTCTTACAATCAGAACCCCTGCCCAGTGCCTCCCAGCCTCTAGGGATTGCTGCCTCTGATCAATTAAAAAATATGTTTTAGTCATGATTAGAGACACTCAGTCAGAAAACCAGTCTTTTCAATTTTATAAGAACTGGAGATACAGCTGCATAAAGCCTGCAGACAACTTAGGGTTTGAATCCATAGGAACATTCCTTAGGTTATTTCTGTTGACAGATGATTTTTGTGTAGGAACTTCTTAACTTATAGAAGATCGGTTTTCTGTTTTGAATATATTTTTTCAGCCAGCTTTAAACACTGACACTTTTAACACATTTATCTTCTTAATATGAGTCTTCTCGCTCCACCTCCTTTTCTCTGCACCTCTAGAAGATATTCCAACATGTCTGACTGTATTATTTGGAGTTGTGAATTATGTCAGTGAACATAGGCAGCTCTGGTCTGTGGGGAAATGGAAAGGGAGGTGGTTGAACACCCCTTTCACAGGAGTTTAGAGAAGAGGGATGGCCTGAAGCTGGGAGAAGGCAGCACATGTATGTGCACACCCATCCCTCTGCCTGGGTTCTCTGCAGTCCCTCTGTCACTGTTAGGAACATGAGCATGCAAGAGTTGGGTGTGAGGACAGAAAGGCAGAACAGACATGGGGGTGGTGGGAGAGGCTGAGGCACGTTGTAAACCCCTGTGCAGTTTGGATGCTGTCGAGGTCAGTGACTACACTCCTGGAGGTGAGTGTCAGCTGCCAAAAAACCCAGGGCTCGGGCTGGATGTCTGCAGATGTTTTGTATCTCCCAGTAAGTGCCAAGGGCACTTGTTCCATTTAAATAGTGGGATGAGGCTGAGAAAGCCTTCCTCAGGCAGGCAGCTTGGAGCAGGAGCATTGCTTCAGAGAGGCACTTGGCCATTCCTTACACCCAGATGTCACAGGCCATCAGTGGCTGCTGTACAGCACAGCAGGGCTCAGTTTGCCCCTGGCAGCCAATAGCCCCATGGGGCTCACACGTAAGGGTCAGGCCATTGCTGCCCCAAGCAACCTGTGCCAGGAATGATCTGCAGAAGCAGCTACTTCATGCTGTCACTTCCCCCAGGGAACTAAAATTCCCCTTGGAGCAAAGTTATTTCATGGCACAGGACGGGTATCTGGCAGTTCACAAAGGAAACAAGAAGGGATTCTCATGACACAGCTCCTCCATACTGTATTGTCTCTTCTTCAAAGCTGTACTAGTGTCACTGGTTGCTAATATATCCTGGATAGAAAGATCAAAGATGAAAGGGGGTGCATGAGGAGACTGGTCCTGTAATGTAACCTAGACAGTGAAACTACCCTGTCCTTTCCTTGGCCATTAAAATTGCTGTTTACTATTCACTTTGAGTATTGTGACTGAAAACTGCATGTGGGTTATGTGTAATCCACAATGAAGTCACTGCTGAAGGCACAGGATCAAATTGTAATTTTCTGAAGTGACAATTGGTGGTGTCTTTGTAAAATGCACTGTGTAGGATGTGGGTTTTCAGAGGGAAAGTCATCAATGTTGTCTGAAAAACAAAACCATCTGAGCAGCTCTGTGTGTTGCATATGGCAAATCAGAGATCTAAACTCATAGGTACTTTAGAAAATATGGACTAAAGTATTTAAAAATTTAGTGTTCATCATTTTATTTCCAGGATTAATTCTCTTGAGATCACCACTCACATAGACATTGTCAGTCTTTCAATTTCATTCCTGTTGCTGTGGGTACCTAAGCAGTGGGAGCACTGTAATACTTCCAATTCTTGTAGTGTAAAGAAAATCCCAACCTCTTTTAAAAGATTTGTTTGTTCTGACTGAACTGAGAGAAAAATAGTAGCCTTTGGTTTAGAAGTTTGGTTACATGGTGACTTTTGGCAGTCTTTTTCACCGAATCAGCCACAGAACCAACTAGGTTGGAAAAGACTTCTGAGAACAAGTCCAGCCTCTGACCAAGCACCACCATGTGAACTAGATCACAGCACTGAATTTTTCCAGATTTTTCTGGGGTTTTTTTGCGTATCTAGATTTTCTTGCCTATCATAAATCAAAAACTAAGTGAAGTGTAGCAAGACTTCAAAAATATTAGTTTTTCCAGATGTGACACTTCAGCACAAGATATTCAAAGAAAAAGTCCTTGGCTTTCTACCAAAATGCCAGTGACATTTGTGATGAATTAAAATAAATTTTGTTAATTGCCAAAAAACTAAATGGAAAAAAGAAAGAATTTGCAGCTACAGAAAAGTATTCTGACTCCTTTCCATTACACTGGATGATAAGGTCTAAATTCCCTGCTCAGATTGATGCAGATCTGTAATAATTCTTCCAAAATCAATACCTGGCTCAAATTTACATATTTACAGGCAAGTGAACAGAATATCGCTCAGGTAATTTCTGCAACTTTGATAAACATTCCAGTTTTTTTTCAAATTAGTCACCTTTAAAAGATTAAACCTTTAAAATGTTGACATTGGTCTTAAAATGTGTATTTATATTTTCATCATTTGAAATTGAAAATACAGAGCATTCTGTTTGTGGAAAACAAAGCCATGTTTTAACTGATACATGATGTATCCTGTTAAAATATTTTCTGAAATTAATAATAAGTGGAACTCTCCAGGTTCACTAGGAAGAAGCCACTCATTTAATGAAGCAGGGGTGTAGAGTATGCTCTGGGATTAAATTATGAAATATAATGTATAATATAAATGACAGAACTAGAAGAGTAGATATATATTTATATATAATATTTATTGTATATTAAACAAGAAAAAAAAACTTCAGTCATTATCAATACAGAGAATAAAATCAGAAATCAGAAGAAAAAGGGACACAAGATTGGGTTTCTAAATATTAGTATAAGTTAATGATTAAACACCCAAATATGTAGGACAGGTTATGGGGAGAAGAAACCAAGTGATAACAAATCAGTGGCTGGTATCTTAAGACGTCTTAATACATAGAACCTGTGGCTCCTGGCTCCCAAAACTCATCTCTGGAAGGAACAAGTAGGGCCCTTCAGTGAAGCTGTGCTGGTGTCACAGGGTCCTACTGGCTTGAGGCCTTCTGGAAATGTTTCCTGCCTTGGTGCCATTTGGGTGCCTGTTACTCTTAATTATGTTTCCAGTATGTTTTGCAGAAATTTGAGAATAAAAACAAATACCTCATCTTCTGGGTTTTTTCCGCTTGATTTCTTTAATAGAAACCAAAAGAGTCTGCTTTTCAGTTTTAGCTATGGAAGAAGCTGGACTGCTCTGAGGGACAAAATAGGATAGCATGAGAAATGGCATGTTTTAGTATTGGTGTGTTTTACACTAGATGAAGATGACAGATATCACCTGTTTTCATTTAGAAGCTTCTTTTAGTTAGAGCTGCCCTTCTTTCAGCATGGCTGAAAGCTGAAAGGCTTTACCCTTATGCAGCAACTTACTGAATAAAATTAATTAATTTAAAAGATATGGTTTGTATTAAGGCCACAGAGGACAGTTTTTAATCTGAGTCTTCAAAGAGTCTTTGACCTGAGCAATCTTTCTTCTCCTTTATATTCAATCCAGTGTTCATTCCATTTACCTCACTGCCTCATGCAGATACTAAAACACATAATATTCTTGTTTATCTTTGGCTGTAATTTCTGTACCTCTGTGGGGTTTTTTCCCCACCCAGCCAGGAAACAAAAGACAGGGTGTGCTTTTAAAGGCAGGAAAGTAGCTTTAAATATCCTGATGGAAGATCTGCAAGATTTATTTATTTTTTTTTAAAAAGACATCATTTTCTTGAAGACTTTCCAAATTTGTGCCTTTGTGAAAGGTTTATTTTAGAGTCCTTTTCTGAGTCTAGAAGTGAAGCTTCTTCTAACAATATAAGCAGGACTTCCTTTTCTCCTCTCATCCCCCTGCCTTCCTGGGGCCTTAAAAAGAGCATTTTTCCTGTAGAATAAATAACCTCACCAAAATAGATACATAAACCCACTGTAGAACTCAGTCTGTTTATAGCTGAAATCCAACTGTTATTTTGCAGCTGGTCTCTGTAGTTTATGTTGAAGCTCATAGAAAGTTGTCAGCTTCTCCGAGATCTTTGTTTTACATGTCAGTTCCTTTAAAATGAGAAATCAGCCTTCTTCCTGACAAGCTAAAGTTCTACAAGCAATAGGTACAGAAAAGCTCAATACGTTGTGAATACTTAAAATGTGTTCACCATGTACACTTTCCTAATTGGAAGTTGCACCAGAGGCAGGAGCTGGTGTCAGGGCTGGATGCAGCTCTGGCAGCCATCGAGGCAAGGCAGAGGAAGGTGATGAAGCAGAGGAAGGTGATGAAGCAGAGGAAGGTGACCAATGTGACTGTGTGCTAAAATAATACAGACAAAGAAAAAGGTCCACATAATTATCGTTATTCTTGCTCTACTAAGATATGTTGCTTTGCTTTTTGGCATTTTTGAGGTGGAGGAAGAGACACAGAGGCAAGATTTACAAATTAACCTGGGCAGGAGCTTTTGTGGGTGAGTTCAGGGCAGAGCTAGCATCTCCATTTTGTAGCAGACTGTAGTTTCTAAGCTAGAGGTCACGGTCATAAAAGGTTCATGATCCTGGAGGTGATGTTATGTGCCTAGAAGCATGAATAATGAATGCATTTGCAGAGCAAAATTTTTTGGAAGCAGCCCTCTCTTTTTGCCAGAGCTACTTTTAGGTTCCTGACCACAAGAAAGCAAAGTGTGGAGACAACTGGAAAATTATGTTGCTGTTCCAGTTCAGGTGGTGGTGTCAGAACATACAAGACCTAACAAGATTGGAGCAGTTTTGCCCTTTAATTTGAACAGATGCAAGTCGAAGTTACTAGTAGATTTACATCATCAGTCTGGTTCAACCCTGAGTCATGGGATTATTTCATTCTGCTATACTCATTTTTGATGAACCACTTCGCTCCTTTTTTTTTGTTTTGTGAGGGTGGGTTAGACAAATGCTAATTCCTCAGTGAAATACTTCTCCCCTGTTGAAACTTGAATGGGATATTACAGAGTGCAAGATCAGAAACCACCCTTCACACAATAGCTGTGCCAGAAATGGCTTACCAGGAAAGCAGATTGCCGAGGGGTGAATAACATGAATGAGAGGGACAGGGGGGGCTTTTCAAGGGGTATTTATGTTTTGATGTTTCTTGTCTTGTGACATTAATCTTTTTTTTTTTTTTTTTGCATTGAATCAAATTGGATGTCACATATTTCTTTAATCCAAGTTGTAAAAATTCCCAGCTCTTATTCAAGCACACTGTCATTTCTGCTTTTCATTAAGGTTGTTTGACTATTTCATGCCATGGAAAAAGCAGTTACTCACATTAGAGCTTTCCTGGTTGTGAGGAGCAGATGGGACCGTATCTACCTGACTGCTACAGCAAGCCCAGGACCAGGTCACAACTCTGGATTTTTACAGGGACCCACATGTTCAGGTGCCTACAAGGCCAAATGGGAAGGAGTGCAGAAGCACAGCACCCACCTCACCCACTGAGGAGGAGGCCCAGGGCATTTGCAAAGTGTGAGCTATCTGTGCAGTGCAGCTGCTGCAGCATCATAGGAAAGCACTAAACTGGAGCTTGAAAATGAGGGGAAGGGACAGACTCAGTGCAGAAAGAAACTGTAAGTTAGTTGAAGGGTGCCGAGAGGTTTTTAATAGAGCCTTCTAAGATTTTCTTGTAATTTCTACCCTTTAATGAAGAGAAGCATTTTTCCCAGGATAGGGAAGAAGATGCAGTTATGTGTATAGTCAAAGTAGGCTTGACCGTGGTTTCTAATGCAAATGGAGAATGGATTTCTTTTTCAAGGCACTATATTTAAACAAGAGTTTAAAGTATGAAGAAAAATACCATTCTTGCCCAGTGCTGATCTTCCCTTTGCATTTTACCTATGTTTAAATGTATTTTGCTTTCTCTCCTACAAATGCAGTTCTCCCCAAAGCAGCCTATGTAGTTATAGGAGTAAGACTGCACTACTCTTGAAAAAATCTGCATACTTTTGTGCTTACATTCCCCTGCTTTTGCATCTGAGCTGAGCCCCTGACAATTGAAAATATTTAAAGAAGAAAAACAAAACCCTAATGAATGTGAAAGGCATCTGCAAAAAACACAAGTCTTCTTCCTTCTATCTCAACTGAAATACATTAAAAGGCTTGTATAGACTATAAAAGTAAACATGGCTACTCATTCCCTCTGTGCTGTTGTGCGCCAGTTTTGAAGGTCTTTGTTCCTGCTTCTGTGTCCTTATTCTTTACCTAATAAAGATCCCAAAGCAAAATTTTTGTCTGTGTCTAAGCAGCTACGTGGTCACATCTCTCTGTATCATTTTTCCTGTGAACTTTCCATTCCTTCTCCTTTACTTGGAATAAAATCAAGCATTCTGTTAATGGCCAGCAGCCTGCAGTGGGAGGGCCATACCACAGCTCATCTGGGCCTGCAGATGCAATAGGTGAAATACTATCAGTCTTCTGGAACAGTGATGAGTATCTTTAAAGTCACTTTCCTACAACACAAACTTAGTTTAAGAGCAGGAAAAGTATTTCTCCTTCATGACTTCTCAAGACCTGTTTTTGCCACGTAAAGTC
Organism: Eopsaltria australis; assembly: GCA_034509425.1. Lineage (NCBI taxonomy): Eukaryota > Metazoa > Chordata > Aves > Passeriformes > Petroicidae > Eopsaltria > Eopsaltria australis. The sequence continues at coordinate 2,723,338 of JAVTVJ010000280.1, forward strand.
ACTTGGCTGTAAGCTGTGGACCCAGCTTGGCTTCCAAGTGTGCCTGGCTTTTCATTCACAAACTAAATGCTCTAGAGAACTGCCAGACTGGGGAGATTATTTTGTCTCGTTTTCTGGCAAGCTGCGACTGCGTGTACCACTTCATTTATATGCTAATTGAGGCCAAGCCTCCAAATAGGCTCCATACAATATCAGTGTGACTTGGCTCTGACTGTAGGGTTATTCTGCCTTCAGCAGCTTCAGTGTGTGTGCTCTGAGCTGGACAGGGTTTAATATGTCTTCATTAATGAAGTCCTGGGTCCTGGCCCTGGCTTTTGGAGAGTGACAATTAACTTGAGGAGTCATTCACACTGAGGATTACCACGTCTCTGTGAAGGTGAGCTCCTGCCATTTCTTGACTGGGACTCTCTGCTTTTCAGGTCTGAGGAGATGTTCCATAGGTCAGCTGGCGTAATAAGAGGTTGCAGAGGGCACAGCTAATCATGGGGACAACATGTTGACAAGCCAGCTAAGTTGAACAGCCGGTTTTGTTGCCTCCTCTTGTGCGTGGCAGAAGCTCACTCTCTCCCAGACTGCCCATTTTAGAAGCATAGTGAGCATCCATGCTCTGCCAGCCATTCCTTGAGGAGCACAGTACTGTTACAGAAGGAGCAGATACAAATACGTGCATTTAAGGCTACTCTAAAAATATATGCATTAAGGGTTCCATTTTACTGCTTTGGTTGTTATGAATTCCAAAAGTCAAGCATGAACTATTCAGTAAGTGGACATGTGGCTCAGGCTGAATATTATAGGATGTTTCACTGAAGGTCTCTGAACTTAGGCTGGGAAATGTACATACCTTTTCAGAGAGGAATATTAGTACATCATGCTTTAAGGCAGAGATGCAACCTGTGCTTTGCCATTAACCCCAGAGACAGGGGTTCACACTATACTCTGAAATTTCTATGTGATATAATTTCCACACTTCTTTAAACTTTCTTTTAGAAACATATCAAGGTGTGTTTTTAGAATCTCATTAAAAGAGAACTGAGTGCTTGAACATTAGAAAATTCCCAGCTATCAGTCACCTGTGTGATTCCTCTGTGGGTCTACTCTGCAGCACATGCCATTTTGGACAACAGCAGAATGGGAACATGGAGTTGCAACACACCTAACTATTAAAAACTGAGGGCTCATGTTGCATTTCCAAGTCCTGGCCCAAGTATCCAAAATGGGGCCACTAGCCATAGCCTACTGGAGAAAGCAAATAGCCAAGGAAAGGTTGTTAACAAGGTCAAAAATGTGTCAAAAATTCCTGTGCTCTCCCAAGTTGATTGCATGGTCACAGCTTTGAAATAAGGGATTATTTGAAAAAAAGATTCATGGCTTGGGCTCAGGCACTTGCCTTGTCACTTTATATATTGGGGGATTTGCTGTTGCCTTCAGAGTTGCGTCAGTCCCATCTCTCATCCAGGAAGCAGGAGAATCAGTTCAGCATGAGCTTCCTCCCCTTCCTGAGGCAGCTCAAACTTACACCTCCTGTGCAGGATTATTGACTAATCCAGTTAAAGAATTGACACACCTCACCTGTGGATGTGAAGTCCTGATTTCACCAGAAAAAGAAGACTCATCAAGCCACAGAGCAAAAAGCCAGAGGTAGCGTGACTGCTCTGCCTAGTGATGAGGCAATTTCCTGGGATGGAACAGTTATGGGATCAGGTACTTCCCAGAAGTATCTTAGTGTTTTTGCAATCTGTCATTCATCAGGCAAAACTTCCATGGGATTTCCAAAGCCTGCCCATGCACTCACTTTTCTTTGTTCCTATGAACAGCTTGTGACTATTCACAACAGCGTGTTGCCTCCGGGTTATGACCTGTTGGTTGTCAAAAATAGGTGCCAGGTGAGGCTCCTGCCAGGGCATGACTGCCAGGCTGAAGAATTCCAAGGAAGTGGCTCATTTATTTCCATGACACTGTGCTCCTTTGTGTGCTCCCTGGAGCAGGTCTTGGCAAGCAGCATTGAAGCAAGTCTGTTTAAAGTGGAAAAGCTCCAGAGCTGATAAATTTCCTCTGTCAAATGGGTCAGAGAAAGGACATCCCTGCTCTAGCCCAGGCTGGTGTCATTAGGTAAACGAGAGTTGTTCCTCAACCTTGGAAGTGGCCCAACCTAGAGCTGAGCATTGGGAAGCTGTGTTAAAGGGGATGATTGCAAAGGTCAGGATCAGGGTGGAGGATCTGCAGCACCGCAGGGAGGAGAGCTTGCTGCTGCACTCAGAGCACCATCCTGGGCCTTGTGAAGCTCTGCAAGGGGCAGCAGTCTTTGTTTCAGCAGGTGCCAGCTTTTGCCCAGGTAGCAAAGGCAGCAAAAAGACCTGAACAAGCTGGGGAAAGCCAAGTTGGCACAAGCTGGCTTCTAGGAGACTCATATCTGAAGAACCATCCAAAAGTCTGAAAATACCCTATGAACAGTGGAATCTTAAAGGTTTCTGCCCAGATCCCATAGCTACCAATGCTGCAGTTCTGTTACTGCTTGTTCCTCAGCAGCACTGGAAGTTTGAAATTTGTTTATTCAATGCTGGAGTGAAAAGAGAACTGTTTCAAATGTTCTTTTTTTAAACATATATTTTTCTTGTTAACTCAGTTGTGTTAATGCTTGCTTTTGGATGCTAATGGGATGTTTTAATTCATGAATGTTTGTTTTGTGGTATCAGGCTCTGACCTGATACAGGATCCCACTTAAAAATTCTAAGTTGGAGCAGAGGTTTTTACTTCAGACTCACTCAGATGAACAAAGCAGGAACTTGAATGTGGGTGTCCTAATGCCAAGAGCTTTCCAGAGAATGAAGCCAGCTTCTACTCATTGCCAAAAATGCCAGTTTTGACTGAAAGGTAAAAATTTCTTTATTCTGGCTATGCTGTATCTTACCACATTAGAGCTAGCTGACAATACAGGTTAATTTTGAAATGTGTAGAGTTGTGTTTCACAAAGTTATGAATCTGCAGTTAAGGCAAAATCCAGATCTTTCAGCAAAGAGAACAGCCTGTTGGCATATTTAACTGGAAAATAGATTAAGCTGGGGAGAGGAGAATGATTTATAGAGCAGGAGGTAGAGTGGAACAGGTCATTTTCCTGTAGTCCTGAGTCTAGTTTTGTCAAAGAAAAGGGAGCCACTGCGTTTAAATACAGGGTTTCATTACTGTAGGAATGTAAAGGAAAGTGGTCTGCAGCTCTAGAAGTTCCCTGGGAAGAGATCTGTGTGCTGTCCTTGGTTAGTGTCCTGCTGAGTAGTTCTGGGGACATAAACACAGTGGCTTGCCAGGGTACTAAAAATGCACATCCTGTGATGCTGGCAGCTGCTGAAGGTAGTGGGTGTAACAACCACCCTTCATTTAAATCAACTGCAGAGTGCAATTAGGCTTTAGGGAACAGATAGCTGAAACAATAGGAGCCACCACCCCAGAAATGAGGGTATGTACAAAGCTGTTTAAGAATGTGTTGTGTAGGTGGAGGGTATGACAACAAGCTGAATTAACATGCAGGTGGCTGAATACTGTTCATGCAGAAGAGAAACCAGAAAGACATCAGGGCAGCATGCAGAGAAGGCATAAAGAAACTCACTGATGCCTGAAGGATATTTTGCTTTTTCTTCTATATACTTTTTACACAGTTCTCTGTATCCACAAGTATTAGCATGCATACTTGTAATACTTTAGGCGTGATAACTTAGCCTGGTTTCTTGGTGTCCCACAGGCCAGGAAACCAAACACCCCAAAATTGCAGAGCCAGGAAGTCCAAACATTCTACTGTCGTAAGCACTCAAAGTCCCCTAGCAGGACAGATTCTGTAAACTAGAAGTTAGCTCATCCCAGCCCCCTTATTGGGCCCTCTTGTTAGATATGCCAATGTGTAAGGTCTTTAATTGTATACTTGACTGGGGGGAAAGGACATTGCGACACTGTCACCTGGGTGAGGTAATGCATAGAATGGGATCCTATTAAAATACCGAGGTAAACGACCCCAACCCTCTAACCATGTCTAGTTTCCTATTTCCTAAGACCAGGAAAAAGGCATCACACAGCCAAATGAATACCTTCTCTCTGACTGAGTAAAAGCTGAGTTTTCAGAAGTCACGCACCTGGAGCTTCAAGCAAGCAAGATGTTATCTGCTCTGAAGTTCTCACTGATACGTGAGAACTTGTGTTTAAGGAGTTGCTCTAAAATCAGAAGGCTTTGTGTCAGAAAAATGCAGTACCAGATTCCAACATTTGCTCGACTACAAGAGATAAATGATGCAGAAGTGTTGACCAGTTAGAACGTGGCAATGCTCTGGTGGATCTCCTCATTATTGCAGTGGCAAAGAAGCAGGTATCTCGGCTTTTAGCTGTAGTTAAGCAAGTGAACCTTTTATATGGAATGCAACTTCAGATTCCAGAGTGGAAAACATATATTAACATCAATTAGAAGGAAAAGGCCAGGTCAGAATAAAACAGAAACCAGACCCACCTAGCCTGAGTCAATTCTACTGGAGCTTTCCACATAGGAATAGTTACTTGCTACAGAATTGAATTTGGCAAAGTGAGGGTTGCACTTTGAGGTTTGCGTTTTTTTCTTTATTGTACAGTCAGCATGATCACAGTTCAATTTGACTCTTTGATTACTACAGTGTCCAGCACAGTCTCTCCCTTGAATGAGCTTTCTTTGGTTATTCATCTACCTCACTGCCTAGAAAACATCAGGTTTTTTGTACAATGTTTGTTTTGTTGACTAGATTTAATATGTGAATGGATTTTCTGCTGTGACAGCAAAGTTGTCCCTTGTGTCTTTTTTTGAAAAAAAAAAAGGCTTTTGATAGTCTATTTATACGCCTGACCTTAAGAGATTTCTAACATTATGAGTTTGTGAGACAAAGTTCAAGTCTCTCTGAACTGTGCCTTTCACAGATAGCTCCTCTGCTCTGGAAGTGTCTGCAGGCTCTACGCAATTTCCCGTGCAACTGAGTCTGACTTTTATCAAAGCACTGTCTGCATCTGCCTTTCATTAGGCCTATGAATGATCGCTAAGTGTAGATTCAGATTCTTCTTGCACTTACATTGCAGAAAATGAAAAGCAAATGGGTTCAAGGTAAGACTGAAGCAAGGCTGTACATAATTCTGCTGCTTTCTTCTGAACCCCAGCTAGCTCTCTGGTGATGCACTGGCAGGAGTAGTGGCTTTTCAGAGCTTTCCAGAATGCATTACTCACAGTTCAACATCTAGATATGCTTTCATGTGTATTAAAGAAGTTTTTAGTCAATTTTCAGAGTGAGAATATAACAAAGGCAACTATTTATTTCTCTTAAAATAGTGAGCAGTGTGAGATACCACACACTGTACATGGAATAAGCCACCATGGTCATCCCATCCAATGCCTCACAAGCACAGGGGTAATTGGTTAGACCCAGGAGGTCCACAAATCACCCGTTCTGCATACACCACAAGCCACAAAACACTCCCCAATGCTCTGTAACAGCTTGAAGTTGTACAGCACAACCATTCAAAGACACAGACTGTTGTTTGCCAGTCGGCCCGTTGCAATCATGGCAATCCAGCAGCCCTTATCACATACCACAAGAGGATAGCAAAGAAATCTAAGGCATCTTCAACATCCTAAGCACCAAACACCCTGAAGACCTCTAAATGAAAATTCACTAAGCAATGTACTCTAGGCCATTGTTTAGCCCTGCTTTTGCAGGTATGACACACCTGCTTCTGCTGGTATGACACGCGCTCAGTATGGGGCTTGTACCTTGCACTTGAGCATGCATGTACATAAACACAATCTCCAGGGAGCTTCCAAAAACTTTTCTGTCTTCACAGCACAGTTGTGGTGTGTCTTCTGGCCTCTCCAGAGCCAGAGGAGAGAGGTGGCACCTCTCTTCCCAAGCACTTCCAAAGCCTGTCAGCAAGTCACCCAAGGCTCAGCAGCCTTGGACACAATCCAGCCTAGAGGCTAAAGGCTTTTTGGTCTCTCTGATCACTGGAAAAAAACAAAAGCTCTGATCTGTGTTTGAGGAGAAGAAAGTTTTGTGTCTCAACTGTCTGAGCAGACACATCTTCTGGGACTTTTGCTGCTCAAATGCACAGCTTTTTTTCCTTCTCTTGTTCTGCTGCTGACTTTTATTTCCATGAATAATTAGGTGTGAATTGCCAGGAATATTTCTTCTCTTATGCAAAACCACCTTCTGTAATTTCAGAAACAGCTGTTTGTGTTTAATATCACCAGATCTGGATGCTTCTACCAGAGTTACTGTGCCCTGCTCTCTGTATGTGTGCAGAAGAAATGCAGAGTATTCTCACTTGCTTTTCTCCCCCTCTCAGAGCAAAATTTCACAGTAAACAAAACATGTGCTACACAGGGCCCTATAGAAAGTAGATATGCTTCCAAAATGATATTTGATTTGAATTTTGAGATTTAGTCCAGTTTAGGTCTTCACTTACCCAAAACAGTTGCATCTATCTTAATTTTAAAAATGGAAATAGTGGCTCTGCTAGTGACCAGAAAATTGATTCTCTAAAGCTAGTTCCAAACAAAATGGTTCAGGAAAAAAAATAATGTGAGAGCAGTACTCTTCTGGTAGCAGGTAGATGAGAGCTTTGCTTCACATGGAGGATAGGCTTGGACTATTGGCATCCAAACAGATCAGCAATGTGACATTTGTTTCTCACAGGAAAATCCTTTCCCTAGGGTACAGACAGGAAATCCAAAATGAGAGGAGGTAAATACCAAAGGACAACTGAGGAAAGGGAAGGAGAAAGAACAAAAAGCATAGTGTTCACTTGTTGTGTCCGCTAAAGAAAGGCTCAGGAAAGAAAACTGCACGAGAAATAAGTGCTTATTTTGATATTAAATGAAGTGCTGTGATTGCAGAATGAACCACTTCCGTGCTGCAAAGCTGCAGTTCAGATCAATGTGCAGCCCAGTGAAGACTTTATTTACTGTATTCTTTGTTTCCTTAAAAATAACTGAATTCCTTCGAGAGAAAAAAAAGTAAATCAAAATTCACATTATTCAACTAAAGCATGAGATAGACCTTTAAGTTTGTCCACAGCATTTGTTCTTCTGAGTGCTGCCCACTGTGAACCAGCAGCTTTTCTGAACTCTTTCACGTTAGAAATTTTGGTGCAAACTCAGTGATCCAGCAGCGGGTGAGGATTACAGCAGCACACGTGTATTTAACTCGGGGACCTTCTGCTGACCGTCCTGTGTCCAGGCTCACACAGCCTCTCAAGCTGCTTCCCTCTGAGTGCAGGATGCTCTGCTTCAGATGGAATGAGGGCTGGGAGGGACAGGAGCCGGCAGTGGCTCCTTGAACCCAGTGATGGGAGCTGTGTTTTGGAGCGGTGCTGCCGCATCCGCCTCTCCCGGAGCTCAACACACAAACGCCGGGCAGCGAGGGGTGGGCAGCGAGAGCTGATCGCTGGAGCACAAGGAACAGAGCAAGGGTAATTCACCTTGGAAGGAAGAAAGGAAGGAAGGGCAATGCGAGGCTCTTGTGTGTGGTGCTGCTGAGATGCTCCGTGACAGGGAGACTCTGAAACGGGGGCTCTGAAAAGGACATTCTTCACGTTGGAATTGCTGACTTGAGGTTTTTGTCAGCTGGATCTTTGGGCTTCTTGCCAGCCCAGAAAAAAACTAACAAAGGCCATTTCTGCTGTTGCATATGATCAGGGAAGAAGGAAAGGAGGAAGAAAATAAATGAGGGACTGTAGTACTTATAAAAGAGAAACAGTTTTTGCAGAGCAGTAAAAATGGAAAGTCAGGACGGCTTTAAAACTGAAGCTACAATCCTACTGTGGTAAAAACTTAGAAAAGATTAAGACTCAGATGGAATTGTTTGAATTGGATTTGTTAATCAAAGGCAAATTTATTTTAAAGTGTTATTTTCACTTACTCAACGTTTTTTCCCTCAGTTTTCTATATTCTTTGGAGGGTTCATACTGTCTTAGTGTTTATCAGGATTGTGTGGCTTCTGTGCCTTCCAATAAAGACATAGGACACTCATATATCCCTATTTTTCAAACTTCCATTTCAGTTTCTTAGCCATTTAAAAGCTGTCCAACTGAGATCAATGATTTCATGGTGCTCATAGCCCCTGGTCATGGCATATTTAACAAAAGTTGAGCTCTCAGATAACGTTTCCCAAACAAATTCCAGTACAGCTACACTTTGACATTCTCTTCCTGAGCTTTGACCAGATACAAGTGGCACCATTTCATTGCCAAATTCTATCCAACTTCTATAAAAAAAATAGAGAGGTGAAAACAACATTTTTAATAGGCAAGTATAACTAAGTGTTGCTGTCCTTTCTCTGTATAAACTGTTATCAAGACTTTGAAGTCCTGCCAGCTTATTTCCATTACAAGGAAAACCTGATACCAGCTGGAATTTTTGAAGTACAGAGAGAGCAATGGCAATAGTGCTGTTGACTTTAAAAACTATGCATAATGTCCTGGGGTTTAGGAACACAGAATAAAGAAACTGGAAACAATTTTCTTTTTAGAGGTCTCTGCTTTTTCAACACTCTAAGCAGCTTCATCTATTAAAACTTCTTTCTAATGTGATATCCACAGAAACTTTTCTCATTCTCTCATTTTCAAGGCTTTCATTCCTCGTCTCTCCTGCCCATCAGTACTTCAAACTATCAAATGTTCCAGCCCTGTGCTTATCTGCCCCTTGAGAAGCCTCACTGCTCACATAGCATAACTTCTACTTCATGTTTTGGGTGTTAGCTTCTGGGATTTCTCAGGCATCGCTGCTCCTGAGAGTCCTCTAGTTTGCTTAATGCAAGCCTGGGACCGATGAAAAGGGTGATTAACACTTTCAGCCTAACAGCTGGCTGCAGCTAGGGACATAAAAACCAGCTGCCATGTTCTGCTGACTGCATGCATCAGCGGGCAGGTAAAGCTTTATAATCAAGATAATCTGTGGTAAGGGTGCTTCCTTGTACACACACACACAAGCTAGAGCCCTGCTTCATCTGCAAAACAGCATTCAGTTCCAGCATGTGTACTGTATTAAGCTTTCTTTGCATCAATGTAAAAAAACTCTTCTGCAATATGTCGTGATTTGAGCCATATGGTGTGTAAGAAACAGGTGGAGCAAAGGCTGAGCAACAAGCATTGAAAGAAGAAAACAGCCATTATTTTAAATAGTGAAGATAAAGGATTACATTTGTGGCCATCACCCTCCAAACAATTATTATCAGAATAGCCAAGCCTGAGAGATGTGCTGCTAACAGTTCTGTGCTGTATGTTGTCTACGGCGAGGAATTGCCACAGGACAGTTTTCTCTGACTTACGTTTTGAGTGTTCACAATTTACTGGTTTTGTTATTATTTTTTTCACCTCCATGAAGGAGATTTATTTCAATGTCCCTATTGTGTGATTCTCAAACCCACTAATGCCCTTTTCAAAGTGGTCGCTGGAGCACTTCCCAAGTAAATATTTGTTGAAGTGCTTATTAGCAAGACAATTTTCTTGGATATTTTCTCTTTCCATGAACATTCTTATTAGAAATGTTAACAAAAATGAGAGGCAATTTGTAAAATTTGTTGATATTTCTAGAGTAGTGGAAAAGGATGGTTTAATCAGGGCATTTACCAATGTAAACCTCTTTTTTATTTCGCCATTTGTTTGACATCTGTTTTCTTTTTATAACAAAAAAAAACCAACCCTATGCAGTTGTATGTTCCTATGGCAAGTAAAAGCCGAAAGCAGTCATCCAGCTGTTAAAATTAGTGTTAGATCTGAATTTTCTATGGATTTCCCACTGCATGGCAGGAAATCAGCTTTCATTGCTGCTTCCCCCTCCTCCCCATCCAGCCTCCTATTAGATTAATACCAGAAGCATGAAGTAACGTTTAACAGAAAGTTGTTGCTTTTAGCTCTGGGAAAACTTGGCAGCCTCTCCAGAAATGAAGGGGGAGGGGGAACCTGAAGCATCCATTAACTAAAGAGGAGACTGGAGGCATAAAGAAACATTTTTCTCCCATTAAAATTCTGAAGTTTAAAAAAATACACAAACGACAAACTGTTTCCAAGTCTAATGAGGATCTGCTGTCATTCCTCCTCTCTCTTTAATCTCCTGGCTCCTATAGGCTACTTTGGTGTCCCCATTTCATATTGCTTAGTATTTTATGTCCTGTTAGCAAAGTGTATCACTGAAATAATGCATTTCTCTTTTTGGTTAGAACAGGTTTCTAGTTTACAGGATAGTCTGAGGAGCTTGTAACCAAAAAGAAGGTTGTTGCTCACCAACACTGAAATGCCTCCCCTTGAGTGTTTTAAAGTTTCAGTAGTACAAAGAAGAAGGAAAAAAAAAAAAGGAACATGTAAACAAAGCATTATGACAAAGAAGCCAGACTACCCCCAGCTTCCTATCTCAGATTTTACAGTGGTCTTTAAACTACAGTACAAAATTATAATTTATTAAAACAATGTGTAAAAGATTGTCATATGTTCATTTCCTGTGATATTGTGGGATCAGCAAGCATATTTTATTGTTTCCTGTGGGCCTAATCCTACATCAGTCAGTGGGAATTTCATGGGAACTGTGTGGTGTCGTGGCCAGAGCAGTGCAACCCAGAGCAAAGAGCAAATATAGGGCTCTGTGGAAAAGGGGTGCCCAAGCTCCAGGAGCAGGAGGACAGGGACAGGGAGCAGGGTAGACAAGGACAGCAGACTTTACACGGCTCAGCTCCTGTAAAACAGCGTTTTCAAACTACTCACATTCCCAAAATATCTGTGTTTATTTGCTTTTCAGTTTACTTCAGACCATTAGCTGGGGTGCTGCCCTGTAGAGCTTTGGCTTCTGGTTAAAGAGCAGAGCTTCCACCGACCACCAGCCAGGCAGATGGAGAGATGCAGAGCTCTGAATCTGAAGGACTCAAGTGCTTTACTTTCTTTACACTAAGCTCAGGTGCCAAAAGCTCTTCCAGCAGTTTGCAGCCTGCACAAAGGACAAGGTCATGCAGAGCCCTGCCCAGCCTGCCCAGCCTGCTGGGACCCAGTCCTGTTACTGGTCTGTGACAGACCCTGAAGGAAGGTGGCACATCCAACAGCAGGCACAGGGAACAGTGCTACCTGCAGGATGGCTGGGCACGGTCCCCCATTATTCCCCAGGATCACCCAAAATGGGGCTGGCATAGGGAGGAAAGGGAAGAACAGAATACAGATTCATGTGGCACAGTGCATATATAAGGGGTATGTGCCAACAAGCTGTCTGGTACAGAAGCTATCCTGGCCTCAGGAGCCAGATTTGTATAGCACCCACCCGTTAAAAACCTGGGGGGAAATGCTGGACCATCTTCCCTTTGCATATTCTGTTGGGAGATGAATGTATTGTATTCTGTGACATTGTCCACTATCCTGTTACACTCTAGGATTTTGTTGAAGTGGGAAAGCCAGGTGATGGGCTGTCGTTTCACTTCTGTTTTGGTTTAGGTTGATTTTACCTTGGGTATTAGCACATCTTCAGGATGTCTGTATTTGGGTTTAGTTTATTTTGTCCAAACATTTAAGGCAATCTTAAGTAAGTGCTGCATAGGGAGAGAATTGTAATTTACATTTTTCAGATGCTTTTAATTCTGCCTCTGTTAGGAGAAAAACACCCAGAAATCTGAGGCTAAAATATATCTCTAAATCTTATTCTGCCCCTATTACTGTGAGAAAGTAGTAGCAATATTATGTCATCCTTTGTGCTGCTAATGGGACATAATTCCACATTTGGGATCCATCTGCTGAAAAGAAAACCTCTACAGCCCTTCTGAATGCACATATAAAAACTTGTCAGCAAAAACAGCTTCATGAATAAGTTGTGAGAATATATTTTATCTGAACTTCGTTAGGCAAAGCTTTTTCCTTTACAAAAGCCCAAATGACTCCAAACAAAATGAAAGCTTTGGCAACCATCTTTCTTTTTGGTACAAATACATCATTTTACCTCTTTTGACTCCACACTAATTAATTTAATTTCACTTGAAGGGAAAGAATATCTTTTGTAGGAGGAAGAAAACAAATGAGAATTTATTTCTACACAGAGAGATCCATCTTTACACAGATAAACTGTGAAATTAAAGTAGTAACTTTGGTTCTTCTGTCCCATACCTTGCCCCCACTGAGATTTCTTGTGTAACCTTGGGGAAATAGCTTAAATTGCTTTAGATTTCTTCTCACTTCCCACTAAAGAAAGTACTGTCTTACTGACATGACCCAGAGTATTGTTACATATGAATCCAGATTTGATAAATAGAGACCAAAGGAGAATAGAAAACTTCCCTGGCTTGGCATCAGAAGAAAATCATAAGGCCCCAAACCTAGGTGCATGCAAGGACTTATGAATCAGCTTATTGCTTGCTGGGTGAAAGACAAGTCTAGAAGGGGCAGCTATGGAATGAAGGTACCCATGTATCTAAACACTGAGTACAAAACAATTAGCTGTCCTAATCTGTGACTGTAACTGCAAACCAGTGTAGCTACAGAATCTGCACCATGCCAGCTGCTTTCCTACTGCTTTGGTACCCATGAGGAGCACTGACCAAGGTTTTGCTAGTGCTTGTAGTTTCCAGCGTGTTTTCTCACAAATCACGTATCAGAAATGTACTTGTGTACAGGAAAAAAACACTTTAGTACCACTGCAGAGAGCTGAGCAGCAGTAACAGAGCTGGCTGCTGAAGCCCTAAGCCACCCCCACTGACCACTGCACACGCTGATTCTAGGAAAGGGAAGCAATTAATCAGCTGTGAAGACAGAGAACCGTACACAAGCTAATAGGGGAGTGCTCTTGTGATTTGAAGCAATGTCCATCCTGTGGTAGCAAAAAATTCTTTTGATAACCAAAATACTCTATTTAATGAAGAAACAGCGTGCTCTTTTATTGCATTAAATAGTCCAGTTGCTTAATAAAAATGGTTACCTCTCCAACAAATCCAGTCTTGTTTATATCTTTAGGCCATTATGGATACAACACTGCTGCTACTTAAATGAGTCATTATGAGTTGTGCAATTATAGACAGAGGGATTTTTTAAGGTAACTACTTATTATTAACAGAAAATTAACTGCCTAAATTAGTCTCCCTTTAATGGTAGTTCTGCAACACAGTTATACTGTGGGCTGGGCAGTCGGCATGAAGGAAGAGCAAACCTCCCAACTGTGCTGTAAATCTAGGCAAAAACTCACAGAAGTGCAACAAAACCCACCTACCAGACCTGCTCCTTAACCTCTGGACCCAGTTGCAAAAGCAGCTGGTGCCTGAGGACTCAGAAAAATGCAAAATATAATCACTTTTTTTGCCTTGCAATTACAACCCAGTTAATTGTGTACAACTGTGCAAAGGAAGAGAGCAAGGAAATTCCTTTCTTGACCCTTCCAGCAATTGACTTGTGCCCTGAAGCATGAGATTTGATTACTCATGTAACTTATTTTCCCCAGGCAGTTTCTTCTTGATAGCTCTTGTGTGACAGTTTAAGAAAGTTTTAGGATAAGTCACAAGAGCACTCCACTGGTTGAACCCCAGCTTATTTTATTAATGATATACATTTCAACTGTGTGCTGCAGTAAGAGATTTTTAGATTTTTAACTGGGATGACCAGTGTAACTACAGGGTGTGATTTTTTTTTTACCAGAATGGTACTGATGAATGCAATCATGCTCCATGTTGCCTTTTGATTTTGCAGAGATTCCCAATGAGCCTTAAAAATCACGATTCTTTCATAACCTAGAATCCAGCCTGCTAACACTGCCTCAAAATGTCTTTGAGGAAGTTACAGCAGAGGAATCACTGCTTGCTTTGAAGTTGGACCCAAAGTTCTGGTTGTGACCATTGTTACTATTTTCAAGGTATAGACGAGTGGTTCTGGTTACATGCTGCAAAGCACTGAATCCTTATGACTTCATTTGCTGTGACAGGTTTGTTCAAAAAGGGTCCAACTTAATAATCCATTGGTGTGTTGGTGATGCTGGTTCAAGAAACAGAGGTTCAGTCTCAAGCACAACTGCTCAGATCTATTTGTTTCTCTTCTCATCAATCACTCTAATGCAAGTACCTTTTGGACCTTTTCCAGAAGAGGCAGAGATGCTGGGAAGGGAGAGAGAATGGGATCATTCTCTTGATCTGGTTTTCATAAATAATTGCATCACCCCACCGAAGAATGTAACAAATCATAGATTGTGAATCCAAATGAGTAGTTAAGGCACAAAATGGAAGACACCAGACCAGTTTTGCCACCAAAGAAAAGGTTGGGTGTAACAGCATCCAGCCATCAATGGGAAGCTTTATCTCCACCAATTTTGTCAGGCTGGGAATCACCTGTCCTCCTGCAGGTAACACAAAGCCTGAACCAACTCCTAGCTGTGGGTTCTGGCTCGTTTGACAGAAATGCAGTCATGTCCACACCTGATGTGGATAAAATCTGTGAAGGTAAGGGACCAGGTAACACAGAGGTTGTGACTGTGGGTGCCTGCTCAGAGATTACTTCCATTCTGAAGCAGCTGAAGTGATCCCTCCTATCTTATAGAAGCATGGCATTGAAGTATGGTAACAAAATGACATTTTATTACCATTTTCAATGCTCCTGATTAAAGCAAGCTTTTTGCAAACATTCCAACATTTGATTTCTACTTATATGATTACCATGGAAACTAAACTTCTATCAGGCATGCTTGCATACTGAGGGGTGGAGAATTTTGAAAGCCTCTATGATATCCAGTACATTTGATGTTGGAGTGCAATTGCCATGAAAACTGTTAATGCTAGCAAGGTGGACTGTTGAATCCATCTATGACTTGTAGCTCTTATGCAAGTTTCCATATACTTTTTCCTGACTTTTTAAAATAGTAGCATTGCTTCCTCTGCTCCAACAAGAGTTTTCAGCTCTTTAGTTTATGGAGTTTCACTTGTTTCCTAATTTTAAAGTATTTCCTAGTCATAAAGTGTAAGACAGGGGTTTTTTTTTGTTGTTGTTTTATATTGCCAGACTCTTGCCTGTTAAACATTGCAACTTACCAAGTTATTTTAGAGCCTCAGCTGTGGCTGGTTTTGATTACTTACTATTATTTTAGAAATAATGCCACTGATTTAGACGAAGTTTTCCCAGCACACAGGTATCAGGGGAAACATATGGACTGCCTTACCCAGCTTTGCTCCCTCCTCACCTACTGGGTAGGAACTCAGTGAAGGAACATTTCAGGCAACATATCACAAGCCCTTCAGAGCAACAGTTTGACCGCAAGAGCGAAGTTGCAGCTTTTCGTACTCTTCATGTTCCCTAGGGAGATTTTTGCAGACTATTACTTACAGTTTTTCCCACTTAAAAGGAAAAGGAAGATCACGTGAGATGAAGGGAAGGCTGGCTGCTTTTGGTTCTGGCTGTGGCAGAATTAAAAGTAAATTTCAGTTCTACCGACTGTGAGCATATCCTTAACTCTACACTTACTACAGGCATATTTTTTATTTTTTAAGTGCGTGTACTTCTCCTTGCTTGCTCAGTGAACAAAACAGAAGAGCCAGGTTTAAAGCTAGTGGAAAATAAAACACTGGTATGTTCGTGGAGGCATCACAGAAGAGACAATCTAGGTTCTGGCTTTTTAGAGTAATTAGTCTCAAAGCTTGTCTTTTTGTATGTAAACTTCAGTAGACACCAGGACAGTCAAGGGCTTTTTTTTCTTTAATAGTCCCCAGTATTGTGGGTGTCACTATACAGATTTCAGGTATTAATTAGTTATTACAAAGTTTATATTGTAATAAAGTTATGGTTCTAGACAAGTACAATATCCTCAATAATATGCAGGGCAGGAAGTGTATCCCAGCAAACCCCGTTCCCTCGTGGCACACGGGCACATTCAGTGATTCGCCTGAGTGATGGGTGAGCCTCGACCCATCCCGCAGGACCCTTGCACAGCAGGTAAGTGCTGCTATTCCCGAATTTCCTCTTTGGGAAGCAAATGGGGAAAGGTAGAGTGACGAGGCCACACAGCACGAAACAAGATCGCTATGCAGGATACTCTGGCTCTCTGCCCTGGCTGCTCCAGGCTGGCTCGCATCTCTCACCGCTGGGCTTTCCTTACCAGGCTGACCCTGCACAGGCGCTCGGAAAGCGAACCTTGGTTATCCGCTCTGGGCTGCCAGCACCCAGTGATCCCGGGCGGGGCACGACCCCTCCCCGGAGGCTTTGTTCTCTTTTTTCTCCCCTTGTCACAGCTGCAGCCCCGCCGGTGGCCTCGCTGTCTCTGTCACAGAGCAGCCGCCGGAGCCGGGAGCCCTGAGGGGTCCGGGCTGGCACCTCCAGCCGCTCGCCAAACACGGGCCGGGGGAGACGCGCCGCTCTGGCAAACACCAGCTGTGCCGAGCTGGTGCTGCTTTGGTGAGAAAACCCCTCCAGCAAGCGCCGGCCGGGCTCATCAGCCCGTTCCCTGTTTTGGGAACAGCAAAATGCTGCTGGTGGCAGCTGCATCCTTCAGGGATGCATGGAGACTGGACGGGGGTCTTTTGGGAGCCCCGTGTGTGTATACACACGAGGGTGTCTATTGCACACCTACTTTCATGGGTGTATTTTCCTCAGGTAAGAGAAAATCTTGAATCTCAGGACACCTCAGGCAGGGGCAACAGCAGGATGTGACCCCGGCCTCGGTGAGTGGTAGGGGTGCCCCAACCAGGGAACGGAGGCAACCCGGCTCCTCTCCGGGATCGGGAGGGCGGAGGGCAGCCCCCTCTGAAACGCGGCTTCCCCGGGGATGAGGAGGGCGAGGAAGATGAGGTGCAGGGCGGGCGCGCGTGAAGCGCACCCCAGCCCCAGGCACGGAAAACGGGGCCCGCGCCCGGCCAGCGCCGCCCTGTTTGCTCAGCTAATCTCGCGGGCAGGAAATTGCCTGGCGACTCATATTTATGGATCGTGAAGAGCTCCACGACGGCCCCTCCGGGGATATCCCGGTGCCCATTTCCCCGTTCTCGCTCGTCCATCCCCCGCTCCGTCCCCCCCCCGCCCCGTCCCGGCTGCCCTTTGCCCGCCCCGCTCCGCGACCCCGGCCTGAGGGGAGCGAACCATTGTGCCCGCGGGGGTGCCCCGGCCGCGCCGGGGGGCGGGCGCTGCGGCGGGGGGCGGCTCCCGGGGGCGGCGGCGCTCCTGCAGCCGGGCGGGCGGCGGGGACCGGGATGCGCGGGGAGCGGCGGCCGAGGCGGTGAGTGCGGGGGAAGCGCTGTCCCGCGGGTTGGGTGAAGCCCTCCCGGGCCGCGGGGATGGGAGGAGGCGGCGGGGCCCCGCGACGATGGGAAGAGGGTCCCTCTCGGGCACGCAGAGCCTGGGCTGACGCCGGCTCAGCTGCTCGCTGCCGTCCCCGGTTTTTGGGCTACTTTCAAGGGAGTTTGTGCCACCACCACCCCCATCCACTCCCCCGCCTCCGGCCCCTTCGCACGTCTGACGGGTGGGGGCGGTGGGGTCCCCCCTTTGGCGCCCGGCTCGGCAGGGACCCCGCAGCTGAAAGGGACGGGGGCTCCTTCCCCATCCCTTTCGTCGCCAGACGCTTCTCCCTCTTTGTCCGGGTGTTCCCCCGGTTCTGCCGCGTCCCCGCTGGCGAACAAAGCCTGTGCCGCGGGGGCGGCGGGGACATCCGTCCGAGGTCCGAGGAAGCAAGGGCGGAACGGCGGGGCTTCGCTTTTCTCGGTTTGGTTTTTCCATCGTCAATAATCTACCTGGTGGAGGGGAAGACGTGGGACAAACTCTTTGTCCGCGCTCCTTTGTTCGGCGGGTGGCTTGCGAAGGCTCCTGCGGCTGTGCGAGGGCTGCCGTGCCCGGCGGGGATGGGCTCCCGGGGCTGAGCCGCCGATGGATGCCGTCTCGGCATCGCCGGAGTTCAGCAACGGGAACCCGGCGTTACAGAGGATCGGCTTGCGCACGGAAACCGGGGCTTCGGGCTCGATCCCCCCTGCCAGATTTAGAGCTCCTAGGTCCCCCCTCGTGTAGCCCTGTCAGCAGCCGGGTGGGATTCGGCGGCGCCCGGAGCCCCGCGCTCGGGGGTGAGTTCAGCTTGGAGATCGGAGCTTTTCTCGGGAAGATACCTGCTGCTCACGAGCAAAGCGAGCAACGGGCTGGAAACTACGGTCCCGCTCCTTGTCCTCCTGCCCCAAAGCTGCCTGAGGAATTTCCCCGTGTGCAGAAGTGTAAATAGACTGTCTGCGCTTACATAAAGACTCAAAGAGATGGGCTTTCTACTTCTGCCACCGAGCGCTTGCTTGATCTCACACACATGGCTTTTGTCACCAGTTCCTTTTCCCCCAAATGCTCATCCTGTCAACTTGTCATCTTGTCTCTGCCTTGAATCTGCACGTGCCCGAATCCTCTGTGTCTGCATCTTCAGGGCATCTGGGTGAACATGTTGCCAGTCAGAACATGGTGAATATTTCATTTTTGTGCCACACCTTCCCTCTCTTTTGGAGGATGAGGGACACAAGAGCAGCCTTTTTTTGCAAATTTGCATATTTAGTGAACTTTTTAGTTTTCGCATTCTCTATGTTCTTGTGGATAATGTCCTCAAAAATAAGTCCTTAACATGGGAACGGATGAGAGGTGGAAGTAAGGCATGGTAGAATGGAATTGCAAAGCAGAAAGCAGCAGTGTAGGAAAGAAAGAAGATTAAGTGATCAGACGACGGGAGAGTACCTACCTTTGCTGTAATGGGGAGGGCCAGTCTGAACTAAGAGGGTTACAGAAAAACAGATACGTTTAGGGCTTTCAAGTAGTGACACCCTACCATTTTTATATCATTCATTTTACACAGTTCCTTTTCTATGCCAGCAATTTATTCTGCTTCCATTTTGACAAATGCTAAATCAACGCATTAGTGTGTCTCTCTTTTTTCTGAGGAAATGGAGATCTTTGCCATCAGCCAGGACAGGAAGAGTGGTCATTTTTTTCCATATCAGTTACTGTCTATGCTTATCAGATACAATTATCAGCCAGATCCTTGGAAGTAGTCAAAGGCATCAGTTGACTATTGTTGACGAGGAACAAAGCCTATAATGAAAAATTTGAAGTATTTTGGGTTTAGATAGGAAGTGGGGATTGGGTCAGCTAAAGGTTGCAGATCCATCTTGAGGCTGGAGTTGGATCAGAAGGACTGAAAATGTTTAAATGGGAAAATCGTTCTTATCTTTTCCACTTGAAGATCCAGGCAAGAGCTGAAATAATCAAAGTGGGTGTGGGCAAGTGCTGGTGATTGTTAATGAAGAGATTAATGCTGTGTTCACTGCACATGTAGTGCGTTCTTTCCATTTTAATTTGTTAAAATGAGTGGTTAATTCTGGTGTGTAGCAATTGCCAGCAAGGCAAACAGTGCTTCCCACTGAATTAAACAAGCAGCTATGAAACGATGTTCTGGGTGTTTTGAGCAGGTGCTGTTCATTTAGGATTTGTTTTAGACTGGTGGAGCACATCCAGGATGCCACAGAAATCCAAGGGGAGTTTTCCCCTGTAGAAAGAAGATCCTCCAGAGGCTGCAGTGTAGAGTGAACTGTGTAAATGTGACCAAGTTTGGATTTTTTTCTTACTGAAGTCTCATGCAGGTGGAGTCAGTTTTTAAGTGAACCACTTTATTTAACTTCCTTTCTTACAGTAAATGGTGTAACTGCAGGTGTAGCAGCTCTGTTCCTCGCCCAAGGGGATGCAGTCCTGGGAGCTGCTGATAAATGCTGCCCCGTGTTGGGGCAGGCAGAGCCATGGCTTGGGAGCACAGCAGCCACGGCAGGTGCCACTCGAGTTGTCACTGTCACAGTGTGGTATTCCAAGCAAGTGTGATGAGAAGCATTTAGTCTGGGGGCATGCCTGCTGCCCTGAGAGCGCTGGGAAATGATGAAGCGTTAAAGAGCTGGAGGGCATGTTTGGAAATATGGGGCAAACATCCCGGCAAGGAGACAGATTGAGGAGAAATGGACGAGCGAAACAAGAGAGACAGAAGCTGTCAGAATAAGTGGGCACTGGAGAGAACTGATTAACGAAAGGAAGTGACAGGCACAAAGTGGCAGTGAAAGGAATCAGCACAGAGGAGAGCAGATCGTGGGCAAAGGTTGCCTGAGAGTGGGAAAATGCAATAGATGGGGAAAAAATGGTAAGGACATCCAAGAAAAAAAATCAGAGTGGATGATCTTGGAAGCTGTTCTGATTAGTTTTTCCTTCTGCTTAGATTTTCTGGGCCTTACCTACCTTCTCTCATTGAATTTGTCAGGGGTGCCCTAGGGGCAAGTTTGTCATGTCAGGTAGGATGAGAACAGAGAAACTTCTCTGTAAGGTCTTTCTGCTCTTTTACAGTGAGAATTTCTGCTCCTATATGATAACAATTTGGGTACATAATTGTTTTGCACTCAATCCCCTTCCTGAAATTTTAGATGAAGAAAGTCTGTATTTATTTGGCTTCAGGAGTGAGAATTATCTTGGTCTAGAGTATTTAAGTGTATTTATTTCTACACCAGCTATGTTATTTGGCATGGGTTTTCTTAGTCTGCCCTGTAAGCAGTCACAGTCCACCAGCAGAGCTTTCTATTTGCCATCTTTGTGTGAAACTTTAAAGTTTCAATTTGCAAATCTTTTGAGCATACTCAAATTTTCAATAGGAAAGGAGTTAATGAAATAGTGTCAGAATGATACCAGGGAGCTTGTCACTACTGTCATGAGATGATACAGTCATTGGGTCAGATAACTGACTCTGGAGCTTAACTACCAGAAAGGTACCAAAATAGAAAAGATGAGTATGTCTGGAGTTTGGCTTGTCCTCTGTCAACCCTCTTTTTCTGCATGATGAAAGGAGTTCATTGTTTTAACAGAAATCTCTTCTAGTGTGTTTCTACCTGTCCGTGGCTTTTGTTGGAGCAGAAAAGAATTAACTCTCCTTCCTCCTTCACCTTATCTCAGTGCACTGCTCCAGGTGAAACAGTGGCTTGTGTGACTGTAAGGTAAGGAGGAGGCAGTGATGTCTACCAAAGTAATGCTGTTTGAGTAGGTGGTCTAGTCTCTTGTTCTACCAAATGCACAGGAATTAGTTTAGATTAATTGAAATGAGTGCTTTAACAGTTTCAATCTCAGGTAAGAGTAGACACAAAAGTTATAAAGCTTCAACATTTTCCCCAGCATTTTTATTTGTGTCTCTTATGTCAATGGCTCCACCCTCAGTGTGTAGTCACCCAGCTGTAGTATTTACATGGTAATGAATGTTTTCATTCTTGATGCACATTTAAAATTGTCAGCTGTTGTGACCTGATTAAAATCATTATGTCCATCTACTGGAAAGAGCAATTGATGTGACAACGCCTGCAACATCAATCCTTAGCAAATAGGACAGAATCATGTTTAGCAGTAAGACAGAGTAATTAAAAATGTCATATTTAAGTGCCATTTTTTGAGTAGTCAGGTGGGTTATTACAGTGAAATATATGTGGTTTACAAGGGGGATAATGTTGCTTGGGTGTTTTCTGTTGCACTGTTTTATTTCTTCTCCTTGTCCAGTATCCAAGGTGATAATTTCTCAGAGGAAGAGGTAAGCCATAAGAGCAACTTCCTCTGCCACTCCCTTTTCCACATCGGAAACCTGCAGGATTGCAAAGGAGTGACTTAGTCAAATCTGATTCACAGATACTGGATTTTTAATTTATTTAGTGTTGCTGAAAGTGCCAAGCTGTGAGTTTGAGGATCTAAAACAGTCTTTGCCTGTAACTAGACCTTGTGCTCACTTGCATGCAAGGACCTATGTGTTGCAGGATTTATATCTTGAAAAGACAGGGACTGAACAGATTTCAGGGCTATGCTGGCAGAAAACTAGCTGTAGTTTGGGATCTAGTGTGTTATGTTGTAGGGGAGGAGGAGGAGGAAATGAAGGATGTTTAAGGCAATCTTTAGATCACAGCCTTGCTGGGTTGACCAGTTTTTGGCAGAGGTGACTTTGCTGTCTCTTAAGGATGTGTCCACTCATGGATACAGAATCTCCACCAGATTATACAGGTGCCTTTCTGTGAATATATTGTTTGACTTTGACAGTGGGCTTTGGGAAAGATGGATTTCCACGTAAGTGCATTGGAGGTAAACAGTAGATTGCGTTTACTTTGCCATCAGATTGAGCCTATCAAGGCTTTTGTTTGTAAATAAGCAGAGTAAGTCAGGAATGAAAACAGCTTTGATTTAATCAGGAGTGAGTACATTGTCCTCAGATTATGCAGGAAAAAGGTGAATCAGCTTGGTAATGGAACAGTCTGTTTATGCACGTAGGCGTGCTATAGTGTGGGAAAATGAAATCTCCAAGCACTGAAGCCATCAGCACTCATTCACCAAATTTTGTTCAGAGTGTGAAAATTCAAGAGGCTTTCTTGTTTCCAAAACAGTGTGTGTTTTATTGGAATAGTTGAAACAGCCTCTAATCATTTGAAGATCTTGTTGCAGAATAAATGAAACTCTAATGATGTGCAGACGGTGCCAATGATGGGCTTTTGTCCTCACCCTCCATCAGTTGGGATTTCATCTGCTTTCCCAGAGTGGCAATACAGAAATGTCAGAGATAGTAGAGGTGCCAGAAGCTGCAAGGAGCCACTGTTAATGTTCAGCAAGAAACTGAAAATAAAAAAACAATGAAGAGAAGAAAAGCCTTAAAAGACAGATGGCCAAGTTTGAGAGTTTTGTTTAAAACTGTTTATTTTCAGTCAGAGAAGGGCCTTGGCGATGCCTGAGGCACTGCAACCCTCTTGACTGGTAACACAAGAGCAAAGTGGGTGCCAGAGAAGGCTATGCTAAAGGGAGGTGGGTATCAGCCCAGGCAGAAGTAAAGAAGAGGTGAGAAGCTTATGTGGTGGGAAAACTTCACCCTAAATCTATGGATGAAATGCTGGGAAATGCTGTGTACACAGGTACTGTACGTGTGGCTTGGCTGAGCTGCACCTTTTGGCTGCTACACTGAAGTGTCCTGGTTTTGGCTGGGGTACAGATAATTTCTTCCTGGTGGCTGTTACAGCATTGTGTTTTGGATTTAGTATGAGAATAATGTTGATAACACACTGATGTTTTTAGTTGTTGCTGTGTAGTGTTTCTGTTGAGTCAAGGACTGTTCACCTTGATATGCCATACCAATGAGAAGGCTGGGGGGCCATGAGAAGTTCAGAGGGGACAGAGCTGGGACAGCTGACCCAAGGGATATCCCACATCCTGTGGCATCATAATCAGCATAAAAAGTTGGGAGAAGAAAGAAAAAGGGGCTTGAACATTTGGAGTGATGGAACCCTACTTTCCCGGGGGTTTAATTCCTTATTTTGCTTTGCTTTGTGCATGACTTTTGCTTTATCTATTAAACTGTCATTAGGCTTACATGAGTTTTCCCTCTTTTATGATTCTGTCCCCCATTCTGGGTGGGGGTTAGCAAGCAACTGGGGGGGCTGAGTTGCCAGCTGGGCATAAACCACTGCACAAGGGAACGGAGTTCTTACGGAGTTCTTACTGTAAAGCCACTCAGTGTTATAATATCTTAAAATTGGAATCCTTTGTTTGACTCGCTGCTTGAGTTGTGAATCACTGTTTCTTCTGGTCGTTAGTGAAACAAAACTTAATTTGGCCAGGGCACTGTAGAGATGAAACATGATTGGTAATGCTGTATACATTCACTTCAGATGACTTTATAAATCCCAGATGAAATCACTTTGCTTCGTTCCAGGCAAGGCAGAGCGTGGCATGTGGTCTGTAACGAGAGTCAGCCTTGCTGGAGGCCCTGCCTAACCTCATCTGAAAGAATATGATTTCATGAGAGCAGATATACTGTGGATTTTGAGCTGTTTGTTATGTTTGCTCATTAATTCATTGATTGTTTCTTGTTTCTGCTCTCAGTGGAAAGTTTTTTAAAAGTTCTTTTCCCCTTCAAATCCAAATATTACTAAGTGATGACTTCTCGGATCTCTCATCCTCTAGGAAGACAGATATGTAATGAGGTCTCAAACCTGAAATGAAACCATATAAATATTTAACCTTAAAAATGATCATTAGCAAACCCAGGTATTCATCAAATTGAATAAAAGATTGAATTTTTAATTGCATAGAAACCCTTCCCTTTCAGCTGTGCTCTCCTTAATGTTTGTCACATTGATTAAGTGGTAGCCGTCATCTCACGAGATAGGAAGGATGGGGTTTTTTGTGATCTTAACCATAAATCAGTAATATTAGAGACATGGGAAGTGCAATGAATCTTCCTCTGTTTTTAACCAACCCTTTGTTCTGTCTTCTAATTCCAAGTTGTCCATTTTTGGTTTTTCTGTTCAATGGTATGGTGGCATCTTGTGTGAAATGTTGAGTGTCACTTGTTTTGTGTGTCACATTGAACGTGACCCAAAAAGTTTAATTTCTGGTTCTTTTCTGGGGACCTCTGGGCATAAAGTGCAGTATTTTTGATAGAGATGACACAAGCAATATGCCAAGGTGTCAACACAGTGGCAGTATTAACTGCATTCATGTCCTGATCCTCCAGCCTTCGGTCTGCAGACAAGTGGGAGAGCCTCTGTCACCTCTTGCTGGGGTCAGCTGCCTGTGGCTGCAGCTGTGCCAGGGGTCCATGGGCAGTCCCCAGCCCCACTCCAGCAAAGCTGGGTGCCTGGGATGCTATGCAGGCTTTGAGTTTGGAGGAGCTGAGGCAAGCTGGGAGGAATTAGGGGAAGGGTCTGTCCATTGGTTGGAGGACAAATGAGGTAAAAAGGATGGTAAATATTTCATGTCAATAAAATAACCTGTTGAGGATGAAAATTGGGGTTGAAAAGCTCTCTGCTGCCCAGGTTCTTTCCTGTCAGCTGCTCTGGAGAATTTCAGTGCTGTTGTGCTGGAGGGAGTGGACATGTGGGTGAGCAGGAGCTGCAGTGCTCTGGGGACTCTCCTTCTGCTCTCTAGCTCCTTGGAGAGTGGTGCCATTTTCAGGGAACAGTGGATTATGTGATCTTGGAGGAAGGTGCACTTGCTGTGGGGGCAGAATGTGCACAGTGTGGTTGAAACTTTCCTTACAACTGAGAACTGACCTCTGCAGAGGACGAAAAATCATTGCAAAGTGAGGCCAGCACAGGGGGATTCCTGGGGGAACAGAGTGAAAGGACAGGGACTGGCCCCCCTTGGGAGAGCAGCCTGGGGGGAGCAGGTGAGGCAGAAGCCAGAGGTCAGAGAGGAGGAGCCTCCCTCTGCAAGGATGAGCAGCCAGCTCCCTTCTCCCAGGGCTGCCCTCCCAGGAGAATGACATGAAAAAGCATGGCACAGAAAGGCTGTGCACCACAGACCTGGGACCTTGGGGCTGTGATGACTGCAGTTAATTAAATAGGTGGCTTGTCTCTAGACAGCCCCAGACATCTGTCTCCATTCTTCACTTGTTTTTCTGACACAGTTCTATTTGCTTGTCCAGAGCTAAGCCCAGAGGACCTACAGATGGTCGCCATTAATTTTGTCACTTGATGCAGTTTTTTAAAATCCTTTTTCCAACCTTTTAAAAACAGATGTGTATAAGAAATAAATAAATCTTTTAATAGAGCAACTCACTAGAGGTCTTCTAAATTTGGATTTAGATTTAATTATAGTTTTTAGTGGCTGGGATTTAATTTTGGCATTTCTTTTAAACCAAGTCTCTCTTGTAGCCATATCAATTTTTAATTTGAACTTAAATAAACTTTCAAGATTCCCTTTGCATTCCTAGTCTGGCTTCTTTGGAAACTGAGAAATCACTGCATGCCAAAACGTTTTCTTTGTTTTGGATCACATACCTGGTTTTGCATAGATTTATTCATGATTGCAGGATGCTGGTGTTGCGTGGGCTGAACTTAGGCAATGTGCTTTCCAAATAAAGCCTTCAGCAGCGAGGTGCAACCTTGGTAGTGATTTCTTAAGGAAGCCACAGGATCACAGACGAAACTCGGGAGCTATGACTAGTAACTGCCTGTACAGAGTCAGGATCATAGATAATGGCTTGTTATCAGAACTAACTGTATGTACTTTTAAACTGATAAACCAACTGCAGACAGGTTTGGCGCTTTTTTTTTTCGGTCTCCACATTAAACTTAGAGTGTGGCTTCCAAATGTCTTTTAACATGTTTCTTTTTGAGTTGTCTCTGGAAATTTTACCATAAGAAAAACCAGTTGTTTTCTATATTATGCACTCGGAGAATGTTCCCAGGATACACTTAACACAGTGTGGGTTTTTTTCTTTTTTTTTTTCTTTATTTGCAGGTCAAAATCTACCTGGTTCACTCAAATTAGTGTCATTTTAACCACCCTGTAGAAGAGAAATATGATGCCAAACAGAAGTAACCTCTCCTCCTTCCAGAATGTTGGATCAGGTAATCAATTAAAATGAAGTTTGTTTGTAATGCACTGAGATCTTTCAGAATTTCTATTTGATTTTGGCCCTTTAATTCTCCTGACACATGGATAAGATCAGTGCTCTGTTCTTACTCCATGTCTAACTCCATTTACTGGGCAGAACAAGGCCACAGCTGGATATGCTGCAGACAGCCAACCCTCCCCCATCACTTTAATGCCTGTCTGGAATAGATATCAGTGACCCCCAGCTAAAGAACTGGGGAAAGGAAGAAAAGGAATGACGGGGGGAAAATAAAATAAAAAAAAAAAAGGAAGAATTTCCTTCTGTAGCTCCAGGCAGCAAATACTTTGCTAAACAGAGGACCCTTGTGCTGAGCATGAAAGCTGGGGCTGACCTGGATGCAGGATGGGTTCAGGGCATGTCACGAGCTGGAGCTCCCATCCTCAGTCTCTGTAGCTGCATGCAAAGGCAGCATCAGCCAGAATGTGTAACACATCCTGGCAGATTCATCAAGTTTCTCCTCAAACATTACCCTAAAAATAAACAAAACAAACAGGATCTGGTTGGTGGGAAGGAGCTATGGTTTATTTAAACGTGTGCTGTTGTCCAGTTGGGATTTAACTGTATGATTGCGGGCACTGTGGTGCTGGAAACAAAAACAGAAGAACTGGCATAAGGAATAGCAGAGAAAAGCTGAACTGGAGTGGCTGCATGAAGGTATCATGACCTTTTCTTACTGTGCTTGCTTGGATTTCAAGTACAATGAATCCTTCACTGCTGTGGTGAACAGGCATGAAAGTTTCCATGAGCTAACTTGTTTTTTGGCAAAAGCGTCCAGTCTTTGTAGGATTAAATGTGCCCTACTGCTGTTGCAAGGGAGTAATGAACAATTATTAATGTCCCATTAATGTGTCTGTCAAGCTATTTATAGAGGAGCCAGTGAAATTTATGCAAAAATGTTTGAACTTAGCTGTATGAGTTAAGGTTTGGACAGTACAATTTTCATATGAGATTAGATTTCACTTTAAAGAGAGATTTGGAACAGGGGAGAAGAAAGAGTGACTGAGATGGAAATGAGGGTCTGTTCCACAATGGAAGGTTAAGTATAAAAGGCATATATGTTGTGCTTTACATCTGGGCTTGTAAATAACTTCTACATCTTACTCTTCCTCCTTAAAACACCACTAATATGATGAATGCTTGATTTTCCCAGATGATGTTTTCTTGTCCTGACAAGAGTTCTTCTGAATTTGGGTCACATTTATCCTTTTGTTCATTCGAACTTCATCATTGCTGTTATCAAAATTTATGAAAACAGCTAAAAAAGTCAAGTAAAATATTACAACATAAGAAACTGCAGTTTCACTGCTCAAAGTGGTGATGCTGTGATGGAGAACTCTGAACTCACTGGTTCAAAGGCAACTTAGATAGTTGTATCATCATAATAAATGTTTTAAAATTATAAATAATATATAAATCCCATAATTACAGCCAGCATAAAAATACTAAATTCTGTGTAGTGGTAGACTTGAGGTTTAGTTTTGAAGTTAATGCTTTTGGCCACTACCAGAGCTTGTCACTAACAACTGCTTAGCCAGGTCCACTATGGTCAAGAAGGTGTTGTATTTTACTTTGATTTTTGTGTTTGTGTCCTCTAATGCTGGCTTCTTTTATCTCCTGCCTGTTCAATTCCATTAGTAATGATGGTTACCTTTGTTCTCAGATTTACAGTTTTTTCCCCTAATAATGGAGGAGAACCTGTGTTTGCCTGCCTGGGTTGTGCAGATGAAGCCTGGGCAGCAGGGACCTGCTGATGCCCTGGGCACTGAGGAATTCTGTGGCATTCTGCCTTATTGGCAAGGATGGTGCCAGAAACCAGGACCCTTGTGGAGAACACACTGCCACCTTCCACAGGATCTAAACCTGGTGGTTCTCAGTGAAACCAGGCCATGTGAGCTCTGGAGGCAGACAGGAATCCCACATTCTGTCTGTCGGTTCGGATAATTGCCAGAAGCAGTACTTGGGAGAGGACTAAAGTATTGCCTCCAGGGACTTTCAGGGCACTTCACACATTAGGTTTTCCCACTGAATGACAAGCTGAAATTCAGTTTCTCATGAAAAGTCTGAAGCCACAGGTGAGATGTCACTGAGCCAAGAGTAAATCACAGGTTTGACCCTTATTTTCAGAGACAACACTTGCTGGTACTGCAGTATTTTACACTCGGGAGTGCTTTATTAGTTCAAAGTGTAGACTAGCACATCCTGGAAGCTGCTGTAAAAGTTAATGGTGTCATTTCTACACCAGCTGAGGTCTAAGGGTAAGCCTGCTGGGGGTCCTGTTTATCTCCTGCAGTAACTGGCGCTGTCAGGAGCTGAATTCCTTTCTTTACTTTTGGCAAAGTGGAGCTCAGAACTGTAGGCTAGAGCTTGACACATTGTTGAACAATAACATCCACCGCAGCAAAGGCTTTTTTGGTCTGTCCTCTCTTCCCGAGTATAAATTAGATTTCTGAAAAAGCATTAGGATCTGTAACCTTCACCCCCATCAGTATTTTTAATAGCCACGTGGTTTTGTTTTTTTGAACAAAGGCATGCCACCTAGCATTCTACTTCCTTAAGGTTATCTTTTAACCAAAGTGCTCTTTGCAGATGTAGTTACAGCTTTGTGTTTTTAGAGCAATGAGCTGAAACACCTTGAAAAACGTGCCTTGGTTTTGTACTTTCCCATTAAGCTTTGCAGGACCATCCACAAAGTAAGCAGAAAGGTGACAAACTCCTACTGAGCTTTAAATTGAGCTCACCAGAGTATCAGGGCTCAGATGCTATCTGCACAGATTAAAGGAAGAGGTGATCCAGAGCAGTATCTTATGTCTTTGGCCCTGGGAGACCTGAGTTGGGTTCTTTACTCTGCTGTCTGCTTTGCATATTCTCCCTTTGCCTCAGGTCCTCAGCTGTAAAACATCAGGACAATAATTCTTCCTTACTTCATGGATATCTCCAGAGGCTCAGGATTGTAAAGGCTGAGCCACAGCCTCCTGCAATGGATAGGACAGCAAAGAAAGACTCTGGCCTCTTTCCAGCTGTGTTGCTGATTTTGGTATGGTTTTGTGCCTCGACCCCTTCTTTTTCAGTCTCCCATCTTTTGCAGAAACAGGTGGGGAAATTGTGCATCTCCTCCTTTGCTTAGTGATCTGAGACACATTTATTACAAGCACTGTAATTCTTGCAAAAAGTGTCCACGTTATTTTTCGGGCATGCACGTGCAAGAGGCTACTTAGTTGCTAAAATTTTTTTTGTTGTTTTGTCTTCTTTACAGATTCCAGTAAGATTATGGCAGACTATAGCCACTCACAAAAACAGATGGAATTACAAAATGCTAGTTTGGGAAAGGGTTCTGTGGCGAATTCCCTTGAAAATGGTCTCCAGGATATTATGGAAAACCTCAACACGAAGAAATATTCATCAACTCTTAAATTTAAAACAAATGGGGACTATGCTGGCTCTTATTTAACTCTTTCACAACCTATGCCAATTAAACCTAATCCTTCCACCAGTGTCAAAAATACACACTCTGTTAACAAAATCCAAGGAGGCAAGCAGTTCCCCTGTGAAAGCCCATATCTTCCAGATAAAAGCATCTCTGTAAAGCATTTGGGTTCCATGTCAGGCATGTCTCCATCCCTCAGTGGGTATAGTTCAGGAAGGACAGATTTTGATATTCATGCCAACAGAGAAAATGAAAAATCCCTTGGACTCATGGATAAGTTTCACTACTCAAAGTACAGTCAGAGAAATAAATCTTATGACAACATCTACTTCCCAGGAATGCTGGAGTCAAGGAAGATCTCAGGCTCTCTTCTGACTATGTGGAATGGAAGCTCGGGGAACGAGCTGGTGCTGTCACCTGGCAGCAATTCTGGGGCAGCCAGCATGCCTTCTAGCCCAAAGCAAGGTAGGAGAATGAATGCTGAAAACAGTCTGGCCCTTCACATAAAGCCAGCTAAGCACAAGGATGTGATGATGGAAACTCTGGGCTCCCGGCCTAGGAAATACTCTGGTGGATCTCTGAGTCATATGGGAATGTACAGTCGTTCCCTACCCAGACTTTATAAATCAACAGAAAACCAGCTGGTGCCATTAAGTTTGCCCCCCAGAAGCTCTCTGGGTAATAGTAAAAGGAAAAAACTTGGAGAAAAAGATCTACCTCAGAATGCTTTCGATGCTGATAATTACCTGAATTTTTCTTCTTGCAGCTCAGGGGTTTCACCACATGCAAACTCTGTCTCTGGGAGTAATCCCTACGCCAGTTCAACTCTTAGCGTTCCTGCAAGCCCTCGAATTGCTAAAAAAATGCTTTTAGCACCTTCTTCCCCATATCTCCCTGATGATTTCGATAGACTTGGACTCTCAGGAACAAGTCCCAGTAGTTCTTTCTCCCCAGTGGATTTTGACAGGTCGTTCTCTGTCCGAAGAAACCTTTCCACCAGTTCCATGGAACTTGATGACCCAGATGTGGAAAGTTACAGACAGACGCCGAATTCTCTGCAGACATCCATGCGAGAGCGGAAGAACAGCATTAGCTCCATTTCAGGAAGGGAAGACCTCATGGACTATCACAGGAGGCAGAGGGAAGAGCGGCTGCGCGAGCAGGAGATGGAACGGCTGGTAATTTTTTTCTCTTCCTCTTAGTTATCTGTGGCATTTAGCATTTGCAAAACCGCCCATCCCAGGTCTAGCCATCAGGAAGGTACAGCAAAGAATAAGCTGCTCTGTTTTGAAATTCAAATGCAGCCTGCTCCAGATGCCTTGTTTATTATCACAGTCCATGAAGGTAAAGCTTGCAAGGCGTGCTGCTTGGATAGACAGTGCCATTCAGCCATCCTGAAAAAATACTGGAACCTATGTAAATTCTGTTCAGTTATCCTGTGGGCTGTGTTAAAATGACTGCAGACATAAAACCCACAAATTACATTGCAAGGATCCAGGACTTTTTGTTTTAGATGATGGCACTGTTTTGTGGTAAGTGGGCAAAGAAGAGATTCTGCTATAAACCACTCAGCCTTGTCTGCTGCAGAGTCAAGGTATGTGTTGGTGTGGGCTAAACAGCCATCAGCAGAGTTCTTTCTGCTTAGTTTTCATGTTTTACTTCTGAGCATGTTCATTGAAATAGAGGCCTCCTTGCTTCTCCCCTTCCTAAGATGGAAAGTAGCAGAGGGGGACAGTTTCTCTCTTTGTCTCAGTCATTGTCAAGCAGCACATACTGCCTCGGCTTGGGATTACCTTGGTAGTGAAATGTAATTTATGTATTACTGAAACAACTTGTGGGTAGGAAAAGTAAAAAAGGCCTTCAGAACACACAAGGATGTTTGAAACAGTGTTTTATTGAAACTGTCTCTGGAAGAGCACATAAGAGTTCTTCCAAAGGGTTTTCAAAGTGGCTTTGGGACTCTCTGACCCTATTAACATGCGTTCGTATTTTATCATCCACATAGAAACAGGGGTCATTAGATGGGCCATTTGGTATTCCTGAGTCCTAAATTTGAGACATTAACTTTACATTTGTGTGCCTTAATTCACATCTTATGAATTTGAGCAAAATGGCAATAGGATGCTCTGAAACCTGTCTAGTTTCCATACAGAAGCAAGCCTGCAGGAGAATTCACTTCCTGGGCAGGCTGGGGGTGGAAAGCCATGGGGAGGATGGATGCAGGAGTAGTGGGAATGTGGGAGAGGGGGATGCCTGTCAACAACCAAGAGCAATGACCTGGTGCCTGTGCAGGGCCACCATTCCCATCTCAAACTCTATGAGTGAGTAAGTTCAGGCTAAAGAATTGTAACCTAGTGAGATGTCTCTGCCCTCCCCATCTCACCTGTGTCCTTTATGCAGGTTGGTGAGGAGCCTGTTATGCAGACAAAAGCCTTTTACCTCTCAATTCACTCATCACTGTAGTTTGTAAGATACAGTGTTGTTGGCAAGATGTGTAAAAGTTCATCTTTGCCTGCTCAAAGGCTGTAGTGTCAAGGCTCAGGAGTGAGAGGCGGGCAGGCACTACCCCCTTCCCACTCCATCAGTGTCAGGGCAAATGCACCCCTGCCCTGCTTTGCTCTCCAAAACCTCTGCTGGCTCCCCTTGAAGCTGCAGCTTCTTGGGAGCAGGGACTGGGCTCCTCAGGGCAAGAAGGACCAGCTGTGAGTGAAAATGGCTGGGTGGCTTAGGACAGAGATTGTGGGAAACATCAGAAGAAATGTTGTTTCTCCCTGCCTTTGTCCTGCCATTCCTCTGCTCCTTTCAGTAATCTCCCTGGTTCTGGTGTTGTGTGTGCAGAGTGGTGATTGCTTCTTTGCTTCTTATCAGAAGGTTTTGCAGGCAGTCATGCTGTAAAAGCTGAGATAATCAGTCATAAAAGCAACGTATTTGTATTTCAAAGAGAACAGCCTTTTTTTTTTTTTTAATTATTATTTGTGGTGAGGGATGGATGATACGGGGTTGTTTCAGTATTCAGTGATACCGATAATCATTCTGGTTTTATATTTGGATGAAATGGCTACATTCTCACCACTCAATATTTTCTCTTGCTGAACAATATTTCCTTCAAGTCCCAATGCTTCAAAAAGAGGATTTGCTTACTGTTTTTTCAGAGTTTTTGAAAAAAAGATCATGTTTTGTGTGTTGCATGTAATTTGAACGTGAAGGAGTTTCCTCCTGCTTGAGTTCATGTTATACACTAGATCCTGCTCTATATCTGCTCCATTCTCCATTTGCTAGAGCTATCTGGTAGAAGAGTGAAGTATCAGGACAGTGCCTCCTTCCAGTGGTTTGAGTCTGAAAAATGCCATAAACAGGTTTCTAGATCTCTGAGAAATAGAAATATATATATATTAAAATCCACACATCAGTTCTTTGTAATTAGGGCCTGTTCTGTTACTTTATTTTGTACTTCTGTGTAGATCCCTGTCCAAAGGATAGCCAAGGATCTGTCCAAACAGTGTCTTGATATATCCAGCCAGACCTTCCAAAGAACAATTTTGTTTGCCCTTGTGTATTGACAGGGGCAGAGGATCCATGTCTGCTCAGGTCTCTCTTTTTTGTGGGATGGGGGAAGGTGGGAATAAAAAACTCCAACTAAAGAAGCACTCATGGATATCAAAACTGTGTGCTCTGAGCTTTCAGTGCTGTATAAAAGGTCACGTTGAGTAGCTGGTGGGTAAATGGTAGGGGAAATGCAGTCTCACTGTGCACAAGTGTCAGGATTTTCCATACTGGGTTTTTGAAGCACGATAGGTAGAGCAGTGTAGGACTACTCAAATAAGTCCATCAGAAAAATAACACCCTTTTTTAGAGGACTAGAATGCTCTGTGGCCCAGAGAAGAAGTGGAGAGGATCTTTCCTTGCACCAACACTGCCCCTGTAGCTATTCTGCTGGCACACAGTGGCTTGAAAGTGTTCTATTTGATAGCTGATATTCACTTCCGGATTTTTTTGGGTAGTAAAATGCATGCACTCATTGCAATCTGACCTAGTATCTGCCCTTGAACTCTTCTGTTTACTTTCACTTGTTTACTTTTTCTTTTCCACATAAAT
Source organism: Eopsaltria australis (assembly GCA_034509425.1). Classification (NCBI taxonomy): domain Eukaryota; kingdom Metazoa; phylum Chordata; class Aves; order Passeriformes; family Petroicidae; genus Eopsaltria; species Eopsaltria australis. Next base: position 2,757,240 of record JAVTVJ010000280.1, read on the forward strand.
TATTCTATGAGTTTTACTTGTGTTTAGTTTGCTTTTAAGTGTCAGAGGGTCCTCTGGAAGTTTGTGCTTAGAGCTGCTGCTGCAGCCTGCATATGAAAACAAATCATCTGCTGTCATTGCCCAAAGAAATAACCAGAGATTTTAAAAAACAGGTACAAATAGTAAAAATATGCAGGTTGTTTTTTTCTTTTATTATTTAAAAGTCCAAGTTTTAATTTCTTCCTGAGCACCAAACAGAAAAGACACATGCATTCTTGTGTGGCATTTGGTGTTTCTCCATATCTGTTTCTTTAGATCTGCTGTCTGTGGCTGGGTTCACATAAACTGGCTGAAGACTGGTGCCACCTCTGCTTTGCCAGCCTTTGTTCCTTTGTGGCTTGAAGAGCAGGGGGAGCTGGCATTCTCATTGCTGCCATCCCTCTGGTGTTGGGGTGGGGGCTGAGGGGCTGTGGGAGCAGGTGGGGCAGCACAGGGCTGCTCCTGGCACAGGCAGCAGGGTCACAACCTGCTCCTGCTTCCTCTCCAGCCCAGCTGACCGGACATTCATCCTGCCATGGGGATGTTTGGACAAGCTGTACACAAGCAGAAGTCAGAGTAGCTATTGCTGACACTAGCCCAGGAAGAAAGTTCCTGCTGTGATCTAATAATGTTCAATGCAATTCAGTTAGCTTTTCAATTTTTTTTAATATTATTTAAAGAGGAAATCTCACTATTTTTTTCCTATCTGTGATGAAAGTCCAATTGTGGTAGCTGCTGGATCTAAAATGGGGTCTTTCTCTTCAGCCCCTGGGGTGGTTGGGAGTGGAACTGCACAGGCAGCATAGTTGGGTAGATATTAAGGGCCATCTGTTTTCTTTGATAGCTGCTTGTTTAAGCAGCACTAAAGTTTTCAGTGCTGGTTTTTAGGCAGTACAGTGTATTTCCTCTAGATGGTGGTAGGTACCTAAAAACTGAATGTTCAGTAAGTTCATGATGCCTTCCAAAGCCCAGCTGTCTGTAGGGATCTGTAAACACACCCTTGTTACTGAAGTTTTACTAGATCCAGGATTTGTACTGGGAGAGATTTCAATTTATCAATGCCTGAATGAGCAGGAATAAAATTCAAGGGGCTTGTTCCATGGCCCACTTTGTCACAGTCAGAAGAGCACTGAATTTCTTAAGTTTATTCAGAAGTAGGGAATAATACAGAATATCCCTGTGCCTGGTTTGCATTGGTGCCTGACAGTTTAGTAAGATGTGCTTATGTGAAGGGAAAGTGGAATGAAACTATTTTGGAGTTTTTGAGATGGTATTGCTTTAAAATCATCGTTAATAGAGCTTATGTAAATTGTCATACGGCTTGTGGAAAACCTCATACACGTGTTTTATAAATCTGTATTGGCACTGTGTCTTTTTCTAGACCCTTTAAGGATAAAGTACCCAGGCTGTATGTAAAACTGTGAGTGGTTAGCTCTTAAAGGAGCCCCAGCCAAGTAGACAAAGGCTAGCTTCAAGGTAATTTTTCCCACCACTAGTATTTGATAGTCTCTGTAGTGTTACAGAATAGCTACTTAACATCATTTAGTTTTGTAATTAAGCAAGTGCTGTATAACAGGATAAAACCCCTTGCAAAATATAACTAATACTGATGACTCCATAACTTTCCAGGAATGTTCCGTTTCAATTGTGTTGTAAAACATTTCTGTGGGGTCTTTAATAAGCCAAAATCTGGATTACATACACTTAATTTTTGCAGCTATATATGTTATGCAGATTAACACTATGGTCCAGGAAGAAATCAGTTACAGGAGACCTGTTCTCATTTACAGAACTTAAGTACTGCTCTGAAATTCAAGTACTGCTCTGAAGCCCTGATCTTCAGGCTCCTGCCCTCAGTGTGGTTTGAAAAGGAGCATCTGCATAGGTACTGTAGGAACAAAAGGGCTGAGCAACGCTGTTATTTTGGCAGCCAGTGACATTCCCTCAGGAGCAGAACACATGCCTCAGGTACAGGAGCTAATTCTCAGAAGTCTCAGAAATGCTCAGCTCCTCCCTGCAGGCTGTCTCTGCTCTGTGCCATTGCTCTCTCCTGCTTTTACCAGTCTTTCTCCTGAGCCTGCTCTGGGAAGGGAAGGAAAGGAGGAGGCACACCTGGTCCTCTGCTGTAACCTCCGTGCTGCTGCTCTGTGCAGGTGGCTCTGCTGTCAGAGCAGCCTCTGAGAGGGACGTGAAATAGAGGTGCTGCTTCTGAAAGCTGTCCTGCTGGTGGTAACCTCAGAGCTGAAGCACTAACTATAGCAAAACAAGGACTGGCAAGGAGAAAATAAACTAGTCTGGAGTGAGAAACTGGTGCAAACTGGAGGGAAGGGAAAGAACAGTTGGCAAACTCTTCTCAGTCCCAGTTCAAGTTTATCTTTGATCTCCTTAGAAATGTAGGAAAGAAGGAGAAAGCTTTCTCCTGCCTCTCATCCATGAGGTAATGAATGTACTTGTAAGAAAGAAAGTTTGGGGGGTTTCTGCAGCTCTCTTCCCCAGTCTTTCTGCCTCTTTTTCCACCATTCTTTTAGACTAGCTGCTGCTCCCAGCTTTTGCTGGGAAGGTGGTGGTTTGTCTATCTGAGCAGCACTAGGAAGGCGCTGTTCTTTGGCAGCTGAAAAGTGCAACAGCCTCTTCAGGCAAAGGGAACCTGGCTGCATGGACTAGCTATAATTCATGTTAGTCTTTGTCACAAGGAATAGACTGCACATGTATTTTTAATGAAATTTGAGGTTATCCAGTTCCTAATGGCCCCTACCTGGAAAGCTTCCTGTTTGCCATGGCTGGTTAGCTAAGCCTTGCCTTGATATCCAGATATAGCATTACTTCTATGCATTTGTAATCCATAAATGTGATATGTGGCAGATGAACAAATCTAGGAATCACCACATGGTTGCTGTGAAAAAAGTGGAATATTTATCTCTGCTATTTTGGAATTTTTTTTTTTACAGTGTACCAGGGATGTCTCTCAATGTCACTGATAATCAATAGCAGAAGAGGGTTATTATCTCCTTATCCCACCCTTGTCCTTCAGAATTTAAATCTGCTGCAGCCAACCATAGGTGATGTGTAGCTTTCTCAAAGCTGGGAGTAGTGAAGCTGCTCAGGCAGAAACTGCACAAGACCTGTTACCCCTTTTTGTAGCGGGGAAGAGAATTACAGAAAATACACAGAGATGTTTTAATCTGTTAGAAAGGACATTTTATGGGGAAACACACTGACAGGCTTACAAAACTTGGTTTGACATCCCCCCCTCCCACCAGGAACCAATTTTAAACCCATTTCCTGCTTTTGACATACCTTTTTTTTCCTCCCTCTGCTGTGTTCAGTGTCACAAATAACTTGTGTGGTATTTCTTGCAAAAGTTTTGACTGGATTTTCCATATACTACTCGTTTTCCGTTCTTCATTGAAAGGGTGCTTTCCTAGCTTACTTCTTCACCGAGAAATTCATGCTGGAAACAGTTACATGCAGGTGTGCTGGAGCTGGAATGAGCTGGCTGAGATGAAATGATGAGAATAGAGTGTATAAAATAACCACAGAGCTTCCTGTCCATAAGCCTCTCAGCACATGTCAAAATAGAAGTGAGAGATATCAGTATTTCTGTAATGTGTCTGAAAGCTCATCAGGAATTTTTTGAAGACTGGTTTTCCTGCAGTTTTTAAGCTTTTTTTGAGCAACTGAGACTTGACTGGGGTGAAAAAGAATCCCTTTTTCTCCTGACTGCTCAGCAAAGGGCAGGTTTGCAGGCAGAGCCCCTCACCTGAGCACTTGGGCTGGAATGAGCAGCAGCCGTGCTTTGAAATTTGCCGTCTCCTATTATTGCCCAAGGGATGGAAACTTGGCATGGGGTAACCCAATACAGCCTGTTGATGCAGAAGGGATGGGACCTCGTGTCCTGCTGTCCATGTTTCCCATCTGTAACCATTACGACAGGCCCGATGCCGTCACAACAGGCAGAGCTGCATAATTACGGGCTGTCCCAGCCAGCGCTTGCTCGGGGCTTTAGGAATTGCCTTGCCTGGCCAAAAGACTTAGTGAGAGGGAGGATAGCGGCGTTGGAAGGGTAAGGGAAGAGGCTGAGGGTCTGGCAGTGGTTGCCTGGAGGGAACAAGTCTTTGGAGAGTTATAATTATATCAACCATTTGGGGTTGAAGGATGTCTGAGAATTTGCTGGACCTATTTAGTGGAAAATAGAAGTTTGCAGTTGCTGCCCCGGGCTCTGTTATTTCAGCGGCTCATCTCATTACAGGAGGATTCCAAGGAAACCTGCAGAGGGAACCTGGGAATAAGCCACCCTAAGGCAGAATTGCTCTCTCACAGCACTCTCTTGTTTGGGTAGTGCTTGGAAAGGGGTGGGTTCAGACGGGTTCTCCAGCTCAGGAACAGAGGTGATGTGCACGTGTGGTGCGTACGACCAGGTAATCTCTCAGCAGCCGTGTAAAACTCTGGGTGTGCCTAACCAGTGTTAGATTTTCATACAATTCAATAGCTTGCTGCAGGGAAAGCTGAGGCTGTGCATTGCCTGCCCTATTCTGCTTGATCGTTGTTATCACTTGCTGTTGGGCATGGGAAGTGTTAGGGCTGGCAGAAGGAGCTGCTGTGCAAGTCCTCTTTGCAAATGTAATGCCAGGTAGAGCTTGGAAAGTGAATATGGATGCAGTGGTTCCTGGGGAGGGAGGCTGAGGATGTTGGTTTTTTGGCTTTCTTTTTAAATACTACTGTAGAAGGATTTCCTAGAAATCAGAAATTAGATCATTAGTGCAGGTATTAATGCCAAGCATGGAACTTTCACAGTGGTCTTTTTTCCAGCAAAATTTTCAATAGACTTATGGTAAGCATTTTCTTATTTATTTTTTTTTTCTTTAACAAAAGTAACATGAAATTACAGAAATGCTTTACTTCTTAAAAATGAAAAGATATAAAAAATCCATCTGAAATAGAAGTTACCGGAAGCTATGCATACAGTAAAATAAAACAAATATAGCTTGCTAACATTTGATAAAAGGTATCATAGAGATCTAGAAATCCTTCAGAAATCAAATGTTTCTAACAACTTGAAGTATATCAAGTCAAAATGTCACAGCTACTCTCAGTCTCAAGTTTGAAATTTTGGTATGAATCTATAGGGAATTTGAGTAAACTGGTAAATAAATATTTCCTCCACTTCTGTGCTTTTGACAGCTGTTGTATTTTAGATGTGATGCCTCTTTTTTCTCTTGATGCTCCTAAAACTGTGCTTTTCAAAATGTGAACTAATTCTCTTAAAAGGAAGAATCACAGTTAACAAAATGGAAAATTTTAAAAAGTCAGAAATGGGTGAGTTCATGGAAAATCTGTGCAATATTTTGCAGCTTGGTAGGAATATAGCGTAAGTGTGAAGTGGAATAATTAGTGATCTACGTAGTGAGATCACTGGACAAGTGTACATACAAATGGGGTGTGGACACAAAAACCTCAATAAAAAATTGAAAAGTACATTTCACAGAAATTAATAGCTAGTTGAATAAGATGTCCTAACATTTATTTTTCTTTCAAATGTAGAAAGTTTTAATATTTGTTCTCCCTCATTAATTTAGATTCCTCATCTTGCACTGCAATTTATTTATGTGTATCTGTTTATTGTCTCTAAGTGGTAGATGGACTTCACATGGACTTTAATCCTTCACTCTAAAACAAAAAACCAAGCCCAAAGCAAACAAACAAACAAGACCCCAACCCAAACAAAACAAAAAAGCCCAGCAAACTATTGTTTAACTTCATCTTTACTTTAGCTGATCTTTACCTTTCTCTGAACTAGGAACGACAGCGGCTTGAGACAATCCTCAACCTGTGTGCAGAATACTCCAAATCTGACAGCGACCCTGCTGCAGCCACTACAGTTGCTGACGTTCAAAAAATTAACAAAGAACTCGAAAAACTTCAGCTCTCTGATGAGGACTCAGTGTTTGAAGACTCCCAGATTAATCTGGAAACGAGGTTCAGAAGCCACTTGAAATCATCTGCGAGCGACTCGGATTTCTCGGAGCTGAGCAGCCACAGCCGTGGCACCGCTGCTTTCCTGCCCTCGCGGGGGCTCAGGGCTGATGAGCACTTCAGTGAGAGCTCCAAGCCTCCACCTTTTGCTGCTCCCAGCTTCCTGAAGGACACCACCGAGTCGTCCTACCTAAGCATCACACCAAAGGTAATGCTCTGTGGGAGGAGACAGTGTAATCCAGGCTCTGCTGCTTGAAATCCTCCTCTAGGAGTTGGCTGGCCTGGCAGGTGCCACAATTAGGCTGGCTTAGATATGAGAATTAATCTCAGAACTGATACAGCTTTATAAGCCATCAAATGTAAAAAATATAGCCAGCAAGATGTAGCAGCCAGTAAATGATTATTCCGTACCTTGTGGAAGCTAATGGTACTGGAAGTTGCTTTGTTTTTTTTAGTGGGATGTACTGTTCAGGAAGAGCTTTAAGATTTTCCAAGGGAGAAGGATTTGCTTGAACAATTATAGCTACTTAAATAATGAAGGTTTCCAGAACCCTGCTTAGCATCCTTCTGAGGTGTTGGAGGGAAGGGATGCTCTGCTGTTTTCTCCCAACCTGAGGCTCTTGTAAGAGGAGTATGTTTTCTCACACTCACGTGGGAGGTGAAGAGGAGTTGCCTGAGCTGAATTTACTGTCCTGTCTCCTTTCCTGGGGTTGGACTTGAGCCACTGGCCAGATCAGCTGCTGTCTCTTGGAGATGGTGCAGTGGCAGCAAGCCTCCTGCCCCTCCAGCCCAGCTGCTGCGTTTAATAAGCTGCACCTCCTTTCCTGTGTGCTTCTCACTGCTGTTCCATTACCTAAAGGAAATTGTTCTTTAATACAGGAGCTAAGAGCATTCCTAACCATTTCCTTGCTTGTGCAGCAGCAGCCTCCTCCAGGCTGTGCCAGAGCAGTAATGCAGTAAATCCCAGTGGCAGGCAGTGTGTTAAATAACTGGATTCAAGAGCTGGAATCAGGAGTGTAATGAGGCCAAGCAAAGCCATAAAAGCAGGTTTCTGTTTGACAAGTTCACATCTTCAAAATACTGTCTCTTCCATTTACTGTTATTTACACACTGTATGATCTTCAGCATGGTTTTATGCCTCAGGTGAATTGCATTTAACCTCTGCTACACTCACAACTTGAGAGTCAATGAAAGTGTGTGTAGAAGAAGAGAGAGGTGGGATAGAAACAGATTTTCACTTCCAAAGGATTATCTCTCTGGAAATCTGTCTGCTGAGTCTTCTGTTGTGAAATTGTGTTGAACAGAAACGTGATATTATGACTTTACTTGGTCTTTCCATGTTAAAAAAGTGGTAACACATTGCACTTGCAAGTTGCTGTGGTCTTGCATTTCTTTCCCATTTGTTGCTTTCTTCTTGCAAGTCAGAGATCCTATTTTAAATCCTTATTAGGAAGTTGAAATCAAAGATGTTATGTCAGCATTGTCCAAACAGGAGACTGGACAAAAAGAGGCTTTGCTGCTGGGATTACTATTGCTAAACCAAGGAATTACCATTCATTCATTCATTGTAAAGGGAGTTCTGTTAAGCTCTGAGAAAAGCAGCAGCAAGCAACTGCGTTAATGAAGTGCAGCTCGTTTTAAAATACTGAGCTCAGATTTGTTCAGGATAAAATGCCTGCTCTCAGAGTAGCCATTCAGTAGCTGAGCTGAGCCTCTTTTGAGCAGGGCTGTGTGGCCCAGAGGTGACTCTGAAGCCCTGCATGCAGCCCCACCTCTAATCCTGGCTGGGGACAACGAGCCAGCAGCCTGCCCAGAGGAAATGCATTATAAACCCCTGGGGTCAGGTGAATGTGAAGAATGCATTTCAAACTCAGTACTGTTTGATCTGGTCGTGCAAGATCACAGGTATTTTCTTCACAATCTTGTTTAATTCTTGACACAGGTATCTAGTAAGGAAATGGCAATGAAAAGAGGAGCATTAAGGTGCTGCTTCCTCAGAGCTACCTGGGGAGATAGAACCAACTTCTGTCCTTATTTTACAGAAACCACCTATCTTAACTGCTGGTTACAAAAATGTCCTGTCCTACCTCCTGGCCTGTATTAAATGAACAGCTGAAATTTACATAAAAACCATCTTCAAATGTCTGTGTTATTTTTGTAAGGGAAAAATTGGATTTTTATAACCTAAATAGCACAGCATGTAAAGTATTCTCAAAGGTTAAGTTTTAGTAATTCCTTTAGAATGAATAGTATTTACTGTTAAGTATAGTATTTACTTCCAATGCCTGGAAGTGAAGTATCATGTTTGTTTCTCTTGTACACCTCCTAAATATAGAAATAGCAATATAGTAGATAGGAAATATGTAATGGGTTCAAAACCAGCAGTGTCATACTTGTCTAAAATGACAACTATGTGAAAGGAGGCAGAAAAGACAATGTTTGCCTCTTTTCCTAATGAACCTCTTGTGATGTGCAACTGCAGATGCCAGAATGCAGCAGTGAAGAGCAGAGAAGGCAGGAGCTCGGTCGACTGGAGGAGGAGCGCATAGTAATACTAAATAACTTGGAAGAACTTGAGCAGAAGATCAAAGATTTAAATGACCAGATGGATGAATCCTCAAGAGAGGTATGAAATATGGTTTTGGTTTGCAATGTCATGCCTTTTACATGTGTCTACATAGCATAAGTCTGTTGAGTTCAGCAAGAGCACAGGGAACTTATGGATGTGTGCAGCCTTTGCATTCTGTGCTTTTCCACCAGAATCACAAACCTGGCAGTCTCCTGTTAGGAAGGGTGTTTTTCCCCAGCTGGGGGATGCTTATGCTGCTTGGATTAGTCTTTCCCAGCTGTAACCATTATACTGTGAAGTGGAATTGGAACAATCTTGCTTGTTTAATGGTCACTCAGTTGATCCAAATTCCGTGTGTCACTGGGGAGTTTTATGGCGGTATCTCCTGTGACTGTTTAAAGAGAAAGGAAGTGAGACAACTTCCTTTCAAACCTCCTTGGCTTTACAGTGGCAAGGGTATGTTGGCACCCTCTTGACTTCTGGAATCTCACAGTTGCAAACCAAGCTGGCCCAGGCATTTGGGTTGTGCCTGCTCCAATTATCAGCAACAGGAAAGAAACAGCTGTTCCAGAAGGGCTTCCTACAGAGTCTGGGCACAGAGACAGTATCATAACAGGAGGAAGCACAGAGAAGAGATAGAAAACAAAAAGTTTTGGAAAAAAGAACCTTCAAGCTTAAGTTGGTTTGGACTTTATTTTGCAGTATTTTATGTTGCAATTTTACTTTTTCTCATTTGTGACCTCTTTTTAGCTTTTATGGCAGAAAACTTACGGGGTTATTTTTTTCCCCTCCCCTTTTAAAAAAATATTTCTCTCTTGTGAACCAACTCGTTCCCCTCCCCCTGAAAATAATGTGTATCAAGATTTCTTCTGAATCTGGACTGCTTCTGAAAGGTGTTTTGTATTCCTAGTTGGATATGGAATGTGCCCTTTTGGATGGGGAACAGAAATCTGAAACAACAGAGCTGCTGAAAGAGAAGGAAATATTGGATCATCTAAACAGAAAAATAGCTGAACTGGAGAGAAATGTTATTGGTGAAAAGACAAAGGTAATTCAGTTGGTGTAGCCTGCTGTGTGCTCTGTTCCCCTTGATCTTCAAAATATATTTATATGGTTAATATTAATGGAGCTTATTTGATGAAGTACTGCCTGTAAGTAAATTTGCTTGATGAATATGGAAGAAAGAATAATTGTTTCACCATAATTTCCCTTTAACAGTATTGTTTTCCAAGGTGTGACTGACAAGCAAAATATAGTAAGCTAAAGTAAAAAGACCTGGCATACTGTGAAGATACTTTTATTAATAAAAATGCCATATAGGGCTTGTACTTGGGTTGTCTGTTTAAAAGAACAGTGTTAATTGAACTGTTCCAGTACCCTCCATTGTAAGTTATATAATTTGGGGGAAAAGAAAAAGAAATTATTTTCTCAGCAAAGAAACAAAATGAAAAAGAGTGCAGTGTTTTATCTAATATCATATAGAATATATAAGACATCCACCAAGTATGTACCTTTTAAAAAATTATATTGTTTTATTTTATTTGTTGACTGACAATTTTAGTACTGTAGAATATTCCCTCTATAATTAAGTCTCAGAAATTAATTACTTTTGATATACCGTCACATACTTAATTGCTCTCAACTACACAAGAAATAGATAGGCATATATTTCCAAAATAGGATAGCAGTATAAGAATATTTTAAGTGCAGAAATGGAAAGGGCCTGCAAGATGAAGTTGTCCCCGTGAAGGCAGAGAGTGCTGGTTCCCTCCAGCAGGCTCTTTGCTGGCCTCTCCAGGCATGCAGTTCCCTTCTCCACAGGGGATGTGCCACGGCCAATAATACCTCAAGGTCAGGAAGTTTTTCCAGGGATTTCAGCCAGTGTTGTTTCCTTTTTAAATTTCATCCTCTGCCTCATAATTTAGGCCTGTCACTTGTGGAATTGCTCTAGCTAGTTTCTCCTCTTTTCTTAAGCTTTCCAGAAATATCTGGAAGTCTTCAGCATTTTTTGCTTAGACAAGCTGCACGTTCTTGGCACTTCTGTAGTTCCCATTAAATTCACACCTTACAGCTTGCATTGTTTTATTCTGAGCTTTCTGTCTTTGATTTCTGCCTGCCCTGTCAGGAGCCTGGCTGCTGTTTTGTGGCTGTGCTTATCAAGCATGTGTCTGAAAAGGAGAATGGTGCCCCCACATTTTGGCTCTGTGGGGCCACAGTGCACAGTCAGTTAGAGTCTGAACCTCCCTGGACTTCCCTGTCTGCACTTTTCCTTGTGCCTGTGTACCCTTCACTGATCTTCAACTTTCACATGTGGTCACATTTTTAGTTGCCTACAGGACATGTTTAGTACTTGCTTTTTAGCAGAAAGATGAGTTTAAAGTGGGTATCAGCAGATAGGGTGTGCAACCAGATCCCCTTCAAAAGGATGCTGCTGGAAGTTGTGGTTGGTAAGTGGTAATAAATAACATGTTCAGAAAATCAAGAGATCTTTTGCCTTTTCTAATAGTTCTCTAGTAGCCTCAAAGTTCAATTAAATTAATGGAAGCTATTGTAAAATCTGGAGGAAATTTAAATTTCCTTGCAGCCACCTGACAGAATGTTAGTGTGTAGGTAGCAGTCAGAAAATTCAAATGACAGGTCTAGTTTGAATTTTCGCTTGAGATGAAACATGGAAAGCAGCCTACAAAAAGAGCTTTTTGTTTAAAAGGCAAGTTCACTCAAAACATTTTTTTCAGTATGAGGCATGGCACGAGTCAGATCAACTACAAAATTTTAGTTGTATTTTCTTTTGTGTTCCTCTTTATTTTAAACAAACAAACCTAGCTGTGAGTGTATGCTCTAAACATCAAGCCATGGCTCAGTTGATACTGAAATTATCTTTGTAGGAATGAACTCACAGTTCTTTTTTGGAGTATGTCTGCAAGAGTTGCATAAAAGTGGAAGTTGAAAATAGAAATGGGAGACGAGCTTCTACAAGGGGAGTAAAATATAAAGTGACAGCTGAAGTGTTCTGGGGAAAGTATTGTCAGCCAGCAAAACAGATGGCAGTGATCCTGCCAACAAATAGAAGTTCTGTCTGGCTTGAAACAGTAGCATTTTTTAAAGCTTGAATATTGTGTCTATGTTAAAGCTCAGCCATGCAGCTCTGATGCAGGATAGTCAACATCTTGCCTCTATAGTAATACAGGATCAACCCCCACCCACAAAAGGGGGGCTCAGGTGGAGGTGGTAGGTGGCCCCTTTTGCTGAAATAATTTGAAACTTAGGACAGAATTAAGGCTTGGCCAGGAGTTTCCACTCTGCTGATGCTGCTTTTTGTCTTGTTTCTTGCTGAAGCAAGTGTCCCAGTGTCCACAGGTACAGTTTCTACTGGCTGCCTGAATATTTCACCCCTACTGATACCTGGGGTCTTGGTTTTGGTGGGGCTTCAAGGCAAGAAGCTCGAGCAGTCGTTGCATTCCTGCCAGGGAAAGGCAGTGATACCTGAATACACCACGTGGTGTTGGTTGTCTGGAGGTGAGAGGGAGAGTTCATTTCACTTGTGAAACCATGGTGGGGCATTAGTGCTCTGTATGGTGGCACTTGTCTCTGGAGCAACTTGAGCATTTCATGGAATCTGCCACTGATCTTGGCACCTGTTTGACAGGAAACTCCTGCCTGCTTGAGTCTCATCCTTACCCATGCACCATGTTTGAAAAACTTGTGAAATTCTTGAAAAGAGAGATATTGAATGTAGTGGTTTCAGTTCGCCTACAATCTAATTTTTGGGCTATGTTATGTACTTGAAATGGACTGTAGGTAGAAGCTCTTGTACTACCTTCTACCTGATTATTTGGGGTTTTTTTAAATACCTGATGCGCATTTCGTTTAGGTGATGACACAAAGTTTTGCCAACTTTTTCAGAGTATTAAAGCCACAATTTTTAGTCCTTGCAAAGTAAAATAATTGACTAGAAAACATACTGGAAGTCAGAAGGCAGGAGTAAGTTCAGTTCTGGGCTGTCAGTGTGCTCTTTGCTGTGGTGCAGTGTCTCTGTGTCCCAGCCCCTTGTTTGTAAACCAGAGATGTATTTTGGAGTGGGTTTGTGCATTATGTGTTAAGCTGCATGCTGGTCTCATCCGAGTCCTGTGCTCAACCCTCTTGGATCATGAGGCAGGACTAATGGGGGGGAGAACAAGTGAACCAGTGGGGAAGAATGGTGTAGTGCAGAGCCTCAGGAGAGTTGAAAGCATTCCCCTTGCCTTTGTGATTGTGCCACCACACACACTGTAAGAAGTGAAGCGACTTGTGTTGATTTATGCAGGTTTTGAAAATCAGAACTATGGGTGATTGCCATTTCAGAAAGATGACAGAACCTTCCAGCATCCCTGCAGGACTCAGCATAGTTCTGATGTGGTGCCTGTCTGCCAGGTACAAGTGCTGTCAGGACTCAGTTGTCCTGGCTGGGGTAGCTTTTACTTCCAGAGCTGTTTCATATGCCCTGTGCTTTCAGCTATGCTGGAAACTATGCTAGGATATGGAGAAAAGTCCAACTTTGCCTCTTTGGCTGTCCTTGAGAGCAGCTTACAATCATCTTCCTTTCTTTTCTTTCTTTTTCTCTCCAGAAAAAAATGACCTACATATGTGAATATCAACATTTTAGCTATTAATCACAAATTCCATTTATGCAGAACCTGATAGGTTCTTACTAACACAATTTGACAGATACAGCTTGAAGCTCTCTGGGAAAGAGCTTAGTTACTGATACTGACAAAATTACTTTGAGCACAGCCTGCTCTAGAGAGAGCTGAGCTGGGCAGTATCCGAAATGAGCAAGCAGGTGAAGCTTTTCCCTTTCCCTGCCACCAGGGCCTATCTCCCTGTAATTGCCATGGCAGTCACTCTGTACTGTCAGAGTACAATAATGAGGCTGTTGTTTCCAGTGGAACAGCACCTCAGGTCTGTGGTGCTGCTTACGTTTATGACTTCCTTCCAATGAACCTTCACTCATGAGACTTAGATCAAGATTAACGATTGTCTCTAAGGAAATTGGAGCAAATTGTGTTTGCCTGACTGGATGTCATCCAGCTCTGCCATGTGCTTTGTTTTTGCACAGTGCTTCCTTAATCTGTGCCATGTTAAAACATGCAGTCCAGCATATGTGGAGAGGGGTGGTTAATGATTCCCCACACCCTGTGCCTCCAAGGGAAGCATGAGGTTAAAAGTAACAGCATAGCCTGGGAAAGAAAAAATAGATCAGTAAGTATGAATAAGTAGGAATAACTGAAAATTAGTAATGGATTCAGCAGACGTGCTGTGGGAGGTAATCACAGCTAAATGGGAGTTCTGGCAGACCGTTTCAAAACAAAAAGTTGCAAAAGTTGAGACTCCTAAAAAAGAGGAGGAGATTATTCCTTTTCTTCTGGAGGACCTTTGCCTTATGTCATGGAGAAATATGTGCTCTGGAACTCCTTTATCAACCCGGGTTTCCTGTCCCTCTTCAAGAGCAGAAATCAGGAGCAGCTGGCAGGGGATAACTCACCTTTTTTGGAATACATTTAATTTTGTCCACATGCTTTTGTGGAAATAGTTTTTCAGTCATTAACAGAATATCCCAGACATGCCAGAACATTTGAAGTTCAGCCTCTTTGCTGAATTAATACCGCAAACACTTGCAAGAGTAGAGCCAAGGAAAGAGCAGCTGTCTGATGAGCCACCAGCAATTAAAGTTAAATATACTGATCACCTCTTTCCTCAATCCTTTCTCTTCTGGATGCAGAATTCCTGCTGCTGGATTTTATCCTGATGAATCTGACAAATTTATGTCTTGTAGCATAGCCTCTTAAATATTTACTGGTCAGATTCCAGTTCAGCAAGATGTAAGCAAGTATTTTAAAAGGACGAGCTACCATGTCCATAACATTATCCACCTCCTTAAGACACAATACACAGGACTAAATGTTTTGAGAAACACTTGCATCTGCTGGATATATCCACAAAAGGATAACCTGTAGAGAGAACACTAATGAACACAAAGATGATTACAAAGACTCAAGGAGAAAAACCTGAATTCACAAGCTTTATTTTAAAACATTCATGAGAGAATCATCAGAATGGGTTATACCCCTAATGGGAATTCTCTTACTGTCATCTAGATGTCGAAGACTACAAGAATTGGAATTTTCTGACTTGAATGTTTTTTTCTTGTGGTCTGGATGACTGTTTCCTCTTTTACACTCACAAAGTAACAGTGCTCTATAATCAAGGGCTTTCTTTTGCCTCCTCATCTGTTCAGTAGGACAACTCATGGCAATGATGAGAGAATGAGCTTAGAAATTCCAAAAAACTTGAGTTGTCGTAGGACCAGGTTAAGGTGGTATTAATTCTGGTGTCTGTACTTGCTGGGATTTTTTTACTTGAAGCAGAGGGATCGCTTACTCTGATTTAAAATGCTTTTTAACAGTAGATTAATACATGCATCTGAAACAAAACTATACAAAATCACTTGTATAGATGCCATGACTGAATACAAACAGTTAAATAATAAATTAGTTACCACTCATACAGAGAAAGGAACTATTATGAACAACCTTCTATCTTACTATGCTCCTTTTCATATACTTGGCATGCATTTCTATTTTCTCCTCTTGGCTTTTGTCATGAAACCCACAGGGATTTAGTTACAAAGAACTAAATTGTGGCAAGTTTAACGCATCTGTCCTTAAAGAGATCAAAGAATGCAAGAAAGAGTAGTCAGGAAATACAGAAAAGGAGCATGTACAGTTTTCACAGGAGACTGTTTTATTCCAGTGGGGTTTTCTGGTCAGTTCTATGCAGTTACATTTCTCAGAAACCTGTGAGAGTAGCTGATTCTGTACTGAGAGGGACTGAATGTGCATGTCTGGAGTTTAGTGTGGGTTATGAGATGTTGCTACCTTAAAACATGATGATTTATAGGTGAGTTGGACTGAGGGAAGATCCTGGCGTACTTCAGATTAGAACATAGAAAGTATAAGAGGAAATTACAAATGAACCATTCAGCTTGTTGGGTTTTTTACTTTCATTTGCCTTGTAGACTTCTTTACAGTTTCTCTCTGAAACTAACACATACCTTGGGTTTTGCAGGGGGATTTTTTGTTTATCCAGGGGGGTTGGGGTTTTTTGTGTTATTTTGGAGGGCAGGGAGATTTGGAAGGTTGGTGAGTGAGCCCAAATCACCTTGCTATACAATTCATTTCACAGTGAGCTGGTAAAAATGAGAGGGCCCTTACTTGTTTAGGGTTTTTTGTTTGTCCAGTTTTCAGCTGGGTTTTTGAGAAGTTTTCTCCATTTCATCCAATTTACTTTAATTCCTTCAGAGTTTCTATGAGTATATGCAGGAAGATTGGTTCAGAGGGCACATGTCCATGCAGCCACATATTGCTCTACAATTGTAGCCAGCCTGCCTGCCTGCAGTAGCAGACTGGGATGAAAGACAAATTGAAAAGCAGCAGTTCTCTGCAGACAGGGTATGGGAAACCACTAGGGCTTAAAGTAGCAGTGTTGATCAGGCATAGGGCATCTTTAACCACTGGAGACAGCACTGGAGCAATTTGTTCCTCCTTCCTTCTGTTGTTCCCATTCCTGTAGGGGCTATGATTGCCTTTAATACCATCCTTTTCTCTCCTCTCTGTCATGAATCATCTGTGAGATGTGTTGTATCCATAGTCTTCCTTTATTCCTCTTTCTTTGCCCTAAAATCAATTCTGCTAGATCTAAAGATTGATTTCCTATTCTGACCCGTGCTGATCACTTATGGTCGGTGTTAATACCACGTGTTCTCTGCTGGCATCCCATCTGTGCCTTTGGGGACAGTGTCAGACCTCAATTCTTTCTACTGCTATCCTTCACAATTCCCAGCATTCCTCCAGAACTGATCCCAGCATTGCCCCAGCATCATCAGCCCCCCAGCTGAATACAACTGCTTTGTATTCAGGCTGACCCCTGCTTCACTCATAACACGCACGTAGAGGCAGACCATGGGCCAAGCTGGGCAGTAGGCTAAGAGCAGATGTTGCACTTGTTCTCTCTGGAAATAGGATGTTAAGAATTCAGCCAGACTGCAGCTGATGTGCCTCTGGCGTCAGTGCTGGGGCTGTCTGCAGAGAAGCATTAACCCAGGCCCAGCTCCTGTGGTTAAATGAGGATGAGCAGCAGGAGCTTGGGTTCTGTTCCCAGCTGTGCCTCCGGCTGCTCTGCAGCAAACAGCCTGTGGAGTCTGCCCACAGACCTGCCCTGGATGCTTCTTGCACTCAGCTTGCAAAGTCACGAATCTCTCCCCTTCTACAAGAACTTGCCTTGATTCACTTACAGAAAACACTGTATGAAAAATTTCTCACTCACTTCTCTTTTCTCATTCTCATTCAAATTACTTTTTGTGAATTAAATGGACTTCCCCAATGCACAGCCAGAGACGTCAGTGAACTTAACTCCACAGCTGCAAAGCATGTAATGCCTCTCATTGCTGAAGTGATATTTCCTGTTAAGACTGCACATTTTGAAGGGAGCCAGTTTGGTGGGATGCTAGCACTTCCTATGCTATAAATAGACCAGATGAGTATCACTTTCAATCTCAAAGGAATACATTTCTAATTTCTTGAGGCATGTAACAGTATCTCCAGCAGGATTCTCAGGGAGTTCTATCCTTGCTGAAGATGTCTCCTCACACTCAGGGTTTGACTCGCTGGTTGATGAATGAGCATGCTTGTAGCAGTGCACAGGCATTTAGAGCGCTATTCATAGCTTCAGAGGCACTGCATCTGAGGTCAGAGAAGTCCTTGCTGCTTTGGGTGGCTAGGTGGGCAGAAAAGGCAAGTGTGAAACAAGGTGGCAGACCGTGGGTCGAATGTTAAATGGGCAGCAGAGTTTGTGAGGAGGGGAACTACCAGTTTATTCATAGCTTTCCTTCTGTGTTGGAAGTAAGGATGATTCAGCAAATGGGGCTCCTTGGGGACAGTGGTGTGGAGGTGACCAAGTTCAGGTCATAGAATATGCTGGCTCCATTGCTCATTTTCATGAGCTTAATAAAATGTATTTGTGTTCAGCATATTGTTCATGTGATTGTATGGACTGAGAAGCTGCACGTGCAAATGAACATAATGCAGCTGGGAGCCTGGTTGGCATTGGACTTGAATAAAAATTCTTCCTGTTGTTTTTAGATACTGGGGAAACTGAATCTCAGCCCCTGATCCCACTCAGATTTAGAGATAAAATCATAAAGAAAGCAGGCAGCTAAAACTTGTGTATTACTATGCCTCTGCCATGCATAAGGGTTTGAGAAACCTGTCAGGCATAGCAAAGAGGAAGTTTTCCCACAGTTTGAAATGGCAAGTCCTGGATGTTCTGTAATGAAAGACATTCCTTCTCTGTGGCAAAGGGTGAGGCAATGTCCAATCATACAGCACCTGCTGCACCACACATTTTATTTCAAAATTAAATAATAGTTGGGACTGGAAAGAGTGGAAATGAGTAGATGCTGTGACAGAATTCAACTGTTCTTGGAGTAGCCAGAATACTGTTAATTCTTGAGTATTAAGGAGAGCTAGAGACCATCTGGAAGGAGATGCATTACTACAGAACAAAAAGTAGGAAAAGAGAGCTATACAGGTGTGATGCTAGAAGATAGAGGAGAGCCTGCCTTTAGGGACTTACTTGATTATTTATGCCTGGCATATCAGGCATAAATTGTTTTTTTCCCAGTTATTAATTGCTGAATTGGAGGAAATGCATCTACCATGTTGGCCAGTGTAGATATAAGTGAAAAACTTTGAAAATCTTTCCTGTGCTCTGATTTATTGGTTCCCAAACTTTGGTCCACAGGTAAATAACAGTCTACAGGCAAGCTTTAAGTGGAGCAGTGTTGCACAGTAAATCATGTTGTATTTGATTACAAAGATCAAAAGGCCAAAGGCTTTGGAGGGTGAGAAGCAGTGTGCTGAGTACTGCTGCTTGAGTGGGACAAAAGGAAAGCTGAACTAGTTGAAGGAGACCAGAGAAGCTGTCCCCTGTGATCCCCATGAACAGGGTACAGTTCCTGTATCCTGAAGTAAATTTACTGGATCATTTGGTGGTTCTGCTGCAAGAGGATTTCCTGGCCCAGAGTTATTTCTTTAAAATGCTCTGTCTCATTCTGTCTTTTCATTGCTTGCTAAATGCACTTACCTGTACAGAGCCACACAGGCATGAAATTCATTCTCCTGGGAAGGTCCATTTCTCCCTCACTGCCAAACTGCAGTCATTTTCTATCCCTTTTGCTTTCTTAAAGCTACTCTTTTTCTCTCAGCTTCATCAGTTACCTCACTAACATGGCTACAATTCCCTTATTTAATTTTTTTTTACATTAGATGAGACAGGTGTTTGGGTGGGGGGCTTTAACAGCATCATCCAGGCACAGGTCCAAAGCACAGCAATGAGGGAGAGAATTAATCACCCCACTAAAATGATGAATGTTTTGTTTTGATCCTTTTGCATCCCACCATTGCATTTCAACTAACCAGGTTTCTGTCTCTGACCTGCGTGCTTCAACTGTTCAGTAAGGTTTTGCCACACACTGTCATAATCACTAACAACTGCTTGGGTTTGAAGGTAATTGTCTTTATTTTCTGGTTCATGCTTCAGGAAAAATTAAAACTTGATGCTGAGAGGGAAAAACTAGAGAGGCTTCAGGAGCTTTACTCCGAGCAGAAGACGCAGCTTGATAATTGCCCTGAGTCCATGAGGGAACAGTTACAGCAGCAGCTGAAGAGGGTCAGTAGCAAGTTTCAAGACTGCACTAATTTTTTTTATTTTGTTGATTTTTCATGTTCTTTTTTTTTTTTTTTTTTTTTTTGTAGTTAAGTGTAACATTTTTTCTTTCAAGTATCCAGCATCTGAACGTATTTGCAACTTAGAATTGTGATAGTCACCAGGGTAATGGTGGGGTTTTTTTGTGGAATGCTTGTAATAGGTCATGTGCATGATGGCAAACAACATGCAAATGTGTGAATTAGAAATCATTTGGTGTTGAATGTCTTTAAAGCTTTGGGTCACTTGCCTGTGATTAGTCCTTTAGGCCTGCTGGGTGTTGTGGAAGCTGTTGTGATGTTTAGATGGATGGTGGAACATCATTCTTTACAAAGACAGGAATTGGCTAGTAAATGACCATCTCAGGGAAGCCATGGATAACTTTTTTTTCAATATATAACATAGCTGTTATATATGAACTGTGCTTTGAAAAATCAATTTTGAAGATTTTACTACTCATTATAATAGCTTTATTTTGTTCTATATTTTCAACCGTGTCACACTGGTATAAATAAACTTTGCATAAAGTCTAATTTGATTTTAGTTTGTATTATTGTAAGCAAAAAAGTCACAATATTGTCATGAAGGCACCCTTATTTTCTGTGGAAAAACCTTAGTAACCTTAAGTGGGTTATACAGCACATATAGTTAGCTTTAGTGGGCAGGAGAAATAATTTTGAAAGCATCAGTATGGCAAGCTCAGGAGGCCATCTAAAACTTAATTATTTTTTTCTGTCTTGGATGTTTATATCAGGAATAAAGGCTGTAATAGCAGTGATGGAAAAAAGGCTTTTTTGCTTTATGGGAAATAGTCTTTAGGTGTTGTTTTATTTGCAGAATTCTATTCTGTTTTTTCAAAGAGCAAAAAGTAAAAAAAAGCCCAGCTTTGGAAACAACAATGTTAAATTCTCAGTTGCTATTGAAAAAGTGTGTTGGTTTGAAACACCTAAAAATTTTTGTATGTTAGCTTAAAAAAAAAAAAGACAGTATTATGTAATGTCTCATACATATTAAAAGAAAGGAAGCTTTTCCTCTGCAGTCACATGCTTGAATGTATTAATTCATAAGATGCTGCAGTCTTGTTGCTGTGGGATGGTTGTAAATCTCTCTTCACTACTGACCATCAAGAGCTTTTAGAAATCTCTTTGGTTAAATTTTTTTAAAATATTTTTTGTTCCTTGCAAGTTGTCTTACTAATGATTTTGGATTTGAAAGTGGGACAAAACTTGAAATGTGGGGGTGTAGTTAAATGTCCAGTTAGTTCTATTGCATATTATTCCAGAACAGTGTAGTGGAAGTTTGCTGTGGTTGCTGTGGTCAATGCAGTAGAAGTCATCACTGAATTAGTGCCCAGTAGCTCACAAACCGATCTCAAGTGTGAGAGCAGTCATGAAATGATTGCAAGTATTGTACCCAAAAGAGGGAAAATATCTTCCTCAAAAATAACCAGGGCTCCAAACAAAAGAAAGACATGGAGCTGTTGGAGTGAGTTCAGAGGACGCCACAAAGATGAGCAGAGGGCTGAGCACTGCTCTTGTGAGGAACGGCTGAGAGCTGGGTTCAGCCTGGAGAAGAGAAGGCTCCAGGGAGCCCTTACAGCACCATCCAGTACCTAAAGGGGCTTCTAGGGAGCTGAAGAGGGATCTTCTAAAAGGGCAGGTATTGATAACACAAGGTGTAATGGCTTCAAACTGAAAGAGGGGGGGTTTGTATTAGATGTTACGAAGAAATTCTTTACTCAGAGATTGGTAAGGCACTGGAACAGGTGGCCCAGAAAACTTGTAGACTCTGACTCCTCCTCCAGTGTTAAAAGCCAGGTTGGGGAACTTTGAGCAACTTGGTCTAGTGTAAGGTTCCCTGCCCGAGGCAGGGGTTTGGAATGAGGTGATCTTTAAGGTCCCTTCCAACCCAAACCATCCCATAAAATACCTGGGTCTGCAATACATTATGTTGTGCTTGTTTACTGTGCTTGTTTGCTTCCTTGTTTACTGACAAGGAAGGCATGAAGGAGAAAAATTCCCTTGTGATCCTCTGAGGCTTCAGTTACTTGGTAATTTGTGCCCAGGGGAGTGGGCAGCCAATTCCACTGCAGCAGCTGGATGCAGGGTGGGTCTGGAGTTTGGGCTGGAATGGGCAGCTGGCAAATTCTTGCTTTTCTGTGACTGAAATGCACATACACTCTCCCTGCTGGGCAGGAAGTGTATTTTAAATGCTCCCAGTTGGCTTCTTCATTATCAATTGCCTTCTCTAAAGTCTGTTCTACTGCCTTGGTAGCAATAATTGTGGTGTACAATAGGCTGAATTTACTTTCTTGGCCCAGCCAAAGCCCTTTTGGGGGTTTTTTTGGGATGCTGAAGATGTCTGGCCAGTTCTGTAGATAACTGCTTTCCTGTAAATTTTAGCTTTTTGATCTCTCTTGTAAATTCTGCTTTTGATCTCTTCACTGTCTCTTACACATGAAGAGCACATCTTTGGAGAGTAAGGGGAAGATGTTTGTATTCCATGTAGTAACTTGGATTCTTCAGTTTCTGCATCCTGTGTCTTTCCCTGGTACACTAGAATCTGGTTTTGAATTCCTTGTATAGACATCTACCTTAGTAGTGGCTTATCTTGACCACTAACCTTTGCCTTAGCTTGAAATAAGGAAAGGAACAAGTTTGCATTCCTTCTAGGGTGTTGGTTTCCTTGTGTAGCAAGTTACGTACTGTGTGCTTATTTTAGAGAGTCTTACCATTTACTAATGCTGCAATTATTAAAAACACCCTTTTCTTCTGGACTCTGAAACTTGTAAGCAGGAATTCATATGATGAATGCACAGATGATGCAGGAGGAAGATTAGCATTCATTTCTTGTACTGAAAAGCACCATGAGTTTTATGTCATCATCCCTAAGCAGAAGGGAGGTGTGTTCTTATTTCTTGGTTCATTTCTGCAGCATTCAACTTCTTCTTTTTCTGACAAAACATGATATCAGTTCAGGGGAATGCATAAAATGGGTTGATACTTTTTCTGAAGTACTGTACCTACTGGCTAGGGTGGATGGCTAGAGTCCTTAATTGCACAGAGAGCAATTTTCAGCAGTTAATTCCATGTGCAGTTCTCTGGAGGTACTGGTGTGATACTGTGTCATTTTTGGTTGGAAAGCAGATGCCCTCTGAGTTTGGCATGTGACAGACTCACCAGGTGGGTTCAGGCTTTGTCCCAAAGCAGAGCCCAGCCAGCCTGGGAGGCTCCACTTGCTCCAAGTGCTGCAAAACAGCTCCTTCACCTTGCAGGTGCTTCTTAGCAAGAGGCACAGTAGGAGTGGTGGAGAAAGCAACATCAAAATAATAATTAGCCCTATTTGCTCCCCTATTAGGACAGCAGGTCGTTAAAAGGATTGAGACACATTGTAGGAAATATATAAATATAATTTTAGGTTGATTTTTGTGTTTGTTTTTGAGTACCTCTGCTGTGGTGTCAGTGAAAGCATGAATCCTTTTTTTTTTCTATTACCTTTTATTTTTTCCTTAAGGATGCTGATATTCTGGACATAGAAAGCAAACACTTTGAAGATTTAGAATTTCAGCAGCTTGAACATGAAAGCAGGTTAGACGAAGAGAAGGAAAATCTGACACAACAGCTCCTGCATGAAGTAGCTGAATATCAGCGCAGCATTGTCAGTAGAAAGGTAAGAGCACCAACATGATTAATTTGTTCTTTGTTGTTGAGCATAAAGGCAAGGAAATGGATCTACAACCTGCCCATCTGCAAGAAATAATGCAAAATGTTCCTCTTTGAAAGAGTTTTTGAAGCAGGGCAAAGACAATGGCCCAGTGACATCCTACACTGCAAAAAAGTACCAAAGATTTTTTTTTTCCTTATAAGAAAGGAGATTTGTACTCTCTGGACAAAACTACAGTTATTTTAGGCTTATTATTGATTTTGTTGTTAAATGGTTTTGTTAAAATAATAGTAGAATACCAAATTAAGAAAACACAGTAATTTAAAAAATTAGTTATAAAGGTCCTATCTCAATCAATCAAATACCATTTTTTTCAGAAGTCAGAGGTTGGATCTCTAAACCAGTTCTGTTCAGTATATGGATGCTTGTTACTGTATTATCAACGAATACATGCCATTATTCTTTTGTCTCTTGAATAAGTTTTCTCTTCACTGTCTAATTCTTAATTATCTCCTTCAGAGCAGTGAGCTGTCTTGTAGAAATTTATTTTCCTGCTGCTTAGTCATGCATATGAATAAGTGAACTTTCATGAATAGGACCCTTGCTGCAGGTTGTTTTTGAGATCTGAAAATAAATCATGTAAATTGTGATTTTTTTTCCTTATATTAGGAAAAGATTTCTGCTCTGAAAAAACAAGCCAATCATATTGTCCAACAAGCACAAAGAGAACAAGATCATTTTGTAAAAGAGAAAAACAACTTAATAATGATGCTGCAAAGGGTAAGTATTTTTTGTCTTCCAGACATTTTTAGCATGCAATAAAAGAGTATATCATAGAATAAAATAATGTAGAGCATAAGAAGAGCATTAGTTGTGCAAAAGATAGCAAGTTGGTAATAATGTGACAGAGATTCACCTTTAAAAAAAAAAAAAAAATCATTGCAGTTAATCAGTAGATATTCTTAAGAGAAAACACTACTGGCATTTGGTAATCAGGAGTGTTTTAGAGGTGCCCCCTTTCCTGAGGACTCAAGCAGAGGCACCCACCCATGTGCTAAAGCTGGAGGCCTGTGCTCCCTGTGTGGCTGCTGGGACTGTGCACAGAGTGCTCAGATTTTGGGCTTGCACTAGCTCCTGCAAGGCCACGAGAAGAGCTACTTCACATCAGCTAACATCTGGTTAATGAGAAGCTGGCATGAACCATTCATGTGTTTTCTGTTCTGCTTTTAATCATGAGAGAAATCATGCTTAGTTGACTAAGCAAAATCATGATTTTCAAAACACTGAAGGAGCACTTACTTAGTGTGGCCGTGGTTGTTATATAAAGCCTTTCATCTGCTTTTTTTTCTGTACCTCCATTTTTTGTTCAGCTCTGTCCTAAATGGATGAAGCTGAAGCTCTGCTGTGCAGTTTCAGCCTTCTATCCCAGTGTTTTTCTTGATACAATTAAGGAAATGGCTAACATTTATTTTCACTACATGGCTGTTGGTATTTAATATAAAATGTCTGGTTTTAACAGGAAAAAGAAAATCTCTGTAATCTGGAAAAGAAATATTCCACACTTTCCGGAGGAAAGGGATTTCCTGTCAGTCCCAATAGTCTGAAAGAGGTAAAGAGTTTCTCTGCTTTTGACCTTACCATAACCAACTTTTAATAATGCTTCCTACAAAAGCACTGTAGTATGTGGTGTTTAGTGAAGTCCTAGTCATCAAATCTTTACAAAGTAATTTCATACCATTTTTTTAACTTACTCATAGAAGTCTAAATTCATTAGTGAACAAAAATAGGTTCTCTCGACAGTCTTCCAAGTGTAACTGGTATCACTTTAATCTCTTGCTGTGCAGAAATTATTGTTTTTATGAGTGTAGACGTGTGTGTATGTCTAATTTTCTCTACATAGGCAATTAAACCTCATTGAAGTGAAGAAGAATGAGATCTGGGAATAACTGTTCAAGTACAAATATAGTTTGCTCTTGTTTTTGCACTGTAGATTTTATCATTGCCTCCCCTCCCTTATTCTAAGGCTCTTTGCTAAAACATGACAAATGTACATTTTGTTCTTTTTAAAAAGCATTGATTTGAAGACTTCAAGCTATTGTGGTTCTAAGATATGTATTGAGCTATTTATATCACTTTTCTGAGGAAAGCAGAAAAGAGGAAGCAGAAAATTTAGCTTTTAAAATACACTGACAAGTATCTATGGCTGCTTCATCAACTTCTGTTTAAGAGTTCTGACTGGACTTGCTGGATCTGCTTGTATTGAAGCCCTGACCAGTGTCTGCCACATCTAATGATGTAGGTGTCCCTCTGGGAAGTTGGACTCTCAAAGTCTAAAGCGGCCACATATCCTTTCAGCACCTGGGAATTGAGATCTTGCTTATCTGATCTCCAAGTTCCTGGTGTGCAGTTTCACATGCCAGTGGGATTGAGCACCTTTCCTTGCTTGCTTAGACTTTCAGTGTCCTAGGTTGTGTTCTGACCTGGACATCTGACCTCCCACCAGGACAGCTGGCAATCTAAACTTCATTTTTTTTCCTTTTGAGATGGATCTGCCCATTCTCTCACTAGAGAATGGGTGCTATCTGGCCGGTATTTTTCACATACACATAATGGCTTTTTTTACTCACATACTTCAAAATGCAACTACATTAAGTGAGGCTACACTCTTTTTAATGAAATGGATTATTCAGTGGTGTCATTCCAATCACTGCAGTGAAGTCAGTCAGGACTTACTCCAAGGCAGATAAGAGAAGGAACAGTGAGGGTTATCTGTTTCATCCTCAGTGTTTCCATGGGCTCTGTCCTACAAAAGAAATGCCTTTGCCATTTGTCATGTTTGTCTTGGTCCAGTTTCATTCTTCTTGGACTGTCCTGGCACCTTTAAAAATCAGGCACCAAATGGCAGAGAGGCTTACAGAGATTGCTGGCACAGCAGTTCCTTTCACCAAAGGGTTGCTCATGCATCACTCAAGTCTGTGGTCCAGTGTTTGCCAGCCCTCTCACCAAAGCACACATTTGTAACCTTCCATCCATTGTGAGCTGACTCACAGCCTGCACAGCAAGAGAGTAACACTGCCTCACATAAAGAAGCAGAATGCTTATCCCAGTACTCAAATAAGTGAGGAAAATCAATGCTGTTTAAAAGTTTGACATTGAAAAAATGGCTTGGATGACTAATCTGACTAATTTGACTTGAAACCATTTACTTAATTAAATGTAATAGGGGTCTGAGCTAGTGCACAGCACAGTCACTTGTTCTTGTAAATCCTCACTGGCATTGGGAGGCAGAACTGAATGAACAGTCACCTTTCTTACAAGGGTGAAAGTGTTTATATCTTTAATATGAACACAATATTGCATTACAGAATTGCTGAGTTTTGGTTAGTGATAAACTGCCACTACAATATGGTAAAGGGAGTTTTATGTTAATTCATAGTGGACTGTGTTTTACTGTACTGTTGTCACATGTCCTGAGAGATGAACTTTAGTATCTCAGCCAGTTTCCTTAATTATCAAATCATCAAATAATATGAGAGTTAAGATTTGCCTCGCATTTGTAGAGTGCTTTGTTCACTGCATGATACATAATTTTCCAGAACTGTCTTATCTGCTTGAAGTAACTGATATCATACATTGAAAATTATGCTAATAGATAGTAATGTTGGTATTTCTTCTCAAGTTGTCTTCTATGATCATTGCTAAATTTAGGCATTTCTAAAACGAAGAAGTACTATAGCAGTCTGTGGCTTCTCTTATGGAATTGCTGAAGTGTACACACTGGTATGTCACTATGTTGGTGCAGTAATAGAAACACAGCCCTTGCCACACACTGTCAGTGTGAAAGCAGCTTAACATCTTGATTTAAAAATAAACATATTTCTAGCTCATCTTTACAACATTGCTTCAACAGTGATTTACTCTTCCTTTTGCACAGCCTTGTTTTCTGTGGATAAGAAATTAGGATATTTGATTTTGTACAGCCTGGAATCCTATGCACAATGGATTAGAATCCATATTTTAATTTTTAAAAAAACATTTGTGCAGTTAACACCAAAATACTTGCAATAACTAAGTTTTGCCATCCTATCTTAAATCTGCTTGCATAAATCTTCTCAGCAGGCAGAAGCATACTGATGTTCCTGCCATCCCTCAGTCCATCACCTTCTGTACAACTTCTTAATTAGAAAAAAAAAAAAGCAAATTGTAATGGCTGCAGGGCTAGCATTAACACATCTTACCTGGGTCTTCTGGTAACATAAAAAAGTTAGAAGTGTCTTCCAGACAATGCAAATGGAAGATGTTGTATTAGTGTAATTTATGGGAATGGCTTGTCCTTATAGAAGTTCTCCCCAGTTCTGTTAGTCATTTGATTTACTCAAATTGGCCTAATAGTTAGGCAAGAAACAAATCAGGTTATTTAATCAGAGACCAAAAAAAAATAAAGATACCAAAATAAGATTTATTCTTCTTTTTGCCAAATCTGCTTTCCTGAGGAAGAGCTACATAATTTGTAAAGGGTATTTGCATTTTAGTAAAATCTTTTGGACACTTAATGTACATTTGCATCTTGATTACACAAATGTTTTTGGAATTAAATTAAGAACAATTTTCAGAATCCAAGTATTTAACATTCAAAAACCTTAATGCTGAATTTAATTTATTTATGATTAAGTATTTCAATGATAACAAATGTTTGGCTGAATCACTCTAAACTAACTTTCATTGTACTGGATACATTAATACTCTTGCACGTCTTTTGGCTTTTGCTCCTTTTAACTTCTGAATTCCTCCTTTTAGGGCTATATCAGTGTAAGTGAAATTAGTGAGCTGTATGGCAATTCCACGAATATATCCCCTTCCACTCAGACCCCCTCAGATGTTGAAGCAGTTGCCACTGAGCCTTCCACGGCTGTGCTGACGAGCCAGCCACAAAATAAAGAGGTTTGTTGGAGAGACATTTCCCTTTGTTTGCATTGTTCTTTCATGGCTGCCTTTTTATTTTCTTGATTTTTTTATTTTTTGGTAATTCAACATGTAACAAACTGACCCTAAACCAAACTGCCCTCTGCCAGTTACCAAGTCAGATAACAGGTTAATGGGATTGCTCCAGCTGTAAAGTGTCTTTGATGAGGTAGATGGGACTCTGAAGGCCAAAAAGCCTGAATTCTTATGACCCAAGCAGCACTAAGTGACAAACTTTGCCTGCCAAACACTATAATGTAATGCACCTTTGGGAAACAGTCTGTGAACAAGCTCAGGACAGCTTGATTAGTGGTGTTCAGGTGTTCATTTTGTATGTTTTGTAGCTTCTTTTTCTTCCCCCCCTGTAAGGTGGTAGAAGCATGTCTTGAATAGTTATGGGAGATGAATGGCTTTTATCCATCTTAGCTATTCCACAGAGTCTGTCCAGTCTGTCTTCTAGCTTACTTTCTTTCCCTCATTCTTTGTGAAATTTTGAATAAATCCCCCTTTAAAGGAACAGAATAACCTAATAATTGTAAAGCTGTGTACCTTTGCATTGCAATAAGGAAGAAACTGGTTTAGAATTTGGCATTTGTGTGCTGCTTCTGGTAGCTCAGTATGCCTTGAGAGTTGCAATAGAGCACACCTCCTTGCCTGCTAAACACTCCAACAAACACAGTGCTAAAACTGCAGCTTTTATGTGCCATATCTGTTGAGAAATTCCAAAAGGAAAACTCTGTGTGTAATTTCTCTTTTTTCTATAAAGCTAAGATCACCTCTCTGTTCTGGATTTGTGTTTCCTCACTCTCTTTCTCCTCGCTCTATTGCTCAACTTCCATCAGTCCATTGGCCTGAGGTCATGGCTACTCATGTAGATCCTATTCCTTTATCTGATACACCTCCACCTCTGCCAGCTAAGAAACACCGCAGGCAACAACAGGTAACAGATTCAAAGCTGATAACTTGGGATTATTTTGTTTTGCTTGCTTTTGTTATGGTGGCCACAAAGTTGATTTATGTGTGAGGACTTCAGAGTGATAGACTGTAAGTTGATTGTGCTTGCAGAGTGTTGCACTTAAACGCACTGCTCATTTAAAAATCAACATGATGTATTACAGAATGTTACTGAACAAAAATTCACCCTATATTTATAATGCAGAGGCAAATATTAATATTCAGGAGCTATTGTAACTGTCAGAGGACTTGCAGCAATAATGTATGTGTGAAATAGTAAATTAATTTTTCATATACATTTAACAATGCCTTTCAAAGCATTCAATTTTCAATGCATTTCAAAACAATACATTTCAAACCTGTATTGGTTTTAAGCCACCAATTCATTAGAATAACTTCTAAGGAAAAGTTTTCCTTTGTAATTGGGTTCTACTTGTATACTAGACTTGAATTTTTAACACAAGAGAAAAGGCCCAGGGACATGTATATAAAATGTGCACATTAATTTAATGCATTTTTTAATCAGTATGACTTTAATGTGATGGAACTGTGAAGCGGGAGGTGCTCCATATGTTAGATTTTGTACTTTCCAGACTATCATCTTCAGTATTTTCCATGTAGAGTATAACTGAGCAAGCGCATCAATTCCTTTTGTCCAAACTGTAACATGTTCCATGTGAAGCATTTCAGAAACCTGGAGGAGCGCAAGAAGCAGCACAGGGAGTGCTCGTACCTGAGCGACACCTTGCCGCGCAAGAAAACGACCCCATCCGTGTCTCCCCACTTCAACAGTGCCACGCTGGGACGCAACATCGCCAACAAAGTACGTGGCTGCCGCTACTGACAGCCCTCTAGCCTCGGCAGGAAATCCTGTGCTGGCTCAGAGGGAAGGCTGGGTAGCACTCTTGAGCATTATGTAACCCCCCAAATTCACATACCAAGTTGACTTTGAAATGACTTGAGGTTTATTAACAAATACGAAACCTTCTGTACTGCCAGCCATTCTTCCGACCTCTGGAAATGCCGTGCTGTAGTACATTAATCATAAATGCATGATTTCTGTCTCAAGGATTGTGTTCTCAGCCTGGTTTAAATTGATCCTAGAGACGCAGCTTGTTTTCTATCCTACTCAAGGCCTTTAAATGGTACAGATAAGGTTATGTATAAAGTGAAAATACTCTTTGTGACGTGGTAAATCAACAAACAGCAGGAAGGTGGAGGTACTACTTTGAAAACATTTTGGCCTAATAGAGACCGTACACAATTGAAATATCCATGGCTGATTCATACATGACATGACGTTAATCTCCATGACAAAGCACATTATTTTGCCATTGCTGATTAAAAAAAAGTCTTGAAATACGGTTTTAAGCGCGTGTTTACAAAATTTCCTGCAGGGACATTTACCATTAGGACAGAGCAACAGCTGTGGCAGCGTTCTTCCTCACTGCCTGGCAACCATGACCAAAGAGTCGGAGTCAAGAAGGATGCACAAAGGTAAGACCTTTCCAATTTTTCATATATGTTTAAAACCAGTGTTCAGTTTTTCAGAAATAAGCCTGAAACTGGTATTGCTATAATCAACAAGTCTAAAAATAAAAGTTTAATTCCTGGTGACAAAAGTAAGTTCTAAATGTAATTGATTTTCTTATATGTTAAATAATATGTTAATATCATGATGTTGGTGCATGTGGAGTTTTGAAGTACATGGTCACCAAATATAATCCAGTAAACTAGAAAAGTATATCGAAAATGCACATTGTGTTAACTGGGTAATTTCTGTGAGTGATTTTGAAGCAATATATTGCATGTTCTTTCTTTTTTTTTTTTCTTCCCTTTTTTTTTCTTATGTTGAGATCTTAAAAATTGTTTTTCACAGGCACATGTTTTTGCCTGGATAAATTCCCTGGAGAGAGATAACTTTGAGAAGCTTTGACTGTGG
The DNA here is from genome assembly GCA_034509425.1 of Eopsaltria australis. Lineage (NCBI taxonomy): Eukaryota > Metazoa > Chordata > Aves > Passeriformes > Petroicidae > Eopsaltria > Eopsaltria australis. Next base: position 2,788,121 of record JAVTVJ010000280.1, read on the forward strand.
TGTTATAAGTGGTCTTATATTATGTGGTGTTATATTTGGGCTACAAAATAGGAAGGGAGAGAAGTGTTCTGTTGTGGATAGATGTCTGTGTTTTTTAATAGGGACACAGCAATTCTGGATCCAAAAGCAAGCTACACCTCTGAAACATGATCTTGTAGGCTGTGGATTCTGTGTCTGTTGTTTGTTGACTTGAGGTGATACACGTATTTTCTGCTTTAATGAGATATATTATTCATAAGTGTCCCATCTTCAAAAGGAGGCTCTCCTCAATGCCATCTGTCAGTTTATTTTCTTTCCAGCATCTGCATCACCATTATCAATATCAGTGCAAGAGGTCCTTGTGTAGAACTGCACTAACTGAGCCTGAGCTGAGCTAGATCCATCCCATTATTACAGGACTTGTCAGAGCTTGCAGCTGTTAAAGGTCAGAACGATGGCTGAGGTCAGTCTTATGCAAGAAGATGACTTAATGCAGGGATGGAACAAGCAAGCTGAGAAAGGATCATGAGGAAATCATAAAGGATTACTACAGCCCCTTTATAGAACTGATTCAGTTGGGATTTGTTGGTTTTGAGCTTTAGTTATGCAGCAGGCCTTACACAAACCTGCAGTGTTTGAGTGGGTACCTTATCTTTACATATTTCAGGTACAATACAAAAGGAGCTTCATGCTCAGCTTGGAAAGTGTCTTCGATGTAATGTGTGTGCAAAGGTGGAATAGCTTGCAGTTACGTTCAGGCTTATCATTGTGATGTTACTTCAGTCTGAAAATCAGTAGGGATGTTTTGGCTGAACTTTGACACGAGATCAAGTATTTAAAATTGGAAATATTTCTGTAAAATGGCTGCAAAGAGTGTTAGTGTGTGAAACACAATTTTAAAGTGTTACCAAACCTAACACAGGCAAGGGTTTTAAAAATGAATTACTTTTAATGTTTAATTTTTTGTCACTGTACAATTAAGACAGTCTAAGAGTAGGGTCAGATTTCTTGTCTTAAGAATGAGAAAGAGAGAAACCTGACAAATCAAAATTGAATTATGGCCTGACAAAGAAGAGAGGCAGAGGAGAAGGAGAGAGATGTATTCATCGGGGCAGTTGGCATAGCACTTTTATATGCCATTGAGGAATCATGTGCTATATTGTTTGTCATAGTAGTTGGCTGTTATTTGTTGAAAGATCCAACAGTTTGAATAGAAATAGAAATTTATGAAGACAGCCTTAAGGGATTAATTTGTACTTGGAAAGAGGACAGCTGTAGATGTGTTTTTCTGAAACATCAGCTTTGCCAAAGGGAAACAATGCTGCTGACAGGTGCTTTATTTGAACTGCTACAGGATTTTCAAAGAGTCATTAACAGGAAGGATATAAGAACAGAAGGATCATTTGTGTCCTCTCTTTGTAGTTACTAAAGGGTTTATTCCTTTCTGTTCAACCTCAAACTCCTTGAATTTATCGCTGTTGGAGGAACTTGAAGAGTGTAACTGCTTTTGCACTCAAGTGCCATATTTCTAGGTTGGGGAAAGCTCCTTTGTCTGGGTAACACACCACAAAAGTGTTTGCAGGGCTCTTTCTGCACGGTAGTGCAGAACTAAGCAAGGACAGGAATATCCAAGTCAGGTGGCTGGAGTCACATCCCAAAGTATTTCTATCCAGCTATACAGGAGGGCCAGAGAAACAGTCTTCAAGCACCTTTCATTCAGCCCTACAGGTAAAGCCCTAATAAATGTTGTTGTTTGAGCAGAGAAGGGACTGAGTGTAACTTGGTGGTATTTCCGGTTTCCCCTCACACTTCACACCCGTGTGCTCAGCACATGGAAGGAAAACAAACTTCCTTCAAAGTCAGAAGTAAAGAAAGTGCATTTCTGTGGAACAGTGAGATTTGGGTAATGTTCTGAACATGATGTACTGCTTCAACGCACCACAGAGGACCACTGAAATGGAATAGCATTGTCCATTAAAATTATGGAATCTTACTTGTCTTGTACTAAAATCAATGGGACTTGAGTCTGAGTAACTATGATTAATTTCAGCAGACATCTTTAAATATATCTTTGAAAACCAAGTCAGATGTCATGTCAGTGGACACTCTTGGAGATGTTTTTTTATTCCATCACTCAGTGATAAATGTTTATATTATAATAAATATAGTTTATTTATTGTCAAAGCATTCTTGAGGTAGCTCAGATTTGCCTTTTCAGAATAAGTGAATATTTTTCAGAAGATTTACACTCGAATCAGTGGAACTTGTATAGAGACTGATTATACAGATAAATACGAGCTCTCTAATCTTCCTGCTCCAAAAGTTAGTTGTTCACCTAAAAAAGGTGATGAATAGATGTTCTGGTGTGTGCATGTAGACCTGAAAACAACTATATTTAACGCTGACTGGAGGCAGTAGCAGCTCAGCTGTTTTAAAGATACTATCTGAGTGTTATCACTAAACTAGTCATGGTCTGAAATGAGTTTTCTCTAATATGCTTTCTCCAGTTTTTCTTATTTCAGTCCAAGAAGGTAACTGTAAAAGTCTGAGCTGAAAAAAAAAGGAAAGTTAAAAATGAAATTAGGAAATTAAGAACAGCCTTTTGGGTTTGAACATGGATTTCATTCTCAATTTCTTTTTGCTATGAATTTGTACTATGAATTACAATTAATAGTAATATCTATGAATAGATTTTAGGCTGGATGCAGTAATAAATATTTTCATAGCTTTTTAAGTACTAAATAGTCTTTATTCCAGGATGACCAAACCGTGTTCAGTCAGTCATATGAGTTCAAGACTTTTTATTGAAAGAAACAGTCATTGTCAGTAATCATAGCCTGAGTTAAGAGCAACTTAAATGTTTTAGAGGACACATATTTGTTATAAATCATTAGTGGAAAAAGGTATTTCTTAGCAGCCATTCATGAGGTATTTTTGAAAGACTGTATTTATAAATTCACCTCCTGTGGACGTGCCTTTGTAACCAACCATGTGCAAAACCAGAATGAAGAAGCTGCTATTCAGTACAACCTCGAGACCTCACCCTGCACAGGTGGAGGCTTGGAGCTCCCAGGGAGTGCTGGGGGCCAGCAGCAGCACAGGGACAGGCAGGAGCACAGAGGGAGGGTTTGCTAATGCACTCCCACTGACTACAGGATGGACTCCAGAAGGGAAGAAGGAATGGTTAGCTGGAAATTAAGGTGTAAGATGAGCAGCACTGGGAACAAAGCTGTTGGGACAGAGAACTTAGGTGCCAGCAAGATGATTATTTGTGTCCTTTCTAAGCTCTATATAAAAAAAACCAATATACTCCAAGCAAGGGATGTTTGTACAAACAATTTAGAAACTTTTCAAAGCAGTCTGCCTCTTTCATTTTTTTTTCACTCTTTTTCTTGTCAAACTCAGGAAAAACAAGAAAAGGTATGAAAATATCCCCTTCCCTGGCTGTACTTCTCATGTGATGTTTTTGCAAAAGTACCAGTTGCATCAGCACTGTCAAGTAGTTTCTAGACTCTTGAAAAACTTCTAAATAATTGTTAAATAATGACAGCACTTCAAAAATTCTTTTTTTCCTGCTGTAAAATAACCTGTCACAACAAAACTTCTGACTTATGCTAATATCTGCAGAGCTATGGCTTTGCACAGGCCTCATTTTTTTTTGCTTCTTTGCTCACAGCCACACAAGTAGAGCAGAAAATTTAGAAATCTTTGCAGCTCTATGGGTGATAATGACAAGGTAGACAGAGTTGGGCTTCCTACTTTGGCATGTTTCCACACAACAAATGTATCTTGACATGTCAATGTCAGTCTTCAAAAAGGAAAAAAAGAGAAAGAAGAAAGAATAGGAATAAAGTAAAAAAAAAAATGTAATGGGATCATTTTCATAAAATATTAGTGAGTATTTTTACATACTTGACAGTGCCACTTTTAATAACAGCTTTCACCTTTAGTTCTACTCTCACCATAATTTTGTGGTAGTATACCTGGATTTTGTGATTCTGCAGTAACTCCTTTGGAATACTTTTCTTTGATAACATGGCTTTATTGATTTTTGCAATTTTTTTTCTCAACAGTATGGCTGTTAATATTGTTACATTTATGGGTTTGCTGCAGAGCAGTGGAGCTCTGTAGTAAAACCAATTCAACAACAAACACTTTAGCTCTATTAACAGTTTAGACTTGACTGATACAAACCTTGGCTTGTGAGAAAATTTTAGTTAAGTGTGAGATCTTACAAGGAGTCTAGTACTTTTAAGTGCATGTTGTGTGAATAGGCACCTGAGCAGTTAAAAACTCCTTTAACAACAGATTGTGCCTGCCCAGTGTGTAGGTGTGGCTGCAGTGGAGGCAGATTGGTTACGAAGCCTCGTGGTGCCAGTACACAGCTGATCCTGAGCTTTGAGCTGCCTGTTGCTTACAGCATGAAGATAAAAGGAGAGCACTGAATTAGGCTTTGTTTCTGTGAATGCATCTCATTTTGCAACCTAACAAATGTTGATTTCTTCCAGTGTTCAGTTACATTTGCATGATTGCATAAATTTGACTGATGAATGTTTTCCTCAAAAATGGGCTCTTTATCTTAAGGGATGGAGCGTTTGTTGCATTGCTGTGCTGCTCTATGCCTTTTAGATGGGTTTGTTTTTCAGTGAAATAAAAAATATGGAATTAAGATTTCTGAGCAGGCAAGGATTTGTAGAGGGCTCAACAGAAAATCATGCATTTGAATAAAGTTCTTTCAGTAATTTTTTTTTCCTCTCTTTCCCTAATGAATCACTGATAATCATTTCACAGGAGCAATTAGTCATTCCAAAGGTTCCAGTATGAAAGGTAATTGCTTATCTGCAATAACAGAAGCATTTGCCAAAATAAGGGGGAAAAGGCAAACCACACATGTGAATCAGTAACACCTGTGTTGTGTGATGCTATTATTTATGACTGCTGAGGTGTATTTGTGGCTGTTTTGTTTCTTTTACTAATCGATGCAATGGAATTTTTGATTGAAATTTAGTGTTCTTTTAAATGGCAAGTGAGTCCTATTAGTTCCTTAGAAACCAGCTTTAACTGTCTCCAAGAAAGCTTTGTATGGTACAGAGGGAAGTGAAGAAGAAACTACCTTGGAAATGCTTCTAGGGCACAGTTTCTTTAATGACATGCTTTAATTATTCAGATGAAGACACACTTTTCAGATAACTGCAGTTGTTGGCTTTCTTAACTGGGACTCTGGCATGGCAAAAATCTCCAGAGTAACCTTGTATTCACAGATAGGGAATGAGAAGAGGGCAGAAAAATATTGCACTTTAAGCATGTTTTCTTAATGGTGTCTATTAAAAATTTTTATCTGGACCTTGCTGCATTTGTAGATTTGTCTGCATTTTTCCCATGTCTTTTTATCTTAAATATGTGGAATGTCAGTGGCTGCCTTCCTGTAAGAATGTGTGGTTTTCATGTAGTGTATCAGTCCTTCCTAATCTCCAGCTCTGCCAGCAGCTCAGAATTTGGGTCAGGAATGTGCAGAGAACATTACAAACCTGACTGAGTATCAGAACTATGAGAAAGTCTCACATCTTGCATTCATTGAAGGAAAAGATGAGCAGTGCAGTTGCATCTGTAATCACATAGATGGAAAAGCCCTTAAAAGGGCACTGTAAAATACTTCAGCAGTTAAAATGACAACTGTCATTATACTCTCCTCTTCATCAGGCAAGCTCATCAGCCTCTAAGTCTGCATTACTTTCAAAGAGCAACGTAGACATGAGATAAAAATAATTGTGAAGAGACATTTTCAAAGGACACACAGCCAGACAAAGTTCCCTGTGTTCAAGAAGGATGAATTTTCAGAAAAAATGTTTATGTGGAAAAATGACAGAAGAACCTTTTTCATGAACCTTATTTTTCTTCAGAATCATTGAGCTATAAGGATCTGCTTCAATCCTGTAGGGTGAACTGCAGTTTCAAAATTCCAGTAAAGTACCTCTACTCTAGTAACTATGATTCTATAACAAGCTGTATTATTTCAGCTGAAACTAAGAGTCCAATTGCAGTAACCAGGAGGCAACGTTTCCCAAAACAAAAAAAAAAAGCATATTCAATAAAGTCAACCAGACAAGTACTCAAGAATATTGAATATCAGGACTTTTTTTTTCTTTTTCTTCTTATTTAGTCAGTGTCATTTCTTCTAAATTCCTGAATTTAACTCCATTACTTTCCATATTAGGCTTAATTTTCATTTTAATATCTAAATTTCATTTTTTCAAATTAGATTTTCATGATACACACACAAGAACATATATTGAAAAGTCAGCTATACTAATGTGCATATATTTGAATCCATCATAGGTGAAACAGGTATTTAAAGCTTTTATTTCAGTGTGATTAACTTGTAAAATTAACCATAATATTGTAGTACCTTGGTCACCGTGCTGTAAAGACTGAGGTGATGTTTAAAATGCTTGTGCTGCTAACAAGTTACGCTCCTGTCACATAATTTTAGTGTGAAATCAGTGTTTCCTCTGTACTTCATAGGGTACAACCATCAGCGCATCTGTGAGAACCAAAGGCAGAAGTCTCCAGAATTCTACAGCAGAACAGCATCGGAATCCAATGTGTATTTGAACAGCTTCCATTACCCAGATCGCAGTTACAAGGACCATGCCTTCGACACCCTGAGCTTAGACAGTTCCGACAGTATGGAGACAAGCATATCAGCATGCTCACCAGATAACATTTCCAGGTAAATCTGCTTTCCTTCTGATCCTGCAAAGGTCATAGGGTCATAATGAAAAAAGAGAATATGTCCACTGTGATAGTGCGAATGCTGCTGATTGGTTAAGAAAATGTAAGATTATTAGACAGGCATCACATTTGCATAGCTCCTCATAATCAGGTTTAACTACATCTCACCATTGAAAGATGGAGAATAAAATATAGAAAAGTTCAGTGATAATGCTGAAGTTTACAGAGCAGTCAGTGCTTCCTCACCTGGGCACTACAGGGAAGGAATTTCCTCTGATAGGAAATTTCTCAAGGACATCTGCCACTGACGATGTACACTTGTTCTACAAGTCCAACGTGTTAACTGATGAGATGCTTAAGTTGAAACACTTAGGCTTCCTCCAACAGTCTTTCTGCCCTTTCCTCTCACTTTCTGGGTCAGTAAAACGGGAGAGATGACACTGAAAGGCTTGCTTTTCCCATACCCAGAGGCTATCAGCTCAGACACCATTTCTCACATGCAAGGAATTTCCATGATTTGTGTTAAAAGTCCAGATGAGTCTCAAAATTGTGTGCAAACAATTTTATCCTGACAGTCTGTTTTTCATTTCTGACATTATAGTAGTGCTTTCATTCCTGCTGACAGTCCTGCTCACATTCCTGCCATAAGCATAAATAAAGGCTGATAATTAAGTACAGCTTTGTTGCAGCACGATCAATCCCTTGTGAACACAAGGACAGCTTTTCTGGCTAGCATGTTCTGTTTTACTTAGCGTGTGTTTACTGTGGTAGGGAAGCCCCCTGATTCACCCTTTTAGTCATCACTGTAGTGTTAACAGTTTCAGAAAATACCAGTGGCAGTCATTCTCCTGGCTGGTTTGTTTAGGCCTTTTTGCATTGGGTCGGTGCTGGGTTTGTTTTCAAAGGAAAAACATTAGGACCTGGGTTTTGAGGATTTTTGTTTTATACAGATAGATTGCTGGAGACAAGCTGGGAACTAACTCTGTGCATTGATCTAATATGCCAACAATATGAAACCTTTCTGTCTCTGACTTCTGCTCTGACCATTTGGAAGGAGGATGGTGTGTGTCTGAGCTGCCTCAGGCCATCTCCTAAGTCCAGTCTCCAGCCCAGGTCTGGGAAGCCCCAACAGCTGTTGAATTTCACTGGTGCTGTTTGCTCTTCTGCTTCCCTCTGACTCCTGCAGCCAATGCCAGAAGGAAAAGACAAAAAAAGAAAGCAACACAAACAAACAAGTAGCCCAAATCAATACAAAAACCAGAAAAGGACCCTTTATAACAGATGTTTCTGTTTCTCACAAGGCAGACTTGGAGAAAGAAGAGTGTGAGCTGATTTTGTTGATAAAATCTGGAAGATAGGTGGTTAATCTTCCTTGACAAAATTTCCCTTAAGCAAAATAATTCAGACTGTTTTAGATGGTGTTTGAGAATATTTTCTAGCCGTATCGGACTTTAAAGGAAAACAATTCATGATGCTTTTTTCTGACTTACTTAAAATGTATCAATTATATTGTATCATGTTTAAGGCGAGAGAAATAGCTTTTTTTCTAGAAATGCATAAAATTTGTGGGTGCTCAAAGTACAGAGAAAACAGAACCACTGTAGTCACTCATCAACTCACCAAATGTACCTCTTCTTCTGTTAGTGGCTACTGTACTGCATTGGATCTGAGCACTATCAACTGCATTCTCAAACAATGTTGGACTGCAAAATAGTTCTTTCAATACCAACTATTCTTTTAAATAAGAAATAATGGGGTTTTTTTGCAGTGCTAGCACTTCAAACGTTGCAAGAATAGAGGAGATGGAGAGACTTCTCAAACAAGCACATGCTGAGAAGACTCGGCTGCTTGAGACCAGGGTAAGTGTAATTTTGAGTAACAAAGAGTAGGCATGTTAGTTTGACTAATATTCTCCTAAATGCAGCATAGAACCCTACCCCATTTATATCTACTAGACACTTAAAAATTACCTCTTCCCCGTTGGCTTCACCTCACACTACAACCTCGAGCCCATATGCAATATCTGCTGTCTCAAAGGACAAGTTGATGGCAAAATCCCACCAGAAACTTGGTCAGCATTGGTTTGACACCTGCTGGGGGAGCTGCTTAAGAAGAACCTTCATTTCTATTTGCAATTCTTACTCCAAATTTCAGTCCACTGTCCTGGATATATATTTCTGCCTCCTTAAGGGACAAAAAAGTATTTAGCCCTAGCTTAGAAATGACATTGCCAACTATAGTTTTGCATATAATTGAAGTTTTGTGTGTGCTGTGGTATTTAGGAACGGGAGATGGAAGCTAAGAAACGAGCTCTGGAAGAAGAAAAACGCCGCAGAGAGCAACTGGAGAAAAGACTGGAGGAAGAAACGAGCCAGAGACAAAAATTAATTGAAAAGGAAGTCAAAATACGTGAGAAACAAAGAGCACAGGTCAGATATGTGGATGTGAAATGGTTTTGAAGTGCAAGACTTCCCCTTCATGTAGAGAAAAGGACTAAGTGTATTTCTGCCAATGGTAAACAGAACTGCTTTCAGCTGAACAGATGGATTTAGTCTTTCTGAGGTGCAACTGTTTTGCTAAAAGTATGTTTGGGCTCTTGGAGCCAAGTATTCATTTAAAGTTAGATAACAGCAGAAGTATCTATTTAGCATTTTATATATAAAGTATCAATATTAATCCTGTGAAGTTTGTTACTGAATATAGGCAGAGCAGAATTTTTTGGGCAGAACAACAGAAATTTGTGAGTATGTTAATTTTATAAACCATTGGTGTGAGATTGATGAGCTTTTTGTTTTGTTTTTTCTTTTAATACATATAATACCTAGAGATGTGAATTATTACTTCTAAACATTTGACCACAAAAGAAAAAAAACAGATAAGGAAGTTTTTTCAGCTCCACATCTACAGTAAATATTATTTTTTTCTAAAGTTAATGGGACTATACAACATGAGAAACATTCTTTAATTTAAAAAATGTTACCTCCTACATATTTTTGTTTCTTCGGGCTTAGAGGTACCTTGAGCTTTCTTTAGGGTTAGGGTCTTACCTATTTGTTTATTCCTCCAAAACCAATAATATCTATAAGGTACAGCAAATAGTCTAGGCAGTCATTGCTAGTATACCAGAGCAAGACAATGTGTCCACCTTAACAGATGTATTTGAGTGCTTAAGACTCCATATCATATTGGAATATCTTTCTGGTTTTATCTGTGCTACCTTTGCTGAAGTTTAACCAGCTGTTTCTAGTCAAATACATTCATTACTTTGTTTTTATATAAAATGTAATTAGGAATGCTGAATTTTACTTGCTCCATTGCCTCCTTTTTTCCTAAGAAATTTTGTTGACAACACAAGTATGGCGTAAACAACAATGCAATGCTGATATCTTTATCCCAAATTAGAGCATGCATGTGTTGTAATAGAATGTCCTATCAGTTACTGCTAATTGGCAGACTTGGCAGAGAGGCTGAAAACTGAATTGGCAGGAAGACAAAAAAATATCTGTCAAAAATGACTGATTTTTTTCTTATTTCTTTCTTTTATACAGTGAGACCAATTTTTTTTCCCTCAGCATGTTCTGACACTTAGAAATGTAAATGAGAGGAAGGAACTCCACTTTTGCACTTGCCAGAGCTGGTGCCAGCTTGTATCATACAGGACTGCATAATTTTAGAAGGGTGCTAAGAGTCCTTGTGGGCAACACAGCTCCTATTGCACCAAGAGGCTCTTAAGAATGCAATGAGGGAAAGTCCCTTTGATTTGAGACTCACAGTGAGATTTAACAGGCTAACTTGAGGAATGCAGATTAGTTTCTCCAGGTCATTGACTTCTCTGGAGTCCAGGGGGAGACAGACAGGGAGATGCTCCTTTCACAGATCCTTGAAAGCACCTAAAATAAGCTTCTGTTCCAAAGGAGCCCCTCTCTGCCTCAGCTGCAGAGGAGCCTTCTCAGGGAGACCTGTCTTCTGTGTTTAAAATGAGGGGGTAGTGATTGTGCATAGACCTTCCACACAGAGAACAGTAATATTCCCTCAGCTGGCAGAGGTTCCAAATCACTGTTTCCTCCTGCTTGTTCTCCCAGCTGACACTATCCAGGCTTGGTGCAGCATCTTGAACTGCAGTCAAGAATGAGGCACCATCTCCTGTACTGCTTTTGCTGTCTCTTGCAGAGGGGATGCACTTCAGGCTGTCCGTACCATACTGTGAACCAGTTATCACAGTTAATTTGTTCAGCAGAAAATAATTCTGTTTTGTTCACTGCAATCTCTGTGAAACTAACTGGCAATTACAGTTCATTCCCGTTATTAATGTTCCCTGCAATAGCATGTTCTTATTATTTATATATTATACTCTGCTTGAAAATACCTGTAGAAATAGAATTAAAATTAAGGAGTGACATGTGTGCAGTGAGTATTTGATCAAGAGAAATGAAGGGTTTGCTTAACACCCTACATATGAAGTTCTTGGACTTCATCTAAGGCAGCAACACACCCTTACATTTCATTAATGTCTTAATTCTAAGACAACTTTTTTATGCTGTGCCCTCTATTTTACCAGTTTATCAGCTGTTGATTTCAAGAAATTTCTATGCTTTATCTGGCTTTTAAAAATTATCCAACACTGTAAAGTTAGAAATTTGAAGAATTTTTCTTTTCAAGAAATTTAGAGCTGCAGTAAAAGCCCTTTATTTTTCTTACATTTATTCTTAGACTCTGTGAGCAGTTTTCAGTGATGTTCTCAGAGCAGAAAGAGTAGGAGATAAGGTTTCTCTTAAAAATAATATGATTTTCTTTTCTTTCCTGTAGGCCCGTCCCTTGACTCGCTATTTGCCTGTTAGAAAGGAAGACTTCGACCTACGAAGTCACATTGAAACAGCTGGGCACAACATCGAGACCTGCTACCACATTTCCCTCACTGAGAAGACCTGCCGAGGCTTTCTGATTAAAATGGGAGGAAAAATTAAAACGTGGAAAAAACGGTGGTTTGTTTTTGACAGAAACAAGAGAACTTTTACTTATTATGCAGGTAGGTTGCAGGATTGCTGCTAGGGTACATCTCCTATTTTCTTATCAAACTCAGCTCAGTTATGAACAAGTAGGAAGTCCAGATAAACTCGGGTTTCCATTTCATCCATTCACTTAGAGGTCGTGTGAACCCTTCCCTATAGAGTTCAGTCCTCATGCCACGTAAGGCAGAATTGGGCATACAAAACAAAACACAGGAAGAGATGCAGATGGACAAGAGAAAAAATGGAAGATTATGAGGTTACAAGTACACAGAATAATGGTTCCACATATTTTAGTTTGAAATATTACATTCTTCACTCAATGACAGAATGATTTCTTGTACCCTTCATACAAGAATATAATTTATTATACTTATCATGAAAATTAAATTGAATACTTCTGCAGTCCTGTTGCTTAAAGTGAAGAAAAGATTTTCAGGAAATTAAACACAGAGGGGTAGACTTTTTGAGTTTGCCTTATTTTGAAAGTGTAAGGAATTTCAGGTGGAGAATATGCAATATTCCAAAGAAGTTTCTGTACACTAAGTTGTGTTACACAATATCTGGAGCCATTAAAAGCATTACATTACTTCATTATCTTGGGGTAAACCCAGAAATGCGGAATTTAAGAACATAAATATTTCTCCAAATGCTGTGCAAATACATACATGGTTTGACTTCGAAATTTCAGTTCAAACTAACAAAAATAACAGAGCAAAAATAACATTGTGCTCTGAATATTTATTGTTCAGAGAGGCCAGAAAGAGGCATATGTAGGATGGTCACTGCTAAGAAGCAGAAGAAAACACCAAGTACAAAAACCACCCAAACAGTTTTTTTTACTGGCAAAACTGCTTTCCAGCAACTCATAAGGAACTTAAAATTGAATTCATTACATTCATTCATTACATACCCACTGAATATTTCTTACTAGTTTGTAGGAATACAATGAAGAATGTGACAAATATTTTTTATTTTGTTCTTAACATCTGGTTTATTGGTTAGGAAGGCCTGTAGCACACAGTTGTGTTCCCATCTGGTACTGATTTTTTTTGCCTTTTTTAGTAGTTATGTTAACATTTAATGGTTTCAGTTTTGAGTGCAGTACAGTTGCTATTATGTAATTTCAATTACCAAAGAAAACTGCTGCTAATGCCTCAAGGACTCCAGCCAACAAGCATAATTTTATGAGAAGTCTGTACCAGCTGCACTAAAATGTCACTGCTCGTATGAGTGAGGATCCATCTAGATCTTTAAACATGTAGTAGACTTCCAAAATAAACATTGGTGCTGTAAATTAATTGAATTCTAAGTGAATGTACTGAGATACTGCTTTAGTTCTGTCAGTGCACTGAACAAAGAACTTACCCTGAAGTCTGACAGCTTAGTGTGGCAGCTGAAGCATCTGCACTTTCTGAACTGAAGCATTCAGGGAACTCTACCAAGACTCTTGGAATGGGAGCTTGTGGGTACCTGAAATAGTCTGGTAACCACGGCCCCAGGTGGGCCCTGAAAGGAGAGTGGATCCCCTGCTTACTTGTAGTGCACAGACAGCACACTGTGTAGTGCTGTGTTTATCTCAGTCTAATGTGTGCTGTAATCTCCTCATCCTGTACCTCAGTGTTTCAGTACTGCTGCTCTGGGAACTGGCAGGAAGATTCCCAAAGCTGCATCGTTTGCTCTCTGGGATTTCATTTTGCTGTCCTAGGAAGCTTTCTGAATTGCCTGCAGCTACACACAGGATGTAAACTGAGTTCTCCAAGTGTTTAAATGACAGCAGAATCCCTCATGGGACTGACAAAGATGTTCTGCATGACTGTTAGTTGAGATGATACTATAACATGGGGGCAGAAAGCATTATATTCCCCTACTACAAAAGTGCTGGGAGTGACAGGAAGTTGGGATGCTTCTTAATAATTTCTCTCTCCACTACAGGAAAATGGAGGGTGGATGCTGCCCTGCTCTGCTCCTTTTTCTTGTGAAACATTATAGTGGTGACTGTTAAGTTCACATGTGAAGAAGCATTTTTTTCAAAAAATTATGTTCTAATATAAAGGTTTTGGTGTCAGATTGTATTGAAAATTTGGTTATCATTACAGTTTTCCATTGAAGGCAGACTGGAGGTCTTAGCCTGGAAACTGTGTGAAGTCTGGCTGGTTTTCCTGGAATTGGAAGAATGGATGTATGTCAGAGACATCTGTCCTTCTGCAGGCTAATACCCTCCTTAACATTTAGACACTTCAGTGAAGGGAGTGGTTTGCAAATAGCTGAGGAAATTTACAAAAGCTTTTCTCCTTGGAAACCAGGTGAAAAAGAAGACACATTAAAGTCAAAAATACATCTCTCAACAAAACCAACACACTACTAAGAAAGGTTGAAGGCTTCTGTGGGATTTCAGAAGCAGAACTGTTATGTCAGTTACTTATCAGCTGAACATATATAGAATACACATTAAGCTTTTCCTTCTTACTGTTCATTTCAGTTTTGAAGTCATTGTTTCTTTTCTCTTCTAGACAAACACGAAACTAAATTAAAAGGTGTAATATATTTTCAAGCTATTGAAGAGGTCTATTATGATCATCTAAAGAATGCATATAAGGTAAACTTTGTTATTGCTGTTTTAACTACATACCGCATATATGGTAGTTGCTGTAAAATTAAAGGGAGAGTTAACATTTTTGGAGGGGAAAAAAAAGAAATCAATATTAAAAAAAAACCTGAAGTGGAGGAAAAGGAAGAGGAAGCTAATCAGTGATTAGCACTGTTTTGGGGGTTTTTTAGTGCTGATGGAAGCCGTGATAAGTGTGTCTACCTAAAAAGTGGGAGTTGCTGCAAGGAGTTCCTTAGTGCAGTGGTGAGACCACTGAAATCAGTGGCTTGGTCAACTCAGGGGCTAGCTGCATGCCTCTGTCCCTGGGAGGGAGTTAACTGTGCTGGCAGCTCATGGCACTCCTTGCCTCTCATGTGTAATTTAAATGGGCTGTGAACAATTTGTGAAAGCCACTGGACAGAGCGAGGGAGTTTGTTATTTGAGTATGAAATACCACCTTCGAGCCCTGTAGTACTGTACAATAGTCTACTGGGAAAATTATGTAAAAGGTGTTTATGGTGGCTGTAAACACTTTAAATGCATCTCTGGTGCAATATAAGATGCAGTGGTACGGCATTTTATCTTCATTCTTAACCCTATTCATAAATATCCATGTAAGCAATTCCACTTCTGGTACCAATAAATGGCTTTGATTTCACTCTTTTGATATCTTGTGTTCTATTCTAGAGTCCCAACCCATTGCTGACTTTCAGTGTTAAGACCCATGACCGCATCTACTACATGGTTGCTCCTTCTCCAGAAGCCATGAGGATATGGATGGATGTCATCGTTACAGGCGCAGAAGGCTACACCCACTTCATGTTGTAATAAAAGGGAGCAATAGGGCATCCTGCAATAACCTAACTAATGAAGTTAGCCATAGCTAGTGACAGCTGGAAAGCCAGTGAATACCCTGAAATGTCCTCCTTATGATGTGCACCCGAAACCTCAGACTGACAGGGGGTTACAAATGCATTGAAAAGGGGGAGTTGTTACCTGTTGTAGTTGATCTTTATAGGAATGAACGAGCTAAAGGTGTTCAGAGAATCATAGTGCTCCAAAGTGGATAATCAGGCAATTTAATTACAGCATCTTGATTGAATGGTAAGTTTCTACAAATTCTCTTACCCAGGGAATGTCTTCATAAACTTATACTGAACAGTTTACAGGTGTGTGTGTTCTCGTTGGTATGCAAAAATTCTAGTAGTAAAACAAAAAGGTGTAATAAGCATATATTTTAATATGCAACATTTGACATTTACAGATGATTAGGTGACTTTTTAAAACTTTTATTCAAGTATTTTATAAAAATACAAACAAAAAAGCAGCCTAAGGTACACACAGTTCTTGCCTTAGTAGTTAAGTGTTACAACAGAGCCAAAGAGTTATAGGATTCCCTTACATTTTCATATCATTACTTGTACCTAACTTTCTGTAAGGGAACAGTGCCAAAACTCTTAATGACTTTTAATGTAATTAAATTGTTATCATATTCTGTGTCTTCAAACACTTCGTGGCAACAACTGTATGTTTAAAGTTTGCATCTATGAAGCTCAACAGAAAAAAGAAAAGAGAAGGATAGCTTTATAAAGATGCATTTTTTTCCACAAGGATGAGAAATGGAAACACATGTATTAACTTCCTCATAAAGAGGGGTTTTTTTTAATCTTCCCTTTTGAATAGAATGAGCTGATTCTGGACCCTACAGCAATTTTCTTTTATGTAGTAAGGTTCCAGTGTGGTTCTAATCTTACTCTGTGCCAAGTGAACGCTCCATTGAACTATCTCAAACAC
Organism: Eopsaltria australis; assembly: GCA_034509425.1. Classification (NCBI taxonomy): domain Eukaryota; kingdom Metazoa; phylum Chordata; class Aves; order Passeriformes; family Petroicidae; genus Eopsaltria; species Eopsaltria australis. The sequence continues at coordinate 2,804,222 of JAVTVJ010000280.1, forward strand.
TGCCTGCCTTGAAACCAGCACCAAAATCTCTACATACCTGAATTCTTAGGAGCCAAGCCTTCAGTCCCAGAGAGTTGTTTTGTTGTTTAATGTACATCTGCACAGAATAACGCTGTCAAATAGAAAAAAAGAGAGGGGTGAGTTTTAAGAGTTTACACTAAGCAGTGTATGAATGAAAACCCCTGAAATTTTGAAGTAGTAGGGATTGAGATTCCTAAAACAGCAAAAATACTGAGGGTGCAGCGGTCTCCCATTTTAAAATCACCTCCAAGTCCTTGAGTAATATTGCAAAAATATAAATTATTTAATTGAAATGAAATTCAAGAAAGTGTCATATTATGACTTTAAAGAGGTTCTATTTCAGTAACTGAAACGTACACACACTCTGTGGTTTGTACACTAGAAGGAAGCACATTAGCCTTTTTTTTCCTTGATGAAAAAGGTAATGGCTTTTGATTGAACAAATAAACTGAAAACAGAAGTATACTGGCACAGTATTTTTGTTACACTTTTTAAACCCTGTAACTGTAATGAAAAGGTTTGTGGTATACACAGGTGATGTAGTTGTTCTAGCATGACAAACATCAGTTTCAACTTGAATCATAAAAGAAGAGACTGTTGTTGCAAGATAATTGTTATTGTCTGTGCAGATCACAGCCTGTAATCTATAATTTAAAACACTATCAGAAATAAATTGCTTTTGTTTATACAGTTATTATTTTTCCCTGATGTATCTCGATTTTACTCCTAAGTATAGTTATAAAGGTTTTCTAATAATGATTTTTGTATCCTGCATGATGCAATGAAGGCATTTCAATAAACATTTTTAAAAATACACTTGTTTCAAATATTTTCTTGCTGCATTATCCTGACACATTTCTGCTTTTAAGTAGTTGTATACAGTCGTGCAAACAATATTGTATTTCTCAGTAACACTTAATTGAATTATTCCATGTATTTTCCCATAAAAGAGCTATGGAAAATCTTTTGGAGGGCAGTGAAATTAGGAGTGTAGCCTGTTTTCTGCATGTATATACTATAATACCTTTTCCATTTTTTATGAACCTGTTCGAAAAATTTATCATCAGCTTTGGATATTGACAGGTTTTTTTGTTTAACTGCAAACCAGAAATTGCTTGAGTTTAAGGATTTTGAAGTTTTCCCGATATTTGACTTAGACATGACTTGAATGGGAGTATTAACTCACTGTGGAAATGAAAACCAGCGTGGTGTTATGATTAATTTATTTTCACTAAATTTGCCATCATCATCATGAAGTGGGGTGGGTTCTGTAGTGGTGGATATCAAGACAACATACACAGAGCACGGTGGTAGAGACCCTCTTTTATCATCAGTCTGCACTGATCGTAAAAGCCCTTCAGGCTTACTTGGCTGGGAGTCAAATACCTGCTAACTCTGAAGGCTCTCGGGCAATTGCAAACCACGGAGTCTGAGTCTTCAAAATCTCCTCTGCTGTGTCCCACGACCTACAGGTGCTGGCCTGGTGCTTGGGTGGGAAAGCATCCTTACCTTGGCAGGCACTGGCCTTTCCTAGCGTTCATTTTCATGCACCAGGGAGGGCAGGTTGGACATCGGGAAGAATTTCTTCACAGAAGGGGTTGGCAAGCATTGGAATGGGCTGCCCAGGGAGGTGGTGGAGAGACATCCCTGGAGATATCCAAGAAGCTACTTACTGGACGTGGCACATGGTGCTATGCTCTAGCTGACACCGTGGTATTTGGGCAAAGGTTGGACTCGATGGTATTTGAGATCTTTTCCAGTCTAAATGATGTGGAGATTCTATTATTATTTTCTTTCCTTTGTGGCTGCCATGGCATGTATATAAAAGGTAGAGTGCATAAAGATGTAGTTTTGGCTCCTGTGCTCATACACCCAAGCCTGAGAGAAGGCGAGGAGCTTTGAGCCTGTAAATGAGGTCCCTTCTCAGCCGTCTCTTCTCCAGGCTGAACAGGCGCGGTTCCCTCGGCCTTTCCTAAGAGAGGTGCTCCAGTCGCCCTCACTGCCTTCCACTGGGCCCGCTCCAGGAGCTCCGTGTCTGTCCTGTACTGAGGAGCCCAGACCCGGAGACGGCACTCCAGAGGTGCCTCACCACGGCTGAGAGGCAGGATCACCTCCCTTGACTTGCTGGCAATGCTGTTCCCAATGCACACCTTTGCCCTTCTTAGTACTGCTGGCTCAGGGGAAACACGCACGCTGGGAAATAGCACGCTTAATGTTTCGCGTCTTTTATTGACAGAACTTCGCGGTTTCCCAGGGAAGCCCGGCACTGACCGCAGAGCGCGGCCCGTCCCGCCCCGCCCCGGCCGTCGCTTCACCGCCGGAGGAGGCGGGCGGCGCGGCGCGTGCGCGGGTGGCGGCCATGGCGGCCATGGCGGGAGCGCTGGTGCGGGCCGGGCGCGCCTCGGCCCTGCGGGGATCGCTGCCACCGCTGAGGGCGGCCCGGCCGCTCCTGGGTAAGGGACGGGCCCCGGCGAGCCCGGAGCAGAAGGGGTGCCAGTCGGCGGGGAGAGGACGTGTGTCGGTGCCGGCTGTGACGGCCGCCGGGCAGCTGCGGGTGACAGCCTTTCCTCCCCTTCAGCGCCGTCCCTAGCGGGAGCGGCCGGGGCGCGGCCTCTGGTGGGGATGGGAATCTTCAACTCGGTTCCCTTCCGGCGGGGTTCCTGACAGGCTTCTCCTCCCTGCCAGCCCCGCGGGGGTTCCTCGGTGTCTGTGCACTGGGCAGGGCAGCTGCTTTCCCACGTGTGTTTTGTTGGCTGTAAGCTGTCGCCCCTGATGCATTTTGAGGAGCTGGGAATCGGTGCGCCAGTTCGCTTGATCGGGTGCGAAATGTGCCTGCCTCTAAAGCTTCGCCAGGCACCTGGGCAGCTTTGCTGGCATCAGCTTCTGAGTGAGATCAGTCTCTGCCCAAACACGCAGTGCCCCTTCTTGATGTGTCAGACTGCGTACTTATCTGACCTGTTGAGTTTATTCATTGCCTTTAACTGGACAGGTGAATCTAACCTGAGGTTGCTCAGTGAGTAAAACTTACTTGCCAATAAGGATGCACATTTTGTGGCTGCATATAAGCTTGAATACAGTGGGATTTTGTAGCCGTGTTTTTCTCTCTTTCTGTGTGTTTGTAACAGTGACATTATCAGAGTGTCTGATTATTTGAGTGTGGCTTTAGGTGCTCTGGGACCAGGCCAAGCAGCAGGTCCTGCTGGAGTGTGGGTGAAACCGCATGAAACCAGGTGTGGACAGCTTTGAGTCCAACCTGTCATGACAGCATTGATCTGCTGCTGCTGCTGGCAGTGGGCAGATCTCAGTGCAGGAACATTCCCAGAGCTGTTCAGGGAGCTTCTTTGGCTTTAACATGTAATGTAACACTGGTCTCAGTAACAGTTCTTGGTGTTCATAAAAGTGCACAGTGATTCCGATAGGAAGAGAATTCCATCGATACCGTCAGGCAAGGGTCCTGTGGTCTTCCTGGAGCTGTCACCTTCTGTCTCTAACTTGCTTTTATAATCAGTAATACTTTCCTTGCACCCTTCAGAAATGCTTCCCTGCTCTTACCAAGGTCTTTCATAAAATCAGGAGGAGAAATTTCCAGGTAGCTGCTGATGCTTTTGTCTGAGAGGGTGACTGCATTGAGCTTTGCTTTTGGGTTGGCTGTGGTGGTTGCTTTAGGGGTTTGCATTATTCAGGTTGGGATTGCTGCTGGTGCACTTCCATTGACTTGTTAAATGGAAGAATAATTTGTGAAATAGCTTAAACAGTGGTTGTGTCTTGTAGCTGCAGTTGGAACCCTGCCCAGTGTCAAAGTAATTTGAGGACACCTCCAGAGTGTCCTGCAGCATGGAAGACAAGTGGCTTCAGAAATGGCTGTCAAGTCTTAAGGAGGAGAAAAATACTCCCAATTATTTTTCTATTAAATTTAGCTCTTCTTGGTTTATCTCTTCTTACTGACACTTGAAGAAGTGACTGACTTAGAGACACACAAATCAAAAGCCACAGTGTGGATGCATCTGATTACCTTTACTGTGGAAGTCATTCACCTTTATAAACAACTCATGCCTTGGTAGGATAAAGAACTACCTCATTGTTTGAGGAGCAATTTAGTGGTTTTAATCTATAGTTCGAATGACACCATTTCTGTTGGACTGTAGGGAAGTGCTTAATATTTGCTGCATCCTGTATCTGTTATGTATCCACAGTTACTCATGCACATCCAAGTTTAACAACAAGCCAGCTCCCCAAAACCTCTTGAATGTAATCTCTCTGATAGTGACAAAACAGAATTCAAGGCTGCGGGACAGTTAAGTGGTGTGATACTGCCAGGGCTTGGTTTTGCACTATTTATCCACCTCTAGGAAGCCCTGATGCTCTGTCTTGGGTTGTGTAGTTTCTGTGCCTCACTGCTGAAGAGCCAATCATCTTCTAATCTAAGAATTACTAAGAGTGCCAGAGTCTTAGAAGACTTGACCAAGCTTTCAGTTTAACAAATTACCTTGCTGAGTTGGATAATAGAGTGGATTAAGTCTCCTTAACAGCTCTCTACAAATTACTTGTCCTCACCTGCAGTAGAGATACAACTGACTGCTAAAGTTAGATTAAATCCAGTAGCAGCTGTTGAGATTCAGCAGAATTATTAATTAGTTAGCATTTCCTCTGTTAATCTTATTTCCTTGTTCAGTGTTATTTATTTCATTTGGTTTTAAACAATACTGATGTTGTTTTATGCTCATCATGATGAAAAAGTTAATCACAAGATTCTTTCCCAGTTCTTGATTATGAACTTGCCCCTATATCTCCATAAATTGTGTGGACCCAGGGTTTCGATAAAGGCACAGTTTTATTCTTCAGTTTTAATTTTTATTAAAAATTCATCACCTCCTGTACTTACAAACTTCCATTGCACAGAGTACTCTAGTCTCAAAATTATGCTTTTTGAAAACAAAAGGTTAAATTAAGAATTAAGTTAATATTAAATAGGAAGATTTTTTTGCGAAATGAGTAAATGTATTCAAGATGGTCTAAAACATGAGGACTGGTGAAGTCTAGGAAGCCTTAGTGTTCATTTTCAGTCAACCACTTTGCTAATTGCTGAGTGAACTCTCTACATGGTTGGTGTTTAATGATTTGAGAATGAATCACAATCAACTTTCTCTTTCAGGTTCATCAGTACTTGTCAGTCATTAAAGAATATAGGAGATGCTTTTTTCTTCTCTCTTGAGCCAGAATACCTCATTTTCACATAATATGTCCGTATTTGCCAAACTCTGGGTTTATGAAAGCTTGTGTTTCTGCCAAGGTTATCATGATGACTTTACTAAACAGCTCCTCTTATTAGTTTGCAGGCTGAAGTCATCAGTCAGCTTTCTTACTCGACCAGATCGACCAAATATTGCTTATCAGAAGCTGAAAGGCAGGAATCCAGGGGTTATTTTCCTTCCAGGCTTCAATTCAAATATGAATGGTCAGAAGGCAACTGCTCTTGAGGACTTCTGCAAATCGTTAGGTCATGCCTACATCAGGTACATACAGGGGTATTGTCCCTGAGAAAATGAAACTAGTCTCATGGGTTGGGGGAAGGGCTTTTAACACAAATACATGAACTTTTGCATTTGGATTGGGGTGCTCCCTGTGCTAAGGGAGCTTGTATACAAAATTAGAAGTCTTTCTTCCATGTAGGAAATGTAGGATTTCTGTCAGTAGAGAGACTGAGTAAATCAGGAGAATGTATTCTGAAAAGAATTCAGAAAATTCTGTAGTTTTCTGTAGTTTAGCCAGTGCTACATGTTACAGTCAGGCTATAGGCACAAAAATTAAGGACTTGAAGTTCTGTTTTCTATAAGCACTGTCCTTACCTGCCCAGTCTGGTTAGGTTACCCTGTGTCTTCTGTGGGTTTAGCAGAACACGCCCCTGCTTGGTGATGCTGTCCTTTGATAGATGAGATTGAGTGCTGTGTGTCAGAAGTCTTTGTATTTAGGTTCAGTGTTTGAAAGAGTTTGTACATGTTAAAAATACCTTTAAAATTTAAGTATCTGAGGGTTTTTTTTTTTGTCTGTAAGGAAAATTTTTTGTCTATTCTTGTAAATTATGATGTTATATCAAATGATAGAGAATGCTGCATGACTTAATTATGTATGTTGTATTTAAACCCCTTTTATGTGATTGGTGGTCCTAGTGACAAACAGGACTAAGTAAGAAAATCCTCAGTGTGGTATCTTGTGCCCTGCTGATTTGATTATACAGTAGTGTTTAGTTAGTGTCTGTGTTGCTGTAGACAGTACTATGACTTTGGTGTCGATGGTTATTTTTTCAGATTTGACTATACAGGATGTGGAAGTTCAGATGGTAAATTTGAAGAGTGTACAATTGGAAAGTGGAGAAAAGATGTTCTGTCTATACTGGATGAACTTACAGATGGACCACAGGTTATATTTTATTTTTAAATATAGAATGCTGTTTTTCCCTCAGGGTAGAACATTGATCAAAAATAAGCCATAATAGCTCTGGTCAGTGGTACCTTTAACTGAACAGCTGACACCTGCTCAGTTTCCAGCTGAATCATTTGAGAAGTTATATTCATAGGAGCTCTTTTGCAGACAGGTAGGTCACAAAATCAAGGAAGCATGGGTTGGCAGGATCACCTGGAGGGTTGTTTATTAGAATCTCCTGCTCAGACAGAGCAGGGCTGTTGTCCCAGAGACTCTGAGAAAGCCTCATGGTGGAGGTGCCACCTGACAGGGGACAGGGTATTGTTCCAATGCAGTGCAGCCCTCTTAATGAAAAAGTGTGTCACCATCCCATGCTGATGCATTAATTAAAGGATTTGCAGGAAGATTACAAGATACTCCATATGATTAAATAGCTTTTAAAAAAAAGGCAGAAGCAGCATTTGATTTCTTCTGTTATTTTAGAAATTACTGTGAGAAACTTGGAATCTCCTAGAACCTAGAAATACCTATTGCTGTGTTTAAAACAATTTTGTATTATGTATTGCTTTTGTTTACTTCTTTCACTGCACTGAGCCTTTACCATGTGCATTTATCTTGAGAAGGAAACATAAAAGTATGCATATGATACTGAATTGTTTCAACTCTCATTTTGTTTACAGTGTTTCAGTCTCAGACAGCAATAACCAGCCATGCCAAACAGAATAATAAATACCAGATCTTGTGGTGCTTACTCAGGCAAAATTTCCACTGGAGGTGACAACAGTTCTGCCTGGGTAAGGACAGCAGGATTATGCCCAAGGTTTAAATAGTTAAACCAAGTGAAAACTGATACTTTGTGCAAGAAGTAAAAAACTTTCAGCCATTTCCCATAAAACACTATATTTTCTTCTCTTTTTTTATTTTCTTTTTCAGATTCTGGTGGGCTCCAGCATGGGTGGATGGCTGATGCTTCATGCTGCAATAGCACGCCCAGATAAAGTAGCTGCTCTGGTTGGAGTAGCTGTAGCAGCAGATCACCTTGTAACAACTTTTAAGAGGCTTCCCATTGAGGTAAACGTTGATGGTTGGCTTTTGTGCAGTCTAAAAATCTTACCGAGAATTTAAGAAATTATGTTATTTAAACTGTACTTTCCCTGCAAATTTTTGGGTAAGGTTTCTGTGTTTGGTTAATGTAAGCTTACAGTATGAGACTAATGTGAGCACTAGCCACAGTGTGCTTATATTACTGTGGTTTAGAGGATGTGAAGCCAGATCCCTGCTGTTTGCAGTCCGTTAGATTTCAGTGTTGCATATCTTATATTTGCATTGGAACTGGATCCCTGTGCTTTCAAGGATGGAGAAGTAGCCACTAAAGTAGTTGAGGTGGCACTGAATGAATGTGACACATGTTGTGTGCATAGAAAGGAAATTCTTCAGGTTAGTGTGTTTGTAAAGACTATAAGATTTAGTTAATGGGAACTGCCCTTCTGTGATTCTTCCTTGATGATAATGATGTCTAGTCTTCAGGTAAGTAAATCGGGTGTTACATGGCAATAAATAATGTGTGCTTTAGAATAACGAAAATATTTTCCTAATTTGTTTGGGTTTTTTCTAAGGCACTTTGTAGTGTCAGTATTACTATTAAGGAGTCAGGTAAGAATCTGGAAATACAGGATTTAGAAACACCTATTGTAGAAAAGACTGGAAAATATCTTTTCCCTAGGATTTCTCCTTGTTTGAGCATCAGTGAACTGATTGACGCAAAGGAGATTTACTGTTCATGGTGCCTATATACCTTTTTTTTTTTCTTCTCAGAGATTCTGGCTGAGAAACTTAATTTCATTGGTGACTTTTGACTAGATTAATTTGCAGGAGAGGTTTGGAGAGCAGCTTTTGTGACATGGTAGGGGGGTCTGTCTTCTCAGATGCTGTGAGGAGAACAGGAATGCACTTTGGCTAATAAAAATGGTGAAATTTTTTGCGTGGGGAAGTTTTACTGCTTTTAGAGTTGAGGTACTCTTAAGTACTCCTAACATCTGTTTTGTTTATTCTTTGTTCTCTTTTTCTTATAGGCACAAAGAGAAATAGAAGAAAAGGGTGAATGGAAGTATCAGACAAAGCAAAATGAGGAAGGATATTACTCCTTGACCTATGACTTTATCAGAGAAGCAGAAAATCACTGCGTGCTGAATAGTCCTATTCCTGTAACGTGTCCCATACGCCTTATCCACGGCATGAAGGATGGTGATGTCCCTTGGCAGATCTCAATGCAAGTTGCTGACCGTGTTTTGAGCAAGGACGTGGATGTCATCCTCCGCAAAATCGGCCAGCACCGCATGAGTGACAAGGAGGATACCAAACTCCTTGTGAATACTGTTGATGATTTAATTGACAAGCTGTCAACGTTAGCATAGGCTGGAGAGTAGCATTAGTGCATGAACTCTACACCTGACTCTTTTCCTTGAGTAATAGAAGCCTTGTTCTTACCCAGATGGTGGCAGGCCTGTGACTGTCACAGTAGGAACTGAGCTTTATCTGCTGTTTCCTTACCTCTGTTTCGTAAATACAGGTATTGTATTATTGCTGCATTTGCACACAGTCCAAAGTATGAAGGAGTGCTGCTATTGTGTTCAGAACCTCTCCTTCACCACTTTAACCATTTTTTTCACAAATTTCCTACAATTTTGTACTGAAATGTTGATTACTTTTTGTTACTATTGGCCTGTACAGTAAAACTTTATTTTCACATCTTTGACACCTATTATTGTCCTTCTGCTGTAACATCATTGTATCTTACTCTGAAACCACCTGTGCAAGGCAAAATACAACTTGAGTGTTTACTGAAGTTAGTTATTAGAATAGTAAGTACCATGAAACACAATAAACAGATTTCAGATAAATGGTTATTGTGCTCAGAAGTGCTGTTAAAAAGTGGAAGGCACACCCTGATGGTGTGCTTGGGGTACTACATAGGGAAGAATTTGACTTCTAAGAACGCAGGGCGTCAAAAGCCTTAAGAGCTCTTTGTCTGTGCTTATCAGCAGGGTGTGTGTCATCTTCTCCAGGCTGCCTGTCTGTCATTGTTCATTTGTGGGCCTACTGTTAAGGGAACAATAAATAATCTTGGTGTAAACTGAAACTGGATCAATAAGGTGACTTTAATGGTAACTTCTTCAAAGTGGGGGGTGCAGTGCCACAGGGCACTGCTGCCTCTTTCCCATGACTTGAGAGCTGTAGATTAGCAGGAACAGTGTCCAGCTGCGTGAGTCCAACCCTGAGAAGCTGTAAATGAACTTGATAGTTGGATAATTCTTAAAATGTAAATCCACAGAAGTTAATAGGAAATGTATTTAATTGCAAATATGACTATTACCTGGTTTTTGTACAGAAATACAGTACCATTGGTGCATTTGAGAGAGAGGAACTTAGGTGAGAGGCTGGAATTAGTTCAGGCTGGCCTTAATGTGTAACATCAGTCAAAAGCATATAGTTGTTTCTGGGTTTATTATTTTAACTAGTAAAGGGCATCACTGTTGATACCTTAAAACACTGAAGATGCTGGAGGTAAGGTATTTCTAGAGAGTTTGTCATTTTCAGTTTTAGCTATGTCAGTAGAAGTGTGCTGAATAGGGCTTTGCTGATGCAGTAGGTTTTAATTTTAAAAAAACACCACAAACAAACAACTAAAGTAAAAAAAAAAAACAGCAAGAACAAAACCTAAATTTTAGATGAGTTCCTGTGAAGTACAGTTTTATTTAGGCTTCAATACTGCAAAAAACAAGAAGCTGTGATGTAAAAATCGGAATTTTGATATGAGTGAAAAAAGATGGGTCTTGTTTAGATGCAAATTTTCTACTTCAAGTGTACCAATTCCCTAACTCAATTAGTCATAGAAACACAGAATGGTTTGGGTAGGAAGGGACCATAAAGATCATCTAGTTCCAACCCCCATGCCATGGGCAGGGATGTGTTCCACTGGACCAGGTTGCTCAGAGCCCCATCCATCCTGGCCTTGAACACTTCCAGAGATGGGACATCCACAACTCCTATGGACAACCTGTTCCAGTGTCTCACAGTAAAGAATTTTTCCCTAATTACCTAATCTAAACTGCTCTCTCAGTTTGAACCCATTCTCCCCCTCATTCTGTCACAATGTACCCTTATAAACAGTCTCTATCCAGCTCAGGATAATCTAGATTGGGATAATTGCTTAAGGAGTTAGAACATTTCATGAAATCTTGTTCCCAAGTATTTCTGGCATAGACTGGTCTGTTCGTGTCACTATACAATTTACTTCAGCTTTGAAACCTCTGGAATGTGTTTTTAACTTTTGAGAAAGTTAATGCAGATTGCTTTCCTGGGGTTGGAGCTGTGTTCGTGGTTGTGTACTGTTAAGCAGTTGTCATTATATGTGTTTGTGTATCACTTGCATCTGATAAGACCTAAAAAACAGATTTTGCAAGTTTTAAAGATGCAGTCAAATCAAAATTATTTCAAAACTTTGTGCCCTAAGCCATGGTAGGATTTTTTAAATTGGGTTTTGTCACATCTTACTTTGGTGTGGCTCGTGATGGAAGAAAAAGCTGAAACAAGTGGACTGCAGTAATTCCAAATAATTAATTTTATTTAATGCCAAGAGTTACCAGTTGTGAAAGATGTACTTTTTCTTCACACATATTAAAGTTACTTCAGTGACTAAAAAGTTTTGAGCCTTTTTTTTTTTTTAATTAGGGAGTTATACCTGTAAACATTCAATTTAATACTTCAGACAAGGAAAAGGCTTTGTGTGCCTGCATAAACTGTAGCTGTGTATTTCTCTTGAAAAAGTTGTATTCATGCTTCATGTTAGCCTTTATTAAATAATTGATATTTTACAGGTAAGGTGTCTGTTGCAATACCTTAGAGCAAGATTGGTGAAAGCAAATGTGGAGTGGAGCAGTTGTGTAAATAGTTTTCAGGAGGGTTTTTTTCTTGTTTTGCTGGAGGTGTTTTGTGTTGTTCCCCCCCATTATTCTGCTGTAATAACATGAGGTGGGAGAATTCAGTGTAACAGGGTTGGCACAATTGTTGGGAATACAAAACTGCAACATTGGTTGCTGAATCCACAGCATTACTGAAAACTTAATCCTAGGGGAGGGGTTTTTGCTGCCACTTGTTTTGTAGTTCTGTTTTCTTTCTCTGCTGGCTAAGTGGAGATCAGTGGTAACATTTACAGTACAGGTACACCCAGAGTTTGTTACGTACGGCCTTAAATGCAAGAGCAGAGATTATACTTTCTTCATAAACACAGTATTCCAGGTAGTGCTTTGAAATTCAGGGAATGCTGGTGTACTCTCTGTGCTCACTTTTTGTATCTGTAAATCTGCTTTGCTTAAACATGAAGAGCTGGCTCTGAAGTAGACCTTATGCAGACTTTTCTCTGACTTTGGCATGGTAGTTCCATTGGTATTTATCTTTCCAAGCATAAGCATTTTCCCTGTGTTCGTGCTGGAAATTACCAGAGTTTTGACTGTTGGTAGCTTGGCATGTTCAGATGCCTGAAAGAAGGGGTACTGATAATTGGGGAGATTCTCATCCTGTCTCTGAGTAGCTGTTGACCTACCAGGAAGTTTTGACAATCTGGAATGTGATATTCACATATTACAGTGTCTTTCCAAATTGGTACTGATTTGTCCTCTGCATCAATGCCTGGGGCATTGCTTTTTTCTTCACCAGTAGATGCCTACATAGTAATTATTTTCAGCATTAGTCATGTTTAAAAACTAGTATTTCATTCCTCTGTAGAGATACTGTATTAAAACAGGGTATTACACACTTGGAAAGCTCTGCATGGTGCAGATTTTTAAAATCCTTTGTAATGAATTCTTACATTCTGTTTTGGGGTTTTTTAACAGACTTCTGATTTGTTGACAAATGCAAAGTATATCTTGTGAATATATAATGTACATTTCCTCAACAATAAGCTTGATTCCCATGAAATAATCAGTTTCTAAAGCTTATTCAACTTGTTTCCTAATAAACAAGTGCTCTTATTCTGCTTGTATTGAGCTGTACTTACACAGTTTTAGATACATGTATTTTTATCTTGTTAAATATTCTACTTGTTTTGTCTTTCCTGCTGTTTGGCTTTGTATTACACACCAGCTGGTTTGGATTTTTTGGTTTGGGGGGTTTTTTAACTTAATTGGTGATAAGTGTTTCATGTAGTTTCAGTTTAGCTAAGCTGTTTTCTCTTCCATCAACACTAAATGCAAACAAGGAAGCGTTCACAAAAAAAGCCTGGCTGGATAGGCCTTAGAAGAACCACCTCCTGGTGTTTCATTTTTATGTTAATTTTGGTTACATGCTCTCTTGGACATGCTGTTATTCAATGGGGCTAAAAGATTTATGGTACCATACTTTTCATATCAAATTAGAACGTGCTTAGAGAGAAACATTCAGCCAGTGATTTCCCTGCAGCTGCTCGAGTATCTTCACTGCTCCAGTCATGCTGCAATACAGAGTTGCAACATTTTCTGAACCTGTGCTGTGGTCAGAGTTTCTACATTAGGTTTGTGCTTGTAACTTCTGTCTCTTCTGTGGCAGGAAAAAAACCCAAACAAGTGGGAGGGAAAACCAAGTCCTGGGGAATAATGAGATTTCAACTTGTTTTCTAAGCTACTCAGTTATGCTGTTACAAAGAGACCTACCTTACCCCTTCACTTTTTTTTTTATTTTTTTAAGTGCTGAAAAGTTATGTTATACTAAAGGCTTCTGGGGATATAGAAGAGGGTTCTGTGTTTGACCTGTCTTTGGGATGAGCAATCTCTCTGCTTTGTGTTGGTGACCAAATTCATTAAGATGTGTATGAATGTAAAATTTCACCAAGACTTGGTGAAAATTCATCAGCTGTGTAAGGAATGCAGACAGCAATACCAAATATCAGTGTGCGCTCTTACTCTTCTAAGTTTGTTCTCAAGCCCAGCAGGGACAGGAAAGGCAGATGGAACTCAGCCATAATGTTAAGTAGCAGCCAGCTTGGTGAGCATGAGGTTTTAATGCCCCTGTCCATGGCACTTTGCTCCTCAAAGGTGTTTTCTAAAGGAAGATTTTACTGTTGGGAAACAGGGGCAGAGATGAAGGACAGAAATGTACTGCTCGCAGATTTACTGCTTGTTGGTCAGTTTTTATAGCTCAGATTTACTTTGTGACTGTAGCACCTCATCTCTCTTCAATATGCATTTGTCTAGAACAGAAAAATGTTACAGCCTTTGTCACGTAACGTGTAAATCTAAACTACAGGACTCACTGCAGTCTGGCTGTAGACTTGACCTTGTATTTCTCTTTCAAGTCCTGCATATGTATGTTATATGGTCCAGTGCTTCTTTTCTGTTAAAGAGAAATGGGCATCCTCCATATTGATGCCTTTTTCTGGTCTTAGGAAATAAAGGCTCAGACACGGTGAAAGGATTGGGGGTTGTTTACCTCAGTATTTTAATAGGATCCCGTTCGATGGCTTCTGCCGTCCAGGTAGAACACGTCGCAAAAGCCCCGTCCCCCCAATCGAGTGTACAATTAAAGACTCTACACATTAGCATATCTACCAGGAGAGCCCAGTAAGGGGCCTGGGTGGGCTAACTTCTAGTTTACAAAATCTGTCCTACTAGGAGACCTTGAGGCCCACGAAAACAGGGTGTTTGGTCTTCTAACTCTACGAGGTTTCAGGGGTGTTTAGTCTACCAGCCTGCTAAACACCATGAAACCAGGCTAAACTATCACCTAAAGCATCACAAGTATGCATGCTAATACTTGTGAATATAGGGAACAGTGTAAGAAATATTCAGAAGAAAAGCAGAAAAAATCCTTCAGGCATCAATATGATGCAGTAATTGCAGCTCACATTCTCAACCTGCTACAGTCTCTTGATTTGTGTCTGGCAAGGAGCTTCGGGCAGCTCTGCTTTTGTATTTGGAAGGTAAAGCAAATGACAGCTCCTAAAACTTCCAGTCATTTGGTTCTGATATTAGAATACATATTTGAAATGTTTCTAGGCTAGCACGTGAAAGGTTGTGTTCTTTTTGGGCCTTCTGATCTGCACCATGCTGTCCACTTGCCTCCCACGTGGCAACATGAGAAGGTCACTGAGCCTGCTGGGGTGGAAGCAGGTGCTGGTGTCAGTGGCAAAGCTCTGCTGAACAGTAGCACACTTAGGGCTTGGAATGATGCAAGTGGCCTGCCCAGACTTCAGCCTGGGGAAAGCAGTCCCTGAAGGCTGCCTAGGATCAGATCTTGTCCTTTCAGGAATCCTTTGGGGTTTAATTGGTTATGGCTCGCTGGCAGAAAGTGTGCCAGAGTGTGCTAGTCCTTGGGACAGTAGCTCTTGAAAAAGTTCCTTAGAGCAAAGCCAAATCCCTAACCACAAGAAGCAGCATTTATGTAGTTAGAGGATTTGATCTTTGGGTGGGGTATTTGTAAATCTTGGTGTCTGTCTTGACCTATGTTTTAAAGATGTTACTTCCTTTCTGTTCTACTGGAGAATGTGCATTGCAATGTATCATTTTCAAACCGAAGTAGCTCTCAGGAGGTGCTGTTTTAGTTGGGGACAGATAAGCAATGGATAGGAAACCTTCTGGGTTTCTTTCAAAGGACTGCTGATAATTATATCCACAGGAATGGGTTTCCAGTGCTAAGTGGTAACTCTTTCTGCTGGCAGGCTGCTTGGAAGGTGGTCAGTGACTTACAAATTCCAGAAACACTCCTGTTTATGGCAGCTTTAACAACTGTCTTGTTCTGCAGGCTGGAGTATTGGTGCATTCTCTTTTGTCACACAAATAGGAATGTCCTTCTTTCCTGAATTACTTTTCTTTTAAACCCAAATTTGAGGTGTTCCAAGTATGCACTTGCTTGGGGCGTAACATCTTCAGAGCTGGCAAAGAAACCTTTTTGCAGGTGAAAGGGAAGATACTTGCTTAACACTTTGTCTCTGAAGACCTCTAGATTATAGATTTCAAAGTAATGGGGAAGTTATAATTTCTAAAATTGATAACGTCCCCTGGTTCTGATAATTCTGCCACCTGTTTCTGCACAGTTAAAAAGAGGGCAATATTCCAATACTACCTTTTCCCCCTAGTCTAACCAGTTCTCTTGTGTAGAACATCTCTGCAGGTATCTCACAACAAAGCAAGGCCATGCACAAAACCAAGGGTCTGCAGAGCATTTTCCTGCCTTGAAACTCCCAGAAAAACGCCCTGTACTTGAACTGAGCTTGTATTGGACCTGAGCATCCTCTCTGCAATTCCAGAAAACCTGACCTCACACATAGACATTCATCCATGGAGGATCTTTGATCAGCTCTTCAGATGTTTCCTTGTGAAGGGAGGCACTATAAACTTAAAGCTTTGGAAAACTCCCTCTTTTTCTTTTATTTGTTTGGGTTTTTTTTAAACTTAGTAACGAAAGGTCCATTATAGTACAGTGGCATACCAGGGAAATGGAGCCTGGACTTCACAGTTATTCTTATTTCTGGATAGCTTTGTGTGATGGGGACTCAACCCACCATACTTTGTAAGATCGTGCTTGGAATAGCTGAAATACAAGGCTCTTTCTAAAGAATGAATTGCCAAAAAGTGAATCTGACAAAGGTTAATGATTGCTCTGTGGTAGGGTAAGTTTTACTTTTCCTTTTGTGTTCTAGTTGGAAGACATTGAAAGCTATTGAGTTACCCTGGATCTACCCATGTGTAGTGAGCTAATTAAAGTCAGTTTTGTTGTTGGTTTTGGCAGCATTTGTTTATAGGCTTACAAAGATTTTTTAAATTTATAGGATAATACTGTGATTATTGGAGAGCATAAGGTGAGTCATGGTGCTTACAGGCATGAAATAATGCTTCAATTATTCAAGCTTCATCTCTATTTTTTAGTCATAAATTCTAGTCTAGTGTTGCCAAGAAAAATAGGAGGACAAAATCTATTAGAAGCAGTAGGTGAAGTGTTCTGATGGTAGTACCTTCACGCTGTAAACTTGCCCCTTGCTTCCACATCACATTTCTAACCATCAGGCTTTAATCTGCCTGTGTCTGACAAGGAACCTGAGCTCCTTCAGTTTTTCTTTAACTTGTAGGCACATGTGCTTGCTATTTCTTAACCTCTGGTTATGGTGAGGTAAACAGATAATCTTTCTGGTGTGATTACTGTAAAAGCTCTAATCTTCAATCCTCCAGTAACTGGAATCACTATTTGAATTTACTTCACTCTTCCACTCCTTTTTACGAAAAGTAATTGTCAGAACTGGATATTATATTCCCATTGCTGTTGGGGCACCTCCCATGTTTTATTCAGCCAAGCCCTTCAATCACAGTGTCTTGTCCAACATCTTCATCATCCTCTGCATGTTTTTTAACACCTGTTTTGTCACAGGATGGAGTGCTGCATTCTTAAAAGCACTTTTTCAATGATGGCTGGACTTTGGCTGCAACAAGATACTTTTTTGTCTGCTTCCAAGTAGACCGCTTTCAAGAAGATTTCTTTATCTTTTTTGCTTACTCACATGAGCTGAGATCTTCTTAGGAGCCTCAGGGGTTTTTTTGTGACTTCTAATAACATTAAATAGTTCAGACCTGAGAAAATATTCTTGTACAAACTGAATAAAATCATAAGTGATTTTTCAGTTCCAGTCATATTACAGGACCTACTAATTAGCCAGCTTTAATCTCTCTAATGTGTCATGTTGTTTCAGAATTGGTTTAGTTCCCTAGTCAACGTGTCACAGAGTAGCCAACTAATATATTACAGAGCTTCTAGTAAATTGCATCATCACTTTAAAAAATTATTCCATTGTTTCCCCCAGGACTGATGGCACAGAAAGCAGGCTTATGATTTGTTTAGTGGTACTTTGGAAGATATTGGTGGGGAGCTGGCATTTTTTCAATCCTCTGCAGTTTTCCAGTTTTTCAAAGCCTCATTAAAAATTGATATTGATGGACCAGCTTTTCAGCTTTCCCAGTGTGGAACGGTCCCTCGACAGCAGGTTGCATAGCCAGCATCTGTGAAGGGGGAGACTCTGCATCTTAGGAGAGTTAAATTACTCATCCCTGCCTCCAAGTTAGGAAACAGAGCCAGAGGCTGATGCAAAGGTAGGTGACTTTCATGAAATTTTGTTGCCAGCGAGCACTGAGTACTGTGCTGTGACCAGAAACAGCCTAGGGAGCTCCCTTCCAAACAGAAGAACACAAAAAGATCTGAAGGTGCAAAATTAAGCTTATTGCTTGTGGGACTGGCCAAAGAGGGTGAAGCCCAGCCCTTAACAGGTGCTTGAAGGGAAAGGATGTTCAGTTCCTATTCTGCCTCTTCCTGTTGCAGCTGCAGCCTGCTCCTGCTCTGCTCTCCAGGCTGGGCTTGCAGCCTGGGTTCCTGGGCATCCGCGGTGCCTCCAGCCCTGCGCTCGCTGAGACGGAAAGTGCTCAAGTGGTGGCCCTGTCACGTAGCATGCTCTGAGTTATGTAACCAAGTGTTTCACTGGGGTTTAAAACTACCAGTGCAGAGACGAGAAAGCACTAAATGAAATGCCTGTGGAGGACAACAATGAATTAGGTCATCTATTAAATTTTTCATCTCTTGAGTCTGTTCAAGTCCAGCAGCATCAGAAGCAGTGTAAGTCTGAGAATTCAGAATCTTTAAATGAAAAAGTAATGGATGAAGAGCCCATTATGAAACAGATATACAAGGAACTTATTTCTTTTCCCCCCTTTTTTTTCCTTTCTGAATGCAGCAGAAGGACTTTCATTGGCCAAACTGATTGTGTGTCCACCTTGGGTTTATCAATCTCCTTGCATATCAAGATGAACATTAATCATTTGCCAAAAGAAAACTGTTTCATACCAGGGTGGATAATACAGCACGAATGAAAGACATTTGACAAAGTCTTGTGTAACTCAGAAAGAAGCAAAGTTATTTTATTTACTATAGGATTAAATCAGACCACAGGAAAAGTCTCGTCTTAACTCTTCTCTCCCCTTCCACAGTGTATAAGTGGTATAATCAAAATTTAAATGACTGTACATGGACACAGCTCCCTTCCTATCACTGGAGGTTAGCTGACTCATACCAGCAGAAAGTAAAATCCTTGTGCTTTATGGCAGGTTTGCTAGTTTTCAGTGATTTCCCCTTGGTTTTAGTGGTTTGACTTGCTTTTCAGGACACCATTCCACTATTTTATAACCTAATATATGCTGATGAGAGAGTGATAATAATATTTTACTACCTTCCTTCTCTTCCTTCACTTTTCATCCTATGTTTAAACTTTTTTCAGCATTTGAACAGGGAAGAGGAGAAATTTTGTTGCACTCTCAGCCTGTTATCATCGAGATGCAGAATAAGGAGAAAAAAGGTTTGTTTCTGGCTTATGATTAAAAATAAACTAGATGTGTGGTAATTTCTGTCACCTTCCTTTAACAGAGTGCCTCTGTTTGTGTTTCTGCCTATCTGTCCCTGGGATGCTTGGTGCAGTTTGGGTTGATGCAGACTAGGTGGAGTAAATCTGAGCCGGTGGGGCGAGCAGCGCAAGGCTGAGGAAAGATGCATGAAAACAGATCACAGATGGGCGAGACAAACAGCATCCCTGGGCTGTGACTGAGGAGGCAGGTCTCTTTAATGGCTCTTAGCAACGCCCCTGCTCTGACCCTCCTCATCTGCGAGGAAAATCAAATCAATACACTGTTCTTCAAACCACGATGCTGCAGCAGCAGCAGGGCATTGTGGCAGCCTTCGTCTCTTAAATTCGTCTTTGCTTTTCAGTGTGCTGGTCTCTGGATATCCATCCTTCCATCTCTGCTGAGGAAGACTCTGACTGCATCTTTAATTGGATTGCTTGAGCTCCCATGCACAACCTTCTTCTTATTAGAAAGTATTAGGTAGGCAATTTTAAAGTGCTTTTGGATTTGCAGGCAGCTGTAACGTTGATCTGACAACCCTATTGTATTCTCTGTAAACATAGCAGAAGCGTCTCTTTAAAACCTACTGTGTTTTAAATCTTGCTTTTCTTCTGTTCTGGTGGTTGGGCAGGGGGGGACTGCTGTTTTTTCCTTCCTTTTAAAAAAGATGCTGTAGCTGATTTGTGCTTTTGTAAAAGGATATTCCCTCATTGATCCCTCCCCTGTTCTGTGGAACAGCTATAACCCAGTGCCATACAGTTACTTTCAGTGTTGATGAACATCTGTTCAACTGCCTAACGTTTAGGGCAGGCTGCTCACTCTTTAATCCTTTAATTTTCCTGTGCATTATTAAAGGTGTAGATTGGGACTCTGCCCACTAAGTAAGTTCTACCTTGTTTCCAGAGATGGCTAACAGAGGACCAAGCTATGGCTTAAGCCGAGAAGTTCAGGAAAAGATTGAACAGAAATATGACCCAGAACTGGAGTCTAGGCTGGTGAACTGGATTATTGTACAGTGTGGAGAACAGATAGAGCACCCTCCTCCTGGAAGACAACATTTTCAGACCTGGTTGATGGATGGAACGGTAAGTGTTTTGTCCAATTGCACACTTCCATGTGTTTATATGCACAGTGCCCCTGTGCTCTGTCTTCATTCAGGTAAATTGGTCAGAGCTCATGGTCAGTGCAGAAATATATGTCTTAGTGTCTGATTTATTTCCTTTTGACCAAGACTCTTAGTCTCAGAAGAGAAATTATCCTACTAGTGCATTGGGATCAGTACAATATGTATGATTCTTATGAGTCATGCATGTTTTATATATAAGTATGACTCATTCCTTCAGCATCTTTTCTCATGCAGTTAAATGAGGTCGGTTTTAAAATTAAATGTGTACTTTTATCTTAAAGAAATAATCAGTGTTGACAAGAAAAGGCAAAGAGATATAGCAAATTTGAAGGATAGGATTGTGTCATAACTGTCTTCTTGTGAATAATTCTGTAGCCAAAACACTGTATTTCATTGGTTTATTGAACAACAGGCAGATGCTGCTGTTTGCAGTGGCTGTAAGACTATGCTAATCATTGAGTCTCTGCCAAAGTGACTTTAACAACATTTCAATTGACATTGCTTATTTTTTGGCTTGGGCATGAGGCTTCTTCTCTGTCAGTTGTTATATAACCTCTACCAGTGATTGCTTTGTTGTTTCTAGCAGATTAGGATTTATATGGTTAGGCTATTGCCTCAGTTAATGAAGGCTTTAATGCTTTTCTAATATGCTTTGATTATTATCAATTCACTTCTTTGTTTTTAACTGAAGAAATTACATCCCCAACAGAAACTGGCCAGGTCAAAAGCATTATGCAGCATCATTTCATGTGCAGAAATTGCCTTCTAGTTTGGTGCCTGCTTTCTAATTTTGTTTCTGTCTTTATCTCTCAGCTGTTATGCAAGTTAATAAACAGTTTGCATCCAAAGGGAAATGAGCCTATTGCAAAGATCTCTGAATCAAAAATGGCTTTCAAGCAGATGGAACAAATATCTCAGTTCTTAAAAGCTGCTGAAATCTATGGAGTAAGGACAACAGATATTTTCCAGACAGTGGATTTATGGGAAGGTAAAAATAATAAACTGAAAGTCAGTTTACAGTCTTCATTTTACTTTGCTTTGATGTGCATTTTGTCTAGGCATATTATCTAATGTAATTATCTTTTGTTTCTGTTTGCCTTACCTCATTACCATGTTCCTACAGTGCTGCATTATTTCCTCTGAGGGATTTATATTACCCTGAGGGCATAACAGAACCTTTCCAAGCTCATGTGTTATCCAAAACCCCATCATTCTGATAGAAATCCACAGACCTAACAAAACAACTTTTCTCTCTGTTAATTATTTCAAAGTAAATAGCTCCTAATAAGAACATGGAAAACCCTGATTTTCTGATGACAAAATTTTATTGCAGTTTTCAAATTATAAGCAAAGCTTAAAATGGAGCTAAGAAATGCATTCCCAGGAGGATATATGCTTTTGTGGAGCTTATGAGGCTTCATTTCTGACTAGTGAGAAACAAAACTCACTGCTTAATACCATGTTAGCTGAGCTTCTCTCTCTAAGGAGAGTCTTTTTAAGAGAGGTCACTATGGCAACAGCAAAAAAATTCAGGGTGCTCCTCTGGTTTTACAGTTAGACAGGTGAAGTCTGTCTCCATCCCATGCTCGAAGTGGAATCTGCTTGTTCTGGTTGCTGAAGAGCTGAGTCATTTGTGCATTCATGGGGCTGCTTTTGCCCACTTCTGTGATGGTGCATCCCGCCCTGGTGCTCTCACCAAACACGCTGCATCTCCTGCATCTCCCTGGACAAGGTGATGCAGTGCTTTGGCTGAGCACTCAGAGCAAAGACAGCTGCAGAGTAGTGAAAGGCACACATGAAAGGTTCAAAAATCTTCCATGAGAACCAAACAGTGGAAAGAGGAAAACAATCCACTGAGAAAGCTGGCCAGCATAGTTTGAGTAGGAGTGCACACAGAGAGAAAAAAGTGGGGTCTGTTTTCACAGGCAGTCGGGATATGTGGAAGAGATGTGGGATATGTGGAAGGACAGCTGGAGGAATGAAGGACTAGGGAGCTCTTCGTGAATGGGTTAGAGGGAAAGGACACACTGTCAGCTGGAGCCACTGGGATCTGCAAACCTCTCAGAGTGCCAGATTTGCTTGACACATAGCTTTGACACAAGGGCAGGATTGTTTCTTCCAGTTCAGTCTTTAGTGTTTCATGCAATCTATCTTTAAACATCTTAAATGAAGGGATTTTCACTTCCCTGAAGTAGCACCTTCCCACCCCTCAGCCTAGCAAGCTGTTGAGAGAGAAGCTCCATCTATCTTGTAGGGGATGATAATGGCTCATTTCAGACGTTGTTCTTTGCAGTCTTTTGCAACTCATAATGGCTTCCCACCATGCATATGAAAATATGGTACATTGCTCCTTATGATGAAAAGGATTTGCTTTGAAGACAAAATGCTCCTAATGCTAGTGGCTGTCTCCTAATTTCCTTTCACTCATCACCTTTTCTCAACAGATATAAGGTGAAAAGATAGTAAATTCTAGAGGACAGGAAGTCAAAACACAATTTGCAGCCTAGGAGGAAGACACACAAGGCTTTTCTTCACTGTTATTTTAAGACTTCCCAAAGCTAATCTGTGACTCCTCACTTTCCCACTCCTTTTTCATCCTTCCTGCTGCTCGTTTCAGTGCTGGGATGAAAGAGTTTATCTCTCCAGCAATGAGGCACTGCAAGCTCTTTGTGTCTCACCCTCTGACCTCTGGCATCTGTGCTGCTCCAGGGCTGAATTCAGGTCTGAACAGGGATGCATTAGCTGGGCAGAAAGGAAAGTCTCTTTTTCTCTATTTCATATTGCAGCACTCCTACACTTCACACCATATTCCCTTTAGAAAGAGATATGTCTATGTATGTTTATAGGGAAAGAAAAGCATGTGACTGAGAAACAGCTTTCCCCTGGCACTAATTGTTTTCTGTGAGCTTTTGCTTTGAAATTCTTAGCAATTATTAATGAAAATGTTTTAGGATATGATCTGCCATTGGCTGTTTCAAACTCACTCAGTCCATCTGTTGCATTTTTCTTCATCTCTGTGGCTTCTTGATCCAGGGAAAGTATCACCTCTCTTTTGGCCCTTTCTTACATCAAAGCACTGTGCTGAGCAGCTTTCCCTGATCCACACCCAAGATTTGTTCACTGCCTTTTACAGATCCCTCCTTGATGTATTTCCAGGCAGGCAAGAGGCAGCAGCACCACTGGGTATTTGTTCAATGTTTCCAAAAAGCATTTCAGGAATACTCTGCAGGACAGTTCTCCATCTTTGTGCTTGAACCTTTCCCTTTCAGGACCTGGAGAAGAGGTCCTTCCAGACAGGTTTCCCCTGAAGAGAAAGGCTTAGCACAAGAAGTGAGCAGGGACACCTTTCTCCTTGTTTTAAGAACAGTGCCAAGTTCCTCTACAAGGCTGTGCTGTTCAAAGCACACTGCAGAGGACACTGAAAAGCAGGAGTGTCATCAGAGTGGGTCCCTGCAGAGAGGCTGAAGCTGTGGGCCAGGTGGGCAGCCCACATGGCTGTAAATAAACACGTCCTGGAGCTGAGGGAAGGCACTGACTACAATTTGCTGCAATACCAGAGGCAAACCCAGATTCAGGAAAAGTGTGTGATCCCTTCTGTCAGGTGACTGCACTGGATATCAACAATTTTTCCCTGTGGATTTTGTTTGTTTGTTTTTGTTTGGGGTTTTGTTTGTTTGTTTGTTTTTATGCTGACCGTCGAGCCCTTTGTACCCTTCACTGGAAAAGGGCGAGTGACACAAGACCGCTTGGATTCGGGTCTTCCCTCACCCACAGCACTCCTCATCTGCAGCAAGGAGTCTCTGCAGAGCAGAGCCGTGGCTTTGTTTTGTCACGTGTCATTCAGCTCCCTCTCACTCAGTTTTCCCCCTGCAGCATCTCCCACTCGTCACTGACAAATAAAGCAGAGCTGAGCACGGAGCGTGGGGGGGCTGCCAGATGGCTCTGCCAGGCTGATCATCATATTTCACTGCCTGTCTTTTGTTCCTTTCACTTTTTTTCTTCGCTTGCCGTCATTATTCAGCTGATTCACTTTTAAATCCTTCTCCACATCCCCTTTCATCCCAGGCAGTCACTGCACTCCCGTTCTATGGGAGGCATCCCAAGGACGTTGTCGGTGGCATCTGTTCCAGCATATGGAGCATCTGCTGCTCCGGGGAGCTCGCAGGGCTCCTGCCCGCGCTCCCCCGTGTGCCTGGGGGGGATGTGGGTTCTGCAGCCTCCCTCCCGAGCCAGGACCCCGTCTGATGCAGCTTGCCTTGAATACAGTAAAATACATCACTTCTGGAGGGCTGACAATTCATGTTCTGAGCAAATGGTCTCCTGCAGATAGGATTTTTATAAACTTTAGTAGCCTAGATGTTTCCAGCTTCAGGATGCTGTGCTCACCTCGGCCCCTGTGTTACAGAGCCCTGGGCTGCATCTGCCTGTAATCAGGGTGATGCACCACACAAACACAGAGTGTGCACTGCTCCCTTCCCTCTGCACTCCAGCTCGTCCAGTGATGTTCATTAACATTGGTCCACTGGAGGTATTTCTGAATCCTGTTATCATCGTGTCTCTGGTGTCTCCTTTTTTTTCTGAATTGCTTGTTTTCACATGTGAAGAACCAGAATCAGATCTGTTAACTCGATACCTTATTTTAAGAAAGAGGAAGAACTGGAATGAAAGAGGGGAGGGGAGCCACAGAAATGCTGAGGGAAGGATTTCATAAGGGAGAAGCAAAAGGCAGATTTCCAGTAACTTGCCACCTCACACAATTGGAAATACCTGCTGCAACTTATTTTTGCTAGAAAGTATTCCAAAAGGTAGCATGTCTGGATTGGGAAATGAGTTATGTAACTTTTATTTGGCTAAAGATGAGACAACTGAGGAATGAAGTAAGGTAACATAGGGACAATGTGGGAAAATAGTGGACCAAATGGGAGAAATTAAAGGTGTGAAATTGAATAGCATCATAGTAAATAAGAAGGATTAGGGAGATGATTTGATGGTTAATTTGGGAAGGACTGAGAGAATTTATCTGCACAGGAGGCCCTAGAACTGCTGTGAGCTCTGTTAGCACAGAGATCAGACTTATTCTGAACAAACTGAGACACAAGACTATTATTTAACACACTATTCTCCTTCAGCCACGTTTTACTGAGTATATTACCATTATTTGTACAGCAAAGTAATCTTTCCTTAGGAGAAAATTTTGTCAAAGGGATTCTATAGACTTAAAATGGTATGGGGGAAGGCATTAAAATAATCAAAGGCCTGGCAACCTAGAAATGTCTGAAAAATTAAGTTTTGCTTTAGCTCTATCCCTTTGTTGACTTTTAATAAGCTCTTGTATGTCAGTACTTTCATTTCAGCAATGGTAAAAGAGCATTTATAATTCTATTAATGCACATCTCAGGGGCCTGAGGGAGTTAGTTAATACATCGAATAAAACTGTTTTTCAGTGTGCCAAGCTATTTGTTGTGCAAGGATTTCCTACATTAATTTCACTATCTGGCTTTCCAGGGAAGGACATGGCAGCAGTGCAGAGAACCTTGATGGCTTTGGGCAGTTTGGCAGTCACCAAGGATGACGGCTGCTACAAAGGAGACCCATCCTGGTTCCACAGGTAAAGTCCAGAGCTCAGCTGCTCAGAGCTGTCTTCCCTGGGAAGCTGGCAATATCATCTGCCTTTAGGCTTTAAGGAAATCTGTTGGGAAAGGAAGGGAAGAATATTTCCCAAGTTTCCTTGTAATAGGGAGGTTTTTCTCTCTGGAAGCTAGAGAAGGGAAACAGGAAAAGTGTACATTTGTCATCAGATTTTCTCTCTCACATCAGATAGCAGACAGAAAGACTAACAAAGACAAGGCTGCTAAGGATGTCTGTGAACCCCCAAGTAGTGATCCCTTTACTAAGCAAAGAGAAGGCATGAAGTCTCTTCCCTTTTTCATCAGACCAAAAATGATTTAATTTCCTGGGCTTCTTTTTTCTTGGGGATCACCACTTATCTGTGAAGAATTCTCTGTCTTGACAAAGCTGTTTATTTGTTCTGAAATTCCATTTGTTTTGGCAAGGGAGGCTGCAAAGCAGGGACAGGAAGGAAAGGAAATCCTCCCACAGTTAGTCTCCTGCCCCACAGGCATATTATTGACATGAGTTTCTGCCATCCAGGAATATTTCTTACACAGAAATGTCAAAGGCAGGTTAGCAAAAAGAGTGCTGACTGCTTGTCTTTTCTTTCCTTGAATTTTCTGATGTCTAGGTGAGGCTCAGTAAAAATAAAGCAAACTTCACTTTCTTTGTCTTAAACCCTGAGCTGGTTAAACTGAATCTGAGATCTGAATTTTAGGTGAATAAATGCAAACTCCTATGCATTGTTTATATGAAATCAGGTTACATTAACTTAATGCACTGCACAAATAGATTTATGTTTATGGAATATAATTAGGTTTAAAATTGATTTCAAATCCAGTTACATTCTTTAATATAAACCAGACATGAAATCACTATGACCCAGACAGACTTATTTGCTTTGTGTAACTAAAACAAAGTCCCGCATGGAAAAATTAATTTTCATCTGGACTCTTAATTGTGGGTGGGAACAGTTTTTGTTGGCATGGATGAAGATGTGATCACCTCCCTTCTCCTCTAGCTGTCTGTCCAGCCTGTACTGCTTGCAATCCCTGTGAAATCCCATGTTATAGCCACTGCCTTAAGGAAAGCTGCTGTTACAGCATGTTGCCAGTCAGGAGCAGTTTCTGAGTACCTTCCCTATCCCTATCCCTTCAGACCAAGCCCCCTCACTGCTACCCAGTGCTACTCATAATTCAGGGCTTTCAGGCTAATTCTTAATCGCCTTAAGTTCAGTTGAGAGACCAATATCAAATGGCATAAGAGTATCTGTGCAGGGATCTGTGGTGATTAGGATAATGTCACACTTGAGCTAAGCCATTTAACTTTCCATTGCCAGTGCCTCACATGCCCAGTGCCATCAGACTGATCCACCCTGCCTTGCATGCCCTAGCAAGATTCATGGATCCAGAGCTGTTTGTTATCCTGTGGCTTGGCAAACACAAGACACTGGGGTGAAGTTGGCACAAAAATGTGAGAGATCTGGTGGGCTCAGTTTCAGGTGAGAGTGATGCCAGACAGGCCAAACAGAACTTGACATCGTGTGAGGCAGGGTGAGACACAATGTGCCTTCCCCTCTTTCTTAGTCTCAGTTAAGGCCATTTCCACCCATCTGAAAACAAATCTTGTACATGTTATCTGTAAGACCATCATATACTAAATGTGTGGCTTATGATGGTAAAAATAACACTATATGATCCAAGTTGTATATATGTAATCAACTTTTATTAGTATATCCAGGCTATCCTTCAGTCTCTCCTTTTATTTCTTCTTTGCAGTTCTCATTTTTTCCCCCTGTTTAATTACTTTTTGACTTTCTGTGGAAATACTCATGAACATAGCTAAAAATTCTAGGAGGAAAGAGAAAAGAACAGTAGAATGCTTTCCTGTTTTTTTAATTAAAATAGAAGCAGACACAGTGAACCTGAGATTCAATTAGGTAATAGGAGTAGTTCTAAAAACATCCTCTCGTGGAGATCCTGGCAGTAGTTTGCTGTCTGTGTAAGTATTCTGGAAAAGAAATTAAGCAGTGGTGAGAGTGGCCTGCTTTCTGAGGCACCATGGTTCTTTGTGCCTCCGCCAAAACAGCGAGCTATCTGGCAAGAGCTGTGGGATCTGAGAGCCTGTGACGGTCTCTATAAGCCCTCTCACTGGTCCATACTTCACCACTTGAGGACTCATTCTGAATAATGACTGGTCAGTCCTGGTGTCCTGTGGATCTTTCTCCCCCTTCTGCTTTGCTGGGTTTTCACGTGGATATGGGTTCATCTCCTGCAATGTCCTGAACATGCTGAGTTTAAGTGCTTTTTTGGACTTGAGCCAGGGTTCTCAGTACAGTGCAGGATCTGACCCTCACACAGAGGATCATGTTGATGGTTTTCAATCACAGTATCTAATCTAGTATTCTCATCTAGTGGAGGGGTGGGGAAGAAAAGGGGAACTGAAACTCGATGCCGTATTGCAGCGTAAGCTGTAACCTGATCACAGGACAAACAGACACAGCAGGGAAACCGATTCTGGCTGAGTGAGAGTAGGGTCTGGTAGACAGAAAACCCTTCTCAGTCTGGGACTCTGTGATTCATATGGCTCATTTGTTAGCAACTGACTGATCCTTCTCCATCGTAAATCGCTTGTTTTCCCCACCTAGTATAAATGAAAGATGAATCCAAGATGAACAGTTTCTTGTGAGGCAGCAGAGTGCAAACTTGTCCTTCTTAGCTGCCACTTTGGCCTTCAGTGCTATTTTCAGGGAGAAAAAGGCTCCTTTTATGCTGCAACAAAGGTTCATTGATCCAAAGTGCTTTTGAGACCAGGGACACTGAACAAAAGTGGTCAGTATGTTTTGACAGAAGATAAAGGGCTATCATACAGTTAAGACACAGGTGCAAAGGGCAAGGTCTGTTGCTTAGGAGGTGAGAGATCTGGAAATGGCCACAAAGTAAATGTTCTGTCCTGCAGACAACCAATGTCCCCTTTGCAAAAATGAGCAAGTCCTTTCTCTGACCCACTGTTTCTCTGGGTACATTCAGCTTTTATTTACTCCACTGAGTTAAATTATACCAATTTGTACTATAGCTCTAGATGGGTATCAACTTGTAGCACAGCACAGGTGTTTCATTGATCAGATCGCATGGACTACAGCTGTTAAGAGCTATAGGGCTCAACACAGATTAACATTATTTTGTGTTTTATATACAGCACTGCATAAAGAGTTTACTTGTTACAGCTTTTGGGGAAGTCCTTTGGGGTTCTGAAATAACATGGACAGTGAAAGTCTAAAGTGTTGTAGGTTTGACTAGAGCATTACTTCTGTCTGCAGGAAAGCAATCAGCCCAGCCAGCATTGTCCAGCACATAGGATGGTGCTAGTGACACATTGCATTACAAGGGACATGAGCCAATTTCAGATTGATTTTCATGATCACGATCCCTGTATGATTTCATGATCACACACAGAATGATGGTATGTATGTATGTTGCTTTTTGTGTGTGTGTCTGTACAGGAAAGCCCAGCAGAATCGACGAGGATTTTCAGAAGAGCAGCTTCGGCAGGGACAGAACGTAATAGGCCTTCAGATGGGCAGCAACAAAGGAGCATCACAGTCGGGTATGACAGGCTATGGGATGCCAAGGCAGATTATCTAAAAGCATCTCTGTCTGTGGAGAAAACATTCTTTCTGCAGCATGGTCTGTTTAGGAAAAAAAAAAAAAAAGAAAAAGAAAAAAATGCTTATTAGTTCCCTTTCTGCCTGGTTTTTAATAGCTAGTGCTCTCTAAGGTTTGGGGTATTTTTGGTTTGGTTTGTTTTCTTTGCAGCTGCAAGAGTTCACCTTGGAACTTGGGTTTTTGTGGTGGTGTGTGTCAGTTCACAGCACGTGCGCACTGCTGCCTCCTACTTTTCACTTCTGAACTATGCAAAGACAATTATTCTGTATTAATTTATTTGCAAAGTGTTATCTTCCATATTTGTCTCACACTGCACTTGTATTTCAACCAGTAACCTCGTTCTTCAATTCAGTGATGATATTGTTTGACTGAAGAATAAAGACAAATAAAGACACCTCAAAGACTCGTTATTTAAATGAGGTAAAAGCCGAAACCAATGACCACATGGTACAGTGCAGAGGAGTTAAATATTTTCAATGGTCAATCTGTCTTATCTCTAACCCAGAGCCCTCTCTGAGTGACTCTGCTGAAGTGTTTATAGTCTGTGTTACATGTTCAATTTAATGTTTGTCTAAAGGCACGCCCAAAGTATTTTCCTAAAAGGAAGAAAATGTTTATTATTCACTGAGTCTGATTCATGTAATCCCAGCCAATTTAGCTCAGATTTTTCTTGACCTAGTGTGCTGGGTCATCTGCAGCCCACAAACCTGTGGATTGAGCTAAAATCAGTTTCACAGGGAAAGCAAAAGCTGTGTGTGAAAACAAAGCAAAATAAGGATTAATTCACTATTTCCCGTTGGCAGGCAGACATTTAGCCACTTCCTGGAAAGCATGGCCTCAGCAGGCATGATGGTCACTTGTCACCACAGCTACTCCCTTCCTCCTCTTCCCTGAGCTTTTGCTGCTGACCATGACACAACACCTATGGGATATCCTTTGGCCAGGTGGGGTCAGCTGTCCCAGCTGAGCCTCTCCCAGCTTCTTGCCCACTCCCAGCTGTGGGGACAGGATGAGAAAGAGAAAAGCCCTTGGCACTGTGCAGGCAGTTCAGCTGTGGCCACTACTGGTGAGTTATCAATTTCTTTAGTCCCCAGACCAAAGCACAGCACCCAGCCAGACCCAGTACACCCAGCAGCAGGTGAGTCACCAAACTTGGGAAATTCTCCACTGAGAATGAACAGTCAGTCAGACAGAGGTGAGAACAGGCTTCATCTTGTGATAGTTAATACTATACCAAGCAAAGCACTAAACAAGTTGTGTTTTAAATGCAAAGCAAGAAATAGAAAACAAGTACCAGAATGCTTCTGACCTGAAAAACACCCACATTTCAAATTCAAACAATTTGTTATGCTCATCTGTGAAGGGCTGTAAATGTGGCTGGTGGTTCATTTGGAGACAATTTGCTTGAGTGCCAATAGAAGAAGTGGCTAACACAGTCACCTGGCCACCAAAGTTGCCAGAGAATTCTCTGAGTATTTGACTTGCCACTCAGCACGGCTGCCTTGGGGTTGTGCCCCACATGCACTTGAGGGGTGCACACTATTTTCTCTGCAGGGTTTCCTTGCTATAGCCTATCTCTGCTGGCTTCACTCACAAAGCCCATTCACTTCTTCCCCACAAGCAAGAAAAGGGAAACATGATAATTGAACTCTGTTGGCTCTTTGTTTGGTTTTTTTCTTTTTAATTCATGACAGTCTTCCAAGAAGGCCTGAAAATGTAGTATCTAGGCAGGTAAGAAACAAAGATTAATCTGTTCTGACAGCTCTCTGAGTGTCTGCATACATAGATGGGGTGACTTCTGTCTGGCTTTGAACCCAGTGACACATGCTGACAGCTAGTGTTTTAATAAGTAGCCCTGGGGCTAGCCACACACAGGTTCACGTGGCTTCAGAATTTTCTACCACTGAGTAAACTGAAGGGATGGTTCCTTCAGCTCATGGGAAGCTCTGTCTTCCCTGTCAGGAGAAGAGAATAACATCTCTCCACTTCAGCCAAGCACTGCAGAAGAAGTGATGTGAAGGTCACGTCACATCGTTGGGGCTGAGTGGATCTGCAGTAGCTGCCACTGAAAAGGTCCTGTCCCCACTTATCCTTCCTCTTACAGCTGCCAGGGCACCTTGGCTCCCCCACTGTCCTACTGCCAAACATGGGCTTTGTGTTCACTACCTGTGCAGGGCTATTCTCCTGTTACTTGGGTGAATTAGAGGAGCAGAGGATGACTCCAGATGGTGCATCTCAGGTAGGGGAGCTCACCTTCCAGCTGTGGTAGGGCAGTAGCTCAGTGCAAAGTACAGTACCTAACTTCCCCCTAGACATGATATCAGGTGTAGCATGAAGAGAATAGCAGGTTTTCTTACTAAAAAAATATAAACTGATTAAAGAAATCCGGGCTGATGGCAAGACAGATGCCTGCCACCAGCAATTTTACCCTGGTGAATGTGAACAGCAGCCACCTTCCTCTAACAGAAACTAGAAAGCCATAGCCACAGCAGGTGAAATGGCTGGATGGGAGGAGCTGGAAGAACTGCCCTGCAGGTAGGTAAAAAGTGTGAGAGGTCCCAGCCTGACCCTCTGCCCCACACCACCCCCACAGGGGACACAGCTTGCAGGATCCATCCCGAATTTGACAACCTCAGCCTCCCTGCTCTGGCTGCAGAATTTTCATTCCATTTTCTGTACATATGTCCTCTCTGAAAACACCATTTTTAAAAGCTACATGACAATTAAATTCCCAGGGTATATTGCCTTCTCTGTCGCTGATGCTAACAGCCTCACTGAAGTTATAGAAAACATCGTGTGCTCACATATTAAAAAAAAGAAGAAAAGAGTAAAAAAAAGAAATTTAACCAACTGTATTAGGGAAAAACAGCTAAGTGCTCCAGGAAAGAAAATCTATACCATGTAGCTCCAGACACAGGACCTGGTTGGTGTGGGAACAATGGCCAAAAATACTAATTCCCCAGGATCTTATTTTTGGCAACCCATCACCAAGATCATAACATATTCTTTCATTACCTCAATCCAGCAAATTAATCTAGCTGTTAATATCTGGCAGTCATTGCTGCAAAGTGTACTTTATTTTGGGAGTTAGCTTTATCCTTTCATATCCCCATATGACAGAAATAGAAATATTAATGTTATTGTTAATTAAATGCTAATATGCTCTGGCCTACTGATATTCTTCTATTAAAATATCCTTTCTCTAAGTTTACAATCATCCTCAGTTAAGAAGTAAATTAATATAGTACCATGTTAGTTGTAACCAAGTTAGCAGAAAACATCATCACTCCTCTTATATTAGCAATAAGCCATTGTAAATTTGCTTCTGCAGCATCAAAAGCACCTCTGCAGGTCTTCCAGGAGGCAAATTAGTTCATGTGACAACCTTGATGCACAACAGAATAAAGACATAGAGGAGCTTTGAACACTGAGGGCTAGAGTGTGTGTTTGGGAGGAGGGGTTTTTGGGTTTCCTCTCCTAGCTGTCTAATGCTTAGGGGAGGGTTTCCTCTGCAGATGATGAACAGCATCTCACTGCAGGCTTTGGACTCAGTTTGACAGCAAGGACAAGCTAAGACAAGATTCCCCACATGCTGCCTATAATCCTGTTGGAAGCCTAGCTGTAACTTGATGAGCTATCCCAGCTTAAAAACAGAATGGAAGGGAATAGAATAGAATAGAATAGAATAGAATAGAATAGAATAGAATAGAATAGAATAGAATAGAATAGAATATATTTTTGTTATAAAGTGCATAAACATCATAATATCATCCCCCTTCAACAGCTATACCAGAGAAGGCCTTATCAGAGCAGACTGGACCAGAAACACCTTAAACATTGTCACACTTTAGCTTCAGTTTGCCATACTTGTAGATAAGTAAATTACATTTATCTGCCTTTATAGAGGTTTTGAGATCGTGACCTCATTACAGACAATTGCTAAATAACTTCTTTTTAACATTAAGTTGGCATCTCTCAGCCTTCTGAAAGGATGCTCAACAGGTGTGTGAGGGAGGAGAAACTGCATACATGAGTATGGGATCCAAGTTTATCTCCATGTATAAGAAGAGCAGAGAGAAAATACAGTGAACAGAAAGTCAGTATTAAGTTCACCCAGTTCAATTAAGCTGGAGTTTGAGGACTATCAGGCTAACATAACAAGATGTGTTTAAAATAAAATCTAGTGAGGGTGAACAGCATGAAGAGGCATTGCTCTCCAGTAATGCCCACAGCATTACTTGCTAAGATGCCTATGCTAAACAGCATCTCCCACACTCAGCAGGGGTGAGAGGAGAAGGAAGGTGCTCCTGGCAGCAATGGGCAGCAGCAGCCCCAGCCCTTTCACCAGGGAGCTGTGTGGGCTGTTCACAGGCCACAATGCATTCAGACCAAGCTGTCTTGTTTTACTGACATCTTAGGCCAAAACAGAGCCCCCAGGGAGCAAGGATAAGGACTCAGGACATGAGTTTCACTCCTTTGTAATTGATTACATTTGGCTTTGGCTGCATTGCTGGGATTCACTACTTTCATTCCTCTAATGGGAAATACTAACAATAGTGATGGTTTGTACAGCTCAGACATTAATAGCATCACTGATATGGTAATGTCTCCTAACTATAAACAAGCTTTAAATATGCTGAGAAGGAAAGTGAGCACCTTTAGAGGAAAGAAGTTCAGCCATTTGCTCTAAGCCTGTTCTGTGATTGCCATGGTAGGTCCTGAGCAAGGGAGTGATGGGTTACCAAGGCTGCAGATAACCCTTGTGTCCACAGACCTTCCTACAGCTATTTTGTCTTCTATAAACTTTAAAAGAAACATAAAAGGTGATGGTTTTAATGCATCCATGAGCCACCAAAGGAAACAATCTGTGACACCCTAAATTTAAGGCTGTTACCAAACAGACAGAATAACAGACAATTTTGTCAGCATGAGTTTTGTGCACAGTATGCTCTTGACAAACTATTTTCCTCTTCTGTGGGGCGTGTCATCCTGCAGAAAGGGCAGGCAAGAAGACAGCACAAGCCACTAGGAGGAAAACAGAGGCAGCCACTAGCCCCCACTCTAAACAAATCAATGTATCTATTTTAACTTTGATGAGGTTGTTCTGCCCACATGAATCTTCAAAATAAAACCACCACAGTTCCATGACTAAGGTTAAACAGTATAAAACCATGAGATAAAATGGCAGAGGGGGACAAAAAAAATTTCGCTGTTACCATAGAGGGAAAATCACCACCTTGGATGGAAGGAAATTCTTCTTCTTTCACCTGTATTGTTTGTACTACCACACGGTGCATGTTGCTGTGACATTCAAGTGAAGTTATAATGCCATTCCTCAGATGTGGAAATAGATTTGTCTGTGGTACTGGTATTTATAGGGGAAATTAGAGAGGTGACCTTTCTCCCTAATGAAATTTCTGTTAAAGGGCTCACTTTGGTAGAAATGTTACTCTGTTATTGGGCAGCAGTAAATCTTATGCTCCAGTGAGTCAGTGCTCTGCAGACCATGTGGCAGCTCCAATATTTATGTCTAGGTTCAGGAGAAGTGATGTCCAGAAAGGCAGGAGAGAGTTCTCCTTTCCTGAGTTCTGCAGGGCCCAGCTTGTTAGCAAGGGGAGAGGCAGTGCTGGAGGGAGGGAGGGAGCAGCCCCAGGCATTGGCTTTTGGGGCCTGGAAGCAGCACGTGTCTGACACAGGCTGCTGACTGCTGTTGCCTAGAATCAAAGAGAAAAACTTTCCAAATGATATTAGGAGTGCTAAGATAAATAGCAGATCTCTATGAAAAATATATAAAAAACAAAAATCTTCAGGCATCACTGCTGAGTACTTCCAAACTGAATTTTAAAAAAGGGCATGCATTGTCATCCTGTCAGCAAAGATGTGAGGTGGATGAAAGCATTTTTGTTTGCACAAGAATCAACTAAATGCTCTGTTTCTCTCATTTCTTGTCAAGACATGGAAAGGCCAGCAAAAATGAGCAGGGTTTGTTTTTAGGAGCAGGTTTTGCATTAGTGCCATTATGAGTCAACACTTCATTCTAAGATCCTTTGTATTAGCTCCCACACATAATGTAAATGCAAGGGAACTCTGCTGCTTCCAGCTCCTTCCAGCACTCAGCCCAAGCAGTGTTTTGAGCAGGTTCTCAAATGTGCTGGAGGAGTGCTTGTATCCATGGATATGCCCTAGCACTGCCATGGCTGCTGAGCACTGGATGTGGTCTTTGTTGGGGTGGCTCTTGGTAAAAGGGGGCAAAACCCCTTCCTCATCTGCAGGAAAAGTCACATAAATTTAGGTCTGGCTTTAAAGTGCTGGGATACCATGGCAACATTAGTTTTCCAAGAGAACAGAAAAACCTTTTGACTCAAGGAGGAAAAATCAATAATTCAGGTAGCAGTTTGGAAGGTGCAAGTGGGATATCAAGGGATTCTGTGCATGTGCCAGGAATGTTCAGCATCTCCTGGCGTTCTTAAAAAGACCTGTACCCTGGATCTGCCACAACTGCTCTGCCAGTGGTGTTAAACCAAAGCAGTATTTCTTTGATTCCCCCACTTCAGAAGTGTATTTCAGAATATGGGTAATGGCCAGACTCAATTAAATTTCTCAATATTAGGGTCTTTTCCAACCTAAATGATAGCATGATTCTGGGAAGATGAGCTACAGCTGGGTCCCCATGCAAGTAGCAGCTGG
Source organism: Eopsaltria australis (assembly GCA_034509425.1). Lineage (NCBI taxonomy): Eukaryota > Metazoa > Chordata > Aves > Passeriformes > Petroicidae > Eopsaltria > Eopsaltria australis. Next base: position 2,840,158 of record JAVTVJ010000280.1, read on the forward strand.
AGAAGGTTTTGCTACTGCAAAGCAAGAGCTTGAGCTGTAGCTAGGTGAATTTGGGAGCTAGAGTGCATGAAGGAACTGCAGGGAAAGGTTCAGAGACTACGTGAGGTAAACAGCGCCCAGCCTCATGTTTGTAAGCTGAAGAAAACTTTGTGGGAGATTTTGCTCTGAGGGAGTGTCCAAAAGGGGCTCAGCAGGGGCAGGCACTGCTGGGACTGTGCAAAGCAGCTCCTGATCCTCCTTGGCTGTTTGTTACCAGGTGTGTTTTGCTGCAGGATGTCCAGGAAGGTGTTGAAGGTGTTGTTAACCAGGGGCAGCTGAAGGTGAGTGCTGTAGGTGGCTGTGGGAAGGGTCTGTCCTGAGGCAGGAGCTGTCTGAGGGCTGAGCTGGCTCCCTTGGCCATGTGCTGCCTGCCACCATGAAGGTCAATGGAGTGACTTTTAGGGAACAGACCTCCAGCTTCTAAGTACTGGGGATTTTTGTTTTCAGGTTCCTATGCATTCAGTTTCATCCTCTACTTTTTTGGTTTTTTTTGGTTGGTTTTTTTGTTGGGGGGGGGGGTATTTTTTTGGTTGGTTGGTTGGTTGTTTTTTTTTTTTTGGAGATGTTCTCTTCAAGGCTTCTTACTGCAATTTAAAAACCATTTCTGCTCGGGTCTCAAAAAGAGAGCCACTAAAATCATACTGCATTTGGTAAGAAATTTACTTGGCTTTTGAGGTCTTGCTTAAAAGCACAAGTCTTCTTTTTGTGCTGGGACATGTTCAATTATGTAAATCCTTCCCCCAGAAGCATTGCCATAATATGAGCTGGATTATGAGGTGCCAAAGACAATGGCTAGAACAGAGGGGTTTTTTTTGGGTGTTTTTTTTTTTTTTGTGGTGGGGAGAGGTATGCATTAATAAGTCAAGCTTTTCCATAACCTTTCAAGAAAGTATATGAAGAGAAGTATTGTGTGAAAGTGATTGCTGTGGTATGTTTCTATGTTTTCTGGAGGTGAAACACCTGTAACCTATTTAATCAAAGTAAGTAGGAAAAAAGAGAGTGATGTTTTTACAGTAATTGACTACTTTTTTTTTTCTTTATTACTTCTGTCTTTTTCACTTTCATTCTTTACACCTGGTGTAGGATGAGAATCAAAAGCAAAATTACTGTTTACAGCCTCTGCATTCTGTAAAATGAATCCATGAATGATTAAACAGTTTTTGTGCTGCTTGCTTTTTAAGTGGGAGTTGTGAAATAAAGCAAGCCACAGTACTGCCATGTCACTGAAGCAGGCTGCATGAGTGTGCCTCACTCTGGCAGAATATGTTCTCTATTTAAAATCCCTGTCTCCATGTAATATGATGAGTCCCTTTAGAGCTACCTTCTGCAGTTGCTCTGTGAATTGCACTCCTACTGGAGTCAAGTACATCCAGGGAAATTGGATTATTAGCTGGAGATAAATGGGCCCAGGGAGCACTTAACTGCAGGAGCAAAGATGCTCTTGCCCTTTAGCTGAGTATAAACGCTGGCTCTTACAAAAGCAGGAGGGATAGAGGAAGGAGGTTTTAGTCCTGAACATTGCCTTCTTCCTTTAAGAGGCTCTGTAGCTATAATGGGATGAATCATAAACCTTAACATACACCTAGAATGAATCTTTAGTTTTGAACACAATGAATTTCAGAAAATGTTACGTTCTTTATAGTGATTTTGAAATAAAAGGGGGCAATGTAGCTTTGTGTTTAGGAGAACTTCCTTAAAATGATAGTTAGTTTAATTTATTGTAGGTGTCATGTGATTAAGGCAAGCAGAGAACAGTTAGCACACTTTAAACTTCAAAACCTTGCAGTGACATTTTCTGAGCATGAGAATATGCAGGATGCAAACAGCTGGGTTTATTTGTTTGCTTGCTGTGTCATGGTGGTGAGATGTGAGCCCCTCCAGAGTGCTGTGTGCTCAGCAAAGCCTGCAGGGAACTGAGCTGCAGTGGTCATGGCTGGCCTAGGTGAGGGGTGATGAATATAACACCCTCTAATGGGCAGAGAAAATGGGAGGGGTTTTTTTATTATTCCTGGGCACCTTGTTTAACTCTGAAAAGGGGAGCAGTTGCAGTCTGATAGCAAATAAAAACTAAATGCAAACATTTCCTACCTGCTGCTAACCTGCCTGTTTTATACATGTGGTGGGTCTTCATGGAAAAAAAAATGCAAATTAGAAAGAAAAATTAATTGGAAGAAGAGATGGTTTTAAAACTGTCTTTCCTGTGAGCAGACTTGAAATAACCCATGAAATACAGGAAAAGATAACCCACAAAACACAGGAAAATATGGACAGAATAAACTAAGTTCTTGAGGAAAAAAAAGACTACAGTGAAGAGTAACCAGCTGTTCCTTTAGAAAAAAAGGAGTATCCTCCTCATTTGAGAGAAGGGGGTGATGAATGACCTCTACAAATGGAAACATAAGCCAATCATATTTAATGTCATCAATACCCCCCCTTCTGTCACCAGGGGCCTTGAATTTTAGTTTTTCCTTTGGTCAATGTTTGTATAGGCTCAGTTAATGCTTCTAACTGAAATCTATATATAGCAAGTGAAGGTGCAAGTGCTGTCACCTTGTCTGGGAGCGAGGGAAGGCGGATCTTTATTCACATTAGTGGGAAGCTGTTCGTAGCAGAGACCGGTAATGTGCATTGCTTAAAGAGAGCTGGCATTTGCTTGTTTACTTGGATGTCTTAAAATAAGACTGAATGAACAGCAAAATGCACGTGCTCTTTCCAGATCCTCCCCTCTGTGCAGGCAGAGATGCTGTGCTGGGAAAAACTGTTCCTGTGTCCAGCAGGAGCTACTCAACGAACAAAGAAATGAAAGACAGTGCTCTGACTAAGGTGTTTTTATTCCAATCTGGATAAGTGTCTATCCATCAAAAGGCAGCCAGGACCTCTAAAAGCACATTTTTTTTTAATTTAATTTTTAAGAGCACTATTTTGCTCCTTGGAGTGAGGAAAACTAACTCCAAAAATAGTTCTGTAAAGAACATTACTTATGAGATGGGTGCTTGTAGCTACACTTTGTCCTTTGGGATTGAGGATGTGGCTATTGCCATTTGCTCACTGTTCTACAGAATGAATCATGTTTCCTCCTTTGGGATTCATTACAAATGCAAAGCACTTCTGAGACTTATTATTGTGTCTGGGAGCTTTATAATGATCCTGAGGTGGGCTGCACTGAAAATGCGGGGTATTATGAAGGCTTATTGAAAAATACAATTTCTATAACCAATTTGAAATCATGTAATACAGTCATGTGTCATGTCCTCACCTCCCCACGTCCTCCCCCTAAGGGAAATTGGAGTTAAATATATTCTTAAAAATATTATGAGAAAAAAGTTTGAGAAATGATGAGGCTGAGGCAAGCTCAGAGGTTTGATGTCTTGAACAGGATCCCAACCATGTGATGGGTTCAGTGTGTAATGAATACTTGAGGAGAAATTTTGACAGCCCTGCATGTCACTTGCAAAACTAAGAGCTAAGACAATGTGAGGCTGCACAAAATTCTGAGCTATGTGAGGAGGGGTCCAGGCTGTCCTTACAGAAGTGTCAACATTTTTTTGTCTTGTTTATATTTTTTTGTGGCCATGGCAGTAAAAAAAAGGTGGCTCTGCCAGCATCTCAGACGATCCTAAATTAGCTCTCTGCTCCTTCTGACTTATCAAAACACCATAAGGAATCCATCTGGCCTGTTAAAATAAACCCAGTACAAGTCTGGACAGGCAAAAGGTAGGTAGGTAGCCAACATGGAAGTGGATACAGGGAGCTCCCTGTGTCTGAAGGTCAAGCGACACAGGCATTCAGCACTACTGTGTTACATGGAGGAAGTGCAGTCTTTGCAGGTTCTGACATTACTGTACACAAAGGATTTAGTGTGGGGATCTTATCCCATGCTTTCCAGACAACAAAGGATACTGAAATTTCGCTGCAGTAGGCAGGTGTGGTTCATGTGAGCAGCTCTCCTTATTAGGCACTGTACTGTACATGTGTGATCAGCTTGTGTGCTGTGATACCAACCTGGTCCTTCAACAAATATCAGGTGGCTTGCCTGATTTGGCAAGTTGCTGATCAGACTGATTTCCCCAATGGTCTTTATTAGCTTCATTTTATCTTTCACAAAGTGATTGGCTCTAACATTGGGAGAGCTGAAGCTTCTTGAAAGAATATGGAGTAGGACCTGCTTATGGGAAAAGACTATTTAAATCCCAGGTAAAGCTGTCCAAAAGGCTGGCTCAAGTGGTGTTGCTGTGAGATGTTGACTGATGGAGCTGGATAACATGATGGTGATGGAGAAAGGTTCACAAGCTCTTTGAGTTGAGGCTGTATGGACACACAGCAACTGGAAAGGGTGTTTCTCTCTGCTGACCTTCCACACGGCAGACACAAAACATAAAAATAAATCCCCTCAGCTGTAGTTCAAACTATAGTAATATTTTTTTTAAGGTGATTATGCTGTAAAAGGAGCAGTCAGGGCTGTAGCTCCCTGCTGTTTATAGTTCCTTAGTTCTTACAATTTCTTCATAGGGCAGTGAATGTGTAAGGACACTGCCACGTGCAGAACATGCCCATATCCAACCCCTGAAGTCCTGCTTCTCTAATCAGCATACAAACAGCAGTCTCTGTAATGCAGAACCTAGAAGCAGGCAGGGGGAAAAATGCAGCTTATGTGGATCACAGCAACAAGTTTTATATTTAGACTTTCATTTGTTTCCATCAGTCCAGATCCTCTTAACTTCTGTAATTTCCCTGTGCTCAGCCCAAGGGCACGAGCAGATATTCAGCTGGTGATCAACCTCTAATGAAGATTAGCATCCCTGCAGCCGAGATAAAGAAATTGCCTGCCAGTATCCAGAGATGTCAAGGTCAGGGAAGACTGCAGTGACCTAGGTAGAACATCAAGAATATCTCTGGAAGAAAATAATAAAATTTGAACAGAACAGTTTGGTCAATAGGAGCCAGTGCAATTCTTGGTCAATTGTATTCATGGTTAGCAGCCCTCATGAGCAGTTCATCTTGACAGGCTTGTCTGTGCTTCTGTGTGGCTTTTATTCTGAACACCAGATTTTCTTTTTAAGTTATCTGGTTGCACTGCCCTGCTTCTACTGGCACATAGGATTTTCTTTGTCTTGCTGAGGATTCTGAGAATAGCAGAGCTATGTTATTCAAACACTAAAAATACTTCTGTTTAATCTTTTCTTTGTCAAATTAAGTGGATTAACTTCCTGGTGCCCCTCCCTGTCAAGTAAGTTTTTTCAGTTCTTGAATTAATCTCTTTAGGTCTTCTGGCTACTCTGCTTATCAAAATCTTTGGTGGGTGAGGGATGACAAGAGCAGAGTCAGTTACTTCTAGGGATGAAATATCGAGCTGCCCCATAACTCCTGAACAAAGATACTGAAACCCCCACCTCACCGGAGTCAGTGAAATAGCTTGTTTAATAGTTGAAAGTGCAAATAATCTAACTATTTAACAGTAGATTAGTTGGAGTTACTTGCTTTAAAAAGAAAAAAAAATTGTTTTCCTCCTTAACTATTTGAAGCTCTATGTGCTTGCTGTCTTCTCACTGCCTGGATGACAACATGGAAGGACTGATAGAGATAAAACTATCACAGGTGGCATCAATGCCCTCCTGAAGTCTTTTAGGTAAAAGTAATAAAGCCAGAAAAAAAATCTAGGGTTTGGGTTTGTTGGGGGTTTTTTCCCTAGGCTTTTTTGGTCTATCCTCCTACTCAGAAAGTGATCAGAGTAATAGAAATGAGGGGAAACATCAAAACTTGAAAGGAAGAAGCAAGGGTAGGTTTTTGAAAGAAAGAGGAGGGAAGGCAAGGAGTTGAACTTCCAGTACTGGTCTTCTATCAGGGTATGAGAGATAGTCTCTGCCTAATTGCAAGGAGAATGCAACTGTGAAAAGGCAGAACAAGTAGATTATACTGGCATTTTGTAGGGGCATTTGTTTGTGGCAAACACTAAGGCTAGGCTGGCACAGGGCTTGGTGTTTCCTAGGGAGATAAGCATGAGTAAGATATTTGTGGTTTGCTTGCACTGAACATTGCATTCGCGTCCGCTGGCATCTGTTGTGGTAACAGATACGGCTGCTAAGTGCAAGAGAGATGTTTCCTCTTTGCTTTCCATGTGGCACACAGGGTTTGGTGATAACCATAAGAGCTTCTGGAGATCTTAGCCTCATGGACCAGTGCTTTTGTACAGCACTGCCTACAAGCTGAAGCCATGACCTTATAAATCTCATCTTTGTTCACTTTTGACCAATTAAGAACCAGGTCACCAACTGAAGTGTGATTTGCAGGGACTAGCACAGAGACTCCCACCAGTAAAAGTGCTTTGACTTGGCTTGTCAGACCCTGCTCAGACCTGACCTATCCAAGCACACATGACTGAGCATTCTGATAGATCGGAGGTTGCACATCAGGAAATCACCTGAAAAGCTACAAATGTTGCTTTTGCTTGGCTGAAGAGCTGCCCTGACTTGGCCCCTGTAGAGGTTGCTACCGTTGATTTCAGTGCCACTTCAACTGGGTCAACCTCATTATTGGAGAAACTCAATTTTTTATAGTATTTATTTTATTTTAAATGCAGCAGGTTTCATACCACTGTGATTGCCCCAATAAGTCATAATTAATCTAGCAGTATGATTCTATGTATGCTGTGTCAATATTGCTTGACTTGTTCCTTGCCCTGCTACACAGAGCAGTTTCTTATAAGCAAGAGAGAAATGGAGAGTAAAATTAGTGGCACCAATGAGCATTGAATAGTGCAAGACCATTAACTGATGGAATAGCAGGGCTTGCTGTCCTTAAAATGGCACAGACTGATAAATGGATGTTGTGTCCGGAAGATGTGCTCACTTAGCGTTTTAAATTAAATTTAAATTGATGGGATGCAAATAACTGAGCTATTCTCAGTGCGTTGTTGAGATGAAATAGCTCTATTAACACTTCTATGCAGGATGGTCAGCTGCTTCATTTCAGGTGATGTGCTCTGCCAATGGCAGTTATCTATTGTTTCTGGATCCTTGAAGACAGCTCAATTGCCTTGTAATTTCCAAGGTGATTTTGTCTGTTGGAAAATGTTTTGTTACATCAGAGACCTCTAGTGCATAGTCCAGCATTGTCAGCAATCAGAAACTGAATAAGAGCTCAAGGAGAAGAAAAATAAATACAAGCACTGTGATTCCAAGTTGCATCTCTAGATGACAAAGATCTGGAAAGCAAGCAACATGGTATTCATCCAGTGGAGGAGGAGAAAAGAGGTTCAAAGTTGATACTGAAACGTGTTACTAGACAGTTATAAATAATTTATTATTTAATAGTCAATTGCTACCCACTTCCATATTTTGATAAAAGCATCATTTCATCCTGCTTACAATTTCAGCTTTCAAACAATTGAAATAGCAACTATTGTGTGCTGGCTCTGTCTTCTGTGATGGAAGAGAGGTATCCAAAATGTTAATGACTTGCCTGTGTGTGTGCAGATCTTCACAGACTACTAATACCACAGTAGTTATTAGTGCCTGCTTATTGAGGGTATAGGTATTTGACCTTCTCTGTGATCAAAATGAAGCTGAATAACAAATTCAGCTGGCTTATTAGGAAGGACAGCCAAAACCTTCCCATCCTCTGTTAGACATAATCTCAGCTGTAATTTGAAGAAATTATTTGAGGGACAAAATATGGAATCAGTGTGATTCTATACCAATGAAAATCGATTGATTCAAGAATGTTTATGGATGTCTCCTGAAATGTTACGATAAATTGCCACTAAAACTCTTGTTTAGTTTTCACAGACATGTTAAAACCTGTGCTTTACCTGAGTTTTGATTAAAGAAAAACAGATACAAGCAGTATGCAAGAGGATTCTTACAGGTAATAAAACCACGTTGTAGTAGAATTAACTTTGCTTTGTGTGGGGACTTTCCTCCATGATTCCATGCAGCTTTTTAGACATTTCTGCTAAGCAATGGAAGATCCAGCAATACAAGCAATCTCTGTCACTTCTGATGCTCAGTTTGGGAAAAATGTTATGCTGAGGTTAGTGGCTCTGTGGAGCACCCTGCTGTGTTAGTGGGCTGATGCTGTCAGGCTGGTTCTGGGCTCCCATCAGTTAAAGGAGCAAGAAGGCCTCTGAGCTGAGCATGAAGGCAGTCTTGGGCAGAAGGGAAACATTTCTGTTACACAGAGGTGATTTTGTAGAGGATAGGTTTGGTAAGAAAATTGCCTCTTTTCTGTCTGTACTCAGTGGTGAAAGTGTGATTCATCCTCTCTGTTTTGAAAGCTTCTCTGTCACCGTCATCTATAGACTCAGTCTAGAAAACAAACTTGGATTTACATGCCTAATTTCTAGACAGTCTGAGACAGGTGAAATGAACCCTACCTCCCCCCAGCATAGCACTAGGTCTGTGACAAGCATTTTGTCCTAGAAGGCTGGATTGCTGGTATCCCAGCTTCCTCCAGGATACATCTGTGTAATACAGACAGACATCTCTGCAGTGGCTCGAGGCTGTTGTGTGGATCCTCTGTAACCTTTCCCTTAATCAGGGACTCTGTGGGCTGAGGGTCTTGCAGAGTAGTTCAGGGAGTGTTCTCAGCCAGGTGTGAGAAGTAGGACACAATCAATGTATGGATTGTTGTGATTAGATTTATTGCTAGTACAGCATATCAGTATTGCCAGTGTAGCATATAAATAAAAGCTGTATAATCTATTACAATAGATTATAATATCTAAAAGGTTGTAATATAAGGAGGTTTGGCTAGAAATGTGCAAGTTCTCAGTCTTTGGCCTTGCAGAATTCTCAATTATAAAGCAAGCAAGCACCTATGTAGCTAATTCAAGATTGTATCTCTGTATTCATCAGCATCTTAGCACTTCTAGTCACTCAGCAAAAGTGAGTGTTCCCTGTCTTCCCTGTAAAAGGAATCCACCCTGAAGTGCTGGCAACTTCAGGACATCAGTTTGCTCAGATTGCCTGGTTTCCAGTGGCATTTTCTATACCCTTTTGCAAGCCAGTGTGCACCAGTCTCCCCCATCTCTGGAATGCATTCATTAGGAGAGCATCCAGACTTCCTCCTGCAAATACCCACCTGGTGTTTTCATCCTAGGACAAACCACATCGACCATCAGAGTGGAAAGGGAGAGGGATGTTTGTGTGTGTAGGAAAGGATGCACCAAAAATCCAGCTATCTTTTCTTCACTATCTTTATTTTTTATCACTATCATGGGAGGTCACAGATTAGACTGTCAAGCTGCCCCGGTTGTGTGAGGGTCTTGATAAGATGGGAAACAGAAAGTCAGGCTGCCAAACAGATGTGTATGAGGAAGTTACTCCTCAAAGTGAAAATGGTGTGAGTAAAACCAAGTGTCATTGTCACTGTGTGAATAATCTGAGAAGTCTGTGATTTGTGAAACTGGGTTTTGCAGTAGAAAAGCATGAGGAAGTGGAACTGGTCTGGAAACTATGGCAAGAGCAAGAAAATAGGATGCTGAAACTGTTATGTTGATTTGGGTCAGAAAGAGGTTAGAGTCTTGTTTTGTTATGCACTACTTACAGAAGATGAAAATCAAGCTGCTTAATACCAGTACCTTCATACCCACTCAGAGCCAATGGCCCTTCCAGGTGGACCTATGTGAAAGCCAATTTCTCCACAGAGCTCAGAACTGGAATAAGTAGGTCATGGTAAGTTTTCAAGCTGAACTGGAATCATTGGCCCCCATCAGGGGATCTTGATAGAGTAAGCTTACAGTTTGCATTGGCTTTGAATTTTTTTAATCTTCAGACTTTGTTTTTTTTAATATATATGCAATTAATTAAAAAGAAGGGAACAACAGTGCTCGCTTAAATTAAATTACATAAAACCAACAAAAAAAGAGATACCTCAAAGCAATTAAATATAGTAATATGGAGTACATAGAGAGACTTTTTATGCTGCTAAGCTCTAATATGGCACAGAGCTTAACATATCACTTCATATGGTTAAAATACCTTGCAGTTCTAGATCAAGCTGCAAGAACTGAGGACATAATTACTGTTCTTCAGGGCATAAGCCAGAGACCATTCCTGATAAGAAGTGTTTAGTTTGTTGGCACATTATTTAACTGTAGGAATTTTTGCCTTCCAGTTGAAGTAATTTATTGCTGGTTACATGGACAGAGCATGGATCACACCTGGAGCTCATTTGCTATGAGTTCTGACTCTATCTTTTCTATTCTATACCTCTATTGTAGTGCCTTTTTTTTTTAATTGCTAGTCTAGGTTTTATATCTTCAAAGAGAAATGAATAGAAGGGTTATTTTTTAAGTAATATTTGTGTATCTCCAGTACCATTTCTGCAGCTGACCCAAGGAAGGCATTGAGATTGTTAATCACTTAAAAGTAAAGACAGCTCTATACTTAGCATCCATTGGGGAAAGTACTGGTTTACATCCTCTATAAATATTTAATTAACCAAGAAAATAGGATGGAACTGTTATAATACAAGTGACTTCCTGTGTCTGATTACAAAAAAGATTCTCAGTTTGGAGCCTGATCTATTTTAACAATATGAAATAAGTTGCCTGGAGCAGTTTGTTTTTCAGTTACAATAAAATAACCAGATTTGAGTGTTCAACAGGTACATAACAAAATTTTAGAAGAGTGTCGAAATGCTCATCTTGATTTGCTGTTGTTATCTGCTATTTTCAACACTCTTACTTAAGGTGTTTACATTTCTTTTCCTTATTTTAGCATGTTTTTGCTCTCACTTTTACATTTTACTTACTACTTTTCTTGTTCATGTAACTAATTTTGTGACATTTTCACAGAATCATAGATTATGCTGAATTGGAAGGGACCCATAAGGATCGGTGATGTGTAGATTTTAGCACTGCAATTTTGTGTTTTAATATTTCAGCTTTATAAAGGCCATGAAAAGCCTATTTTACCCAGTCTGAATTTGAAGTCTAAAGTTACATGATAGCAGCCTTCTAACATTTGCAAAGATGCAGTAGGGCAGATGAGATTACAACTGGAAACTCATCAAAGTAAATTGATGCCTCTTTTGGTCCTGGACAGTGCAATTAGCTGTCTTCACAAGCAGAAGGGGTGCCTGAAAAAAGGTGCAAGGCTCTTTCTGAGCTTGGACAGGTCATAATATTAATTCTGCTGAAATGGATGAAAAAAATGATCCCCCAACAGCTAAACCTGAAGATGAAGTAAGTGTAAGTAGGTGACTTAAACATTAGTGATTTTCTACATTTCTTGACACTATTAGACTCTTGTGATCTAATTCTCATGTATCAAACTTAACATGATGGTTAGATTTGGTATAATTTTATGTTTTATAGCTCAGTCTGAAAATGTCAACATGTGTTTGTTTATCTCTGGATTGCTAATAATCTGTATTTTCAGACAATTGAAATAATGGACATGTCAGTGTGATAACATAAAACCTTGTATTGGTGTCATGCAGCATGTTTTCTCAAAAAGAAGTTAACTTCTAGGCAAGAAAGGCAACATTAAAGGAGGCAAAGTGTTTTGCTTTTCCCAGAGAAGATAGATAAGGGGATTGTTTTATGAGTGCTTACTCATGACAAAGAAGTAATTAAATAATTTAGTGTATGGTGATAGTCAAATTGCAGCTTTAGCTGGAAGCCAGTTCTAGAATACAAGAACTAAATTGCAGTAGAGAGGAAAGCTGAATTGAGAATTATGGTCCTCATTGAGGGAAGGGAGGAGCTTAACTTTGCTGTCATTTTCCTTACTATAAAATGTTTATGGTAAATTAATAAAACATGGAAATATTGATAATGTAGCACACAGCATTGAATATTCCTGTGAATCTCATGTAACAGAGAGCTTTGTCATGGAAAGCTTGATACATGAACTAATTTTTTAAAAAGAAATAAGATAAGGATTACAGTAGATGCAATGAAAACATCAGTTGTTTCAAGTGCCCACTTACATACCCAGTGATGTCAGTTTTGAGTAATTTTTAACAATACCTGACAGGATTTAATTTTTACCAATACATCTGTCTGTTTAGGTCCAGAGCCACAAAAAGGAGTTACATGGGAACACTTTAATATAAAACACTACTGTAGGAATCTTGATGAAAGTGACCAAAATTTCAGATGTTAGAACTCAGCATTCACTGAATGCTGGCCTACTGAACACCTGAGTGTATAAAGAAACTTTGTGACAATACAGAGCTTTAAACCAGCAAACAGGCAATTTGGTTTTCATCCTTAAAGAGTAAGATTTTGTAAAAAATACAGAAAATGGATAAATCGAGTGGAGAGCACACAAAACAAGTGCAGTTAATTACCTGGATAGAAAACATAAATCTGAAATGTTCCAATTCTGTGTTTAAAGATTTTGTTTGGGGAAATTTAGAGGGTCGTACTTAGTCTTTTAACTCTACTTGTTATTACTTGTTATTACGAAGTTTTCTTCTCCTCTTAGAACATCCTCCACTCTGAGATCAAAGATTGTTATCTGTTGTATTTGACTATGGATATTTGATATTATGTATTTGACAGCAGCATATTTGTGGGAATGTTTCTTATGCTTCCTCTGAGGATACACAGAGGTCTCTTCTTGATAGTATTACTAGTGAATAGTATCAGAGAAACATCAAAAAATGTGTTGGTGGAGACTTCTGCAAGCTTTTAATTTTTTTTAAGAACAGAGCTAACATCAAAACCAAAACAGATTTCTTGGAGCTTTGATCCCCTGAGGTTTTAATGAGTCCAGCCATGGGGGCTCCCTGACCTCTCTGGGCATGGCTCAGGTGGTGAAATACATTCTTCACCCTCCCCCAGTGAAGCTGGACTGTCCCCTGCTGCTGTGTGTGACTGATGAGGCTCTCTTCACTGTGCCCCAGTGACAAAAGTGTGGCTCTGTCTTCTCCATAGCCCACTTTAGATATGGAAATCTAGAATTAGATTTATTCACACTGTTTTTGCCTTCTTTTCTGCTGCTGAACAGCCCAAAGGCTCTCAGCTTTTTGCTGTACATCATATCCTTCAGCTCCTCACCTCTGTGATCTTCCCCTGGAATCACTCTGAATTACCAACATCTCTGTTACCCTGATGGGCCCAAAACACAGATGGGGATCTCCCACTGTTGAGCAAAAGGAAACAAGCACTTATTGTAGGTTATTTCACAACACCACCTTTGCAATTGGCTGGCAGTTGTGCTTGTCATTTCCTGTGTGTCGAGCTGCATCAGCACAGAGCTCTGGTAGCCACTGTATTAAACTTGGTGTCCCAAAATGAGAACTCAAGGGTGAAATTCTCAGCTGGTTACTTCCTGATTTTCATGATCTTCTTTCTCATCAAGGGTAATGTGATTAGTAGGGATGAAAAATGACTCTTGTGTCCACACATTTTAGTCTACAACAGGTCAGCAAATCATAGACCATTTATCACTGGTCGTTGTCAGAGCTTTTTGATTTGCACTGCTTAGAGATGATGTACCACTTAGAGAGGCCTCTGAGTGGCATAAATTCAGCTGTGAGGTGAGGGAGACCCACTTTGAAGAACCCCTTAAAATTAATCAAGCAGTTCCAAATACCAGGAAAAATACCTATTTTTTTTTTTTGTCTTCAGCTTTAAAATTATGAAGTTCAGTTAAATCCTCATATATACGAGCTCCTGAGCCACATCAATTTGTCTAAGTCTGTTTTGTGTTTCATAGAAGGCTGTGCACTAAAACCCTTGCTGGTGATTGTTGACTGGTATTTGTCAACACCTCCAGCCATGGACAACCCACAGCTTCCTAAGGCTGCTCCTTGAGAGCTCCCCTCTCACTGGCATCAACAGATTTTTAGAGTATTTTTCCTGAATGCTCCTTGTATATGTAGCAATATCATCTAATATTATGCTGTAATTGTTATGTAAGGAGGAAACGCGTGGTGGGTTTTAGTTTGCTGGGTTTTTGTTTTTTGCTTTTTCTTGTAATTTAATTCTGGTACAGCTGTGTGTAACAGCTAAAATTCCATATTCATATTTGTAATATTCATATTCCATGCACTTGGTCAGTAATGCTCTCAGTGGTCCAGGAATTTGCCAGCTAAACTCTGCAGAGATAAGACAATAAATTGACTGGAGAAAAGGTGATTGAACCTCCAGCTGATCTCACAACAAACCATTTGACTGTGACAGGAGATACCCAAAGAGATAATTTTATGAAGTGCCAGAGACTTCTTCAGGCAACTCTTGCTGTGCTGCAGCAACTGACAAAAAATTTTTTGTCTGCTTAAATATGTTGATTATCTTCTGCAGAGGAAAATGCCTGAGGGGTGGTGGTGGTGTCTGGTACAAATGGACTTTCCAGAACAGACAAGCTGTAGATACCTTACAGGAAGTGGAAACTACTCCTGCAAATATAGAAATGTTCATGTAGTCTTTTGTATCTGGATGAGATGTCAGGACGTATTTTGGATCTAGCTTAGAAAATTTGGGACTGTAGTTCAAAATAAACTGTAAAGCGTTTAGATACGCAGGTGATGATTTTGTGCAGATCCCATCTCAGCAAGACCTGTGCTGTGCTCTCCTGTTACTGGAGGTGACTTCTCAAAGGGAGCTAGATATGCAGGAAGAGCCTGTCCACAGCCACTGCTCCACAGCCTGAAGGAAGTGGAGACTTTTGGTTAGGATTTGTTGGTCAGTCAATTTCTGCTAGAAACTTTCCATGATTTTTGTTGTCTTTCACCTTATTTTAGGCAACCAGCATTTCAGTCCAAATGGTATCTGCGGAAGACAAGTTGGCAAGGAGGATTCTGGCAAGGAAAAAGCATGACAAATTGAAGAAAAAAGATAAGTTGCTGTGGAATTTTCAAAACAAAATAATTCTCTTTACCCTCATTCTATTCATTCTAGGAGTTGTAACCTGGACATTACTGTGGCTCTTCATTGGTGAGTTGCTGAAAGCTCATGCCAACTCCTTATGTCATTGTCACCAATAGTACTTCCAGATGACTTTAGGATCTCAATTGTCCTGAAGGCTATTCCTAAATAAAAGTGGAAATTTTAAAATGGGTTCTGAAAAACTTTTGTCTTTGCTAAGACTTAACAAGCAATTAGAAAAGCAGGTGTATGCTGGCTTTAGGGAGTGTGACTTTATTTCAGTGTTATGCAAAACATTTTAATGTGCAAGCTGATTTGCACAGACCTGACAGGTTTTTATGAGCTTGATTCCTCAGAAATTTTGCCTTCCACTGTGTTTCTTGGCCTTCCAAAATTCAGGTAAGTCCTTTCTTTTTCAGAATAGATTTAAGAAAGTAAAAGGGGAGTAAAATAAATACATGTGTAATTAAGCATTAAAAGATATGTTTTCCTCTTTAGAACCCTGAAGCTAATACTGCCTAAGATTCCTTAGGAATGCTCCAGAATCTGGATGTTGATACTGCCTTCAATTATGCTGGGTCATTTATATCTTATCTTGTGTGTGGGGAACAGGAGCTCAATTAACCATAATTTGGTACATATCTAGAACAGCTTGGCTATAAAAGTGTAGTGTTCTTTGGGTAGTTGCTTCAAACTAGAAAGTAGATTAGGCCAAATAGATTAATTTGGTTTCAAATTCAATAAAAAACCTTCATTGTTATTAAAAAAAAAAAAAAAGGCTAACTGTCTTCTTTGTTTCTTACAGTTCAGGCAGAAAACAAAGATGCACTGTATTTTGTTGGACTGTTTCGTGTTGCCAACATAGAGTTTCTTCCAGAATATAGGCAGAAAGAGTCAAAGGAATTCCTCTCTATGGCACAGACTGTGCAGCACGTGGTAAGATGGGTGGGCTGCTTGCTTAGCAAAAAAGATCAGAGCTGTGAACAAGTGATGTTAAGGTGCCATTGGGGTTTCTGTGGTGTTTTTCCAGCCCTTTCCTCCCCAGAGGATTATGTGCAAAGGGTGGCTGTCTGGAGGTATGAAGGAACTGATTGTTTTCAGCTTGTTAATCACAAACTGAGTTTTGAACCAATCTGTTTTTACATTTGATATAAATTTTACATACTTTCCCCCAAGAATTATGGTCTATGACTAAAATTCTATAAAAGTCCTTAAACCCAGATGCCACTTTTGAAACATCAAACAGATGAAATCTTTTGCATTTACACTGGTATCTTCTGCCTTAAAGCATCTATTATTACCCTAGGAATCAGAAACATATTTACATTTACATTTCCTTCTGATACTAGGTATTCTGAAGACCATTATTCTTCCCAAGTACCTTGCATCAGTCAAAGCAGAAATAGGACTCTGGATCAATAGCTTCTCTACAGTGGGAAGAAAGGGGTGGGAATCCTGGTTAGAAGGGAATTTGGCTTCAAAGACATTTGGTATAGCAAATTTTGGGAGCAAAATTACATTATTGCCAGGAACTGCAGTACTGTCCACATAAGGATTCTGCCAGTATCACCACCTCCCACTTGAACATTACTTGGAATTTATGTTTTATCTGTAAACTTTGCCTGAACTCATCGATGGATTTTGCGTTGCTGAAACTGGCAACCTTAACTGTTGACTAAAATTCTTAGTAGGGAAGTGGGGGATTTGGGATTTTGTTTGTTGATCTCAAAACCCCTTTGTTAATGGCTGCTGGCCCAGAGACCCCAAGTGGTAGTAGAAAAACCTCTCAAGATAGGTCCTTTCCATTTGATTGTAACAGTAATATATAAAATCCCTTGTACCTTAATCTGGAGAAAGACTGAGCTCTACCCACCTTATTTAGGCCCTTAAAATTATTGTTCAAACTTCCTGTTTCACACAATGAAATTTAGGGATTAATATGGATGTGATTTTTATGGCCTTTGAAATATTCTGTGTCAGTCTTTTTTTAATCATAAAGCAGCAGAGTGGGGTCTGAACAACTTGAGGTACATGCCACCTTGTGGCTTTGAACAGGAGGGGGAGAGGAAGGTTATTGTCACACTGGTATAATCATAGCCCAACAACAAGGGAGAATCAGGAGCTTGCTTTGCCCAAAGACAGTCCTTTGGCAGGGAACAGGCAGAGATTTTGCTTCTCCACACGTTTTACACTGTGTGTATTGGAAAGAAATCTGTTAATACTAAGCTGTTGACGAAGAAAATAGACACAAAAAAATCGAAGTGCAAGAAATACCACGGAAACATTTAAAAAAGAATTCTGTAGCCATGAGGGGAATCAAGCACTGGGGTTCTCATCCAGGGAAGATGTGGAGTCTCCATTCTTGGTAATCAACTGGAAATGGCCCTGAGCAATGTGATGTAGTTGACCCTGCTTTGAGCAGTGGGATTGGACTAGATGCTCTCCAGAGGCTCCTTCCTGAATTCTTTGGGAAAAGCTCTGGTAAGTGCTGTTCACTGCACCTTAGTAACAAAACAAAAAACTGTTGTGAGTGTGTGCGCATTCCTTGAAGTTTGGCCTTAAGTTTTAGCATCAGGATAGGGAAACCCTCTGTGTTTGGGATTTTCTGGGTGAAGGATGTGCACCTTTTTCCAAATTCATTTATATGGAAAGAGCATTACTGTATATGTCAGCTGGCCCTGGGCAGAAGATTTGATGTTTCCTGGGAATATTTGATTTGTTACATTGAAGAGCTGGTGTGTTCATCTCCCGCTCTGCCTAGCTTGGCTGATGTATGTCTGGAAGTGTGTGCATTTTGTGTAGTCTTGGTCGAAAATAGGTTGTTCCTAGGAAAGCCTAGGCATAGAGCATCTCTAAGTGTGACTGATTTTCAGAATGCTAAATCTGTATACTTTCTCTTTCAGATGAACTTGGTCTACACAACTTCTTCTTTCTCCAAATTTTATAAGCAGTCCACCGTCTCAGAAGTTAGGTAAAACTGTGGTTGATGTAATTGCTTTTCTGCTGGGCAGTATATAATGTAATAAGCCCATAAAACGAGCTTATTTTTAATGGTTATGATTCAATGTCTTTCCTATGTACTTGAACTGATAGAAAAATAGGTTTATAACCTATACCAATTCACTTAACAAAAGTAAGGGCAAACTAAAGTCGTATAAACAATTCCTTGTCTGTCAGGAATACAATGCAAGATGAACAGAAATAATGTCAGTAAAGAGGTTTGATGATCACTTGGCTCATGCAGAAGTTTGACCACTTAAACATGCTGTTGGAGCACAACTCTGAGTTATTGACTAAATTGCATGTACTTTATAAGTAATGTTACTGGAATAAAACTATTTTCTACTTAAAGAAGAAGCAGAAAATCTCTATGCAATAAAGTATTCTTACTCTAATATTAATATTTGCAACTAATGTTAGAAATTTAGTTATTTCAATCCTCTTGAAACAAACACTGGTTTGATTCAGAAACTGGAGGTTTCTGGGCTGTGTTTGATTTAAAGGTCTTTCTCCCCACTAAGGAGGTGGAGATCAGTGTGATCATACATGGCCTCTAATGTGTCACCTAAATAGTCTAAGAATCATTTTTTACGTACAGCACCATACAGTGCAGGGTGAGATGCATACCAATGCAGAGCTCTGTATTTCTGGAGATGATAGTTCTACTGTTTCTGTTTTGATCTTTAGGAAATTGTCCTCTAATTCAAGTGTAGGCAGTGTGATTTCCATAGATCTCAAAAGTTAAGAGCCCTCAGGAAATCAGCCTACCGAATATTCCCAACTGGATGTGAAGAGTGTGTTTTGGTGTTTTGGGGGTTGTCTTGTTTGTTTGTTTTTTTTAAGGGGAAAATATACATTCAGTGGGTTAAAGTAATTATAAAATATGGAAATGAGCCGTACACTTCTGAATTTGTACTTCAGAAGCCTGGGCTGAGACTCTAGTCTTTAGAGAACTTCCAACAGGACGATAATCTGAGCTCTTTATTTCAGTAACAACAACAATGGAGGCCTCCTTATTCATTTCTGGATCGTATTTGTGGTACCACAGGCCAAGGGGCAAGTGCTGTGTGAGGATTGTGTGGCTGCCATTCTAAAGGATTCCATCCAGACAAGCACCATTAACCGGACTTCGGTGGGAAGTCTTCAGGGCCTTGCAGTTGACATGGATTCCATTGTCCTCAGTGGTTAGTACTAGAATATACCCATATCCTTGAGGAAACACTTCATTAAGCAAAAGTTTTTACCTTGGAGTAGCAAATTCTATAAATAAACTAAAATCTTGATCCTACATCTCTAGCTTTTAATACTAAAATTTTAATAGAAAAAAAAAAAGTGAGAAGGAAAATAAAAACGAGATTTGAGGTCAAATCAAGGTACAAATTGTCCTTGTAAACAGTGACTGCAAAACTTCCTGTATTGGGAGTGCTTATGTGCATAGTCAGGAGGTAAGGTGGATATCTTGTAGGCAGATTTGGGCTAGTCTGTGATTTTAAAAGCATAAAAAGGTGAAGTGTTAAGGTGGATCACATGGATTAAACTTTAGCCCCTTCACTGAAAATGAGGTTCTTATCACTCCTTTATTAAAGATTTTAAAAGAGATTATAAAGCTGTCCATTTGTTAAATAACTCCTGTGCCATTCCTGTCTCACAATGTGTGATTCAAGCATCTGTTTAACATATTTAGCTACAAAATGTTTAATGATTTTCCATTCTAAGGACACCAGACAGAACAATTATGTCAAACTGAAAGCTGAGAGAGACTTTGTGGCCAAGGATGAGAAAATGACCTCCACTGTACCTCTGGTTCAGTCCTCAATTGACTTTGACTGCTTAATTGCCATGCAGTCTGTTCTTGCCTCACCTGCAAAGCTGCTTGCAGAATTTCCAGAAGTGAAGGGGACTATGGCAACATCCCTCACTGAGAGAAGTGTTTTGTCCTTGTGTTCAGTGTTAGGACTGAGGTGTGATTGAACTAAACCTTGAATTCTGGATTTCAGGCAAGCAAGAAGACTCACACAACTCTTTTTCTATGCAGCAGGTCTTCGGTCAGATTACTGGTCAACAACGGGAACAGGTAATTCATCCTTTTGGCAGCTTCCTGCAGAGGAGAGGTGGAGAACACTTTTAGTTCATGACTTGGACTTAAAGATGCTGCTCAGTGTTAATTTAAGAGGGCTAAATTCAGCCTTGTCATTTAAGTCCTGACTTACTGAAAGAATGACCAAGAATCTTGCATGTAACAAATACAGAAATTATCTACCTTTAATCTGCCTGGTACATTTTTTAGATGTACCTGGTGACATAATAGGAAACAAACTAAATCAGGTGTTTGCTATTCCTGGTGTTGACCAGCAGATTAATCTTTTCTAAACTGGACAATAATTAATTTAATATGCTGAACAAGAGCAATGCTTTTATCCATCCTTTATCCACCTTAACTCCATTTTCTCCAAAGTTAATGGTGAGTTATTAATTTGAATGAATTTCCTAACAGCGATTAGTTTAGACAGCTGAGTGTTGCCAGGGTTGTGGGAGGTACTATTTGTACACCTGTTTGGTTTCACGTTGTAAATCTCCCAGAAGGGTTCTTAGCCAGTGTTCAAAGCACTGAACAAGCAGGTTGAAAGTACAGTACATCTACCTTCACTACATGGAGCAGGTACCTGGAAAAAATGTGCTACTCGACTGAGCAATAGTGTGCTAATCACCCCTGATGCAGACACCTGCTAAGACGCTCTTGGGCCAGCACTTATCAGTCAGCTGGGGATGTGTTGGCCTCCCTTGCTCCTTGACACAGACTGACTCTTCATCTTGAGAAGTTGAACTGTTTCAGTTTTTCAAGGGCTTCATAGCTTTCTCTGTTTATATTTTTCTTTCCTGAGACATTTTGTTGTGTTTCCACCTGTGATTTTTCACTTCTGTTACCTCTGCAAAGGTTTTAGCTTGCGTATTTTTTTTCAGAATCCAACAACTACTTTTGCCATGCAGCCAAGTCAAGCTCTCCTAGTTCTGAGGTCACAGAGCATGGGCCAGGGTTTGCAATGTTTAGACTGCTAATAGCCTATAATTTTTCAAAATTCAAGTCAAGTTTGCTACAGCATTCACTTGTTAAAAGCCTCCCGACTTAAACTGCGAAGCATAACAATATTGGCTTCTATCATATCTCATTACATGCATTTTATTTCTATAAAGAATTTTTTGTATTGGTGTTTACTTGCATAGCAATTTCATTTCCCAGTCCAGTGTTCCAGGGTGGAGGAATTAGCAGTCGGAACTCGGTTCCAATTTATTCCAGAATGCAGCCCCTACAACTGAAGAAATTAAGAAGAGTGTGACACAAATATTGTTGCTAAGGCTTTTTAGGACTTATATGGTATCTTTCACATGAAGGGAGAAGGATGACCTGCCATATTCTTGACATCTTTCAGAGACTTCATATAGGCACCCACAGGTATCTGTGGGAAGCATGGAGCACATATGTAATGAAGTTCCTGAGCATAAACAACATGGATGGCCACAGTAGTTGAGATTCTTGCACTGATGCAATTTTATTTGTTGGGGTTCTTTGACTGTGTCTGTTTAAGACTATGGAATATGGTGCGGAGGTGAAAGTGCTCATGCAGCAGCACAAAAGGAATGAGCATTGGCAGGCTGTATTTTGAGAGCAATGGAGTTAACTGGGTATGGAGGTGCACCTAGTGGTTGGTTCAGGTACAGACTGGAGTGTAGATTTACTGAAGAATGTTGTTGGAGAAGGGACTTGTGGGAATTCAGCTGGTGTGAGGTTCTTGCACTGCTGTAATATCTGGTTGTGCATGGTTTGCTTGGGTAAAGACTTTATCCAGATTTGGTTTCAAGCCAACATGCTTGAACTACTTGCAGTTCTAGAGTCAGCTCTGAATTCTCTTGACTGTTCTCCATAGCAGCAGCAAACTCATCCCATTATTAATTACTTAGTAGAAATAATGAGTTACATAATTTTAGAGATTATGATCAAGGTTGACTCTGCTAAGGGTGACTACATAAGCACAAATAACTATTATAAAAAGAATCTTATTGGGAAGAGATAAGAACAAGAAGAAGGAAGAACAATGACTTAAACAAAACTTTTAATAGTTATAACTGTAATTCATTCAAATGGAATGTGACCCTTACAGATTGTTCATAAATATTCATAGCATTAGTTTCAAGACTGTAATTTAGAAGTGGAAGTTGGACAAAGCTTGCCACTTCCTGTCTTGATTAGCTACTGGTCAAAAAGTCAATACTTAATTTGAGTCAACAATTGGTAGTAAACTTTAACAGTGCTCTAATTGGTGTTTCATGATGGTAACTATTTCAGAGACTTATGTTTGTAACAGTCAGAAATGAATGCAAATATTCACTTTGGATCTTATTCTCTCTAATTTGCATTTTCCTTCCTTCTCATCTTTCAAAGAGCTATTTTAAGAGTTGTAGATATGACCAAACAAAAATTCCCTAAGCTTTTTGCTGACTGTGAGCTGCAATATTGAATTGAAATGAAGACTTCAATATATTTTGTTTGGAACTCACAGTTGTTTCAGCTTAATTGGAAAACTGGATGCAAGTTGGGTAATATCCTTCTTATCCTCTCAATTATGACACAAATTTTTATCCTTTTTTATAAATGTTGTGTAGGGTAGGTTGCATAATTTTTACTTCACAATATTTCCATTTCTAATGGTGATTTCTAACACTGCAAAAATTTTCAAGACTGGGCAGAACAAAGTCCTGGTCTGAATTAATTTTGGTCCTGCTTTGAGAAGAATGTTGAGCATCCTAGCATCCCTTCCAAGCTGAATGACTTGGTGTATCTGAATTCATTGCTAGCACTTCTAGCTCATTTCATGATAAAGCATTGAAAACCTTGACATTTGATCAATAAAAAAGCTGGGGCAATACAGACATGCAGCTGCATTTTTACTTTGATTTTGTTTTATGTATTGTAAATATCCTAATGTCGGTAGGGGCAATCAGTTCATTTATGCTTTGCAAGTAGACAAGTCTCTTCCAGTGAAGAATTAAGTCACTTATCCCATAGAGACTCCACAGAACTTTAACTGCCAGTTGTGGGAAATGGCACTGATTTAGTGCAAATACCCTTCAAGAACTGAATTACAGCACTGTTGGCCATGCTCTGTACTTCTTATGAATAGACTGCTCTTTGACTACAGAGTTGTAACTAAGATGAAAACACTGACTGGCACAGACAGCCATAAAGGGACACTTCACAAGGCCAAGGGGGAATGGCTTTAAGCTGAAAAAGGGTAGCTTGGGTTTAGGATAGGAGGAAATTCTTTACTGTAGGGCCAGAAAAGAAGTAGATGGCCCTTGGAAGTGTCCAAGGCTGGGTTGGATGGGGCTCTGGATAACCTGGTTGAGTGGAAGGTATCCCCCTCATGGCAGAGAGTTCGGAGCTAGATGATCTCTTACAACCCAAACCACTCTGTGATCCCATTATTACTCTGTTTTCCAAGTTAGATATACTTTCATATTTTGCTTTAGTTACCACAAGTTTTAAGATTTCTTGTTTTAATGTCATGTGGATTTAGGAATTTTGGAATGATTGCACCAGGTGTTGAAATGTGCCATTTTCACAGGAACAAATTGCATGTACGATCTCTATGCTGACCGGCTCCACGAGCACTTTCCTCTGGATACACGAGCTCACTCCGAGGGAACAATCTGCTATTTTAAGCTCATTGCATCCGTGGGCCACCTCATCCGCCTTTCAATAGTATCCCTTCAGATTGAAGCAGATAACTGCATCACTGACTCGCTCACCATTTATGACTCTCTGATGCCAATCAAAGATAAGATACTCTACCGGTGAGTATGAATTTCTATTGAGAATTAATTGACAACTTCTGGGGTTTTTTTTCTAGAGACCTGTTGTCTGCATTTTTTGGTTAGTTTGGTTTTGTTAAAATTGCTCTGACCTTCATGTGTTACTCACATAACACCTGACAATTAAAAATCTCCTGGGTAAGTTATCTTGCTAATAAAAGGGAAAATTTTCTTGATATTTTTCTCTTTTTTTTCAACTGGAATGCATCTTAACCTAGCTACAGAACTGTGAAAAATTCACACATTACTGGGCAAAATTTTCTGTTACTTATCAGGAAACAGATGCTAACTGAAGGAGAATGTCAGAATTTCCTCCCTCAGGCAAATTTCCGTATGAAGATTCGTGCTTTTCAGATAAAGACTGAAGTTCTGAAACTAAGTCTCGTGATTCTTCACTTACTGGCACTCACTAATTCAGTGCTTTTTTTATCTGCTCTATTTGTTTAGAGGTTTATAAAAATCTCAAAGCTGTGATGGGTTAAGGGGTGTGGATGATTACTTTTTTTCTTTTTTCCTCTCTTTCATGATCTATTATCCTTGTTTAGAGACATTTTCTTTGAAATTCATGATAATTAATTCCATAGGACTCTGTAAGTCGAAA
The DNA here is from genome assembly GCA_034509425.1 of Eopsaltria australis. NCBI lineage: Eukaryota > Metazoa > Chordata > Aves > Passeriformes > Petroicidae > Eopsaltria > Eopsaltria australis. Next base: position 2,864,487 of record JAVTVJ010000280.1, read on the forward strand.
GGAAAAAAACAGCACCTCCATGAAGTAGACAAAACTTCAGTTTTTTCACCCCTGAAACCCTTTTCTCTGGCATTTCAGTCCATTTCATTAATTTTGCCTTCATTCATTCATTTTTACTGGGAGTGAAGGCTGAAAGTTATTATCTCATAGAGTGAACCATTCCATGTTCACTTTCATTTTTGCAGTTTCCTTCTTTTTTGTAAGAAGAATTTTCAGTATTGGGTTTCTATCTGGCCTTGTAACAGGTACTTTTGTGCTTAAGGGCTTGGAGATTTGACTGGACTTTGAAGTAGGTAAGATCTGAACCAGTGGAAAATTTATGCATTGAGTGAGAGTAATGTGTTAAGCTTTTCATTTTTTAGCGATTGCTTATGTATTTGCTCTTCTTTCTTCCCCCTCAGAGTCTGTGAACCAGCTGATTCCTTGGTGTCACTTGTGTCCACAAATAATCTCATGCTGGTAATATTTAAGGCAGCACAAGTAAAGGAGCATAAGGAATTCCATGGCTATTTTGAGGTCATTACACAAGAAAGTAGGTTTGTTCTGTGTTTGGAAGCGTGTTTATTGTATTGCTTCTTCTAAGATCCTGAAGTGGCTCTCATGTTTCCGACTATGGATAAATGATTCCTGTATCTGAGTTTCTTCTTTTTACAGGTCCCTTCATCTCCTCTGCATTTCTGTGTGCCTTCCTATTGAGTAATGTAATCTGATCAGAGTAGTTGAGAAGTCCGCAGGTAAAGGGCTTAGAGCAGCCCTGAATTCAGTTGGAGAGGACTGCAATGTGCCAGTAGATGGGGCTGTAATTTCAGGTGGAGAAGTGGCCTCCCTTCTGCCTTGCACTCCAGGATCGTGTTAAAGGTGGAAGGATGTCAGCACTAAAAGCTGCTGTCAGAAAATAAAGCTTCAGTTGCTTTGTCTGCATTTGCTTTCGGTCCCTGCCTCCTCAGGAACACAAAAGAGTCGGTAACGTTTGTGCATCAAGCCCATGACTTCATTGCTTTAATCTTTCAGAAGAGGTGAGATCATAATCACAAATAGTACAAGGAATATCACGCTAGTGGCACAAGGAGAAAAATCTCACACAACTCAGTGCAAGGAAATTCAAACTGCTCAAAAAGATGCTGCATACTTTTCATGTTGGCAGTAATTAAGCAACAATATACCATCATAAAAGCATGTGACAAATTCTCCATAATAAGAAACTTCAAGTTCTATTCTGTGTGGGTTGAGGGTTGGTTGGTTTGTTTTCTGTAAGTTCAAGGCTGGGTTTTCTTTGTTTTTCTGCACGTGTGAGTTTGTCTTTAATGAATCCTATAAATCCATTGAGCAGTCATACAAGAAGGTGTTGGTTTCCAGGAGGCTGATTAGTTTAATGCTGTCCATTTCACTTCTAGCTGGCTGCATTCTAAGACTAGAGGTCCCCGCGTAGTCCTGCAGTGTGAATTTATTGATACTCTTGTTTGCAAAACTGCCTCCAGTGAAATAACATAGATAAACTTTACAATATGCTCTTCTGGTCCTGTAGAGCCCAGCACTCATCCCTGGATCTTTACATCCTTTGTCTTCTTGTCTGCATCATTGGGAAGGGTATCTTCTTACAACTTGAATCCAGCTAAATATAATTCCTCACCTGCCCAGCTTTGCAGTGACAGACTTGTGATAAAATTGGATGCTTTAGCTCTCTGAATAGCTTTACTGAAAGTATATCAAGGTTTGCCAAATTTTGCCTCTTTTCTTTTTTCCTTAGGGTGTGGAAAAGCAATAGTGACAAAAGAGAACACTGGCTATGAAGGGAGAATCACAAGTCCCTATTACCCAAGCTATTATCCTCCAAAATGCCTGTGTGCATGGAACTTCCAGGTAACATGATTGTTTCTCTCTGCTGTGTGTTTTGGGTGCATAGATCTTAAGTAAAGCAGAAGTGATTGAGTTGGCAGTAACCTGCATCCTCACAGAGGTAGTAGTTTATAGAAATGGCATTACTAAATAGCTGGCTGTGCTCAGGTGTTTTGTATCAGTTTTTTCTTTTTCTCTTTCTGTGCACATCTTCTTAAGGAAAAGAACATAGTTCCTTAGCTGTCCTATTACAAAGGTGAAGAGCTAAGATAAGTTTTGATGTTTAGCCTGCATAATTCCTTCATGGCCAGCAATGTGAGGCTTGATTGTTTCTAACTCCTCTCTTCCCACCCCCAGAAATTCGCATGAAAAGTATGTTAAAAAAAACCTCCTCTAACCTAGTTATTACTGCCACTTCTCTGGTATCTTTTCATATGCCTCAATTTGTCTTCAGAATGGTCTGTCCTATCAGCACAATTTCATAGATTGTTCTTTTAATTTGATATCCTTTTTCTGCATCTTTTCAGGTACTCTCCTGAAAGCAAATTGCTGAAACTTGACATTGTTTTAAAGTAGTTCTATTTTCTCTGACATGAGTGTTTCCTTATTAGTGCTGCTAAAATAAGGTCTTTGATTTAGGATTTGCCCTTCAGTGTTTTCCTCTCTAAAGAATATAGCAATGGATATTATGAGGTCCACTGTTTACCCATCTTTCTGCTCATGATACTCATGACTTGTTAAGCTAGTGACTGCCCACATGGAATCACAGAAATATAAATTAAGTCCAGCTTGCCATGACCTACAGCCCCTTCCCCTTCCAGAATGATAAGGTGATTTCTGGGGGCTAAATTTACAGTCTTCAGTTCGCCCTGGACTTCTGATAGGAAGGTTTATTGCTTAAACCAGTTTCATTTTCAATACTGTATTTTTGTACAATACTGAAACTTCACTCATTGCCCAAGTTATATTTTCTATAAGAGAGAAGGAGAAAAATTTTCATTTCTGGATTTTTGCCCTGAATCAGCCGTTATTTTTAAATGAACACTGCCTTGCCTTGCAAAAAAAGTTCTGTTCCTTTTATGAAAGGAATTTCCAATTAAGTATGAGCACTCATGATTTTGCTGGGTTTAGAAATGCTTTGTAAAATACTAAAGAATGGGTGGCTGAGCAGGTACTTGCAGAAGACTATAATATTGTGATAGAAGCAACTCCTAGCATTACAAAGGTGGCACAAGTATTCCAGACAGTATCTTAACTCTAAAAATCCACTGGGGCTCTGTGTCCCTACACAAGTATGTTTGGATGTGTTTGAGTTCTTTGATCTTGATACAAAAGCTGCTTTCTACGGCCAGTGGCCCTCTGAAGATGAGAAGGCTGTTGGCTAGAGGGGGAGAAAGCCTGCAGCTGTGGTGGGGCTGTGCCAACCCTTGCTTTTACTCAGGATTGAATAGTTGGCAAGTGTGTAAAGTGCTGGCTGCTGAGCTGGTGCAGCCAGCACAGCTCCCAGAGTCTGGCATCGCCAAGCTCCGTAATCGCTGAAACAACTTTATAGACTTTTGTGTTCTATGCCCACAAAAGGAAAAAGAAGACTACTTGCACTGTCTTTCTTTCTCACAACAGACTCCACAGAAGAGCCTTGGTGTAGCTCTGAAGTTTCATAACTATACCATTAGTGAGAAGAATATTAAAGGCTGTGAGCGAGGGTGGTGGAAAATTAATGAGCGCATGTAAGTACCCTGCATGGATTATGAATGTAATGGCACCAAAATAAACCATCCCATTACTACTGCAGCTCACTCAGAGAGCTTCCACAGGGACAGAAGTAATTCACTGGGGTGTCCTACCATTCTTTGATTTTATATGATGATGTAACAATCCTTATAAAATGTGTCTCTGTGTGTATTTATATATATATATATATATATATATATATATATATATATATATATGTTCTACTGAAAAGTACCAGAAAGATGAAGACAGGAGTCTCTGGTACTCCCTGGAGAGAGAGAAATAGAAAGAGTTGGTTGAAGATTGATGTCCTGTGAACCCTAAAATAATTCTGTGTTTTCTGAGGCCATTAAATGAGGTCTGTTTAAAGCCCTTTTAAGTGTAACTTAATTCTATGATTGCTCAAGAGGACTGCAAATCTGATTAACTTCTTGGTGAAAGCCATGGCAATGAGATGATTGGGAATAGAACTGTAACTGCTTCCTCATCCCAGTCACTGGCTCTTGAATGAGAAACTGCACAAAGTGGTTTTCAAGGAACCACTGTATTCCTGAAGTGTTTTTTATTGAAATATTGCTGCTGGTTTTTTTTATTAAGATACCCCTGCGTCCCCAGCACATTGTCCACCCATTCTTTCCTCCATTTTGAAGTCATCTTTGGAATGCTGGATGATGAGGCAAGGCTAGGTTTAAAACATCAGATTTTTTTTTCTTAAACTTTGTTCAAACGGAAACTTCAATAAGATTAGTCCTGAACCTGAGTTTCTGAACTCACTACTGAAACTAAGTCAATTAGGCCCTTAAGTGTGCAACGGAAAGAATTACAGAGAAAAGAAAAAGCTGGATCTGTTCTTCAGTAGCATGGTGTATTTATAGAGAGAAAATTCAGTTTGAAGCTCCTACAATTGTGCCTTGATGGGAATTGGTTGCTGGACTAAATGAGCACATAAAAACACCAGTCAAAACACACCACACTTGGTGTGTTTCTGGGGTTTTTTGGTGTTCTTTTTATGACAGAAATGGAAAGATGTGTGGTACTTGGGGTGGCTGAGATAAAAAATGAATAAAGGCAAAAGTTGGAGGAAAAAATGATAATAGGTTCGTACTGGATAATTCTCTGGCAGAGGATCCTGAAAGAATCTGAGTAGCTTTTCAATAGACCTGCCAGTTATGCATTCCACAGAATCAAATATCCATGGTATGATTCTTAGAAGTGCACTCAGGGTTATTTTTGAAGCACTGGACAAGAACAGATGCTCCTGCTTTCTGCTGCCAGTTTTAGTAGTGGACCAAGACAAGCTTTCTTTGAAAGTGTCTTTTTCACTGAAAATAAGGCTTTCAAACTTCTGATTTTCTGCTCTGTGTTTACATTTGACAGGGAAAAAATATGCCTTCAAGCATGAAACACGGTGATGTTTTGTTTTCTTTTTTTTTTCAAATTGTAATTGTTAATGAAATGGTGGGGGGAGGAGGGGGCAGGGCAGGCAGGGGACCCCCATCTTTCAGCTTCTTGCAGTTGCAGCTTATGGGATGCTTATTCTGTTATCTTAGGTAAAAATGGTTAAGGACTTTTGGGATACTGATATTAGTGAACACTAGGACCAAGCAGGTGGTGTAGAGAAGGTTCCTTCAGACTTCTAGGGGCGGCTTTATCTAACCAGAGACACTGAACACAACCATGCAGTTCTTCCTTGTCTTTCTTCCAGTGGACATGCAATGCTCCACTGCCCAATCAAAGAAGTTTCAGCTGATGAACTGCTTTTGCTGAAATTCTCAGAGGCAGGAATACCAATGAGTCTCTTGTGAGCAGACCACTAGAGGTTCATGTGAACACAGAGGTGCTTTATTTGTCTTAAAAGTATTAGTGCAATATCCCATTGTTTCTGCTACAGCATGCAGCTCATCCCCTGGAAAGCTATCTCACTCTCTTCTCCAACATATGGGACAGTATCCCCTTAATCAGTTTCTCTCTGGAGCAATGGCACAGAGTTACAGATGGTGCTTTGAAGCTCCCATTTGCCTTGGATCTGGGTATATGACCACTAAAACATCAGCAAAAGGCTCCCGAGTGCCTGTAGCTTTGTTTTACAAATCCCACGTGCATAAGGCATTTCTCACTGTGTACAGGAGATAGCTTCCTCAATATAACTGTTTCAGCTTTGCCACAGATGGGCAGCAATTTCCTCTGTTTTTGGTGAGATGAGTTTATTTGTCTGAGAAGGGATCGATGCAGACTCAAATTTCTTTTGTTTTTTATGGCAGTAAGGTTTGTTAGAAGGAAGATTGTCTAAGTCACTGACAGAAGGAGAAATGTAGAAAATGTCTGTGGGCTAATTGAAGGAATCAGATCAGCAAACAGCATTTTACTGTGCACTTTGACAGGCTGTCTTAGGTTGGGAGTATTGGTGACAGACACTAAAATTAGTGACAATTAAACACTAAAATTAGTGACAATTCGACTTCCTGTTGTGGGAAGTCTTCACTCAACATTGATAGATTTGGTGCGTGGGTGTACTGGTTTGAAGGGAAACCAGCGGGAGGAATTAACTCCACACAAATATTTTGTGAGAGATTCCAAGTCAGAACTACAATTAAACGGGAAAATTTTAATAAAGGTGAGAAAAAAAGTCAGAATACAACCTGACACCCTGTTAGTCAGGGTGGAAGTAGCAGCCCAGTTAAATGGTGGCTGCCCTCTTGTTGGAGTGATGGATGTGGTTTTGTCAAAGCAGTGATCCTTTGGGAAGGTCTGGTCCTTCTCTGGAGATCCAATGGTGGCTGCCAAGAGCTCTTGTCTGCTGGGCATCGAGTGGTATCGTGGTGGTATCGTGGTGTCCCAAATTCTATACAGGCAGGACTGTTTGGTGCATCCCCCAGGGCAGGGCAGGCATCACACAACGGGCAATGTAATTCTGTGAGTGGTTCTGGGGAGTCCTTGATGGTCCATTAGCAGAGAGGCCCCCTCAGAGTGGCAGCTGCTTTCCCAGGGGAGTTAATTGAGTCATGGAGAAGACAAAGAAACACTGCTCCACCCATTTTAACAGCTTATATAGATGGTTCTGCATCTGCTTTCAGGATGTCAAAGAGAAGCCTTGTTTTTTTAAAAATATTTTCTTCCTTTATTTTTCACATTGCTGGAACAGAATCTCCTAGATCTGTTAACAGGATGTTTCATTTTAGTAGGGTGAAATAAAGCCCACATGAGAACATATGAATGAGTGTGTCTATTCCCTGGGCAGACTTCACTGGGGTGCTCAGGACACTGAGGCAACATCTGTTCACATGGAAATCACTGACTAATTTTTCTCCATTCATTGACATAAAGAGTAGTCCTCGTGCAATGCTTGATGTGGAAAAATACACAAGGGAAATATTTGCCTATGGCTAATAGTCCACTACTCCATTTAACAATACAACAATCCACTTTTTCTTTTGTTCTTTGTGTTCATTCTGTTGCCAGTGAGTGACCTTGTACTGCTGTCAAACAAGTGTGTGTCAAGTCTGCTCAAAATCAATACAGCTGCCTTTTTTCTTAAATCTATTTAAGATTCATGTGTACTTTGATATTGGCAGGAATAGTAAAGCCAGATATTTTTCTTGTAAGTATTGCGTTTTTGAGGCATTTTTGTTGAATGGAAGAGAGGATCTTTATTTCCACTTCTAGAACAACCTGTACTGTCAATGTTCACTGGTTTGCTACATTTAAAAATAAGGATGCAGCAACCTTTCCCTTGTCAAAGAGGCTTTGGTTGTGGGTTTTTTTTTTTTTGCTTTGGGGCTTGTTTTTTCTTCTTCACTTTTTTTAATGTAGGTTTTTTGTTGCCCACCCCCCAGGTAGAGATTGGCATATTTGATGAAAGGAACATTAGAAATTCATTAACAATGGATGGATTAAATGTTTGCTGGTATCCGAAAGCATTTAGGTTTCTCTGAATCAAGTGGCACCCAGGCAGAAGTCCAAGGAACCTCTTTGCCAAAATAGCAATTTAAAGTAGATGTGCACACAAGGCATTATTTTTAGGACTATTTACCTGAAGGTGTGACGTTCAGAAGTAAATTTCCACAATGTTAATGGTGGATGAAGGCTGGGTGACTACTGAGAAATATTATTGGTTTCGGTTCTTAATTAAAGTATGGCAGCTGATTGTATTTCTGAATTTCAGCGGTGTTGACATTTAAATTGTATGTAAGGCAATTTTCCTGTGAAGGCTGCTTTAGAACTCACCTGAACACTTTCAGGTACTGTGGTTACTATGTTGATCACCAAACAGTCTTCCACGTTAGGAGTTCTGCTGTCAGTGTGGAGCTTCAGTGCAGCTCGAAGGTCTCCGAGAAGCCCCTGCTGGTGGAGTATGGCAGCTTTAACATCAGCCAGCGTAAGATGGATTTTATCTTTTCCAACCTTTCTTTGCATTTCAGACCTGTGAGGCAGCATTCTTTGGGCCCAGTAGGATTTAATTAAGTTTATGCAGGAAATTATCTGTTGGGTTTCAGTTCATTTTCTTTTCTAATCTTACTAAGTCAGATGACTGGCAAACAAAGAGCCTTTTCTAGGCTGTGCATCTAAGGTTCTGTGGGTATGTGCAGCATGCTCTGGTTTCCTGCATGCACACTGCTCTCTTCTGCACAGTGCTCAAAGCTTCCTGCATGGCTATGACCATGGTGCAGTCAGCTGAAGTCTGCTTGTTCCTGTTTTCATCCCCAACGTTTTTTTGCAATGTTTCTATTGCTGTAAGAGTTCCAGGTAATGAAAAGAGGACCAAATAACCAACTCCTTATTTCAGTGTTTCCATGTATTTATATATATTGTGTGCAAATCTGAAGTCTGAGTTGAAAAAAAAGCTCAAAAAATTGATAAACTCTGAGACCCTGAGTTTTTTTTTTCATTCCTGACACAGACAACTTGCCTACTGGTACTTTTTCACCTGTGTTAGTCTTATACATTCTTGTTAAAGTAGGAGGGAAGCAGTGGTTTCTACACATAGTTACTTGTCACATTAGAGGAACTTCAGTCAGTGTATATATGAGGACTGTGTAAAATGAGGAGTAATTTGATTATTTTAGTTTATAAGGCAGAATTAATTAGTTCATACACCACCTCAATGCAGGTTATTTGCTGAAGTTGCAAAGTGCTGCAAATTTTGGTTATTGGAAGTGAGGCTGTGCTTTAAAATAAAGATGTCATTCTAAGCAACCTTGTATTGCACCATAAAACACTGGCTGATTAGCCCCAGAGAGCTATTCCAGGAATAGCTGAATTGGAGCTTTAAGAGACAGTTTTTCCTCTTCTTTATATCCCAGTTTTCAACATTTGAATTCAATTTGAGTGCTGGCAATGTATACAGACCATTAAATTTAGATCAGCTTTATAATTCCTTGGAGCAGCTTAGTGACTATAAATTGAAACAACCTGGCAGTATTTGTGAAAAGGAAATTTTGAAGTTGCTTGGTTTTTTGTTGGTTTGGTTTTTTTTTTTTCCTTTTTAACCTCCAGCATGTCCACCTGGACATTTCAAGTGTTCTACTGGCTTATGCATCCATCAGATGCAGCGCTGCGATGGCATAAACAACTGCTTCGATGAAAGCGATGAACTCTCTTGTGGTTTGTATTCACTTCTTAGAGATCTTGACTGGAAAACACACTGAATGTATTCTCTAATCTTAGGAGGCAGCTGAAACAAGGTGAAAATTTTTAATGGGGGGTAACAAAAGATGGTTTCAGCTTCCTTTGTACATCTGGGTACACGCTATCCATCAGTCTCAAGTGCTTAATTCATAGTGAATTGGCAAGGGAAAAAATCAAGAATGAAGAAGGTGTGGCACTGGAGAGCACAAGGAAGAAATTTAAATGTGCAATAATAGGTGTAGTAGGCTATATTTTAATTTTTCCTCATGTTATAAAAGCTGGCAATTATTAATAAAGTTCTGCTCCCTTTTGAGATGTTAGTTTGTTTTTGGGGGAGGGAGGTCATAGAGTAGATGAGAGTGATGCTGAGCATCTCCAGCTGGGGAGTTCACTGAACTTCTTTGTGCTCTCTTTTCTCCATGCATAATGTGGCACTGGTGCCCATCCTTGTGAAGGCTGTGAAGGAATGAATGTGGTACCCAGACATAGTCAGAGGGGGATGTGTTAGCATTTACAGGAATGCTTCTGTACCTGATGTGGCTCATGTTTTTAAAGTTGTCCCTGAGTGGAACTGTAACTCCAGCTTCGCCATAAAGGACAGCTTGCTCATCTGCAATGGAGTAAGTGATTGTGAGAATGGAAAAGATGAGCAGAACTGCACCCACAGTAAGGCTCCTCTCCTGAGTAACTTTTTCTCTCTTTTATTGACTTGACTTCTGGATGCTGCATTCAAAGGGTTAAGAGACACTGCCAAATCTCACTTGGGCTATATAATTCAATTCAATTTTTCTGATACACTTAGAAACAATCCATTACTGATTTTAAACTATTTATTTTCAATAAGTTCACAAACATCTGTTTCTGCAAAATACCGGCAGAAGAATTAAGTACCTCAGGTGCACGATGGGGATCTAGGGATTTAAAGCTTGAATCTGAGATGTTATCTCTTTACAGCATAATCTGTGCAAATTAATTCCTGGATCTGTTTTACCATCTGTAAAATAACTATTAAAATGATGGTTTCTCTGTAATAGTTTTCAGAGTTGTAAGGTTAGTGGAAGCCATAAATTTAGCATTAGGTAAATGAAGTTCTTGAACTTTTTAGAATAAATGGATGCTGTGACATATGAAAGGAAGCACAACTGAAAAGTGCTGCAAATAACTTTTTAAAAGAAATTCTTTTTGACCCCTCAGACAAGACCGTCTGTGTAAATGATCACAGGATACTTCCATGCATTGACAAGAGAAATAGATTGGGTTTGAGTGTCCTCATTTATTGCAAGCCACAGGGAAACAGGAAAATGCTGAGTTTGTGGGTTGCAGTTTTAATGGATACAGTTAAGGCTGCTTTCACTGCAATCTTTCATTTCACATTTAATACTGAAATACAAAGGAGAGCTCCTTTCCAGGGTACTGGATGTTTTCTCCTGCTACCCTTGCACTCTGCATCTAATTTTCACTACCATATCTGTGTTCCTTAGTGCTGTGGGAAAGGATGGGAGGAAATCTTTGCTTGGACTTGGCCAAGTAAATGCACATCCAAGTACAGATGCAGTTCTATTTGAATAGTTTATTCTGTTTAGAGGTTGATTTAAGCCATCCCAGCCAAAGTGCTTTTTTGTCGTGTTACTTTCTATCTATTAATACATGTGTTAATAAATGTACATCTTCTATCTGTGCAGACATGACTTCATGTATTAAGCTGAGCCAATGGTTTTGGGTTTTTTTTCTCACAACCATTTCAGGTATCCCCTGCACCAGCCACACATTCAAGTGCAGGAATAACATTTGCATTAGGAAACAATATGCAAGGTGTGATGGGACTGTGGACTGTGTTGATGGAAGTGATGAAAGCAGCTGCAGTAAGTTCCTCTCAAATATTCATCTTTCTGAACTTCGAACTCTTTACACAATAAAGGCCTTTATTTCTTCCTGTTTTGGAGTGGGTACAAGTCGTGCTGCAGGTACTGAATTTTTATTGCATTCTCTCTGTGATAGTGGGGTAATGATCAGCTATCAGTTTACCTCAGATCTGGTAGCAGAATTTGCCAGGTTCCTGTGGGAGGGTGGTTACAGTTCTGGGGAGCCTCAGACAGCTGTACTGCTTATTGCAGGATTAGGGCAGCAGGGTTAATTACAGAGTGAACTTGGTTAGCTGGTGAGGCAACACTTTTGTTGTCTGCAGCAATGCCAGGCGCTCTGTTGAAGTCAGACTGTATTTGAATTTCAGGAGCGATACAGCTGTAATGAGAAAAAACCCACAAACTTTTCACTTCTCTGACTCTTCCAGATGGTGAAGACCCCAATTCTTTATAGTATCAAGTTAGGTTCTAGTCTTAAGTCTTTCTAAAGTAACCTCTGTACAATCTTTTCAGTTTGTTTTGCTGTTAAGCAAACAGATGACTGTCACTGCAGTAGCAGCAGAAGTGTGGTTAGGATTAGTTGCTTAAATTGAATGGTCTCAGGTATGTCACATAACATGGATGTGTTGGAACAAGTCCAAAGGACATTCATGACAATATCTGAGGGCTGGAGCACCTCTCCTATGAAGACAGGCTAAGAGAGCTGGGGTTGTTTAGCCTGGGGAAGAGACAGCTTTAGGAAGAAGGCTGTCAGCACCTCCCAGTGCCTAAAAGGGCCCACAAGAGAACTGGAATGATAGGACAAGGAGGAATGGCTTCATAACAAAAAAGGGTAGATTTAGACTAGATATAAGGAAGAAATTCTCCACTATGAGGGTGGTGAGGCCCTGGCAGAGGTTGCCCAGAGAAGCTGTGGATGCTCCATCCCTGGAATTTTTCAAGGCCAGGCTGGATAGAACCCTGAGCAACCTGGTTTAGCAGGAAGGTGTCCCTGCCCTCAAGGCAGGGGAGCTGAGACTAGATGATCTTTAAGGTCTCTTTCCAAACCAAACCCTTCTATGATTTTATGATTTTGCCTGGCCCTCAGCTGTCTGTGGCATTCGGCCTCTATGTCAAATCTGTCAGCACTTGCTCTGGATCCAGTAGGACATCTTAAAGGACTAGCCATATGCCTATTTTTATTTGGAAACATTAAAGCTGCATTCGACTGTTTGGATGTGTTCAGGAGAGAGTCACGAAATATTAACAGCTGTGTGTGGGAGTGTGGCACTAAAACTCCTGTGCAGGCACTAGGGATGGACATGAGGCTCTACAGAAGGGTCCTTCTTCCTTGCTTTTCAAATCAATTTTTGTGCTGATGAGACACAACTTCTTTACCTGTTAGTAATACACAACATTGTCAGACTGTCAGTCATTTCCATACAAAATAATGATTATATCACCTTGTTTCTCAAATAAATGTCTAATCTCCACATACATTTTTCTTGTGTAATTCCCACTGTTTTAGCAAGAAGTAAGTGTTCTGATGACATTGAACTCCTTTGTTGATGGTTGTTCAGGGTTGGCAGTATCAAAAAGAGATGAGCGTTTGCCTATTTATATATATTCATTGTGTTGTTTATTAAATCAATGGATCCTTTGACATTCTGACACAAGAAATATTTAGAGGCTAATTTCTGTAGCAGAGCTAGAAAAGGGAATAAGTAAAATATCCAGACTAGTGCCTTTTTATGGCGTCATCTCCTGTTTAATTAGTAGGGTAGCCAAAGAGAGAAGTTTTGCGATTACAGCAGGGGAACGAAATAGATTTCAAAATATTTCAAAGTGCCGTGAAATATTCTTTCATGCCATGTGTGGGAAGTCCCCTCATTAAAGGAAAGTACTGGAGATGAGGATTATAACCTGAAATATCCCTTGCAGGTTGTGGCAGTAGCAAGATCAGCAATCTCATCTCTCGGATTGTAGGTGGCTCAAACACCGAGGAAGGTGAATGGCCCTGGCAGGTCAGCCTTCATTTTGTGGGAGCTGCTTACTGTGGAGCATCAGTGATCTCGAAAGAATGGCTTGTGTCTGCAGCCCACTGCTTTCAAGGGAGCAAGTAAGCAGTCTCCTCTCTAACTGTGCCAAACATGGCCAGAATCCACACATGCCTTTAGGTTCCAGAGTCTGAACTGCACGGAGGTGCTGCGCTCCCCTTTCCCCAGCCCTGCTCCCAGTGGGTGTTTCGAGGTACTTTTTTAAGAAACGACTTCTCTGTTTGCTTCCCCACAGGCTGGCTGACCCCAGAGCGTGGCGTGCCCACATGGGCATGCAGATGCAAGGGCATGCCAGGTTTGTGTCTGCGGTGAGGAGGATCATAGTGCACGAGTACTACAACAGCAGGAACTACGACTACGACATCGCGCTGCTGCAGCTCAGCACGCCCTGGCCCGACACCGTGAGCCACCTCGTCCAGCCCATCTGTCTGCCCCCCTCTTCCCATAAAGCCCGCCGTGGGGACAAGTGCTGGATAACAGGTTGGGGCCAAAAGCAGGAAACTGGTGAGTTTTGTCCCTTCCATTGGGTTAATGTTGTTCCTAGGAGCCTTCAAAGCTGGGGGGTGTGTGCATACCTTCATATGGTCAGGAAAACTGGGTGCTGGTCCCATGGATCTGAATCTCTTCCATATTGTGTTGTTAGAGTAGGGAGCTACACTTACTCCAACATATCCCAGTGTTGTCTTTCCCCTCTGTTACCCTTGGAGGTGTGGGACTCGTGATGTGGTTCCTCTCTTTGGGTGAAATTAAAAAGCAGGTTATTTGAGAGATAAATGTAATGCCTCAAATGAAATCCCGGGGGATGTATTTTTTCCCGTTTCCTTTTATTCCCTTTGTCAGTTTCTACAATGCAAGTGCCAAATCAGTCTTTTAACTTCAAAGAATACTTTGTTACATACTGGCTTTATCAAATCCTAAAACAAAGTTTCGTGATGTAAACCACTGCTTTCATATTTGAATATGTGGATGAGGGCTTTTTGACTATAACCAGATTTTGAAAGGACCCCCTGGTGATGAGATTGGGCCTGCTGTATTGAAAGGAGGGGAAACTTTGGGTTAATTCTGTTATTATTAAAGTATATATCTCATAGAAAAGAGGTGTTTTACCAAATATTTCAGACAGAAAGAAGCAAATTTGGAAATTGGTTCTTTATGCTGCCAAAATTCGCATTCTGAAACTCTGACTGAAAATCTTAATCTTGAATATGGCTCCTTCAGATATCCTGCCCTCACTGCATAACTGTCATGTGATGATGTAAATATCTTTGTAAAATTCTGTTTCCTTTTTGAAATAAAAAGAGAACAAATTAAGAAGTCTTGAGATATTTTGGGAAAAAACATAGAAAAAATTTCTTGGCCAATTCTAGTGCTTTTGCCAAGGTATTTGTGTGTCAGAAGGACCCAGATCACATTACACAATTGCCTGATAGAAGAGGCTTTCTGCTCTGTTGGAGTTTGTTGTTTGGAGTCTGGAATAATTCAACGGTCAAAAGAATCTGTGGATATTTTCTGAAGGCTTCTCGTTTTGTATTTCAATAGATGAGTAAAATGCTAAGCTCTGTTGACTCACCCTGCTCTGAATTTGTTTTCCAGATGATGAAGGTTCAGCAGTTCTTCAGAAAGCAGAGGTAGAAATTATTGACCAGACATTATGTCATTCCACATACGGGATTATCACAGCTAGGATGTTTTGTGCTGGGCTGTCATCTGGGAAAAGAGATGGGTGTAAAGTATGTATCTCAGCACACTTTGCATAGAGCTTACCTTGTCTTTCATTGTTGCATCGTGAGGGGTAAAGTGGACTGGCAGACCTCTTCGTGGTCAGAATGTTCCAGTTCTGAAAAAGAGCAGTGTCAGAATTGTCAGCAAATCTGTTCTGTGGGTGATTTCAGAGTTCTGCTGCTTTATGTACATGCGTAGCATCACTCAGTTTCAGTCGCAGGTCAAGAGACAATCAAATTGCAAGTCCCAATAACAAGTTGAAATGAGGCAATTTTTGGCAGAACAGGCCCTCAGCTGAAGAAAAAACTGAGAAACTAGCTTGTGTCTTTTCAGGATTCCTCCCCTCCAGCTTGGAACTACAGGGCTGTATGATGAGATGCAGACAATTAGGCATGAATTTGCAAATGTAAGATATTTCTGGAAAAGCTGAAAGATGATAAATGTAAAGTGCTGAATTTACTTCTAGTGAGTAGTAGTAAAACCACATAGACACACAATATATGTCTATATGACACTTGATATTACAGATCTTATATGCCATAGTATGTTATATTTAACTTATGTAAACCATACATGTTTACTGCTAAAACAGTAGTAAATTTACTACTGAAATAACAATAAAACCATTTTATTATGATGGAGATCTGGAATCTTTAAGATGTTCTAGCTTTCACTGATCCACATAAAAGCGAGTGAGACTACAATGGCTGAGGGACTAAAATGCACCAGCTGTTTTTTAGAAGTTAGTGAGGCCATTGATATTAAATATCATTTTCAGTAACTGGAGAATTTGCTTCTTTATGGCTGCTCAAGATACAGCCAAGGAAAGGCATCATTTTGGCTGCATTTTTGTAAAGGCAAATGTTCTGTGTCTGTGTCTAGCAGTTGTTAGAGCTAATCAAATTGTGGTATTCCTGTTTTGTGAAAAGTACTGGTGTTCCACTTTTCTTTTGTCCTAGAAATGAAGGAAAAGACTTGCAAATTTTGCACTCTAAATGTAAAATCTTATTTGTCATGGAAGGAAAAAAAAAAAAGATTTCTAAATTCTTAACCTTTTTTGAGGCAATTCAAAATAATCTTACTTTGAGGAGTGGGTGCCACTTCAGCACCTTGGAGGAGGTTCCTTCCAGCCTGCATATCCTAACAACTTATGAAGTGAAGGCAAAACAGTTTTCTAGCTCTAACAAAATATTTGTCTAGAAAAAAGGCACTTCTCTTGCAAAACATCTGAATTTTGCCAAATGCACCTTTTGCTTTTGGAGGTTGTTTCTTGCACCCAATGTTTGGATAAAGTTTAATTTGCCACTAGGTGTCTTTTTCAGAGCTGCTGTGTGTACAGTAGAGCCTTACAGGGAAGTATAAGAATTTTCCCAAAGTGGTGGCTAACAGTTTTATACCTGAAGCTCTGCCAAGGTATTTCTAAAAGAACACCCTATAAAGGAAGAGTTCTAGTTGCTTTGTCCTGTATTACAGCATTATGACATCCTGTATTACATTTTGAAGTCTAGATCAGACTTCATTTTAACTGCACTAATAATCAAGTTATTATGGGCCCCTAAACATTACATGCTGACTAGTATCCAGTAGAGGACAATGCTTAGAGTAGAAGACAATCCTTAGCCTCTTTTTCCTTCTTAGAAAAAAAATCAAGAAAAACTCCAAACACAAAACAATTGAGGAATTTCATCTCTTTCCATTTACCTCTAATTTGAAAGAAGTCATACAATTATTAAATACTTTATTGTATTTATCTTATTTTATTTTTTTATATTTTTTTACAGGCTTACTATTTTGGAGTTTTAGTGTGTAACTTATGAATGTACATACATGTTAAGTAGCAGATGTGGGGTTTAGCTGTAAGTTTGAGCCTAGAAAAAAAATGTGAATTTCAAATATAGTCAATGCAAGGAAATATCTTTATTAGTGTCTTTAAAGAGTGGGAATTACCTCCTCTTTTGTGAAAGAGCAAACTTTGCTAAAACTGCTGCGCCATCTACTTGAAAAATAAACCCTATCAATTGTTTGAACTATGTGAATATGAAAATCTAATCACTGGAATTACTCAAGCAAAATATCTCCTGTGGATTTTCCCCTGATTTTTATAATTCATACTGTAAACACATATAACTCCATGTATTCTTTTTAGGGTGATTCTGGTGGACCACTGTCATGCCAAAACAATGGAGATGGAAAATGGTTTTTGACTGGCATTGTGAGCTGGGGTTATGGATGTGGAAGACCAAATTTCCCAGGTGTCTACACAAGAGTGTCAAATTTTGCACCATGGATACACAAATATGTGCCTTCAGTCTTGTAACTTGAAAACTGTTTTCTTGGAATAAAACATGTCCTGGATATCTTCAATAAAATCATATTTGGAAGAACTGTTCAGTGGTGGAATTTCTTTGCATGTCTCTTGCTGATTCTGGAATTCACACATGGGGGTAATAAACACCATTGTTTCAAGCCTTGGTGAAAAAGGAGGAGGCTGTTCCTTGTGGTGGTTGTTCCATGCAGATGTCTGGAGACGGGGGGGAGGTGCAATAATAAACTCCATTTTCAAGGCACCAACGGAGTGCAGGTGCCATCACATGTCAGGAAGCTGAAGATAAATTGGTCATTAAAGAGAGAGCTTGAGGCTTACTCGTCATTTCTTCTGAGAGGTGTGCAGCCAATACAGAAGTTACTGTGAAGTAGCAATGAGCTCTTTGCACTCTGGCAAATACTGCTTTCCCTGCCTCTTCCACCAAGAAGAGTTGGCAGGGAGAAAGGGAGAGGAGACACTGTAAAAAGTGAACTCAATCCTTTCAAACACATAGGGCCCTAATTTTTGAAGATTAGAAATTCTGCTGCTGTAAGTGGTGATTTGTTGCATACTTACTCCTTCTCCAGCTTTCATTTTAATTCACTGCAATATTTGGAGCTACTAACTCTTCTGTTTCCTGGTTTCATTTCTTTATTTTCAAGTTCATCCACCTAAGAATTTGAATTCTCGAGTTTCAAGCAACCTTATCAAGGTAAATAAACATGGTGATGTGTGTTATTGCAATGATCTTGTCCTTGTGCAAATAAAACTGATGTCTCTGAAAGGTCCCGATACAATTTTTATGCAAAAGTAGGTTTGTTTCCTCTAGCCTTTTTCTGTGTTTTTTTTACTCTTTTCCATGAAGGAAGGGGCAAAGTATCAGCCAGCAGTTTGTGTGCGTAGCAGAGACAGGCTGTTGAAAAATAGAGAGCTTGAACAAAGCCATCTGTCTGCAGCTGTAGTTTGAATTTCTGAGCTGTGAGGCTTGCCTTCCAACTAATCCCTTTGGCAATCTCTGTTTAAACTGTGTTGGGATTTGTTTGTTCCCTTGGTATTATTTTTCTGGGGCTGAGGTTTCTTCACCCCCTTTTGCTTTTCTAGGTTCTGTTCTTGGTGCTCTCCCTCTCTCTCAACATGTATCAAATGTTATTTCCCCACACACATCCTTGATTTTCTCATTTTACATGCAGAATATGCTGAACTTGTTAGATTGCTGACTTAAAGCTGCTTTTCCTTTCAATCAGGAAATGTGAACATAAATTGGTTTTCAATTTATTTACTACATTTATTGTATGGTATCATCTTGAAGCTGGAAATGAAGGTGGTATGTGGAACTGAGTATTTCTCTTCTCTTACGGATATTTCTGTGCATTCCATGGGGTGTTTATTAGGAGTTGCCTCATTTATATTGCCCTGGGACCTTTTATCTGTAAATTGGTTGCATGTCCTTTGCATTGTGTCATGAATTATTTTCCTACTCTTGTATTTCTGAAAGAAGTGATCTCATTTCAAACGATGGGATCCATCTCCTACTTAGCCAGAAACTAAAGAAAACAAAGTCAGGAAAACAAAGAGTTACAGTGATGGTAACTTTTCCTGCCCACCTTCTTTGACTGCAGATCAGCTGGCTCCACCTTCAAGCAGTATGGCAAAGGTGAAATAAGAGAAGCCCGGTGTGTGTGGTGGGGAGAGCAGCTACAAGGGTTTATCTAGGGGGTTGTTGCTAGGTTTGTCAGGAGGCATTTGTCACAGCATCATGCTCCAGGCTCTTCCCTCCGGCCGGATTTCTGTGTACAGCATTCCAGCTCCGGACGCCGAGCGGGCTGCGGGGCAGGTAAGAGCCACCAGCTGAGCTTTGGAGTAGGAACACAGTAACTAAATTCTCTCTGCCCACTCCTGTGTGCATGGACCCCCCATTCTTCATAAATTGCTCTTAACTAAAGTAATAACAATTCCCCCCCCCCCATCCTTTCACAGCTTGAGATGAATACAAGAAGGAAATGGCCAAGAGAGATGCGGGTTTCACGAGTGACATAGCTGAGAACATGAAAGATCTTATCTCAGTTTTAATCTCTTTAAAATTAAGAGAGTAAATACACCAAAGTGTCATACAATAGCTCTTCTTTTTTGTCTTACTAACTGATGCCTTCCATGGTCTTTCTCTAGGAGAGTCTGCGTGCTTGCTATTGCCCATCCTCACAAGAAGACTTGTGCCTAAAGTATCGTCTCTTGGAGCGGATGCAGTTGTGTTTCTGGAGGAGATGTCTTCTAGGAATATTACCTACAGTTTCTTTAACAGCTACAGTAATCGTGCTAATCCTGCACTACTCACTCTGTAAGTGTTACTCCCCAGCGTGCTCTGGGTGGGATGGATATTTCACACTGTGAGAAGCTCTGCACTAAGCAGCTGAGAACAAAATGTGTGTGTATAAACTACTGACTTTCTCTTCTCCTTAATGCCTTTGCTAAAGCTACAAATGCACAGTCATTAGCAGTTCGTAGTTGCACAAGAATATTGAAAGTGTGCATTTTATCTCTAATTATTTTTTTGCCTCTGCTCATGAGTACCATCATTATTATAAGTGTTATCTTTTCCAGGAACCCGTAGAAATTGTCTGTCTATTTTCTCTTCACTTTTTAAAAAAATAGAATGGGCACCTAAATTGTTTATGTACTTTCCCAAATGTCAACACATAGCCATTAAAACCATGCCTCTTCAGGAGGAGAGCACTGCAGAAAAATGGAAACTTAGCGATGAAATCTTCTTAGTAGAAATGCCTGCATAAACTTTCCTTTTCCTTTTCCTTTTCCTTTTCCTTTTCCTTTTCCTGCTGGGCATTACTGCATATTTCTCTTAAGAGCTAATGCCTGCAAATGCCAAGGACAAGCACATACTTCAGTAAGCCTCATGTTCTGTAACATTATTAGGTGTGCTTAATTTTTATCCTTTTATTTTAATTTCTCAGCTCCAGCTTTTTCCTTTATTTATATTGGTGGAAGTGTGGAAATCCCTAATTTGACTTATACAAATGACCTCAGTGATCCAACATCACAGAAATTCCTCCTGCAAGCAAAAGCAATCCAAAATTATGTAAGTTCCCACATAAGTAGAGCAATATTTTGTAAATATTTGTACAGAATCAGACTGGGAATGAGAAGAGGACTCCAGTTAGCCATTTTTTTTTTCCTTGGAAACAGTAAGTTTAAAGCTAGCAAGAGACTTGGCAGTTTTCATATTTAGAAATGCAGCTAGGCAGATGGGGCTGTGTATCTTAGGGTAAGGCCAATATTTTCTAGATAATAAGATTTTGGGCTTATGGACAAATTACTTGTCTTGAAGGAAACAGGAGAGTGGGTTTTGTTTTATTTTACTTTATTCAACTCTCTTCTTTCTACATATTTCTTTTTCTTTTTAATTTTACCTCTATTTCAATGCTTCACTTCTTTGTTTTATTTTCCTTATCACTCACAACAGTGCTTGCTTTCTTGCCCTTCTTATGAGTTTCTGTTTGTGAGATCAATACTGTTTCCCTGGTACATGTGGACAGCAGTTTGAAGACAAAGCTGTTCTCTGTTAGCCTGTGTTTCCCAAAAGAACTAATCTGGTGCCTCAAAGCTGCTTTGTGCACAGCCAATACAAGTTGATCATACTGGAAATGTAAAGACTGAAACAAAAATATAAATGTATTCATAAAGACTTTCTTCAGGAGCAATTATCAAGAACTGTCTCAATGGTCGTGAAATGTGATGTGACTTAAAAGCAATTTTTAGTGAAATTTGATGCATATTTATGGTCCTTATTTGATACATTTTGTGAAAAATATGGACAGTGCTTGTAATGTGGGGGAGGGTGGTGAGGAAGAGGAAAGAATGAAAAAGACAAGCACTTTATAGTATTAGAGATAATACTGGCACTAAAATATAATATTACATTTTCTTTTACCACTATTTAATTGCCAGTTGGCAGAAACACATGAATCTTCCTTCCTGGGAAAGTACTACTTGAAGTCTGTAGTGGCTGCTTTCAGGTAGGTGCTGTTTCAGCATGTGGTAGAAATTTGAAATATTCAGCTGCTTGTCTCCTTTTTTTCATGCATTTTAAATGGAAGAACATGCATGTTATACTTAAAATGCAGAAATGCACTTAAGTACATGAACTAAGGTAATAGTCTGACTTCTGTCCTGCCCTGTAGAATTGGTGAGAGAAATGAAGTCTGACAAATTGTTCCTGAGTCTAGGGGTTGCTTTGTTTCCCACTAATCTGCTTTTAATTTTGGAAATAACAACTCAACACTCGCAGAATCTTATTTTGGTTTTGTCCATTCAAAAGAAGTTCTTTTTTAACCACTGACAACAAATCTTTAAATGTGTAATTTGGGGCAAAACACTCTATTTGAGCTCCTGGTAAGAAGTGTAAATGCATTGAGCAGCAGGTTACTACAATCCTGGTAGTTTCTGAAAACCCTGAAGAGTAAGTGCACAGGCGATTTCAAAAGGATTGTGGTGGAATCACTGAAGTAAGCACTTGCATGTGTATGCTCAAAGATAGTTTATTTCAACAAAAATTGTGTGAAATTCTGCATCAAAGTACAGGTATAAAATTGTGTTGTTGTAAGGTGCTAACTTCCATTAACAGATATTAATTACAATGTGTCTGGAGCTGTATGTGATCTTAAAAGTGTATAATTATGCAGCAGGCATGGTAACACCCAATTTGATAAAAACTATTGAAGGATTTCAAGGTGGTTTCAGTCTCAGTGTGTAGCTGGTTAAGCCACTGATGTCAAAAACATTTCAACTGTATAGCAAAAATAATTATCAAACAAGAGAGCTTTTTGTCACCGTGTTTAGCAGCGACTATTGGCACAGAAGTTCAGCTGTGCCAGCCAAAAATGCAGACCAGTGGAAACCATGTCCAAAATAGTGATTAGACTGTATTTATGATGCATTTTTTTCCTTTCACAGTGAAGGAGAGTCTGGGCTGCGAGCTTACTTCTGGAATACATTCTGGGCACCACAAGATATGGCTGCTTCTCTTAAAAAATTAACCCCAGTGGAACAAAAAGAAATCTGTAGTAAACAAGCAGCTCACTCGTTCAGTTCTGGGGAGCAAGATTTTGATCTTGTTACAATGGAGCTTTTTGGTAACAATGTACCTGTCATTTAATACCTATTCTGTCTATTTTTCTTTCTCTAGTTTGTGTCTTTGGCTTGTGTAGCTGATAATTATTAAATTTCAGTTTCAGATTCCACAGAATATGATGTGATGCTAAAATCAGGTAATTATGCTTCAATCCCAAGTGATATCACTTTGAGGGGGAGTAATAGAAAAATGGCATTTTTCCAGTTATTCTTATATCTGTAGGGCTTATGAACTAAACCAGACTATGGAATCTCCATGGCTTGTGTTTCCAATGAAGGCTGGATGAAAATACCTTGCAGCTTTTATTCTGATATTCCAACTAGAATGGTTGAAATTAAATAGTTCCCACTGAATTGCAGTGAGCTGTGGCTCCTATTTTTGGCATCTCTTAAAAAAAAACCACAAACTAACAAACAAAATCTCTAAAAAACTTACGCATAATTTGGCTAGTGATTAGACAATTTTGGTTATATGTTGTTGGTGATCAGTCAGATAATGCAGAGCTTTAATTCACTTTGCCTGATTTCTTCATATCAAGCACATCTTGAGATTTGTCTTCATGTACTTGGTGTCCTCACTGCACGGAGAAGGACAAAGAGAGAATGGCAAAGGAAGCAGTAGGTGGGAAGCAGAGATTGCAGCAATTGCAGCTGAATCAGCTCCTGCTCATGGAATGTGCCATGGTGATGGTGAGGCTTTGCACTCCCTTGGCCAGAGCAGGAGAAGGGGATGCAGTCTGACAGGGAAAAGGGAACAGAGCTGTAAACATAGGAGCAAAATGGGAATAGAGTAGTCAAGAAATGTGGGGAGGTGATAGTTTCTACCTTCTCTGAAATCTTACCCAAGAACTTACCTTTCAATCTAACAGTTTTTCCACACTGATCTGCATTCTTTTGTGTAGCAGTATCCTTTGACCTGTATGCCAAGCCAGGTAACAACAGGACTCTAACCCTGATAAATCCCAAGAAGTCTTTTTATCAATGGAGGCTCCGAGTTCCTTCTACCTACGTGGTGAGACTGGTAGTGATCACTTTGCGTGGTGTCACTCCAGAGAGCTGTGCATCACACCACTTATCAGCTTATGATTTCCTTCTTCCACTGCAGAACAAGATCATTACCAGGTATGATACACAGAGCAAAGATGTTTTAGTGAGCTGTACAGAAACTCTCTGAAACTGTACCAGATTGATAAAATGTGAGATTTTAAATAGACCTCAATTAAAAGTCTTGTATAGGGTAATAAAAAGGTCTTCTCAAAAAGTTGGAAGTTCAAGTCCAACTCCCTGCTCCTCAAAGGACTACCTAAAACTAAGCCATCTGAGTAAGAGCATCGTCCAGATGTTCCTTGAACTCTGACAGGCTTGGTGCCATGAGCCCTTCCCTGGGGAGCCTGTTATAAATTTCTGTGGGGTTTATTCTACACTATGACTAATTCTTAATGGGTTTGATTTCATCCAAGTACTCTCACAACTCAAAAAGATAGACTTTGTCTTAGAGTATTGTATTCTGTTACTTCCAGAAAATAAATGTTTTGTAGCAGTCCAGTCACAGGTGAATTCCTGTTTGTAAGAGGGGGTTTGTGTCTATGGAAGGCTCCATCCTCAGAGTCACTGTGTAGTCCATTTGCATGAGTGAGTCCAGATGATATTTAAATTTGAGTGGCTACACTGCTCCTACTTTTCAGAGTCAAATTTCATGTATGAACACAAGGAATCTGTCTTCCTCAATCAAATAAATAAACAAGTTGTAGGAGCTGAGGATCGATGGTTTTAAGAGGGGAACTTTACTTAACGTTTTTCTTTTAGGAACTTTCAGGAAGAGGTTAGCTGGGCATGAAGATCCAGCTAGGAATCTGAAATGTACTTTTTTAAGAGTGCTTTCACTTTATTGAGTAGGTGGTCCTCTTCATCTCTATTAATTTCTCTCTATGCAACAAGACATTGCCATTGTTGCATGGAATGGACACAAGGTTTTTGTAAGGAGTTACTCTCAAACTGCAGCTTAACAAGGAGAATCCTGTTCCTGATGTGGGCTTGCATCTGTTCTGCTATTTATTATGGATTATTGCTGCGACTGTTACTGTACTGTGCATTATTAACACTGGCTCAGCTTTTTAGGAACCACAAATGTAGAGCTGGCCATGAGCATGAAAACACCTGGAAGACAGCAAGACCAACACAGGTGTCTGATGTAACACATTCCAAGAACATTCATGCAGTAAGCTGTAGGACAATATTCAAGAATGTGCATTGATGTCTGTCTATTAAAGAACCAAAACAGAATTTGGTGACTGAAATGATGTTAAAAGCCTGATGGTACCTCAAAAAAGCTGACTTTTTTGGTTGCTTTTATTGCCACCCTAGAAAATGTGTTGTTTTGCATATGTCTATTAGTTTTCTGCTGTGGTCAGAAGTGACATACTTAAGACGTATACAGTAGAACTAATAATAATAGTACATCCAATATCTGTGACAGCTAGGGTCACACATGGTGACTGAACTGATTCTCACCAATTTCTGTAAACTGCAGCAATACATCTGTTCAGTGGCAAATCCCAAAGCAGGTTCAAACTGAGATGGTGATATGTGCTGTGAGAGCAAGCATCTCATGTGGACAGCTCTTCTTATAGCTTGCCTTGATGTTCTGATGATACTGTGACAGAAGGTACACATGGGAGATAAGTCAGGCTGTCGACTGGGTTGATAAAGATGCTGAAATATTTCCACATGGCAACATGGAGAGGACTCAAATTGTTATTTTATAAATGTTTTGTCAGCTATTATGATAAAAAGGATTTAATAATGTCTGCAGGAGAGGCAAAGCAGAGATTCATTCACTACTGTCTCACTTCAAATGGATGAAAGGAATAGCCTTCTTAAGCAGAAGAAAACTACTTTCAATTTAAGGTTCAAAAATTTTATTTTAATGCTGCCAGTTTGGATCTCAGTGACATCAAAGAACTTGATGCAGGGCTTTGACGGAAATACTCTGTTACTGTGAGGTCTAATCTTAATTGCTTTCATTTGCTGTGCAGAGAGAGAAAGCTGTTAGAAATATTTAACACAGAGATTCACAGATATCACAGAATATTCTGAGTTGGAAGTGACCCACAAGGATCATGGAGTTCTAAGTAAATGAAAAAAGCCCAAAATATGATGTGGGTTGCAAAATGGAATAAGCACAAGAGTGAATTTACAGACACAGGAAATAGCCTCTCACATTAGAAGTGGAAGTAAGTTCTCAAGCTCCAGGATATAAATTAACTCATTATTTAAGTAAAAGAACAACAGGAAGTAATACTTGCCAAGCACAGGGCTTCATATTTTGTGTGATAGCTTTTGTGACACAAAACCAGGCTGAACATGGATAGATTGGAAATGGTGTGGGCTTATCTGTTGCACAGATGCTGCTCAGCACTGCTGCGCTGGCACTTGTTGCCTTTTCATTCCTAACCTCTGCTTCCCAGTGCCACAATCACCACTGAAGGAATGCAATCTGCCATTGCCTTTCTGATGCTTCTATAGGTAGGAAAACTCCGGGGCACTTGCTGAGCAAGAAAACGGTGATGTACAACCAGAGTGACTAAGCCTCAGTGCTGGGAAGCTCTAGCATCCCGTGTGCTATCAGCTGGGGGGAAGAAGAAAAGGGAAGTGGCAGCCAAGGGAATGCTTCTGAAACACAGATGCCCAGATTAGTGTTACTTCTGTCCAGTTTCCCAGCAAAGATGACAGGAATGTGGGAAATGTTTGGGGATTATTTTTTTAATGCATTTTTTGGTTACCTTCCAGATGGTGTGGGCCTGGCTCCTGGACTTCTTCTGTTGTGCGTTTGACTTCATCAAGCAATGTAATGCTGCTTACCTTCTCACTGGACCAAAGAGGAGAAAGCAACATATTAAAAGCTCACTTTCAAGCAGTTCCTAAAATCAGTACGTACTTAATAGAAACAAGCATCTAATGGAAGCACACTTATTCCTGGTTTTGCCTCTGAAAAAGTTGTTATTGACTTGAACATATCTGGGGGAGGGACTGTCAGCATACAAATCAGGGAATTATCATTCTGATGCACTTTACAAAAGACTGAGAATTGAATAAAGAAGAGAGAACATCCTTTGGTCTGGGAGACTGTCTTCCTGGTTACTTCTCAAGCCTTGCTTGCCAGTTGTTGCTCTGGGTACTGCACGGATAACACTGAGCAGGGGCAGCAGGGCAGCCAGAGAGCTGCAGGCACTCTCTGTGCAGGCAAAGCCAGACAGCTCTGGTGACAGAGCAGCATTTTGATCAGTTTTGGCAACATACTCACAGATTGTAGAATGTGTGCTTATAGAAAATGGAAAACAAGAGCAAATGCTTCTAATTTATCTTTGTTCTTTTTCTGAAAGCATTGTTCAGTGTAATTAACTGAATAAGGAGAGTGTGTTCCAGACCTAAGGAGTACATTCCAAACCTATGGAATACTATGGATTTTACATGAATGTTGTGTGGTGACATATTTTGAGTAATGCTAAACTGTAGCACTAATTTTAGAAGAGATAAAGGAGTTTCAGAGTGTCAAGTTTAGCCACAGTTATTTGGTAAGGTGTAAGTAAAAGATTTTTCACAATGAAGCAAATGACTATTTTTTAACATGTGGAACAGGTCACAGAGGATAAACTCCTCCAAAGCCTCCACATTTAAGCTTACATCTCTCTGCATGCTGCTTATCCAAATACTTATCCCATGCACATTACTAATTACAATGGCTTTATTGTTCTGAGGATGGGCATTTCAAATTATATTTAGCCCAGGTTTTGCCACAAGATTTTTTAAATTTCAAAATTACCTTATTTTCTGTTATGTTCATGCTTGCATTCACAGTTTTACCTAAAGCAAACCAAAAGCATAAGGATTGGATATCTAGGAGAGTCCTAGGTAGAATATAAAACCTCAAAGAAATTGTTCAAATATGGCATGAATTTTCAAACTGAGAACTGACACACGAACTTCCTTGTTTACATGAAATTAATCAGTTTTCGCTTCACTGGGATGATTTCTTTTTAATTTTGCAAATGCCTACAGAAAAGTCAGAAGTAAATTGGAAGGGGGAGGTTTGTTGCATCCACATTTAGTTGCTTCTTTCACTTACCATGAAAGAACGCATTTTTAAAAAGGAAAAACTTCAGTCAGAGGCTTTTCGTAGTTACCCTTACTTGTAATTTGATAAGAAAAAAGAAATTCAATGTGATGGGGGGGTGGCAGTTACGTGATTTTCAGTTAATACAGGAAAAATGTGAGTTTAGTACTGTCACAATGCATTCTTCTAAGTCTGTACATAGAGAAGGGTCCTAGCAAGTGAAGTAGACTCTGCACTTTGGTCCAGCTGAGATAATTGTATTCCTTGCTGATGTATTTCTCTCCTAGTATGTGGTGGTCATTTTATTTCCTGGAATGGGACACTGAGTTCCCCTTATTACCCAGGGTACTACCCACCAAACATTGACTGCACCTGGATCATCAAGGTAAGTGCTGGGAACTCTTCTGAGTCCTGATGACTTTTCTTTATCTTACACAGACACAAAATAGGGAGAAATTACTTTTGATGTGGGTGAAACAGAGAGCAAGCCTAGTGAGAACCTGACTTCTTCTCAGGCACCCATTTCTTTCCTGTCCTATGTACAGGTGTCAGCTGTGGAAGGAAATATTGCCAACTTCCAGAAGTTTGCGCATCATTCATTGCAGAAACAAATTAATGTGTAAGATGACAACTCCCAGCAGTCAGAGAAAATTAATAATAGTCAGAGCTTTTCTTCTATGCCAGAAAGAAAAAACAGTCATGTAAATCATGCCTCAGATGATGGATACCACACTGTACTTCCCTGAATTCTGCACAGCCACTACCTTCTCTGGCTCAGAAATTCACCTCTGAATTTCCAGCAAGTCCTTTGGCAAGGCTTAAAATCTGCTCATGATTTCTACCAATCACCTAATGTGTTACTCTATTGCTCCATTCAGCATTTAACTCCTTTTTTACTTTCCCTGGTAAAGGAGACTTTTCATGTATATGACTTGATAAGTCTCCACCTTTCACATGCTCAATGAAAATTATTAGCAGCTCGTAGCAAAAGACTCTCACCTCTATGAAGGACAGGAACAGGAACCCACGGCATTACAAACCTAGCATGAACCTCAGATACTGTGCTCTATGCTGGCTGCAGAAAGGCTTACACTCCTTCATCTGGCACAGTCTAGCTAAAGCTGGGTCTAAAAAGACTTCTATAGATGTTTAAATTAGCAAAGATTTTGGTTCTTCAGAGGCACTAATTTCAGTAATAGAATTGCAGTTCTTTCAATCCCATAAAAAGTAAAACACCTTGGAAGCAAAGGCTGTTTTCATTTTGTGAATGTGTGTTAGGCTATTTATCTTTTGATTTTTAGGCACCATTGCCTGGCTACAAACTCTCAATAAAAATCCTTGTAATACAAGTTCAAGAGAAGTCTCCAGGGTCCAGTAAATGTGACAAAGACTGGTTGGAAATCGACGGAGTTAGGTGAGTAAATACATTATTTTCTGGCATATTGATTTGCATTTTGAAGTTCTGCACATTTGGGCATTCTGGTTTCTTCTTACAGGTATTTACTTTTTATTTTGTTCCCCTTAGAGCGATGATGTAGAAAATGACAGGATTTTCTGCAGTTGCAGCTGAACTGTAAATTCCTGGCTGTGGTCTTGATGTGGGTGAAGAGTTTGCATAATCACAAGTTTCATTTTCTTTACAACTTGCTCTTCAATGATTGTAATTGTTACACTAACACTAAAAATAACACTATTCAGAGAAATTTGTCTCTTGGAAGGAGCATATTGAAACAAGCAACAGCTGTTGGATTTGGCTGAATGATTTAATCCTTTACTGGATGTGGAGCTTTTGGGTTTGCAAACCTAAATAGGCAATCTGAAATCAAGCACGCTGGAAGCAGTTTGTGTTCATAAGGTAGATCCTGACATTGATCATCTTGCTGTATTTTGTTTCAAAGTCTGCTAGTCCCAAAAAAGTTCCAGAGTGGGAGAAATTTATCAATAGGCTTTCTAATACTTCTGTTGGGCAGTTTTTGACACCAAAATACAGCTGATCCCTATTGCATTGTCTTAAAGCTTTTTGACATCATTGCTACTCAGTAAAAGGAGACATAGCTGGAAAGTACAGGTCAGTTTGCTTAGAAATTAATATTTCTCGCTTTTGTCTTGCTAGATACTGTAAACCTCTTTCAGAAAACAACAGAAACAGAGAATATGGCTATTCTGTTGCAATCAACTTCCATTCTGATGAGCTGGTCACCCACAGAGGGTTTTATATTGAATACAAAGCCTTCAGCCACACAGACCGTAAGTTATTAAGCACATGCTTTAATTTTTAAGGAGAACCCTTTGGGCAACCCTGCTTGACAGACCAATCATATACAACTCAACCTGTCTATTTTCTTAACCTCATTGCAGGGGACAGCTGTGTAAAATGTTATGTCTTTAGCTGACCAAATAGAGGTACAAATTTAGATATAAGATGCTTTTAGAAGCTAGTACTTATTTTCTGACTTTTATCAACACTTCTGTGAAATGGGAAGCAAAAGTAAAATTTCTCAATTCCTGTAGACCTAATTATATGGCACTTTGCTGACACTTTAAAATAGCCAAGCTGCAACATGAAAATAGAATGGCAGAGGGCCTCTAAGCATGACTCTCCTGCCAACAAAAGTTAGCCATGAATTCTTAGTCTTCTCTTTAAAATCACAACTCAAGGTGCTCTAGATCACTTTCCAGGTTTAGACAAGCTGTTTAAGTTTTACTGGCAGTCAAAGATGACCCCTTGCTAGAAGATGTTGCAGAAATATGTCTGGATTTTTATAGGCCTTTCCTAACTCCCCAGTCTATGTATTTCTGGATCAGTGTTAGATTTGGGGGGACTTCCAGATGGTGGAACAGGAATTTTCAGGAGATACACGTTTGCTTGTGATATTTCTTAGAAAATATGCAATTTCAGATTTTTTAAATGCCTGTTATTTTCTTTACCCAATGAATGTCTAGGTAGCTAAAGTTCTCTGTGATTGCAACAGATCAGTTCACTTTGAGAAGCCTCTTCAAATCCTCAGCTTGCTTGTAAGAATGTAGTTCTGTTCATGTTGACATAGAAACACTTAAGTATTAAGGTGTCTGGTAAAGATTTTTATTTCATGCCTTTCACTCTAAATAAGTGGCAGGTTTTGTGGTTGGTCATTCTGTAAGACTCACAGATTTTCAGGGATTTCTTCTTCCACCAATGTGGGTCTCTTTCTACTAGAAAAAGTTACCAACTCTTCTGAGTTCTGTGGTTACTCTGGTTGCTGACTCAAAAATGGTTAAGAGTCTAAGCCTAAGAATACCTTTTTTAACAGAGAAAATCCCCAGTCTTGTGTGCGTCTGTGTGCTTGACTTCTAGCACTGAGCCAGCGAGCAGATGGCTCAAAGTTATTCAATCAATTCTTAGTCACAGTCATAAGGCTCTGGATAAAGACTCATCAGGAGGAGTGGAATATCTGTGATGTGTCAGTATCAAGTTGGTACAGTGGTTTGTGGAAGGCTGTCTGAGATATCAGCATGGATTGACAGTGCTGGCCTATATCAGCCTTGCCTGTAGCAGTAGTAATAGGAGACAGAAAAAAATAAATTCATGTTTTTCTACATCTTTAGTCACCTCCTGAGATTAGTTTCTTCCCATTTTTGGGTGCCTATCAAAGCACAGTTATTAAAAATCACAGGCCCTGCTCTGAGCTGACCTGAAAAGCAAATGCCAGCCATCAGCTGGATAATTTCAGGGAGAGATGACAAGAAAATGGGGACACTCCTGCATGGAGCTCGTGCTGGCTGTGTAATGTTGTGCTTTCCTCCCACTGAAATCACATGCAAGGCAGTGAAGAGGACTAAATTATTCCAGATTGGAACTGATTAAACACATGTGGGACAAATGGATTTGGTCCTTCAATCTGATGTAGCTCTAAATTTGCCTATGGTGCTAAATAAGAGAAAATTCCATTTGACTTCACTTGGGCAGAAAGAGGAGTGGTTTGAGCTACTTAGTCTTTCAGAAACTTCTTTTTCATGCATATCTGAAAGAGTGAAAGAGAACAAACATTTTTTATATATTGGAAAGAAACAACTTACCATCTATACTAGTAGCTAGTTAACACAAATATGAAAGAAATTAATGGTCAAAGGCTGTTTCATAATGAGGTTGCAAGATTTGGAAAGTGTTTGATAAAGCCCTTATTCACATCAGACATTGAGTGTAGTAACACAGAGATTAATTTCTACAAAATTTTAATATCAGGAAATATGTATTTGTAATACTAAACAGAATGCCTAGTTTTGATGTTATTTACCTTCTCCTTAGATGCTCCTGGATAAAATACATTCCCTTAATAAATTAAAGAAGTGCTTCCTGTCGTAGTTATGCATCTGTGGTGAATGACTTTCAACCCTTAGAGTGCAGGCAATTAATGTGAATTTAATTTGCTAACATGAAGATTGACTCATTTAATTCAGACTGCTTGACAAAAATCTTTGACAGATTGTGCCGAGTAAGATATTGTTTCTTTTTTAAGATTCAATTTATTTTACAAATCATGCTAACTTTAATTTTTAAAAGCCATTTTAATATTTCTTCACAGTAGAGTCTGGCATTACTGCATTTAGGCTGTATCAATATTTATAGTGTCATTGATTTCTTATTTTTCTAGCTTGTCCTTAGATATGCAGACAGAATGTGCATTCCTTCAAGAAGTCAGTCTGAATGCTTGAAAGGCTGCTTAGATGGTAGTGATGAATTGGATTGGGGTAGAGCAGTTATTTCCTGTTTGTTGTTTTCTGTAAAGAGTTTCTTCCACAAAGTTGAGACATGGGGTGAAATTATCTCTAAAACACTGCTGGCAGTCTTTAAGATCACATGAATGATGTGGGTGAAGATGTAAAAGTCTGGAAAAGAGGCTGTGAAATGTCTCTTTAAAGAGTGGGAGTACAGAAAACTAAAGAGGGAATTTTACACCAATCTTTATAAGCTGACCTTCCAAGACAGAAAAAAAGTAATGCACAAGAAGTAGCCAGAGTATGCTATTTGTAAATAGAGAAAGAAATACTAAAACCAGCATGGAGATTTAAAATTTTGTTTTAGTTCCCTGCTGTGAGAGGATAAATAGAGAAGTTGTACTTTGACATTGTCTTGGGTGACAAGCTTATCAGTAAGTAAAGAAAATGTGGGGAGAAAAAAATACGGGAAACTGTTTCCACAGAAAGACTGGTCAAGACTCTTTACCAATGACATTTTTAATGTCATTCTGCCAATATTGTTATGGATTGTCACATTATTTTTGTTCATGATCTAAATGATGGATTAGAGTTGATGCTTATGAAATAGGAAAAGTGTTGCACAATAGAAAGATGGATGCATTTAAGAAGGATGTATTTGTGAGTGGTCCTGAGAAGCTGCAGAATATATATGGAGAAAAATAAAGACATGAACATGAGTCAGCAGTGCCCTGGCAGCCAGGAGGGACATCCCTGTCCTGGGGGGCATCAGGCACAGCATCACCAGCTGGGCAAGGGAGGGGATTGTCCCACTCTGCTCTGCACTGGGGCAGCCTCACTTTGAGTGCTGGGGGCAGTTTTAGGCACCACAATATTGAAAATAATAATCCATTATAGAATATCCGTAGGGCAGTAATAAAGATGGTGAAAGGCCTTGAGGGGAAGCTGTATAAGGAGCAGCTGAGGTCACTTGGTCTGTTCAGCCTGGAGAGGAGGAGACTGAGGGAATACCTCACTTCAGTTATAACTTCCTTGTGAGGGGAAGAAGAGAGGCAGGCACTGATCTCTGCTCTCTAGTGACCAGTGACAGTCCCAAGGGAATGGTCCAAAGTTGTGTTGAGGAAGATTAGGTTGGATATTAGGAAAAGGTTCTTCACCCAGAGGGTGATTGGGCACTGGAACAGCCTCCCCACAGAAATGGTCACAGCCCCAAGGCTGCCAGAGCTCAAGAAGCATTTGGACAATGCTCTCAGGCACTGGGTTTGACTCTTGGTGCTGTGCAGGGCCAGGAGCTGGACTGTGAAGTTGATCCTTGTAGCTCCCTTCCAACTCAAAATATTCTGTGATTCTGTGAAGATCTGAATGTAGGTAATTAAACAGACATGTGGATTACCTAAGTTGGTTTTTTTTGCTAAAAAATGGCTGGGGGGATGATTGCTGCTCAAAAGCAGACTTGTGAGTCAAAGTCACAAAATACTCTTTGTGAGTTTTGTTTGTATTTGGTGTTTTCTTGGTTGGCTGTCTTCGTTCTGGGGTTTTATAAGTGCCACACTAGGATGTAAGACAGGAAATTGAAAATACCTTCCCAGTCCTCAGTGGGAAGGCTTCAGCTAGAGTACTGTACCTAAATTAGGCAGTGCATGTCAAAGAAGATAGGGAACATTCAAAAGATGCCAGAAACAGTGACCAGAAGGTAATCCAAGGTCAGAGAGTACAGCACAAGTCTCTCTGTCACTGGATGCTATCAAAACCAAGGTAGATAAATGTCTCACAGAAATGGCACAGCAACATCCAGGAGACCTCTGGCAGGGAGTGTAGCATGTGTCTGTCAGTCTGCTGTTTCCATTATAAATTTACAGACCTTTTTTCTTCAGGTTGCAACCCAGAACAATTGAAGTGTGGTGATGGGAAGTGTAAAACTCAGTATAAGTCTTGTAAAGATGATGACAGGTGCAGGCAGGACAGTGATGAAAACAAATGCTGTAAGTATGTATTTTTAGCTACTTTCCAAAAGATGGTGGAAGGCAGAAGCAGGAATAGGCATATTTTAATGGTTAAATGTGTTGTTTCTAGATATTTTTTTTTCATGGCACAAAGTAAAACTTTCATAATAGTGAACAAAAATCATGCAGAGTAAAACTACGTTTTGGAAGGTTCTAGACAGTTAATGAAGAGAAATCCAATATAACAGGGATTGTAGTAAGAAAACCAAAGCAGATTTTGCTGGGAACTTTTGCCACATTG
Source organism: Eopsaltria australis (assembly GCA_034509425.1). NCBI lineage: Eukaryota > Metazoa > Chordata > Aves > Passeriformes > Petroicidae > Eopsaltria > Eopsaltria australis. Next base: position 2,898,798 of record JAVTVJ010000280.1, read on the forward strand.
ATGGTTTTTTACTGTAGATCCACAATGGTTATGGACATTGCTGGTACTACCAATGGCTCCCTAGAGACTTGCTGCACTTTGTTTTTATAATTTTTGTCTTGTTTTCAATCTTGGGTCCTTGAGGTAGCCAGGAGTAAGTCTTTGTTGACAAAACCTAACTGCTTAGAAGTTCTAAGATATTAAGAATAAGGTAATAAGAATAATAGTAAGGGAAGCTAATTGCTGAGCTGTATCAGGATTCTCACATAGTAAACTGTGATTGTCCTTAGTCAGAAATTTATTGGAGGGAGGTATAAAGCTCTTACACAGTTTTCTCAATTTCTCTTGAAAATGCAAAGATGCTGTGAAGATTTATGATTTGTAATGCCAGTAGTGCTGGTGAAGGCAAAAGAACAGATCTGACAAGCCTCACTTACTCAGTTTAGAGTTGTGTAAAACGGGAGTGTGGACAGTTGGAGGGTCTTCTTTTTCTTCAGGGACAGTGGAGACTGAAATCAGTATGATCATTAATTAGAGTGGATCAATCCCCTGCCCCCTCCCCATTGAGGGACCAGTTTACACCAGTAGTGACTACTGCTTCAAGCAGGCTAGAATGTGTAGCTTTAAACAACCTGCAGAATGTGCAAGGTTTTGTTAATAATTTGAAAGCAAGACTCAAAATATGTGATACTATCTTCTCTCTCTTATTTCAGCCTACAAAAGTTGCCCCCCTTATGCATACAAATGCCTCAATGGAAAATGCTTGCTGAAACCAAATCCTGAGTGTGATGGGAAAAGAGACTGTACAGATGGATCTGATGAAATGAACTGTGGTGTGGTAACATTTATTTTAAAATTTGTTGGTTACTTGGGAAACTAAGTCAGAAATTTGTGCTATTATTAAGCATTATTGGGTTAAGAATTGGTTAAATCAAATATGAATTTTAAAAAATTCATTTCCTGGTATCATCTGCATGCAAATGTCTCTCTTGAATTTTGCACTGTTTATTTTAAATCAACTCATCCATTCTATCTATGATGACTTCTTTCGAGCAATGCACTTCCAGGATAAGCTGGTAGGTCTTGCTGCTTTTTTTTAGCTGAATGAAATGCAGACTGGATGAAAGGAGCTGAGTTTGTAAGGAAGGAAAAGATATGAGAATGATTCAAATGAACTTTTGAATTGTGCTTAATCTCTTTTTGAGTTATTCAGCCCTTTATAAAGCTGCATGGGAGGGTAGACAATGATTGCTTTATATCTGACCTGCCTATTGAGTGCAAACGAGCAAGTACTCACCTTTTTACCAATTGCACAGTAAGGTCCAAGGGTAAAAGTTTGTGTCAAGCATGGCAAAGTGAATTAATTGGTGGGCTTCTCGCTCATTTATTAAATTATTTGTATTAGCTTGTGGAAGACACCAGCTTAAGAAAAACAGAATTGTTGGAGGTGAAGATGCAAAAGCTGAGAAGTGGCCTTGGCAAGCAAGTTTGCAGATGGGAGCACATGGCCACGTGTGTGGGGCATCCGTGATTTCCAACAGGTGGCTTGTATCTGCTGCCCATTGCTTCCTGGACTCTGGTTCTGTGAGGTAGGAAGAAATTTTACTGTTCCAGAGTATATTCAGGTTAATAACCTTACAAATTTACTTTCAATAAGTTGCAGAAGCTATTTCTTGTCTAGATAACTTAATCCAGGTTATCACTTTGTGACATGGTCTCATTGCATAAAAACTCAATGTTGTCTGCTGGCTCCAAAAGTCCTAAGTTTTTGAAGTTATTTTCCTTCCATTGCCAGTGAATCCTGCATGAGAGAACACTGCTCTGTTAGATTTAGGGTAAACACCTTCTTTTTGTTGTTTTTTTCTGTTTTCTTTTCTTTTCTTTTCAAAAGACAGGGGTTTTCTGAGCAGAAGCTATGGTCTTTTCTCTCAAGACATCTCATTGATGTTCAGTTTAGGTAGTGTAAATTGAAAATGCATACCTCCTACATGTGCTAAAGAACAGATAGAGGTTAATAATAGACTTTTATCAGTTACAAAGCATGATGCACAGCAAGGAATTGGTCTTATAACTCCAGGAAATTAATTATTTTCAAAACAGCAAATAAAAACATTACTTAATGTTTTAGCACACAGAGACTAGAGTGCATCTGTCTTCTGAAGTCATGTTCTGCTCCATGCAGTTTGGTTTTGATGAATGTCCTCAAATACTGAAAAGTGGTTAAAATGGAGTGACTAACACTGCATTGCTTTCCAATGGGATGTGCTAAAAACCTTTCTTTTACAGATATTCTGTTCCAATGGGATGGAGAGCATATATGGGCTCACAAACAATTAATGAAAGGAGCAGTCGTGCAGCTGTGAGATCAATCAAGAGGATCATTGTCCACCCACAGTATGACCAATCTATGTCAGACTATGACATTGCCCTGTTGGAAATGGAGACTCCTGTACTCTTCAATGAGCTGGTACAGCCCATTTGTTTACCCAGCAGCTCTAGAGTATTTCTTTATGGAACTGTCTGCTATGTAACTGGCTGGGGAGCCATAAAAGAAAATAGTATGTTCATTTCCTGGATATACTTTTAGCAAGTTTGGCTTAGTTTTAAACTCTAACAATGCAATATTTATACTTGTGATCAAAAAAAAAAACCCCATGTGTGTCTATAAAAACCCAGAAAATATCTCCTTAGCTACAGTCTGTGAATTCTGAATGGTTGCTTTTTGGCTGGCAGGTGATGGGTGACAAAACGCATACTCAGATCATTGAAAAGTAAATTATTACAGATTTACAAAAATGTGCCCATTTCCATGCTCATGACTCATTTTATCTGGTGAATGGAACCTTGCAGGTAAAAACATCAGTAACTTGCAACTATTGCAGAGAAAGAATTTTTTTCTAAGACAATATAGAGCCATAAGCAGCCATAATTGCAAAAAAATTGTGGAGAATCTTTCATTTTCTCTGTATTAACCAAAGGCAGTTTAAAGTATGCCTCAGTACGAGTTCTGCCTCTGTGTAGCTTGGAGCAGCCAGCTGCAGTGGGGAGGCAGGAAAAAAGCACACTGAGTTAGAGAGGTATGGCAGGGGAGCCTGGGGGATCCTTGGCCTGTCTCAGCATTAAATAGCTGCAAACCTGGACAGCATCTCAGCACATCAGAGGTGTCAGGATATTCAGCTCACAAGGGCACCTTATGTCAATACCATAGTACAGAATTAAGCTCTTAGCATCATTTGTGAGTTACAGACTGTTCTTTGGGGTTTTTTTATAATTATTTGTTTTTCCACGGCTTAGCTTTATTCCTCAGTTCCTTCCCTAGAACTGAGAGGATGGAAAACAATATAGAAATTGCATTTTGTACGACTTAGATGTTGTTTGGAGCACAACCGTGGTGTAAATAATAACAAAAAGCCTCAGACATAATTTGAAATGGCATTCAAATTTTGTAACCCTGTGTGCAGTCTTATCTTACAATTTGCATGGCATTTTTACTACTTTCTGGAAAAATAAGGTCATAAGGATTAAGTCTAGGGAAATGGAAAGGTGGTGCATTGGAAACTCTATGGCTATAGGGTAGCGTGGACAACAGCTTTCAAAAACTAGGGCAGGCACCATCTGAAGGGAAGGGAATTACTCTGCAGTCATTACCTGGGTAGATTTTGACTTTGAAGAGATTCTCTTTTGTTTTTATAATTGGTATCTCAATTAGAAATTTGCTCTATCTTAACCTCTGCAATATCATTTGTATTTTTTTTCCTAGGTCATCTTGCCAAAACTCTGCAGGAAGCTCGAGTGAGAATGATTAACCAAAGTGTTTGCAACAAGCTCTATGATGATCTTATTACTTCACGTATGCTGTGTGCTGGGAATCTTAATGGTGGCATTGATGCATGCCAGGTAATCTGGAACTTGTAGGAAAACTACAGAGGAATATTTGCTTTCATTGGAAAACTGTTCAGAGTTTTAGGTTGTTTGTGTGATGGGTTTTGTTGGTTGGTTGATTGATTGGTTGGTTGGTTTTTGTTTTTTTTATTGAGATGCCTTGAGTGTGACTATATGGTTAATTTAACATGGTAACTAAAAGCCCACCAAAATAAGGAAGAAAATTCATCATAGGTAATCTCTGACTCTCTTGAGAAATATCATTTTGCAAAGACAAGGGGTAAAATGTGTCGAGAAGAATTCTTTTTCATCTTCAACAGTTATATTTCATACAAGAGAACAAAAATATACAGATAAAAGGAATTGAGTTAGGCCCATCTGTGAATTATGCTATTTGTATTAATTTCTTTTTATATTTTTTAATATCTGAATATGAAATTGCTAAAATACTGCAGGAGTATGATGAATAATGTATTCTTACAATTCCAAAGAAATACGAAAGGAAAAGCTAAGCTAGGTTTGGGTAGTGCAGCTGCATTGAGAATTTTAATTTTAAACCTTCATTCATGTGTATACTTACAACTTGTGACTACATCACAGAAAGTGTAAGTTATAAAATCCAGCTTGTTTACACACACAATCAGAAACTGCATTTTGGTCATAGTGCACCTGTCCTGACTCTGCCTTCGTTCTCCTTCTTAGTCACTGGACTAGTTGTGTGTCATTGGTGTTCAAACTTCTGATCATGAATATGAACTTCACAAACATGTTTTTTATACCAGTTACCATGTAATGGGGATAGAAAACTGTTACTGATTATTAGACTGAGACAATTTGGTACAATTTTTGTGTAATATATGAATTTTATTATTTTAATGCAATAGAACTTTTGCAAGATTGTAGCCCATGATGGGTCAAACTTCTCTAACACAATAGACTATGTGTAGAATCTTCTTGCAGTCTCTAAGATCTAATTAAATTAATTATTATTTTTATTAACATTATGTAGAGTTTGTCTGCAAACTTTGACCTTGGAATTGTTTGCTAAAATATGTTAATTTAGAGGGGTGATGTTCCTCCAAAAAATGTGTTGCTTAAGAAATGCCCTTGAATTTTCAGACAGGCATTTTTAACCAATTCAGCTGTATATCATACTGGCCAGTTCCCAGCATGATATTCTGTGTTTGAGTTCTAGCATGTTGGCCTTCTGGGTCTTTCAGCTCTTAGTCTGGGTAGCATCTTTGCTTTTTTTTCCTTTCTATTGCTATTTTATATATTATAAAATATATAGTATGTATTTCGTGCTAGAGAGGAGTGACACTGGCAGTTCAAGACACCCCCACAGCGCCCTAAACCCCCTCTACTGTGCTTTCAGACTTGCAAGCATCCTGTTTGGTTTCACTTCTTCCTGGACATGTAAGCAGTGTACATGTTGCACAAGTTATGTGAAACCTCCAAATACCTTTCATCTTTAGAGGATCTGGTACATGAGAAATAACAAATTTACCTTTTCATACTCTTTTCTTATCACTCTAGGATGTTCTTTGATCTTGGTTCCTCTGCTTAGGATCCTTCCTCTCCCCACTGACATCCAGTCCCTTTGGTTCTTCAGAACTGCCTGAGTAATTGGCTGGACTGTGCAGCCTCCTTTCTCAAGTCACTTTGACATCAGTCTCTTGGGCTGTCAAAATTTCTAGTATGACAGCAGCCTGAGTGAGAGGAAGAACTGTGGCTTCTTGTATCTCTAGATAATTTTGTACCACCATAATTGATAATTCTGTTTGGTTGGGTGATGAAGGCTTTCTGTTATGACTCTTTTCCCAGTACATGGCTTTCTCCTGACCTCTTACATGTTTTGGCTCCAGCTGGGGGCTCAAACAAACCCCAGGGTCAATTTCGAGGCTGCTGACTGCCTTGGGTGTGTTTAGGAACAGCTGCAGAGAGGAGCTGCACTGTAGCTGCCAAGAGTTCTGTGAGCAGACCAGATCACAGAAGACATACAAGGTTAAAGCAATGAAGGGCAAAAAAGCATTGATAAGCCCAAATGCATTTTGATCCTGTGAACTGAATTGAATGGGAATTTTTATTTTTCTACATTGCTCTGCAAACCTGGATGTTCCATTTAAGAAGCCAGTTCTCATTTGCACATCCCTTAGTCTTTGTTCCTTCTGTTGCCTCTACAAAGTAGTCTACTGTAGACTCAGTCTTGATTATAAAATTGCTGATAATGCTTAATTGTGCCTAGTTTGTTTGTTGGGTTTGGGTTTGATTTGGTTTGTTGGCTTTTTTTGATTGGGGGTGTGACTTATCTTTTTGTTCCTATTTAACACACAGTATAAGAGATCTGCTTTCAACCTGTGAACAATTTATGTTCAAATTGTAGTAGAATTCCCTGTTTCCATCCCTGTCTTCTTCTCTCCCTATTTGGGCTGTGGTGAGTTATTCTATGAGTCCTGTAATGGGACATTATCAAGGAGTAATTTCATAAACTACTTCTTGCCATTGGCTTTATATCGATAAGTGTGCTACATTCATAACTTAAAATAATTGAATAAATATGACATCTGGCTGGGTACATTATATCCAGAGGTAAGATTCTAATATTAAGTTTTAATTTGAGGAAAAGAGGGGCAGGTATTTACTGGTCTTAAATAACCCATTTTTTGTTACAGTGCTCTGTGTGTGTGTGCACTAATGGCTGGACTTCCTTCATTTTAGGGAGATTCTGGAGGTCCCCTGGCCTGCACAGGGAAGGGCAGCAGATGGTACCTTGCTGGCATTGTGAGCTGGGGTGAGGGGTGTGCTCGGCGCAATCGACCTGGGGTGTACACCAAGGTGGCAGCACTTTATGACTGGATCCATCAGAATGCAAACTGATGAGCCAAGGAGAAAATGCAGATCATCTCTGTGTGAAAGCTGCTTCCTCCTGTAGTCAGTTTGATGATGCAACATGGAAAAGGACTGTTCCTTCATGAAAGAATACACTTTTTTAATGAAGAAACTGCCATTTGTGGTTCACCTGGCAATAACTGTTCAATCTCAGAGGAACTTCAGATTCTTTACAGATTCATCTTCCTTATGCCCATTTGCAGAAACAGCACTGCCTTAAAAACAAAATATAATGGATTAGAACCTGAAACAAAAATCCAGCCGTATCTCATTCGTAAACCTTCTCCTCTCCTTCCTTGTCCCTTGTTATCTGTATTTGTTTCCACATATGCATATCTGGATAAAAATGGCCACATGCCATATATATTCAACTCCTTAGGCATGTTCCAGGATTCTAACCAAAAATAATTATCTCATAGTTCTCAAAAATACAAATAGTGTATTGTGTACAAAGCTGAGATTAATTAATTCCAGTTATGCACAACTGCATCACTTTTACTTTCTGGGTTCTCTACTGTGTTTTCTTAAAAGTACCAGATATATAGCTCAAAAATGTTAGGATGCAAGAAATTTTCATTAAAGGACTGGAAGAGCATAATTTAGGTTCTTTGGGATGATGTCTGAATAAAAGGAAGGAATTAATGAGTTGTAATTCATTAAACAAAAGGAAACTTTAATGCTTTCTTAAATTCTTTTTAGAATTTGAACTAACTGTAGGGTTTAATGTTTGCAATATGTAACAGGTGTATTTCTCCAGCTCTGGCTCTGGCATGCACTGCAAATTTTTAGCATGTTCCCGGTAGGTTGGGGTTGTTTTTCCTGCTGTCCTTGGTCCATAGTAAGCAGAGTTTCAGGCTCAGGAAAATTTTTTTTTGTGTATCTTTCTGGGCTGTGCCCACAAGGCCACACTAAATTGAAATGGACATAAAAGGAAAATGGATTTATGTGGTTGGATGCATCCTTGGGCTCAAAGAAAGTAAAAGGAGAAATGACAACAACATACCTTTAGCCCTGGTAGTAAATCTAGGTTTGATAATTGTAATCTCCTGATGAGCTTATTACTCCAAATCTGGCCAATTTAAGATTTCCAAAGCTGTTTATGGAACTTCAGAATACTAGTACTTAGCTTAGTAAAAGAATTGTCTAGATGGCCTTAAGACAATTTAGATGGTCTTTAAGTTGTGCTCAATATTTGGAAGTGTTCAACTTTCACCTTTAATATATATATATTTTTAAAATGAAGCTGGCAGTTTAAATACCTGTCATTGCTGTCCACACAGCACACTTACTCTGCAGTACATAAATACGTGATCTTTGTATAATGTTAGACCCACCTTGGCAGCATGTGGGGGAAATGTTGAAAAGAACTAGCACTGTAACCTGCATGCAGTGAGGTTCCTCTTTCTAACATTGCTGCTGCTTTTCCTTCCTTGCTCCCGTTGGGCACCTTGCCCCAGCTCATGTCAAACTTACAGCATCAGCTCTATTCAAAGCCTGTATGTTAGCAGATTTGTTTCTTTAGTGGCCACTCAGCTATTCACATCTTCCTTTTTAATAAACACATGCTAAAACTGCAAGTGGCTATGTTTGATTTGTATGGATGTGTCTCTGAAAATCTAAACCCCAGGTGCAATCAGAACTGCATTGGTGACATGGACTTTCCTGGTTTTGTAAAGCTGAGCCTAATGTGCCCGTTACTAAAGTGCACATTTAAGGACACAAGTTTCTTTTCCTTTTGATGAAACCAGAGATGTCTTTCCTAGGGAAGAAAACAGCTTTCCTGCTGTTCTGATTTAGATAAAAGCCTAGCCCAGAAAGTTCAGGTCACTTCTTGACTTCCCATTTTCTCTGAGTCTCTCAGCAACATGTCAGAAGAATCAGTATTTCACATGGAAGAAATGCACCAAGTGAGGAAGTTGGATCCCCCAGATGAAAAAGACCCCAAGACTTCAAGGAGCTTCTTCACAAATATATAAAATAAAAGAAGGACTTTGGCTATTGCATGGAAAGATCTGTATAATCATTAACTCTTTGTATTACGGGAACAATTTTGGTTTCAGACAATCCAGTAGGAAGGTCTACTGAGAGTGGAAATTAGGTAAAATGAACCTGATATCCAACAGGAGCAGTGAGAACCAGATAAAGACTTTTCCAGTGTAAAATGTCCCCAAGTAAAACTTGGTGGATCCAGATAGTTCTGATCTTGATTACTGCTCAGCTTCACCCTCAGTCCTCCAGAGCTTTAAGGATTCTCAGAACCTAAAGGTGTGGGGTATACAGTTTGTGTTTCTTTTTTTGCAGGAGAAGCCTAAGACCTGCTCACTTTCATGGAGTGCCTTTGCCTGGATGGGTGTGACGTGACATCAGGAATGCAAACCCTGCGTGTGCTTCAGGCAGCAGAACCACGGGGAGTTACACAAAGAGAAAATTGAAGAGCTGGGGCAAGGGGGAGAGCACCCTGAGTTTTTGACAGGACAAAGGAGCAGTGCCGTGAGAGAATACCCAGGCAGCAGGAAAGGGGGTTGGGGAGAGAGGCTGTGTTTGGTTCTTAATGCTTGATACTCCCTGTGCTGGGACAAAAGAGGGAGCAAGGGTGTGGTTACCAGCTGTCTGCCCAGACCACCTGATTCAGAGGGAAGAGAGATGCTCTGTGGGGAGGAAGGAGAAACATGAGGATGGAGTGTGAACAGGAGAAATAAGAGAAGGTAGGATGAAGGATTTTGGGGAGGCTGGGTGCGTAATCAGCCCCTGGGTTCTGTAAGCTGTTGTGAGTGACTCTAAATGCACGAGGGTTCATGTGGGAAGCTAGAGCAGACAAATAACCATGGTGGTTTCATAAAAGCACGTCCTGTAGAGCACAGGTTGAAATTGAAGGCCATCTTGCTCTTCTCTTTAGCTATGTCCTTTGGATTTTTTTACCTAAAATCAGCTGCTCAGGTTTAGGTTGGATAGTATGTTAAAGGGCATAAATGGTTCTTTTAACACCAGATACGGCTTTAGGCAGTATAATAGTTAGAGGGAGAACAATTTACAGCACAAAGGTCAGTAATGTTCATTTCTTTATTGGCTGTAGAGGGAGACTAGAATTACAAGTGTTGACAGAGTCCCAGCCTAAGCAAACAACACGCTCTATGAACTCTTACTCAGTTCATGCTGTTCAACACCACATCTGTCTAGCTGCATGGATAACAGGAATAACATTTTATTGTTTTGGCTGACGGCAGCAGGGAAAGCACTCGAGTTCCTTTCAAAATCGTCCCAGTAAATGATAGCGTGGCTGAGCGTTTAGTCATTTGCTTGTCAAGGGCTGGTTCAGGAAGGCAGGCAAACTGGAAAACCTGGTATTGCACCTCTGAGAGCCACAGTTCTCACGGCTACGCAAATCGATACTTCCTCCGCCTCCTGCTCCTCTGCAGCCGACTTCATTTGTTCTTCCAAGGAATTACCCTAATTTAACAGCATTTCGAGACCTCTCCTGTGAAAACTATCTCCGCTCTCCCTGTTTCCAGCCTCGTGTCAGAGCTGTTGCTGACCATACTTGCAGCTGAATCCAGCAGGAAATGAGCTGGCTCCGTGCTCACTTCAGAGACAGAGGTCCTCGAAGAGGACCTTCCTCAGAGACAGAAGCAATGAAGAGGCAGAGCTCTGCTCAGGAGCATGAGATTATTGAATTACAGGAAGATAATGTGAAGGAAAGTGAGACTGATCATGACAAGCCTCTAAAGGCTCACGCGAGAAAGGTAGGAATTTCACTTGCTCATTTGATCCTTCCGGTGGGGGAAATACTACACAGCAAGAGAAGCGATACTTGAAGGAACATCGTGTAGGGGTGATTTAATTTGTTGCTTGAGGGAGAGGCAAAGAGGCTATAAACTCCTTAAATGTAATTTTTTTTCCTATCAATGAAGTGTTCTAATATGAGAGTGGGATTTTACACTTTAATTTAGGAACTGAAACTGTAATTGGTTCTCTGAGTTTTGCTTTCTCTTTTCATGTGCTATCAGCGGGATTGGGCTCAAAACCAGAAAAGAAGAAAGTTGAAATAAGTTTTAAAACCAGGCTTTCCTTCAGAAGAAATTAACCAGGAAACAGTGCTGCCAAACAAAAATAAGATGTCCTCGAACAGAGCATGCTGGATTCTCTTTATCTCTGAGTAATTTTCAGTTGCTAACCATTATGATTTTGTATTAATAGAACGCTCCAAAACTTCAGTTAAGGCCAGCACGCGAATCCTAAGGGAGGCAGCTCCTAGTCCCGAGTTTAAAGCTACGGGACAGACTAATTCTGGCAGAGGAATAACATATCCACACGTGGCTGCTGCACAATGAATTGCACTGCTCGCTCCGGGAATCCCTGGGGTGGAGCGAGGATGTTTCCCGCTTTCCTGTGGGCACGGCCGATCCCGCTGGGAGCTCCGAGGAGCATCACCGCCCCTCCCTTCCCGCTCCCGTGATCCTGTGATTCCTTGTGGGAGACCCCCGGTCCCCTCTGGGGTTGATTCATCCCGTGACGAGGCAAATCCCCCCTTTATTCTATTCTATGGTCAGTTCCTTCTGTGCTTTGGTGAGCTGAGTCAGCTCGCTGCAGGGTCACACACATTCCCGGAGGTGCCACGAGAAACAGGAGAGGGTGGAGGAGAGGCAGGGGTCAGCGAGATCTGCTCGGCTGCCGTGAGAACCTTCACCCTTGGATTTATCCTTCCCCTTTCCAAATGAGTTTTCTTGTGAGCTCTCTTTCTGCTGATTCTGATTTCCCGTTCTGTAGAGACTGCAGGGAAGTTACCCTGCCCTGCTCTCTGCTTAGGTGTCAGGTTAACCAGAGCTGCCCTGCCCACCAGGGAGGGCCTTTCCCGGCTGCTCTTGCTGCCCCCCGGCCTATGGGCAAAGTTCAGAGGGTGTTGGACTTGTGGAGCTGAGTGTTTTCTTGGGATCGAGCCAGTTTGCTATGTGTGATTAAGAATTGCATTTTGTGAAAGTCTAAACATGTGGTGGCTCAATCGAAACTTGGGTTTGACAGCTGCTTATCTCAACTGATGAGGCTATGGCTGATTTCACAGTTGCACTCTAGGCAGTAGTTACTGGCTTTAAAAAAATTTTTAAATACAAAACTATATGCTAGTGTTAAGTATTAAATTGAAATCCACTTATAAAATTTTTTAAAAATCAAATTTAAAAGAATGTAAATGCGATCCCAGCTGAAAGCGTGCTGTAAGCAAAACCATGCTCAGTGTTTGCCTTTCCAGCAGAGCAAAGTTCTGTGTGCAGAGGTGTGTCTGTAGAAAATATTTCCCTTTTTCTGCCTCTGCTCCTGGAGGAATCTCTCTTGTAAGATCTTTCTCTGTGTGTCTGTTTTCTCTCCCTGTTCCCCTGCCACCCACACAAAAGCTTTTAGCCAGCTGGTCGATTCAGTTAAATTCAGTGAAAGCCTCTCTGAGTTCTTAGAAAGCTCATCAAGTACAGGAAGGAAACCTGGGTTAGTGCCTCCAGCAGCAGCTGGTTCCTGCCAATCTGCACGTGTGTGGCCCAGACAACCCACAGCATGTACCTTTCCTTACCTGGTACTGATGTCAAAGAGGACGTGGAATTTATTATTACCTTTATGGTGGATGGAGAGGGAGGGAGAGAAGTAATGAAAAAGACAGCATGGTCTGCTTATGAATTCAAGCCCTTGTTTCAGCCTTCTGATTCTTCTGGTTGTGGAACAAAACAGATGAAGTTTTTTGTTTTGCTGTCATCTAAGCTTGCTTTTTTTTAAAAATAATATCCTCTTCCATATGAATGTGCATAGACGCACAATTGCTTTGAATAAAGTTTTCTTATGACCTCATAAAATAGGTGAGATTTGCATTAAGCTCTCTGTTAAACACACTCAATAGCCTTCAAGTTTCCAATCTTCTGAAGAAAAAGTAAGTCAGCTATAAAAGTTTCAATTATTTTAATGCAATAGTATCTATTGAATAGCACTGCCTTTGCTTTGGATGCTGGCACCCAGGAGCTATGCCGGTTGACTTCATCAACACTGCAGAGATAAATAATTTTGGAAATACCTCCAAAGACACCTTTTTAGTTGGGAGAGATGACAAACATTAAAAGGAGAGCTTGTGGAATATGCAAATATAATTTCTGTCATTAAAAAAAACCCATGTAGCCAAGAAATCACCTTTGCAGTACTTTAGATTTATGGGCAATTCAGGAGTTGGAAATTCTGCACAAAGGGGAAGGATCTCTCTCAAGTGAATGTCCTTTGCCTTCTCTAGGTCTGCATTTCCTCCTGCAGCAGTAGTCAAGGCTGGGAACCCCTGGTGCAGGGCATTGCTTACCAATGAGGCTCCCCCATTTATGTGGGGGTTTTGTTTCTAAATGTGACAGTAGACACATGCTTCAATATTTTTTCCTGCCTTACTTTATTAATCAATATGCCCTTCTCTTTCATACGTAGGAGAGAGATCCCTGGAAATCATGCAGGAATGTAGTTTTCTGGAAGTGTAAACTATGGATGGTTATAACTACAATATTTCTAGTGATCCTCCTGGTCACTCTCATCAGCCTAATTCTTTATTCTAGTAAGTATCTCACTCTTGGTTACACAAATACAAATATGCAATATGTAGTCTAATAGAACACAAATGCAACAATAGCATCCTTTAATCTCCTTCAGGGATCTGCTGAAGGAACTGGGATAGTGACTGCAGAGGGTGTTCAGTAGTGGATGTGAATGCTTTTATCTCAGCAGGCAGCAAGCAACTTCCTGGTCAGGTATCCCTGATCAGGTGCCAATTCCAGTTTGTAGCTAAGTGAGAAAATATTACAAGAAGAGATTTGGATATGAGGATGGAAATGATGTTTGTAATGTTGGAATAAGTGCCAGGGATGGCTTAGGTCCCATGGTATCATTGCTTGTCAGGCTGCCAGAGCAGGTGACTTTTGCTAATGAAGGTGGGTGATTGACTTCCATGTGCTGTCACGTTTTTTCAAGTGACTTGCACTTTCTTGCCCTCTTTCCCAGTCAGTCCTTACCTAGGAAATTTGTAAGAAAGCTGCCTTGGAGAAAGCCAAGAGGGTTTTCTTTTTCAAAAATTCAGCTTTTTTCTTCCCTTTCTATCTTCTTTTGATTATTAGATGTTTACACAGATGAGGATGACTACTGGGATCCTGTTGAACTACTAAGCAGTGGAAATTTTCACAATTTTTCAGGAGCATTGGAGTTAATGTGTGGTCTCCCACACTTCTCCTCTGAGGACATTACTAAGAGAGTAAGTGTTTATGTGATTCTTGGCAAAGTTGCTTCTGCTTAGAACATAGTTTCTGTGTTTTGCCTTTTAAGAAGTTTCTGTTTCTCTGCATAGCAACTCAGTCATTTGCAAGTCCACAAACAAAATGGGTTGTACTTTTAAAAGTCACAATCTAGAAAAAAAAGAATTGTCTGCTTTTAAGCACAAAAAATGATTGATTTTTTTTTTTCCCTTAAATTTGACCATTTGTAAAGACAGTCTTCACCTTTCTCAATGAATCATTGAATAATTTAGGAGGGGCCTGTGAAAGTCATCTAAGCTTAAGATGGGCTTTCTGTGTTGCATTCTCTTATGAGTACACGATTACACCTGGGTTCATAGCTGTGATTTCTGCTGAGCCAGCACAGCCCTGAGTTACAGCTCAAATAAGCTCAGCTTAGATGGCAGTGCTTATTTGGACATGGTGGGAAGGTGGTGTCAGCAGAGAGACCCTCCCCTCTACGAAGTGAGAGTTAGAGGAGCCTTTTGGTACTGATTAAATCCCAAACGTAACAACATCAATTGTACATGGCAACATGAGCACACACTTTTAGTTCACCCTGAATGCCTCCATTGTGTTAAGGTTATAAAGCAGTCACTCAAATGCACAATTAACTTGTCTGTCAAATTTAAAGGGACTCTGTACCTTTTCCAGGGCAGATATTTGGTGTTGTTTGACCTTCAGCACCTGTTTTTATGCTCCTTAAAGCACTTTGTAAGAATGGTTTGCTGTGCATCTTTTTTGCGTGTGTGTGAGGGGGAAAAAGAGATTGACTAGAAGAAATATATATTTTTCTCTCTCTCAGCTAACAGAGGTCTACAGTTCATCTCCAGCTTTAGGACGTTACTTTAGGTCAGCTCAGGTGATTTCTTTCAGGTAAGTAATTCCCGTCACCAAAGTTATTTGAAAATTGTGCTTATGCAAATATGTACAGTATTTAAATCTGTGAAAAACAGGTTGTATGGGGAAAATTATGTGTATAGGCAGTGAAAACTGGTCAAAGGATCCTCTGGTGTAAATGGTAAATGCTGCTAAAATTACATAGTGACAGGAACATATTGTTGCTATGAAGTATCATCTCTGTTAGCTTTGGTTCCAATTGCAGCCCTTAATAAACATATTCAAGGATATTTGTTAAAAGGAAGATTAATTACTGGAGACACTTAAAATTGACGTAGTTTAAATAATCTCAAATAAATAAAACAGGGTTCATGGGGAGGAGAGAATCATTTTGTTCCCAAAAGAGATAAAAGCAAGAGGAATATACATGTCTCCTGTCATGGAGAAATAGCAGAGAGGCAAGGGCAGACAGAGAGCTTCCCCAAGGACTTCTGGAAAAAAAGTCATACAAAAGAAATGAGAAAGACAGGAGAAAATCAAGGAAAGTAGTTTTGCAAAGTCCCAGGTCCTTTGAGATAGCAAGGACAGAGGAAGAGCCACGTTGGAATGTGGCAAGGGGCAGTTGTGAGGGCACTTTGCTCCCTTGAGGAATCTCTCCCTTGCCCTGCCAGCCTTGGGCATGCCAGCTCTATTCAACAGTGAACTGTAGCTCCTTAGCCTTGTGAGTACTAATTATCACTTAGACCATCAAGTACAAAGCTGTAGTTCTGCACATATATTGATTAGCTGATACCTCTCTCTGCCTCTTTGATGTCTCTCTCTTGCTGTCTCCCTCTATTTCTTTCCTTTTGTTTTCTCCCATTCAAGCATTTTTTGAAAATGTCATGAATTCTGTGAGTACAAAAGGTAGCTGTTGAACTGTAGTCAGTTTTGGTAGATCACAAAAAAGGAAATCTCCAGAGATGGTGTCCAGTTCACTGGTTTGTGTAATCCAGAGCTGAGTCAGGAGCACAGCTGGGTGGTCCCAGGTACTGCCAGCAGGAGAACAAACCTTCCTTCAGGTTCCTAGCTAAACTATGCACAGGATATTGCAGCACCTCTTATCAGTAGCTTCCTGTGGAGCACCAGTGCTGAAAACCACATCCCACCAGAACACATGTCCAACTGCCCTTTGTGCATTTGAAAACATGTCTCTGGCTGCCTTCAAGCGTGTACCCAGTTCCAAGAGCTGTTCTGAGAAGGGAGGGGGAGGCAGAAACTGGCATCTTTGGAAGTTTTCTTTCATAATGCTTTTCTTGGGGAAATGAGTTTTTTTTAAAAATCCATGCCAACATTGATACGAAAAGTCAGTCTTCTCAAAAAAAAAAAAAAAAATCCTGTTGAAACTTGAAGACATTCATCCTTGACTTTGTTTTTCAGTAATGAAAGCTCCACTGTAATTTATCAGCTTGTGTTTTCTGTACCACCATCGACAGAAGGATTTGTGGAAAACACTATGAACCCAGATTTTATAAGGAACATTTTACGTCAAAACATTTATGATGAAGATATTCGTAATCCTGGGACATCTGAATGTGTCAGATTAAAGTTTGACCCAACTTCTCTCACGTGTAAGTGCTGTACATCAGAGAAACTGTTTCTTTGTGAACAGCAGAAGTATTTATGGAAGAGGAGGGAAATATTTCTAGAAAGATATTGAGATTCATTAGTAAATATAATTTGCATAACAGTAGTAAGAATACTTTTAAATCGTTTTCAGAAAGTCTTGATATACTTAACTTAAAACCTGGGACTCACTGTTTGGTCCTCTGATGAGAAAGGGAATAGACTGGTTAGCTGTGGACTCCAACCAAACTTTTCTGATCTAATATTGTATTTTATCTATACAAAAAATTTCTCCTCATATGCATGTGTATCATAATGGGGAGATAAATAATTAAAATATTTCTCCTTACTGTAAATTCAATTTTGAATGCTAAGAAAACAAATTTTAATTCAAGGGATGAAAAAGACTACTGATTTTTGTCTTTCTGTAGGTTTTTTTTTTTTTGGAAAATTTATGATGCACAGAGATACCTTTAAAGGACACACACCTTCATTCTTCCAGGTTTTCTAGGCAGTGATTCCAATGACTATCAGCAATTAGGTAGTGATTCCAATGCATTTATAATTGTCCTGATAGAAATGCCTGTATAGAAGTCCTATGAGTTTTGAAGTTATACTGAAAGCAATGCATGGAGCTGCCTCCTCCCAGCCCCTACTTGCTGAGCCACACCTATGTGCTTTTAGAATAATCCTAGGTTAACAATTCAGCCTTGCAGTGTATGCAAGTAAAGTCTGCAATTAACTCATATTGATTTTTCTTGGGACTCTTACCAAGGGACAAAAGATCAACAAGTCATCAGTTCCAATTTTTAGAAGCATTTTATTCCTTATATATTGACAGGATTCTTAGGAAAAGTAGTGTAAAAAGAGACAGGAAAGGATATGTTGAAATAACTAATTAAAGTTTTACTTTAATACTAATATTGTACTGTTTTAACTTTCAGAGAAATGGTAGAAAGATTCCTCATCTTCATCACCACCTGGAAGAGATGGGATTCCCTATCTATAAGTAATGCCAGGGCAGGGAACTATTCATTAGGTAGAAACACTTCTAAAATCATTGTCCTATAAATACTGCCTGTGATGCAATATTGTAAATGGAAAATGTGGTATATTAATGACAGTGTCGTATTGCCACAGCACCACTACCTCCTTCTTCTATATCTCAATAATCCATTTCACCCTTGAGAAAATCATGTATTTGATGCATGCTCTGTTGACTTTGAAAGCTCTGCTTTGTCTTGCCTTATGATTAAATCTGAATGCTCTGCATGAGCTTTAAAAGCATTCTTGCACTTGGCTCCTTTCTTCTTCTCTTGGCTTATCCAAAATTATCTGCACAGCTTCATCCTTAATGCTCACTTCCACCCAAACTCATATCTGTTATTTTTTCCCTCCAGATTTCATATGCCATGTTTCCTTGTTGCTCTTTCCTTGTAAAACAGTCTGAAAACCTAAATATATATGTGTATATATATTTATGTTCTTTAATTACATGCAAGGCCTTTGCACTAGCTTCTTAAGAAAGCTTTAACTCTCATAATTTCCTTGTTCTTCCTACAGTCTCCCTGGATAAGGTGCTCTTTGCTCTGTTTTTCTGTTCTTCAATGTGAAATACCAAAGAAGAAAGCAACAGCTTGAAGAGACGTGTCTTGTACACTAAGGCACCTGAATGTCACAGGAGTCTTTCAAAGGTCAAATTAGCAGTGTGTTTTCTAGTTAGCTACTGCTACCAGTGAACAGACAGATACTTGACCTGTATCTGTGAATCTGAAGAGTGGCCTATACCCTTAATTGTAGTTCCTGCCCAGCACTGGGGGTAAAAATGAGCAGATGTAAGGTATTTGCCTTAATAAGGCAGTAAATAGTTGTTGGTGTTGATGAGAGAGCAGATGAGATGAATCAGTGCCAAGAGGAAGGTGCTAAAGCAGACCATGTAGGCCAGTGTGTCATGGAAGTTACAGAGAGTAACTGGCTCTAACATAAAAATCAAGCATTAACTTTATGCAGAATTAAATGTATTCACTACCATGTTAGTGAAGTATATATTGTCATTTATTTATAGCCTTATAAATGTTAGCACTGTTGGATAGACATTTTTATTTTGAGAAGTGTTTTGTATTGTAAGAAATATGTAATGGAAACTTGTTTTTCTCTTTTTCTAATATTACTAGTTTATTTAAGGAGTAATCTGACAATGTTATTGTGCATTAAATTATTTATTTTTACTCTCAACGTGACTGTTTTCGTTCTTTAGCAGCTCTAGTCTTTCAGCTGTGTGAGTTGGAAAATAGCCATTGGAATTCTAGATGCTGAGCTGTATGAAGCATGTCTGACAGAGCTGTACACTCAAACCCATAGCTGTTGCTGTTGCATATGTTTAAACTGAGCTTGGGAAACATTCTGGACCAAATTAGTAGTTTGCATGACTCCCATATTGGTGGCTTATTCTGATCCCCTCTTGGTTTGTGAGATATAGAATTGATTGTAAGAACTATAATTTCTCTTGCTGTAGTATTCTATGCAGCATACAGCTGGAAGAGAGATTCCTTTTTATTCTTACACTGGGGAAGGATAAACTTCATGGCTTCTATGGCTTGTCCCAAAAACAGCAGGATATGAAAGTACCAGCAGCAAAGAAATAAGTTGCTGTTGAAACGCTGCTCAATCTCATTACTCTCACCAAGACACCTGATCCTTTCCTTGAACACTTCTTTTTCTTGATTCTAGGATCTGAAAAATAATGTAATGACTAGACTTCTTTACAGAGATACCCATATAAGCATTAAGAGTTGAGAGAAAAAAGGAGTCACACATTCTTTTTTTTCCCAGCCATCCTCCTCTACTTTTGTACCTTTACCCCAGAACTTCACAGGAAAGAAGGACGTGGAGCTGTAATAAGAGGTGATGTTCAACAGAAAATGTCTGACTTTACAGACTGCATCCAGTCAGGTTCTGAACGCTCATTGAGGAAGAGTCAAAAAGAAAAAAAAAAAGAAAAAGAGAAAAGAAAAAAAAAAATTGGTTTCTAGTTATATATCTGTGAGGTAAATTGATCATGTAAAAGAAAATTAAAAAGCAAATTAATTATGACTCAAAAGCAAATTAATTATGACTCAATCCATTAGGGACACAGAAGTGTGAAAACACATTATTACATCAAGTTAGATATTTTGTATTAATGATCAATATAAATTTTAATAGAAGGAATGAGGATAATACTTTAATGACTGAGACACTTAAAAAGCAGCCTGTGGAGTGTGCAACCAACCCTTTAAAATTCTATGGCAGTTGTCACCTGTGTAGCCACAGCAGCCAGTATGAGTTTTGGGCAGACTCAGCTGCCTGCCACAGCAGTGACACCTGCACGTCTGGCAGTGTGTCCATCCACTGCTCCCTGCACTTGCCCATGGGGCTTTCCCCAGCACAGAAATGGCAGGTGAGAGTCACAAAGGCACCATAAAGCCAGGGCTGCAGCCAGCAATCACATCCTAAGGAAGACTTAAAATCAGAAAAATTGTTCAACATTTTCTTCCATGCTGTTTTGTTACACAAACGGAGGGAGCAAAAAAAACACACTTATGCAAGAACACAGGCACATAATCACTTTATGAGCTCTGGTAAACAGTTGAACACCAGGTTTCAGTCCTTTGCACATCTCCAGAAATGCTGCTTGCAGAGGGCTGCTGAGCTGTGAGGAGGTGGCACTCCAGCATTGCAGAAAGCCAAACTGGAGACTCCAGAAGGAGTGAGCTGGAAGCATTGTGTCATGGAAACAGCACCTGGACTTCTGCTGCTGAAAGGTAGTTACACCTGGGCAGCATCAGTATTGATTGTTTTCTCAGGGCTGTAGTATTTGTTTTGCATGCGGTTTATTGTTTTGGGGTTTTTTATTTAATTCCAGCTTCATTAAGACTTCACACTAAGACAAGCAGTATTACTTTAGAGGGGGAGGAATTAGAGAAATTAGTTCTTCATAAAAATTGTGCATTGCATAATGGTACAAATCAAGCAGGTCAGAGAAATTTTGGACAAGAGTAAGTGCATCTAACAACACAAGGTTTATGCTTTCATTTAAAAGACGGAACATTCCCCAAACAAACAGAAAAACCCTGTTATTACTGCATTTTAAAAATTTATAGCAGTAGTTTTTTTAAGGCCCCTTAAAAAAAAAAAAAAAAAGTATTATAAAAGTCCAGAAAAATGTACAGCCTCACGTGCTTAAAATATTGTAGCTCCCAATTTTCTACAGAGGAACATGGTCTTATGATGGCAGCTGCTACTGCTTCCTCCTGGTTTAGTTGTCAAGTCCTGTACCTGGTCCATGTTTCTTTCTCTGATCACCTGTTCATGGACAGGTTTGTCTCATGGCAAATGACTGGTACACGAAGCCTAATGAGTAAGCTTGGTAAAGAGAGAGAGATATTTGTTTGAAGACCCAACGGCAGAGGTAGGATGGTTCTCATGGCTGCACACACTCAGGCAAAAGAGCGCCTTCTAAGTTACCAGGACATCATCGTATTCACTGTGCTCTTCAGGGCTGGAGACATTTGCCTTCCTCTTGGGCACACTGATAAGCGCATATTCTGTCTGATTACTGCTGTCAATCACAGAGACTTCACCTTTTACATCGTGGCTGACAGTCGAGTACCACAGTTCACTGGAATTCATAGAATCTTTTTTGGCCACGTGTTCCTGAGGGGGAAAAGGGGGAAGAGAGAAAGAGCAAAGCTTCAGTATGATTATGCCCTGAAGAAGTTTGGAGACATGAGCAGATCTGGTACAGCCTGTACACTCATGCTGTTGATTAATACATGCAGTACTGAGAAAGGTTTGTGAATCCACAGTCATTTCCCAGCTGTCCAGGGCTGTGGCTGCACAGCTGGAGAGCCCAGCAGCCCACGGCCCCGCTCAGCGGTGCTGCCGTGGGAAAAGCGCATCACCACACGAGGGAGGCACAGCAGCACAGATGGAGCCGGGCAGCATCAACAATCCCGAGCCCCGGCTCCCCCAGGCTGTCCCGAGAGAGATCATCCCTGTGACATCCACCCGAGCAGGGAATGGGAGCTGATGGGCAAGGAGGCAAAGTTACGTGGCACATCTTATCAATGAATGTGAGGGGAGAGCATTTGGGATTTGAATCAGACTTAATATGGGGAGTTTAGGGGAAGAACTAAAGGAAGGGGTCAGAGTGACTTGCAGAGTAAAAGGCATAAGAAAACAGAGGAAGAAAGGGAGGGACAGGAGTCAGAGCAAGTTGCCAGAGAGACTGTAGGGTCTGGGAGGCAATTAAGACCCCAAGTGAACTTGTGTGTGTGGCTGTCAAGGAGATGCACTGTCCTGGAAGGGGCCCTGGCCTCTCCAGAGATGAAGTGATGGCTAATCCCTTCCCCAGCAACCTCATCTGATGCTGCCCTCGGGAACAGAGGGAAGAGAAAGAAGAGCCATTAGCAAAGGAGGAGGTAAGATTGTGTGGGCAAATGCCTTCCCAACCCTGTTTAGACTTGTCCCTCCTTTTGCCTCCTGAAGATGTTTGCTAATGGGTTGTGGGTGATCGTGCATTAAATAGTTAGCAGGATGACTCATTTAATCTAAAGGGATAATGTGCACTGATTAAGTACTTGGAGCCCCAAGTTAGAAATTTGTTTGCCCTTATGCTCTTGATTTGAATCAGCACTGGGTACTAAAGCTAGTGAGTCAGTACTGGCTTTATAGACTCTATTGTCTGCAGTAGTGGCAGTGTTCTGAGTGAGTGTTGCTGGGTTCATGGTGATATCTGTGGCACACCTTTCCGCACAGAGGTCTCTGTTTCATGGGTTAAAAACTCCAAAGGGTTAGCTTTTATTTTTCAAGCCTAGTAGTAGGGCAATATTGCTAGAACAAAATTTCTGTGGAATTTGCCTTGGATTTTCCAAGTTTATGTAAATCATATTGTCTGTTTCGATTCTGATTTGCATGGAAGATCTCCTGACCTTGAGGATACTTCACTGAAAATAAATTCTTGATTTGAGGTTTTATAGAGTTTTGAGATGTAGAAATTTCAGAAATTTTAAGGAGCAGAGCAATTAGGGTAGACTTGCTTATCATCAAGTGCATGGCTCTCTCCTCCCCTAGTCATGATTGCAAAGATGGGAGGACAGCAGTATTTCTCTTAATGCACCTGTGAAATGAGACCAGGTAGGCTCTTCATTTTCATGAGTGAGTGGCTCTCAATCCACTGAGTGAAGTCTGGAGTATCTCTGTCCCTTCAAACACAAAGGTCTAACCAAGACTTGCTCTGAGTCACATTTTCCAGAATCCTCTCAGTCATCGTGTTTTGAAAGGCTGTTATCATCAACCTTCTCCTTCAGCAGGGAGACTGTAGTGCAGAGGTGGAGTGATTTATCCCACACGCCGATGGAGCAAGTGTGAAAACTTCCATTATTCACAGGCCAACTTTAACACTCAGAAGGAGCATCTCTCCTATTGCACTAACAGCTCTGCCAGGACTGTCTTCAAACCACGCTCTGGGGCTTTTCCTTGGGACACCAAAGCCTCTCAAAACCAGATAGCTACTTGGCAGGTTCCCCATTACAGTTCCACCCACTCCTCTCCCCCCACAGTCCTTCCCACACTCACAGCTACAAATGATGAGCTCATTTGATCACACCCTTTTCTGTCATCTTGCCCACTTTCTTCAGAATTTTCTGCTAAACTCCCACTTTTCTGCTGGGCACCAACTTTTGATTTACTGATGTCATCTTTGTTTAAAAAAAAACAGAAACAAAACCAAACCAACCCAGTTAGGCTGCTAAATGGCAGCAATTCGTTCTGTGGTACATGGGGCTTCTGGTTATCACTTGTCATCAGGGACTCAAGAGGCATTTACCCTCTGCTAAAGTGAACTGTTTACAAAGCAGAAGCAGCAAACCACAGGTACTCACTTGGCTCCTGCCTCTCAGAGCTCAGCGTGTTAATACACACAAACAACTGCAGTTAAGAAGTGGCTGTTCCCCCACCCCTGCCTTCCAGGATGATAAATTTGGGAAGAGAAGGAGGGCACACCCCAAGTAATAGAGTTACCTCTTAAATTACTCTGGGGTGCATCGCCAGGACTCTTAAAACTAACCCCAAAGCAGGGAGGTAAGATGAACAGGCAATGTGTTTATCTTACCAGTCTTTCCTGCATTGCAGCACAACCACTTGCTCTGTTCTGATTTATCAGAAACTAGATATGCAACCTGAAAGGGCATGTTTGGTTTTGTGGGGTGTTTTTTTTCCTTTCTTTTCTTCCTTCTAGAGGCAGTGAGACACTGGAAGGGGAAACCTTATTCTTTTCCAACAGAGACTTAGCCATTTGTTGATACATCTGCTATTTTTTTATAGTGCAAAGATTAACCAAAACCCTTTAAGCCTTACTAAATCTCCCTTTGTTTTTCAGCTGAAGATTTCTTTATTACTAAACCTGGTTGGCAATAGTCCATTTAAATTACTTTTAGAAAATGTCATGCTGAAACTGCAACTCTTTTGGGAAACATGCCAGTAGTCAAGAGAGGCTCTGCTAGCTACCAAAAAGCTGAGTGGAGAAGGGAAGGAGGAGGAGGACAGAGAAGCACCCCTGCAGCTGTAAATTGTGCAGTGGCTGAGGACTTTCACCTGAGACATCATCACAAGGTTCAGCCTCCTGAATTGTCTGATTTGGGCCAGACAACATTCCACTCAGCCTCAGAAATGACGAGTGTGTGCTGCAGTCTGTTTGGCCACTGGCTGCCCAAGAGTGGGGCTGCACCTCAGTGTTAGTTTTATGTGCATACACTTATTTTGTACCTAGGCTTAAACTGGCGCTTTTCTGCATCCTAAGCAAATAGTCTGATTATGGGCTTTCCTTTCTCCTACAGGAATATGACGGACATTTTGTCTTTTAAATATGTGGATGTTTTGGACTCAATTGCCTCAGATGGGGGGGGGGGATTAGAAATCAGTTTTAGTCTTTACCTTGTTGGCACCTGGTGGATTGCTGCACGTCTGTGCTGAGGAAAGAGGAAGAAAACATTGTCATTCTCTGGTGTAGCAACACAAGACAAGGATTTTCATCAGCACAGGATTTACTCTGTCTCAGGCTGTGCAAAAGCATGAACTTGTGTGACAATAGTAGGGAAAAGGGTTCAACCTCTGAGAGCTAAATAAATCTGATGGCTTTTCAAGATTTATCTTGTCTCTGGTTTGTACATCCTTGTGTCACACAGCACTGCTCACTGACCCAAATTAAACCTAGATGTGCAGTCTTCTTGGGTTTTTCTTTTTGTTTTGTTTTCGTTTCATTTAATTAACTGAAATCACTTTTACATGTCTGTCTTAGAAATGAAAGTTCTTGCTTGCTTTCTGACTGTATTTGAGCTTTGTGATCCATGCAGCCCCAATTCTGCCTGGGCTCACTGGCGGGGTGCTGGGGCACAGAGGCACTCCATGCTGTGCCACACATGCTGGGTGTTTGTGTGCACAGGTTTGGCAGTCTGGAGCTTTTCTGGAAAGTTGTCTCCATGTCCCATAAACATCTAAGTGGCAGAAGTCTGGCATTTTACATCCTGCTTTCTCCTAGCCTTGTCTTTATCAGTCTCGCTGGTTCCTGTTACGAGGTGGATTGAATGGTTTGCTCCTGTACAATTCCAGAGTTAAACTTTCACTTTTGATTAAGGTAACAGCGCTTTTTAAGCCTCCTTGTTTTGCAACCTGACAGGAGAGACGTCGGTCTCTCAATACTGCATCAAAGCTGCCATCTTAGAGCATTTATGGTGTTTTCAAACATTATTGTGCTGCCTTAACACTGCCAAGAAATTGCCAATGTACATGACTAACAAGAGGGTTTTTGCTAATACTGCAACTTGTGAAAGTGGTAAAAGTATTATACCTTTGCTACATGAATGGTTTTACCCACAAGAGGGAAAAGGCAGCAGTCTGAATCTAAACCAAGACCTCCTGATTCACATGTGATCCTGACTACCATACAGAAACTGCTTTTTTAGGGGAACACCTCATACTGACGTCTGTTTAAAGAAAGTCCTCAGCGGTGCTCATGCGTGGGGAGCGGGGGCTGGTGTGTGAGCAGATGGAGGCTGGACTGGGCTGGGCTGTGCTGGGCCAGGCTGGGCTGGGCTGGGCTGGCAGCCACTACCTTCAGCAGCCTCCACCTCACTCGCAGGGCAGGAAGCAGGGGCACAGCAGAGCTTTCTCCTGTGCTTGCGAGCCTGTGGGTCCAGCTGTGACCTACAAGGGCCGAGTGCCCACTGCAGGAGGCAGCTGCAAGGCACTGGCTCAGGCACTTGTGGTTCCGTAGCTGGAGGGGATGGAAACAAAAAAGACCAAAGAGCCCCCCGAGAAATCCAGCACAGTGGGGCATCAGAGGGCAGGTGTATTCCCCACTGGATTGCAAGGAGGTTTCCCTCTGCTGGGATGCAAGATGCCTTGCCATGGCTGTGGCTGCCAGCTGCCTCTGCAGTGATGCAGAGATGTCCCCGTTCATGCCATGTCCCACCACCCCCGAGGGGCTCAAGCAGCTTATTTACTTACTTTGCTTGTGGGAGTATCTTTTTCTTCGGATGGAGACAGGCACTTTCCACCTAGGGCATGGAAATCAGGGTGAGCAGGCATATTTGGGGTTTCATGGTCCTCACTTCCTGCTGCCAGCTGTGGGCACACATAAACTCGTGGGGAGATGCCTTCTCCAGCTTTTTGGACAAGGTGCTTTATGCAGCTTCTCTGCTGCTGCTCTCCCCAAGGGGCAGCCCCTGGCAGGCACCCAGGCCAGCTCTAGGGGTTGCAGAAACAAGGGCTGCCACAGGGTAGGAGGGGCACAAATCATAGGCCCAGGGATGGAGGGTGGCAGCTGTTGGCAGGTGTTACAGCATTCAGCTGCTCCTGGGAAGCTGTTCCTGGCCTTTGTTCCCTGGGGAAATCCTGACAGTACAGCAGCAAAGTTTGTGGAC
Organism: Eopsaltria australis; assembly: GCA_034509425.1. NCBI lineage: Eukaryota > Metazoa > Chordata > Aves > Passeriformes > Petroicidae > Eopsaltria > Eopsaltria australis. The sequence continues at coordinate 2,925,226 of JAVTVJ010000280.1, forward strand.
TGGAGGAGCAATCAGTGTTTCTGGGCTTGTCCATGTCAAATAGCTCTAGGTGCGTGAGTCAGCAGTAAATATTGGGAAGAGATAGAAAAGAACCAGCCTCATGCTCCCACAAAAGATCTACATCAATCTGACCTCTAAGCATGGCTTGGGAAAAAGTAAAAGGAAGAATAACACAGCAACAATGTGACAGAAAGTGCAAACACAAGGGGGAAAGTGCAAGGCCAGCAGATCTGATCTCTAGCAGTTGAAATAATCCTTGCTTGTTCAAGGAGAAGACTATACTTGCAGATTTAAGTACTGAAATTATCTGGCAAATTTAGGAGCCTTTGTGTTGTGTTCGGGTTGCTATCAGCAAGTTTCTTGGCAATAAGAGCTAGGTTTTCTGGGGCATTTCTGGGGTTGCTTATAGTTTACAATTTTGCACTTGTAAAAGGCCAGTAATTAAAAAACATTTTGCAATGCAGTGTTAACATTTATATGCTAGATTTATATATATAATAAAAATATGTTAAGGGATGTAAAGCTGCCAAGTCACATGGATTTAGGGATTACACACAGCTTGCTGGGGGAGGTACATTATGAATCAGTCTCTAATTGCTTATTTGCATGTTTTTTTCTTTCCCAGGACTGAGGTAAACAGGGAATGCCACCATTCTTTTTTGCTCTTGATTTCCTTGCTAAATGTGTGCTCTTAGGTCTCATTTCTTTTACAAACTACCTAAGTTCTGCAACTTACCTGGAATAATTTCTTTCTGCAGATGTCCCTGATGCTCTTGTAAGAGTAGCAGAAAGTTTTGCAAATATTAGTGAGCTTCCTAATTTTCTGTTTAATGGGAGAACTTAGATAGCTTTCATTACAGCTGGGTATAAAAATAAAACTATAATATTACCTCATTCCAGGTTGCCTACCTGGTTTTCTTTGAATTATATATAAAGTTCTGCCTATACTGAATATAAAATCCTCTAGCTTAGTTGGAGATGCCAGTGTTACCATTTCATAAAATTCAATAGAAATTCTATGAGCTACATTTAAAATAAAATACATATATGTATTTATAATACAAATAACTCACATTAGGAGCCTGTTGTAGCTGACAGATATTGTGAGTTTGATAGAACTATTTTTGTTTCCTGATCTCTATTTATTCCACATTTTCTTGTTTATATTCAGTTGGCTTCTGATTTTTAGTCCCTTGCTCAGATGAAAAGGCTGTTTGGTTTGGGTAGCTCTTCGCCTGGACTGTCAAAAGATAAATAGCATATGTTCCTATAGCAAATTAGAGCTGTAAACTGATGTATAACTCTTACATACATTCTTATTTAGTCAATCATGTGTAATCCTGTGGAAATGCACATCCCATGGTCTGAGAATTGAAGGCCTTTCTCAGCACCTGCATTCATGCTACAGACATGCTGACTCTTGGAGGCAGGTCCCCAGCAGTTAGAGAAAGGGAACCCATCTTGCCTGTGGGTGGAGAGGGGTTCTGAAGGGTTGGTTCTTATTGGGCTGAGGGGTTTTGGGGCAATTATAAATAAAGCTTTATTAGGAAAAAAGCTGGGAAATAGTTCTGGCCAGCAGTCATGAAAGAGGACAAGCGTGACTCTCATTAAAATGAGAACGAAGGCAGGTTTCCTTTTCTTTCTTTCTGTAGTTTCACTTAGCTCTTTGCAGAGAAGCTGCATGAACTGTGTTACAGGCTACAGAGGCTGTCGTGTTCGGGAAGTGGCCACACCAAATATAGAAATGCCTCTAAAAAGCAAACACTCCAAACAGAAGGGATGAAATGGCAGACTTGGGCATGTATAGGAAGAAGGAAGGAGTCAAGAAATTAATTACAGAGGAGGTAGCAGAGTTTACAGATAAATGGTAGGGCCTGCAACATTTTCTCCCAGCAGCTGCTGTTAAGAGCTCAAGTTTGTGTTAGGTCTGCTTTGCACACCTGAAACTAAGGTTGCATTCAGTCTGAATTTACTTCAACCCAGATGCCAAAGGGCCAAGAGACAGTAGTGGATGGATACCCCTTTCTGTCCCTGAAGGGAGGCAGTGGGATGCTGCTGGCAAGGCCATAGGCACCCACAGAGCCATCTTAATAAGGGGTGATGCCAGCCTCACCTGCTCTCAGAAATATGAAGCTCCTCTGAGCTGCTGTGGGGCATGACAGCATCAGCCTTCAGGAGGGAGGGCTTCAGTGGGGACCTGCTGCAGCTGTTGTCTCCATCTAACTTGGTGGCCCACAACAAAAGGTTGCTGGTCAGAAAGAACTGGACCTTCCTCCAAAAATATCCAGTTCTTTCCTGACTCCTTAAACCCACCACCTCTGACACAAAACTGCCAAACTCTCAAAACCCCCCACATACAACCAAGTAAAAAGCGCCGTCCTTGCTCTGTGGCTGGCTGCTTGGCAAAGAAAGCCCAATGCCCCATCACTTCAGTACATTTTAGCTCCTGCCACCCCTGTAATTGACTCTGGGGCCTCCTCCCTTGGACCCCATCAGACATGGCTGGTCCTCATCTACATGTGGGCTAATTCATCTGAAGTTGATGAACTTTGCCTGCCTGTCTCACTGGAGTGATAATTTTGGGATATTTCTTCCAACTGGCTGCCAATTTTCCCAAGACTTATAGACACTCCCCCTCCTGAAGGTGCCCGTCTACTGTTGGGTTACACTCTGTGTGTTATAGAAAAGCAGGCCTGAAAGGCCCAGAGTGAGCCTCTTCCTTAGGCCCAGAAGTGACCAGGAAGCACATCCAGGTCACCAGAGATGGGCATGAGAAAGAGGATCATGGGTTTGTGGCTTTTTGTACCTATTATGTGAGAGTATTGTAGGTTGTGACTTTATAGGGTATTGTTTATCTTTTTTGTTTATATGATGGCACATCCTGTGTGTAGGATTGCATAAAGGGAGTTTTCACTGCATAGTAGTAGGCAGTAGCCATAAGGAAGTAGCCATGGCAGTAGCCATAGTAAGAGTCATAAGAGTAGTCTTAGCAAGTAGTCATAGAGTGATCTGTAGTAGTCTTAGTCTCTATCTGTATAATAAAGAACTCTGTACAACATCACAGTCTGTCTTGTCAGAGAAGTCCTTGACCCTATGTTGAATACTACAATCTACTTTGTTTTGGTTTTTTTTTAGATCTAGTTAAAGTTACTGAGGAGAGATGCTGACAGCTGGATGACGTAAATGCATGAGCCTCATTCCTTGGGAATTTTATGTGGATGGGCTGCCTGTTATGAGATATATATAAACTTTGTGTTGTAACCTGAGCTTTCCCTTTAGCCTGACTCTGAGCTGGCCCTGCGCTGTGGAGCAGAGGAGCCCTTCCTAGTTCACCCTCAGTCTCTGTCTCTCACACTGCCTGGAGAGCAGTGGTGGCCAGGACTGGACCTCTGCAGCACCAGAGCTTTGCAAGGATGCTGAGTCACTGCATAGGAATGACTGTTTCTCCAGAAAAAAAACCCAAACCAAACCAAAACCCCCACCTTCGTCATTTCTCCATCCCTCTGAACTTCTGCAAGGTCTATGATTTTTCTGAAAGATGCAGCTTTGCAGCAATAGGGCAGTTATGACTGAGATGTGCTACACAAAAATCACCCCAAGCTGGCATAGCTTATTGACAGCACCTGGAGTGAGATGAACTGCAGTTGCTCTCTGCCATGCAAGGGCAGCTGGTCCATGTTCTCCTGAATGACTTCTCTTGGCAGTGGTTTGGTAGAGTTTTTAGAAGTGAGGAAAACAGGGTGTGGAGCTGCATGAGCACAGACTGGGGCACAGCACCATGCCAGTAATGTCTTTTATGGCAGTGGCCCCTCCTCTCTGATGGGGGATAAGGGTTTCACAGCCCCATCAAGCTGGCAGGAAAAATCTGCTTTACAAAAACCTTGCTTGCAAGGTTCTCACAAAGAATTCTGTTCTTATTCCTGCTCCTAAAAAGCAGTCTGGAATTATTTCAAAAGCAACACATGTCCCACATGTAAGGATGACAAGACCACTTAAAGCAGTGGGGATTCAGCAAGCCTGGGAGCTGAGAGCCTGGACCTGAGACCCTTAAAGCACAGGAGCTCTTCACTGCTCCCTGCTGCCACAGGTGAGGACCCACCAGTTTCATATGGATTTTGTTTGCCTTGACTCAAACTGCTTCTGAGAGCAAGGCTTCGTGCTTTGGGGACTTCTGCCCTTTTCCTCAAGGCAAGGTAATGTGGTCCCAACTTAGACATCTGGCCAGAGACCTGCAGAGATGTAAGAGATGCATTCCCTTTGGAAACAAGAGGAACGCTGAATTTTGGCAATGGAGTGCCTCACCTGAGCTCCTTAACACCAAGTAAGCAGTCAGGATACAGTACTCAAAGATTGCATCATCTTTACTTTGACCTATCAAGAAGGCAATGGAAAAGAAAGGGAATTTTCCACCTGTCCTAGGTGGCTCATGTTGAACATCCTCCTCTGCCTTTATAGTTCCTGAGGAGACAGTCTATTCCTAACTGCTGTTGTACATAACTGTAGGATACTCACATATCTCATGTACAGCATTTAAATATATTGTACAATTTAGTCTGTTTCTATATAGTGTATATAAAAGCTTGTCTTTATGAGACATGGTACCAACAGATAAGAGACAGAAAAGTGAATCTCCTCTAAGTGTAGTTTTCCTGCCTGGAAACTTGGAGTAGATGACAAATATTCTCTGTTCCTTCTGTTCCTCACCAGGATGAACTCCTTTCCTCCCTTCAGCAGACTCTCTGTGCTGGGAGCATACAGACAATGTGACCTCTGTAAACATCATCCTGAGGCAATACTCTTTGACATACTAAGAACTATATTGATCATCTTAATTTGCTTGTTAAATTATGTTTCATTAATCAAGAAGCTCCTTATGGTGCCTTGCATGATCCCTTGAGGCTGATTCATTGCAGGTATCATTTGTTTTGGAATCACTCTCTTAGTCCTCTTGTTTAGTAATTAAATATAAAATGGTATTGGACCGACCTTGTTTTTGGCAGGCAGTTTCTCATCCTTCCACTGCATCTCTGCACCTTTGGGTAGCTAATTTTAGTGTGTTTTCCTTGCTTACTGAATTGTTTTCTGTACTTTCTGTGTTACAGACTGAAACTCTGTGATCAAAGCAGCTCATTATCTTTCATTATCACTCTCTTATTCCTCTTGTTATGTAATTAAATATGAAATGGTACTGAACCTACCTTATTTTTGGTAGGCAGTTTCCCATCCTTCCACTGGACCTCTGCAGCCTTTGGTAGCCAATATTGGTGTGGTTTCCTTGCTGGCTGAATTGTTTTCTGTACTGGCTGTGTAACAGACTGAAACTCAGTGACAGTAGCAGCTCATTATCTCACTGTGAGTGTATGCAGCACTCAGACGTTGCGCACCTGAAAAACCCAAAAACCACCCCAAAGCCTCCACTGCAGGCAAACATTAACAAGTGGGGGTGGGAGAGGAAGGGAGGTGGAATGGAGGTGTGATGTAGCTTCCTGGGGTGCTGGGATGAGCTGGTGGCCTCCACAAAGTGACTAATGTGTTGCAGAATGAACTCCCTCTAAGTTTAGTAATCTGAAAGAGCAACTGAGAGTGCTCTTGGCAAGAGGAAACCACATGCCTAGCCATCTTCTCTTCTGAGAAATGCTCTGATAAACTGAATGGTAAAAACCAAACACTTCAAACCACAATGAAGCATAACCTTTGCTACTGAAGCTTTCTAGTGTAGTCTTTTTGTGCTTCTTCATCTCCTTTTTGTCCTTTTTTTAAAAATCATTATACTTTTATCCCTTTTTCTTTCTCCTGAGCTACAAGGAAGAAGAAAAATAGGAGAACCAGAAATACAATTTGCAGGGCTGGTTGGCTGGGGAGGAAGCAAGCTTTAGTTGACATAATGTAATTGCAATACATTGCCGGAAAAGAAAAATAAAATCTCTGTAAGACTTCAAGTGTCTGCAGCCATTTCATCAAATCTCAGAGGTAGAAAGTGCTGAGCAGTTAACAGGACACTTAAGGAACCCTTGCTGTCCCCTGGGAACGTGTGGTTTTGCAGATAGAGGTACACCACCACAAGCTAGGTCTCTGCTAAGTAACCTTACCCTTCTTTGTTTTGCACTTTGCTGGGCAGTCCAAAACCAGATCTGAGCAGCAGAGCTCTAACTTGCAGCTGACAGCAGTGTGTTAGCAGAGAGAGGGAGTGTAGTTTGGGGGAAGATCACAGATAAGATCCCTCCAATTCAAACATGACAAGGATAAACAGCTGTGTCTGTGCACAATCCACCCTTGTGTGCTCTGATCTGAAACCTGTATGCAAACACAACAATTTGTCTGAGATCCTGCCCAAATGAGCACCACCTGCTCCTGCAGCATCCCTTGGCTTTGAACTGCCACAGCCTGCCCTGATGCAATGCCAGAGGCTGGAGCAAATGTTGGTAGATGCAGCTACTGGTTTTACCTCAGTATGCTGAAGTTCTCCAAACTCAGCTGAGATGTAGAGTGATTTGCCATATGCAGGCACTACTTAAACATGTTATAAAGTTCCAGGCCTGTTCAGTTGCATTCAACAAGCTGCTTCCCATCAGTGCTACCTACAACTAGAGCTGAGGAACCAACCTCCAAAAGTCACTGCAATTCAGAAGTGGATGAAACCCTCTCCCCTTGTTTTGTTCTCTTTACAGGCAATGTCTTGAGAGGTGGCACTGAATGCTTCTGACAAGGTAGGCAGATGTCCAGTTTGTTAACCTCGGCTTGGATGGCTGAAAAAGCAGTGGTTTAGACAGTGGTTGACAAACCAATGTTTTAGACTATAATCGTGCCTGAGTGACTTCCCTTGGCAACATTTTCTGGAAGTTCAACTATGTGAATTATTAGTTGCATTAGTCACTTGGTCTGCGGGGAAATGCTGGCATTCCATGACTGTGCAATTCTTGTATACCCTTTTTTTCATTTACTCAAAACTAAAGAGAACATCCTGGTGAAACAGAAAGGAGGAAAATTATACAAATGACTGTGCTTTTCAAGCAGTAGTTGCAAAACTACTTCTGCCTAATTTATCCCCAAGCTTTCACTGTCTTTGGAATGTGGCTGAAGTTCAGGCATGGTGTGCAGTTCTCAGAAATGAGGGCATTGTGCAACTGAATCAGAAGAGCGTGGGATCTGACTGACAAGGAAGGAGAAGGTCTCTAATCCACCAAAAGTCTATGCAAAGATGAACAGAGCAGGAATACATGCACTTAAAGTTACATTCACAAATTTCAGATAAGTGGGGGTTAATGGATCTCACATTATGAATAAAATGTTATGTTTAAAGCAATTAATCAACTGCTGATGTTGTCTGGTCCCTGGAGAACGAACAGGGAGTGGTCCCACAGAGATGCTGCAGCAGCTGGATGTGCCTGCAAACACTGACTCAGGAAGGCTCTCAGGGAGGTCCCTGCATGCTCAGGTTCCCTTGGCACCAGGAGCTGCCAGGGGAAAGGCAGAGCTTGGAAGACAGCCCAGCATACAGGACTCTTTCTCACCAGGGATGCTGTAACAAATTAAAGTCAACACATTTTTTCCACTGGCGGAGCCATTTCTGTCCTTTGCTAAGACTGAAAGTTTGCTCTTCATTGAAAAGTGTTTCCTCTAGCAGCACACAGTTTTTAAGGGTTCTGGAAGATCAGAGTATTTCTGGAAGAAAATAAGTTGGCTAAAGCTGACAAGAATATTTCCTATATACCAGTTGGGCTTGCACTTATTTTCAAAATCAAATGCAGTTCCTTTTGTGATCCACTAAGTGGAGATCTCACATTTTAATCAGGCCAGAATGCCCTTCAAGAAATTTTGCAGGAAAGTGCAATTATGAAAATAACTCAAGGAAAGGAAAATACAATACCTGAAAGGAAAAAGACAATAGTATGAACCAACTGCATTTTTCAGGCTTATGGGAATGAATTGTTGAACCTACTCAAAAGCACATCTGAAATGTTTCTTTAGAGGAGTACTGATACTTGAGCTGTTTCTGTTTTCAGATTAGGTGCCACTAAGGAGAGAAGGAACCATAAATGTGAAAGCATGTTTGAGAAGTTTTTGTGTCACTTCACGGTTTGGCCCTGCTGGCTTGCAACAGATTTGCATAATTCAAGGCTAATCCATGCAGCCATTCAACTGAGAGAAAACATTTTCTTTGCAATCATAGTCATTTGGAGTAGTAAGAATTTGCAAAAATGTAAGCCACCTCATCAGAAATCAGAAAGGTGAAACACAATTTCCCAGTAGAAGTTTGATTAGCAAATGAGGGCTCTCAGTCTGGCTGCCCCACTGTGGCAGAGGAGAGCCACGTGTGGGCTGAGGGCTTGGCTGGATCACAGCCCACACAGAAAGGGGAACACAGGCATAAAAATGACAAAGCAAAAAGGCACAGAAACAATGACTCAAACAAGTTGTGTGACTTACTTTTGTGTCATCTCAGGTGATGGTGGATGGGGAAGGATGTGCTTGTGGAAGTGATAGCATAGGGGACAAAATGATTTGGGGTTTGTAGTAGTTTTAGGTTGTGGGAACTATAGGCCTCAAAGGCATTAAGGTAGGCCTTAGGTGTTGTCTTTTTTAGGTTAAAGTGTAGTTATGGGAACTGTACTTGTGTGCTTTTTCTGTAACGATTGCTTATGACAAGATTGATGAGATGATTGCTTAGTAAATATAAGAATAATAAATCAGTTGCAATAATCCTGAGAGACGTTAGAGGGTAGTAGGAAAGGGGGGCTGAAAGTTATGTTTGAGTAAAAGCAATATATGCAATAGCAATGGTATCGAAGCTGAAACTCATGCTTGAGTGAAAACAATGTATCCAAGAGAGTAGTGTTGAATTAATGATGAACCGATGATCATAGGCTGCTTGTATTATAAAGGTAACCATTTTTCAAACCCCAGGCGGAGCCTGATTTGAGGTCCCACGACCCCTGGCTCCCAGGGCCCTTCAATAAAGCACCACATATATTCATTCTGTGAATATGTGTTTTCCTACACTAACAGAAGGACAACCCTGTCTTTACAAGGGACAGGGCTGGGGAAAGATCATGGACCTGTGGAGATGGGGGCAGCCGCAGTGGAGGGGAGGTGAGACCAAGGCTCTGCTCTTTCCCTGAGGCAAAACATGACCCAGGCCCTGAGTCCTCCTCTTGGCTTGCTCTGGGCTCCTTAACCTAGAAAAGAGTTGCATTTCAGAAGCATCAGCAGCTCCTGGGTTTTCACTGATTTACATGAAGGGTGTAGACCCCTATTGGTGTCTGAGTCCCATGTAGGGACATTTGGATTGCTCGTTGCAGCACGGCCTTTCCTGGAGCTCAGGTTGATCCCAGGGCGGCCTTTTCTCGTGCAACCCACAGACACTTGGTGCTAAGCCAGTTGAGAAATCTGTGCTTGTATTTAGGTGCTTATGAAAACCCAACCTTATGGATTAAGTGCTTGTGAAAAACCCAGTAGCCCTGTCTGCTTAGCAGCACAGCTGGGAAAACCTGAGTTTCTGGCTCTGACATTTGTTATCAAACTCCCCAAAACTCAGTTGTGTCATGGGGCAAGGTGCTACTTACTGTACTCGCATGCAGGGGAATGCCCCTAGAGTAAGAGCGGCGTGTATAAGAAAGGAGAAGTGGCACTCAGTGGATCACTCACTCGTCTCACTGAGCACACAGCTAAGATGATGATGGTCACTTGCCTGCTCCTCTCCAGCATCTGGACTGCTGCTCCAGGTAACTCTCTTGTCTGTCTGGGTGTCTGTGTCATTATCCTAACAGTGTTAGGGCCCTCAGTGGCCGTGCCAGCCTCCCTCTGTGCTGCAGTCCCCACCTGGCACCCTCCTGGGGCAAGCCCAGTGGTGGCACAGCACTTGTGGCACTGTACTACTTACTTGGAGCTTCAGACATGTCACTGCTGGTTGTGTTGACAGAATCCACTTCTTAATTTACCACCAGTGCATTTGTAAGTTCCAGAGAGATGTATGAATTTATTGCAATGGGCAAATTATAAAGCAGGCAAACTGTGCTTGTAGGTATCTGCTCAGGCCATCAAAATCATGGGTGTATTACACTGGTTTTGTATTTAAAAATCATATCAAAAAGCTGACTTAGCTTCAAACAAGCTTGCATGATCATGGTCTGTAGCCTGCCTATGGCACTGCTGAGATCTGGGAAGCAAAGTGACTGGCACAGCTTGACAACTGGCTTGTTGGTCTTTGGTGGAAATGTGCCTGGCTACGGTCACAGCCAGAATCTCAGAGCACTTTGTCGAGTGGGTTAGCCTAGTGTACCTCTGGGCACTGCAGCCTCACCCCTCTTTAAAGTCTGCAGAGATACTTCCCTGTCTTGTAAATTGACTTATTTTTTCAGTGCTGCAACTGTTACTGCTGATACCTCCCTTCCGATGCTGACATGCACAAATAAACTTTTAAAACTGTTATCCCAAGAGAGCTGTGGAGCTGAGCTGTCACCTTGCCTATACCCTTAACAGTATTTTCATGTCTACGAAATGGAAGAGGAGACTGACTGTTTTCTTCTTTTCCCTGGAGACTTTTAATACCATGGGATTTTTGCTGTGAAATTTTTCTGCCTGTTGGCCTTCAGTAGGGTCTCTCCTGCAGCTGTTTCTCAGCAGCATGACTTCAATGCTGAAATAAGAGGACAGATGTAGTTTGCCTTAGGTCCTCCCTACCTTGGTTTTTTCCTCTGGTTTTCTGTTCTCTGCCAGTCTCTGACATGTGTGAATACATGATGTATAGTGAGACATAACAATTTTAAGCAGTTTTACTGATTTGCTTCACCCCCTGCCACAGGAGGGCTTAGGGGGTGGTATGGCTTAAAGTTTAGGGAACCTCTCCATTGGTGTCCATGGGATAGTGGTCCTGGCAGACAAATCAGTGGCTCCCAGCACAGAGCTGCCTTTCTCAGTGGTGCTCTCTGCAGCACAGGTATCAGGCTGGCAAGATGCTTGGTTTGAGAGGTGGCAGGTCCAGTGAAACTCTGAGTAGTTTTTTCAAGCTGCATTTTCAGTTTTTCCCTCGATGGAGGGATAGGGAAATCCTCCAGAGTTGCTCTGCTTGGAAATGAGGGTGAGGGGTGGCGGGGGCCTCTGCTGGGGGTGGGCTTCAGGAGAGTGTGAGAAATGCTGACTGTGGCACCTGCTTCTCCCCCAGCCTCTGTGCAGGTGACGAACAGAGAGGTCCAGTCAGTCCAGGCGGGAGGAAATGTTACTTTTTCATGCCGGTCAGTCACGAAAGAAGATGTGATACAGGTGACCTGGCAGAAGGAGACGGACAGGGCTGAAGACAACATAGCAACTTACAGCAAAATGAATGGCCAAAAGATAGCCAAGGCCTATGTCAGCCACGTGAGCTTTGCCCACAGCGAGTTACAAGCCTCAGCCATCTCCCTTCATGGAGTCACCCTCCAAGATGAAGGGTGCTACAAATGCATCTTCAACACCTTTCCCTCGGGGGCTATCACCGGCAGGACGTGTCTCAAGGTTTATGGTAAGGCACTGTAATGGTGTACAGGCACTCATCTGAGCACCAAGTCATCTTTCCTGTAAAAAACCTTCCCTAACATTGCTACACTAATGTGGGAAAATAGGTTCAGCTTTCTCCCTGGCTTTCTCCCTCTCTGGTTTTACCCCTGATGGGAAATCAGCATTTAACAGTTCTTTAATTTTCTTCCCTTTCAAGTAAGCCACAGCAAGATTCAAAACTGACGCGTAACCCATGACTTCCTCCAAGTTTCCCTGGCCCTGTGCTTGCTGACAGCTGCCTGGCCACAGCCATGAACCCCATGCTCTCTGCTTCCTTTCACTGCTGCTCTCACCTCCTAATCCTGGAAATCAGGCAGTTTTTAACTTGCTCTATGTTTGGTTGCAAAAAAATTGCCAAGTATTCAAAAGACAAAGAGGCACATGCATGACCAGAATAGCTGGAAGCTCATTTTGAAGCTACACTAAAAAAAGCAGTAGTTGGGCTGGGATGAGGAAAACTATGAAAAAAAATAATAATAAGGCTGAAATACTGTACAGCTCATGGGATTTGACACATTAATATCTTGAGCAGGTTATGATCAACTACCTTAAAGAAGAGAGTTGAAACAAATCGGGAGTCAAGGTGGCAATTTTTGTCACCTCCATATGAAATCATCAGCTAGCAAGTACAATCTGAAATAAAAACAAATAGATAAACTCAAACAACTAAGAGTGAAGGGCTGCTTATCTTTTGAGGAAAGCTGTTGGATTTTGTCCAGCTGAGAAAGCTGAGACATTAAACATGCTCTGAGGACACCCTGTTGGCTCCTGGCTTTCTCAGGGATGAGACTGCTGTGGGGACACTGGCCAAAGATCATATCCCATGTGCAGAGTATCAGTGTCTGTGGCCTGCCACTGGTGATATGATCCCTACAGTGTATTTTTTTTTATCCCTAGTACGTTCTGCTGTCAGACACAGACACATATGTCCACACACATGTCTCTGGAGTCCTCTGTGTGGAGAAAGGAAGCTCCTAAATTATAGGGGAAAGGACCTAGTGGTGGAAAATACAAAGGAAAACCAAGTCTAGAACAAAAGTTCTTTATCCCCTCTTTTGGGAAAACTCCTAGGGCAGAAAAGAGAAATTAGGAGAAATTAATGCAGTATTTCATATAAGAGGAAAGTTCATAAACAAACCCAGTTCTGAGTCATTCAAAGGGTAAACACTGATTATAAGTTACAGGAAAAACATGGAAGTGCCTTGCAGAGGGATCCCATTCTTTTTAATCCTGTAAATCTAAACAAGGAGATGTCTTTTGGTTTCGATTTCTACTCTGGTTTGTGGTTTGTTTGGTTTTCTCTTCTCTTCAACTGGGGGAATTCCTTCCCAAAATCACCAACCTTGTGGCTATGGTTCATCCTTCACCAGAGCACTACTTCTAAAAAATAAAGGGATGTTTTTCTGCTGCCACACACACTTATGCAAGCATCTCTTGCTGTATCTCAGATGAAAACACATCAACTGAGAAGGGTTTAACTTCTCTTGTAGGCTCATAGGCCACTGCCAGAGGCTGCCTCACCAAGGTCATCGTGGCCCTCCTGTAATGTGCTGTATCAACCAGCCCTGAAGGGTAACCATGAACAAACTGAGCATTTGGCATTCTGACAGAAGGTTTTAGTTCATATATGGTTATTTCATTGAAGCTAATTTATACGATGCTACCCAAAAGCCACAGTCTTGTTCCTAACTCCCCAACTTCTAACAATGGGAGCGACTCGTCTGAACAAGCCCAGAGGGTGCCCCATGAGGGATAGTGAAGCCAGCAGGAATCTCCCAAGGCTCAAAGGTTCAGGGCAAGGTGAGCAAATCAGAGTCACCAGCTGAAAATGAAACGCTGCCATATCTTTGCCCTCAAGAGGGGACTGCTAGGGAGTTTACGAGCTGGTAATTGCCCGATTGCAGCAGCCTTCACAAGCTTGGTGTTCCGGGACAGGATCTCTGTGTGATCAGGGAAGTGAAACCACGTAAGAACTGGATACAACACTGAACAAAGAAACACATTTGACAGGAGGGATGTCGGACCTGCCTGTCTGAAATCAGCAAACCCAGGAAGAAGTAGAAATTTCGTACCCTGAAGCAAAATCCATTTTGGAGCAGAACAGTTTCAAGCAAGCTTGGTGGGTCTCCTTTGAACAGTCTGCTCCCTTTCCCCATTCATTTTACTTTGGAAATGTTTTGCCAACCTTCATTGTCGAAGAGGATGGAAATGAAATCCAGGATGAGGCTGGAGGGAGAGGTGTGGAGCGAGGGGGATGTGCCACATGAGGATGGGCAAGACTTGCTGAGTCACAAAATTCCCTTTGCGTTTGCTGGGCCATCTCTGGAGACCGCCTGCCTTCAACTGTAGATGGCACCATTTGCCTGGAAATCTTGAGCACAGTGGAAAAAATCACATTGCAATTGCTTAGACAGGGAAACCCAGGCACAGTGCTGCTGGTCAACACCCATGTGGTTGGAAAAAGCTTTCTGTCATCATTAGGCATACTGTGATTCCTACAATCTTTTATCATTCTCTTTAACACCACTGCTAAGCCTTTAAATGTAAAAAGCATGCAATGACCTGATGGTCCCCCTCTAATCACAGAAAGCCATTACAGAAAGTCCCTTTTTCAAATATTTGGGAATGCTGACAGAGCTCAGATTTGGGAACATCTCCAATACTGATCTGCAAGTGAGACTAAAGCAAGTACTTGTACACAGCATCTCAGGCAAAGACTTTTTCACTGGAAACAAATATTTTGATGAGAGGCAAAAGAAGTAGTTAAGTGTTTGCATCAAACATGAACAGCCAGCACATACTAGCAAACAGTGTAGCAGGACTTTAGTGCAAAAGCAAGCATTTACATGTTTTGACAGTGCATCTACTACAGACATTTGCTAGAGAGAAGCTCAGCCCTACAGGATCATTCCTTGGGGTCCATTGTGAGAAGAGAGAGAACTGATTAGTCAGAGGAAGAGCAGGAGTGGAGCACACGTGTTTCAGGCAAGACACTGAGAAATTTTTCTCATCCTCTATAGTAACTCTGAGTTCTCCCTTTGATTGCTTTTGAATTTTGCAACCTAATATTTAAAGTTAATCTGTGGGTGGATATGTTATTTTTATGCATCCCGTGAGTGAAAGAAGAAGTTCAGAGATCATTTATCAATCCAAACATAAACTGGTTGTGACACTGGTCTTTTCATACCTGGGAGATTTTGAAAAGTTCCAACTGAAATCCCCCTACACACTTTCCTTGTTTTTCTCAGAGGTTTCAGCAACACTGTGGGGATTTATTTTTTATCTATGGGTGATGCGAAAAGTGAGAAATGCAAGCTTATTTTTTCTAGGCTTGCACAACCATAGTAAGTAAATTAGGTCAGCCTTATAAAAAAACAAACAACAAACAAAAAGCAGCAGAATTGTTGGTATACAAAGTCTTTCTTCTACCCTCTGGCAGTTATGGTTTGGAAGACACAGACGACATCTTGAGGTGCATCTGGAGTTGTACTAGGAGGTTATAGGTGCCATTATGCATCTGGCACAAGCCTTTTCCCTTTTTGCAGTGTCTGCTACCCCTCACAGACAAATCTTTATTTACCTCACAAAAGGAAAAATCATTGTTGTTCCTTAGAAGAATTAAAAGAAGTTTTGTTGGATTGTTTAAAAGCAGGATTGCTAAATGATAGTGGTATGTTCTAGTGTTGGGACAAAAAATAATTTCAGCATAAATATTGCACTTACCACTGTTATTTTTCTTATGTAAGTAGTAATATACACAGTAATATACACATGGAGTTCTATTCATTATAGCAATCAAACTTTTTTAATCAGAGGGCAGTCATGGTAACAGATTTGATTGAAACTAGAATTGCCACTGCATTTAAAAGCTGAAAAAAACCAATAGTCCTAGAAACAGAGACCTAGAAGTAGAGTGTGGTATACACCCCTATGCCATCAGCACATGCACTGAAGTAGAAGGCAGGCTGGTGAGCTGCCACACAGAAACCCATGGACTGCACTCCCAAATGGATTGAACTCCACGCCTTTATAGATATTGGCCTGTGCAAACTGACCTTATCAAACTGAGCAGAAGCTTGAATTAGACAATCTCCAGAAGTCCTTTCTGACCTAAATTATGGTATGATTTTATGCCAAAGGATAAATAGGCAATTTTTCACATGGGATATGCCTTATGTGTTCAGATCTCACCTGGAGTTCTATCCAGGTTGAAACCAACTTCCTAAACTTCTCCCTGTTATCTATTCCTTGCAAATACAGTTTGTATAAATAGGAATTAACAAGTAGGCTTCATGTGAGTGAGCAAGCATGAATGATACCTGACATCCTTCTTTCAGACTAAAATTAAGTGTGACAGCATCCACAAATCTTCTGGAGTGAGAGTGTTCAGAAGAAGTGATCTTTCATGGAAGTTTTGAGGGATACTGGGATGCACCCAAAACCCATTTACAAGAAGGAACAAAGTTATACAAACACAAACCCTCCACAGGTGAAATCCCATTGTGTAACCACATACAAATTCACTATTGCTATCTTGCATAAATAAATGCATTTAGTCCTTTGATTTGCAACTCTGCACACCTCAAACAGCAGAAAAGCTAATTCTGCAGGTAATTTTAAAGGAAAATAATTTTAACTCAAGCAGTTCAGCACTTTCAGAGGGAAAAGGACATATGCTTCACAGTTTCCCTACCTTCCACTTTTAACTCAGTCGTAATTACCACTTCTCAGCTGGGATGCTGCAGCTAGTAACAGAACTGTAGGTGCTTCTACCCTCTTGCCCTTTCTTTTGTCTAGCTCTTCACTTCCAGACTGCTCTCTGATCACTTTCATATTTATTTGACACTGCTGGGGCTTTGGGAAGGGGTAGCTAAGATTACATAGCAAGCATTTCCTCCAAGATAATTGTAAATACAGAAGCTCTTTGCTCAAACATGGGCAGAAACTAATGGACTTTGTCACCTTGTTGTTTGCAGCGATCTCAGACCCCAAAGTGGAAACTAAGCTTATACCCAGTCCAGACAAAGCTGAGGATTCTGAGAAAATGGTGGGGATGAGCTGCTCAGCAACAGGGAAACCAGCCCCAAAAATAATCTGGCGTCTTCCCAGCATCCTGCAGCAGAAACCAAGGGAGTACCACATAAAGTTCAGCAACCAGACCGTGACTGTCATCAGCAATTTTACCCACGCCCACTCCAAAATCCTTCAGGAGTACCCCATCACCTGCACGATCCAACACCCTTCTCTAAATGTGACCCTGGTCCTGCCCACAGACAGCCTGGAGCAGGGTCAGTATGTAACTCTGCTCCTGCTCTGGAGTGGGGCAGAAACTGGAAAGCATCTCCTGGGGTTGATCAGAAAACTCCTCAGAGGGTTGGGAGCAGGTGGGGAAGGCACCTGGAAGAGCAGCTGTGGCTGGGCTTGGGAGGCATGGAAGAGGTGCCATGGAAGGTCCAGATGCCCTGGCCAATGGCTCATAATGTCTTACTGCTCATCAGGTCCTCTTACCCACCCTGATGTGCCCCAGCCTCCCTGTCTCTGTGAAGGACTATTTGTGACATGGTTCCCTGTCACACAGCATGACACATCAACAAGATGTGCCAGCCCTGGGTAGCTCAGAGGCGCTGGGTTCTGCATGTCTGACCTTAACATCAGACCCCAAGCAGAGCTCTGCTGGCAGTGCTGCTTGTGTGCATCATGTTGGAATGTGCTCCCAGTGCCCCTATCCATCCCATTTCACTCCAGAAATGGCCAAGGGATGCTTGAAATGGGTTTTGGGTGGTATTTTTACTTCATGCACAAACTGAATACCTGCTGCTTTCCCCACAGGTCCAGACAGCAGCACAGCACTGGCCACTGTCATTGCAGTGGGGGTCCTGGTGCCCCTGGTCTCCCTTCTCCTTCTCACCTGCCTGCTCTGCCACTGCTTCAGGCACCTGCGTGACCCAGAGAGAAACCCAACCTGGCCGTGCTGGGTAGGTCTGCCTTTCCTCAGGGTGCTGCAAGGGTCACCCCCACAGGTCATGGGGCTCAGCACCGTGACCTGGCCCTGCCCAGCCACGCCAGGCCTGCCTGCACACTGCCCAAGCCAGGCTGAACCTGGGCTGCAGAGGGACACAGGAATCAGCCCCCAGCCAGACACCTGGGAAGGGGAAACCTGATTCTGCATAGCCAGCCTACAGGTGCCCAAGAGTGCTGGCTGCTAGAAAACATTCACTGTGCCAATGACAAGGCATGTTGTGGTGGAAGCATCACTCTGCCACTATGTGCACAAAATAGTTGTGCAAGCAGTGGACAGACCCTTGCATTGGTCTTCTAAAATAACCTCCCTCGGCACAGCCAATGCTGCTCAGAGGGGCAGCAGCTTTGAGGATGTGTCTCAAAGAAAATGTGGTCTTAGAGGAAATCCATGCCTCTGTGAGGGAAGCCCAGGGTGCCACACTGAGGCACGGGCTGAGGCACTGCTGGTTGTCCACCAAGGCCATCCTAGTGCAGGGGGTGCAGGATACGAGCTTGACGTGGGTGTAAACTGAGTGAAGTGGCATTGTTTCAGAAAATCACAGTCCGGTTTTGTGAAGACTCCTCATCCTCCTTGCAGTACATGCCTAGCATGTACACCCTGAATTTTGCTGAAAATTTTGGAGAAAAAGAAGCAGTGGAGGAAATGCAACACATGTCTTCCATGCGCATTATACCTCTAGGTCCAAGCTGAAGACTGCTGGTGGGATTGCAAGGGGAAAACCTTAGTCTCCCCTCACAGAGAGATGCAAGGACTCATTCAGCAATACAAATACCAATACCCAGGATCTTTACCCTTGCACTTAGAACATCCACATATTTTGAAGAAATAAACACAACAACCTCTCTTTTGCCAGGTGCTTCCTGTCTGTACCAAGGCCAAGAAGTGCAGGCAGTACAGAGCTGCAGGCAGGTGGGCTCCTGCAGTGTCCCCCACTGTCAGTGCACCACTGAACACCTGAGAAGTTTCCCATCCTATACACATGAGAGAAACTCTTAAAATGGCACCACAAGCTTCCAAGGAAACCTCCTGTGACTTTCTCCAAGAGAAATACAAAAAGGGAAAATTTATAATAGATATTTATTTAATTTATTACACTATATTAGTCTGTTTTGTAAGAAAAAATGTAAATTATTTATTTGAAACTCAGGTTGGCTGTGTGGATCCATTTAGTGGAACTCATGCTTTGTATTTTTGGGGGTTTTAACATTGTTCGTTACTTTTTGATATTTTAACATTGCAAACTCAAAAGTGGATAAGGGATTGTCTGAAACAAGGCAGCATTTTGTAAGGCTGCTTGCCTGGAAAGGGTTGCTGATGGACTAAAGAAGCCCCCTACCAGGAGCTGGGCTACAGAAAACCTGTGGAACAGCCCAGCACACTGCTCTGAACTTCAGCTGTTGAACTTGCTCCCTAACGGGCACAAGAGATCAGGCCAAGACTGAATCCAGCCTGAACTTATGACCCAGGTGCCAGGAGCAATAGGCTTCAAGCCAGGAGTCATGAGGAAGTGCCGAGTCCAATTTCCAGCAACGTCTCCTGGAAAGCAACATAAAAGGCACACAGGTGTGTGCCCTCTTCTGCCCTTTTTGCTTAGGGGTTTCCACAGCCCTCTTCTTAATGCCCCTGATCCATCACAGCTTCCTTGTGTTTCCTGGCATCCCACCCACCTGCAGGAGGAAGCGGGGCAATGAAAAGCCAGTTTCAGGGGTAGTAGGTTGTCCAGTGCATTTTGTTTGTGTCCTGGTGTAGTGGCAGGTGAGTGCAGTGGGAAGTAGGAGGCTGGTAGGCCTGAGGGGGTTTATTTATTTCCACATAGGCAGATAAATACCAGTGCAGGGCAAGGAGTGTTCACCATTCTGACAATGTTTTGCTTATCAGCAGTGGATCAGATCTGAGCTGTAATCTTCTGTATTTCCCTGAATTGCACCATATGCTCATGAAGTCTTGTAGACTTAAGGAAGGAGAAATGAGCCCACCTGGTTCATGCTGGTCATGTGGGAAGCCACCAGTGCAGGCAACTTCCTCTCCTGGCTTCCCAGAGCAAATGTATGCAATCCGCTTTTTCCTCACCCATATATTTTAAATGGGCATCCCACATGAATCACTAAGCTGTAATCAAAAAGCCAAGTGAACTAAAATGAAAGCAAGTGGATGAGTTGAGAATGAGTAAACCTGGTCTTTACTATAAAATACTTCTTGTAGCTCACCCCCTAAGACCTAGTAATAGCACAGTTGGTGAGTGAGGGGAAAGGGGAACTGGCTGCAGCTGTTACAATTGGGGCTTTTTTCTCTGTAGCCCCCCATTTGTCAAAGGAGGAAGTAATGGTTTGTCCAGACTTCTCCACCATTGCAGCTTCACTTCTTCCTTGATGAGGGAAGAGGCCAGGGGAGAAGAAGTTTTTCCCCTGGGCTTGTGGAGGGCAGGAACAGGGTGAGAGCCCCTGGCACCCTTCTTGAGCAGGCTATCTGGTCTCAGCCATTGCCCAATTAGAGCAATTTAGAGCAGTTTGAGTTTTAACGTGAGGTTTCTGCTAATGTTTAGACTAAGGTTTTGTTGTTTGGTTTGTTGGGGTTTTTTAATTAAAAAAAAAAAAAAAGAAACTAATCTCTTGCAGAAATGGGGAGTTTGGACATGGGGAAAGAACAGAGAGAGTCACAATGCCAGTGAGAAATCTATTCAAACCCAGGAAAATGGCAGAGATCATCTGTTATTGTTTTCTACAAGCTGATCACCTGGAGTGTGGGAAAGCAAGGCTTGGAGTCACAGAAATATCTGTCTATGTGTGGGTTTGTAGTTTCTTTTACTTTTTAGCTGAATGTAGAATTTTTTAAAGCTTTTAGAGGTTTCTGCTTACGAGCATAGGTCCAGCAGCTGAGTGAGGGATGCCATGGCTTACCAGTAGAATTTTGTACAAGATTTATTTTTCATTCATGATATTGTAATGAGAACATGACATCCAGACACAGAACATTTAAAACCAATACATGTACTTACCTTCATGCTATACAAAGCCATGTACTAAAATGCAGAGCTCTAAAATGCTGTATGCTACCTGCTGTAGTGTTTGGCTTCACACAGCAATGAAATGAATTCAAGAATACAGACTATGGGTAATTAACTGGCTGACAGCTATGGGGGGAAAAAGGAATATAAAATAGATATAAACCATCTTTTGTGGAATAAACAAAAGCATGACTGAGGGAATCAGAAGTTTTGACTATGAATGATGAACATCCTAACTGCTGTTATGAGATTTCTTTGTGATTAATTTGTGCTTGTCTGTCCAAATACTTCTGTTAATAATATGTAAGTAATTCCTTGGAAGTTTTATTTCAAATGGGTTCATACAGACACCTAGTATTTGTTTAAATAAATTTGTGATTTTAATAAATGGGTGGGTTTGATCCCCAACATCTTTTGTCTACTGTAACCCTGAATGGCTGAAGGTAGAGGTGGTAGGTGAGGCTGGTGTGGAGCTTGAGATGAGAAATAGAAATAAAACTGGTAGGATATTTAAGTGAAATAGACTGCTCTGTTTTGCTGCTCCAATACAAGTGATATGAAGCAGATTAATTTTCTAAGTATATGGAAGCAAACCATACTTTCAAAATAAGTTCTATGGGAATGTTCTAATGTTCTGAGCTACTACTGCCACCACAAAAAAAAAAAAAAAAAAAAAAAAAAAGGCAAAAAAAAAGCGTAGGATTTTTGCCTGTTTTGAGGCTGGGCAGTTGTCAGTCTCACCCAACTCTGCCTTTGGCCACTTTGTGTCACTGCATTTTGTCTAGCCTAGGGACAAGTGGTGTTGATGCAGGATATAATTCCTCCTAAATGATGGACAAAGGGCAAGTGGGAATGCCACCCTCCAGCTTGCCTGTCACTTAGATAAAACTGGTTCTGGCTAATGTGTCTGTCTTTATAAAGCAAATGGAGCCTGCACGTCTCAGCTTTGGGACCCTTTGACCCTGACATTAGCTGGTATGGGTTAAGGTTGCAACGCATGTAAGGAGTGTCCTTTTAAATAGTTGAGATAGATACATAGATAGATAAAATGAAGGTTCTTCAGGCCGTATAAAATGTCCATGTTTCTGTTTTGGAATGCCAGGCTATTTCAGAGGTGTATTGTATTGGTATTTTTCTCTGCCTAGATACTGGGTTCCTGGTTCTAAGAGAGCAGTAAGATGCAAGCAAATTGGCCCCAACAGCTCTAGCTGAAGATCTGACTTGGAAGTGTATCTGAAATGTTTGTCTTAGATATTTTACAGGCACTGGCTGAAATAGGAAGAATATTCTTCTTCTGAAACCAGTGCTGGCAGAGGCATGGAACTAAATCTGTACCGTGAAAAGAAATTTTGTTTTGGTGAAAGACCTTTGAAAGCATCATCTATCAATTCTCTTTTGTGTGACCCTGGGGGAATGATTCATCTAAATACCACACCAGTAAATTTTCATATGAAATCAGACATGGAAGAAAATATAACCCATTGTTTTTCATTCGGTTTTCAGCACTGAGCCTCTGGGAATCAGCTGAAACAAGACAATTGCACTAATTGATTGCATTTTTATCTTCTATAAATGAGACTATCAAGACAGATACAAATCAAGTGTGTTTTTGTTTTCACTCTCAGTACACCAGAAATTGCTCATATTTTTGGAAGCCATACAAAGGGCCTTCTTATATCTCTGCTGCTTTCATCTTTGGACATATAAAATCTATGTGTGAAAGGAGCTTGAATATTTGTCCAACTCTTTGTGGATGGACACTGTTATAGTCTGCTCAACTTTGAGAAAAGCCACCTGAAATTTCTGGGAAGACTGAGAGAATCTTCAGTCTAAGACCTCTATACAATACAGTTTTAAATTCCCTAATGTGTCAGAAGCTGTGGTCCTTAACCACCATAAGGAAAAGGCAGCTTTGTCTAGTAAAAGAGCACTTGAAATTGTACATGAAAGGCTAAGATGGAATGAAAACCTTGCAGAAAAAAAACCCTACACTTCTTAGTAAAAAAAAAAAAAAAAAAACCTTATTATTTTTTTCAATCAGAATATTTTATTTTATATTATCCTTCAGGTAAATTACAGAAAGCTCAGGTCTCATCATAAACACCCAGACTTACATTTTAGCTTAAAGAAATCAATTTGCCTGAGGCTTTCCTTGTTTAAAGGAATGTAGCTATTTTCATAAATGAGATTGTAGTGGATTTTAGCTGCCCACCATCTGAGTAACAAGAAATATCATTGTTTGCTGCAGGTGTCTCTCTAAATACCAGGACCTATACATAAACAGGAAAAAGGGGAAATGTCCTAGTGTAGTTTTCTGAGAATCTTTGCATACTTACTTTAGAATGGTTTAATTTTAGGGGTATTAAGTGTAGGTTGCCTACTTTCTCGGATTTACTGACAGAAATAAGGTGTCAGTTGTCTACTCAATACTTCAATATTTATGTATATAACTTCAGCATTTCTTTCTGAAAATCTGTATTGTAATAATTTCTGACTGCATCAAGACACTTGGAAGACATTCCTTGGAATCTAGCTCACGCTGCACAGGGAAACCAAGACCTGGCTGCATCATTAAGAGAAAGTGCATCGCTCCCTGCAGCCTCCACTGGGGTGGAAATCTTCTGACTAGGATGCAAAACAAAAGGGGGCCACATCCTGGGTCACAGGTAATAACATCCCAGGCTGAAAGGATGCGATTTGCCAGGCTCCCCAGTGGGCTCTGGCCCAGCAGAAGGACCTTGTGGTCATTGTGCAGATTTAATTCCTCTAGTCTCAGCTTTGTGACTCTGTATCTCTCTGCTGTGCATCCGGCAGACGTGGGTTGGGAGGCTTGAAAAAACTGAAGCCAGAAACTGCCAAGAAACAGCATTAGTTATCAATAGTGACACAGATGTTTTCCCTGAAATGTGAGCAAGAAGTCTCAAGACTCCTACTTGATTCACTACAGCTTCCTTCATTCCCTCAGCACTTTATTCTTTCTTTGCTCTTTTTCTGGTCCATGGGATCCAGACCTGATGCTGAACTATCACCCAGAGCAGTATCTCTGCCTCAAACAAGAAGTTTCTCCTTTGTATTCCTGTTGCTTGAATCAGCCACCTATTTTGCCTCTCCTGGTTGTTCCAAGGTTGTTTCCTCTCCCTCCTCACCTTTGAAAATGCTGCCCACCTACCTGGATTGCCTCTCTTCTACTGGGCACCTCTTGTTCTTATCCATCCACAGGGCTGAGCTGGGAAGTGGGAGCTAGGGAGGAAGCAGGAAAGGAGAGAAAAGAACAAAAGGGTACACACAGAGCCTGAAGGCAGGGGAAGGATCTCAGAGTGGAGCCATATGGGGAAATAATGTTCCCAGGAAAACTCTCATGTTGGCAATTTGTTAGAAAACATGAGTTTAGGCCTTGCTTGCTTCCAGGAGTAAAACTTCTCCCAAAAGGAGCTTTGGAACAAGAATCTTACCTGCAGTCTGCATGTACCTCTCTGTGGCTTGTCACTTCTGCAGGCATTAGCAACGAACTGGCTTGAGGAGTTGGACCAGTTGGACAACCAAGCCACAGAGATACTTGGTAAAACTAAGTAAAAGAGTGCTTAGAAAGAGAGCCCCTTGAGACTATGAGCAAGTGTCCTGTTTTGTGAAGTCTGCAGAGTTAATTAGCAATGGATGGGAGCAGTTTGCATTCCTTTTTGTCCCCTGATGGCCAGCATATGACATGAGGCTGGCTATGGGTAATGCAGCCAGGGAAGATAAGGACTGAACACAGCAGAGAGCTGATGCTGCGGGAGGGATCTGGCACTGGGTATCACTTTGTGTTCCTCAACTGATTTCTGATAAATTTGCTGTAAGTTCCTAACTGAAGTACACATGCTACCAACAGAAAATGAGGGGAAGAAACCTTTCTGGTGATAGCCTGCTGTCATGGCATTTTCTAGTTGAATATCTGCCCCTCTTGGCTCAGCAGTGAGTCTGGGCTTGCAGTCAGGAGTGAGCCAGCATTTCATTTCCTCCTAACCCCTTTGTAGTGGTGTGAGTTCACCTATTTGAGTTCCTGGCTAAACACCAGCACACTTAATAAAATTACTCAATTTTGTTATGAGATAAGGATTAGAAGTAGGAAAAGCAGGTTCAGACTTTAAGGAATAAAAAGGTAATATATTAATAGACTTTAAAAAGGAATAATAACAATCAGGAATCAGAACAAAACTTTTAGAACATCCTTCTTTCCCCCCCACCTCTTCATTTCTTTCCCACTGACCCTACAAAAAGAAAACACTTTGAATTCTAGTTAGTTTACCACCTCTGAAATAGTCCTTTTCTCAGTTCATGTAGGGAGAGAAGATTTCTCTTGCTTTACCATGTTGATTCCCATAGGAAATAAAATCCTTATGGTTTTCAGCCTCAATACAAGCAGCCACCCGAGGAAAAAGACCTGCTTGTTTTGGAAAATCCCTCCCACTTCAGTAGTTTTCCCAGGACTACTACAATGGGCATATGATGGTTGCTGAGGTACTCGTTTGAGGATGAATATCTCTATTACAGCGGCAACAAAATCCCCTTTTCTCATTATCGGCAACATAAGTCTTCTTCTGTTATTCCCAGAGCAAGGAATCTTTACACAGGAGCCTTAGTCCACTGGCTGTAGCTAGAACATTACATCCCCCCTTTTTCACTCTTTTAGACCATTGTTAATATGTAACAAGGTATATTCTAGCCAAGTTTATCAACACATCTTTACAAGAGAATTTTCAGCCTCAAAATCTAGGCACTCCTCATCTCCTCTTTCTCTGGATACAGGCCTTGCTTCATTCATTAATTTGGAGTTTTTATGTTGTACCTTTTGTAGGTGTCTTCATCCTTTCTTTTTTGGTGTAGGGGAAAACAGATGTTTTTGAGTCCCATCCCAATATTGAGAAAAAGTTGTCTTTTTGCCGGGTGATGGTCACATGACCTCTGCCTGTGTTGTTCAAGTGTAGCATTCTCAGCGTTTGAGCTCAGGGAGAGTTCGTCTGCGCCATTCTCCACCCAAGCCGGGCCTGAGCTGCAGGGGGCCAGCAGGGCCACGTCCAAGCTGCAGAGGGTTGGCCCAAGCACTCTCCCACGCCGGGCCGTGCACGGAGCCAGCCCAGCAGGGCCAGCAAAGCTGAGTCACCTCGGCCAGGGGCAACAAAGTTCCCCATGTGAGCTCAGCAGCATTAGCTGCACCCTCTCTTGTCCACACCTGTCCTTTCTCATCCTGAGATCCTTCTGCCAAAATTTCTGATGTTTGTTTTTGTTGAGGTTTCTGAGTTTGTTACCAAAGAGCCTGAATTTGGTTGGCAATTCTGACCCTGGCAAAGGGGACATAAGTGAGTTGTCATTACTTTCTCTGCTCCACGCCCATAGAGTTTGCTCTGCAGCATCTCTCAGCCCCTGGGAGCTCGCTCCTAGCCCAAAATGCTTCTGCCTTGCTGGCAGTAGGGACAACCCTTCGGTCCAAAGCAGAAGTCTGGGTGAGAAGAGGCTGGGATGGGACCTGGCATCAGGGGAGAGAAGTTGAAAACCCCTAAGGCAGCCTGTGGAAAGGCTCTGACATGGTGGTGTGCACTGGTTCCACTGCCCTGCTCTTCACCTGCAGTGCAAGCTAGAAATGAGAGGCTGGATGGAGCCTCTTCCCCTAATGGAGGTGCCAGGAGCGATGTTCTGCAGTCCATCTCACCTTGTATGGAATTCATCTACAAAATGAGGAGAAGGGAGGGGGTGGAACTGTAAGAAATCATAGAGCTTAGGAGAACGAGAGAATTTGATGCTGCTGCCCCTGATGGGGGGAAGAGTCAAATTCATAAACAGCAGAGATGAACACAGACTGGTATTTGCTTCTCTTATTTTCCTGTAAAATAGCCTTCTCCCTTTCTCACAGAAAGCCTGTGTGGAGTGCAGTGGGTGTCCTGCTGTAACAACAGCTTGGAACTTCACGTGGTGCTTGATCTCAGTGCTGGCTTGCCGTGGGGGCAGGAGCTGCTCTGTGCAGTTTTACAGTGAAACCCTTGGGCACAGGGCATTGCCTCTGAGCCCAGGAGCACTGGCACACCCTGGCTTTCCCCTGCTGGAATTATATCAGATGAAAACATATCTGGGGTGAGGAGATTTCAGCCAAACCTGCCCCCTGCAGTGACTCCTTTCATAATCCAGTTGGTGGGTCTGGTTTGCTTGTGGGTTGTGGCAAAGCTGTGGCACCTGCAGGTGTCTCCACACTGCTCTCCTGATGGGGAATCATCTCCTGCTCTTGTTTGTGACTCCTCTGTGCCAGATCCAAGGGAGGAAAGTGATCTCCCTGAGGACTCCAGTTTTGGCATGCAGCGTGGTGTCAGGCAAGCCTCAGAGGCAGTGATCTGTGGATCGCCTCCCTGCCCACCATCCCTTTCTTGCCAAAGAGAAAGGGAGCAGGGTCTGTCGGGGCCTGTGACCCCTTGTTTCCTCCCTCTCCCTCAGACACCTCCCACACATACCAGAAAGATCCCAAATTTACACCTTGACAGCTGCAAATACTTCTGATAGCTTGTAGCAGAGCCGGGCAGGATGGGGTGAACAAGGGACATCACCAAGCTTTGCTGATGGAGGAAAAAAAAGAGGAAAAGAAGAAAGAGTGAGTGCTGATTGTTTCCATCTCTGGCAGCCAGTGCTGTTGGCAGGCAGGGCACAATAACGATCAATGATTGACCGTGGTGCTGCTGATTGGAGCAAGGAGCATTTTGAAAAAAGGCGCCAAATCTCCAAGGGCTTCCTGGGAATGCCCGCCTCCCTTTGAAGGAAATGGGGAAAGGAATGAGCTTTTCTGGGCAACTGTTTTGTCCCACAGTGATTTTCTCCCTGCTCTTCTGCCCTGAAATCTGCTACCTGCTGCTCTATGGAGGCTGCCAGCGAGTGGAATCAGCAATGGGTGAGTAGAGCACCATTCCCCACACCGCCTTAACTCTGGAGCACCACCAGACTTTCCTAGCAAGCAGAGAGACACAGATGCCATGCTGACTAAAATATACTACTCGGTGACTAGAGCAGTAGCTAGTAACCTGGGCATGAGTCAGCAGCAGCCAAATTGGGTAAGGCTTGGTTACAGAGATCACAGGGCACTTTGCTCACAAGCCATATGCTCTGCCTGTATATTCCCTTTCTTTGTTGGTGTTGCTAAACTCCTCAGCACAGAACATGGGGCAGGTTTGCATTTCCAGAGTACATGTCTGGGTGGTGCACACTTCTCTGGGGAGAGGTTAGAGCAGGGCAGATCCCTCTGAAGCCCTTTGTGCTGCCTCCTGGCCACAGGTGCCCTGGGCTGCTCTGCCTCCCCACAGCCCAGCAGGTGCTGGCAGGAGGAGAGCAGGGCTGCTCTCGGGAGCAAGAGCTGGTTTTGCTGGGTGGTTGCTGTGCTTGCTAAAGAGCCTGCCTGCCCTCCATTCCCATGCTGCCCTCCTCCTCTCCATGGAATTGTACAGCAGAGGATAATGATGTGATGGCCACCTGTGACAACAGGGTGTCTGAGGTCTCCCAGTGTGCCCCACAGCCTCGTGGTGGAATTCCTTACTCCAGTGCTCTGCAAGATGGGAACAATGTGACTGGATGTTTCAAGGCATTCTGGCCTTCCCTGAGTGAATTGCTTTTCCTCCTGCTCTGATTTGGGGGTTTGCTTTATTCCTAGATTTGAAGGAACCCATCCAATCTGATACCATCATCGTAGCAGCCCTTGAGGGAGAGGCAAAATTGTATTGCAACTTCTTACTCCCAATGGATGTTTTGCAAGTCACCTGGCAGAAGAGAATTGGGACTTCCATGCAGAACATGGCCACCTACAGCCCAATACACGGGCCAAGGTTGATAGGGTCGTTTCAGAATAAGGTGCATTTCACTAGAGCAACCCCAAAGGCCTCAGCTATCACCCTCCAAAACCTCACACTTGAGGATGACTCTTATTACAGATGCATTTTCAATGTGTTCCGTCATGGCTCCTTCAGCAAAGAGATACGCCTCAACATCCAAAGTAAGTTTTCCCCTAACACCTTCTCTCTTTCTGGCACTCAGTCTGGGTCTGATGAAGTCAAGAGGTGGGGATGTCATTATACTATCCACCATATGGAGATTTTCCATACAGTAGCATCTCCTTGGTGGATAGTATTCAGATTGCCATACCGGAATTATTACCTAACCAACTATCCTTTTAATTGGACAACAGATGACAGAAATATTAATCAATTGACCTTATAAAAATTGTAGAATTACTGTACCACATGTGGGTTTTGCCATACTGTGCACCTGAAAGCTTTCAGGTAATGATTTCCTTTTATATTCACTCTAACATTATTTGGGAAGATCCATTCTATTTTCTAGGCAATACTTTCCACAGGTAAGTAAAGGCATGTAAGTCAACAGCTGCTTTTGGATAAAAACCTTGTACAGAGAGAGAAACCCACCCACCTTTGACTGTAAACTCACCACAGAGGGTAAAAAGCACCTTCTCTTTTTCCTGCCAGCAATTTCTGAGCTCACAGTGGAATTCCATTCCCTCCTGCCCACTGAGAGTCTCCTCACTGCAGTGTGCTCAGCAACAGGAAAGCCTGCCCCAAACATCACATGGCTGGATGACAGAGGCCTGGAGGAGACACCTCAAATACACTACGTCCAAAACATCAATGGAACAGTAACAGTGGCAAGCAGTCTTACCTTCTCTGCCAACCACCTCCATGCCTTGTCCTGCCTCCTTGACCACCCACAAGGAATGAAAATGAAGGCACTTCACCTGGAAAAAGGAAGGAGAGGTAGGCTGCAGTTGTGTGGAGATGTGTAACATGTAGTGGGGAGGACTTGGAGAAGGATGTGTAATTGTGGGAGGGTAGCTTGTACTTAAGTAGGTCTTACTAGACAACTTTCTCTGTGGTCAGCTTCCATGCTGGATGAAGATTTCAGGATTTGAAACCCTTCAGAAGACTCTTCCCTGTGGTACCTTAGTGTGTGTGTGGTGGGTGTGTGCATATACAGACAGAATAAATAGGTGTATTTGTGCATATACACTATCTCTATATTTCTACATAATGATTCATTTAGAACAGCAACACACACAGCTGGGGGGTACCAGCAGAGCAGACTCCTGGCACACAGATGCTGGGGAACAACACTTCACATGGATTACCTTGCTGGAGCATATGTCTCAGGAAGGATGCGACACCTCTCTTGTGATAAAACTTCTTTCAACAGAGAGAGAAACGCAAAGAGATCAACAGTAAAACATCTGGGCTTTGATACACCTGTGTATACCAGGGAAGGGTGAAACATTATCAGTATTTATTTAAAAACATAAAATAATCAGTCCTCACCTTTGGTAGAGTTATGTTGTTGCACTGTTCCTTTCTCTCCTTCAAAGAATAAATGAGAACAAAATGCTGAATGTTGCACTCTCAGACCCAGCCCCTGGAAAAGGACACCAGAAACACATTGGCATCACTTCATGTTCTGTGTCAACTTACTGGTTTATTTTGTAGATGTTGAGAAGAGCACAGTCATCATCACATCGATGTTAACAGCTGTGTTGCTCTTACTAGTCTTCATGTATTGTGTCAAGAGACTGAATAACAGCAGAAGGAACAAGTAAGAATAGTTTCCCTTTTCTTGCAAAAAACATGCCTTGCCTCTGTTCACCCATTTGCCTTTCTCTTTCTTCTTTGTATATTTATATTTCTGTCCAGCTAGTAACAGCATCTTTAAAATAGCACAATTCACTCTAAATGACAAGGGGTATACTAAGCATCCTGTGACTAACTGATGGTGTGGGTTTTTCCCAGGCAGAAGACACACATTGCATCCAGAACTCCTGCAAAGGAGGCAGGCTTACAGCAAGACCTAGATGAGAGAGCCTCTGTGAGCCTGCACACACTGAAAGACCAGTGCATCACTTACCAAAACGAGGTAACACAAACACCCAAGGCTTCTAGTGATTATTCACATTCTCCCTTAGGGGTCTCTTGTTTGTCCTGCCGTGTCTTTGCTGCATGGGACAGCCACACTGGGTAGATGACACAACGTGTGCCCCATTTAACCTCCAGCAATGATCAGGAAAAACTGTTTAGTGTTTTGCACCACTGGCCTGGAGGGTGCAGCAGAAAAGTTAGTCAAAGTTATTTAGGTGCAAAGGCATGGAAGAGGCACTGGAAATGTGCGAGAGGGCAGACAAGAGGTCCCTTCTGGCCAAGGCAGAGCTTGGATGCTGTAAAGAGCAGCCTCCCACAGAAGTTTCCCCACAAGGGTCTGCCCTGCCCTTCTCCTGGTGCAGACACAAAGGTGCTTTGGAGGGCTGCTGGCATCCACAGACAAAACCAGGAAGCGGTCACAGCTGGGAGTCCCTCCTGTTGGGTGCTTTGCTCTGACCTCCCATGTGTTCCCTGTTTTCCCTGCAAGCTCTTGGTGCTCCTGTGCTGTAACTGGGAACCCTCTTGTCTACTCATCACTTCTCTCTGCCAGGGAGTGTAGAGCTCTGTAGTGATCACCACACGACTCTACTGGGTCTCTTGCAGAAGCAGACACCAGGCTCCGCAATTCACAAAAGGTCGAAGAGAAACCCAGGATCAAGAAAAAGGTGCTTGTTTTCAGAGGAAGCAGAGAGCCTGAACAGCAGCTTCCAAAGTGAGCTGAAGAGTGGACCTGCTGGGTTATCCACCAAGGAACTTGGCTGCTCTCCCATGAAGGAGGACAGAGAGGCAATGGCAGGTGAGGAAGTCCAAGTGACACCCCAGCCCAGCACAGCAAGGAGAGACACCAGCCATCGCCACGAGCTCTGAGGAGCACAGGGGCCCACAGGCTCATCACAAGCCCACACTAAGGACTCTCAGAGGAAGGGGCAGCTTGCCCAGACTCCTCCCAGGGATGTCCCAGGAGATCCTAAGCCCTAGGGTATATGTGGGAAACCCATCCAGATGAGTCCATCAGTGGAGCACCTTTTGAACTCAGGGCATCACTGCCTGAGGGCTATGGACACATGATGCCATGCAAACAAAGTACATTTGGGGGTTGCACCAGAGTGTTATGGCATTCTTAGGGGAGGAGACAAAGGTGGGAAAGGAAGGAATCAAAGGCATCTGGGAATAAAAAGCCTGGGAGAATGGATGGGTGAAGGAATAAAAGGGTCTGGGTTCATTCATGCCAGAGGCTGGTCAGTCCACTTGCCTGGGCTGGCCCAGTGTCCTGTCACCACAGCGTGTCCTGTCTTCTCCTTTAACTCCATTTCTAACTCCTCTCCTGGCTGTGGGACACTCCAGCTGGTGTGCATGTGTGTAGGGGGCCCTGATGTCAGCAGCTGGGCCAGAACCAGGGGCCCCCTGTGCCCAGGTGCCAGCAGCTGGGGGACCTGAGTGAGAGAGGCCAAGTGCCAGCCACCAGCCTGGACCAGGCTCAGAGCCTCTGTGTCCCTGGTGTGGCACCTGGAGCAAGCACGGGTGAGCCTGTGAGGGCCAGCAGGGCTCAAGCCAGGCCAGCTGGTGAGCGGGGGACATGTCCCAGGATGCTCTTGATGTCTCACAAGCAATCAGGCAGAAGGATCTGTGCTGTGGATGGGCCGAGACCAACAGAACTAGGCCAAGATTGGTATTTGGAAATTAAAGAAATAAAGAAAAGAAAAGGAGATATATTGTTTTAATGCCTTGATCTGGGGAAGTTCCCCTCCAGCTCGGTGTGTCATTACCCGAGGTGTTTCAGAGATGTGCTTCCACTGTGTTTGCAAAGGCTCCTCTGACAGCTTCAGAGGCCGTGCAGCCTCAGCGCTGCCTGTGGTAAGCACACAGTACCCTCTAGTGAAAAGGAAATGTATCTTATCTAGCCAAGGAACTTTGTTAGGAGTCGTGCCCTAGTTAGCTAAAGAATTTATGTGGCGGGTTATGTACTTTGTTTTTACTTACGTTTGTGTTTAATTTAGTGTCAGTAGAACAAGATTAAAAACCCGAGAAAATTAAGAAACAGCTGAACTTGAACCCACAGGAAATAACTCCAGAGACCTATACACCACAGAAAACTTCATGAATAGAGGATTGTTTAGCTACGGAATAAAATTCAATAGAGAATTGTTTAGGTAAGAGGAGTTCTGGGTTATCTGTAACTAAAGGTAAATGTAGTGTCTTATTAGTGGCTTAAAACAGTCAGATAAAAAACTAGAGATCAGCAGAAGTGAATTACGTGTGCTGGGAGCTGCCAACATGGAAGGGGTCATCCAGAGGGCAGGTGATGAAGACGATAATGAAGACCCTCTGATGAAGTCATGAAGCCCCCTAATCAAAATAAGAACAGGAAAAGGACACTATATGGCAGCCTTGCTCCACAACAAGACAACATTGGAGAAGACACCTCCGATGTAATAGGTTGGGCAGACTCTGGGACAGGCTCTAAGGAAATCATAACTGTGACAATGTATTTAAATCCCAGGGAACTGTGTCTTGTGGGACAAGCTCATGGCAAAAAATGCCCTATTTCACAGAATTTTGCTGTTGGATTTAAGTTCTTTAATTCACTAGTTGGAGAGATCCCCAATCCACTCACTGAAGGGGAAACACCTTCAGTGAGTCTTCCATTAAAATACTAATTCACCAGCACTGTGCTTTTCCTCTTTGGACTTTCAAATAGTCCTTCGGTATTCAACAACCCCATTTCTGGTATCAAGAAATTACAACCACCCCATCCAAAGTCATGCCATGATGAAATTACTCTATGAGGGTTGTTCAGCAGCGGACCCTGACTGTGGTTGCTGGAAGAGAAGATGTTGAAAGGGACTGATGAAGGAACTGGGCACTGGATATCAGTTCCTTCTTGCTCTCCTGGAGAAAGAGGTCTTTCAAAGGACCAGGGAAAGGAATGTGGAAGTAGTCCCAAATCTGTTCTCCATGCTTCCAGGTTGACCAGTTATGAGTAAAAGAAGGTGCAGTGCTAGAGGATGTCCAGATAAATTCATGATGTCAGAGGTTTATATCCAAAAGGAGACAGAGGAGTCCTATAACTTTATTTGAATACAGGGAAAGGCCATGGGGCATTTACCCTGAGGTCTCTCAACTTGTAGGAGAACACAGCCTCCTGTTTATCCTAATTTCCTGGCTGCATCAGCCTCTCCATTTCCCCACTGGCTCAGGTACTTGGAAGGTACAAATTTCATGACATGCTCACAGCATGTTCCCTTCTAATGTGCACACAACCCCCTTTGTGTCTTTGTTCTTCTCTAGCTTCAGGAATTTAACAAGGCCTTGGTTGGGCAACATTCCGTGTCAATTAGTAACATTCTTCTGAACGGTTCCTCCTCTTAATATCTTGTCTCTGTCTCTGTTTGTAAAGCCAAATTCCTCCCATTCCTTCCAAAGAGAAATGGGAATGGCAGGTGTTTGGTGGTACCCAGGAAAGAAGACAAACTGCCCAAATTCCAACAAATTCTGCCCAGGGTTCCCTCCTCACACAGCAGGATTTTTTGCAGCTGAGTTTCTCGGTAAATGGACCTTTAGAAAGTAATCTCAGGCTTCTCGGCCAAGAGACCTTTAGAAGTCAATCTCAATTGATGTTTAAGCAAGCGTTGCTCAGCATTTAAAAGACCTCAGATTCTGAAAATCCCACCCTAATTCAGCTTGCCTTGAAATCTGTCATGTTGCATGCATGTGGGTTACAATGAGGGCTTCACCTCGGTATTCCTCAAAAGAGAGTTTCCTGACATTAAGTGCTCATTATCATTGTTTTGTAGAGAATTTATCTGTGTGATGTTTTCATGGTTGTCATCAATGTCTCTGTGCTCTTCCATTGTGTCTATGATTAGAAGTAATCAATGTATGTGTATAAAGATAACACGAGATGATGTTTAAGTACGGTTTTTCAAAGTTAACTTCTTTTACCAGAAAGTCTAAATCGTGGAGAGGAAATGTGCAGGCTCAGTTCTGTGAGAGTAACCAGTGGTACTCCAGCTGAGTGGTTCAGAGACTGCTGAACCACGGGGGAGAGCTGTGGCCTCACCTCCATCCTTCTTGTGTGGGGGGTGGGTTTAGGTTTCTCAGTGAATTTCTTCCCCATCTTACCAGGAAGATGCTGGAAGGGGGAGCGGGCGGCTTTCTCGGTGAATGGACAGCGATTAAGACACGAAGGTTGGTGTCTGATGGCTCTGGCATTCCAAAGGAAGCGTTTTGGGGTTTGGGAGTTTTGGATGGGAGCGTGGGCTCTCCCCCTCACAGTCTGGGAGGCTGCGGATATTGCCTGAGAAGTTTTGGGCTCGGCCTGAAGTTTTGGGCTCCGCGGCTCCTTCCTCTCTTTCTGCCCTTCAAGGGGGAGCAGAGGGAGCGGCCGCAAGGCGCTGAGGGAGTTCATGTACTCGGCTCCAGGACTTTGCTGCACTGTAATTCGTCACTACGATCGAATCTGCCCCTTCCCCTGCTGCTGCCGGCTGCTCCTCGGCAGTGCTGAGATCGAACGCTGCCCCCGAGTCTGCGAAAGGAGCGATTTCCGACCTTCCCTCCCAGCCGGCGCTGCCTGAGGGGATCATGGCGGGCCCTGTGCCTCACCACAACTGCAGCGCCCCCTGCTGGCCCTGTGCCTCTCCACAACTGCAGCGCCCCCTGCTGGCCCTGTGCCTCTCCACAACTGCAGCGCCCCCTGCTGGCCCTGTGCCTCTCCACAACTGCAGCGCCCCCTGCTGGCCCTGTGCCTCACCACAACTGCAGCGCCCCCTGCTGGCCCTGTGCCTCACCACAACTGCAGCGCCCCCTGCTGGCCCTGTGCCTCACCACAACTGCAGCGCCCCCTGCTGGCCCTGTGCCTCTCCACAACTGCAGCGCCCCCTGCCGGCCGTGCTCACAACTGCAGAGGAGGAGGAGCCCCGCGCTCAGCAGGCGCGGAGCTGCTGTCACTGCCGTGGTGATTGTTCTGTTCTCTTACACATACACACAATTTCTAGTAAAGAATTGTTATTCCTTCTCCTATAGTTTTGCCTGAAAGCCCCATCATTTCGAAGTTGCAATAATTTGGAGGGAGGGATCATCTTTCCACTCCAGGAAGATTCCTGCCTTCCTTGGCAGACATTTGTCTTTCAAACCAAGACATTGTGTCAGCAAAAACTGGGAAATACATTCCACAAGCAGTATGCTAGGTTAGAAAGCCAACACTAATTTATTCATAATAACACAATAAATCATAATACCATAATAAACAATAGTTTATTCATAACAATATAACTTGTTTGGTAACAAATTGCCCCTTTGAGACTTCAATATAATTTCTTCAGTCTCATATCCACTTGTTGTATTGACCTAGTCTGTACAGCAGTATGCATTGCAACAAGTGATTAAGATGATGAGTAAGAACACCTCAATAAGTACAACAGTTGTTTGAACCATCCCAAATTGGCGAGCCACGAATCTACTTCTTGCATCTTCACACCGGTAATGATGGTCAGCAGCCCTTGATAGGGTCCCTTCCACTTTTCTTGGAGAGGCTCTTCAGTCCAGGTCTTGAGGTAGTCTCCAGGTTGGTAGGTGTGGGCTGGGATATCCAGTGTCATGGGTGTTGCCAGCACAATGTATCTGTGCACAGAAGACAACAGCTTCCCGTGGCATTCAGCATGTTGTGTTAGGCTCTGGTTCATTCTTCCTACTTTCCACTCGACTGAGGTCTCCGTGGAGTGTGCAAGTCCCACTTCATGCCTAACATTTTAGCTGGGTTTGCTGTTATTTCAGCAATGATGTGAACCTCTGTCTGGTGACATTCTGCTCACACACCAAACCTTGGGATCATTTTCTTCACCAAAATCTTAACAACTTTGTTAGTGCAACAAGAAGAAGCTTCTGGCCATCCTGAAGAAGTATCTATCAGTACCAATAAATACCTGTAGCACTTTTTCTATGGCAGCTCAGCAAAATCTATTTGCCAGTTGTCTCCTGGACAGTTTCCTTTCTTAACAGTCACAGGTGTAGGCTATCTAATTTGATGTGCATTGTTCTTTAACTCTTCTGCACTTTTTTAACAATGCTTTTTATGATACCAGTCCTTTGTATGTTCAAAACCTGAGGTTTCATTGCTTCTACCATAGACTCTATTCCTCAGTGAGCTACCATAGGTTCTTCCCCTGCAATTTTCCTCATAAGGTGTTGTTTACTGGATGTAATTCACCATCCTTCAGAACTCTTCAGCATCTAACAATTCTGCCAGTTTCTCATCTTTAGCCTGATAATCGGAAGCCCGTCTTTCCAAATACTGTTATTTCTCAGGTAAGACCTCCTTGGCTGCTTTGTTAGCCAGACGATTTCCAGTACTAACTGGGGTCTTTCCAGACTGATGAGCTTTACAATGCATTAATGCCACCTTTCAAAGAGGCTGTACCCCCTCTAACAATCTCTGTATTATCTGTCCGTGCTTCATAGGGGATCCCTGGGAGATTAGCAGCCCTCTCCTTCCAAATGACTCCATGGGCATGGACCACTCCAAAAGCAAATTTTAAGTCTGTCCATATATTTTGAGAGCTCCAGTGGTCTTGTCCATGCAATCAGTTCTGCTTTCTGAGCCCATGTGTTGGGGGTTACAGCTCTGGCTTCTGTTACCTCATGCTGAGGTACCACTGAGTTACTTGGCTTTTCAGGTTCCATTTTTCACAAAGCTGCTCCCATCCATGAAGAGTTCCCAGTCCATGCCTTCCAAGTTCTGTAGGTCATCTCAACTACAGTACACCTGTTCAGTGGTCAGCAAACAATCATGGGCCAATTCCTTTCATTACAGGTCAGCTGTTAAGAACAGTGCTGGATTCAGGTTAATTACTTTTAACTCCACATCATCTCATTCTAGCAGTACTGTCTGGTATGTCAACCTCCTGCTTGGTAATGACCAGTGTCCTTCTTTTTGTTCCAATGCCATTACAACTGTACAGGGCACCAAAACTCTCAATTGCTGCCACAGGGGTTTTTTGTGTGGTTTTGGTTTGGTTTTTTTGTTGGTTTGCTTTTTTTTTTTTTTTTTTTTTTTGCCTTCCTGGATTTGCAGGACTGCTGCCACTGCTGTCCTGAGGCAGGCTGACCATCCTTTGCTCTTCTAGGATGCCAGTTGTTGTGTCAATACCCCCACTGCCAAATGGAACTTTTCATACACAAATAGTTCAAAAGGTTTTCCTAAGTCCAGTGGTCCCAGTGCAGGAGCAGTCAATAGAGCATGCCTCAATTCCTGAAAGGTTTTCCTGCATTCATGCTCGGTTCTTCTATAGAAAGGGGCTCAGGAGTCTGACAGATAGCCTCCTTTCTTTCCTGGCCCGGACTCCTTTGCCCATGTGAAACAGCAAATCTCCTAAACTGCAAGAACCCTTCCAGGTAGGAGGTGAAGCCTTTCCACAGACCAGTTCACCTGAGCAGTCACAGGCCTCTGCAGTGCTGCACCAATCCCTCAGCCTCAGGACAAACCCAACCAGCTCATTGCAGCAGAGGAGCCTGCGGCCAGAAACCTGGATTTTTTTCTTTTTCAAATGTAATCTGGGCTTTTAATTTATTCAGTACATCTCTTCCTAGTATTGGTGTGGGACATTCAGGTATATAAGAAAATTGATGGGCTAACACCCATTTACCAATTCCAAATTTTAATGCTGAAAGAAAGGCCGAATTTCCTTTTGCTCTGTCACACCAACATGAATTGTTCCCTAACTAAATTTTCCTTTAGATGTATTTAAACCCAAATACACCACTCCAGTACCTACTAAGAAATTCCGTTTGTCATTCCCAGCATTGATGTAAGCAGAGGTTCAGCTGGGGATGACACCTCCAGTGCCCATCACACATCTTCTAACATTGAGAGCCTTCCTGCCTGATCAGGAGCCCTGGGTGAAGTCCAGTGTCCAGCAGCTCCTGTTTGTCCCTTTCCTCACAGATATTCCCATTTCCAGTGGCCCTTCTCTTAACAAATTGCACACAGACCTCTGTACAACTGCCTATAATTCCTTCCCTGTCTCTCTCCCACAATGCCACTCCCTTATTGGGCTTTGTTCTGCTAACACAGCTTTCACTCCTCATTATTGTACATGTTCCATGCTGCTTCTAACAACTTACTCAAATCCCTAAGAATAACATAGCCAATCATCACATACCTTCACAACTTTCTCTGGGTCTTCCCTACAAGTTTTTGCTACAGGACTAAACCTTTCATCCATTTCCAAACCTAAAATCCTTTCTTCTGCTCCTCCATCAACTTGATCATTTATGCCTCTTTTGCCTGTAGCTGAAGGAAGTCCCCAGCTGCAATCTCATCTATTCTCTTGGCCCCTCTTGTCCCCTTGTGGCCTCTCATGGACCCTCACAGCCCTTCTCAACCCCTCTCTTCCACCACCATACTTTATACAGCATTTCCCAATACTACAAGGCCAGCAGCACTGTTTAGGCTTTTTTCTTGATCTTTCTCTAAAGCTAAAATCCCTTAAGGACCCCTAAATAACAAGTTATACTTTGTGTGTGGGTAAAACAAATCTACGTACAACACCTTAACAATTATGGATTCCTTAGCTCCTACCACCTGCTGCAGTGGGGCATGTACTACCTCTGTGCCCCCCTGCCCCCCTTGTCTGCTCTGTTATGGGCTAAAACTTTCACTACCATGGTCACTTTCTTCTTCTTCCAATTCCACACCCCCTCCATGCCTTTGTTCTCCCATGCTCCTCTTCCTCGACCCAGTCTCCCCTTATACACTGATAAATTGACACTGAAAGGGACTCCAGAAATTTTTTTGTGCTTTTATCCCCACCTGCATGGCTAACTTTCTCTGCTGGGAAATCTTGTGCAGTTTGCACTAGAGAAATTGGCAGGATCTCAAACTTTAAACAATTTAACCTTTGCTTGTTTTATACAAGTAAGCTTGGGAGAGAGATGTGGTTTGACCATGACCATGAGCAAAATGACAGCTAGTGGCGGATCCTCTGGAGCAGGCTAGACCTTCTAGTAGACCCATTTGAGCATCTGTGACTTGGAGATGCACTGCCTGAGCTGATGATTAAGGGGGATATTCTAACTGATGTGAGCAAAGGCAGATGGGAGTTCAATCAGCAGAGCAGGTGTTCTGACATAAACCTCCAGCAGGCAGTACATCCTGTAAAACTCATGTGTTTGGTTTTACTGGAATCTGTGTCACTGACACCATTCACCCTTTTTTTTTTCCCTTTTTGCTGTTAAATCAAGGCAACTTGGATCAGCTGTATCATATATTTGCCTTAAGCCTGTACAGGTTTCACTGGCTAGTGGCTCAAATGGCTCTGCTTATAAGAGGTCAGTAGCCCAGAAATCGAGGGAGGAATGAAGAAATATATTAGTAGTGGAATATGTCCACCCAGAAGGCAGAGGAAAGAATAAAGATAGACCCCATTTGTGACAGAAGGAATTTTAGACTGCTTCTTCCACCAGCATGCAGGGTGTATTACAGCTGAATAAATTTATAAAAGGAACAAAGACCTGTCTGGATTTTAGGACAAGAGCTCTCTACTTACTCTCTTTCTCACTAACTTCAAAGGTTTTGTCATACCGTGTCCGTGTCACCTGGGCCAACACCAGCTCCAAAGATGGTAAGAACCTTCTCGGTACCCTTGTAAAACTTGGAAAAGATTGCTGAGCTGAGCCAGGTTCCTGTAAAAAGAAAGAGCTGACATAAGAACATAGAATAGGACAGAAGGGGATTTTTGTGCCTTGTTCTCCTGTAAATATAAAAATATTTTGAATCTACCACCATTGCTGGTTTGTCTGGATTATTTCTCATTTGCCTGTCTGCCCTGAGGTTACCTCTGGTCTTTATCTGCTGCTTCACTACCATCCTTTCCCTGCTCATCTCTAATTTATTCCCTCTTTCCAAAGAAGCAGCCCTCTTGTTTTCCAGACCCTTTCATCATTTTCTTCCTTCTTCTCTAGGTTTCTCCAGCCCACTGAAGAAGTAAGAACATTTGCCTAAATACAGACATCTTCCACCTCAGTAGATGTGAGTTACTATAATATATCGCTCAAATCCCCCAAAAGCCCCCTTTATTGTCATGAAATAAGAGCAGGAAGATTTCATTGGGATTTCCCTCCTTTTGCTGCTTTGATGGCACAGGGCACTTCTGGATAAATTTATTTTAAGCTGTGCAGTGGCCAGTTCTCTGGAGTTCCCTCTAAAACCCCCTCAGCTATAGCAAAGGCAGGTGAGCACAGGAAACTTGCTAACATATTTTTCTCATTAAAACAAAAAGAGTTCAAACAACTGGGGGTTATTTGCTGGCCTGTTTTAGAGAGAACAAAAAGGCAGAGGGAAATTTAAGTGATTTAAGATGTAGTGATTGATCCTAGGAGATAGAAAGAAATGTGGAAATAAAGGTAATGGTAAAGTCGATATTTTCTTGACAAGCCAAGGAGCTTTGGTTAGTTAGTTGGCAGGGGGAAAAGGCTGCACTAAATCAAGCACAGTGGTGGGGAAGATGTCTCCAAGTACAGCTCTACCCATCTGGAAGAGACATGGCCCTGACTCCAGACCCCAGCTACAAGTTAGCCCTGCTCTGTTGGGGCAGCAGAAGCTTTCTGTTTCTGCAGGTCAAAAGGCACTCCTTTGTGCTCCGAGGTCCTGACAGCAGCAAGACAGGCAAGGTTAAGTCATGGTGAGCCCAGGATGACTGGGAAAGCTGCAAACATCTCCTTCTTCCTTAAGACAGTTTAGTAGCATTGCTCCAAATATTCACACACATCTGTGTCTTAAATAAGAATGAGTTTCTGGGTTTGTGTGGGCATCTTTGTCAATTAATTTTGGAATGGAGTTGAAATTGTGCTGGTTGCTTTTTCCTGTGAGCAATGATGGCTTAAAACCGGAGACCTTGTGGAGCCTGGCAAGATAAATATTGCAACTGGTATGAACAGTGTATGAACGTGTGCAGTGTATGAAAGCATCTGAAGAAAGAGCAGACACTGAATGCTCTGTACTTCTCACTAAGAATGCTGTTTCTAGTTGACCAGACTGGGAAATGGGTTGTTTCTGTCGGTGACAAAGCCTGATAAGTTATCCCTGTTGTAGTTTTATCAGTGGAAGATCCTAATCTAATAACAGAAAAATGGCCAAAACCAAAGAGATTTCCCAGTATCATCTGCCCATTTTCCTCCCCACCCAACAGGAAGGTAGCAGCGAAAGCAAAAGACCACTCCCAATTATATAAGAGGTATAAACCAAAATAATTTGTTAATCACTGGGCTGTGAAGAGCACCCTCGAGGGAACGGTGTGCGCTGGATGAGCAAGGCGCTCGCTGCAGCAGCTCCGGCTCCTCTGGAACAAGGATCGTGACGCGGTGGGCGCGGCCGTGGGCTCTTCTGCCTCCGCGGACCCTTATTCCATCTTTCTCCCTCTTCCATGTGGCCGTGAGCAACCGTCCCTTCTCGCCGCCTTCCCCGGTGGCATTCCCGGCTCTGAGGAGGCTTTCGGTGCCGGCGCGGAGCAGCCAGGCAGCGCCGCCGGGAGCGGGACCGCGTCGGGAGCGGGACCCCGCCGGGGGGACGCGAGGCTGGAGCCACTGCCCGCCACTCGCGTCTGCTTCCTGCGGCTTTCCCGGCCTCAGCCGGCAGCCGGAGCGCTGGGTGACGCCAGTAGGGTGAAAGTTTCTTTAAAGGTAACAGCCGGTGGCTCAGGAACGCTCTGAGGTGCGCTTTGGGAAGGCGCAGTAAAGGGTTTGCGCTTTACTTGCCTCAGTCTTGAATGCCTTCTTTTTCTTTTTCTTCTTCTTCTGTTCGTTTTGGTTGTTGTTTCCCCACCCGCTGTAGTACCCGTGATCGGGGTTGTGACCTAAAGGGACTTCTGTCTTTCTGTGCCCGGTATGGCTGCTGTGTGTACCTGCACGGTAGAGCCTCGTTCCGCATCGTGGGAGTTCTTGTAGCTACCTCGGGTGTGTGCGATGGTGCATTAAGGGCTTTAACGGGTACTAAAGCAGTGAAGCAGAGTTGTTATTGAAAACTCTGCTTGCCTGCAGGTGTGACTGCTTTATAAACAATTCTGTGGCTCAGTAGTTTGTGCTTGCTATGCTGGCCCTTGATTTCTGCATGCTTATAGGAATAGCTATCTGAATTTCTTACAGCCAGTATTTGACTCCACAAATTTTTTCATTAGGCTCGTTGCTGATGGGTTCTTGTTTTCTGATTCTGCACATAACAACTTGGTCTCTGTGCTTGGTAACTGGAGAGTTAGATCAGGAGTTGTTTTGGTAAAGTGTGTTTAAAATTTAAAGGCAGGCTACATGTGTGTGTGTATGCTGTATGCACACAAGTTTGCTGCCAATTTGTTTTTAA